>OY804258.1:44903684-46217132 GCA_963680825.1 Meiosimyza decipiens
AAACTTTAAAGGTTTTTGAAATTCTCCGATAATACAGGCACATAAAGAAAAAGTCGTGAGCCAGAGGGTAGACCCCACTATCCTTACATTTTCGAGGTCGCTGAAACCGAATGTGATCATAAAAAATGATTTCAATTGCCACTCTCCTGGGATCGAAATTTAAATTGGTATACAAAGTTTAAATGGGTATGCATTTCTACGTTTCTTGGCATGCTAAAGCCCAAAAAAAAAAATTATAAAGACTTTACATTACCCCTTTATTTTGTTCTTTTTTTTTTTGCATGCAAACTAAAGTTTCAATCCCTTTCTAAGGGGTAGTAAAGGGGCACTAGGGATGATGGAAGGGTCGAACATATTTATTATTATTATTTGCGGCTTTAGCATGCCAAGAATCGTACGATTCTTCTCCATTTTAACTTTGTATGCCAATTTGAACTTCGACCCCCAGAAGGGTGGTAACGGGGCGGTAGCGGAAAAATTGGTAATTGAAATAATTTTTTATGGTCATAGTTGGTTTCAGCGACCTCAAAATATAGGAATGGTATACCCTCTGAGTCAAGACTTTTTTTTTGTGTGCCTGTGTCATTTATCGATGTTTTTGAATTTAATCGACTATTTCGAAATTTTCGATGTATATAGAGAAAATGTATTTGCCGTGCCAAAACTGCTTCGAATAATTCCGTTACGGAAATTTCGATATTGAAAATGCACTACGTTCTAAAGAGCTGTTGAAGCGGATTTAGACAAAATAAAGGCATTATGATCAAGTGAAACGACATATGGGTTCCACATGCTTTTACAAAAAGATATTTGCTCCGATGTCTGTGACAGGTACCATGCCAAAAGCTTTAGCAGCTATGGTATAATACAATAGCACACCTAACTTCGAATGACAAAATTTCTTAAACAGCAAAAACTTTGCTTCAAAGAACATCAAAGATGATACATTGTAAGCAACTCAAAGCCCAGATCAGTCTCGTGCATGCATTTATCTTTAATGAAATCCGAGCTGAGTGCACACTAAATGATTGAATTATTTATTTGGTCACTTGGTTGCCCTACCTGTATGGCGACTTCATTGACTTCACATGAAATGAACAAATTTTCAGATTGCCACACTCAAGTTGTTGATATTTACCTAAATAAACCTTGCTTTTATCTGTTTCCTACTTTCAAGTCAATAAGCCGGCGATTGACAAAGTGACGCAAATTTCTTTTTATGCTTTGCTGCCTGGTTTGCTGACTTTCAAACTAAATACTTGCACTTGCACTTAAGTAATCCGCAATACCCGCGCTGATGTTGAAAGTGAAAAATTCTCGATTTTCCTACATTACAATTTCATCTATGCATCTCGATGCTCCTGTGTATTAATGTGAAGTTATTACATTAAAATTTGCACCAAGCATAGAACGCCTCTTTCTTCTGGAGTACACTCTAATGCTGCATGTTAAATGAATGCCATTGCAATTGCCATGGCATTCGGCAAAGAGTTCTCCTTGTTCTTTTCTGCTGCTGTTGCACTTTGTCCGCTTAAGTCTAATGTCTCAATTAAGTGAACATTAAAAAATAATTTTTCTTCTAACAAAACAGCACAAATTATTACACTTTCCCGCTTGTGGTCTTCACATGATATAAGGTGCTTTTTTACACAGAGAAAATTATTTTTTTGCAACATCAACTTTATGTAAAAAAATTGAATTCTTTTAGCAAAATTGTCTAGATAGGCCATCCAAAAACTGCAACGCAGAAGCTAAGAGCTGTTGACTGAAGAAATGAAAAATGCTTACTTAGAGAAAATTAGTTTTGAGCTAAACGCTCAGTGTACTTATCCTATTAAGTACGAACTATTTAAGCTGCAGTAGAAGAGAGAATCAAACGTTCATGGTTTCAACATTTTACAGTGATTCAAACGCGAGCTTTAAGCCAACTAAAATACCCTTGACGATATTTATTGTTGCAGCTGTGGCTGTGTTTAAGCCTTAACTGGCGCTACTGTTTAAGTAAATTGCGACCAGCTGTCTTACCAACGTTGTTCTTTTTTAATCAGTACATATTATATGTGTACATTAGGGTGGGTCAAATAAATCAAATGTTTTTTTTTTTTGAATCCAACACACGGAAACTAGTTCCTAGGTACCTCTAGGAAGTACTTACCAAATCTGAGTTTTTAATATTATCGGGAAGATATTGCTCATCATAGTTTTCCATTTTTAATTTTGTCTCATATAAAAATGGTCATACCTTATCAACAATAGATTGTTAAACCAGTAGCATCATCAGTATTTATAGGAAATTAAACGCTCTACAAAAATGATCTCAAACACTTTTTTCATTGATCTCACCATTTGAAAAATATTCAAGGTCAAAGATTGAAGAATTTTAAGGAAAATTATTTTTGTGTTTTGAATTTTGTAAATTACTAAAAAATAATTATTGTCAAATGAGCTTCAATTATTTCTATAGAAAATTGAACGCTCTACAAAAAAGGTCTCATGTGGTTAATCAATTAGTCTCACCATTTAGAAGATATTTGCAGTAGAATCCCAATGTCTATTGATTTTAATATTTATTGAAAAACTATTAAAATCAATAGGCATTGGGATTCTACTGCAAATATCTTCTAAATGGTTAGAGTAATTGATTAACCATATGAGATCATTTTTGTAGAGCGTTTAATTTCCTATATATATTGACAACATTTGATTTATTTGAACCACCCTAGTGTACATACATACATATGAATACGAGTTCGTACACAAACCAATGTTTCTGTGTAGTTATTGTGTTGAACATTCTTTCAGAAGCGTTGATCGTGCAACGTGTTCACGCGCATTTTGGCATCAAGAAGAATGAAATGGAATTGTAATTGCTTCATTCTGTTTTGCGCAATTTTAGTTGCAATCTTCTTCTGCTCGAATTATACTCTGTGCTGTATACTATCTTATGGCACATCAATAAAGTCCACAGTTACAGTGGTGCAAAACATCAAAAAAACATTTGTACGAAAATTCTATTCCAATTTTGCACATGCACTTTAACACTCACTTATTTTAATGAACCGTAAAAGATCCATTAGTTATCCTAAATCCCTGTCACTATATTTTTTGTGAAATTGTAATTTCAATCATTAAATTTCATGCTCTTCTGAAGAGATTTGTAATTGCATTTTCCACAACAACTTCATGGAACCAATTCGTCGTTTACAGTTTGGTATAAAATTGTGAGACATTCACAAACGGCATTTCAGGAGTGTTTCAAAATACAACTAAGCGATATGTTAAAGTTAATCTATAAGCTACTTATATTTCTAGTACTAGTGACAGTAGTAATTTCACAGGGTTTACCGGAACTGGATTTGCCTCATACCCCCGCTAGTGTTGAAAGCGAAAAAGGGATTATTGATTTATAAAAAGTGCAATATAACGAAAATTTTAAATAATTTTTTAAAAAAATCTTATTATTTTATTTATTTTTGTACATTCTACTCTTTGCATTATATTTAAATAAAAGAAACAATATAGGTATATAGTATTAAAAGACATCACAAGGTTTTCTCATATTTATATGGTAACTTAGCATTGGGACATCTTATTCACAATTCTTACAAATATATGGAACTGGTTTCAATAATACAAAAAGTAAATAGAAAGTGCGAAAAGAAATTCAATTTAAGTCACACATTTAGATTAACGAAGTCACAGAAATCAGAAAAGTATTTTAAGAGGAGAATCAAAATGTCTAAGGAATTGGCTCATGGACAGAGTCAAACAGAGGAGGTATCGCACGAGCTATTAATGCTTATCTATTGTATCATGAGTCGTTTTGTCAGCATAAAATGTAACGTCAGCATTACTTTCCCGCCAATTCATTCCAGTAAAGACTTTGTTTCGTACCCGCCCCTAAGATGTGCGCACATTAAGAATTTCGTGTAAAGATGGAAGAGTTTTGTGAATCTCTTATACGAGGTCTTTAACACAGGATTCACTTTCCCAGTAGGATGTATCTCTGTCAAGTACCAGGTGACCGGATTACTATTCAATCAAGCTTTGATCCAGAGAAAGCTTATGGTTACTGACATTGTAAAATAAATTTCATTTTGATTGGTGACATTATTCAGAAGATGTAGACTCAAAGATTTTTTACATTTTGTGGGAGAAGCCACACCTACACGTACAATTCCAGTGACTGCTTTTAACAACAACTAACATTAAATTAAATTTCATAGCAATTCTCGCAACAGTTTTATGCAACCAACGAAAACATTTTTGTCACCTACGACAATGCCACGTCCATTTGCATTATCCCATCCACTTTTGATGCAGTACAGATAACTGGCCACTGTTTCATCGACTAATATACGGAGATATAAGATACTCGGTCCTTTAACTTCTGCAGAGTTTTGTGCCCTTTAAAATGAGGTGGACAGAGTTAAGCAGAGTATCGCACGAGTTATTAATGAAAATCTATTGTACGGTTGAGAAAAATCAGGTGAGCGCAGGCACTTGTGGCGTGATGTACAAAAATCATGTTTCGTTATGTCAGCATACGTAGCAACAGCATTACTTTTCCGCCAAAATACATCATAGAAATTTTTCTGAATGTATGAGAGGTGCCACGCCTACTACACTTTAAAGTTCAGAAATAACTTACTGCAAGCAAACTAGCTGCGTATATAGAATTTAATTACAATTGCTGCATTAGTTTACTTAATATAACCTTAAGTTTTTTTATACAGATGGGAGGTGCCGCGCCCACTGATGTAATTTTATCAAATTTTATGTATTATAAAAACTTATATTAAGTAACACTTTTGCATTAAGGTTTATTATGTCTTTATAGCTACATATAGTGAGGTGCCATGGGCACTGGTATTATTTCAGCCATTTTTTACTCAGAGCAACCTTATAGTACGTACGTGAAACATTTTTTTTTAGTAAATTTTTTTACTCATTCCACATCAGAAAACAACAAAATAATTATTTGTTAAAAAGAAAAAGAAAAGTTTATGTTTATAAATGAAAACAATGCCCATTTCATGGTGTCAAGTAATTCTTTGCAAAATGCAAGGAACTAAAAATTTAATAAGAAAAAGTTCAAAACTGTTTCCAACACGAACACCAAATACGGATTGTAGCTTTCTTTGAATAGACGTAATAAGTTTTTGACAATCATGTCCTTCTGTTATCTTTTTGTTCAATCCTCCTTAATAACTCTTATTTAAGAGTTTTTATTTGCTGGATCTCGTTTTGGAACTTTGTTTTTTTAAGTGTGCCCATTAAATTTCAATTGGGTTCATCATATCGGAGCCTGGGGCTGATATGCTCATCACTTTACTGCAATTATACAGGACTTGCACAAGAGAAATTTGGGCTTAGGATCATTCTCCTGGTACTATTTGTAAATTTTAAAATGAAGTTCGTCTATAAAATTTTATCTCAATATCTTTCACATGACGTAATAAATTTTAAAAGCTATGGTGGCCCCACACCCTTCTAAGATCCTCAATAAACTAGAAATCTAACCAAATCTCAATATTGTTCTCGAATGCACAAACTGTGCCATTGATTTCACCTATGAAGCTTGGTGTTACTTATACACACTCTAAGGACTGGTTGAGAAATCACGGCAATAAATATTGTAAAACTTTACGCATTTATTGGCGATTTTGAAAAAGCAACTCTGAAAATCTCGCTGCGTGGCGTGTT
The DNA here is from genome assembly GCA_963680825.1 of Meiosimyza decipiens. Taxonomy (NCBI): domain Eukaryota; kingdom Metazoa; phylum Arthropoda; class Insecta; order Diptera; family Lauxaniidae; genus Meiosimyza; species Meiosimyza decipiens. Next base: position 44,909,391 of record OY804258.1, read on the forward strand.
TTTTCAAATTTGCCAAAAATGTTGCGTTTTTATGATAAAAGCTGTATTTTTTCCGCTATTACAGCGTGTTTTCAGACAAAGTGTAAATAAACGCTGCAGTAGTGATATTTTACACGCATTTAATACGTGATATATTTTAATTTTGGGGCTTTGAGATTTTACTACAATAATTGTTTCCGACTTATTTTCTTAGAGTGCATATAGTTACATATGTATTTAGATATATACATAGATACACACATTTTACAATTTTAGTTTAATAGATATATTTTCCATGAAATTGTAATTTACATCGTTGAATTTCATGCTCTTAATAAAATATCTTAAATTAGAAATAACTAAAGAAAATTGTAATTCTATTTGTCACACAAAATTTGCCACATGGAACCAATTCACCAATTAGGTTAGGTTAGGTTAAAAGAGTTGCTTGCATATAGTAAGATGCACTCGGAGGCAGTTTGCCCATTGTGATACCCTACATATGCATAAGAACAAAAATTCCCCTCCTTCTCTTTTAATTGTCTTACTGAATAGGGGCGAACCACCCAGACGACTTGGTGAAGTTGAGGATGCTGGTGAGTTCGAATTCAGCTAGTTCCTCAAGACCAACAAATAATGCAGAACCGAAATATTTGATTCGTCTCCTCATTAGCCCCGGGCATTCGCAGTGCAGGCGTTTAACTGTCTCATCCTCTTCATCACCTCCACAACTCCTGCAGAAATCTTTGAAAGGAGCACCATCAGTACTCCTACAACAATCTTTAGCTCTCCTCTTCTGAATCTTAAGAGACTTTGCGTCCTTCCTAGACTCAGTTTAGGCCACATGATTCGGGACGTTCTGCATCCGGCGGTAAGGTTACACCTTCTGTTCGTTTGTTTCTTGATTATGTCCTCTATACGATAGTGCGGTTTCGCCAATGGTATCTTAAGATCTACCACTTGTTGGTGCTCCGGTTGTTCTGATTCTATTCTGGCGCATTCGTCAGCTTTCTAATTAACCCATTAAAGTTTGGTATTTCAAGAATGCAACCCAGTAAAATATCACATACAACCTGCGAACAAATTGATGTTCAGTGTGAAAGTATCCAACACATATCTATTGTACTCGTGTATTGTGTACTCAAAAGAGTGTAATCATACACTGAGCCAAATTTCGTACATAAATATTATGTATGGCTTTCATTAAATTTTTTATTAAGATTATACATTTTTCCCATGGCAAATACATTAAACCGATGTATTTTCCATATAATGATAAAGGGAATTAAATTCTTGTGTGGTAAATTGTTTTTACACTGGTGGTATTTTAATGTAATTACATGCGCTGTTGTAGTTTTACTTTGAAAATATTGTGCATTTTTCGTTCAGTGTAATTGAAAATGCATTATAATGAAAACTCTGGTAGCTTTTAAATAATTTCAATATTTTTCTACATTAAATGAGAGATCATAGGATTGCCTTTCCTGATGCCCGAAAATGACCGAATTTTGAGCAATTTTGTTACTTTAATTAATACTGTATAATATTATATGTCGAAATGTATGCAAAATAACAGAACTCTAAGAAGCCTAAATATAATATATGGAGTTGCATTGTTGAAATTTGTCCCAAAAATGAGTTGCAATGGGTTTTCCGGTCAAGAGAGCAATGTTAACCCTGCCAACTTTAGTTCAATATGCTCGAGAAATGAAGCTTGGACTATTTTCTACAGTATGCATTCCACACAAAATATTGTTGAATATGATGGGAAAATTGAGTTCATAACTATGCCCCTCACCAAGTGACTCGTCTTAATACCATAAGTTCTTTCTTTTCCTTTGCATACTGTAGCATTATGTTTAGGTAAAATTGAACATATAATATTCTTCTCAAATGATTAAATGATTTTTTGCTTATATGTTAATTATGTTATTACGTTGCTACGAGCTAAAAGTGTATAAGCGAACCCTAAAGAGTATCACGAAAATATATATTACATATTGCTTTGATAGTCCAAAATCCATTAACGAAGGTTAGGTATCCTCTTAGTATATTTGGCGCGATGCATATTCGATGGAGTAGAAATGCAGTGATTTGTCCTTGTCTATCGAAATAGAAAATGAGTTTTAAAGTAACTGCCACTCCCACCTTACATAACCCACCATTAAAAAAATGCGCTAATTAAGAGATATTACAAGCAACACTTACTTCAATGAGGCGTAAACGTCTACTATTTATCCTGAATTTTTGTCAAATATTATTCGTGAAATCATGCGTGCGTCTTAAATCATTAAATTTCATGCATTTCATGAAATATTTTAATTTATGAACAACTTAGGAGATTCGCCGCTCAAAGTTTGGTATAAAATTGTGAGACATCCAAAAACAGCATTTCAAAAGTGTTTCAAAATGCAACTAAGCAAAATGTCAATTTTAATCTATAAGCTACTTGTATTTCTGGTATTGGTGACAGTGGCAATATCGCAGGTTTTAGAGCTACCACATTGCAAGGGTATTGATCCGTGCTTTGATGCCAGGTGCTGTCAAAAGTAATCATTTGTAATTGTGACCAACATGAAATGTAATAAAAATTTTAAAGAAATTTTTAAAATAATCATTTTGTTTTGCTATTATACTTCATGATTCGCATTTATTTTATCAAGATATGTTTCGCAAATTTTGCGCATTCTAAATAAAGTGCACCGAATGTTAACACCTTATCAATGCCAAGTATTCCACATTTAAAAATTGTTATCTTCTTTTCGACGCTATTGAATTCTAATTCTTTTTACAACAATCAATTTTCCGAAACTTTTCCTTTTGAGAATTTCATCGACTTCTGGCTAGTAATTCTTTGGTAAAAGCTTTTGAATGGTGGATCGCGGACTTATCAAAACGAAGTATCAGGAAGCTCCTTCATTGGAATTGGGAAGACGAACAGAAGAATCAAAGAAGCGCAAAACTAAGTTACAATTAAAGTTTGTAAAAATTTCAACATTTTTTCAATTCATAGAAACAAAATTTATTAAAAAAAATTATTAGAATGTCTCAAATTTTCGTGACAACTTAAGAATGCATGTGCGTAAATAAATTTAATTTAAGTCTCTCATTCGGTCCAACGAACCCGAAGAAGTCAAGAATTGGTTAATAGACAGAACAAACAGGGAATTGCACTAATTAATGCTGGAAAAGCATTGCATAATGTAGTTTGTACAACTTAGAACTTAGGCTCATTATATTGTCACTATAATTTGAGCTTGAAAATTAAGTTTAAGGTTTGAACCACCCTAATGCGACCAAATGTAATTTTGATTGTAGCGTGTTCGATTTAAGCCGTTGGGAGCTAAGGTTTTTGACAATAGCCGTAAGCCACAATACGCAAATGGAGCTGATTTTCTAAATGCTATATTGAAAGAGAAACAATGCACTTTTCCGAGGCAACTTCCTTGGCGCAGTAGCTAAATATTTTGGCAATGGCATATGAATACAGTCCACAGTTTCAGTGGTACAAAGCATTCAAAACTCACGAAAACTCTTTTTCAATGTGGCGCATGGACTTTAACACCACTTATTTTAATGAACCGTGAAATGTCCATTATATACCCGAAATCACTGTTACAATATTTTTGTGAAATTGTAATTTGAATCATTGAATTTCATGCTGTTATGAAATATTTTAAGTAATGAGCTTCATGAAAACAATTTGCCGTTTACGGTTTGGTAAAAATTTGTAAGACATTCACCAAGAGCATTTTAAAAGTGTTTCAAATTTTATTTCGTAGTAGTAATTTCGAAACGCCAGTGCCCCAAAACTGATGCGTGCATTATTCCAACAGACGAATGTTGCAGACTAGAAATGGAGCAACGACGAAAAGCACTACAAGGAAAACACACTAGCCCTCGGCCAGCTGGTGTTTGAAGCGAAAAGGAATTAATATTTAAAAAGTGCCGTATGAAAAAAAAAATTATTAGTGATTTTTTTTTAAAATAATCTCATGATTTTTCTAGTTTTGAAAATGTCACAGAAATCAAAAAAATGTTATCAAAGGAGGATCTAAATGCCTTACGATTTGGCACAACAGAGTAGGTTTCATGCGAGTGAAACAAGGTTTTTTAAAATTTTCCAAACAACTTAGGACTAAGTTGTTATATATTGCTCTCTAGATAAGCAACGAAATGTTTCTCAAGAATTGGCTCATTGACAGAATCAAAATGGGCATCGGGCGAGCCATTACTAAAAATCCATTGCTTATGTAGGTAGTACAAGAACGTAGTCTCATCTGGTATTTGAGCTTGAAAACTTACTTTAAAGTTTGAACCTTCCCAATGTGATTTTGATTGTGGCGCATTCGATTTGAGCTTGTCAAAATACTACAGTAAAAGTGGAATAATGAACTATTTTGGGGGTAACTTGCTTAGAGCAAAAACTAAATATTTTGGCAATGGTACATCAGTTAGGTCCACAGGTACAGTGAAACAAAGCATATTAAATGACATTTGTCAAAGGAGCAGTGCGGAACTCACGGACACTTTTGCACGTGGACTGTAACACCCACTTACTTTAATGAAGCGAAAGATTATTTACCCTAAATCACTGTCACTATATTTATCGTGAAATTGTGATTGAAATCATTGAATTTCATGCTCTTATGAAATATTTTAAGTAGTGAAAATTGTAATTTTACATTCCACAGCGATTTCATGAAACCAATTCATCGCTTAGAGTTTGGTATAAAACTGCGAGACATTCACATTCATCATTTCAAAAGTGTTTCAATATTCAACTAAGCAAAATGTCTAAATTAATCTGTAAACTACTCGTATTTCTTGTACTGGTGGCAGTAATGATTCCGGAAGGTGGAGCGCGAATATTTTGCGGTTTACCTGATTCATGTCATTGGGATCCCCGATGCTGTAAAGCTCATTAATGTTGGAAGCGAAAAAGTCAACATTATTCAAAAAGTGCAACAAGATAAAAATTTTGAATAACATTTTAAAATTATCGCACTATTTTTGTCATTTGTGTACATTCTATTCTTTGCATTATATTTAATAAAAGAATCAAAGTTTATTAAAATAAAGAGTTAGATTTTCTTAAATTTTGATAGTATTTTGGTATGGAGACCTGTACTTTTTGTTCTCTATTCTTCAAAATTCTTACAATCAGTTTGAATGGACACAAAAAGTGAATAGAAAGTGCCAAAAGAAATTTAAACCAAGTCCCCCATTTGGGTTAATAAAGTCGCTGAACTCAGAAAAGTATTATCAAAGGAGGATCCAAATACCTTAGCAATTGGTTTATGGACATGGTCAAACAGTGTAGGTATCGCACGTTTATAAGGCAGAAAAAAACCAGGCGAGCGCAGGCACTCGTGGTAGGATGTAGGAAAGTCTTTTTATCGTCATGTTAGTACATAAAATGGAACACCAGCTTTTTTTTCTCTCCAATTTATTTCAGAAAAAATCGTTTTTTTTATTCGTACATGTCCTTAAGATGTTCTCACAGCAAAAGATTTTGTGTAAAGTTGGAAGAGTTTTGTGAAACGCTTACACAGGGTTTATAACACAGCATTCACTCATACAGCCACATTCATTAAGCGTAAAACGGTTCATATTTTAGGGTGTATCTCTGTCAAGTACCACGAGACCGACTACTGTTCAGTCAAGCTTTGCTCCAGTGAACGCTTGTCGTTGCTGACTTTGTAAAATAAATTCCATTCTGATAGCTCACATTATGGTACCACATCACATCCTAAAATATTTTTTGCTTTTATGAGAGGTGCCACGCCTACTGCCGTTTTTTCGACCACTTTTTGCTCAGAAAGACTTACAGCCAGTAGTCCATTAGAGTACGTAATACGAATGTTCTATAAGAGCGCTGCCACGCCTTTCAACGAGTTATGCCAATTTGGACAATGTGGAGACTTAATTCTTGTTGATGAATATATTCAAAGTATTATTACTTAAACTCTTATTAAAATTTTAGGCACCGTTCGAGCGCAATATGGAATAAAATATTTCGGTTGTCCGTACCACGCCTCTTTTTCAATATTGATAGTAAATTTTAAAATTTAGGGTGGTGCTACGCTTCTCTAAGGATCTAGCTCAATCTTAATTTTGTTCTCAAATGCACGAACTGCGCAGATTTCATCAATTAACTTAAATGTAAATGTTAAGGGCAAACAATAAGTAGAGTTTCCTAGGCCTAACTAGTTAATTTGTATGCCTTAAGGTATGCAATGAAACTTTTATGCGAAAGCGGCTAGCAAAACCTGTGTTGAACATACTAAATGTAACATGTAAGCTCTGAACTGCAGCCGAAACCCGCACAGTTACCCTAATTTTCATGTCGAATTCCTGTGACTAGCAAAGTTGGGCATACTAAAGGACGTAAGTCCTAAGCTTCGTCCATTGCTCAGGGTTGACATTCTATAGTAGTTTGTCCAAAAGTGGTTTCAAAAGACACAGTACATACTTTGCAACAAGATTTCATTGCATATTTTTAGACTTAAAGCAAATATTTTCCGCTATGAAATACTGGAAAATGTGATTTTCACATTAAACTTCATGCTCGGAAATATTTTAAATTAGAAACAGCTTGAGGTAACTTCATGGAACCAATTCGCCAATTAATGATTGTTATTTCCATAAACAACTCAGCAAAATATCAAATTTAACCTGAAAGTTATTTGTATATCTAATTCTGTTAACATTTCTAATTGCAAAAAGAAGTTCGTACTCGTTTAAATTTTAATTATAAATCAATTAGCCAGTTGCGGGGTGGACCGCAAAAAAAATTTACTAAAAATCTTTAGAAAGCAAAATGAAAAGTTAACAAAAAAATTAATTGATTATATGATCCAGCCTATCCTATAACAACAGAAATTATGAAAACATGCTGGCAATGGATAGGCCGCACGATTAGGAAAGACGTTAAGAAAGAGTGTCAATCACCGCTCTGGTGGAACCCGCAGTGAGATTGATGCAGAGGAACACTCAGAACCTCGCTTACAAATTTGTCTTCATAAATGGGGTGGAAAAATTGGAAGGGGTGCTTCTATGACAATGAAATTTTGCATGCAGTTTTAGTTTAAAAAAATGATGCGTCAACGGACTCACCTACCTCCCATACAAAGCATTTGTATCTGTCTACTCACCGAGAAAGGGTACGGAAAGAGGAACACACATACAAGCAATTGCTAAGTACTATACTGGCATCCTATGAATCATTCATAGTGATACAGAAAGTAAAGATTACCTAATATTTTCATATGTGTAGAATGGGCCGGTCGATTTGTTGGGGCTCTTGAGTACTGCTATGTCAAGGTACGCAAAAATTGCTATTTTTGTGAACTCCGCCAAATTCCATGTCTAATGTCTCTGAGCCTGGTTAACCATGTTCACTACGTGATATCTCATTTCAAAGGGCAACACATTCTGCAGAAGTTAAAAGACCGAGTATCTTATATCTCCGCATATTAGTCGATGAGGCAGTGGCCAGTTATCTGCACTGCATCAAAAGTGGATGGGATAATGCAAATGGGCGTGGCATTGTCGTAGGTGACAAAAATGTTTACGTTGGTTGCATAAAACTGTTGCGAAAATTGTTATGGAATTTAATTTAATGTTAGTTGTTGTTATAAGCAGTCACTGGAATTGTACGTGTAGCTGTGGGTTCTCCCACAAAATGTAAAATATCTTTGAGTCTACATCTTCTGAATAATGTCACCAATCAAAATGAAACTTATTTTACAATGTCAGTAACCATAAGCTTTCTCTGGATCAAAGCTTGATTGAATAGTAATCCGGTCTCCTGGTACTTGACAGAGGCACATCCTACTGGGAAAGTGAATCCTGTGTTAAAGACCTCGTATAAGAGATTCACAAAACTCTTCCATCTTTACACGAAATTCTTAATGTGCGCACATCTTAGGGGCGGGTACGAAACAAAGTCTTTACTGGAATGAATTGGCGGGAAAGTAATGCTGACGTTACATTTTATGCTGACAAAACGACTCCTGATTTTCGTTCATCGCGCCTTACAATAGATAAGCATTAATAGCTCGTGCGATACCTCCTCTGTTTGACTCTGTCCATGAGCCAATTCCTTAGACATTTTTCTGATTTCAGTGATTTCCGTTACCCAAATTGGAGACTTCAATTAAATTTATTTTCGCACTTTCCATTCCCTTTGTGTATTCGTCGAAACCGGTTTGTTAACATTAAAATTTGAGAAAGTCTTGTCTTGAGATTATTTAAAAAAAAAATTTAAAATTTTTATTATCGAGCACTTTTAAGATAATATGACCTTTTTCGCTTCAAACATTAACTTGACAACATGCGCGTGACCGTGAACACGAATCGGGGTGATCGCAAACCTCCCGTAAGCCTTTCGAAGCCTCGATTTGCGTCGTTGATTGGCACCGCAAAAAGACGACGCAAATCGAAATCATTTTTGCATGTATTTGTACTAGTTTTTTGTTAATTGGTTCCTGGTTCCTGGTTGTAAGTTTTATTAAAAAAGTGGTTATTTTTTAATAACAACACCTTTTTAAGTCTTATGTTAATATTTTTAAAACAAAAACTGTATTCATTTTTAATTAAAAACATAACATTTATAAAATATAAATTAAACATGGTTTAAATTAAAAAGTTCAAATTGTTCTCACAGTTGTAGGAGCCAAATCAAATTTTTTTGCAATTTCAATCGCCTTTTCACCAGGTTTAAAACGTTTTAAAATTTCTAGTTTTAGTTCCAAACTTATTTGTTTTCGTTTATTATTCATTGCGGATAAGTTATTAAAATTTTTTTAAAACTAAATTTGATTTAAATTCAAGACGTTTCTGTATCAAAAATCTATTAAAACTAATTTTCAATCGAAAAACATATGATTTACTCACAAAAATTGGGTTCCCCATTAAATAATTAGAATTTGAAGCAATTTGAATTTGAAGCCCTGATAATTGCACTGAAAAAAATATTTTAAAATTATTCAAAGAAAATTAAAATTTTAACGACGCAACTCTGAAAATCCGAAAATTTATAAACGACGCAACTTCGAAAACGACGCAAATCGGGACGACGCAAATCGAGGCTTTGGTGTATTTTGAAATATTTTTGAAATGATGAATGTGAATGTTTCACAGTTTTATACTAAACTTTAAGCGGCGAATTTCAAAAGTTGTCAGAGCATGAAATCAAATGTTTCAAATCGAAATTTCACGATAAGTACTATATTCGACAGAGATTCGGGGTTATTTATGAAAGCTTTTACGCTTCATTAAAGTAAGTGAAACATCAATATTCACAAAGAGTTTTCGGCCGTCTTGCACCACTCTTTCAACTTTTATGAAATGTTCTCCAAAGTCTTGCAGCACTGAAATTGATGTGAAGAATACTTTTATTGGGATTGCTATATTTCTTAATTACCGCAGTTTTTCAATCACGGCCTCTAATTGCCGAGACTCACTTAAGCCAGATTGGGTCCATTATGATACGATGTTTTCTATTTCGATTGACAATAACCAATCAAAGCACTCCTACTACACTGAATATACCAAAGTTACTTCTTAACCTTTGTCTAGGGATGTTGTACTATCAAGGCAATAATATGTATTTTTGTGAAACTCTTTAAGGTAGCACAGCGTTCCTATACTTTTAGCCCTTAATACCATAACAACATAATTAACTGAACAAAGTACGGACAAACAAAAAATCATTTCATCAGTTGGATCAAATGATCATTGATGCAAATATGCTCTCGGCTTTAGTTTGTCCACTAATATTTAAAAGTAGGATCGCAGATCTTTGGACCTGAAAAGGAAAGGAAAGAACTTCTAGAATTTAAATTGGTGAAGGGCATGGTTATGAACGGTGTTATCCCATCGCATGCGAGAATAAGTTGCATGAGAGTATTAAACTGTAAAGATAACTTTCCTCAGTAAAGATAACTTTTTTTCATAAGTCCGGAAGATTTAAGCACCTGAAATATTGTAATACTTGTAATTTTGGTTGTAGCGCTTTCGATTTAAGCCGGTGGAAACTCTTCAAAATACTGCAGTAAAAGTGGAGCAATGAGCTATTTTGCTCTTCCTTAGAGCAGAAACTAAATATTTTGGCAATGGTACATCAGTTAGGTCCACAGGTACAGTGGTACAAAGCATAACAAATGACATTTGTGAAAGGAGCAGCGCGAAACTCACGAACACTCTTGCACGTGGACTGTAACACCCACTTACTTTAATGAAACGTAAGAGGTTCCATTATTTACCCTAGATCAATGTCACTAAATTTATCGTGAAATTGTGATTGAAATCATTGAATTTCATGCTCTTATGAAATATTTTACGTAATGCATAGCTGTAAAGTTTTGTAATTTTACATTCCACAGCAATTTCATGGAGTCAATTCATCGCTTAGAGTTTGGTATAAAACTGAAGACATTCACATTCATCATTTCAAAAGTGTTTCAAAATACAACTAAGCAAAATGACTAAAGTAATCAGTAAGGTACTCGTATTTCTTGTACTGGTGGCAGCATTAATTTCGGAAGGCTCAACGCATTGCAATCGCCCAGATCCGTGTCTTTGGGATCCTGACTGTTGCTGATGTCGTTAATGTTGGAAGCGAAAGAGGGATTATTTTCCAAAAAATGCAAAATTCTAAAACTTTCTAGAAACATTTTAAAATAATCTCATTATTTTTCTTATTTGTGAACATTTTTGTTTTGCATAATAAAAGAGTCTTTATTTAGCAAAAGGAATTTTAATGGTAACTTGTTGTGGGGGCTGAACTTTTTTGCTATCTAGAAAATAAACTAAATGACTTTCTTATTCACAATTCATGGAAATATAGGGATCTATTTCCAATGAATACAAATAGCGAATAGAAAGAGCGAAATGAAATACAATTCAAGTCGCACACTTGGGTTACTGAAGTCACAGAAATCTGCCCAACTGGGATTATATGAGTCCTTCTCAAAGCTAAGCTTTAATGAAAATAAAAATATGCCAATAGAAGATTATTATGCCTTCCCAGAGTAGACGTTCTCTCAGGCCTGACATTAGAAGGCAAAGAAGGACACCATTTATTTCCAGGATTTTTATGTATTTTTTTATTCATATAGTGAAATGTTTGATGATTCGACATTACTTTTTTGTTATCAGCGACATCAAAAGTAGATAAATGGTTGAAAGTAAAGAACGGTGTGCATGTTACTCGTATGTGAAGGTGGTAGAGTGTGGTGCATTCAACAAATAATCATTAATAATATCAACGTAAGTAAGATGACGAGGATAGAAAAAAACCTATTGAAACTTAATTTTTTCCAAGTACTTCTGAGTCTTGCTACGGCAAGAAGGCCTGTTTTATCGGGACATTTCATATAAAAAAGAAAATACGTTTGATAGGAGGTGACAAGGCCTTATGCTAGCTCCAGCCCTTGCCCATTGGAAGTACATATCCCACATCAAAAACAACCGCTACTGCTTCAAAAATCACAACAACATCCCCAACAACAACATAAAGTACCTCAGCGAGAACAACAGCAACGACATGAAGAGCAAAACCAATTCCAGCGTCCACATGAAAGAATAGTGAAGCCTTAACCAAAATAGACAAGACGTGATGATTGCAACCAAGCCAACGTTTGCAGTCGTGTTACGTCTGCTTTGACATTTAACCCAAAATGTTACGCTAGCCAACGAATCGAGCAGCTGTTATGACGAGTGGTAACGTTTTCAAGTTCGATTCTTACGGAACAACACGTCTCGTGAAAAATTTAAATTTGTTTGGGTTGATCGCGGAAAAGTTCTTATGCGCAAAAAAGAAAATGATAATTTGCTGGTTAGAAGCTCACTTGATCTTGATCTGGATCTGGATATGCTAAAATAATCGTTACAATTCAATTTTTTCCATATACCAACAAGATTTAAATACCAAAACATTTGAGTATTTAGGTCGAATCTAATTAGGCCTTTTGTTTTAAAAATCTTAGACGCTTGGCTAGCTCCTTAAATGTTGGGAAACATTTAAGATGAATGTGGTTTAATTCCCCTTTCTTTATGAAATATGAATTTAAGGTTGAACGGGAAAAATTAGTGTTTTTCATTTTTGTATTATTTGAGTGAATTTCATGTTAGATGAATTTACCGTGGCGAATAATATTAATAACTTTGCTTTGACCTAATTTATATAAGGTAAAATGTTACGTAGTCGATACAGAGTACAATAACAACAATAGAATAATATATATATGTATATATATATGTATGTAAAGTATACCTTCATACTTAACCATGAAAATCACAAGTATGTTTAAGATGATTTTATGTCATAATGATCATTTTCAAGACATTCCAAAAGATTTTCGAGGAGGTTTTTAAAGTCTCCCACACATAAATCTTTCTGCGCATCTAATAAAATATATAAAATCTAAAATAAAAATGGTATATCGTGACTCACTGAGATGTTTGTAAAAGGGAAATATATTCAATTTTTTTTTGCTTGTAGCCAGTTGAACTTAGAATAAAGCCATCATAAAGGTCAGTAGGGTCCAATACAAACCAAATCTAAGATTCACACCTGTTAAGTGTGTACAGCACACGGAGGTTGGTTATCACAAGAATTATTACAAAATAGTGAGATCCGAGGATTTCTTTTGTTTTGGGATATATCGACTCTAAATTACATCTCAAATAATCCCCAGTTCTAGTTTTGTTGTAACTCGAATTATTATTTAAACTTGGTTAAGGACAGTTTTTTGTGTTATTTTCTACGAAGCCCGAGACAGGAGCAAAGAAAATGTTTAATGTTTTCCTCCTCCTCCACATCCATACAACTTCTTCAGAAGTTCAAATACCATGCATCTAATCTCTCCGCATGTCTGTCGATGAGGCTGTGGCCTGTTACCTGTAGTGCATTAAAAATGAATGGGATAGTACTTACAAGTTGGCGTGGCATATGTCATATAAGACAAAATGTTTGCGTTTTCTTAATACAACTATTGTGGAAATCGTTATGAAATTTAATTTAATGATCGTGTTTGTTAAAAACTATCACTAGACCAAAACTTGGTGGAATTGTGCGTGTAGCTGTGGCTCCTCCCATAAAAGTAAAAAGTCTTTAAATTTGCATTTACTGAACAATCTGAGCAATCAGAATGGATTTTATTTTACAATATTCGTAACCATGAGCTTCCTCTGGAGCAAAGCTTGATTAAATGGTAGTCGGTTTGCTAGTACTTGACAGAGATACATCCTAAAATATCAACCGTTTTACGCTTGACCAATGTGACTGAGTAAGTGAATACTGAGTTACGTACCCTGTAAAAGCGTCTCAAAAAACTCTTCCAACTTAACACGAAATCTTTGATGTGTGAACATATTAAAGGCTGGTACGGAAAAATAAAACTTTATTGGAACATTTTATGTACTACCGTCGTGAGTGCGTACCGTCACCTACTTATTCTCAACCGCACAATGGATTTCCATTAAAAACTCGTGCGATACATACTCCGTTTGACTCTGTCCATGAGCCAATTCCTAAAGCATTTAGATCCTCTTTTCGTAATATTTTTCTGATTTTTGTAACTTCGTGAACCCAAATGGGAGAGTGGAATTAAGTTTCTTTTCGCTCTTTCTATTCACTTTTTGAAATCATCGAAACCAGTTCCATATATTTGTAAGAGTTTTGAAGAAGTAAGTCATTTCGTTGGTTATCTAGAGAGCAAAAAATTACAGCCCCCATACCAAGTTACCATTAAAATTTGAGAAAATTGTATTCTTTCTTTTAAAAAATTATGCGTTTTTATTGAATATAATGAAAAATAATAGGATTATTATAAAAAATCACTAAACATCACAGTCCATGTGCAAGATTGGAAACAAGTTTTCATGATTTTTGAGCTGCTCTTATCAAAAATATTATTTTTAATGCTTTGTACCAACGTAACTGTGGACTTATTGATGTCATTGCCAAAATATTTAGTTCCTGCAGTAAGGAAGTTTTCACGGAAAAGTTCATTGTTCGACTTTTATTGTAGTATTTTGAAAGTTAGCTCAATTTGCGCATGTGGGTTAGGGCTTTTTTTAAAATCTCATGACCGTATCCACAACTAAAAATACAAACAGGCACATTAGGGTGGCAATTGGAAAATTCCGTTCATTGTGCTCCTCACCTCAGTTATCATTTATAGTAATTCTTGAATTTCTTTTCTTTTTCTCGCACACTCGAGCATTATTTTGTGGCGAAATTGTACTGATGATGGGTGAGAATTTGGAAATCACAGTATCATAATGGACCTTATCTGGTTTAAGTTTGTCGGTTCTTAAACAAACCACTTCTACCTGAGCATATCTAGCGAAAACACTTTTCGAAACAGTTTAAGTGATGCAAGACTTTAAAAGAAGCATTTGCGAAAAGTTCAAAGAGTGCCGCAAGACCGCTGAAATCTCTTTATGAAATTTTGTATTTCACTAACTTTAATGAAGCGCAATAGCGTCCATTATTTGAATCAAATTTCTGTCGAATATTAAATTTCATGCTCCATTGCTACGAAGAACTTTTGAAATTCACCGCCCAAAGTTTGGTATAAAACTGTGAGACATTCACATTCATCATTTCAAAAGTGTTTCAATATTCAACTGAGCGAAATGTCAAAATTAATCTTTAAACTACTTGTATTGCTTGTAATGGTGGCAGTAGTAATTGCACGGGACTTACCAAAACCGCATTGCTCGGGCGTTGATGCGTGCTTTGATCATAGATGTTGTAAAGGATAATGATTTGTAATTATTACTGAAAATGCAATATATTAAAAATTTTTAAAATAATCTTATTGATTTTCTCATTTACTTCATGGTTCGTATTAATTTTTACAGGATACTTTTTTGCTCCCTCCAAACAAAGTCAAACACATATTAGCAGCTTATCAATATTAGGTAATCGATACTTTTGGAATTTTATCATTTCTCCGATACTATTGGACTACTTACACTTTTTTCGACACATTCGACTTACATCAATATTTCGAAACTTTGCCCTATGCCCAGTCCTCGCTGTGGTAAGACTATCACAATACGGTGCGTGAACCGATGATTGCAATATATAACTGCAAGAATTGTGAGGTAATAAGAATCTCAAAACTAAGTCAAAATTATAGTTTAAAAAGTCTCAACTTTTTCCAATTAATAGTAACATAGTTGATGGCCCTAAAATTAGAGGGGTATAAGTGCATCAGCATTACTTCCCAGTTATATAAGGCTTAGGTTTTTGTTTTCAGTAGTAGAAGTACTAAATGGTTCTTTCTACAGTCATAGCAGCAATAGTGCATTTATTTGGTTCTGTGTCATTGATAACTTGTTGGTGGCATTTTCAATTAACAATTGAAGAAGGTTTTAGTAAAAATTGGAATTCTGCACTTGTTCTACATCGGTTCTAGGCCCGTCAATTTATTAAAGGAAAGAACAAGGTTTCTTTAAATTTTCCAAGCAAATTAGGACTAAATAATTATTTATTGCTCTCTAGATAAGCAACGAAATAAATGAGCGAAAAGAAATTTGAATTATGCCGCCCAGTGGGGCTCACAAGCCAGCAGAACTGAAAAACTGGCGCATAGACAGAGTCAAAGGGCCATCGCGCGAGTCATTACTAGAAATCCATTGCTTATGTAGGTGGCTCTAGCTCATAACTTAATTGTTATATAATGACGCTGCTATTTGAGCTTGAAATTTAAGTTTAAAGCTTGAACAGCCCATAAGTGTCTACTTGTATTTTAGATGGTGCAGCATTTGATTTAAACCTGTGGGAGCTTGGGTTTTTGACAATAGGCGTAACCCATAATTCACTAAGAGCGATGATTTTCAAAATTCATTAAAAGTGGAACAAGACGCTTTTCCGAGGAAACTTTCTTAGTTCATGACCTAAATATTTTAACAATGGCATATCAATAAAGGCCACAGTTGCAATGGTACAAAAAAATTACATTAGTGAAATGAGTAGCGTGGACTGTAACACCCACTTACTTTAATGAAGCGTAAGAGGTTCCAATATTTACCCTAGATCAATGTCACTAAATTTATCGTGAAATTGTGATTGAATTTCATGCTCTTATGAAATATTTTACGTAATGCATAGCTGTAAAGATTTGTAATTTTATATTCCACAGGAGTTTCATGGAGCCAATTCATCGCTTAGAGTTTGGTATAAATCTGCAGACATTCACATTCATCATTTCAAAAGTGTTTCAAAATACAACTAAGCAAAATGACTAAAGTAATCAGTAAGGTACTCGTATTTCTTGTACTGGTGGCAGCATTAATTTCGGAAGGCTCATCTGCAATATGCAAGGGCCCAGATCCGTGTCTACGGGATCCTGAATGTTGCTTTGGTCGTTAATGTTGGAAGCGAAAAAGGGATTGTATTTAAAAAGTGCGATATAAGTAATAAAAGTTTACTTTTTTAAAATAATCTCATTATTTTTCTTAAATGTGTCCATTCTATTCCTTGCATTATATGTATTTAATAAAAGAAGCATAATTTATTAAAAGAAAGGACAAGATTTTCTTTCGCTGAAATCGGAAAAGTATTATCAAAGGAGGATTCAAATACCTTAGGGATTGGTTTTTGGACTGAGTCAAACAGAGTATGGTATCGCACGAGCCCGTTCAGTAAAGTTTAGCGCTTTGATTGCAGCGCTTAAGCATACAGTTCTTGAATATTCTTTGAACGATGCGATGGAAATGTTGCAAACAACTGAAGTTTTGAGAAATTTAGTCGCTGTTGTTGTTATTTAATAACAAAAAAGACTTATCGCCGTCAAATTGAAAGCCCTATTAGCGCTATTTAGCGTAATTTTTGTTCGAATCAGAATTTTGAAACGCTTAAATGTTGAATTTTCTAATCTAATCCAAACAACGGTATGTCAAAAATAAAATGAACACAATCAAATCGAATTGATAATAAATGTCAATTTGAGGATAGTCATTGCTGATATACATAAAATTATGAGAGCAAAGCTCTTACTACTCCACCTTTATTCACATTGGGTCAAACGTAAAACGGTTCATATTTTAGGCTCTACCTACGTCAAGTGCCAGGAGACCGACTGCTATCCAATCAAGCTTTGCTCGAGAGATAGCTTAGGGTTACTGATATTGTAAAATAAGTTCCATTCTGATTGCTCACATTATTCATATGAGGTGTCACGCCTACTCGCAAAATTCCACGAAGTTTTCGTCTAGAAAATATCACATTAAACTTTGTACGTTTTTATTTGATGACCTGGATGCCTTTTGCTACATTAATATAGGTCAGCTTCTTAGTTTCATGACGAAATCTTGATGTTTCAACGAGTGTGTATAGTTTGATACCCTGTAGTATAACAATGGATCAACATTTGGTCTAAGTGAAAACTTCTTAAACTGATTGCCACTCCCACTCAACCTAACAAACATTATCATCTTCATAAAGATTGTTCGTCCAATTCACAAAACACACCCTAAAATATTTTTTGCTTTTATGAGAGGTGCCACGCCTACTGCTGTTTTTTCCACCACTTTATGCTCAGAAACACTTACAGCCAGCAGACCATTAGAATACGAAATACGAGTATTTCATAAGAGCGCTGCCACGCCTTTCAACGAGTTATGCCAATTTGGACAATGTAGAGACTTAATTTTTGTTGATGAATATATTCACAGTATCATTACTTAAACTCTTATTAAAATCGTAGGCACCGTTTGAGCGCAATATGGAATAAAATATTTCGGTTGTCCGTACCACGCATCTTTTTCAATATTGATAATAAATTTTAAAATTTAGGGTGGTGCTACGCTCCTCTAAGAACTTAGCTCAATCTTAATTTTGTTCTCAAATGCACGAACTGCGCAGATTTCATCAATCAACTTAGATTTATATGTATGCATGTAAATTTTACAGGGCAAACAATATTTAGAGTTTCCTAGGCCTAACTAGATAACTTTTATGCCTTAAGGTATGCAATGTTCTTTTATGCAAAAGCACTGTGGCTAGCGAAACCCGCACAGTAACCCTAACCTTAATGTCGAACTACTGTGACTAGCAAAGTTGGGCATATTAAGGGATGTAAATCCTAAGCTTCGTCCATTGCTCAGTTTGTCCAACAGTGGTTTCAAAAGACACAGTACATAGGTTAGGTAAGGTTAGGTAGGAGTGGCAGTCAGTTACGAAAAACTGACTCACTTAGACCAAACATAATCCGTTGTGATACCACAGGGTGTTTGACTATACCCTCTCGTTGAACCAGCCAGAATTCGTTATGAAACTAAATAGCTGACCTATACTGACATGTCTAAGGTCATCCAGGTCATCAAATAAAAACGACCCAAGTGCTTTGTGGCGTTTTCCAGCAAGTGCGGGACAGGAGCAGAGAAGATGTTTAATATTTTCCTCTTAATCCACATCTCCACAACTTCTACAGAAGTCAAAGGACCTAACACCTAATCTCTCCGCATGTCTGCCGATAAGGCAATGGCCAGATATGACTGCGACAACTGACGAGACACTATGTCTAGTGCGAGAAATTAGCATCCCATTTCGGCCAGATTTGCCTAGTTATATTACAAGTTGACCCTTCAGCCCATCTTTTATTAGCATTTTTAACCATTTCTACTTTAAGCAGAAACTTGCAGGTAGCAAGTGGCATGCCAACATCTTCCTTGTCCTGAGAAATTTGTGCAGTAGTCCCCTGCCTAGCAAATTCACCGGCTTTGCAATTGCCGTCAATGTTCCTATGCCCAGGCACCCAGATGAGGTGAATGTTAAAATGTTGAGCCATCTCATTTAGAGACGAGCGTCATTGTTGGGCCACTAGTGAGTTTAGGAAGACTGATTCTAGAGATTTGATAGCTGCCTGACTGTCTGAGAAAATATTTATATCCTTTTTGGATACAACATTCCTCCTTAGCCAGGATGTTACTCCCTCTATTGCTATAACCTCCGCCTGAAAAACGCTGCAATGATCTGGTAGCCTCGCAGCAATTCTTAACTTCAGTTCCTTGGAGTAGATACCATAACCCACTTGGGTATTTAGCTTGGAGCCATCAGAGTAGAAATTAATATGACCCCTTCTCCCTTGGAATCCTCCCTTCCAGTCATCCCTAGATGGAATATGAGTTTCGTAATCCCTGTTAAATGAGATTCCTGGAACAACATAGTTCAACTTGGAGGGTATAGACCTCAAGCTATGAAGAATAGTTAAGTGCCCTATTCTACCCTCGGATCAGCAAATAGTTTCCCTGAGTCTAATGGCAGAACAAGCTGCCATCTGTTTACCTAACAGGTCAAGAGGAACGAGATGAAAGAGGACCTCTAAAGCGTCAGTTGGTGTAGTCCGCAGAGCACCGCTGATACACATGGAAGCCGCCCTTTGAACTCTCTGTAATTGTTTGTAATAGGTGACCTTGTCTAAGATCGGCCACCACACCACAATGCCATATAATAGAATCGGTCGAATGACCGCTGTGTATAGCCAGTGAATAATACGAGGTGATAGTCCCCATCTTCCACCTACCGCTTTTTTGCAAGAGTAAAGCGTTACGGTTGCTTCCTTACTCTTTCTATAACATTAATTTTCCAACTTAATTTCCTATCCAATACCAAACCAAGGTAGCTTGCGCTATCTTTGAAGACAAGTCTAGTGCCTTTTAGTGAAGGTGGCTCTATAATTGGAAATTTGTGATTCCTAGTAAAGAGTACTAGTTCCGTTTTGTTTGGATTTACACCTAAACCTGCCTCATCCGCCCATGAGACCAGTATGTTTAAGGCATCCTTAAGAATTTCACACCGTGTATTTGGGAATTTGCCACATGCAATAAGTGCTACATTATCCGCATAGGCAACAGCTCTACAGCCGTGCCTGTTTAGGCACAGTACATACTTTGCAACAAGAATTCATTGCATATTTGTAGGCTTAAGTGCAACTATTTTCCGCTATGAAATACTGGAAAATGTGATTTTCACATTAACTTCATGCTCGAAAATATTTTAAATTAGAAACAGCTTGAGGTAACTTCATGGAACCAATTCGCCAATTAATGATTGTTATTTCCATAAACAACTCAGCAAAATATCAAATTTAACCTGAAAAGTTAACAAAAAAATTAATTGATTATATGATCCAGCCTATCCTATAACAACAGAAATTATGAAAACATGCTGGCAATGGATAGGCCGCACGATTAGGAAAGACGTTAAGAAAGAGTGTCAATCACCGCTCTGGTGGAACCCGCAGTGAGATTGATGCAGAGGAACACTCAGAACCTCGCTTACAAATTTGTCTTCATAAATGGGGTGGAAAAATTGGAAGGGGTGCTTCTATGACAATGAAATTTTGCATGCAGTTTTAGTTTAAAAAAATGATGCGTCAACGGACTCACCTACCTCCCATACAAAGCATTTGTATCTGTCTACTCACCGAGAAAGGGTACGGAAAGAGGAACACACATACAAGCAATTGCTAAGTACTATACTGGCATCCTATGAATCATTCATAGTGATACAGAAAGTAAAGATTACCTAATATTTTCATATGTGTAGAATGGGGTCGGTCGATTTGTTGGGGCTCTTGAGTACTGCTATGTCAAGGTACGCAAAAATTGCTATTTTTGTGAACTCCGCCAAATTCCATGTCTAATGTCTCTGAGCCTGGTTATCTCATTTCAAAGGGCAACAAATTCTGCAGAAGTTAAAAGGCCGAGTATCTTATATCTCCGCATATTAGTCGATGAGGCAGTGGCCAGTTATCTGCACTGCATCAAAAGTGGATGGGATAATGCAAATGGGCGTGGCATTGTCGTAGGTGACAAAAATGTATACGTTGGTTGCATAAAACTGTTGCGAAAATTGTTATTTAATTTAATTTAATGGTAGTTGTTGTTATAAGCAGTCACTAGACAAAAACTTGTTGGAATTGTACGTGTAGGTGTGGGTTCTCCCATTAAAGTAAAAAATCTTTGAATTTACATATTCTGAATAATGTCACCAATCAAAATGAAATTTATTTTACAATGTCAGTAACCATAAGCTTTCTCTGGATCAAAGCTTGATTGAATAGTAATCCGGTCTCCTGGTACTTGACAGAGGCACATCCTACTGGGAAAGTGAATCCTGTGTTAAAGACCTCGTATAAGAGATTCACAAAACTCTTCCATCTTTACACGAAATTCTTAATGTGCGCACATCTTAGGGGCGGGTACGAAACAAAGTCTTTACTGGAATGAATTGGCGGGAAAGTAATGCTGACGTTACATTTTATGCTGACAAAACGACTCCTGATTTTCGTTCATCGCGCCTTACAATAGATAAGCATTAATAGCTCGTGCGATACCTCCTCTGTTTGACTCTGTCCATGAGCCAATTCCTTAGACATTTTTCTGATTTCTGTGATTTCCGTTACCCAAATTGGAGACTTCAATTAAATTTATTTTCGCACTTTCCATTCCCTTTGTGTATTCGTCGAAACCGGTTTGTTAACATTAAAATTTGAGAAAGTCTTGTCTTGAGATTATTTAAAAAAAAAATTTAAAATTTTTATTATCGAGCACTTTTAAGATAATATGACCTTTTTCGCTTCAAACATTAACTTGACAACATGCGCGTGACCGTGAACACGAATCGGGGTGATCGCAAACCTCCCGTAAGCCTTTCGAAGTCTCGATTTGCGTCGTTGATTGGCACCGCAAAAAGACGACGCAAATCGAAATCATTTTTGCATGTATTTGTACTAGTTTTTTGTTAATTGGTTCCTGGTTCCTGGTTGTAAGTTTTATTAAAAAAGTGGTTATTTTTTAATAACACCACCTTTTTAAGTCTTATGTTAATATTTTTAAAACAAAAACTGTATTCATTTTTAATTAAAAACATAACATTTATAAAATATGAATTAAACATGGTTTAAATTAAAAAGTTCAAATTGTTCTCACAGTTGTAGGAGCCAAATCAAATTTTTTTGCAATTTCAATCGCCTTTTCACCAGGTTTAAAACGTTTTAAAATTTCTAGTTTTAGTTCCAAACTTATTTGTTTTCGTTTATTATTCATTGCGGATAAGTTATTAAAATTTTTTTAAAACTAAATTTGATATAAATTCAGGACGTTTCTGTATCAAAAATCTATTAAAACTAATTTTCAATCGAAAAACATATGATTTACTCACAAAAATTGGGTTCCCCATTAAATAATTAGAATTTGAAGCAATTTGAATTTGAAGCAATTTGAATTTGAAGACCTGATAATTGCACTGAAAAAAATATTTTAAAATTATTCAAAGAAAATTAAAATTTTAACGACGCAACTCTGAAAATCCGAAAATTTATAAACGACGCAACTTCGAAAACGACGCAAATCGGGACGACGCAAATCGAGGCTTTGGTGTATTTTGAAATATTTTTGAAATGATGAATGTGAATGTTTCACAGTTTTATACTAAACTTTAAGCGGCGAATTTCAAAAGTTGTCAGAGCATGAAATCAAATGTTTCAAATCGAAATTTCACGATAAGTACTATATTCGACAGAGATTCGGGGTTATTTATGAAAGCTTTTACGCTTCATTAAAGTAAGTGAAACATCAATATTCACAAAGAGTTTTCGGCCGTCTTGCACCACTCTTTCAACTTTTATGAAATGTTCTCCAAAGTCTTGCAGCACTGAAATTGATGTGAAGAATACTTTTATTGGGATTGCTATATTTCTTAATTACCGCAGTTTTTCAATCACGGCCTCTAATTGCCGAGACTCACTTAAGCCAGATTGGGTCCATTATGATACGATGTTTTCTATTTCGATTGACAATAACCAATCAAAGCACTCCTACTACACTGAATATACCAAAGTTACTTCTTAACCTTTGTCTAGGGATGTTGTACTATCAAGGCAATAATATGTATTTTAGTGAAACTCTTTAGGGTAGCACAGCGTTCCTATACTTTTAGCCCTTAATACCATAACAACATAATTAACTGAACAAAGTACGGACAAGCAAAAAATCATTTCATCAGTTGGATCAAATTTGTTCTCGGCTTTAGTTTGTCCACTAATATTTAAAAGTAAGATCGCAGATCTTTGGACCTGAAAAGGAAAGGAAAGAACTTCTAGAATTTAAATTGGTGAAGGGCATAGTTATGAACGGTGTTATCCCATGGCATGCGAGGATAAGTTGCATGAGAGTATTAAACTGTAAAGATAACTTTCCTCAGTAAAGATAACTTTTTTTCATAAGTCCGGAAGATTTAAGCACCTGAAATATTGTAATACTTGTAATTTTGGTTGTAGCGCTTTCGATTTAAGCCGGTGGAAACTCTTCAAAATACTGCAGTAAAAGTGGAGCAATGGGCTATTTTGCTCTTCCTTAGAGCAGAAACTAAATATTTTGGCAATGGTACATCAGTTAGGTCCACAGGTACAGTGGTACAAAGCATAACAAATGACATTTGTGAAAGGAGCAGCGCGAAACTCACGAACACTCTTGCACGTGGACTGTAACACCCACTTACTTTAATGAAACGTAAGAGGTTCCATTATTTACCCTAGATCAATGTCACTAAATTTATCGTGAAATTGTGATTGAAATCATTGAATTTCATGCTCTTATGAAATATTTTACGTAATGCATAGCTGTAAAGATTTGTAATTTTACATTCCACAGCAATTTCATGGAGTCAATTCATCGCTTAGAGTTTGGTATAAAACTGAAGACATTCACATTCATCATTTCAAAAGTGTTTCAAAATACAACTAAGCAAAATGACTAAAGTAATCAGTAAGGTACTCGTATTTCTTGTACTGGTGGCAGCATTAATTTCGGAAGGCTCAACGCATTGCAATCGCCCAGATCCGTGTCTTTGGGATCCTGACTGTTGCTGATGTCGTTAATGTTGGAAGCGAAAGACGAATTATTTTCCAAAAAATGCAATATTCTAAAACTTTCTAGAAACATTTTAAAATAATCTCATTATGTTTCCTATTTGTGAACATTCTATTCTTTGCATTATATTTAATAAATGAAGCTTTAATTAGTAAAAGAAATTTTAATGGTTATTTGTAACGGTGGGCTGTACTTTTTTGCTATCTAGAAAATCAATCAAATTCAAATTCACAATTCGTAGAAATATAGGGATCTATTTTCAGTGAATAGAACTAGCGAATAGAAAGGCCGAAATGAAATTATAAATTTGTTATCCATGGATAGTTCAAATGCTTTAGGAATTGACTCAAGGAATTAGTTAAGCAGAGTTTTATTAATGAAAATCTATTGTAAGGTAGAGAAAAAGCAAGTGAGCGTAGGCAATTGTGGTGTGATGTCGCAAAATCTTGTTTCGTTATGTTATTATCTCAAAGGAGAGAGTTGAAAGTTCGTGGGGTCAACACGTGCAAAGTTTTCGGTGCCGCTTTTTTTTTAAATATTTATATTTTTACATTAAAATAATATTTAAAACGCCTTGTATTTGCTGAGCGAA
Source organism: Meiosimyza decipiens (assembly GCA_963680825.1). NCBI lineage: Eukaryota > Metazoa > Arthropoda > Insecta > Diptera > Lauxaniidae > Meiosimyza > Meiosimyza decipiens. Next base: position 44,933,863 of record OY804258.1, read on the forward strand.
AGTTTAACGCTTTGATGAAAAAATAAAGTGTATTATGTTTAATGAATATTTTTATAGTTAATGCGATAATATTTTGGCAAAAGACAATCATCATTTTAAGTATAATGCGTTGAACAAAATTCTCGCTGTCAAAAATTATAACACACTTGCAGTGGCGTTTACTCTAAGGTGCGCAGGTGTTCTCCGCACACCCAACCAAAATCCGATGCATTTTTTTGTAATCTCTATTAGACGTTTTCATATTTGTTAAACATATCAAATCAATAATTTGACACTGCTCCTTCTGGCACGCTGCAGCATACCATATCTATCATATCATAGTTCTCTCCCCTAAGCGTACAATATATGTACGTCATACGACTACAATCGTTCTATCTCATCGCAGCAGATCATATAAATATATGAAACGCAACATTATTTGACGATGTTGAATTCCATCCAACCGACTTGAGTGTGCGCTGCTGATGTCGCACCAAGTCAAAGCAAAAACCTATAATAAAAAAAAACTACTACATACACATTCTAACGAAACCCAGCAGGCAATTGAACTAGGCCTTCCCCGGAGAAGGCCTACTAGCACTGCTCCGATTGTAAGAGGCCTTCTCAAAATAAAATCATGAATGCTCATTTTTTTTTTTTTTTTTGAATTATGATTTTTGTTTTTATTTGCAATTTGTCAAAATTAACAATAAGTAAATGTTATAAGTAGTAAAATTTTAATTAGCAGAATAGTTACACTCCATTAAGTGTATACTGATGAAGTGCTATTATGCCTTACCACAGCAGGCGTGCTATTATGCCTTCCCACAGCAGCAGTGCTATAAGGCCTTCGCACAGCAGCAGTGCCATAAGGACTTCCCACAGCAGCAGTGGTATAAGGCCTCATTATAGAAGACAAAAAAGAAGGACTTCATGTATTTTTTTATTTCATGTATTGCAATGTTTTATGATTCGACATTACTTTTTTGTCATTGGATTGTACTTATACGACATCAAAAGTAGATAAATGGTTAGAAGTAAGGAACAGAGTGCATGTTGCTAGGCTGGTCTTCTGTTCCATGTTATGTTTAAGTGGTAGAGTGTTGTGGATTTAATGTCAAATTATAAATTAAGAAAACGTCACAAAAAATAAACATTAAAAATATCAACGCAAGAGAGGTTGACGCAGATAAAAAAAACATTTAACTAAGAGAATCACGACGTATTAAGATTTAATTTTTTCAAAGTACTTATGTGACCCCTTCTAGGGTAAGCGCTCTTAGGAGAGCTCTTGACGCAAGCCTGCTTGAAGAGTATTTCTATCAGGCCTGCTAAAGAAGGCCTGTTTTATCGGGACTCTTCATATAAAAAAGAAAGTAAGTTTGAAAGGAGGTGGCAAGGCCTTAATCTTACCAAGGAAGGCCTGCTAGAAGGCCTGCAAGCTCCTGCCATTGCCTACTGGGAATGCTCATGATAAACAATAACCATCGGCCGCTACTCTGGCAGAGAATCTCCGCCCTCCAACAAAAAAAAAAAAAGTGTACATATGCCAAAAAATTCGCTTTTCGACAATGCAGCACAGCGCTGTATAAAAATGTTTGACGGAGAAAACTGCGATGTGTGCTCTCAATTTATTGAACTTGCAATGTTTCGAGTTGCGATACAAACGTGTATTTTTTGAAATAATTGATACCTTGTCAACACAAATTTGTCAATTTCGAAAGAAGTTTTCCAGCCTTAAAATTTCATATGCCTCCTTCTTCGAATTTGTTAAGCTAAAAAATGAGTTGAGTGTATTATAAAGGGTGTTTTTTTTAGAGGCTTGTTTTTCGAATAGAGATAAATCTGGCATTTTATGGTCAAATCTGGCAACTCTAATGTCATTTATGTTCAGTTTGGTTTGCCATTTCATCATGAACAGGTTGACAAAAGAACAACGCTTGCAAATCGTGCAAATTTATTTCGAAAATAATGGTTCAGTTCGCGAAGTTTACCGCAAGCTCCGTCCATTTTATGGTCGACATAATCGTCCATCAGAGCAATTAATTCGGTTAACCATGGATCGTTTTCGCACTACGTTTACTCTATGTGATAATACACATCCGCAGAGACGTCGAACAGTGCGCACCGAAGAAACAATTGCCGCTGTAGAGCAAAATGTTGAAGAGGACCCGAATGAATCGATTCGCCACCGTGCACAGCAATTGGAGCTTTGTCCATCAACTTTATGGAAGATTTTGCGCAAAGATCTTGGCTTGCGACCTTACAAGATCCAGCTTGTGCAAGAATTAAAGCCGCGAGACCATGCAATGCGTCGTGATTTTGGTGTATGGGCCGAAAATGAGATTGATCTCGATGCTGATTTTCATCGCAAAATTTTGTTCAGTGATGAGGCTCATTTTTGGTTGAATGGCTACGTCAACAAGCAAATTTGCCGCATTTGGAGTGAAGAGAATCCACATGAGACCCTTGAGACGCCATTACATCCACAAAAACTGACTGTTTGGTGTGCTCTATGGGCTGGTGGAGTCATTGGGCCATACTTCTTCCGAAATAATGCTGGAGAGTCAGTTACCGTTAATGGAGACCGGTATAGAGCCATGATAACCGACTATTTTGTTCCCGAATTGGATGGCATGAATGTGGATGAGTTGTGGTTCCAACAAGACGGCGCTACATGCCACACAGCGCACGTCACAATCGATTTATTGAAGGAAACATTCGATGAGCGCATAATTTCGCGGAATGGACCTGTCAATTGGCCACCAAGATCGTGTGATTTGACACCATTGGATTATTTTCTTTGGGGATATGTGAAGTCGCTCGTCTACGCCAACAAACCAGAAACGTTAGGGGACTTGGAAGCCAACATTCGTGGCGTTATTGCCGACATACGGCCCCATATGCTCGAAAAAGTGGTTCAAAATTGGACCTGTAGAATTGGCTTTATTCGAGCCAGCCGCGGCGGCCACATGCCCGAAATCATATTTAAACATTAATGGCATAAAATTATCCTTCCAATAAAGCCAAATTGATGGACATTAAAACGATTTTCTTGTGTTTTATTTCAATTCGAAGCTCTATACCTCTAAAAGAAACACCCTTTATAACATTTTCATCAACGATAAACCCGAAACTCTTTTGAATTTGGACTTAAAAGATACGTTTTCAGAAATTTTTAAGGTAAGTTCCTTAGTTTTGACAATTCCAACTTGAAAGATCATTCTCTGCACTCAAGTGGATAAAGACTTTTTCGAGAAATACTATGTGTGAACAGAGATTGTCAGAACTGGCTTTAATTTCCATTTAAAAAGTATTTGTTAAGGAAATAAAAAGCAAAAACAGCTTTTATGATGAGGTTCTGGAAATTTTCTAAAAAAACCACGTCGTGTTGACGTCGTGACATACCAATAAAATTGTTTGGAATAAAAATGAAATAATTATAAAAACTTTAAGAAAACTAAAAAATAAATATTAAGAAAAGCTTTGGTCGTTAATGTTGCAAGCGAAAAAGGGATTATTATTTAAAAAGTGCAATATAAGAAATAAAAGTTTACTTTTTTAAAATAATCTCATTGCATTATATTTAATAAAAGAGACAAAATTTATTAAAAGAAAGGACAAGGTTTTCTTCCGCTGAAATCAGAAAAGTATTATCAAAGGAGGATCCAAATACCTTAGGGGTTGGTTTATGGACTGAGTTAAATAGAGTATGGTATCGTACGAGCTATTAATGCAAATTTATTGTTTGGTAAAGACAAAGGAGGTCAGTACAGGCACTTGTGGCGTGATCTACGAGAATCGTGTTTCGATATGTTGGTACATAAATTGTAGCACGATTAATACTTTTCCGCCACTTATTCCAACATAGTTTTCTTTTTTCGTACCCGCCCTTAAGATGTCCTCAGATTGAAGATTTCATGTAAAGTTGGAAGAATTTTGTGAAACGTTCATACGGGCCCAGTTAGACATGAATCACTTACTTAGTCACATTGGTCAAACCATGATGTAATAATGCAGCTGAAGTAATTATGGAGAGCCTTGCGTACTGACGTGGAAGCCACTTTGAGAGCTTGAGAGTAGATCGCTTTACTTTGACATTCCTAACATTTCAATTTTCCATTGAGTAAAGTTAAGCGCCTTGATGTATTGCAGCGCTTAAGCATACAGTTCTTGAATATTCTTTGAACGATGCGATGGAAATGTTGCAAGCAACTTTGGTTTTGAGAAATTTAGCCGCTGAGCTATTTAGCGTAATTTTTGTTCGCATCATAATTTTGAGACGCTTAAATGTCGAATTTGCTAATCTAATCGAAACAACGGTATGTCAAAAATAAAATGAACACATTCAAATCGAATTGACAATTTGAGGATAGTCATTGCTGATATCCATGATATCAATTTGAGGATAGTCATTGCTGATATCCATAAAATTATGAGAGCAACCACCTTTTTTCACATTGGGTCAAACGTAAAACGGTTCATATTATCGGCTGTACCTCCGTCAAGTACCAGGAGACCGACTACTATCCAATCAAGCTTTGCTCGAGAGATAGCTTAGGGTTACTGATATTGTAAAATAAGTTCCATTCTGATTGGTCACATTATTCATATGAGGTGCCACTCCTACTCGCAAAATTCCACGAAGTTTTCGTCTAGAAAATATCACATTAAACTTTGTACGTTTTTATTTGATGACCTGGATGCCTTTTGCTACATTAATATAGGTCAGCTTCTTAGTTTCATGACGAAATCTTGATGTTTCAACGAGTGCGTATAGTTGTATACCCTGTAGTATAACAATGGATCAACATTTGGTCTAAGTGAAAACTTCTTAAACTGATTGCCACTCCCACTCAACCTAACAAACATTATCATCTTCATAAAGATTGTTCGTCCAATTCACAAAACACACCCTAAAATATTTTTTGCTTTTATGAGAGGTGCCACGCCTACTGCTGTTTTTTCGACCACTTAGAGCAAGTAGACCATTAGAGTACGTAATACGAAGATTTCATAAGATTTCTATTTAATTGAGAAAAGTTCTTGTGGGCGCTGCCACGCCTTTCAACGAGTTATGCCAATTTGGACAATGTAGAGACTTAATTTTTGTTGATAAATATATTCAAAGTATCATTACTTAAACTCTTATTAAAATCGTAAGCACCGTTTGAGCGCGTACCACGACTCTTTTTCAATATTGATAATAAATTTTGAAATTTAGGGTGGTGCTATGATCTTCTAAGAACCTAGCTCAATCTTAATTTTGTTCTCAAATGCACAAACTCCGCAGATTTCATCAATCAACTTAAATGTAAATGTTACAGGGCAAACAATAAGTAGAGTTTCTTTGGCCTAAGTAGTTAACTTGTGTGCCTTAAGTTATGCAATGAAACCTTTATGCAAAAGCACTGTGGCTACCGAAAGCGGTGTTGGACATACTAAATGAAACATGTAAGCTCTGAACTGCGGTCGGAACCCGCACACTTACCCTAATATTCATGTTGAATTACTGTGACTAGCAAAGTTGGGCACACTAAAGGATGTAAATCCTGAACTACGTGCATTGCTCAGGGTTGACATCCTGTAGTAGAATGTCCAACAGCGGTTTCAATTGCATATTTTTAGGCTTAAGCATAACTAGTTTTTCCCAGAAAAAACTGGAAAATGTGATTTACATCATTAAATTTCATGCTCTTAATGAAATATTTTGAATTAGAAACAACTTAAGGTATTTGTAATTTTAATTTTCATCATGACTTCATGGACCCAATTCGCCAATTAATGATTGTTATTTCCATAAAGAACTCAGCAAAATATCTAATTTAGCCTGAAAGCTATTTGTATATCTAATTCTGTTAGCATTTCTAATTGCAAGAAGATGTTCCTGATTTTGTAAATTTCAATTATAAATTAATTAGCCAATTGTGGGGTGGACCGCAAAAATGTATTAAAAATCGTTAGAAACATAAATTAAAAAGTTAAAAAAAAAATAGTTACATATATCATATAATCCAATAAATAAGTTTCAGATTTATTAAATTCGTTTGTCATTGACATTTCGAAAACTAAACGGTCTCGTATCCGCAGAAGTATGTGAGACTATACTAGAAGTCTTTATTCTAAAATATATTGATGACGTTACCAAATAGATTAATAGAATATTTGTTAGTTCAATTTGTTTATCTTTATGATTTTTAAATCTTTGTAGTGTAACACTATCTTGTCTTTCTTGATTTTTAAGAGCCTGCGCTTCGCAGTATGTAATATTTGAGATTTGAGAATCGTTGTTTGGAGTTAGATTGTGATATTTCCTTTTAAAATCTGATATTTTTTGCAACCTTTATAATTTGCATGGTAGTTTTGTAAACAGTTGACACATCAAGGTGCTGCATTTTGGGCTTTAGTGCAATATACAGTGAGATGGTCCATATCACATTTCACACATCTACATGAATTCGGGTTCGTTTTATGAGAAAACTCTTTAGTTAATCTGATTTCTAGGTTAGTTCAACTTAACTAGAAGGACTATTAGTCTAGAAAATTATAGTCTGAGATTTGGTAGAAATTTAGTTACATTGACCAAATTTATTTTCTCAGTGTAGCATTCACATAGTATTTTGTGTCAAAAATGTCTTTATGATTATTTTGTGGCTCAAGATCAATAAAAAATATTGGAAATGGATCTCTAGTGACTCAACTTCGAATATTATTCACGTTCCTAACTTTGTTGTAATTCAGACTAAATGTCTTCAAATGGAGTAGTGTAGTGTATATTTTTCAGTACTACTCTACAGGCCGGTTTTTGCTTTGATTGATAAGTATGATACGAAATGTTCTTAGAACTTAACTGTTTGACCAATTTACGGTATGTATGATCACTTACAAAGTTAAAGTAATCTTACAATTAGTAGCGTTATTGGTGAGATGCATGTTATGTGAAGAAGGAATGCTGTGATTTGTCCATGTCGACCGAAATGGAAATCAGCGTATCACAATGGACCTCATCTGCTTAAAGTGAGTCGGTTTTTTAAAACAAATGCACTTTTTCACATCAATAAAGTTCACAGTTCCAATGGTGCAATAGTTTAAGAGCAAAATTTGTAAAAAGCTGAAAGAGTGTCGTGGTACGGCCGAAAATTTTTTTTTAATTTTAATTTATCACTTACTTTAATGAAGCGTAAAAGCGTGCCCGTCGATTATTTTTCGTGAAATTACGATTTAAATCATTAAATTTTGTGTTTTAATGCTTTGGACAACTTTGGAAATTCGTCGCTTAAAGTTTGGTATAAAATTGTGAGACACTCACAAATGGCATGTCAAAAGTGTTTCAAAATTCAACTGAGCAAAATGTCAAATTTTGTCTGTAAGCTATTTGTATTGGTAGTAATGGTGTCAGTAGTAATTGCACGGGACTTAAAGGAACTGCATTGCTCGGGGATTGATCCGTGCTTTGACCCCAGATGTTGTATGGGATAATCATTTGTAATTATTTCTGAGAATGCAATATAATATTTTTTAATAAACTTTTAAAATAATCTCATTGTTTTTCTCAATGGTTCATATTTAATTTTTTTAGGATAGTTTTCACAAATTTTGTGAACTTCAAACAAAGTCAAACAAATATAAAAAGTTTATCAAAACCAAAGTCTTATACTTTTTTCAATACATTCAAAATATATTAATCAATGTTACTTCGCTTTTGGAGTTTCATCAACTTCTGGCTGGTAGTACTTTGGTATAAGCACTGGAACTTAATATATCATCAGTCCTCGAAGTGGTAAGACCAGAACAATATGATGGACCACGGGCAAATTACATAGCAAAACTTTTTTATTGAACTAAGCTAGCAAGACGTACCGATGATTTCAATATATATACATATGGGTCATTCCATCTATAATGGGCCTATCATTGCCCTCATGTTTTTTAAATAGGCTGAAACTTTTTTCAGTGATTGGTCCATCATGTAGAAGATATAAAAAAAATCGATAAAAATTTTTTGACCAGTATTATTGCTTAAAAAAAAGTTTCAAATTGTGTTAAAAAAAACTCGTAAGTAAAACAAAAAAATTCATTGATGAATATAAACAAACCAACACAATCCAAATTAGCTTTTATATTATTTTTAGGTAGTTGTGTACTAGTAGATGACAAAAAAACTGCAAATCTGAATAAATGAAGGCCTGAACGGTGTCTATGTGGTAAAAGATAAAAAAAATGACCTTCCAAGAAAACATTTTCTTAAATCCAATACCTGGCCTCGAAAGTAGACGAATAACAACATCTTTCAGGTACTAAACCTCAAATATTTCAAAATTCTGACGTGATGGGTTAATTCTGAGCCCAGATTTGGATTCAGCGCAAAAAATTATTTCGAAAAACGACCCTCCGCAGCCCAACAACATTCATCACATATCCATTCACATACTTTTTTTATAGAATAATTTTTCCATACAATTTACATGTAAAACTTACAAGCTTCGGCGCCACCTTATAAAATTGAGGTGCGGAGCTGAATTTTCGTGTCATTTACTTTTTAAGCAACAGCACCTTAAAAAAAACAAAAAGAAAAATTTTGAATCACCCTAATATACAAATATATATATCTAAAAGAATTGTGGATAAGAGAACCACCGAGAGTCTTACATACATAAAACTAAATTACAATTAAGTTTTGAAAAATTCTGAATTTGTTTTTCAAACAATAAAACATAATTTATAAAAAGGAAAGAACAACATTTTTTCAAATTTGAATGACAATTTAGTGCTAAGTAGCTGTTTTTTTTTTCTCTCTATATACACAAGTAACGATATTAATGAACGACGAAATGAATGAGCAAAAATATGTTTAATTTAGTCATTCAGGGCGAATGAACCCGCAGAATTAACACATTGGCTTATAGCTGGAGTCAAAAAGGAGCACCGCTCGAGTTACTACTGGAAATCCAGTGCTTATCGCCCTAATGTGTCCAATTGGCGTAAGCCAGTGGGAACTTGGGTATTTGACGATAGCCACAATACTCAGATTGAGCTGACTTTTAAAATTCATTAAAAGTGGAACGACTTCCTTAGTGGATGAACTAAATATTTTGGCAGTGGCATATCAATAAAGTATACGGTTGCAATGATAAAAAGCATTTAAAATAAAATATGTGAAAAGAATTTTGCGAAGCTTACTAACACTCTAACACGTGGACAGTGACCCTCATTTACTTTAATTAAGCGTAAAATGCTCCATTATTTACACTTAATCATTGTCACAATATTTATCGTGAAATCATTGAATTTCATGGCTTTATGAAATATTTTACGCAATGCATAGCTGGAAGGACTTGTATTTTATATTTTACAGCATTTTCATGGAACCAATTCATCGTTTACAGTTTTATTTACAAACAGCATTTCAAAAGTGTTTCAAAATAAATACAACTAAGCATAATTTCACTCGAGTCTTTCACTCGAGATTGGGATTGATGAAGAAGGTGGGTCCAAATTACCTTAGGAATTGGGGATGGAAATAGAAAACTGTGAAATCTGGCAAAAGAAACCACCATTGAGGAAAAGCAAATAATCGCAAGCACTTGCGGAGTCATGTTATGTAAAATGTATCATCAGCACAGTTTTTACGCAAATTCATTCCAGTAAACATTTTTTATATTTGGTCTGTACTACAGAAATCACTTACTTAGTCAAGAGTAAAATGGTTCACATTTTAGGCTGTATCTCTGTCAAATACCAGGAGACCGACTGCGGTTCAGGCAAGCTTTGCTCTGGGCACCTCCCATGAATTTTTACATTCATGGGAGGTGCCATGCCTACTCGCACAGTTCGGCCAAGTTTTGTTTAGTGATATTGTATATACATGTATGCTTATATGTGTATAGCATGTACATAGATATTATATACTTTTCAAGTCCATAAGACAAAAATATATAAAAATTATGTTTCACTAGTCCTTAGGCCCAAAAGAGTTTTTTTTTAAATTTTTTCTAGTACCAAAACATATGTACTTTTTTATTTTTCATTTTCTATATGGGCCTTGTATTCAAAGATCTTTTAAGTCCCACTAAATAATTTTTGACTTGCTTGCAAAAAAAAATTTTCTTGTTCTCAATTTTCTTTTCAATGCAAAATAGTGAATGTCATAAAAATTAAAGTTTTTTGGCCAAGTTACTACTTTTATCTTGTTCAGCGACTCAATATAAATACATGAAAGATGTAAGTCCTCTGACTGGTATTCTGAAAGATAACCTACATTTCGTTGGATTTTACCAGCATCAAGGGGCAATAAACATTTTTAAGAACACTTCAGATCAAATTCGCGACCTCTAATTCTTAATGCAATTGGCTAAAGTTTTACAGAAGTTCACTTAACGGGCTATGTAACCATTTCAGACTAGAAGACTTAAGGATTTCAAACGATTTTATCTTTTCACCCTAATATACATACATACATATTGAGTCGATAATTAGTTGTCATTATGTAAACGGCTTATTCTTCAAGTTACTGTAAAAAACATGTCCAAAATTCTTTGTACATTAATTTCGATATCACGATGTATATTGATTGAGTCGAGACCGTTCAGCTGATCTCCAGACATTGTTAATCTAAGGTAAGGTCTTAGACCACGCCGCGTAGAAAAATTGTCACAGCAATTGTTCACACACCGATAAGACCTTATAAAACTTTGGAAACAAGGGCAAAACAGGTTTCAGGAGGTATTAAGTTGGGAAAAATTTTGAAGCAAGATAACCTAAGCAATACTTCGAATCTTTTATGCCTCTTCCAAAATAAGATTTTTTTAATGAAAAAACAGGATCTGGTTTGTGAAACATCGGAAGTGTCGAATGAAATTTCTAAAAATTACTACGAGGATAAGCTGCGAACTTTTTAACTGATCTCAAAAAAATGGGTATCATTCGGTATATACATACCTAAGTAAACTTTTAAGTGTAATTTATATTATAACTCTTATACCTATTTCTACGCTTATGAATGTGAGTTTTTATTATTTATAAATTTTGTTTTCATAAAAATCGATTTTTTGAATTTTTTATTTCGTTAGAGGCGCAAGTCTTTTTGCTTTTTCATGGAAGTGAGAACATATTGTCAATAAAAGTCTATGTAAGAAATGTCCAATTGGAGGGGTTAGAACCCCTAAAACCCCCCTACGCACAGGCCTGCCAGACCAACATCCCGAACTGCTAGGATTTAATTGCGTTTTTTTGTGCAGTAAAATTTGCATTGTTAAAGAAAAAGGTCGTCTCGAATCCGTTTTATTTAGAAAAACGAATCCGAAGCGGATTCCGGTTTTTTTCCGTTTTTGAGGTCCGTTTCGGATCCGTTACGGATCCGGCAAAGCGGACGATCCTTCCGTTTTTTCGAGAGGAATTTCATCCGACAACGGATCCGAAACGGAATCCGCAGGCACGGATCCGTTTGGCACATTGGGACGAGGAAATTCATTGTTGTGGTTGTACTCGAACGTTAGCTTCTGTCATTTGAGCTTGAAAACGACGCCTGAATTTATTTCTACGAGGTAGTTTAAATATTGTTTTCTTCAAAAAAATGTTGTAGGCTACATGGTTCTTCATTAAGATTTGTCAAAGTGAATGACTCAGAGATAGTGATTTCTAGTATCAGTATAGTTCCATACCCAGTAGAATAAGTTTTTGAAAATAAATTTTGCCGTTTAAAACTTCAAAATTGGCTTCGATATTAATTTGTCTTTAATTTTGACGAGCTTCTAGCCATTTGAAAACCATGTCCCAATAATATAATCCTTGTATGTCTTAAAAAAAATATTTAAGTTGCACTGAAAAGTGTAAAATAATTTTTTCCTTTCGATTTCATTGACACCGATATCAAGGAGTTTTCTTGGCGTATCCGCTATATTGTATTAAGAATCACGTCACGTAGCCCATCTTGTGGCACTTGCACGCACGTTGATTTTTTTGTAAAATCAAAACCAATACTTTGAAGCTTAAGGGTAAACTGAATGGCCTGTCCTTGGATAAAATTGCCAAGTGGTGCTAGACAAAACGATGCACGATGCACTCAGCGCATAACCAGGTGTTTTGAGTCCTGCAAAGGTTCAATTTTGGTAAGCTCTCTCTTCATGTACATGAGCTTGCTTCAATGGGCAACTGAAGCGTCAGTTCATAGCTTTGTAACTCCAAAAGGTCTGAAAGATGGCACATTCTATTAAATGTTTATGCATCACCTTGTGTCAAGCAGTCAAAAAAAAGTAAAGTTTAAAATTTATAACTCTGCAGTTATTTATTTAAACAGGTTATTTATTTCGAATAATTATTCCTTCGAATGCAACACAATAACCCGACGGCTCCAAGTGTTATTTAATGCAATGTAATTGTAGCACCCTCTATTTTCTTTAGCTCTATCTACCAACACTAACTGCAAAATTGTGCATTGTTGCACTTGTGGCAACAACTATTAATTCAGTTGGTTGTTTTCTGCATACATTAGTCACATTATTATGCAACACTGGCAACATTGGCTGTTGTTGATGCGTTAGATTCATTGCTTTGCATTTGCATCACTGTGGCAGTGAAGTGTTGCAAGTACAGCGTGAGGGCGATTTTTGAGCGGAAACTGCAATTCGTTGCGTTTATCAGAAAGTTTCCCACCTTCGTTTATTCAGGCGTGTGCGCGCGATTCCTACGCCACTCAGCCAGAGTGAGCGTTGCCTACAGCAACGGAATTTAATGCGTTTTTACTTATCAGCTGCACAATAATTCAATGCAGTTTTATTGGGCGTTTGGTTTGCGAAGGCGGATGAGCAGGCGTGGCAATTGCGTGCGTGTATTTAAGCAATGTGAAAAACGTTGCCTTTATGTAAGCAAATAAATTTTCGGATGAATTTTTAAATCAAGAATTTTCCTTTGTAAAACTAAGTTTCCGTGTACATGCACATAAGTGCGAAAAAAATGTTGCATGGAAAACTTACAACTCAAGAGATCCTGAAACCCACAAGTGTGCTATTTTGTCGCCTTATATAGGCACATATATGTATATAGTAAAGCAGAATATATAATGAGTTCAGTGCTCTCCATATCATCAATTTATGATTCTAAAAATGTTAACTAATTCTGTTTTAATAATAAAAATATTCAATAATGGCCGAAACGATGCTCAATATGAAGCAAATACGATCGCCAACGTACATTTTCGTTTAATTATAATAAATTCTTTGACGTTTAAGGCTATACCATCAAAGTCATTTTAATCCGATTAAAAAATACTTAAAATTTACTTTTTACAGGAATATTTTTTATCGTTGCTCATTAAAATGCCTAATAAAGTTATTAAAACCAAGAACGATATAAATTGGTGCCAATGTTTGACAACAAATATTACGATAGAATCAACATTAACTGCAACAAATTTTAAATATCTTAAGAGAGAATAGTTCAATACTGCTATTATTGTAGATTTTTAGCAAAATTTTGAGGTATTTTTTTGTAAGATCTCTCTTGTATTCTTTATCTCCTCATGAAACATAGGACCTTTACAAAACTTATTCAATGTGCACGATCAGTAGCGAGTGCCATCAATTTTTTCCAATATTTCCTCGACTCACGTATCTATTGCAATAGCGTTTGTTTCCATGATGATCTAGGATGGCTGCGTTTTTTGCTACCCTAAGGGTTCCATTCCAATGCTTGCGGGCAGAATTTGGTTGGTGATTTTTGCAACGTGTGCTCTTGACGTCATCTGGTGAGTAATTCAACATTCGAAATGATTCTAGGCAACCATTTTTCAGAACCTGGTGAATATTTTGCTCAGAAATAAGTTATATCATAGTTCGATCAGCATTTTTAGGACTCAGCCAATATTTTTATAAATGTGATTATCTCAAATCTTGAGTCTATCGAAATGTGAAAAAATTAACATTTAAAAAAGAGTTTATGGACTGATCTTGAAGCAATCTTTCCATTTGGTTGTGAGTGTTAGTTATAGTCAGAAGCAACGCATAAAGTTAAATTGACTCAGCAGATGTAAATTGGCATATCGAGTCGAAAAATATCGATATTAATATTATCGACCGTTTCTAGTATCGACGATATTAGTCGAGAAATGAGATGCATACTCAATAGGAGCGTACACCGGATCAAGCAACTCATCAAATTGTTTGTGAAACAATTTGACCGATATGGTGCTTGATGAAAATTTGAAGATGTGTCATATTGTTGGTCAAACTGTTTGATAGAAAGAAAAATATTTTGAATCTTTGTATGTTTGACAAAGAATTTGACCAACAATTTGATGGTGTGTACGCTCCTCAAATTTCCTAGAACATTTTTGTGACTTGAAAAAAGATTTCAACGAGTGCTGTTATTTATATTACAAAATAAAAGGATGATTAAACTGTTTTGTTTTTAACTGTGGCTAAAAGAGCTCATATGGGAGCTTACAATTCAAGGACTCCGTTCCAAAACAGAATTTGAACGAGTTTTTAAAGAGGAGATGAATGAAGCTGATAAGTTTGAACTTGAATATTCTTCTGAGCCCCGAACCAGAAAAATCCGTCGACGCTTGGAACAAACCGATTGTCCTACTCCTGAAGTAAGATTGCGATCAAGAGATCGATTTCGGAAAGACTACTTTGAAGTGTTGCACCTTCTCTCAACCTATTTGGAAAGAAGGTTCGAATAAAAAGGTACTATGTTTCATATTACGATCCACTCGACCTTACTTTGAAATATTTTTTGATATAATAAGAAATTGCACAATAATAATTATGATTCGAATAATACATGAGAATGATGAAAATAATAAATAATAATCCAAAATAATGATGATGAAATGAATATCAATCATTTTGAATCATATGTTAGTAAGAGCAACAGAAAATGTTCACGTTGAAACCTGAAACTATTTATTGATCATTTACGAAACACAGCCAGAGTATTGAACACATTTCAGGTAAATATTTTGAGTATTCTAGAGTATTTTCAACTTGGAATTTTTACGGGTCGTCAATTATATCACTTTAGGGCTGCAGACTCAATAAATCTTAGAGAGACTTTGGGTTTTTTGAAATTTAGTGTAAACTTTTATTATAAAATTATTTACGACAACGCAAGAGAATAGCGAATGACTTGTGTATAAGTAATAATATGGAGTATGCATATGGGTAATTCCATCTATAATGGGCCCATCATTACCCTCATGTTTCTTAAATAGACTGAAACTTTTTTCAATGATTGGTCTGTCATGTAGAAGATATAAAAAAATTCGATAAAATTTTTTTGACCAATATTATTGCTTAAAAAAAGTTTTAAATTGTGTTCAAAAAAGCTCGCAAGTAAAACAAAAAAGTTCATTGATGAATATAAACAAACCAACACAACCCAAATTAGCTTTTATATTATTTTTAGGTAGATGTGTACTAGTAGATGGCAAAAAAACTGCAAATCTGAACAAATTAAGGCCTGAACGGTTTCTATGTGGTAAAAGATAAAAAAATTTACTTTTTTAAAAAACATCAATTTCCCAAATACTCCATCACCGATTTCAGCCTTTATAGGCTCAAAATTTTTTAGACTATACGGGAGTATCATCTCTGAAAATTTTATTCATGTTTTTTCTCCCTATTTGATTTTGCAAGCATTTAAATTTAAGATTTATGATTGGCAATGTAAATTGAAACATCGAGAATGAAAGCGAGAGAATAAAATTTGAATGGATTTCAGCCTTTTTAAGGTCAAAATTTCCAGAACATTCAGGAGTATCATCTCTGAAAATTTCATTCATTTTTGTTAACCTCATTTCATTTTACAAGCATCTAAACTGAGTGTATACAATGGAATATTTATGAAAGAAATATAACGGAATATTAAAATTTTCTCACTCTACTTCTCAATGTTTCAATTTACATTGCAAATCCTAAATCTTAACTTTAAATGCTTGTAAAATCAAACAATGTGAAAAAACATGATTAAAATTTTTCAGGGATGATACTCCTGTATAGTCTAAAAATTTTGAGCCTATAAAGGCTGGAATCGATGATGGAGTATTTGGGTAATTGATGTTTTCTTGGAAGGTCAATTTTTTTATCTTTTACCACATAGAAACCGTTCAGGCTTTCATTTATTCAGATTTGCAGTTTTTCGTCATCTACTAGTACACAAATACCCAAAAATAATATAAAAGCTAATTTGGATTGTGTTGGTTTGTTATATTCATCAATGAATTTTTTTGTTTTACTTACGAGTTTTTTTTAACACAATTTGAAACTTTTTTTTAAGCAATAATACTGGTCAAAAAATTTTTATCGATTTTTTTTATATCTTCCAATCACTGAAAAAAGTTTCAGCCTATTTAAAAAACATGAGGGTAATGATAGACCCATTATAGATGGAATGACCCATATGCGTATTTTCATTTTTTTTTCTCAATTACTTTTACATTGATAATGATGATAATTTATTTGTAATTTTTTTAGACCTTGATGCTTTAGAGTCGTTAGAACACATATACTTCTTGATGCATACAAAGGAAATATACCCACTAAAGAAATTTTAGCAACAAAACTGGGCATTTTCTCAGATGATTTTTAACCAACCAACCTCCGTCCTCAACTCCAAATATTGAAAAACATGCCTGGCAACAAACCAACGTGCTGCACTGAAATCGCTGACAAACTTCAGAAATTATTTGACACAACGAAACACCTTCTAGATCTAGACTGGTTATGACAGTGCCAGGTTCAGCAGCTTCATGTAAAAGGTCATTTAGCGCTTTGCGACGGTTTAAGACTTACCGTCGTTTACCCATAAAAAACGTTCTTTCATGTTTATAAACAAAAAACTGGATCCTTAGATTTGCAAATGTTTAATTAATGGAAATTGCAACGAATAAAAAAAAAACATCTTCATACAAAGTTCACTTTATGTCCCATTCTAAAGTAAAGAATAAATCCTTATCCTCAGAAAAATTTATCGAACTTTTTTATTTAAGTTTGCCCTCAATGAAAAATTTCGGTGTCACGTCCCTGATTATTGTTGATGAACACTTATAAATTGTATATCAGAGCGCGCTTGTTGGTAAACGAAGTTTCGCAGTCTTGAGAAAAGTTGTCATCAGCACTTGAACCAAAAAATATGTACTGACCGCTGAATCAGATATGAATACAACACTAATAAATATATTGCATAGCTATTGAAAATCAATTCCAGCCGCAATTTTCGTACATTTAAGAAAATAATGTAGCAAAACTTTGCTTATTTCATATTTTCAGAATTGATTTCATTTGAGTACAATTTCATATTAACCGTCCATAAAAACTCTTTTTTTCTAAATTTTACGTTCCTCGGTAAAGCCTTGATAACGCAACCTATATAAGGCGATAAAAGTTAGATGTGTCTAAATGTGTTTAATTGCCTAAACAAGAGGTAATAAACTTACTCCGAAAAATAGTGAACATTTTTTCTCGATATTCAGTAAGGAAAAATCAGGTAACGAAATCTTTAGTAAAACGAATATTCGATTTGCGACATTCTTCTCTTAATGGAAAGTGCCCAGAATAATGGATGCGTCGAAATTGCTTTTTCGTGAATTTTGAGCAATTTTATTATTTTAAGGAATAATCGCCCGAAATCAAAGACAACAAGAAAAAACCATAGCTAATCGCTCAAAGTGTTGCTTCAGTTCTGTCATAAAATTTAGGAGGCATTTTTTGGCTGTATTGAAATTTCGGGCTTGTTTGAAACTTGTTTTGGTGCGGATTTGTTTAAACTTAATGAAATTAAAAATCTGAAACCATCATATTACAAATATTTTGCAAGATAATTCTGATACAAAGGCACTTTAAATTGCAAGCGTCTTCTATACGAAAAGTAAGCTTTTTTGAAGAAGGAAACGTGGTATATTTTATCAGAGAAAAAATAATAATTAAAAAAGTTTTCGAAGCAAATATAATGTAACTTTATGAAAGATTGTTCGAAAAAAAAGAGTATTCTGGTAATGAGAAACTTAGTTTATAAATTGTGTAAATTATATATTGATAATTCTTTATTTAAAGAAATGAAACAAAAAATTAAAAATGGGGTCAAACTACAAAGCAAAATGTCTTTTAAAGTATTTTAATAACTCTGATGCAACAATTGCAGTGATACCAAGTATTATCAAGACTAATAATTTTGAGCATATTTTGATTGCTAAAAAATAATTTATTCTCCATTAAAATTTTGAGAAATCAAATTTTATTAGTTTTGCGCAAAAAAAAAAAACACTCTTTGAAACTTCATAAATGTTCGCAGCCCTGGTAAAAATAAAGTGACTGACAAAGTTTTCCCGCCAAACACAAAATTTAGTTGCTCTCTTTCTTTATGGTGAACGCTTAGCTCACTTTTTATTTGCGCTCTTTATTTTTGTGTTTGTGGCGTCACTATTTTGTTTCAAGTTATAAGCCAATATTTCCGGTTTTTGTCGGCAATCTAAACATTGGTGTCTGCTATTTTAAGCAATAAATTGTTTAGTATATTGTTGTTGTTGTCAGCATAAAATGATATGATACAACAATAGTATGGCTTTTTGTTGCAGTTTTTTGTTTGGACGGCATGTGAACAAACTTTGTTTTGTTTCTACCGGTATTTTTGGAGTAAATGTAAACAATGGGTTTGAAAAATTAATGATACTTAATAACAGTTGTGCGGCAGACACTCTCTATTTACAGAGTAATAGTATGGGACTGATTGTAGAATTATCGTCCGTAAATTTTACTAGTGGTATTAATTGAAATCACTTCAGGTAGCGTTTTAACCAGATTTGTTTCAATATTTTTAAATCCATATTTATTTTTGCAGCATAAAACTTACTCTGATTATGATAAGCTTCCATTAGGTAATAGTAGCTTAATCAATTTTATATTTGTATATTTATTTAGATATCAGTGATTTAGCCATCAGAGCATGCGCGTCAAAATAGTGGGTATTGCTGGTGTCATGACTTACCCGAGATATTTTATGCAAAATATATATAGCTATACTGAGGTTTGAAATGAAATAGAGTACCCAAAGGCAAATTTTGTGTGTTGAATATCGACAGACTTACTCTCTGGACTTATAATTATTGTTTTTGAAGTATTGTTAACAATATATTAACGAAATCTATATATGTGTACTTACATTGAAATCAAACTAGGCCGCGATGTCGTTCCCGTTGTATATGTAGTTATGAGATATGCAGAAACGGCTCCATTGGTTTTCTTTCAAATATCTTTAACGTAACGTACCATAAAATGAATTGAATAAATCGAACATCCTATTGTTTTAACTCATATCACCGGACTCAGCTCCAGTGACCTATAATTTATAATAGACAAAAAAAAAATGGTTTTGACTATAAACAAACCTCAATATTTTCGAAAAATTTAATGACTACAAATAAGCATAAGATTAAACTAGTAAAGGTGTCATCTTCGGCCAGGCCGAGACTCACATACCCTACACTACATTAAAAGTACTTTTTAAATAAATGTTAAAAAAATGTTGAGGAGGTTGAATAAGTCAAAAATAATGTAAAAAGGTTCAAAAATGTTGGAAAGTGTTGGAAAACACTGAAAATGTCAAAAGAATATGGGAAATGTTAAAAAAAAATAGAATAGAAATGAAAAACACGAAATATGTCACGCCCACTCCTACAATTCCGCCCAATTTTATTTCAATAAAGTATAATCGTGATTAACATGATCAAACCAAATTTTAGCACAATAGCTTGTATAGTTTGCGATATGTGCCGTAATTATTCTTAAAATTTAGGGCGGTAACAGACCCACTTTTGCAATCCACTCCGATTTTGATCCAGAAATAGCTTTTTATAAAAAAACATCTTACACCAAATTTCACTATGATTGCTCATATATTTCGATAGTTATGCCACTTAAGGTATTTTAATTGTATGGGAGGTGCCACGCCCACTGTTGCTATTTCGCCAGCTTTTGATTCATATATACCTATTACCCATTAAGCCACTTACATCAAATTCCAGATCGATTGCTCCAATAATTCACTTAAAATAGCACTTACAACTTTATGTGAATGAGGGAGGTGCCACGCCCACTGATGCAATCTTGTCAAGTTTCATTTAATTCTGAAGCTTATAGTAACCGACACCTCTACACAAAATTTTATGAAGATTACTCTCATAGCACACTATCTATAGCATTAAACGTATTTCGCTTATATGGGAGGTGCCACACCCACCAGGGCAATTGTGCCAAAATTTTGCAAGAAGACACCTTTTAGCAAGTGTATCCGCCATATTAAATTTCATAACGATTGCGTTGTTAGTTCTCTTTTTATAACGTTTATAAATATTGTAGGCTATGCCACGCCCTTAAAATAAATTTTTCAGTATATTGACGTGGCTTGTATTATTGACTATTTTCAGTGGTATCATCCCTAAAATTTTAATGAAAATCGTATGTGCCAATTTGGAGTTATACGAAATATAATTTTTTAATTGTTAAGAAATGCCACGCCCACTTTAACAATTCTGCCCACTTTATGCGCAATTAAAAATTCACAAGATCTGTATCCGTGTACTAAATTTCATCACAATATATTGCACAGTTTACGAGCAATGGCGTCATAAAACTTAAAATTTAGGGCTGTGCCACCCCTCTTTAAGAGCCTTTGCAAACTTAAGACCTAGCCTAATCTTAATGTTGTTCTCATATTCACCAAATCACCAATTTTCATCAAAATCGCAGCAACTTTTTTTCAAAATGGACTTGGGTATATTTACATAGAGTATGGGCGGAAGGCTGGCTGTGAACCGATTTCGCCCATTTTTATATGCTAGCAGCTTGCAAGAAGATGTGAAGATGTGTGCCAAATTTCATTGAATTAGCTTGCTTAGTTTTTGCGTAAACCTGATTTCAACAGACAGACACACAGACAGACAGACAGACAGACACACAGACAGACAGGCAGACAGACAGACAGACGGACACAGCTATATCGACTCAGGTGGTGACGCTGATCAAGAATATATACACTTTTCCATACCTGCCACGCCCCTTCCATGCGTTACAAACGGAATGACAAAGTGAATATACCGTCTGTGTAGGGTATAAAAAAATTTATTTTAGCACGTTTTTAGTTTTTGATGTGTGAGTATTTAACAGAATCTGTACTGAAATGAATTGGTATATAAATAACCGCTTAACGATCATTGTCATTTTAATTTTTTTTCTTTATATTTCGATACTTTTTGAAATATTCTGATTCTTTAAACATATTTCAACTTCCCAACATTCTCGGAATTTTACAATATTTTTCGAGGCTAACATTTTTAAAAATTTTGACTTTTTAAAGATTTTTCGGCTTTTGCGTTTCTCCAAATTTTTTAAATTTTTAAGGAGTTTTGAATTTTTTTTTATTTGTATTATTTATTATTTTTAGACTTTTTCTCCACTTTTCAAAACTCTTTTGTCATTTTTTTAAGGTTTTTTAATATATTTTTGAACTTTTCAACATTTCTCGGCAAGGTTTAACAATTTTCTACTAACACGAAATTCATACAACACGTGTTGGTACTCACTCATTTTTTTTTATTTCTATTAAGGCTCATTTTATGGGATATATTCGCAAAAAACTCATCACCTTTAATTTGCTATACAGAAGTAAAGATAAATGTTGCCAAAATTGACATTCTAAATTAGGCTGGAAGTGTTTAAGTAGGCCCCCAGAAAAATATTCCCTAGGTCCTAAGGAAAACATTAAAAACTAACTATGGTCTAAAAAAATTGTGAAGAAATTAAAAACTTTTTTTTTGTTATAGCAAAAAAATGTACTTATTGTGAATCGAATCTATAATTTTTGAAACAGGCACATTTAACGATAGTTTCGTTAAAATATTAATCAACAACATGGTTCATTGGTAATTTCAACTCGATACCGTATACTCGTAGTATCGTGGCACTCTAAACCATAGATGGGTAAAATTTTGGAAGCAGGAGCTACTTTCAACAAAAACAACAGTTACAACAGCTGAAAGAAACAACACCACAAATTCGATATCGATAGAAAAACCAATCCTGCAATAAACCAAAAGTCAATTCCTAGAATCAAGCAAGAACAACATCAAACGAAACGATAGAAGCTGTCCTCAATCTGCGCAACGTTGTTTCCTTGTTTGCTCGCTTCGGTTTTTTTTTTTCTGAGTGATGCAATAATAACATTTTTTTCTTAAGAAAATCTAAGGGTTTTTTGTAAAGATCTAAAATTGGCTCATTTTGCACATCGCTGCTCTAAGCTATTCTTTTTGAACACTCAATAGACGAAGACTACCAGATCTTCTGTCGACATCAAAATAAAGTATATAAGGTATAATCTATGACCGAAAAATAATATTGTGAAGATTTCAGTGGTATTTAATTTTCAGCAGTTATTTCGTGTTCCATTCGGCTTATTATCCAATGAGAGTCACAATCAGAACTTTTCTACCAATAGTACAGCAGATATGTTTTCATTTTCCCTTTTCTCTGCTTGAATTTGCCGCGTTTGAGTTGAAGATTCTGTTTCGCCTATATAATCGACAGACTCGAGGAAAGACATGACTCCTTCCTACAATTTAAAAACCATTTCTTTCAACGCCGTGCGGTAAGTGACTAAGTCTTGAGCTCAAATATTTAGTTGTTGTAACATAACATCTCTGTGTTGGCAGATGCATTTACGCTCTGCCGTATCATCTCTCAGAAACCATATTCAAGGTCAACTACCACTTGCACATGGCTGACAAAAGAGCGCTTAACATATGATACTTGCCACTACGCTCTCACGCACTCTACGAATATTCAGCAATGGCCAAAGCACATGTTTGCCTTACATCCCCCGCTTCGGCACAGACAGCCCATGAACTATAGTTGTTTTTCAACTACGGGACGGCAGAGCAAAGAAAATCTTGCTCGCGGTATGACAGTTTGTAAGCGGCATTCAAAACGTACGGTTCAATAAAGCGGAAACATTTTTGTGAAAATATTTTTTTTTCTTAAATAACAGCGTCGGTTAGCTGTGTTTTAGAACAACAGCAACAATTTATTGTTGCTTCTAGAAAATTAAATATTTATAGAATACAAAGAGTCGAATAAAAAGTAAACTCCTGTTTTTGTAGAGTTTTTTGATACTCTACATGGTAATATGAAAACAAGCGCAAATGTGTTCCGTGCTCTGCGGAGTAGAATTTAGCGACGGCAAATTCTAAGAATTAATTGGTGGCTATCTGAAATTTGGCGCTAAAAGAGTTTTTTATATAAACCTTTTTATTCAAAATTAAGTTATAAAAATTTGTATGACCTCAAGTTTTGTGTTGTTTAATGCTTTTAATTAATATTTTACGGTCTTAAAAGTCTATACAAAAAATTTTCAAGTTTGTAAATATTAAAAATCAACGCATAATAAAAGTCTACACTACTAAAAATAAAGTGCAAGCAAATGAAAATTTATCAAAATTCTCCAAAAATAGTTTTGAATAGCATTTCAGAAAATGCATAAGAAATATGTGTAAAAAGAGTGTGACGAAAAGTCTCCACTGCTCATTGTGTAACATAAAATATCTTAAAAAAATGTGAAAAGCTTCAAAAGCTTAACTTATAAATACAAAGTGTCCAATTAAAAAATATAACAACATAAAAAAAAAAAATATCTACCAAAATGTCTCCCATTGAAAAGATCAAATGCACCTATTCGTTGCTTATAACTTGCGCGGCCATATTTTTTCTGCAAACCTGTACCGCAGTACGTCGCTACGATCAATCCTCGCCCTATGACTCCTCACACTATCATAGTTCGTCCTCCTCCTCAGGTGAAATGATCAGTTCTTCGGCCATGACCGGTGATCAACTTTTACCACAACACAATCGTTGTGAACCCATAACGATTTCGATATGCACAAATATACCATATAATATGACCATTATGCCAAATCTTATTGGTCATACCAAACAAGAGGAGGCCGGTCTCGAAGTGCATCAATTTGCGCCACTCGTCAAAATTGGCTGCAGCCCGGATTTGCAGCTTTTCCTTTGTTCGCTGTATGTGCCTGTTTGCACAATACTCGAACAACCAATACCGCCGTGTCGTTCGTTATGCGAATCGGCTCGCGTTTGTGAGACCCTCATGAAAACGTACAATTTCAATTGGCCCGAAAATCTTGAATGTTCAAAATTTCCCATTTACGGTGGTGAAGAATTATGTGTCGCAGAGAATACGACATCTTCGACGCCGGCACCAACTCGTGCGCAATTGCCGCGTGTAACGACGCGTAAAAATTATGCCGGTGCTGAGGGCCCACATCGGAATATCGGTTTTGTTTGTCCCGTACAGTTGAAGACCCCACAGGATATGGGATATACATTGAAAGTTGGTGGAAAGGTAAGTTAAAATGCTATAATTTTGAAATAATTGAATACCAGACACAGTATATATAGTTACTGTGATAACGAAAAGCGTCTTATCATTAAGTCACTAACCCCTAATAAAAACTTGATAATGTTCAATTTGATTGATTTTTACACTCAGCACAAGGATTAATGACAAACGAATATTCAACTTAGATATCCCTTATATCACTCTAATGCTGCATTTGAGTTTTTCCCCCTTTTCAAAATGGTTATAAATATAAGCCCATCTATGATAGAACATATAAAAAGATAAAGGAAAGTATGGGAAATTCAATAATTGAAAATGAACAATACGTATAATGTTCCTTATTTCCGTTATAACAAAAGTTGAGGGTTTTTATTTTGAACACAAAAAAATTAATTGAGAATTTTTGAGGATTTTGTGCAAACATAACAACAAAGTAAACACAATCAGTCAAACATATCTACCTATTTGTATTGAAAAAAAAATTGTTTTTCTTATTCTATACAATGAGTACGATTATCCTGCTTTCTGAATAGCAGGTAAATTTATAGGATTATATTTTGAGGTTAGGTAAGTTAACTCTCAAACGGCGCGCACTTTTGTCAGAATGTGATGAAATCTGAGATTGGGCTGTTTATTCTTGCGCTCATAAGAACTGGTTTGTGCTGTGTACCCATACAAATTGATATAGCAATAGGTTGTGTTTTGAAATACGAGCTGTATTCTTCTATGATTAAGGACAGGTAGGTAGATTTTATGAGAAATGTCAGTGACTTGTTGCATGTAGTATAAGAAAGTAATAGGGTTTGATTTGAAAAAAAAAAAAAAAACTACAAGAATTACACAAAATCTTAACGAAATAAGCCAATGAATTGAGTTCAAATATGAAAATATCTACATTCAGGAATTAAATAGTAAAACGAACTGGAAAAAATTACCCGAACTTGCGATAAAAAAACTGAGAGTTAACCAATGTTCAGAGGGTATTTTAACAGTAAACCTACATTTCGCTTTTTACAAGTATAAAAAGACTTAAACGCTTTTTCTGTATTTATCGACATTTAAAAATATTAGCAGGGCTGTGCAAGTAGGCGTGGCAGCTCGCAGTGAAGAGTCATTTTTTGGAAATGACAACAGTGGACTGTGTAAGGACCCTACGAGATTTCGTTATGCGAAATATCTTATTTTGTAAGGGTTTTTGGAATACAAAGAGCTATGACCTTTTGTATAGTGAATAAAAATTTTTTAAGGTGAATTTTGATGAAATGAAATATATTCAAAAAAATGAAAAACTAGTAATGTCCGAAATCATCTCTCAAAGATTTTGCCTTGTGACTAATAAAACCGTCTTTACAGGGTTGGAGCTGTTGGTTTTGGTATACTTTACTACATTTTATTCCTCTGACACATGAGCGCAGCTACTCAGAATCAAACCCAGCCTGCCTGCGTAGTAAGCAAACACGCTAAAAACTAGGCTAAAAGCGAACCCAGCAAGCAGCACAAATTTCATGTTTTATAAAAGCTTAATAGATCAAACTTTGTTTACTGTTTTTTGTTTCATTGCAAACAAATACGCATTGTTTTTCTTTCTCTCTCTCGATATGTCTTACTGTCACTGGCTGGTTTGAAGCCAATGTCGGCCAGAGAAAAAAATCCTTAGCCCATATCATACCTTAACTGCTTATGTATTTTGCTCAAACATATTGATGCTGAGCCGCTGTGTGAGCCACCAAAGAGTTTACTTTCCAAAATGACAGTGGTCCCTACGGACTGAAGGAGACATCGTTGATGATAATGGCTACTACCATAGAATCTTTTCAACGAGTAGGCTGGCAAGACATAAACTTGAATATTTTATGAGCGATATAAATTTCAAACTGTTCCACATACAACAACGACCTCCACATCCTAGGTCGGTGGCATAAATGAATTGTTGCCAAAGCTGCTGTGGCGGTTGTTTTAATTTAAGTGCTTAAAGAGCGAACTTTGTGTCATACAATATATGATTTACGGAAATTGTGGGGACATTTAGAAATCAAAAATAAAGGTAATATGTAAAGTAAATTATCTAATAAATCCTATTAATAAATGAGTAAATTAATGAAGTGATGGATAAATTTAAAGATGAATAAATGAACAAAGTGAACACTAAAACTTACAAAATGCAAAAAAATTCCATTGCAGTTAAAAGCCTCTTAAATAATAAAGAGAAGCACTGAATTTTTCCCAAGTAAATATTGAATAAAATCTGTGTCAAAAGATATTTTGACATGCACGATTAAAAAAGAAACCGACACTTTTAAAATTAAAAAAATATATTTATATAGTGTTATTTTAAAATCGGTGGTTTTCACTCTATCGCAAATGCTCAATTTAACTGCTGAGCAGATATTATTCAAGCAATAGTTCTGATAAACATATTGAGAATAAAATTTTCCAGCAATTGAGAGGTACACAGTATTGTATAGAGTTTTAATAGTAGCATTAGTATTAAAAAAATTTTATAGTTTCATTAATGATCGCTAACATAAAAATGCCGATTTTTGACATTACTACAAAAATATTCTTACTCTCTATAAAGTCAATTTTGTAAAAAATGTTTCGACTATAATGTCCCCATAAATTGATAAAATTACTAACTGTTTCGCGCTGAAAAATATTTCAGACATCAAGTGAACTAAGGAAATTCATAAAAACAAAGTCAAACAATGGAAGCAACATATGTTTGTTAGCTATAATAAAAGTAAATTTAAGCTTAAGAAAATGAAACAATGATTTTATAACCAAATTTCAGTAACCAAGGAGCTACAATGGCTCCAACAACAAATAGCAGCAACTTTCTGATGTCAGAAATGTGTAGACTGCATTTCCCACATGAACACAAATTAAAATTTAGCACACATTAGTTACATCGAGCAACATCATTCATTAAAGCAGCCAGTGCGCTGCTCCCCAAAGCTGAAGAACACAGACAGACATTCTGCATTTGATTCTTTTGCTAATTTTTCTGCACTACACTGCCGTGTGTTCTATTTTTGCCTAAGTACTATGAAAAACCACAAGACATTTGGTTATAAGCAGGCATAAGTATTATTTATAGCTTCTTACAATACTTGGCTGCATACGGCGCACAACGCTGGAGTTTTGAGTATCAATTCCAGTTTATTAGTAAGACCTACCTACCAACTCCTTTGCATTACGTAAACTTGTTTTTTGCGACGGCCTCCCTCGGTCTGCGTGTGTGCGCCGTAAAAGGAGCATCACATACAACATGCACGCATGCGCAAATGCTGTTGCTACTACCTTCTGCTGTGTTTGTGTCGTTTCTGCTGTGCTTTGTCGTTTGTCTTTTGTGTGTTGCATGTTGCAAATGCTGCATTGCATTGCATTGCAGCAATGTTTTGCAATCAAATCTGCTCGTTTTAATTAACCCTTTTGTCATTGAAATTTATGGCATAAAAGTGCCACAAATACATGGATTAATTGTGGCAGTAAAAGTGTTGGATACTACAGCCAGCGCTTAAGAAGTCACTTAATTGCACAACCAGATCTTAGTATACTGAGTTGTAGTTGTTTTTGCAAATGTTGCTCTTTTAGAATTTGATCGATCTGTAGTTGACAGTAGCAATAAATTCTTAGATCATAGAAAGAATTCGAAGTCACTGTAAGCTGTTTAATGACTTGTAATAGGAAGTATCATTTGATGCATAGATTTATTGGGTTTATAATGGCGACTAAAATTAGATCTTGTTTTTGCTCACATATCTAATTTCCGTGTTTGATGCTTCAAACAAATAACTTTTTGTTGTCATTCGATCAATTTTGTTAATCTGTGGAATAAATTTTTGGTTTCATAAATGGCCACTTAAAAGAAGAGCTCTTAAATTTTATTTAATTTTTTTTTTGTAAGGACGTATGAGTAACATTTTACATCATTATCATCAATATATATCAAGATACATTTTCCAATGTTATGCTACTTATAGGTGGTGAATATTGGACACAGAGACATAATCTCTGCTACAAGCCAAGTCTGTGGAGTGGAATAGTAAATGGTTTTGTATTTGGATTTTTCCCAACAAATATTTTCGCATATACAGAAACACTTTTATAAGCGGCAATTTATTTTACTGATTTCCCAAACTCTAAGAGCTTCACGATTTTTTAGCTTTTAAGTGGCTTAATCATAAAATACCGCAAAGAGTTTTTCTTGTAAGCTACATGAAAAAATACTTTTTTTTTTCAAATAAAAAATTATGCTATAAAAATTTAAGAGCGCCGCTAAAATAAAAGTGTCAACATGGCTAACACGCTAAAAAACTTGTCTAAGCGAGCTACTTATCGTAAAAACATTTTGTCAACCCAGAAAAACAAAAAAACATTGCGATTGTAAAAAATCCTTAATGCACTAAACAGAAACTGTCGGGTGTCAAAGTGTCACACGGCTGGACATTAAATGTCTTACAAAAGCACCTAATTTTAGTTTACTTTAGTTGTTGGCCACATTTTCGAAAAAAAAAATTGGATCAGCAAAAAAATACAACATTTTATGCACAAAAAAAGTGGCAAAGAAAGAATAGCTCGAGAGTGCGCTAGCCGGTCAACTGTATTTGGTTGGCAAGCTTGCACACTTTTGTCACAGCCACAATTCGCCAAATAATAAAGCGCTTTTTTTTCTTTCTTTGGTTGATGGCTGACATTTTGCTTTAGTTTTTATTACCCGTCAAGCACTTTGTTGTTGTTGTTGTTGAGTGTCCACTGCATGTGGGCGCCAAATTGTGGCATTCAAAAACAGTGGCATTTGTAACGCTTTAAGCACGCAAAATCAAATACTTAGTATTGCAATAAGATAATTTAAGAATGAAATGTAGATATAATTAAGTTTATAAATATATAAGAACACGCCCAATGCCCATATAAAGCAAACATATGACACAAATAATTTTAGTGTTTCGAATTTGGAGATTTTGCATTTTTCACATTTAACAAATAGCACACATTTCTTAAAACTTTTATTGCGAAACTACAATGTCAAATTTGTTTCTCACTACTTTGTGCATACCCCTATTGTGCATGCAAACAAAATATGTTCGTCATTTTCTAATTACATATTTTTAACGACAGTTCATATATTTTATTAGATATTATTTTCGTTGAGAAATTTATGAAATCCTGCCATGTCTTACTTGTTGACACACAGTTTTATGTCAATATTTTGCATTATATCCGTGACGAAGAAACCAATGGCTTTAAAATTTGTAATTAAGTTTTTTTTTGTATTTTCACACAAGTAACGCGGCGCATTTTGTGCCACTTTTTTTTTTTTTGCTATTCCCATGGTACTAAAAAATCTGCCAAAAATCTGCGAAAAATTTGTTTGCGTATAAATTACTTGTTAACGCGTTTTAAGACAGTAATTTACGATGTTTATTACAGCAGGCAGCATAAGACAGCAACTCCAAGGCAATAAAGCAAATGAAGAGTTTAACATGAGTCACTAGTTAAACTCAACATTTTTGTGTAATTTATTTGGTGTTGACAGACAATTTAACATTAAAAATCCTTTATTTTGCAAATATTTCAACAACAGCAATGTTTTGTTTTACATTTAAGTTTCAGATGATGAGACAACATAGAGCTGCATGGGATTTTTGAGATGAAAGTTTCACGCAGACCTTACACGATAAAATGTATTTTCATAAAACTCAGTTGATTTCATTAAAATTCTGCCCGATCGATTTTGTCCTTTTAATTTCTAACGTCTTCACTTCGTTTCGTTCCTTCATTTTCGGGAGTCTTATGAGACGCTAACTCATCGTGGCAGAGCTGTCTTACTTATATATTCATATAATCAAGTATTTTAAAAAGACTTAATCAATATTAATATTATACATTTGTTGGGGAGCCGGTGGCCTAAGTTTCTATATGATTTTGTCGCGCGGCAGAGGTTGAAAATCGTGAAGTTCTAAGTTACATAAATAATACAAACAATCTCTGCCATTGCGTTGTCTCTGCGTTATTAATTGAGACCCTTTAAAACTGTAAAAAAAGGTAACACACATTTTATCGCGTCTGCCTTTTATATTAATAAATGTGTCTATACACAAGAGGCAGACGTTTTTATTGCTGCTTTCGATTGCGATTGTTATTAAGTTATTAAGATTATGTCATAAGAAACGAGAAAATAAACCTCTGCCACTAAGTATAAAAAAATTGTGTACTAAATGAATTTATCGCGTCTGCCTCATAGCTGACTGGCTTTAGTTTATAAAAAACGTAAAAATTGAGAAGAGAAGGGATTTCAACGCTGCTTTTTCGAAGGCAGACGTTCTTGAGCACATAAGCTGCATGTTATTAAGGATGCATCTATATAAAAATAAAACTGTGCAAATTTTCGGACATTTAAGCATATATTTATTTATTTTTATTGTGTATATGGGACACTCCACGACGAAGTGAGCACTATTTTTCATTTGCATCTCTGATTTTTGAGTAATTTTTTATTAAATTTATTACTAGTTGAGACTGACCTCCGTAGATTTTTTTTCTCCAAAATATTGTTTTTTGAAACTTAATGCACAGGTCTACAAACAGATACATAAGTTCCAGTATGGCAGGATAGCTAGAAAATTTAAATTTACGATGTTTAGGAGAAATAAAAGGATATTGATGCAGTTCAAAATGGGGTTTTGAAGATAAATTGTTATACTTTTCAACTATGTTGAATTCAATATATTCCCAAAAATCTGGTCTCCTTAATATTAATATACAAATATGACTTAAATCAACGATTTTGACACATACAACCCCACATATTCTAAAAAAGCAAAGGCCTATACGTCTGCCTCTTGTATTTTTAGCTTCTAGGAAATGAAATTCTGGAAGAAAACAAAGTTATTTAGAAGAGTTTTTTTTTTATATTAACAAAACCTGTTATTAAAAATGCGGCAGACTGCCTTTTATAATTCTGTTATTTATACTATGCCCTTAACACAATATTTCAGAGGCAGACGCCATAAAATAATTTGTAGCTTAAAAATTTATTTAAAATTTATACTATACTCTTGATTAAAAGTTTAAGCTTTGTTAGTTCAAATGACATATCGTACCAAAATATGCTTTGGTAGACCAACGTTTTCTTAGCATACGAATACTAGTAGAAATGTTATTGCTGCCGCCCATTACATTTGGTACAGTATTAAAATCAGAGTTAAAACAATTGCGAAAACGTTTCTCTCGCAAATTCATATTTATAACTAGCGCAATGGCAATGATATTCTACCTAGTTATATATTCGTACAACTTCGCAACAAACTTGCAATAACGAATTTTGTGCAATTTATTCAAATCATTATGCTGCGAAGAGAAAAAAAAGAGATTTTACGAAATTAACATAATTTGTAGCTGTCAACAATTGAAATCTTTAAGAAAAGAGAAAAACTCCTAGCAATCAATTTTTCATTCTACATGGAATACTGCCTGCTCTTCCACTGCTGCTGCTGTGGCTTCTTTTGGCCAAGACACAAAATTATTGGTTACGCCAACTTTGTCTTGTCTGCATGTGCATACCATAAAAAGTAACAACAAAATTGCAGGTCTCAAATTGTATATTTTTACTTTGTGCCTTTGCACTACTATTTTTACTACCACTACTATTTTTTTTTAAATCACCATAAAAATGCGCATTACAGCGAAACAAGTAAAAGAAGAAGAATTCTTTGTACCAACGGCAATGGTTAAGGTTTAGTAAATGCGTTTATAAAGAATTATCGCAACAATGGAAAAAAAGGGAGTAAAGGAGACAAAAAGGAATTTCATTGTTCTATCATATAAAATGCAGCGCTGTAAAGTATAAGCAGCATTTTTTCGATTGGCAACACTGTTGCTATAAAAATGGCAACTTAAAATTCTCGCAGCTGCAGTTTAAGGCTGCACTGCTGTTGTCAGTGTTGCCTCCTCAGCGTGTCAGCGTGCATTGAAATTGTTATGTTTTTTTTTTATTTTTGGACTTTCTTTTTTTTTTGTCTGGCATTTGCATAACATGTTGGAAGGCGTAAGTGTTGGAAATTCATTGTTGTTGCTGTCTTTGTGTTAAATTAAATTTTAAATGGTCGCTGTTAACTACTTTTTGTTTGCTCCTTTTAGACTCGTGCGGCGCTGTTTAAGCCATAAAATTTGATGGCAGATTGAAATATAAAAACTTGACCATGTCCCCGGAGCAAATATAGGTAGTTCATATTTATGCTGTAAACTGGAAATTTTTTGGTCAGTTGGTCGCCTGTTAAAAAATGCTATGGTAAAAAAAATTATCTTTTATTGTAATTCTGTCAATTACTTGAGAGCCGTTAACTAAATTAAAAACTGCAAGCTATTTTCTTCGGAAGCTTAAGCCATAATACTCTTTAGATATTTTTATGATTATTATGCTCAACGCTTTTAATAAATTTCGAGATGAAGTGAGTAGGCAAAAACAAAAATAAATGTTAAGTCAGTCCATACAAATTTGGGGCATGTCTGACAAATATTGAAAATGAATTGAAATTTTGTGCAAATAACTATGTATTTCAGTGTTAGCGAAATTGTTTGCTTCATTTTGTCACTCAAACGACTTGCCGTGAAATGCTTTGAAAAGAAAAAGCAACAATGGAAGATTCAATGCTGTATTTCAGAGAAGCTTTCTGTAGGAAATCAATTACAAATCAATCTATAAATGACTTTACTCTTACTTCAGCTCTAGACTAAAAAAATAGTGTAGCGCCTCCCTTCAAGCCAATATTTTGAAATCCATTATGCAGAAGTTCATGAAGTAGGTGCAACCAAACATAACACAAACTCAGAGAGTGATCATTGGGCGATACTTTGCTGCAATTGAACAAGCGGATAAGGCATCCCTAATTCAAATACAAACTTTAAAAAGCCATGCTGGGAGAGTTGTTTCCCTTAATGTAGTTTAATTCACCATAAATTAAGACACTGTTTGGACCAGGGCTACCAACAAACCAGGATTGACCATGTGAAAAAAAAAATCTGCTTTATATGAGATATAAAACTTATGCTTAATTTTTTAATAAATAGCGAGCAAAAACTGAAATTCTTTCTACAGTTTTTTTTTTTTTTAGAAAACGTAATAATGTACTATAGTCAATAAATATTTCTCTAGGCTTAAATGAAAACAAAAAATTGTATTTAATCGTTCACACCACATAAAAAAATAACTATTTTCTAGGAAAATTTAATTTTACGCTGCATAAGCATTTCACTCGGCTTAAAAATTGTGGGCTGAATAAAAAAAACGCTCACAGCAAACACAATTTTGCTAACAATGATAATAAATACTTTGCGGAAATTCATCCATGGCAACATTGTTTGCCAAAAAAAGGCTGCAACAAAAAGTCTATGGCTCAACTGCTACGCACAGAAAGAACACATTTGCAACAATTTTTGTTTGTTAGACTGCAAAAACAAAGGCGCAAAAACTAAGCCGCTTAGTTGAGGCAAACAAAATTCGGATATTTTTTTTTTATAAAAATTAACGATGTTGCACAAAGTATGTAACCAATTTCCAATTTTTGGCTAGAAATGCAATTTTGTTGAAACACAAATTAATATTTTAACAACTTCTAAGTGTATTCCGAAATGTTCAATACTAGCCAAATAGACTGATGTGACCATATGGTCCACGTTTCGCGGAACAAGTCCGAATTTTTGATTTTTTGCTCCACGCGGCACGCGATTTCATTGGAAATAATAAATCTCTTTTTGCTAGGCTTTTCGGTGAAAGTGTGGACCTTTTTTTTTGGAAATACAAATAATTGGAGATAATGAGCTATCTGTTTTTTCTTAAAAATAATTGGAAATATCTGATTTTGCGTCGGTTTAAGTGAGGACTATTTTTTTTTTTAGTACATAAAATTGTTTGCAGTCAAAACTAGCGAATATTTAAAAAAGTTTAAACTTTTAAACTGTTTTCTGCGCCGCGTTTTGGTGAAAAATATTTGGTCCGTTAGTGTAGGTATCATCCATCAGGAATTTCAAAGTCGACAAAATAGTTTTGTAGTTTGAATTGTCTTATCCACAATTGAAACAAAATAGTGTTGTTGTAGTGTAAATGTGTTGATTTTTGCGCAGGCGCACCACACCTACTATTAAATCCTTCGTTCTAAGTAACAAACCAAACTATGTTAAAGCAAAATGTGTTTTTCTGTCAATTGATATGAAACGGTGAAGTTGTTGGATACCTTAGGTAGTTTTTACAATCATGACTGTTTTAAACTGAGTACTGTAGATAAAATCATTCAATGTTCACCAATTTTTTGCGCAAATACATCCCAGTTAAGTGATGCTCAAAATGTAAATTTTTATAAAAATTCCGATATGTATATCGGGTCAACGCTTATCTTATGTCACTTACTTATCTAATAATAAACTGTGGAACTTTTTGTCTCATTATTTCAACCTTTTTATTCACATCTTTGGGAAATAACATGCTCTTGCATACCCCTGCTCCCCTTCACAAACACTCTCACTACATTTTACATTTTACATTCACGTGCCTGGCAATTCTTTAATTTAATTAAAATTTTCTACAACTCCATCTGAGTAAGAACGTACAAACGTTGCATTGCATGCAACAGAAATTCACAACAGCTACACGTACGATTGAATTGTTGCAAGTAAGAGTGTGCGACGAGTATCTTTTAGATACGCTACAGGTGAAAAGGCAACAAAGCAACATCAAAGGAAATAACAAAACAAAAAAAAAAATTAAACGTATCGAGGAAATGTTATGATTACACGCTTCATACTTGCGCAACCACGTACACATCCTCAAACTGTCGGAATGTCTTTCAGTCAGTCAGTCAGTCAGTCAAACAAAGATAGTCACATGCAGCTGATAGCAGCGTTGATCGCTTGCTTCGCTGGTTGACCAAAGTGTCTGAATTTGCGGTCAGCGTAAACGCTTAGAAAGGTTCCAAGTGCTGCAACATCCATTCGAAAGCTCCGAAAGATATGATATGTATGGCAACATGCTGCGTTTTCACTCTACACACTGTGGACTTTTGTTTCATGCATCCGTTGCAAGTCTTCATTTTTATCAGCAGCTCGATTTCAATTTTATTTTTTCACAATTTTTCTCTTCATCTTCCTTTTGTTTTCTTGCTAACTTCATATTGAGTTTTTTTTTTTTTTTATTTTTTTTTATATTTTAAAATAAACGCTCGAATTACTTTATTTGTTGTCGATACACACGTCACCTCATTTTAATTTCCTATGTATGTTCGTATATGCATATGTGTACATGTGTTTGTTTATGCCACGCCCTGTTTTCTGTAATTGATAAGTTGAAGACGATGCGATGAACTTGATCGTATAGTTTGTGTTGCCATTTTTTTATGCACAGTTGACGGATGCCGATTGAAATCATTTTGTGGTGCTGTAAAATGTGATGAGTCGCGTTGTTTTGTTTTTAATTAAAAAACAGTCACGTGATATTAAGCAGCAAATGTTCAAAGAAAAATCTTTATAGAAAGTTAATTATGTAAATAAGTACATATAATGCATTGAACTAAGGCTTCCCCTTTCCCTCTTTTCACAATTTAGTAAAAAAAAAAAAAAATACTGAACCAATTTCGTTAAAACTCCCGCCAGTGTGTTTCACAAGATATTGTGTTTCAGGAAAAGTTTGTTTTGTGAAATTTTCACATTTCATTTATCGATTTATTGAACGTATGCAATTATAGGTTACTCATACGTCATGTTTGACACTGTATTATGCACGAATATAAAAGTTTCTATTGAAAAAAATTTAGCGCTTAGGGATGTAATTTGAATGTTGCTAGATTTTAATTGTAAAAATAATTGATTTTAAATATAGCAGTCATGAAATATACTCCAACGTTGGGTAAAAACTAAAATAAAATGTGAGTTAAATATTTTGAATATTTCTAGCACTATAAAAAGGGAATGGTATATGCTTTAACGCAATATGCATTAAATATTGTTAAACTTTATTGCATGATAACGCAGTGATTATTAATCTTTTACGTACATATATATCTTGTTATTGATACCGTCATTTGTCATGCCATTTTCAACCAAAAGCAGAAATATATATGTTGCAAATATGCATGAAAATTGTATGCCCCAAAGAAAAATCAAAACCAGTGCACTTGGCGCTACTTAAACAGGCGTAAAAAGCCGCGAAGCACGTTACTCTGGCAACAAATTTGGTCACTCTACACATTGCTGGCATTTTTAACATGGAACGCATTTCAGATTCATCACGATAAATTGGAACAAGAAAAAATACAATAAATACGCGTTGGCATTTTATGCAATTTGTGGGATGACAAGGCCGCTGCGGCGTTTGTCTATGAATTGATTAATTTTTATTTTTTTTTTAAATGCAACTCACTTTGCGCATGTTTGCATGACTTTCACCAGAAATGATGTTTGCTATGTGTGCTAGGCTGCGACCAGATTATGTTCATGAAACGTTTCAAAAATAAATAAAAAATTATTTACTCAAACCATGGAGTGCTTGATGTTTGTATGAGATCTTGGATGGTAATATTTTTCAGTCATTTTCGCTCTTAGTTTTCGCAATTGTATCGGAAGCCATGCAATTTGGGAGAAAATTCACAACATGAAAACTATAGCTAATTAAATATTTAATGTGCAACACAAAATAGTATTTATACTTTTCTTAGAACGAACAATTGTTTCGAGTAGTGTGTGCGTTAAGCCCGTAATATCCCAATAGAATTTTAGTCTCGTTAATTTGAAAAACAGTTGAAGGGGCTATGTTTATTCAGTTAGGTTTTTTTTTTTAAACTACGAAAATGTGTTGGAGAAAATACAGAAATTAAAAGTAGAAAATTTAAGTCCTGCAGGACAAATAGTATCACTCTCTTGCTTAAACTAAGATCGTGCTAATGAATTTGTTGCTGATGTTTAGATTTAAAGCCATTTTTTAAAGTATAAATGAAATAATTGAAAACGCTATTCCATAAGAAGTGCAAAGCGAAAACACCCCTTAAATCTGCCATTAATAGGTATCAGACTTCCAAAAAGATTTTCAAAGATTATAATTTTTCGTTTTACTTTTTGGGCAAATTCTTTTGATAAATTTTGAGCAAAATTTTCAAAAAACAGAAGTACAAAAAATTGGCTTATGGATTTTGGTTATGATTCGATTTTTTTAATGAGACTTAACACACAATTAAAAAAGAAAAATGTTGAAAAAAAGATGTACAATTCACTAACTATTTCCTATATGAAAATAATATCCAAAATCCGTTCTCCTTTTTAAAGGTTATTATTTTGTTGGGGTTAAACTTTTCTTGTTTACATTTTTATGCACAGTATTTTTCGTTCTTTCAGATTCGAATTTTTTGTCTGACAATTTTTTTTGAAACGTTATTACTTCTGGCAATGTTGTCTCCAGACGTGTTTCATTTTGTCTATAGTAAATTTTTTAATGTTAACAAAATCGTCCAATAACCATAAAAAGTTGTCCCAAAAAATTTTATAAAAAATTAAGCTTGGCTTTGAATGTGACCTATGGACCTTTAGTGTTTTCAGGTAATTAGAACCCGTTGATGCCGAATTTTTCGTTGATAAAAGAGTCATCGAATTTTCTTGAAAAAGAAATTTCGTAAAATTAACAAGAAACAAAAGTTTTAAAAATATCGCAAAATTTTTTTTTGTTTTTTCAAAATTTTTCCTTTTAGACTAAATTTTCTCAAATGAACACTGAGCACAATACTATTGAGCAACATAACACATAGCACCCAATTAAAAATGCATGAAGTACACTCTGTGCGCTGCCTAAATAACTTTGCAGTAAAAGTTGACAGTAGGACAGTCAGTTGAACAAGTATCGAGTACCAGTATTACAACAAGATTGACAGCTTGCAAGTGTCAGCTGCTGTTTTTTATGTATTCTGCATTACTTTTCATTTTGTTGTTGTAGTTTCATTTTGTTTTTTATCAATTGTCATATTTTACATTAATTAGTGTGGAAAAATAAACCGATTTTAAATTTAGAGCCTTAGCTTTAACTATGCTTGACGTTCCTACTCCATTGGCATATTGAGTTTGGAAAAAAAATAAAATATTTGTGTAGGTTTTGACATATTGCATTTGTATGCTGAAGGATGGGAACACGCGATAAGGTGGCGCAGCACACGCGTTAATGATGTTCGCACGCTGTTACTGGCAGCAGCACTTAAAACATAAATCATACACACATTTCTGTAGTCTGACTAACAATCATAACGACGAAAACTTTGTGGATTAATGGGATTCGAAACGAGTTTTATGTTCTATTCTGGAAATGAAAAAAATATGGCATAGTTAAAGAGATATTTGCAGTGATATATTAACACCAAAATGGGCTCACTAAAAAAGTTGAAAAAATTGAATAAGGGCTTCAAAAATAATTAAATAATCAGATTACAAATTTTAAGGAAGAGCCTTAAGCCAGAATTAGAGCTTTGCTGCGTTGCATCGCTTCAAAGCTTTGACAGCGAGCAATGCTTAGAGGCTGTCGCATGCCTGCGATTGAATTAATTTCAATATTTGCAATTGATTTTTTAGCAAAGGAAACTCCAAAAAAAAAATCCTTAAATAAAGATCAAGCAAAGTGCCATAGCGACAATCATGGCGATCACTCTTAGTACATTCAATAACTGTCAAAGCTTTAAAGTGATGCAACGCAGAAAATCATTAATTATGATGCATGCGGCCTTTCCTAATTGATTTAAAACATACGTTCTTTTTGTCATAGAAACATTGTCCACAGGTAAATTATTTTAAATCTTTTTTCTAAGTTGACATCGACTTTCAACCTTTGAGCTTTGAACTTAAGACCAAACAGTATCTTTAAAAAATATTAAAACCTCCACATAAAAACTTTACTTCTTCGCCTGCAACTCAAAAATGACATCATTAATCATCAGCGTTTTTTCCTTAAGTGCGCATTTCATTTAAGATTTCATTTCAGCACGCCGTTTCGTTATCCGGCTAATCTAGCGCTCATTTACAATAACAAGCAAAACTTGAGGTTAATTTTTTTTTTAAATTATCAGCGTTGAACTTTTAGCAATGCAATCGAGCAACAACTTGAAGTTGGAAAAAATCCATTTATTTATTTCAATGCTCTCCAACAGCAAAGATGAAAAAAGCGCGCATTTACGCGTCATACAAAATGCAACACTCACAGATGATTGCGATGACTACGATGAATCGTTGTCATTATTCTCTGTCGCTTGTCAGCAGCTATGTGCACAAAAGTGAGCATTTTTACCGCGCACTTTTGGAGAGGGGGGAGATTGTATGTAAGAGGGCAAAGCTGCAAACATAGAAATATGAGCCGCTGAAAATGTTTTTGATAGCCTTTTGCGGCTTAATCGCAAAGCTAATGCTTTTCTGTTCATGGACAGCGGCTCTAAGAGTGATAAACATTGAGCCTTAGGTTAAATGCTAAGTTTTGTTGATTACTTCTGCTAGTGCTAGTGCTATGGTAACATTGAAAAATTGAGGGCAAAAATACTTTATCTTTCTATTACTTGTATATATTATATTTGGACAATTTTTCTCGTTATTCCAGGGTCTCAAAAGTTCTGTGAAATTAAAATGTAGCGTTTTGGAGGATCTTGGTTGAAAGTATTTTGTTCTGATGAAAATCCTATAAAAATACTTGGTACGGATGTCTCTTGTAGGAATTCAAATATTTGAAATCCAATTTTGAGGCTGAATGTTGTGTTTTTTTGGTACTTAAAAGGATTAAAGGCCTTGAGAAGATTTTTAGTATTAAGTAGTTGCTTATTTAATTCTATAATAGTTAATAAATATTTGAACCCTATGTGTAACAATATGAACTATAGTTAAGAAAGCACTGCAGTTGTACTATGCTACTGCTCAAGTCACACTTTCTGAATGCGTCCTGCTTTCTAAACGTGTCCTACCTTCTAAACGCTTTTGATGCATTCTTAATTGCAAAATAGCAGTTTGCTCTGCTCGTAGAAGAAAACCTAAGTTAGGAGACAATTTTGGTGAGCTATGACCAACTCGTCTTGCGGCCGTTTACGTGGCAAGATGTTCTCTTCTGAAGGAAGGAAGGAAGGAAGGACAGCCGCTCTGAGCGCAACGGCGGCAAAATGGTTCTCGTAATAAGAAATTCAAATTTTGTTTTTAGCATAATTGGCATATTTTATAAAGTCTTGTGGACCTTTTTTG
Source organism: Meiosimyza decipiens (assembly GCA_963680825.1). Lineage (NCBI taxonomy): Eukaryota > Metazoa > Arthropoda > Insecta > Diptera > Lauxaniidae > Meiosimyza > Meiosimyza decipiens. The sequence goes on from OY804258.1 coordinate 44,974,483, forward strand.
TTTAGTAAATTACAACGTGCAAGGGCTCCATCTGGTTGTGTAATTTGTTGTGGAAGATATGTAATTATAGTAAGGTTTTTGAAATGTGGAAAGTGATGACCTTTTTTTCGTAATTAAAACTTTTCCGTGGTAAGAGAAATAATGAAATATAAGGAGTGGTAAATTGGATTTTCTCTTTTCCGCAGGCGTCAAATGTCCACGCCACTAATTGCGTGCCTTGTTGATGGGAATGGAGTCTCAAAGATTTGAGCGAAGCTGTGCAATGGGAGGAGGGAGGGAGTGAGTGGCTCAATTCAATACCTGGTCATAATGAAGTGAAAGCGCATTGGGTCGTGTTTTTTTAAGAGAAATTTATTGCGAAATGGATTTCGAACATGAACAGTGTTGCTCCTTATCACCCTAAGTGTAGGGGCTTAGGTACAGTCTAACTCAAATTCTGTACTGCAGAAATTCTTAAAAAAGTCATTAACAGGATGTGAAAAAAATAAAAAATTAAATCATCGTCATTTGAATGGAATCAAAAGACCAACAGACCATTCAACTGCAGATTGTAAAACATTAAAGTAAACGAACGATTTTTATGTAAATTGACACGTTTTTCTGTCACTTAATAAATGCGGCTAAAAGTCACGAGTTAAATGAAAAAGGAAAAAGCCTTTATATGTAAAACGACCAAAACCCGAACTCAATTAAAAAGAGGCCAGCAATGACAACGACCGACAATAAAAATCCGCGTCTAGGCATAAGAGATGCCAAGTTCTGAGACCAATATGATGACGTATACGGAAAAATTAATAAAAATGCAGCAAGCGGCATTTGGACCATTAAAATAGTTGCACGTTTCAATGCGTTAAGTCTTTATGGTATTCATTTTCCCGACATTTATGGTTTTTATTTTTAAGTTATTTTAACTACTTCTCTACTTCTGAAAATCATCGTCTCCAACTACCCACCTTTACTTTTAATTTCCTTTTTGTTTCTTGATTTTTTTCGAATCGCTCAAATACAAAGCTACCGTTTTCAGTCGCCTTGGGGTGGGTAGGTATATCTCATGCTGTTTAATTCAATTTTACTTTATTTTCTTGATTCTTTTGTGCTATATATTCTCGTAGGTACGCGCTGCGATGCTCCGCTCATTAATAAAATGACGTTTTTTTTAATTACGTAAATTGGATTTTTATATCTATTGGGGACACTTGACACATTTTGTTGTTGTTCTTTATTTCTCTTCACCACCAGGTATCCATTCGGATTTTTATTTTCTTTTATCTTTTCAATTTTTTTGTGGGTTTTTTTTCTTGTTTTCGGTGTCGAGTTGATATTTTTGAGGTCGATTGGAAATTTAAGACTTGGAAGCAACATGAGGTATGATTTTTTCAGGTTTTTCTCTTTTACGATTTTTTTTCTGAGTTTATTCTTCGCTTTTATGCAGCTTTTCTCTTTAATTGAGTTGCTTTGTCAAGCAGGAAATGTTGGTTATCAAATTGTTGATTTTGTTGTTGTTAGCAGGGATTAAATAATGGTCAGGTTTTTTGTGTGTTTGTGTGTGTGTGTTTTTTTTGTAATTAGAATCAATAGTGGGTTTTCGTTCATTTTGGATTCACATTTTTAATTCTCACTTTGGTAGGAAAATATTATTTTTGTATTGACTGCTGATAGACAGCTCAAGGAAATGAGGTTGCTTAGAAGCAAATTGGAATTTAAGATGATGATACATAATGCTTTTTATTTAATTGACGGTAATTAAAAGGAATTTTCTTGTACATTTTTTTAAGCTTTACATTTTTAGTAGGTAAATTTTTTAAAAATATTTTTATAATCTTTAAGTTTTTTCGAAAACTACAGCTTGCAGGTCGTCTGGTAATAATTAAGTTACGTTAGGTTAGAAGGGCTGTCCAGTAAACTTATTTGCAAACACAAATAGTCCAGTGTTGTTGCTTTATGTCGCCTTCATAAGGAAATGTTCAGCTCCGCTACTTCCACACCCATATGGCTTAGAGGATATAACATCCTTCGAGAAGTAATTATTTAATCGTCTAAGCCAACTTCTATAAAGGGCAAAACAATGACGGAAGGCGTGTTGAAAATTTTTCTTCGGCTGTTCGCTTTGTGCGCTGTTGTTGATATCATTCATTGCTGGAAACATCTAGCGTATTTGCCAAAAAGATAATAGCCAGTAAGGATACCAACCACCCATTTTATCTCCGGTTTTTCTAGAGCTATGAGATTATTTGATCAGGACTTTGATTATAATCCAGCGTCAGCCAAATTTAATGTATGATGATGCATGTCAAGCTCGCTAGATGTGCTTGTCAAAGTCTTGCTTCCCTCAACACCTCTACGCCCTTGCATTTAGCAAAGAGTAAGCTGATTACCGTGATCTTATCGCAAATATTTTCATTACATAAATCTGTAGTTGTTTTTACCAAACAAAAATCGCTTTAAACTAAACGCTTGGAAAGTAAATCCCATGATTTACTTACATTTTTTTGCAATATTTTTAGATATATTTCTTATTTTGCTTAAGTTTTCCGTCTGCTATCAATTTATTAAGGTTTTTTTCTGATGCAACAAATTTTCCCTCGAGTAAATAAATCCCCACTTTTGAGATTTTTCTTTTTTGTCGCCTTTTTTACTCTGTTTACTTATGCCAAATTCCCGGAAATCTTTTATGATGCCATTTGTTGCTATTGTTGTTGTTGGTTTTGTTGTTAGTCATCGAGACAGTTTGTTTATTTGAATTGCTATGTTGTTGTTGTTGTCATTGCTGTCCCTTTTTACACAAATGTCCACTCAGCAGCCACCACGGGTGGCCCCGTGAATGGCTGAATTGTAGGTAGTTGGAAATATCTCCCATGTAATTTATGCGTCCTTCTTGCGCTTGTTAGATATGCAAACAAATAAATGCAAAATCTGACAGACAAAAAAGAGATAGCGACCCCGAGTGAAAGCGAAAAAAGCGAGATAGAAAAACATGAAAAAATTATTTGCTATAAATAAAAATTTCGTTGCCATAAATTTTGTGTGCAAATGTTATTTTCATGAATATTTCAATGCTTGCAGACATCCAAAGTTTTCTGTTTTGTCTGCATTTTTACTAAACAAAATTCTTTTTTTTTTCAGAGAAATTTAATTTTGGATGCTTAATGGCACCTATGATGGTAAATGGAAAAAAATTGAGTTATTTGCAAATAATAAAATTTAAAAATAATCATAAAATATTCATTTAGATTAAATTGTTTCAAAGGTTTTTAAATGTCAACATTTGCTTTGACATTTGCTTAATAACATGATGGCAATTTTCATGTAAATTCCTTACATTTACTCAAACTGTACCATTGCAGATACATATTTATGTATCTACAATTTTTTAGTATTTAAGTGAATAAACTATAAGGTTGATGTTTCACTGTTCGCCTTTCCATAATTTTTTTTTACAGCGATGCTAAATTATAAATTCAACATCAAAACCAACAAAATTCTTCAAAAGTTGATTCCTCATCGCTGGTCTTTCATCTGGCAAAAAAATTTCCAAATTTCTAACTTTCTCGACCGATTTAAGGTTACAACTAAAATTACATATTTTAGCAGCTTTGAAATGGAGCCACCTATTAAGTTTAGAAAACTAGATATAAAAGATGTTGTTCGAGGGAGTTTCTCTATGGCCCATTCTATGCTTCTATGCTATTTAAGTTACATTTATCTGACTGCGTTACAAGCAAAAAACTATACAAAAACACACCTTGGCTTACCACAAACCATGCATATGATATTGTACCTTGGTCATGTTATTTTGGCTCTTAAGTGTTGACTTTACCTGTAGCAACATATTTTTACAATATTTTTACAATATGTTGCATAAAACAGTAGCTGCATGCATGCAACATGCGCATACTACAAAATCAGCCATCAGCATCGACAACGACTTTCGAAGCAGTGAAAGACAACGATGAAGAACTCGACGGGGACAACTACGGTAGCCAAGTTGAAGGTGTCTAAGTGGCATGTGTCCACACGACAGGAGCTAAGTACAGTTATATACCATGGTGTGGTATGAGCATAAGAACCTGTTCAAGGAGTAGCGCAAATGCGTTAGATTAGCCACAACAACAGCACAATGAGCATAACAACAAGAAAAGCAATTACTGCAACGAGCCAGCAGAAGCAGCAGTTGAATCACAATAATCGAATTGATCGATAATAAATGCGTACAAAGCTGATGCATTGAATTAAGCAAGTCTTGTTGGCTGAGACTTAGTGCAGCATTTTTGCAATTTTGTTAGAAAGACGAAAATCGTTTTAGTTGCTCATAAAAATTTATTGTAACAACTTACAATTAGTGTTACCGTAGCGCGTTCTTGTTACATTTTTGTACTGACAGAAAATTTATGTATCACAGATAAAGCTCAATCAGCATATAATCAAAGCATAGTAAACTGAAAATGTTGTCTCAATTTATTTGAATCTACAATGTTATTTAAAAATGATTTTGTTAAATAATCAGCACAGTAATTGCGGTAATTATTTCAATAAAAATTTGCGCAAATCATTTGGAAATTTTTCTCCGAGTATATAATATCACTCGAGTTTATTCACAGACTTTTTTGTTTCAATCTGAAATTGAGACTAAACTTCTTGAGTTCATTTATTGAAATGCCAGAGCAACTCGGCAATGAATCAGTTAATTCGATGACACGTGAATATTTATGTTAAAGAGCCTTAAGTCTTAAGCTAATAAAATAAATTTGCCGATCTAATTTTTTTATTTAATTGAGGGTTGACGCTAGTTGGCAACTTTATGTTGGTGATATGACATATAACGGACATTTATGGTGCATTATGAGTATGAGAGTATAGGCAAAATAAGAAAGTGAATAGAAGTGAAGTGAAACTTTGAGAAAAATAAACTGCAATGACTAAGACGAAAATGTTTTATTAAAAGGATAAAAGTTGACGGGAACTAGAATAGCTATAGCAGGGCTTTGGTAGTTAATCAGTTCATTACTTGAAAAAATTTTAAAAATAGGAAATCTTTTCACTCTTTTATCTCAGCTTTTTATTAACCGATATCCAAGGTGATAGTTTTAGTGCATTCTGTTCGATGAGCACTTTAATTTGCTATTCTAGATCAGATATTTCAAAAAATGGCAACGTTTTTGGTTTCATTATACACACCTAATTTTTTAAATCACCCCTTGCTAAAGGAGTTTCACTTCAAAAATTATAAAAAATAGTTAGCTGAAATCGTCTATATTTTCTATGTAAAAAGTATCCGCAATTGTTTAAAAATTAAATAATTTTTTCATAAAAAGTTATTTTGTTGCCTTTAAAGTAAGAGCCTCATCGCTTGGAATAGAACTACACCAAGAGTTGATTCAATCCTTAATACATTTTTTGAAGACTGTCTGAGGAGTAGCCTTCACCTCTTAAGCAAACTTTCTTTATGGTTTCAAACGACTTAAAACGCTTTTCTCCAAGTCGTAAGTTTAGCTTTGGAAATAGGAAAGTCAGATGGGGCCAAATCAGTCGACAGTGCTTGAAAGCATTTTGCGATAGTGGAAATCTGCCCGTTTACGACGGGCTTTATGACGCCTTAGTAATATTCCTCATTTACCGTTTGAAGTAAATAAAATAAATTTTTATGAATAAATAATTCTATTTTGATTTATTTAACAAGTTGTTTTTTATTCAAGTTTTTTCGATATTTAATAAATTATTCGAATTTTCCAATATTTCATAAAATTTTTATATATTCTTACAATTTTTGAAATACTTCAGCATTTTTTATCCTTTCCAATATTTTTAGAACATCGATTATTATCTTAATTTTTTTTCCACTTTTCTAATGAATCCAAAATTTGAATTAATATTTTTCAAAATTTTCCAAATTCTTCAATATTTTTTGATTTTTGCAACACCTACCTTCTTTCTCAACATTTTAGACCAATTTTAACATATTCAAATTTTCCAGAATTTATCGACTTTTTCAAAATATTACAATTTGTTCAAAACTATTCGATTTTTGAGTATTTTCGGCGAAGAAAAAAAAATTTTAATTTTTCTCGTCGGCCTACTGTCATTTTTGATTATTCTTCAAAAATGCGGAGTTGTTTACAATGTAAATTGAAAATAAGAGCGAGAGAGTAAAATTGGAAAATTTCGTTGCTTCTCTTCCATAAATATTCCATTGCGTAGCTATGGAAAAAACAAAACCAAAATGCACACACACAAACACATTAACCTGTCATTACACGTTTTGTTATGCTTGAATGCTTGTGTATATTTGCGCAATTAATTTCTTTAAACAATATTAAAACTTTAGTAATGTGATATTTAAAAGGAATATCATGAACATTTATTTTATGAAATGGAGACCAAGCGTCCTGAACATCCATATAAGCAATCATTTCATTTGTATAGATAAAGTTTGTGCATATGTGGTCTTTTGTGCATTTCCGAATTTTCTTCTAAGGGGTCGTCCATAAAAAACGTCAGCAATCCTTCGCTATGGTTACTCACTTTTGTCGGATTTTGCTACCCCCCTGTTCTAAAGTACGTTCACAAAAGATTATGCTGCCCCCTTATTTTTCTTAAAATTTTTTTTTCGAATTGAAAAAATTCAAGAAAATGCTTTAACATTCATTTTTTTATGAATGACCCCTCAGCTGAATTTGAAATTTCTTGACAGTGAACTTTTGCCTTTTGACTCAAATTTTTAATTTACTTGCAAATTCGATTAGCCATAAATAGAAGTCCTTACTTTGTACGGTATTTAGTTTAACCAAACTTCGAAGTTGTCTTTTTTGTGGCACCGCCCGCCCAATGATTCAAATCATATATCAATATGATGATGCTGTTAAGAGCATCCAGTCAAAATATTACGATTAAAAAGCAAGAATGTTGCACAAATATCGATTACAAACACTCCTCCCAACTAACACTATAGCAACGCTTGCATGCCGGTTGCTTCCTCATTTCAAGTCAGTCGATGACGATGATCATGGTAGTGGTTTCATCACATACATAGGTACAAATAGTAAGTACTGCAGTTTCTTACTAGGTACGTGCTGCAAAACACACAAACGTACTTTCATGCTTTTAAATAATTTCAATTTGCAGTTTACTTTAATAAACTAACGCCTCATATATATATAGACCAAGAAGGAGGCAAGGCATACGACGTGCAACTGTGCATCTCATAGTTTCATTTGCAATTCTACTTTGTTGTCTGATTTATGTAACAAATTCTTTAAATGCAACGTCAATTATTTAATGCAATGATGAAGAAAATACTGTCGTCTGCAGTCGGTAGTGGTGGAGTCCTCCTCTGTAAGATTTGTGGCAACAGTTAAGAGTGTTAAGATTGATTTCAAATAAATTGCATTCATCGGTTGCGTATAAAATTGAGATACAGATTTTAAATGTGTTTTTCCTATTTTGCAAAACCAATTTGATTTGTCAGCCAGCCTACAATTTGCTACAATAAATCTATTTATAGTTGAAATTGGTTTGCATTTGTTGGGCATTAAAGTTTTATCTCAAAGACTTAAAAATAAATTGCTTACAATTTGCATTTTTCTTGTTGAAGACAATTTTGTTTTGTCTTTTGACATATATTTAAATTTGCTTAGTAGATTGTTTTAAATTTATTTGCTTAAAGGAACAACATAAAATTTGCTTTATTAATCAATATACGAAAGGAGAAGGTTAGGAAAGCCCTCAAAATGGCTATAGATTAGAGAAAAGTTCAGTGAGCAAAGCACATCTGACTATTTTTAATTTCAAACGAATGCTGGTAGCCCAGTAAACACATCTTCAAGTAGATTAAGAAGCTTCTTCTTTTATTAATTTTTTAGCACACCCCAAACTTTTCTGAGTACCTTCCTTAGAAATGCCAAACTTTTCTCTAATATCTTGGAATCACCAATTTGTCAGAACGGATAGAATTTTAAAACATTTTGCTTTGTTTATACCAAAGTGTTTTGTTTTACAATTTGCTGTTTTTTTTGTATGATAATTCTAAATTATTTATAATTTATGCATAAGAATTAATTAAAATACCGAAACGCACGCATAAAATTAAAAGATTTAACCCAAAAGATTATGGCATTAGTTAGGGCCGGTTAGTTTCATCTTATTTTAATTTATTAACAATAAATATGATATTTTATGCATTAAAAGTTTCAGAACAAAACAGAATATTTTTTTTTGTTGAATGCTGTGAAAAATCGCTTTTTCTTTTTTTATTAATTGAAGAATTTCATCATTTTAATATAAAAATTATATTGCATGACTCTTTTATGCACAAAATTATACTTCAACTGAGCGTCTTTTCTCATATACATAATTACGCTATCACAACTAAACGGCTTTTAAACTCGCAACACAGTCGCCGCAGCAGTATCGCAGTACCAACATCTTGAAAAACCGTAATCAACGACTCAGCCATAACCGCAACTTGGGCTGTCTATCTGCCAAACAGTCAGTCAGTCAGTTTGTTGGCTTGAAATGACGTCGTCGTGTTGCCGCCAACATCCATCCAAATTAAAATGGGCAAAGAAAAAAAAATCTACAAAATTACGGTGCATTTTGAATGCACATTTTGTTTGGGTGTATGCGCGTGCGCGATTAAATCTAATGCCGGAGATGATGATGATGATGATGATGATGCTGAAGAAGCAGAAGATTAAGGCGGAAGAAATGAAGCAAGCCATCAGCAGAATTATTGATGATTTTCGACTTTATCTGATTTGTATTGATTGCTGAATGTACAATGCAAAAAGTCTTCAAATGAACTTGGTAACATGAATTTTATCGTTTGAAAAATAATTTTTTACTAACATCCAAAAAAAATTATTCTAAAAGCAAAGCACCAAAATTAGTAAAATTAGCTCTTTAAGGGATGCAACCTAGTTTGTCAACTCATTTTTTTACGGACTTCGAAAGTAAATCACTTGGTGTTGAAATTTAATAAAGATCCTAGCTCTCTAAGTATATTTTTTATACTTTACTTGAGAGCACTTTCCGGTCCTCCGGCTCAATAAAAAGAAACTTTAAAGGCGTTTCTCTCGAAATCACTTTCTTCATATGGCGCCAGTCTTTGCTCCGAAACTACTGGGCTGATCCTTATGAAACTTTAACTACATATTTGTCAATTGTTTGGGTATCGCATCAACCAAAATCAAGTTAAAATTTTTATTTTTTGAAGCCGACAAATCATAATTTTTCGAGCACTTTAGTTTAAATAGCCGCCATTTTGGAATTTTTCCTTAAAATTTAATAATCATGGTTCAGGCTATAGCCACTATCGTACTGAACTAAATTGTTTTGGTTTTTGTGATGCAGACGTTCCCTTGCTGCAAAATCACTGGCACCGTTTATACAAATTATTTTTGTATGGTTACGCAGATGGCGCTATTTTGTACATAGGTTCCTTGTCAGGCTGAAAACTGCATATATTGCCCCTTTAAGACAGTGTTGCTTTCCTTGTCGACAAGTCTGAGATGGAAAGCCATCATTGTGCGAGAGTTGTTAATCAAAAATTCAACGAATGTAATCGACTATATATTGTATTCACCTGATATGGGCCCATCTGACCTTATCCGGTTCCCGAAGTTTAAATTACCACTTCGAGTAAGGTATTTTGAGTCGGTTGAAGCAGTAAAAGCAAATATGCTAGAAAAGCTGAAGGCTTTAGCGTCAGAAAAATGTATAGAGGACTAATAACACAGGCCGACAAAATTTGATCAAAATACATACCCAGAAATCGGACTATATATTTCCGTAGGTTTTCGATGCGCTGATTCCGAATCTGGTCGCAGAATTGCTCCATCACGTCAGGTTTTTGAGATATCCTAACCTAAAAGTGATAAAAATGACGATTTTTCTCAATTTTGAGGTTAAATAGCTCTAAGGATTTTATTTTTCTTAGAAAACTATGAACGATATTTTAAAGTACTAGTCTTCCTCTTTCAAATGCCGTTGAGTTTGTTTGAATATCTTTTTTTTTCTCTGAGATATGGCATTTTGACAAAGATTGACAAAGACACAGACACAGAAACAGTGACAGACATACACAGACAGACACTGACGCAGATAAAAAATGCCATATCTCAGAGAAAAAAAAGATATTCAAACAAACTCAACGGCATTTGAAAGAGGAAGACTAGTATTTTAAGATGCCGTTCATAGTTTTCCTACAAAAATCAAATCCTTAGAGCTATTTAACCTCAAAATTGAGAAAAATCGTCATTTTTGGCACTTTTAGGTTAGGATATCTCAAAAACCTGACGTGATGGAGCAATTCTGCGACCAGATTCGGAATCAGCGCATCGAAAACCTACGGAAATATATAATCTGGTTTCTGGGTATAATTTTTGTCGGTCTGTGTAATCATTCCTAATGATGAAAATATCTAATTCCTCGTTTACACACAAAAATTATTTTCGAAAAATTTTTTTCTTTGTTGGTAAAAGAGGAAAATCGAAAGGGTCATGTACAGAATTTGTCATACTAGAAAATTCTTTTTCGTCCTGTTCGTTGGATTGTTATTATGTTTTGATTTTACAAAGAGAATAAACAAAAGAATTCACAAAATTTCTTAGTGGAAATCAGTACTTAGGGTCCGAAATACTTCTAACATGGTTACCAAAATTTTCTTTGTCTTTTTTCATTGCTGGAACCCATTTCCTATGTCATAAATGGAGCTTCGGACAACCGCTTTTCAGCAACTGCATACCAATTCTCATAGCAAAGTCTATTCCAAAAATGGCATTGGGTTAATGTCGTCCTCCTGTGAATTATAAGACCTTTTAATGTCTTCACCTTTTGTGTGGCTGATAAAGTTGGCGCGATTGTGGGAATCCTGGGACTAACAATGAAATGATGAGTGAGCGATTGCAGTTCGTGGCAAGGCATTAAAATCTAAGGGCAGTGAGTAGGAAAGGATGACGTTCGATGAAAGAAAGTTGTCCGAATTTTGATTTTAAATTTGATGCAGGATTTCTGCTTGAAATATTGCGGTGTCACGAATAGGTTAGGCCGGGAGTTTCGTTGTAGCTGCGGTTCAAATCCAAAAGTACGTTAAGAGTGAATACTCGCTGTGGAGTTGCATGACAATAACATTTCATAACCCAAAGAATGACAGGCTTTAGATGAGTCTTACCTCTATACCAGGAGGTATGCCCATGTTTATTCATATTGCTGTTGATATGCGTCATGATTCTATGCACCGTCGAATAAAGCTGTCTTGGTAGCGTTTGACTTAAACACTTGAGAATTTCTGTAGTAATTCAAGTCTCAATCACCAGAATTTGAAGACATATATTATAGTTCCGCTATAGCTCGCTTTGAGGCAGCATTTCAAGTAAGTGAGTACAACTCTGTAAAGTAGCGCCTCAAATAAGCTTTTTCATCATTTTCAGAGACAAGCGTCAGGCTACGCAATAAATTTTTAAATTTTCACAAATTTTTGTGTCATAATACATATAGTCTACAACAAAGTGTCATGCAATTTAAAGAAAAAAATGTGTCACTAATGGTGGTATTAAAATTTAGCAACTGTATTTAGCAGAAAATTTTAAATTTTCTCAATGTCTTTATTTGACATGGCTTGACCCATCCGTTGGCTTTAACATTCATGACTACTGTCGTGTATTTGCCTACGGTTTAACATTTCCATTTTTGGGCAACGGCAAATTGATGTGACTGTTGTTGATGTTTGTTGCTGCCGCTGATGTGCATGTTGCTGTTGCTGTTGCTGCCGCTGCTGATGAAGATGACTAAACTGTAAATCATCAAACATAATTGAGGTTGCCTTTTTTCGCCATTACCAACAATATGCCGCATGTGCGCAAACAGTTAAGGAAAGCAAGTTAAGTCAAGAAACTGAAACTGTTTGGTTAAATGCATCGCATAGCTTTTGATTGCGCACGCTGTGCATTTTGTTAAATGAAAATGTGATATGTGAGTATTTAAATGAAAATGTATAGAAGAAGAAGAAAGCAGCTGCAGCGGAAGGCACTGTCGCTGCGGCCATCTTTGGTGCAACGGCTTAAACAAGTTGTTGTTGCTGTAGTGGCTATGTTGTAGCTGTTTGTGGTGGATGCAGTTGAACCATTGATGTTGTTCGCTATTATTTTTACTTATAACACTATTTTAACCCATTCTGTACTCATTTTGTGTGCAATCAATTAAACTTTAAGTAAAACACCAAAAACTTCAAATTTAATGAGTCTAATCGAAAACAAACTTCACTCAATATAAAAAAAAATGTCCCAAAAATGCAAGGATATTAGATTTGAGAGATTATGTGACAATTTTTCTGAGAATAGAACCATCACAAAACTCAAAAATCCTAGGGAAAGAAAAGTGAGACAGATTTTGAAAATTTCTCAGTTTGCTTGCTGTCGTTTGACAAAAGAAAAATATTGCTAAAAGAACTGCCAAAGGTTACTGTATTTCTTCTCTGACATGGATAGAGCACCCATTTTGTGTAAAAAAACATTATTTATTTCATAAATTTATTTTGCCGACTACAAAGTAGACCTCATCGCTAGCAATACAACAACGCCAGCGCTTGATATACTCCTTCATAAATTTTCGGAGGCTGATAAGTTCCTTTAGCGAATTTACTTTTATGGATTCAACCAAAACAAAGTTCCTTCCTCGAAGTGGTAATTTGAACTTCGGGAGCTCGAAAACTGCAAACCCAAACATTATCGACATCTCCGAGCGAAAATTTGAGAAAATATTGCGTTCGTACAGTCTCACTATTTGCTATGTCTCACTGTTTGCTTTGTCTCACTGTTCGCACCTTCGCTTAGTCATTGGTAGCTGGTTTTATATATTCAATAAATTACCTTACATCACGACGCATCCTTACAACACGCCACATCTTTGTACGATAAATTTTTAAAGATTCCGATCAAATTTTATCGAAAATTAATCTATTTTAATAGGAAACGGACGTGTTTTTCGATGCTTTGCAACTTGGCGGTTTCATAGAATTATATTGAATGATAATTTAAATTCTCTATTCGTAATACTTAGTTCCCAGCTAGCTACATCACATATTGAGCTATGAAATTAAGTTTATGCAACGCAATTTTGGATCACTTGCACCGCTTTTATTTATCGTACGGTTCAGAATGGGTTAATAAAAAAAGCACGTGATGTCAACTGTGTTAAACGAAGTGGACAAAAATTTAATAATAAGATTATTCCGTACATATGAGTTTGCATGCCAACTCCCCTGGGTAACTGCAGTAACCAACTACCACCTACCAGTTGCTGCTGCTGCTTTTACTGGCATCCCAATGGCGCATATTTGACGAATTAATTTTCCATTTAATGTCAAACATTGCGTTTTCGATAGCAATTTTTTCGCATCACTGCAGCGACATGGAGCAGCATTTACTTAATATCTTCTTTCTTTCAGAAACTGCAAAATGCTGGAAAATTATGTTGCTGTCTGTGATGATTTTCCTGAAGACTCTTGATTTTTTCACTACTTGTAGCGCATCACTTGCTTTTGTGGTATTATGATGATGGTATTACAAGTATTTTATGCTATGGTCATGCACATGATTACATGGTTCGTTAACTGGGCTTAAATTGTTAAATTGTTGGTTTTACGCTGCAATGCTGTTGTTTGTTGCTGCGTAATTACGTCGTGTCAAAAAATGTGACATCTTGAAGTTTTGATTTGTACCTAAGAAATGCTCATTTAATGTCGCATGAACATATTCATTTTAATTTAAATGAAAGACAATTTTTAATTACTTAATTGTGGGAAATTCCATGATTATGCAAGTTTATTGATAGAGCGCTCTGAAGTGAAATTGACTGCCTTAGGAAGGCTTTTCTCTATGTTATATAAAATATATGTTGTAAAATTGAAAAATTCAAACAAATTTAGAAAGGGTCAAACAATTTTGAAAACGTAGAAAAATATTAAAAGCGTCATTAAATGTTGAAAGCAATAAAAAGCCTTAAAGTCTATCAAAATATTCTTAACGTAGACGATTTAAAGCTCCTTCTAGAGAAAGATGTTGCCCTGTAGGCAAAAGCAGAAAAAGAAAAATTCTTCAACTTATTATGAATTCAAATTTTCCAAAAATACAACAGAAACAAAACAATAAATACGCGTCGCACTCACACTCAACTTCACAAAATGAAATCCCTAGAGAATTTTCAAATAGTCACGGTTAACGAATAGAAACGAGTTCAACGCAGGACATCTTTGAATTCAACACACAACGCAATCAAATATGGAAAATCCAACTTAAATGTCTTCAAAATCCAAGGCCATACTAAAAGAAAATCTGTAAAATTGCAGAAAAGCAGACAATGAACGAGAGAGAGAAGGAGCAACGAGCGCGTTTAAAAGTTTTCGACAAATCTACGGCAAATCTTAATTTTTATATTACTTGCGTCCCCTACCTTGGATTTTGTTTGGTCTGGCTTATGGTTTCCATTGTTGTTGCTTGCTGTGTTTGTCTTCAGAAAAGAGGGTTCATTTTCTTAATATGCTGGGGCGCGCATCCTCTACCTCATACTACCTGTTTATGCCAAAAATAGCATAGCAGTTGCCGCACGCTGCTGCATTAACTGAAGCTTGACGGTAAGTTAAAGGCTGTGTTTTTTTTTTGGCGTTTTTCGATTTTCCTTTAAAGTGCGTTTTATCAGCTCATACAATAAAAAAATCTGTTGGGGTAGCAAAAAAATAAAACGTATTTTACCAACGTCAAGTTTGAAATTCCCTCGGGCTGCATTGCAAATTACAAGAACGACGAATTTCGCGTGTGTGCAGCAGTGTGGCGCATGAATGCGATGTTGCCAAATTTCATGTGGCACGCGGTCATTATTTCAAGATATTCAGCTTTTTTTCACTTATTTCTGACTTAATGGCGCTCATCAATTTAAAGCTACTTGCGAAGTCTCTGATCAAATGTAACTTATGGTCACGTACCGCACAAAATGAACTTTTGAGAAATGCTCTTGTTATTGACTGCGAACGGTTGAAGTATTCTAGCTACAGTACAGTATTTTCACGCTTAATTTAAAACTTTTTGTAAAGTAAATTTCACGTTTCTTCAATAAATTTATTTATTTATTAATAAAAAGATTTTATTCCTTTGATTTTTTGCAAAATAAAAGTTGGAAAAATATCAAATATTTTATTATATGATTTGATTTCAAAATCATTTTTGCGTTCAAAGATTTAGCGTTCCTGCAGTAGGAACAGCTTTTTTTTTTCTTGGGAACGTCATATTATCTTACCAGCGATTTTTTATGATTTTCTTTTTTCTCAATATCAAAATTTTCATAAGAGTGTAGATGGTTCTGTAGTGTCTGTTGATATCTCTTCTAGTTGCCCCCAGATCAAACTGCAATTGCTAAGCGGGAATTATATATATATTCAATAGAGCCAAATATATATTCAATAGAGCCAAGTAGAGAGGTAGAAACGCCAGACAGGTAAAAAATAAATGAAATTTGGCTTGATTTCACTCTGATCAAAAGAAAAGAAGATAAACTTGAAAAGTCATAAGTTTTATCGTTAATCTGTAACTTAAATGGATACGTTTGACTTAAGTTTTTAAACCATTTATGTTTTCGTACCTTAAACTTTCATGAAGCTATAACATTCAACAAAGTCTTATGGCCGACCATCAATAATATATTGCAGCCATTGGCATTCAAAGAGATATAAATAAAGCCAGAACAACCATTCTCCACAATAGTAACAATAAAACAATCAGGATTCTTCCAAATCTTCAACCATATTCGAAATTAAAGAATTCTTAACGTACTGCGGCCATAAAAATAATTCGCCCAAAATTGGTAACAGGAAATAGCTTTTAAAAAGATTTTTATTTATTAGTGTTAAAATTTTAAGTACAACCTTAAAAAAAGGATGCGCACACCAAAGGAAAGAAGATGCTGGAAGAGAATTAAGAATGGAGATACAAAAAAAAAAAACATTGTAAAGTGCCACACAAACACAAAATGAACTGAACAAAGGCCGAAAATTACATTTCTGTATTGCAAGACATGCGCTGACTGTTGATCTGTCTGAGCTAATGATTCTTGTTGTTTTTGCTATTGTTAAGTGCTGCGCAGTTGCCGTGTTGGAATTTAAGTCATTGATGACCAAGTCAGTGAAAAAAATATCCAAAAATGTTGAAAAAGTTGAAAAGCATTGAAAAATTCATAAAGTTTTGATGAAGTTGAAAAATTTTGAAAAACTCGTAAAAAGTTTCATGATTATGAGGCGAAATAAGCTAAAAAAGTTAACAAAATGTTAAAAATGTGAGACTAAAAATTTTGAAAAATTTGAAAATGATAATAAATCGTTCAAAATGTTAAAGAAGTTGAAAAGTATTGAAAAATTTATAAAACTTTGATGAAGTTGAAAAATGTAGACAAAGTCAATAATTGTCGACACAAAAATATTGAATAAGTAAAAAAGTTTTGGAAAATTAAAAATATTGAAAAAGTCGATAAAATGTTGAAAACATCATTCAAAAATTAAAAATGTGAAATATGTAAAAAAATGTTAACAAAAAATTCAAAGAGTTCAAAAATACTGAATAAGTCGAAAAAAAAAATTGATAAATTCACATAAATGTCAAAGAGGTTGAAAAAGTTGAATAAATCGAAAAATTTTGAAATAATTGCAAAAAATTGACGAAGTTGAAAAATGTCAAAGAAGTTGAAAAGTCGAACAAGATTGGAAAATGTAAGCGAGAGCGCATAATTATGATTTTCAGGTACATGATCAATCTTCAAATACGTGTGTTACGTGTTATAGTACAAGTACTTTAATATGGAAAAGCTTTCCCTATTTCCCTACAGGGTTTCCACTCAAACAAACCAAGGATGATGCCTACAAGTTAAAGTAGTTAAAATCAAAGGGGAGTTAAAACTACACACAGATAGATACCTAAAGGATGGCAAAATAGACGGACACACACAAAAGTAAACGCACATTAAATTTTTACTTCATTAAATATGCACATGTTGCCATCTCAGGAAGACTAGAGAACTACGCTGCCTTGATGCCATGACCACGATTCTGGACTGAAGTTGTGTCGTGCCATAGCTAAACTACCCGATAACAAAGAAGAGAACACTTCATTTTGTTATTGGCAACCCTAAGGGAGGAAATTGTCAGCCCGAAAAGTGAGTGACTTACGATGTTGCCATACATACTGTCTGTCTGGCCTTTGCCGTTGCTCTCATGTGGCATGTTGCGGTTGTTTTATGAGCTAGGAATTGAACTGAAATTAAATAAAATGGATTGGTGTTGCGATGGTGGATGGTGAATTGCTTCGAGACCAAGTAGAGTAGATGCTTGACCAGACTAGTCAGGCAGGCAGGCAGTATGTTTTGCTTTTGTTGTTGTTGTTCTGGTAGTTAAATAAAACTGCCATAGGCGACACATGAATGAAATTTATCTTTTTTTTTTGTTTGAGCTGCGAATCTGGTTTGAGTGCTATAGGAAATACATTAATTTTTCAATTTTTGAAATGGAATTAAGAAAAATTATTAAATTTATTGTTGTTTTATTTTTTTAGGCTACGAAACGGAACCACACAGCATATCGTGGTATTTTTACCATTTAAAACTAAAAAATTTAAAGTTTTAAAATAAAAAAAACAATGAATTTATTGCTAAGGATCCTGCTGAATGAAAAACCTGTTGTAGAGCCGCAAAAAATAACCCTATAGAATCCAAAAAAAAAAAATATTTTTTAACAAGTTTACATCTTACACTCAAAAACTTATATCCCGATGCTGGAAATATTTTAAAAAGTTTTTTTCAATACCTTTCTAAGAAGTTTGGGAGATATTTAACTCTTTTTTGTACCACCTTTTTGAATTCTTATATTGTTGGCTATTCTTCATCTTCTTTGTAGACGAAAAAACTTTTTACAGGATAAATTATAGATCACTTTGGTTTGGAAAATTTCATCTTCTCCGTCTATACAACATTTTGAGAATATGTGGGACATTTCAACTAGTTAGTGTGGAGTAAATTATGAGACAGTTCTTTGACTGGAATGTAACTTTTAAAGTGTATTTTACAAATTAAAATGTGTGCTGTATATAGTGCGCACTATACAGCTATGACAAAGCATGCAATTTACTTTAATGAAGCCAGACCAAACTAATTCATTGTCATCTCAATTAAAATTATATTAAAAATATCAAAAATAATTACACGTCATTGTATTTTCTTACTATTAACACAAAACAAGCGCTGTTGTGATCTTTTTGCGCCAAAAGTTGCCAAAAAATTATCATTAACAATATTGCAAAATATTGTAAAAGAAACAACGTGATTTCATGATATTTTTACAAGGGTTAATCTAACATAATTGACAGTAAAATACCCTCCCCCTCACACACAAAAAAAAAAAAAAAAACAAAATTCTAAACTTTTTACCCTCATCAAGTGTAACCCGACTGTCAAGCGTAATTTGCTTACCAAATTAAAAGGCGTCAAAGGAAAAAAATACACAAAAATGCAATGAATTTAAAGGACTCTGACAAAAGACAAAACCCTAAAGGAGCAGCTGAAAACGAAAAAGTGAAAGGTCAACACTGCCATATTGCGGCACTCGTAATGTGCGTCAGAAAAATTTATTTATTTTTCCTTTTAACACCATAAAGTCAATGAGTGAGTACAGACAAACAGACAGACAGACAGACAAGTAAATTTTTAAATTAATTATCGATTTATTTTTTTTTGTGTCATCTTTTTACACGACCTCTGTGTGAAATGAAATAATAATTATACTTTTCAGCAACTTTTGCTTGTCACTGTAAGCAATTTCGTTGCTTTTGTTGTTTGGCATAAAAAACAAGACCTAAAGAACGCTGCTTATTGTTATTGTTTTGCGAGTATATATCATAAGCCATATGTTGTTCTTTGCCATTGGCAGTAGACTTTAATACAAATTCATACATTTGGGAAAAAGTTATAAAAAAAGGAGGCTTTTATTAATTTGCGGTTTCACATTTTACTTCGCTCTCATGTTGGTATTGTTGTTTTTACCGCAGGCTACTTTGGGTGGCACCGGAAGACGTGCTATTTTAGTATATCAGTGTAAAGCCACTTGGCATGCCAAGTGGTGCCAAGTGCTGTTACGTTGCTGCAATGTTTGACAGCTTGCCAATTACTGTAGTCACTTGGGTTTGGTTTGTTGTTAAAAGCAGTTGATTTTGGAAAAGTTACGGTGTAAATTTTTTTGAGAAAACCTTTTTTTTTAAATGAATTTAGCTACCTGGAAATTGATTTACATATAAATAAACAAAACATGAAAACAAAATCACTGTAAGAGTAAAATCACTACGGCTCTGTTCACACGACAAAATTTTTTTAGAGTTCGCCCTATTTTGAAGGAAGTGGATGTTCAGCGATGGCATGGATTTTTAGATTTGACTTTAAGCTTAATTTCTATTCATCTCCTAGCTTTGATTGGTACCATATTGCGGTAAAAAATAAAATCAAATGAGAAAATTTTGGTAGATTCCTACTAGAAGTTTAGTATCGTGTGAACATACATCACAACTTTAGTCGCAATAACTAAAAGAAAAAAGCACCATGGCTTAAGGACCTTTCTAAGAGGTATTAAGGTTTAATTTACAAATAACTGCGGTTAGTCATAGATTTCGGAGATCAATAAGAAAAAACCCTTTCGCATATAGGGGTGTATTTGCACCTTTTATTTGAAAAAAATTTGAAGGTAGTTTTCTCTGACTATACTTCAGTGTTGGGTGCGCCATGGCAAGCGGAGCAAAATTTAACTCCAAACAACGAATTTGGGTAGGTAAATTGGGCTTCAGGAATTATATTTAAACCTGCGTCAATTTAACAGAATCGCTTATTTGTTTTAAGCCATCATATGACTGCTGATGTATGCATATGCTACTCAGTTGAAAAGTTACTATAAATATATACTAACAATACAAAAAATTTTGTTAAATACTATTTTATTCTGCATTTTTTTCATTCCAGGAAACCCGTGACTGTGGTGCCCCCTGTCATGCTATGTTTTTCCCAGAGAATGAACGAACAGTTTTACGCTATTGGGTTGGATCTTGGGCAGCAGTTTGTGTAGCGAGCTGTTTATTTACGGTAAGTAACAGATAATTTAAAATTCTACAAAATATATAACTTTCATGAAATAAAAGAATATATATTTTAACTTAAAATCAAAAGCTTCGATAATTACTTAATTCTGAGGAAAAACCCTGATGAAAAAATTCCATGAAAACTTTTTTCGTCTGCAAACTATACCTGCTTGACATTGAAACATTTCCAGGAAGAAATTTATTTACAATAGGGTTAAATTTTGAAATATGAAACACACAAGTTATTTGATCAACACATTTTGCATATGTACCTTAAATTTGATATAATACCTGTCAAAGCAGATTTTCTCCCCTAGATATTCAGCAGAGTTTTCGTAGTTGTTGTTTTCTGTTCATTCTTAGAATGTTGTCAACATACCCAACAAGAGCGGCATTGACAAAACGACGGTAGCTGGATCTACATGACAAGTGGATATAAAAATTTGAATAAAAATGCAATTTTAAATAAAATCTACACAACATGACAGCAATAAAAGATTGCTATGTCAAAACAAAGGAAAATAAAATAAAAAAAGAAATTCACAAAAATATTAAAATGATATAAAATATACACAATTTTGAGAAGACACAGATGAGCAATACTTTAGAAAGAAACGTGAATGAAAAAATCATATATGTACGAGTAATATGACAGTGAAAGCAACAAACAAGTGCTTATATGTTAAGGACTTCTCACGCACAAAAAAGGAGCAGTACAAGCATATGTCCTTCAAGTTAAGCAATGATATTCATGCGATACATTCAAATTGTTTAGTAATTTTTCTCTAACACTGAGAGAATATTTTTAGAAGCGATTACACAACTTTTTAGTTACATTTAGTTCTTAGAAACCTAGCTATGGACTTTTATTTTCATTACCAATAAACGATAACAATTTCATGGAAAAAAAGCTCCGATACCACTGGTGAACAAAGTTCTTCTGAGACTATATGTATATATGAGTCCATTGCTATTACCGTTGGAGCATCAGTTGTAGAAAAAGGTGATGTGACTAACGACCCCGTGTATTTCTGTGAATTTACAATGCGTTTGACCTAGAGTGGGTGGATACGTTATTAATTCCTCAAAGTAAACCACGTTGTAATATATTATAGCTCGAAGGCTGTACAGAGACCTATCAGTCGAATTTAAACAATCCGTTTAAAAATTAGCAGTTTTTTATATACCTACTAGAGAGCCTAAACCAATCACCCGAAAAATTAATGATTACAGAAACTAGAAAAACGAAACTAACTCACTGACTGACAATCGATAACGTCAATTGAAATAAAAACGGTTACATGAATAGGATTATCGAATTTTCAATTATAAGGCAGACGGAAATAAATCACTCCTACAGGCAATAATTTTTTGGTATATACTCGCGACTTAATAGATTCCACATGAAAAGCACAGAAATTTGTTTGTGAGAAAACATCACAATTGTTTTTAGAGTGCCAGCTGAGATCATGCAAAATGATCACATCACGATTCAACTCTAAAGTAAAAAATATAATAGTAGCATAAGCATATGGTACCAAAGAAGTTGCAGATCCAGAGAAGAAACACAAGCTCAACTTTAACTATTGCCCTGAACAGCAGTCTGGACATAGCTATGGTAATGGGCGGTTTTAAGGCACGCATCTGGCAGATAAACAAATATGTTAACCTTTTGGCTGATTTCTGCAATGCTCGTAACAATTGGTAATCTTCCTCTTTACTCACATCATAACCTTTGAATGAGCTCTAGAAATTTTCTAGAAATTTTGAAATTTGTCGACAACAATAACAACCAAAATGGGGATAAAAGTAAAAGCAAAAACAACAAAAACAAAAATAAAAAATTTTAAATTGGATTTTCAAAGAAATCCCAACATTGAATAGCATATTATTTGATAGGTCATAAATAGTATATTATTTATAAATATTTTGCAAATTACGATTTAAAAAAAAATAGTTGGTCAGAAATTTAGAAAAATCATCATACTTTGAGAACTATGGCAGAGTTTCACGCTTGGTCCAATATTATCTCTTATTAAATTATCTGTCATGTGACATCCGTATTTTAAAAATTGACTTAGACGTTCTCAACTTATAATGATTTTATCCCCAACTAGATAAGTCCTACAATTTCTGATTAAATTTCATTGTCAGTGTTCAAAGCTTCGGTAGAAAACAATGGTTTAGTAAAAAAAAGGAGAGGAGCTCCAAAAGTAAACTTACGTACTGATTTTTTTACTTCATATTAATTTTTGGCCGAAAAATTTTTATGGCATCCTAGATTATAATTTCATAGAAAAAAATCGGAGATACCTAAACTATGAATTTCATTGTCTGCGGCGAGACGTGCAGGATGGTTTCTGATTATATTTAGATTTGTTCTTTCCGAACATCATTGCACTTGGCATGTAAAATTACTTTTAATCATGTTTTCATTACAGTGCAGTTGGATGACATAAGTGGTACTAAATAATCCTTTTTCAAATATATTCACTAAATTTTATCTGTTACCAACAGTTTTTAATTAGATTCGTATTCTTGAATACTCTTCTATTCATAGACCCATTTTTTTTAAAACGGCTTAAGCGCAAAAGTCAAATTTTAGAAAAAAGTATCCTTACAAGATTATATTAACGTATTCTGCTAAAGCGGAGTTCTAAACGAGTATGCATGGCTCAGCGGATTATGGCTGATGGCTAGTGCCTTGCGTACATGAACCGAAATTACTTCTAAGTTTTACCATGGACAGGGTTACAGTAAGTGACGGAATCATGATAGCTTGACTTCAGATTTTTGAAACATAAAAATCAATATGAATAACGAAATAATTTTAGTGTAAAATTTCTTGCAGCTGAAAAAATTTTTTCGCTTTAGCATGTACGTAAATGGTTGTCACATTTGAAAAACAGATAAAATTTTACTTTGTCTGTCACATACACCAAAGGAACTGTTGCAAAAAATTATCGTATAACATGGGGGAAATGATGAATTCGAAGGTTACATGTGTAATTTAAGCACAAACAAGATATTACTCTTATTTGTGTATAATATTTAGGGGTTAAAGATGATATTTTTACTGCTGTCAGTCAAGAGAATGAGTTAAGGGGGGCAACATAAATGATGTTTGAAGATAAAACTCCAACAATGTAATATGACGTTGTCGTGTAACAAATTTTGAGAAATTTGTATAAATTTAGCGGTGACTATAATGTTACATAGGAAAATTAAAAGACAGAAAGTTTTTTTTTCGCCTCTTAAAGTAAATTCTAACTTTTTCTAAAAGACTTAAGCCACAAACTTGCAAAGTGCTTAAAGTTTCAAATTTCAGTATTATACCAAAAGTTTTTGCCAATTTATTGATTTTGAAATCATATAAATATCAATAAATATAAAGTCTCTAAGCTCAAAAAGTTAATTACGCACACAGATTTTTATTGCAATTTAAGCCAAAATTGTATTAATTAAGCCATAAATAAGTCAAATTATGCTAAAAGTTTTGAAAAAAAACATTTAATCTGATAATAATTAAATAATTTGCATATAAAATAATTTTTGGCATTCTTTATAGTTTTCTAGCTGCGTTTTTTTATAACGTTTCTATCAATTTCATATTAAGTTAACTGAAAAAACAAATAGAAAACGATACAGTCATAAAATTTTAATTAATTTCATGAATTTTTTATCGCAACGTTAGAATGTTTGTCTTTAACTATTAATAATTTTTATACCTCCCAGAAAATTAAGAATTTATGTAAATTTAAACTAAACTTCATTTTCGCATGTAAATTACTACATCTTGCTGTTTGCGGTAACAATACCACACACAATTCGTTAGCGACTCCCACAAGATTTTCAGCAAAGTGCGAGTATAATAGCGTATTAATTAAAAAATCATAATATAAATTTGAAATGTAATTTATGCCAAAAAAAGAATACAAACTGAAAAATATGGCTTTTTAAATAATGCCAACTCATGCAGTCGTAATAGACGCCCAACATGTCTATTATGGCGTGAATTGGCAAAGAACGCCCTTTGAAAAATCTTTGAACCATGTTGACTGTCAATGCATAATTTATTATTTAACGAAAAAAAGAAAAATTTTCTTCAAAACCGTTTTTTCTTTTCACTGCGAACACACAATTTAGTAGCCGGGCTCTTTATATGGCTAGAATAATAAATTGATTTTGTAAGTCATGTAAAATTAAATAATAGCGTTTTTTACAGTAGAGCTTCAATTCTTCCAACTGGTTATACATTTACTGATGCGAGAATTTCTAAAATGCAAAATAACTAATGGTTAAATGAGAAAAATGTAGAATAACTAATGATTAAATGATAAAAATAGTGATGCATCTACCTTTGTATATCTTGGATATCGTTGTTATAAAGTTCAAATTGAATTTGGATATTCGTTCAGAATGTTTTCTTTTTTTTTTTGTTAACTTGGATTACGCATTTCAAGGTATCTAAAGTTTTTCTAAATTTGGCAGTTGTATTTCACATAATTTTTGGTGCTGATCTCAAAATCGTTTTGAAAAATCATTTATCTTGTCATAATTTCGAAAAAGTAGAGGTCATACATATTAAAAACTGGATTTTTTGTTAAATTCAGGCAATTACTTGAAAAACTTTGCAATTTTCTTATATAGACTCTGTAAAGTCAACATGTCAATGACTTAAAACTTGCGGTGAATTGAAAATTGAGAGTTCACCACTCCTCGAGGTGTCGGTCACCCGCTCGCTGTAACCGAGTCCAAGCAATCGGCTTATTTTAATCTTTCGAAATACTTTTTCGTTAGTTTATTTTTAAATTAAGGTGCTTTACTACTAATAAGTTCGATCCCTGGATCGTGTAACAATGAAAAACTAACTTTTCAATGTTTAAAAATAATTGCTTTATTCCTACTACACAGTAATTCATAAGTCATGATAAAATTGTTCACACACTTCTTGTTTGCTAGGCTTTGAACTAATTGCGCTAACTAAGGCAAGCTTTGTACTCATTGTAGTGAAACCATCAGGGTAGCAGAAACTTGGCAGTCATAAATCATTACGGAAATGATTTCTAGCACCAGAAATACGTGACGTGGGAGCTAATTGAAGGCATTCGCTACAGAAGCCCAATGCTCCTTAAGGAGAGAAAAGTATTTTTAAGCCGGTAGTGTTTCTCATTAAAATTAACAAACAATAGAATCAGTGATGAGTATTAAATTCAGTTTGTGTAATTGATAAGTTAAATGAAGTGCTTAGTAGTAAGTTGCTAGTGATAAGTCACAAATGTGTAATGTGATAAGTGCCGTATACGAATATTTTATGATGTGTGATAAGAAATAAGTGATACGGCATAAATAAATAGTGATAAGTACTAATTTATGTGATAAGTTTTTAATGATAAGCGATTCATTCGTAAACAGTATTTTCGTCGTTCCACTGTATTTGAATGAGAAAAACTGATGGAAAACAAGAAAACTCTAGAGAAAAAAAAGAAAGAGTAAACAAATCAATTTAGGAATTTTCGTACAAAAGAGTTACAAATGATAATGGCAGTCAGCAGCAGAGCACACAATAGAAGAATAATGGCGTGAAGTAAAAAAGAAAAATAGGGTGCGAAGCATGTGAGTGGAGAAAAAAGAATAAGTGTAGTGTATAAATTTCAAATGCAAATGAGTGACAAGCGGAGTAGAAAAAATAAGAGACGGATTGTTAAATGTGGGGGTATCACATAGCAAACTATTAATTTTCCGCAGCCCCTCTCTCCACAAGCAATTTATGCGGGCTGTTAAAAGTTTTCATGTGTTGTACTAAGTTGTGTCGTAAGTCGAAATGACAATCCAACAAAGAGACAAGAGAACAGACAAAGAGACAAGAGAACAGACAAAAAGACAAATTCAATTCAAATCCGTATGCAGGCTCTGAATTGAAGACCGTAATTATGTGGTGTCGGAAATGTGGGAAGTTTTCTTTAATGTTTATGGAAGTAAAATTTTGTGGTTTTTAAAATGAAAAATTATTGGTGCGTTGTTAAAACAATGTGTTGTTTAATTACGTGGGATTAATTATGGTAAACTTAGATACAAAGTAAGTTATCTGATTTCACTATCTTTATATTGCACTCCAGTCAGTGTGGGTTTGACAAAATTAAATGGTATACCGTAAAGTTGAAATTTAATTAGTGAACTCCAGCTAAGTAGTATGTTATAAGGGACAGAAAGTTAGGGAGCGGAAAATGAATAATATTTACTTTCGTCTCGAAAATGTTTAAGCTACGTTTGACACATACATATGTTATATAAATATATTTGGCGTCAGCACAATCTTATGCGGACATTTTGATTTTCATATACTAAAATATCTGACGACAAAGTAACACATCTTAGCATTAGCTGCGCAGTGCTTAATAATTTTAAAAACTCCCCCATATTTTATAAAGCACATTTTCCCAAATTTAAAATCATTTTTCTTTCTCTACTAATAGCTCGTTTACTAAATTTAATCATTTACTCGTAGACAGAATGTTGTCCCCCCCCTACTTGAGTTATGTCAGATGCCAATAGATTTCGGTAAAGTTCAACAATAACACCTACATTGATAGTCATGTGTTGAGGTCTTCATTTGTACATGTATATTTATGTGTGTATTTTCATTACATGAACGACATGACACTTGTGTAATGATGTCTCGTAGGTCTTAGATGCTGATGGCAGACAGCAAAGTTACCTTAATTACAAAGAGCAGCAAGGATCAGGCGGGAAAGTTTTAAGCAAAAGCATGTGTGTTACTTCAGCATGTGAATATAGAGTTATATGCGGAAAAAGTATTCACCCAGTAGGCAATTGAGCAAGGTCTCCCTTAGATAAGGGCTAAGCTAGCGCTACCACCACGAGAAGCATTGTCAATACATATACCAAAAATCCTGCATGCCTAAGCCCTTATACAATATATCAACACTTCCAGGGGTACGGGTGTCACATTTTAAGACTTACTTCCATTCACATCTTTTCAGACAAGTGTGAGAATGCAATTTCATCTCTTGCAACAAGTACTATTGCTCCTTCCGATATTTATCAAAAATAAAATCATTTACAACTATGTGTAATAAATAAGATTTTTTTCATTGAAATCATGGTAACTCCAAAAATGTAAAATATCATGCAAAAAAAAATGTTTCATGTTGTTGATTAAAATTTTTATTTTTCGAAAAGTGGTCAGTTAAGCTGGAAGTGTCGATATTCTTCATCCGAAACATTAGGTTAGATATTGAAAATTGTTGGCATAGTTTTTCATAAATGCGTCGATATTTTAAAATATCAGTTTTTAGTATAAACTATTGCAAAAGCCATTTTTTTTAATACATATTGTTTGAAACTAGGGTTGCCAGGTGATCTTTGGAGTTCTCGAGCCTGCTTCCTTTCCCATTGCTCCGAAATTGATGAGCCAAAAAAAAAAGGTCGGACTTTCATTTTAAAGGTCTGACAGATCATTTACAGGTTTTCGACTATGCAAGAGCATCCGAGGGCACTTCATTGATTTCGAAAACATTTTCTTGTCGCTGACAAGGCTTAAAACATTGATATAGCCTCTTTTTTTTTGGTATTTTTCGATCTCTTTTTAGAGAAATCAATTTGGTCAAATTTTTCGATTGCTTGGTTTTTAATCTATAAAGGCTGCTCTACAGCTCAATTTCTTTTCTGCTAAGAAATCTTTTGTTCCCTCGTAGTTAAGCCACCGTTTTGCTTAGTGAGAAAAAGTACATACAATTTCCACAGTAACCACTCTATTTTAGAGGCTCAATTTTAGAGCCATTTTTTGACTTATATAAATAGAACATTTTTTAAAATCTTATATATTCAAAACTTTTTTAAATATATATTTATTGATGCGTCGATAGTATTTTTAACGAGTGGAGTTAAACTATTGACCATATCTAATACTTTGCTATTTTAATGGTTTATGGCCGAAAACTCGCCAATGTACAACGGAAATAATTCTATCTCTCTAGGCTTTCACAAAAATTCTTGTTATTTATGGATGTGTTTTGTCTTAAAATTTCAAATTAAAAATGGTTTTGACAACTTAAGCTATTTTGTTGTCAAATTCCCTAAAATATGATGATAACCTTTATAAAAAGTTCAAATAAAAAATTATTGAAACAAGGCAATTAAAATAAAATCATCTCTTTAAATAAACAGAAAGTTTTGATAAAAATTCAAGAAAAAATTGTATAGCTTAGCTATTTAATAATTTAGTTACGCCTTTTACAACAACAAAAACTATTATTAGC
This sequence comes from Meiosimyza decipiens, assembly GCA_963680825.1. NCBI lineage: Eukaryota > Metazoa > Arthropoda > Insecta > Diptera > Lauxaniidae > Meiosimyza > Meiosimyza decipiens. The sequence goes on from OY804258.1 coordinate 45,002,909, forward strand.
CTAATTTATGCAAACAACTCATTAGCTAAAGGGGAACAAGCACATTCTTCTTATATTCTAAGCCAAAGGTGGCCAACCCGCGACCCGCCTTGAACGTTTTTCCACCCCGCAAAGTTTTTCAACTTACACCTGCGAATCGTTTTTTGGAAATGAAATTGACCAAACACAATATTACAATGTGCAAATACCCAAATTGAGACGAATTTGCAAAATCTAAGTGAAAGAGTAGAGAAACAAATATCGCACTAGTAAAATACATTTTTTTTTTATTTCCTTTATGCTTTACAATGTACGTTTAGTAACATTATTTTTTTGTTGACAATGTTTACATGTAAGAATATAAGTAAACACCACAATAAAGTCTCATTATGTTTAAATTTTTCACTCCAAATAATGTCTATATTGTATCTAAATCTAATGTGGTTGGCCACCTCTGCTCTAAGAAATGCCATCTAAGTTACTTCAGACAGATGCGGCCATTCAAAGGCAATGATCAATGGAAATGAATATTGAAAAGGTAACCGGTTAATGAACGCTTAATTGCGGCACTAAATTTTACAAAATCAATTTCTAATTTTACAGGCCTTTTGCACCCTGCTATTTCTTAGCTTTAGATATAAATATGTGACCATAAAGAATAACAGCTGAAGTCGATCCAAGACTACAAGGCGAAACAGCATAAATTATATGATTTACATCACTTATGTTCCCTTGCCTTGTGTTCACAGTTTCAATTTAGCTTTTATTCTTTGTGGCCACAGATATATGAGCTATAAATTTAGAAAAAAATTATTGCAAAAATATATGACCTGCCAGATAATTAAATGTACCGTGCTCCGACTGAAGTAACTTGCTTCTCTTAATATTTGTAATTTAGAAATTTAATTTTTAATATTTAGTAGTTAAGAAAAAAATCATAAAAAGTTTTATTGATACTTAATTTATCTAACAACTATCTACTTTTATCTAATTAGTAGATATGCATCTTTTTTTTATCTACCTTAGAGCTATAACCTTATAATATTTAATTTTGATAATTCATTAACTTTTCATATTTCTTCTGCTTGCAGGTGCTCACATTTCTTATTGATTCGTCGCGTTTTCGCTATCCTGAACGTGCGATCGTTTTTCTAGCCGTCTGTTATTTAGTGGTCGGTTGCGCGTATGTTGCCGGTCTGGGCGCCGGTGATTCGGTCGCGTGTCGTGAGCCCTTTTCACCGCCAATACGTTTGGGGCGGTTGCAGATGATGTCTACCATAACACAGGTAAGTCAAGAAAAGCGCTGTTATAATGTGCTACCTTAACCCTTAGGCTTTGATGTTAGAGAAAATTTTTTGATTTTTTTTGTACTAGGAAATGCAATAGACTAAGAGAAGATCAAAGGAAAAAATTCCAAAAAATAATATTTTGATTCCGTTGTTGGCAAATCAAATTTAAAAACTGACATAATCAACTTCATAAACGTTATTACCCCATCGATTTTCATTCGTTTTGACTAACGATAAGAATTATTATGAATAAAATAGCGTGATACTTTTTTTTAATAAAACAATTTGGAAAACATAATCGACGATGCAATGATGTTTTAAAAATCGCTTCTCTGCTCCTCTGATTTTCGACCACTTCATTCGATACGGCAGGCCTTTCTTTCATAATTTGGCTTTAAATATTTAATTGTAATGCATAAATTATCACTCGTTTATTTGCATAGACCAAGGACTTTCAATAACACCACAAGAAGGAGCCCATAGGTGTTAATCGCAACATCTTGAAAGCCATTTGGCATATGCATTTCTTGAGATTACTGCCACGCAATAAATCGTTTGTGGCTTGTAGCATGGTCTTGTTGAAACCACAAGTTTGCTAAGACACTTTCAATGCAGAATATAAGAACTCCGTTATCATTGATCAGCGCTCACCATAAACAGTGACGTCAAATCCTACCTCAATTATTTATATAAATAACAACAGATGATTCAACACAGTTGACCTGTAAAATATGTCTGTTCTAGACAGTCCTAAATCGATAAATTTTGGTCTTTATCAACACTTGCCTAAATGGCAGAAATATTTTCGTCGCTTTGGCTGAATGGTGCAACGAAAGATTACAATCAAAACTATCGACTATAAATTGTAAGAAGTGCACGATAAAATGTTAAAAAAAAAATAATTACTTTGGTAACACAAAATTTGGCAATAGCCAAGCGATGTTGAGGCCTATGTTTGTACTAGAGCTCTGCACGAGTGCACTTAAAACGAAAATCAAGCCACTCGCCTTTATTGCGAGTACATCGAGCTCTTGCTAACAAAAACCACAAATCCAAAAAAATCGAAACACTTGCAAATAAAATGTTCTACGAGTTCAAGCACTCATAGCTTATTGCGTTCGGCACCGAGTGGCTTGTTGTCTTTAGTGAGCGCTTGTTCAGACAACATATATGCTAAGCCGATGACTTTGATGACTTTGAACAACAACAAGTCGTGACTCTTGGTGTCGCTAACAGACGAACGCAAAATAAATCATAACATATAATCAATCCTTAAAAACTCTACCGTCGCCTTTTTGGCGATGCATTGATTGACTCGCTGCATTGATGACTCACAAAATGTCAAAAGAACCATTGTATTCGACAGCGAGTACATATATCATAAGCGAGTCACTTTATATACGAAAAACACATTTTTATTTTTATTCAAATTTACATCCATCTATGTCGATCTACTTGACAAAATTTTAGCTCAAATTTAGTGCATTTTCCTGAGCAGTTTATTTTTTATAAAGTGCTTGTTAGTTTTTTTGGCTATTTTTTTCTTTAATTTTTCAAATGTGTTAATTTTTAATATTTTTAATTTCTCTCAAAATTTTCGTTTTTCTAATTTCCAGGGTCATCGTCAATCGACCCCATGTACGGTACTCTTTATGGCGCTCTACTTCTGTAGTATGGCTGCTTTCGCCTGGTGGTCTTGTCTGGCTTTTGCCTGGTTCTTGGCTGCTGGGCTAAAATGGGGTCATGAAGCAATCGAAAATAAATCGCATTTATTTCATTTAGTCGCATGGGCAGTACCAGCATTACAGACGATCTCAGTGCTGGCGTTAGCGAAAGTTGAAGGTAAGTTTTTATGTTTTTTCAAAATGTATTCTGTAGAGAAGTTTGTTAAGTTAGCTAAGCAAATTGTAAATATGAAAATGAACAAAGAATATCTAATTTTTTTTCGTGTTTATCGAAGACCCAAATATCTAATGCGAAACACATAATTTAAAGTTCAACGAAAAATAGCAACGCTAAAATACTTGCAAGAATCGTGCTCCTTAAATTACGTGTACCATTTTTTTTTGTCCATACCTTTTCAATACCAAGGTGCCAATTTATGCAAATTAACAAATTAACAATTCTTCATGCTTTGTCATTCTTCGTCTTCAAGACAATTCTTGGTTTTTTCTCTGATAGAGTATTGCAAAATGTATGAAGTAAATAAAAATAAAATAAAATGTGTTTCAACATTAAGGCATTCCTTAGAAATTACTTTAACAATGAGTGTTGCTGTATGTCTGAGTTTGAGCCCGACTATGTTTATCTGTTCATTTACGCTTTAGTTGTTATTTTTATATATATATTGTTTTTTTAAATTTATTCGAAGCACATCGAACGCATTTCAAACAAAATAACTAAGGTATAAAAAATTGTTTTTCTCTTTTCTTTACTGTTTTATTTTACATTTAATTTTTATGCTTTTGTCGTTTTAACAGTGGTCACCGCTGCACTTTTTTTACGTTAAATATATACTGTCTGATTTGGCTCAAATTCAGTGATATTTTGGTTTATGTAATTCTGATTATAAGCTATAGGAATTCACTATTTAAAATATATTTATGTATCAGTAAATGGATCCAAAAATTGTATATTTGGCTAATACAGTGTGTCGAAATTATATTGACTATCTATCTAGCGAGAAAGGTACTTATCGCTAGAACTGAGGCGAAAACGTTAAGTATTTTCGGAATCAAGTGTTCGATTTCGATTGAGTTTTATTGCGTGGGCGTGGCGAAAAGTGCAACATGCCAAATCTCGAGCATTTGATTTGAAAATATAATCGAAATTTGCAAACGATTGTAAAATGATACGAATATGAGATGGTATATCACAGTAACTTAAGGCATAGCATTTATGGGGTCATTAAGTACATTCGTATGGCGAAGAGGGGCGGATTTTTGAAAATAGGCGTGGCACCATCTAAGTAGAAAAATAAATTAATCAAGTTCCTTAATAGTTTCATAGTAAATAGTCTATGTAGCTACTTATCTTGTATTATGTTTAATATTACTATGAAAGTTGACATGCCTATCAGCTTTTCAATGCCCTATATCTCTAATACTGTATATTTCTCGAAAATGTGCGCTATGAGCTAAATAATGCGATTTTCACTGTATTTTGATAGGTGCACGGATTTTAACCAACAAACAAAACTTGAATTTGGAATTTTGGAAAACGCCACTTCCACCAGTTTTTGCGGCATTATATCTCTTAAGCTGTTGGTTAATCAGAAGCGACTAAATAACAAAATGTTGAATATCTGATAATTAAGCTGTCACTCCCACTTCGAAAATAAAATCAGTCTTAATTTAAAAGACCACATTACAGCTCTTGCCACATCAGTAACTTATAAAATTCTTCAAAGAATCTTTTACCCAAAGTCACTTCAGCAACAATTTGCGCCTTTTATTTACTACCTTTTTTAGCATTTCCCTCAAAAGCACCATCAGTACCCAATACCAGCAGTCGGCACTTTGCTTTTATTTTGTTGTGAATCATGAAAAGCTCATCAATACAAATCGACATTTCCTCTGCTTTGTGTGCGTTCGCATGTCTGTTGGTGCGCTCGACCGTTTTGCTGTCCATACCAACAATTGGACTGTGTTTGTCCATTGCTTTTGGCGGGTGTTTATGAATTCAAATAATGTCGATGGAAATTGTTATTTTTTCTTTTATTGACTTCACTTCTTCAGAGCATAGTGTAAGAGTAACTTATGCCGTCACAAAATATTTGCTATGAACTTCGAACGATTAAAGTGGAATACAGAATATTCTTAAAACGGGTGATTCTTTTGGCGTTTGTTTTTCAGTGCAAATGATTTGATGATCTCACGCGTGATTCGTAATAGGTGTCAACGCCAAAAATGCTTATTGAAGTTTGCCATTTCAACATAAATAGACTAACAAACAAACAGCGATTGCAAATCATTAAATTTTAATATCAAAATTCGTGCTTTCTGAGAAATATGAAGATTCAATTTTTTATCGAAAAATTTTCTTCAGCGATGAAGCTCATTTTTGGCTAAATAGCCAATAGTTTGTTGACAATACGTCAACAAACAAAATATACGAATTTGGTCTGAAAAGCAGCTGAAAAATGCACTGTTTGGTGTGGTTTGTGGGCCGGCGGCATCTTTGGACCGTACTTTTTCTAAAATAATGAATATCGCAACAATACAGTCAATGCCCGAAATGGAAGAATTGGACTTGGTTGACATCTGAATTGGTTGGGATGCCACACGGCACGCAATACCATGGATCTATTGAGAGGCGAGTTTGGTGAGCAATTAATCTCACGTTTTGGAGCAGTTCATTGGCCGCAAAGATCATGCGATTTGACCCCACTATACTATTTTATGTGGAGCTACGTGAAGTCTCTCGTGTACAGAGACAAACCAGAAGACAACATTACAGCTGCCATTGGGGAGATACCGGCCGAAATGCTGGAAAAAGTTTGCCAAACATGAAATAATCTTTAAAAAGTAAATGGAAGGAATTGATGTATCGCTCCATATAAACATTTCGTTAACTATTGCAAATTTTCTGTTCTTTTTTTCAATTTTCAAACGCTCAAAAGCTCACCCATTACATATATATGACAATGCGCCGGGATTATCCCTGAATTGGAAAATCTATACCAGGCACTGGAACTGTTTAGTTTGTTCCAGAATGTTCTCAGGAAACTTGATAATGTAATAACTTTCAATCAAGAAATTGGTCTAAGCATTTGCTCTTTTCGTAAAATTCGCAAAGTCGTATCGGTAATATGTTACTACTTTTATATTTCACGTAACATTGAGAAATTTTGAGCTTGATAATTGTAAAGACACATAAGTTGGTCTGAAATTCGCAACGAACAATTAAATGTCTTCAGTTGTACCCAAAAAATTACTATGTGAAGATCATAAATGTTTGTTATAAGTTAGCAATGCGTTGATCAAATGGAGTTAACAAATTGTTCAGTGATTTTGAGACTCTACAGAAAAGATGCACTAAATGCGGTTAATTCACCTTATAATATTTGCTTTGTTTTTCTTCTTATTTTTTGTTTAAGCCATAACAATGTATTGGATTTTAATTTGTTTTTACATTAACATTATTGATTTTGAAATTTTTTTTAGTTTTTTTTATGAAAACGTGTTAAAATTAAAAATTCAAATCACGTTTACTGTGTTTTGTTTTGCATTAAGTAGAAGCGCAATGTCTAGAGATGACAGCACCGCTGCATATCGCAAAATCGATATCTATGAAAGTCGCAGGACTAGCCTAGTTATTAGCAAAATTGTTAATTAAGGAGTGAGATCGAAAAAATCTTAACATATATAAAATTCAATAATTTTTAAACGGCTGACCTTAGAGTTTTGATTTTTTTTATGTAATTGATAATCTTTTACAAATGACAGAAAAATATAATTTTTATAGTTCTAACCACTATTTATGAACTCGTGGACCTTTTTTGGTAAGCCTTCCATTAGAGGTTTGATTGTTGTTTCAGACACATTTTTGGAACAGTTTGCAAATCTCCTTTTAAAATCTTCGATATTTTGGGACAGCTTTTTTTGTGCTCTTTAAGTTTTTTTTTACAAGAGCCCAATATCTCTCCATTGGCCTTAGCTCCGGACAATTTGGAGGATTGGCCTCCTTTGGTACAAAAACTACGTTATTGCTTTGGTACCACTCAAGAGCTTTCTTGCCGTAGTGACATGATGCCAAATCGGGCCAAAAATATGTTGACACATTGTGCTCTCTTATAAAAGACAGAAGTCTTTTTTTCAAACATTCTTTGATGTATATTTCGGTATTTATAGAGTCCACTGTAACAAATGACTTGCTTCTTTTGCCGCAACTGCATATAGCTTGCCATACCAGGAATTTATTAGGAAATTTTGTCTGCTTTTGGATTCTTAATTGTTCTTCGACATTTCCTCGAGCATCAGCAACATAAAAATTTTGACCCGGAAGCTGCGTAAAATCTGCCAGTACATACGTTTCGTCGTCCATTATACAACATGAATATTTTTGTTTGAAATTCGATTTTAATTTCCGAGCCTTACTTTTGGCGTCTAAATTTTTTGCAGCATTCCTGTCTGGAACTTTTTGGACTTTGTATGTTTTCAAACCTGCATTGGTTTTAACTTTTCGCACCAAATAGTCAGAGCACTGGGCTAGCCGGGCAGCTTTTCTTGCAGATGTGTTTGGAGTTCTTTTCACATGCTTTAAATTTTCTTGGCTTTTCCAATATCATGTGGTCCTTGTGTTCTTAACGAACCAGGTTTCCTATCGATGGTCAAATTCTTCTGAAACTGTTTAATTACATTGGAAACAGTTTGACGACAGACCTTCAATTCTTTGGGCAATTTTTTGCAGGACCAATTTGGATTTTTTTGAAAATTTTTTATAATTTTAAGACGTACTTCTTTTTCTTCACTCATTTTGATCAAACTCACAAAAAATAAACATGTTTCTCATTAAAAATAATAACTGACATATTTTTCAAAGATAACTAGATCAAAGAAATTTTTAAATTAAACACCCAAAAAAAATTATTAGGTAAAACGTGTGTTAAGATTTTTTCGATCTCACTCCTTTTTTTTCAGACATTGTGTTAATTTTTCGATGAAAGTTCTTTGGGCTTTTGTACTACTCAAGAAAACACTGATGATGATGATTCAGTTTAAGGTTCTTGTTATCTAGTTAGTGCCGAGTTTGCGAGTATGGGTTTTTGTGTCATTGCTTGAAAATTATCATTACACAAAAAAAATATCATAAGTTCAACAGTTCGCCAAAAGACCTTCATATGATTAGATGTGGTCGACCATTTCCACGTTGATTTTGAAAGCTGCATGTTTTTGATGACAATGCATTTTCTTATTGAAAATTTCATAGCGTCAAGAGATGCGTTTAATCTTAACATATGAAGGTAATTTGCTCAGCAAATCGTTGGATGTTATCTCCTCTATGAAATTGAACTTTCCGGATTTTTCTATTTGAGGCCTCTATTTTGTCAATGTGTGGGCACGTTGCACTTTAATTTCATAAGAAGTTGCACAAAATTGAGGTCACCACAAAATTTTCAAAAATATTCGTAGTAAGATTCCCAACCAACGCTACAGCTTATTATTCCATTCCTTTGAATTTAAGTGGAAAGTTTTGCAATTAAGTTACGCAAGTACCAAACAACATTATGGTAATAAATGAAAATGTTTCGGAACGTATTTATAAACCTAATAAACCACAAAAGTGCTTCAGTTCTTACATGAAAGTTAACAAAAGCACAATATGGCAACAAAAGCAACAAATGAGATAAAACTCATCACAAAGATTTCTATCTTTAGATTTAAGCACGTATTTAACGTTAAAATGAACACACAACGCTTCGTAATTCGCTACTTGAATTACACCGCACTCGCTTGGTACGGATACAAAGATACAAACCATTGAAGGTTGAATGACACGAACAAAGTACGTTGAATGTTGTGATACGACACAAGAAGCCCTTAGTATGCCAATAAATGTTTTCTTAGATTGGTAAAATGGAATGGTAAGGATATGTCGATACGTAAATTTTGGATTCCCAGATCCTCAAACAAATTGTATGTTCTTTGTCCTTGGCATATGCATCGTGATCGTAATCATTTCTTTACGACTCTTAAAAGGTGTTGCAGTTATGCTAAAATATCATAAATTATCACTTTCTCCGTAAATTTTTCAACTTTTGAGTATATTCCCTTTCGAACTTTATTTACAACCAATTTTTAATGGCTTGCAAAAAAAGCACAGCGCCATTAAAATCGGCTTCATTTTCGGTAACACTTTCAAGTACGAGTACTTTCTTCATAACAATAACAATATATCATATACAATAGGTATATAATAAACTGTTAGAACTCATCCCATCCATTAAAGCTGTCGTTAATTTCAAAAATAAGCAACAACCAACAATTTATTAAGTGCGACCACAATCTTTTTACTAACCGCCTTCAAATTATGTGTCTGCCCCTTGCTCCACAAAGAGATTTATTTTTTATATATTTTTGCTGTAGGCACATATCTACTTTGTGTTTTTCATTTCTCTCTGTTTTTTTTGGATAAAATTACATTTAAGTTACAAGACGCAACGTTAAATAACCGTAAAAATACGTTCAAACGTTTATGCTGATGCCAAACACTGCACAGTTATCCAACCCAACCCAAAATTGAACCTAGCGTAGCCGCCATACGATGGCATATGTTTAGGAAAAATACAACAACAATGCGCCGCATAAATAGTGTCAGAAAATGGGCTTAAACAAAAAAAAAAAGCAGCGCATCATTGTTAACACAACTATGGTATATTTTAACAACAAAGCTGATAGATCAACAGAAGCAGAAAAAAAAAAACAGCCAGACGAACATTAAAACCGATTTTAATAACTCAATCAAAAAAAATAACAAAAACAATGAAGGGGCGAAAAAAATGATACACTAAAAATTAAGTACACTGCGGGTACGAGTACAATAGCAAGCAACAACAACAACAATCTCAATGGGAGCAATAATTGAAGGGAGTCAAAATTTGTTGGCGTAGATAATTTAGGTATTACCCAGATTGAATGCGAAAGTAAAATTTGATGGGAGAGAAAAGTGCGCTAATGGGCTATTTAAATGTACAAATTAGCAGTAATAATGACAACATCGAACATGTCAAGGGCAAACAGAGAGCTGATCCACTAAATGATAATATCGACCAGTTGGTTGGTTGCTGTAATACCCACAAGCTCCTTCTACATTCACCAACGCAGCGAGAGCGCCAGTAGTGAAGAGGTACAAATAGCGCACTTTTGCATTAGCAAAACTTGCGGAAGCAGCTTACTCGTCGTTCCATTGAGATGTTAAACACAGTCGCAGAGATGACAAAAGGGCATGAGGGAATAGTAGACGTCCATAACCAAAAAAAAAAATATATATATATGACAACACTTACGTCCAATCAAAACGAAGAACGGTGCACTATTAACATTAAACCTGTTCATTTGGCCAGATATTGCGAACACTTCCGCAGCATTCTGAATCCTGACGATAAAATTAAAAGTACAGAAATGCCACATTATCGTTAGTAAATACCTCCAGCAACATGTCGCCTTCTTTCAGTCTACTTCCTTCCCTTAAAGTGATAAAACTGGTCATTACAAGGCACTTGGCTAGGACGAAATTCAAGCCAAACATTAACAGTTAATGCCAGCTTAATAGCGTAACTTTTCGATGCTATTTCAAAGAAGACAGAATGTCTTACGCATAAATTGGGGGCGTACTTATTGAAAATTTTAAAACAGCTGACTTCACCTTCTGTAAAAATCCCAGAGGAAACTTGAACATCAGCTCAACCTCTAAATCATTAACTTAAACTATTTTCAATCGCATTTAAAGCAAACTCGAAAAATTCCGTAAAATTCGCTCAGATACGGATCATATAGTCAACAACAAATATGCAAATGCAAAAGAGATTTAACAACTCCTAGGGTAGCTGAAAACGAGGCCGTTCTAAGTCATCGTGGACACAATAACTATAGTCAGGATGATGTTGGAAAGAAATGAATGCATTCGCTACTGATCGTGAATGCTGGAAAGGTTTTATGGAAGTCCTATGACCCGTGAGGAAATAAAGGATACAAGAAGAAAAATTAACCTTTAGTTATGCTACGTTGACTTCACTACGGCCTACACATAGCTCATACTTTTTAAACTTTGATAACTAACTTTACTCTGGTCACAGCCTAACAGTAAAGTTAAACGAGCGTAGCAGAATAGGGCATGATATTTGGAGTTTTAATGATAATGAGCAGCTTAATAATCAGCGTGCTCAAAGCAAGTGGAAAATTGCTCAAAATTTCATTGAATGAACATAGCTGGGTATAATGATTGTTTTAATTAAATTAAAGATCAATTCTAAAGCAAATAGAAACTGATTTATAGACAGAATGATTTGCTTTACAAAAGCGGCGTCATACTCTAAGGGTTAAATTAATATTTATGAAAATCTTTAAGTTCTGTAATGTAAATGTTGAGTTGGCGTGCAGTAGGCCCTACTTAAATCAAACTTTTGGGAGCTTATCTCTTACAAATAATTAAATCGAAAAGAAAATATTTAACTTAAGGCGAATTCCTGCGGTTTTCGTTAGATTGCATGCTGTGAGTAGAAAAGTGTAATAAAAATTTCTTTCACGTACTAATGCTATTATCTGCCGACTTGTAAGAAGAAAACATATAAACAAACATGAAATTGATTGCCGATGGTCAAAAGCAAATCTTTTTTTACGATTGGAATCGTTAGTTCTAAAATATATGTAGCTGTAAATCTGCATTTATCACTAGTGTAAGGCGTCTTGTTGGTTAATTTAATGGGTTCAAAATTGACTTTAACTAACACGAGTCATGAAGTAATTTTATTACGCAGCCTGTTGCAGTAACATTAGGAACATAGGATAAAAACCGCGTATCCGAATTCTTAAGCAATCTTATAATAAAAAACCAACAAAATCTGGAAAAATAAAAAAGGATTTTGTTTCATTATATCGTTTATTTTAGAGGTAATGAATTTAGGCGCTGCTATGCACAAATAAAATAAAATTGATTTCGCAAGTTCGTTGCCTAAGTCATTTTGAAATATTTTTTACTTCTCGCAGCAAGAACCAAATTTGGTAGATATATATTTACTAGAAACGAACCTTACCGTTGCCTATTTGTATAATAAAAGTTTTACCCACAAAACTTTTTTTCATATAAAAATTTTAACATCATTGCCCGCTGTCTTTGTAAATTAACGCTTCTGTAAAAGAAACAATTTCCAATTTAGAAAATTTGCAATAAAGCAAATTAAATCAGTGATGCAGACATGTTCATTAGAGCAATATTTAATATATATACGTACACTTCCTTAAAGAACCCTCTTTTTAACACACCCACCCACCCACATTTACTTAAGTGCTGCCTAAGCCGCTCACACATTAAATGTTGTCGAAATCTTAATCTCGATGACAGGAAGATGAAAAAAAAGCGTAAAAAGCAAATCCCTTTTACCCGGAAAGTTTAAATCAGCCTCAATTGTGTAGCAAAGTGTTTAGTGAGTGGCGCACTGATGACGCTGATTGTCATCGTCAACTTGGATTAGATATTATCGACAGTGACGATAGCAACACATAAAAATACCAACAACCAAGACGACATGGTCTAAAACCTATAGAGCCCCATAGATGAAGCGAAAAAATAAAATAAAAAAACTTGACGCCAGGCAAAAGTTTCAAATTTCCTTTCAATAGAAAAAAAAGCTCAAATTTTTTATTTTCGTACCTTCCTTGTTGTGTGGGTGTTTTCTTGATTTCTTTATTTTTTTTTTAAGGTGGGGCGGCATGTTAGCAAACCTATGATGAAGAAACGCAATCGTTAAGTAATTTCGTGCGAATTTCTGCCTAGTCAATAAAAAAGTTTAAATTTTTTTTCTTTTTCTTAACGCAAAAGCCAAAGAAAATTAGTTTTTTACACACATTGACAGCGGTGGTGGAGTCGGGCAGTGAAATTTTTCGCTTCCGCCTGTAAGACGCCACAGTTAATTTGAAACTTTTTTGCACGCATAAGAATTTGATTAGTAAGCTTATGAAAGGCCAAAATTTTATTTAGAAAACAACGTAGCAAATTGAGAAGTTTAATTCAATTTGGTTGTGGTTCTGTTTTTGTTATGAGCTAATATAGATAGACAGAAGCCTAAAAATTACATTGTAAGGTTATAGATTATACCTACAACTTAATGGCTATTGGAAGCGTCGTAATTGAATATAAATATTATAAAATACTTATACTCATACTACTGCTCCTACTTATCATCATAATCTGATCCTTGATAGTTACCCTTACTTTTACTCCTGCTCTAACTATAACTCTTTATCCCACGATTACTTTTGCTTTCATTTTTGTCCTTCTCTTGTTCTTATGCTACTCTGATTTTTACTCCTACTTTTACTCTAGTCGTTTCTTGTTCTCATATTCATATTTGTATGAATTCATATGCATCCATACATTCACACTCATATTCATAGCCCTACTATTACTAGTATAGTACCTATACCCATTCTAGTACTAATTCTCGTACTTATAACCGGTGCTGCCCAAGGAACGAGCAGGCGCTCAAAAAGCGTAAAAATGAGAACGATCAAACTTAATTCGCATATATTCTTACTCACATTTTGATTTCTATTCGAATTCTCATTGTTATTCCTGCTATCATTTTCGTTCTCGTTTTCATATCCATTGTAAGAAGATGAAAGAAAGTGCACGGAGTGGGCGTGGCTTCTCCCTTATTTATGCTTTTATAAGCTTTATATCAGCGTGCCTTACGATAAGTACAGCGTAAGTTTTTCGAAGGACTTTGTGGTACTTCTTCCTTAAAATGGCAGTTCTAAAAGACTTTATAGATCATGTTAACTGAGCACATTAAAGAAAACAAATTCCATGGATTTAGAGATTATAAAGATCTAATGCTGTGAGAGCCATAAAAATTAGTCAAAAATTTTAATTTTGGAAAGTGGATTTTGAAAAGTTTACAAAAATGTTTCATTGCATTTTTTGATGCATAGTGTTAACTCCATAATTTAAGACTCCATGCTCTTAAAAGAAGCTCAGTGGTATTTCTGAAATTTGTTTTAGTGTTCTAATCTTTAAATTATATTGCAAGTCAATTTTTCTTTGTCGCAATCTCACTTAAAGTTTATGCCGTTGCTGGCGTCAGCAAAACAAATATCTTACTTTTTTTTAAGGAAAACATAAAGTTCACCAGACCGTTATTATTCTCCTTTTAACACAAGCAAAAAAACGAAACAAAAAGTAAAGAAACACATAATAGAATAAGCCAAGTCATGCGTGTTCAAGGAGCCATGTAAAAATATTTGCAAGGATATGAAAGAATTTATGTTTTTCTTTGTTAACAAAATATAGGAGTGCACATTTGATATCTTAAATTAGCACAAAAAAAAAAAATAAATGTTCCTGAAAAATAAAATTAAATTTTCTTGAATACGTAGCATATGGAATATTTGTTAACAAAACAAAGTTTTTGCAAAATGCATTCAAATAAAAAAAAATATTATTACAATTATCAAGTGTCCAGAAAATATGTATGTATGTATAAGTTGCAACTAGAACACAAGCAAAGCTATCCCAAGCTATTTATTTCAAGCTATATGCGTTATGCTCGAAAATTTACTACACAGAATCGAAGCTTATCGTAAGTAACTTATTTAAAGAAATTCAGGAGATGCCTTCAAATTAATATATGAAGACTAGCTTCAAGAGCACATCAAACTCAAAACACTTTCTAGAATGATATTGTAGAGACTGTACGAATTCTATAACGTAATGTTTTAATTTTGAAAGCTAGTAAGTCTTTCACACTGTCATCAAAAATAGCACGTTTTTCATTTATCATGCTTTATAATCGAGTTTTCAAAAATAGCTTTTCTACTGGCACTATCGCGTTTTTGCTGAAATAAAAATTTTGTTTGACTATAGCTGACTCGGTTATATTTGTTTGCAATTGAGTCAGGTCATTTAAGTTACATAATACTAGTGCTCCACATCAAGGGATTATCACCTTTTGATGGTGAGGCTTAGCAGCTTTGCAAGTACGTCCTCTGCATTTCAGACCAAAATTGGTAAATTGGTATTTAGCACTTTTTATCGTCATTGCGTTTTATTTCTTGAGGAATCAGATCTTGTGTTAAATATTTTTATGGGTCACTAGCATACTGCGTCTCAAAATCTTATAAATTTCATGAAAGTATCGAACGAAGAAAAAATATCACTTAATGTGATATACATATACCTAGAATATTATGGACTCCAAAACTGATTCTTAAAAAATCGGAAAAGAACCATTAGCAAGACTATTGTCCAAATCCTAAAAAAATGGAAAAATGCAAACTTTTTATAATTTATATCAGAGGTTTTTAATACATTAAATTTTGCTTCTTAAAGTTTCTTAATAATTATCGTTTAAAGGTCCAATCAATGATGAACTATGAGTTGATGCACGCTAACACTCTAACCGATATATCTAACTAAATCAAAACCATTTTATATTACAGCAGCAATTTAAAATGATTTGATGATTTTATTAAACAACAAAATCCATTTATTTTAAGCCGCACTTCCCTTAAACACAAAAGTAAACTTTAAATTGATCTTTAAATCTACTAAAGAATGCACCCACAAAAATAACTTCAAAATACGAACCCAACCCAAACTAAGCCTCATTACGGCAAAAGAAAATATTCCCTTTTGAACAACTATAAAATAATAAACTTTATTCAAGGGTGAAAAATGCAATTACTACTCAAACCAAAGCACACATCAAAATAAGGGACCGGACCAAAAATATTCTCTTCTGAGTCATCCTGAAAATTTAACCTTAACAAAGGGGATAGGATAGTCCAGACATAAAGCAAGAGGGCAACAAATATTTTTTCAAATAAAACTAAAAATTGCCTTTCATGCAGGCATAATACAACAACAATAATAGGAAATGACAACAACAAATGCCAAAGAGCATTTCGGTCCAGCACGTTACATTGGCCTTAGCCCAAACTTAAAGTAGAAATTCGGAAATTTTGCGTTATTGAAAAGCTGATATCAATAAATTTTGTATGCGGTTTAAGAAAAAAAAGTTAAGAAAAAAAAGAAAAACTTGAAAAGAAAAGAAAATAAAGAGCAGGAAATGTACATAAGAATAAAGAGCACACAAAGTTTCCACCGGAAAAAAATTGAAAAAGTTCATTACACCACTTACCCTCCCGCTCTCGTCAGTGCTGCATATTCTATATATTGCAAAAAATAGAAGAAAAAAAAAATACTTGGCAAATTTCAATACAGTCCGGAAGTGATTTTTATGCTTCCGCCTGGAGAAAGTAGGAAAATGGAGTAGTAGTATGAATAGAGTTCCTTTTGTAACAAAAGTCTGACCCTTGTACTGCCATAATTTGAAATCAATAATCGAAAACATCTTAGAGTGCGTAGCTAAGAAATTGATAAAATGCTTGGGGGTAGCGGGTAGAAAAAGTGAGTAACAGAAATTGAGAAAAAAAGGAATTTACGAAGTTGTACAAAAGAAAACTAAAATATTCGAGGATATAAGTGCAGTTGGTGAGAAAAATGCTTGTAGGAAATTTGAAAACCAATTTTGGTTAAGCAAATATTTTGGAATTATTAAGGATAATGCGAGAAGCTTACAACAGATTCAAACTATTGCATTATAATTTCAAAAATCAAAAAAAAAAATACTTTATAGATTTATGTGATTTGCTCATTATTAATGTTTTTTGTAAAATCAAGCTCTCTTTTTCACACTTTTGAAAAACATTCGCATCCAGTAGAATATTATTTTCACCCCTAAAATAATTTTTGTTTTTTTCGTCAAATTAACAAGTGAACCTTAATTACCAATATAAGTGTGCCGAAGGAGTACCACGAACCCAAAATAATAATATTTTGCGCATTTTCTACCACCTAGCTCGATGATTGCTTTTTAATTCTTCACAGTTGTAATCATAAAGAGGGTTGTTTTTTTTTTCGTTCATTTCAGTGTTTCTCAAATCTTTTGAATTGCAGTCAAAAGCTAAGGGTAAATTTTCTGATTTTTTTTTGCGTTGAACGTGGAATGTCGTTTACTTTCCGAAGAATATCCTGTTTTTAAGCAGAAATCTTTGCCAAATTGTCATATTTTGAAATAAAAATTCAAGAGAGTGAGATATGCCGAACTTGATTGCCACGGGATGTGTGCAAAGTAACTAAGCAACGTTTCGGGAGAATACACGCTTGGCGGCTATTGTTCATCGTGGTCTAAGGCATGACACCATCCTGCTGAAACCATGTGTGCAATTTGTTGGTTTTCTTAAGTAACTTTTCCATTTTGATTTTTGGATGATTTTTCCTTAGGAAAAAGCGCTGAAAATATCAGTAGGAAAAAGGATCTTGAACGATTTTATAATAAAACTATCTTATGTCTGTGTTTTCGTTTGCGTGGCTTACTGTATTAGCAATATATTTTATTTCGCTGCTCTCTCATAAATATTCCACTCCATAGCAATAATATTATATTTTTGTACATACCGCACCGCTTTTCTTCTGTATTTCTTTGTTTTGATTTTTTTTTTTTAAAAAAACCTGAATTCTTACAATAAAATCATAAAGTCATAAAAAAATTTGTTCTCCCATTGGCAATTTCTCCATTCACATTGAAAATATTTATTTTTTCTTGAGTTTTGTTTTGAACATCGATTAACTCTCACGCTCTCAATTTTCTTTAACTTTCGGACTTCTATTTCCTCTCTTTAATGACTTCACTTTGTATAATTATGATAAAGAAAAAACAAAAACAAAACGCAAACACAAACACATTAACATGCCATAAAACGGTTTGTTGTGCTTGCATGCTTGTTTCTATTTGCGCAAGTAACTTTTTTTAAGAAATATTAAAACTTTAATAACTCGATATAAAATATATAGGAATATTGTGGAAGTTTTTTATTGGAAATTGTGACGAAGCGCTTAAGAAATAAAACTACATAAATTTGATCATATTCATTTTATTTATATGGACAACCATTTTTATCTTATAAAGTTGAATCTCTCTCTAAGGGAGTAACCAACGGTCGCTATATTTGTTCTCGCTTGTAAAAGCTCAGGTGTTTTCTATAGTATATATTTTCTCAAATTCTAACAACTGGTGCTCTTACTATCGAAGGTATGAGAAAACATTGGTAAATCATAATTATCTAAGAGCTCTTATTTCACTGCGTAGCTCCATGTCGTTAATTCGGGATGGAAAGTCATTTAGCAAATCAGCAATAAAAGTGGTTAGTAAAATAAATATAACCAATCGAATCTTTGTATGACGATTCAAGGCAAGCACAGCTCAGTTATATTTCATCCAAGATACTTTCGCTCATAAAACTATAAGCCCAGACGGCTTCATAGAGGTCTGAACGAGAAAAACTATTTCACGAATAGAGGTTTTTGTTATCTCACTCATACTTCATAACTCATAAGCATTAGAGCTACATTGCATTTCTCTGATATGACCCCATACATTGAAAACATCAATTATTTGATGATATATTTTGATGCTGAAACTTTAACCAAGGAGCTTATTTCCTAAACCATGTGGAAATGACCGTACAATTCATATAAGAAACATAAAATGAAATAATATTTTATTCAATTGTTCTCTTTGTTTACTTTTTATGAATAAGAGCGTTTGATCAAAGTAAAAACTTTAAGAAATATCATTCAAACAAGGGACATATTGCTGGCTGAAGAAGGTTGGTCAAAAACTTCAATAGTGGGCTTCACCAATGAACCCGCAATTTAACTCGCCAGCTAGAATTTGAAATTTATGACTTGAAAAAGTTGCCTAAGCAGATGGCAGTAGAAGTTTTCGTTACGAAATGATTTAGCCCTTAAACGGAACTCTCAGTTTATGGTTTATGAAAAAATATATATGTATGTATATTTATAAATCCTAACCGAATATGGCCACACTTACAAATTCTAACAAGCTCTGTCTGTAAAAAGAAGATAATTTCATCATCAGTGCCAAGCACTAAAACGTCTTAAGAATTTATGATTATTTAGTTTTCTCAAATGTTTTGTGCATACTCGTAATTTCAACAAATTATTAACTCTTTACAATCTTTGCAGCTAATGATACAATGAATTTTAATTTCTCTTTCTAAAATTTACTTTGTAATTTTCCGCCGCACATTCTTTGTTGTTCTATGTAAATATTTCAAAAAAAAACTGACGCCATCATCATTATTGGTTTTTCAACAAATCAAAGTGAATGAATCGCTTGCAACTTTATGTTGCCTAACAAACGATTTCCTTTTCCGCACTGAGCATGGCGCTCGTCAACATGAAAGCGAAAACTTAAACTTCAAAAGAATTACAGCGATTTTCAGAAAAGAAAACTTAAAAGTTCTTTACAGATTTATGTTACTCGTGAAGAGGTTGTTCAACTTTTATGTTGTCTTTAAAGTATTAAGTTGCAAAAATTTTAATGTGCTATTGCGAAAAATGTGATATTTGTTGTCTGTTTTTGTTTATCAAGGCACTGTTACTTATGAAATAAAAAATCTGTGAAAGACAAAAAATTATAATAACTACAGAAGGGAATTTTTAAATCAGTGAACAGACCCGATTTCAAAACAGTTTCAAGATAGCGGTGGGTAATAGAGTCATAGTATGTTTGAAACATTCCAAATGCATAATTTAATATAAATTGTTACAATATAGAAAATCGTATTCAATTTATGTGTATCGCTTTAAGTATCCCTCACATTGTGCAATTAATTTAATCCTATCGATTATCAATGGAATATAATTTATAAAATTTGTGCGCAACGGGTGGTGGCAGCAAAACGACATGGCATGAGTAAAGTACAAACAAATAACTGTTGCAACAACAGCCTGTGTTTGATAGATAATAACAACAACTACACTAACAAGAATTGACCGAGTGGACCACCTACCAATATCAAGATAATACAACAACATGTACGAAATTCCCCCTCATTTGTAGCTAATAACGCATAAATTGCATAAATTGACAGTCAAACGACCGACGCACAGGGTTGGCCATGCATGCGGTCGTTGGTCTCTTGTCAGTGCGTTGCTTAATTTCAATTACATGCAAAACCATAATCATTACAACAAATTTGTCAAAATTTATCATAATAAATATTTTGAGGGGAAAACATTTTTGTAAAATGACATTTTTTTCTTTAATACCAAACAATTTGTTATTTGATACTATTGCGCTCAATACTCGTGTTGTGTGTATTTATCTCATATAAAAAACAGTCAAACA
The DNA here is from genome assembly GCA_963680825.1 of Meiosimyza decipiens. Lineage (NCBI taxonomy): Eukaryota > Metazoa > Arthropoda > Insecta > Diptera > Lauxaniidae > Meiosimyza > Meiosimyza decipiens. The sequence goes on from OY804258.1 coordinate 45,023,111, forward strand.
GTGATTCCCAAATTTATCAATATTGAAGTGAAGACATTTTAACTGGCGTGGTTGGGAAAAATAGGAATGAATTTACTGAAAAAGTGATTTGAAACTTTAATTGACTCTTTCAATAAATTTCGAAGTTTTTAGATTATTCAAAGTTTAGGACTTTTCCAAAATTTACACTATTCGAAATGAAGAATGTTTTTCATGCTCTGCATCAACACAGTGATATTGAAGGCGAAAAAGTTTGCCTAAGCTAAGATAAGATTCGGTTTATGGAAATCGTTTTCTGAACGCTCTGGTAATTAAAAATAAAAAAAACACCAAAAACGAAATCCTAGCTGATCGTCTGATTTTCTTTTCCATCTGATCTACAACATTGGTCTTAACATAAATTTTTGCTTGTGGCTTACTTTTCGAATTATTGAGTGAAACATTTTCGTCAGCCTCTCACAACCAGACCCACACGATTCTGGCGACTGATGTTTATTTCCATTATCCGCCTTACTTACACTATCAATTCCAAAAAATATTCAGGATTAAATAACCTTCAAAAGCTACGCTGCCTCCCGGACTAAACTCTTGCCTGATATAAAAGAACAAACATTTCTAACTATGATTTGTTGTTATGATTAATTTGTGAAACATATAAGATGGAAGATTGTGCTTAATGTCTTTAACTAAGTCATAAAAATAAAAAAAAAACACTTACCAATTAGCACCCATTATATCCACCTAACAAAAGAGCGTTGCACTAAGAAAAACATTTTCAAGCACTTCAAACACTTTAAAAAAAAAAACAATTCGCACTGTACATCGTTAGTACATCGAATGCACAAAGTATAAAATTTTCTGGCAAACAATTCAATTTTTCAATTTTGTGTTGAAAATTAGCAACATATTTAAATGAAATATAAATATAAGGCATATCGCCAAGTAATTTATAGAGATTCGGATATATAACCACGGGAAGTTGCGACGGATATAGCGGAATGAATATCGAAATATGGGTGCCATAAGAAAGATAATTTAAACTAATTGAAATAAGTAATTTAAAGTTTAAAATTTTAGACTTTAGTTTTAGAATTTTTTTCTTTTAAATTGGTGTAATATTTGTCTTAAATTTTACATATAAACCCCATTTTTTTACCTAATATCAAACAATTTATTAAATAAGTTCGTATAAAATCTTAGTTTTTATGGACAACGGCAATTTAAACAACAACAACATCATCATTACTTCGGCAAGCGGTGCTGTTTTTCATAAAAAAAAGCTAAATTTATACTAAGTAAATAAAATTTTCATTTTAAAATTGTTCGATTGCGGCGCTAATATGCCAAATTTTAAACAAATAATAACTAATTGTAAAGCAAAAGTATCAAGCTTTCCTCACATTCTAAAAAACATGCACGTTATTTACACATTTTTTTGAAAAAATTACGGTCACAGTTTCAGAAAAATCGTCATATTTCCAAAACTATGGGGGAAATTTAAAAGAATTTTTTCACCATTTTAGTACTTCATTAAATTATCTTTCTTCTTGCACTTATATTTATTTTATCCATCAAGGGGTTCCCCACTTATAAAGCTGTTTAACAAAACCAATTTGCGCAAAATTGTCCAATGGAGGCTAGAGCAAATCTGTTGCCATTAGCTGCCTGCACAACTCATCTGGTAAAAAATTGGAAAAGTAAAAGTAAAGTAAATGAGCCACTACCTTTGAGCTTTTCCAGGTAAAAACTGTTTTCCCTGATGGAAATATCGTAATGGCTAGCTACTGAGGTACGAAAAACATTTATACTCTGAATTTAGATCTTCCGCGAAAACTTCCAATGCCATCACTGCTGTGGATGCTGCAATTGTACAGATTTTCACTGAATTTTTTTTACTACATACAACGACTACTCTCAAAATTTAGCAAGTAAAAGGATTTTGAGCACTTTTTACATATTGTTTTTCTTTTCTTGAGCAAAAATTAAAATTTTCAATGGAGCACCACTTCACTTTGCAATTAAAACAACAAAACACTGCACTTCCAGTGGCTGCTCTGCCGACGTCGCCACATAAACTAAGATTTTGCATTTCAATGCAATTTAATTAAAATATTTTATCGGATTTATCACTAAGAGTACAAGAATATATAAATTTCATTTCTTTTCAATGTTTTTAACAATATTTTTAACGAATTTGGACACTTGAATTGCAGAAAATAACACGTGCTTTGGAAATCAAAATAGAACAAAGAAAGAATGACAGTTAATGGTGTTGCCACCTGATTGATTGGAGCAAGGACGCTGAAAGTGACAGCAAATATTAAAAAGTAACCAGAAAACGTAGGCAATAGTTTACTGATGTAATCTTTGATTACACTGGTCTGCAAACGCTGTCTGTTTTTTGTGCCTTACAAGCAAATTATATCTGGTTTTTCTAATTTCAGATTGCTGAGCAAGAATATGCACACCATACTTAGAAATTAACTCCTATCTACATATATGACATATCTACTACAGTTAAACGAGTTAATATTGTATTTACTATATAAATATATGGCTATACTTTATTTCGAAAACGGCTACAGCACTTTTTATGAAACTTGGTGATATGGTGCATATATGACGAAAATTAAGATTGGGCTAGGGTTTAAGTTTTTAAAGACTCTAACAGGTGCATGGGACAGCCCCAACATCAATTTTTGTACTAAGAAAATCTAGTATAAAGGCGTCGGTTGCTAGAGGCTTTGAAATTGAAACGATTTTGATGGGATTGCGTCAGTGAGCGTGGCACCTCTATTTTTAACAAAAAGTTGACATTTTTTTTTAATACCTTTTGAGCATTTCATATTATTTTAACATTTTTCCGTTTTCCTTCGATGTTTTCAACTTCTTTAAACTTCATTGAATTTACCACGATTTTTCAACATTTCGACAGGACTTCTTAACCGGTTTCAAATTTTTTTTTTTGAGTTTTTCAAGCTATCTTTGATTTTTTTCATATTCATATTTTTCATATTTTATAAACGTTATCAGCCTTTTACAACTGTTACAATAATTTTTTTGACGTTTCCAACCTATTTAACATATTCGTCATTTTTTACAATAATTTTCAACCTCTTTAAATTTTTCCTACCAATTTAAACTCATTCAACTTTTTTGGGGATTATCAACTGTTTTCGAGATTTTCAACCTTTTTTCAACTTTTTTCTACATTTTTTCGACTCTTTCAACGTTTTAAATCTGTTTCAAAAAATTTACAACCTGCTCCATTATTTCGACTTTTCCAACATTTTTCGGCATTTATCAACCCTTTTCAACACTTTCCATACTTTTTTGACTTTTTTAACATCTTTCGGAACTTCAACATTTTTCATATTTTTATCATTTTCCTGCCTTTTTCACACTTTCCATGAGTCTTCAGCTTTTTCGATGTTTTCAACCTCTTTCAAATATTTCAATAATATCCGTATTTTTTCAAAATTTTGCATATTTTTTCTGATTTTTCAGTATCAAAACGATCCTCCTGGTCACTTGGTACTTAATAGGAAGCGGGATATTAACAAAAAAGGTTTTTAACCTTTGACATTGAATAACATGAAATCGATTGAGCTTGTGAGCACAATCCGCTAAGCGATAATTTTCCTTAGGATTCATAATGAAGTTTCTTAAAAGTTGAGCTGCATCGAACTTCATTTTGGGTTATTACTATAGATATACACGGCGACAGCTCTTCGTCAACTGTTGCTTTGACTGTTGAATTTTACGCAGCATAAAACAATAGCTGACTAGCGTCTACGATAGCTGAGTATATGCTGCTTATCTAGCTGTTTATCGCTTTCACTATTACTGCGCAACCACAGCACAATTTTAGTTGTTGTTACTATTTCTTGCGCAGCAATTTAAGCACTGCTTGTAACCTTAGCTTACTTATATAGCAAATGAATAATTGACTTGAGTCATTAGTCCATTAAGCTACAGAATTAATCCAAAATCATTTTTCTACTGCAGCTTTACAACATTCTGCTGCATTTACGGGTTTCTGTCACGCATGCGATTATCAACCAAAGCATTTTATGACATAATTTCTTGACTAAAAACGTCACAACCATCACCAACTGCCAACGCAGACAATTTCGGGTGCGTGTCAAGTTAACTTCTTGTGGCGCGCTGGTCGTAAGTCATAACTCTACTGCAATAATCATTAGCCATATATTTTATTGAAGTGCTGGAATGGGAAATGTGCAAAAATCTGCACTTCATTATTCAAAGCAACGAGCATTGCTGCAATAAGATTTTTAATTGCCATCATAACGAGAACGGTGATGTTGTGATGGAATTTCTGCTGTGGCTATTCATATTTACCAATTTTTATGCGAAATCTGTCATGTTTTCTTTATGGCTTCTTTTGTGCATTCAACTTGTATATGGGTCATTTTTAATCATTTCGCATTCAATTTTGAAATAAAGCGAAATATTTTTTTTTATGAGTCTTCATGAATATATGCATTTTTTAAAAATGTTAAGCATGCAAAATGAATTGCTTTCTAAACTCATGTATCTAAAAATCTGTTGACTCGTTTCGAAAAGTTAATGGTGTGGAGTAAATTTTTATTTTTGTGAAGAATGCGACAGCTTTTTGCCTCGGCAAAATTAAGTACCTTGTATCAAAAGACCATCTTGTTCATAAATTTGCAGGTTTCATCAAATCTTGTCATATTAAATTTGGTAAAATTAATTAAATACCACTTAGAATAGCGATTTTAAGCTTTTGCTTTTGTGGGGCGATGACATAGATCTGTCAGTATTGCTTGAGCTTGGCCAAACCATGCATAGTATTTATATATATGAAACTGCCTTAAATAGCTCCCATAGTATGGCGTTTTTGAAATTATCGTTACTATGGGAGTTGCAACGCCCTCTTATCAAAATGAGCTCACTCACTTTTTGGCTAGTTTGTGCAGTTGTGCAAAATTTGATTGTATTACCTGAAGTAACTCTATATATTTAAATGTTTAATTTGTATAAGCACTAGGCGTGTCCGTTAACAGATTTTGCCCATTTTTCATTCCTCAATCAGCTATGATTGAAGGAATAGTCTGCGCATCATAATTTCACCATATTATGTCGCTTGGCTTTCTCGTATTCGTGATTATCACTGAAAGACAGATGGCGACGGATATAATATATATTGTACTAGCCGTCCCAGCATACGCTGTTCTACCCTTTCCAATAGGTGGCGTGATGTTGTACGAACTTATGCGATGGAATGCAAAAGCGGAACAACCCATCTTTCCAGTGAAACTTACTTTTGTCCCTATTCTTTTACCTCCATATAGCAGGCCTGGCAGAAGTTTTTTAACTTGTTATAGTCATCGTGCATTATACGTACTAAGTGTCATTCATCTTCATCAAAAAGTTGCTGATATACAGAACATTTTGTTTCATTCGCATATGGGAGGCGTGGTACTGCCCATTTTTTCCTTTGAAACTTACTTTTGCCCGTACCATTCATCTGCGTCCAGTAGTTGAGGAGATATGATGAATTTGATTTTGCAGGGCGTGTCATCCCTATTTTTCTAAACCAAACATTCCAAAAATCATCTATAAGCCGTAAGAAGCATTTAGAAAACAATTGTGAAATCTTCGTGAAAACTCTATTTAAAAAATACTTTTGTATGAGGGCCACCCTAAGTATGCACCCTATATATAATTTTTACGGCCTATGACACCCGCCTGATCGATACTAACGTAGTGTAAAAATTTAATTAAAATCGGCCGGATATTTTCCGCGTCCATATGAGGCAGACAGACGGACGAAAACTGGATTTTATATAGTAGATAGTATATGTATGTATATATTTATATTTTTTAATACCTTCCACGCCTCATTCTACAAACGGAATGACAAATCTACGATGGGTGTAGAATTACGTACCATTTTTTTGATGAAAATCATAAAATAAATTTTTTCGGAAAAAAATATTAAGTAAAATCGTGAAGAATGGCACATAGTTGCACCTAGTATTCTAAATTTAATTTTGAACAAAACGTGATATTTTTTTGTCCAGACTGCAAAAAAATTAGCTTTAAGTAGCTTGTATTTCTGCTTGTTTATGTTATATATTCCCAACATGTGCATTTCGGCTCTAAAACTATATAATAACTAAGCTTTTTAGAAAAAATATGAATAAACACCAAATTTAAATAACTGAACCTATAAATCGCACAAACTTCTACATTTTTATGCTGTCAAATTTAAATAAAACTTATTATATAAGAATTTGTTATCACTATTGATTTTTTTATGGCTCATGGTATATGGCAATAAAATTTTAGCGCATAATTAATTTAACATATGAGTTCAGTAGTGGCGACATACATACATGCATACGATTATTTTTTATAGTTTTACGAGAAACACATACACGCTCATACATATTTGATCAATATTGTTGACTTTATTATTTGACTTTGCTTTTGACTTGAGTTGCCATGATTTCTATTGTTGTGTTTTGTATTTTTATGACAGCTGTCACATTAAAGTGTCATTAACTGTATTCAAAATTGTTTACCAAGTCAATAATCGAATTGACTGTGAATTTTTTTTTTTAGAAAATATTCATTACTTTATGAATTGAGGTGCATTATTTTATTTTCTTTGAAAATATACAAGAGATATATGGCTATTAAGTGTTAATGGAAAGTTGAAATCTATTACATTTTTACATTAAAGCACATGTGTCTTTAAAAAGTAGCAAACATAATTTGATTTCTCTAATCTTCACTGACATCATCATTAATTCCAATTAATGGCAATTTGTTTGAAAACTAACGCATAATGAATTTTTCAACATCTTCCAGTACCATTAAAAAAACTTTGCAAAAATTATAGCAATAAATTAACCATATAAGCCGCAAATCGCTTATCCACCGCTGATGGACTTATGGGCTCAACAAAGGCTTTTAAACTATAGAAAAGGTACCTACCTAAGTACCTACCGAACAGTCAGTCAGTCAATGCCTTCAGCTGTAAAATTAATAACCAACATAATAAGCTGAATTTTACGATGCGGCAAACTTTGGCAAAGCAACGCGTTTAGGAAAAACAAAAGTCGCCTGCATAAAACTTTTCCACTTTAGTAAATTGTTGAAGTCAAAAGAGTCATTAGAGACGAGCATACATGAATATTAGAGTGGTGCGAAAATATTAATGTTTTATTACTTTCTATCAACACTTCTTGCAGTTTATTCTATATTTCTAATTGCATCCAATAACTTTCAATTAAAAAGAAAGAATGCTGGTTTATTCAAAACGGATGTCTCCTGTAAATCCATAAAGCAGTTGATAAGACGGCCTGGAAATGTGTCCCAGACTACGTTCAATATTTGGTTATCAACAAGTCACGTGGGAACTCGCCAGTCTTAGGTATTGCGTTATCGAAACCATTCGGAACTTTTGGTAGATGCAAAAATGATTCGTGATTATTGCGCTGATTTTCAGCGCTCTAGATACGTGTATTCTGTTTGGTGACAAGCTCGGAGAGGTGGAAATATGCTTCATCATTTATGGTGATTAAGATGATGTTGCTATTCGTTCTTTTAATACTTAAGACTTACAAGCTATATTTCAGACGGGCTTAAGGAACTGCGGTCAGGGACAGAGTTTTTGATCATCAAAAAATATGCTACTGAAAATATCAGTCATTTCGTTTCCGGAACGGTCTTCAGGTATATACATAGGTAGCTCTCCTATAGGGTACAGGTCATAAACATGGTGTAGTTCACTGCCTTACTTTTTTATTAAGATTACATGATTAGTTAAATGAAATTTTCAGTTCTATCATGAACTAAAAATATGCAATGGAATTTTACCATACCTTAACAACTAATTTTTTGTTATGAGGGAAAAAAATTCAAACGAAAGATAGCTCAAAAATATTTTTGGACATCACTAAGGGAGGCTCGGAATCCTGGAAAGAACTTTTTTTGACCCAAAAATGGGTCTTCGGACCATGGTACCCGTTTCTGACTTCCAAAACATGACATCACTAATATGAATCTAATGACAAAAACGATCACTACAATGTGTACGGGTTCGGGTAGTAATCGAGAGTCAAAACCACAACAAAACGAACAAAATTTTTTGTACGTAGAGCAGAACGTTATCATTCTGTTCCTCTCTTTTATTTCGGCTTGCTTATAGTACTGTTCGGATTGGTGTTTGGTGTTTGAGAGCGAAACAAAGGCTGTGAGATGTAAAGTTTGCGTTGTGCGATTTGAATGTTACGATAAAGTGCGGTTTTATCCATTCCCTGGTTTGAAGCATGTAAATTTATTTTATTGCCAGATTTTGGCAATAAAAGTGTAATGATGCGTAAACATATATCTTAAGAATGCCTTTTAAAGTTTTACCTTATTTTTTTCCTGCGAAATAAACGTAAATAGGCCTCAATAGCTCATAGCTACTCACATGTTTATCTGTTGACCATCTGCATTCAGAAAAGAATTTCATCCACAATTGGTGGTTATTTTATATGCTCTTTCTCATCAGTTCAGATTTTTAAAATACAAATTCATAATTCATACTTTCGAAGTGAACTTTCTCCAAAACCAGTAAAATTTCCACATTTATCGTTTTGAAGTATGTTTAAAATTTCAAAAATTAAATTTTGTTTTTTTCGCTTCTCTCCAATGAAGATAAAATACAGCTTAGAAAAACCAAGACTTTCCAACTATTGAGGTATTAGGTTAAGTTGCTAGCAACACAGACTCAATGTGGTGTTGTCATTTGCAACAGAACGCATTGACGATGCTGAAGCTACAAAATGGCAAACGATTTGCAAAAAATTTGATGAGGTTTTCTTAATAGTTTATGGTGAATTAATTTATAGCATACTGAGATATAAAACTTTATTTGTTTAGCTTAGAGGTCAACCTATAAAGCTCTGATAGAAAAGTCTCACGAAGATAAAAATATTTTTACGCTCAAACCACAAGACAAATGCTATAGAAAATTAATTGAATTTCACACAAATATCGCTTTTTTTACATAGCGCATGCTGGATTTTTTCAATTTTCCATAAATAGCCGCAATGTATTTTGTTTTTATTAACTAACTTATGACAAAATGAAGTAATTAAAAAGAACATAACGTTGGCAACACTTAATTAAAAATAACATGTTGTAGCGGTAGCCACAATGCAGCCAACTTGCAACAAAAAAAAAAAACAACAAAAACGTACACTGTTATTGCAAACAAAAAATTAATTACCAGCGTAACATGTTACTGATATAATAAATAAATAAAATAAAATCGCCAGCTACTCCATCAAGCGTAAAATGAAATATCAGTCAAACCAAATAACCGGTTTTACAAATGACAGTTCAAACTACTGCATACAGCCTCGTGGTGACAGAAATGTCACATTTGTTGTTGATTGAATTTGTTTGACAGTTGCCGCGGTGTATCTGACTAACTGAAATTGACGCCATATACGTTTGCTGCTAAATTTTTAGGTGTATCATTCCAAGTGACCGCATTTTTAATACCCTACCTTAAAAACTAAGAAACAAAATAATGGTTGACATTTCTTTGAAGTTGTCAAAAGTTTCCTTAAAGAAAAAATAAATCCAACTACCTTTATAGTATAATTATCAACGTAAAATAGTTAATAAAGTTATTAACAACGTTTGCAATTCAAGTATTTTTTTCAATTACTTTGCTCTAAATAGATAGAGATCTCTAAAAAAAAATCAAACATTTTCTTGCCACGTAATTAATGTGTTGTCTTTTGGCCATATTTGGTTAATCATACCAATATACGCTGGTACTCTAATTTCTGCAGCTATAGTTATCAGTGATACCATATACTAAAGTTCTTTTTTCTCATCGATTCAAAATGAAAAGTTGTCTCAAAAATCAAGTTGTCAAATTTCGAGCTCAATTAATATGTTGTCGTACAAAATATTTTGCTTAACATTGGTATTATGTTTTCCTACATCTTATGACTATGAACATTTTAATTAAAATAATTGCTGATTTTGTAAGAGGCGTGTCAAGAAAGCTTTTGACATGTTATGATTGTAAAAATATTTTTTCTTAGAGGCTTGTGAATATATTAAAAACAATTTGTAATGGAACTTAAAAAATTAAAAGGAAAAACCACGGGAAAACGTTTCTAAGAAATCAGATTTTAGAAATTCTTTCTTAAGTAAAAACAAGCGTTAAATTGATCTTAAGCGGGAAAATAATCCAAAATTTTTCTAATTTTTTCAAAGATTTTGCGGCGAAGATCAATTTGTTATTTCACTCGATTAATTTTATGTAGACTGATTTTTTTGACAATATCACTTTATGTGATTATGGTAACTTTTCAAGGCTATTTTTGTACCATTGTTTTAATGTTGGGAAAAAATGTTTTTTATTTTTGGTAGATTTCTTCAGAGTTGAAATCAAAACAACAAAAAAATTTTTTGTATCTCACTTTTTCATAGATATAACATATCTATATGTACAGGGAGCTAATTTAAAAAAAAAAATTTCTGACATGTGTACATGTCATACGCTGAAAGTGAAAAATGCAAAAAAATATTATGTATTCAACACCAACAATCAACATATACCTCATTTGAAAGGTTTTCTTGCGTATATAAATATTTACTCCGACGTTATGGTCATACACAATATATCAGAGAACTTAGAGACAGTGCTGGCATTTGAGTTTTGTGAAAATGTACTGAATGCGACTTAAAGTGTACTTTTTAGAGGCCGAATGTACTTTTTTTTCTTGTACATCAAAATTTCCAAACATATAACTAACAAAAAAAAAAGTTCTTACTTTATCCATCTCAAAAACTCTAGAAAAATGAGATATATTTCACACTAAATTACAAAATCTACACATAGCGTTTATTTCAACTTTTAAAATTACTTAAAAAAGACAGATTATTACAATAAGTCTGCACATTGCAATCATTTTCATTTTTTCATTTACTTAAAAAAAAGGTCACTATTATAAATTGTTCAAATGTGCCGAATATGTACTGAAAATGTTACGAAAATTCATTGAATGTAATAAAATTGCGGCAAATGTACCGAATGTACAGAAAACTTTCCAGAACGCAAACGTACCGAAAAAAGTACGAATGTACCGGAAATGCCATTACTGCTTCTTAGGTCGAAGTATGGTAAAATCTGTGCTAATTTTACTTTTTGACTGATTACAGATTCTCATTGATTAGCAAATATTGAAGTACTGACAAAAACCTTTCAAACGTTACAGATTTCATTGACATTGAAAGTTAAAGCTTAGTTTTTTCCAAATACCAAGTTTGCTTTAGGATATCTGATGTGCCAACATATGTTTGGCAAAAATTGTCCAATAAGAGAAACCTTTAAAAGAGCTTTTTTATATAATATACTTAGTTAAGGTTGAAAACACATTTGTTTAAGTTTTTTCTTTGAGCTTTTCATGCAACTTTGTACATTTTGACCCATTTTCTTAAAAAGAGATTTATGTTAGATTAGATGTAATTTTACGCGTACACTGAAATGTGCCAAAAGCATTGGCATTCGAAAACGTAATTTTTGACATTTATCTCAATAGTCAAAAATCATAGAAAATATGAATACTAGATATGAAATAAAGGTATAAAAAATAATAGAATAAAACATTCTTCATTTAGACTTATGTGTGGCTTCAAACATTCCATTTCAACAGAACACGCAACTTAAAGTTGAAAAACATTTCCCGAAGTACAAAGTCTTGCACCCTTTCTAAAAACTTCACCTTTCTTGCAATATTTACAAGCAACATTCATTATAACATTTAATGGTTCCCATAAAAATTGATATTTATTACTTTAACTGCCCGGTGGTGCCAATTTGCGCATGACCAGAAGCGCTTTTCCAAAGCAAGAATGCAGATGCCTTAGAAAATGTATACGAAAGCGCAAATGTGAGCAATTAAACGATTGCGCTAAAACACGCGATCTTGCAGATACAACGAAACAAAGCGTGCAAGATCGATAAAATTAAAAATTTACTATGAATAGATAAAAGTAGGAATCGACCAAGGCGAAAACTTAAAAGACCAGCACCGACCGACAAGTACAATAGATTCAAAATGCAAAATAAAACTTGATTAATAAACAACATCAATCAATGGAGTAAAAAAGTGAAAAAGATCGCAGAATACAATGGAACAGTCAGGCAAAGAGTAATGGAGAAACACCCGCACAAATGAACTGAACAACGCAACAGCAAATGAGCGAACATAAATTCAAAGCTGAACCCAATGAACCCACAGTAACAACAAGAAGACCGAAAGACAAAAACAAGATCAATGATCAGAACACGATCAAAATGCAGAAAAACATAACAAGATCACTGCGAGGCAGTCGGTTGATCTCGATGTTTATAGTCCAAAAAAAGAAACAGAAATTTTTAACATGGGTTGTGTTGCTGCCAAAGCTTTCAGACGAGGATCAAGATCGATATAAAAGTCGCAACTTTTGAAAGACTCCCAGAAATGCACGATTTTGTACATTAGCTGAAATAGAACAGAATTTTTTCTTTCTTAAGAAACAAAGGCCATGAAAGCAGCATGTACAGCACAAAATGTGCGCTTGATCTTGGCTCAATCATGCTTAGTGATCTTGTCTAAGAAATCATCAAAGCGAACACTAAGAATACTTCGTTGGGTTACAATATTTGAATAAGTCAAAAGACAACGAACAAAACAAAAAAAAACAAGAAAATCTTGTTCTTTTTCTTTCTTAAGAAAAGAAACCACAAATTTAACTTTTTGTTGGAGCCTTAGTGATTCTAGTTTTTGTGCAGAAAAAAGTCTGCTTTATGTTTCTTTTTGTTTATACTTTTGGTAGTCAACCTTAATCTTGATGCCGTTTTGTTTTTGTACAAGAAAACTATATTTATGTGGCCAATTCAATACAATTGCAATTTATTCTATATATACTGATCTTTGTTCCCATACTACGCTATGCCATTATTTAACGATGAAAGTATGGACAGTCAGCTGATGTTTATCAATACGCACAACCATTGTGCGGGCATACATTTTATATGGTTATTGTTGTTATTGCAAGTGGCAGCGTTATATTTTATAGTTTTATGTTTGATTTAAAAGTTATTGTTAATTGTTATATTGTATTGCAGACAGAAGACTTAATCAGCTGAATTATTGCACTGCTGAGAGTTATGTATATAAGTGTACATATAGTAGAATTGGGTAGAATAAAATTGAGTAAAGTAGAGTATAGAAGGTCAAAGTAAAGTGGAGAAAAGTAGAGACGAGAAAAGTAGAGTGGAGAGAGTAGAGTAGAGTAGAGTAGAGTAGAGTAGAGTAGAGTAGAGTAGAGTTGAGTAGAGTAGAGTAGAGTAGAGTAGAGTAGAGTAGAGTAGAGTAGAGTAGAGTAGAGTAGAGTAGAGAAGAGTAGAGTAGAGTAGAGTAGAGTAGAGTAGAGTAGAGTGGAGAGAGTAGAGTAGAGTAGAGTAGAGTAGAGTAGAGTAGAGTAGAGTTGAGTAGAGTAGAGTAGAGTAGAGTAGAGTAGAGTAGAGTAGAGTAGAGTAGAGTAGAGTAGAGTAGAGAAGAGTAGAGTAGAGTAGAGTAGAGTAGAGTAGAGTAGAGTAGAGTAGAGTAGAGTAGAGTAGAGTAGAGTAGAGTAGAGTAGAGTAGAGTAGAGTAGAGTAGAGTAGAGTAGAGTAGAGTAGAGTAGAGAAGAGTAGAGTAGAGTAGAGTAGAGTAGATGGAGCAGAGTAGAGTAGAGAAGAGTAAACTGTTTTCCCATCCACTGTCTTGTAAACTCTACAAATTTTAAAGGGATCTACTAAGAAAAACCCATTTACCTTTGCGAAAATCTAAAAATGTTGGAAGAGTCAATAGATCTGTCCCCTACTCGTGTCTTATGCAAAACTCTACTAATGTTAAAAATGTTTATTCTAACGATACTCTACCGAACCCCAAATGTTTCTAAAATCTGACCACATTAGAAAAATAAGATTTTATACATCAACATTTCCAGCATAACTGATCACTTTTCGAAAAATAATAATGTAGACACATAAAACATTTTGTAAATTAAACTATGCATTGGCTGTAGCTATGCAGCTTTAAAAGTAGTAATAAATACAAAATCTTCATCATATATTGAATGTCCGTTTTTTTTGCTCCATATTTTGCTATAAAACTATTAAAATGTCACACCCGTTACATTTCAGAAGATACTTTCAATTTCAGTTTAATTCCATTTGAAGTATTTCTAAATTGACATCAATTTATCACTCGTTCCTGCAAAATTTTAGGTAATATAAACTCAAACGTTGAAAATAAAAATACCTTTTTTCAACGTCACACCTGTTACGCATTTTAAAACAATTTTTTAAATTTATCAGACATAATTGAAGATGTTTATATTTTGAATAAATATCGAAAGGTACAATAGTACTTTTTGCAAGAGATGAAATTGCATTCTCACACTTGTCTGCTAAGATATGAATGGAAATAAGTCTTAAAATGTCACACATTTTCCTTTAGGAGTGTCGAAATATATAAATATATAAGTATACCATATATATAAGCTATGATACATAATTTATCTATTAAGAGCATACATACATATGTATGTTCATATGAGCAAAACTATCACAAAGTTCTAATACAAATTTTCCTTTTATCATTTCAGGTATGTTGATGCTGTTCCCGTAATATCACTACAATTTATCAAGTAAAATTATATTGTAATATATCGTATGATGAAGAAAAAAGTTTAAGTTTAACCTATAGTTTTTGGAGAAACCTAAATGAAATTAATTTTGTTTCAACCACTTATAATTCTATATATTTTCCATCTGAGGAAAGACAAAGTTTACTAAATTGTTAAGAAACTATCAAGCATTTAGAGTGCTTTATCTTAATCCAAGTTTTATAGAGAACAATTGAAGTTCAGTTCTCTTATAGAATCTAAAGGAAAAATAAATACCCATAAATATTAAGGTAAGAATAGGTGTCCTTACAATGTACTATAAGTGTGACATTCTTAGTAGCAACTAAGGTATTAACTCATTGGATCAGGGACTGCTGATGAGAGTGTGATCTACTTTTTCGAGACATTTTTTATTCTACAAAAGTTAAATTTCTTTAAATGTTAAGGAGGTTGCTGTAATAAATTTAATCAAACAAACAAACAATTTGTTCTTCATTAAAATACATTTTTTTTATTTTTCCAATACATGTTAAAAGACACCCTCATCAGCACCCCTTGAGATGCTATCAAGAGTGGCAAATTGAATGTTTCAAAAATGTACTTAAGAGTTACTGATGATAGTTTGCGATTGCTGAAAATGGAACAACTTCTGAATTTCAGGCTTTATTATTATAGATGCAAATAGCTCTACTATTTGAATGCTTATTTATTTGTTTCAAAGCGTAATCTGTTGAAATTTGAAAGTAAACTCAACCAACGAAATATTTATGTTAAAATTTAAAAACCACAAATTTCACAGATTTGTGTGTTTTTAAAATTTCGTATTTTATTTTCAAAAAACAAACACCAAAAAATTCAAAACACAAACATCAAAGGCGATTTAATGTTAATTATTTGTCTTGTTTAGCTGTGGTTTCGTTGGCCCCAAGTCACTACGCTACTCGCGCGAGCGTCGTCAGTCTGCCATGCTGTTTATATGTCTGTCTGTCTGTCCAGCCTCATCGCTATGTCGGTCTTCTGCACTTTTATGTTATTTTTGCCGCTGTATTTAGGCAGCATTTCAAAGGAATTTGTGCTGAACTATTTTTCAACTAATTTCATGTAAATATTTTGCATATGTGTTAGTACGATTGGTTGTTTGATAGCCTGCCTGCTGATTCTGTGTGTGGGTTTTTAAATTTTAAAATTGAAGCACATTCATTAAAAATACGTTTTTCAAACGTTTTTAATTTTTGTTCGCTGGCAGCGCGTCATTTCTCATTTCATTACATTTTTTCAACGCTTACATTAATTAAATCATCAGCGAGTGAATTTTCTCGCTTTTGATCTATTTTCAACATGTCAGTGATGAATTTAGGTTTTGCCGCATGCATTTTGTAAATGTTTTTGTTTTTGGCTTTTACGCTCAATTGAGAAAAGATTCGTTTTAATGAATTTACAGTTTTCTGCAGTTAATTTTTCCACTTGTGGTTAAGATAAATTGTAAATATCTAGATTTTAAATTTCACATTTTTTGCTCAAGAAAAGTTTTTCAGCCATTAATAAAATTTATGAATTAATATAGATTAATGAGATTTAAACAAAAATCTTTTATAAACTTAGGCAACACATCACATCGGAGCTGAGATTATAGTGTTTGAAATTTTGATTATCGTGACGTATGAGTGACTTCAATTTTGAATATATCTTTTATATATAGTTATTTACATTAACTTCTTTTAGTCTCCCTAAAAAGTTCATTAATTTTTTCATTAAAGCCAAGTTAGTTGCAGTAGAAAAAGAGGGAGTTATTTAAAAATGCACAGACAAATGTAATTTTTGTAACAACAAGTTACTCGGATATGCAGTAGTATTTCAAAGTAATAACAGCAGCAGCACAAATGCACGTTTGTTACCCATTTAGTTAACTTATTACAGTCTCATTTGGGGAATTTTTTTTCTGCTCCAGAGCATGTTTCCTTCTCTTTGTATTGTAGTGCAGTCAGTCGTGTTACAAAATTTCGGGCAAAAGTTTCATTTGTTACGCTGTCAGTGTTGCATGTTATTTGCATGTTTTTGTGCAATTTTCATTGTTGAAAAAACACAAAAAAATGGACTAAGAAAGAAACATGAATGTTTAAAAAAATAACCCCATTTAATGACCCTGTTTTGTGGCATGTTAAGAAATTTTAACTTTGACTTTGGACTTGTAGCATTGTTGTTGTAGTTGAATTACCAGTGCATTTTTAAGGTTACATTTTTTTAGTTTTGTAAGCGACTTTGAACATGAAGTTTGCATATTTTACTTTTCGTATTCTTCTGAATATTTGTTATACATTCAACATTTACTGCTGGTATTTTTTGTGCTTTCTTCCTTTCATCGTTCCAACTCTGACCAGGATTTTTTCAGTATATTGTTTATGTTAAATGCATGGAAGCTCGTTAGTGAGCGTTAAAAAGTTCTTGAAGAAATAAATGAGGAATAATTTATGATACCATTGTGAACGAAAATTTCGTGGAATTATTTATAAACTACTTATGTATATAAAAATCATAATGATTTAATACTCCACTAAGCTTTCACTTCACTTCAGTTCACTAAAAATCTAATTAAATACTTGCATAATGCATAATTTCACTTTCCCATTACGAAATGCAATGTGCATATTATAAATCCCAAAAGGTGGAAATTTCCATTTCTCTAGCGTATTTTATTTACGTTTTCCCAACAATATTCACACAACTAAGCTGCATAGATTTGAGTTAGGTTCATTTCTGCAACAGCTATGCATGTAATATTTTAAATAGTTTTTCCTTTACAAAGTGAGTGGGGGAAAAACAATAATTTCCCTGTAACGGAAAATAATGGAGAAAAACAGCAGATTTTTACTTTTCTTTGTTTTTGCGCTTTCATGTCGATTTTCCTTTTGTTTTCTTTACTGCTTGTCGTAAATCGCAATTCATTCACAACATTTTCACTTATTAGCTGCTGCTCAGTATTTTTTTTTTCCTACAAATAATGCTGCTGATACTTTTTTTCTTTTATTTATAAAAATAAACAAAAAATTTACATAAAAACAGCATTAATTTTTTGCAACTTTTTTTTATTAAAGTTGAGCCTGGCCTTTTATGTAACGGATTAGAGACGTTGGTGTCAATAGTTGGACACATGTCAAGTTGAAAATTTATGTGATTTATGTTAAACAAAAAAAGCAGGACAAATTGGTTTAAAAATTCGGCTTTCGTATTGTGTGACAAATAAATTGAAAAACTCTTAAATTTGAATGGCGCCACACATTTCTTATATATCTGTATGGCAAATATGCATGGGCAGAAAATGACACAATTTAAATATAATTTAGATCTTACAACTGCGTATAATTTTAATGCAAATAATCAAAGTTTTGAAAAAAATCGATTGTTTAAAAATTTGGAAGTTTAAATTGTACAGACCGAAAAAATTGCATGAAATTCCAGATCCTGAAAGCAGATAATATTTTCTCGAAAGTTTTAAGTCTCCTTAATCTGAAACCAAACTCATAACTCTCTCATAACTTTAAGTTATCCTTAAACTTAAAATGCAAAAACAGTTTTTTTTCGAAAACGTCAAACTTATTGATTTCAACAAACGATTTCTCCGAGAAGAAAACAGGTGTCAAAAAAATACTCTTCGACTTTAGTCACCCTAAGCTCCACAAAACTGTAATAAAAAATATTTTCCCGCATTAAATCTTACAGTAAATTACTTTCAATTAAATACGGACTCAACACTTTAAGTAATTCAATTGTATAAAATTAATATATTTTTTTTCAATTTATGCGATTAAATGTAAGAAATGACAATTAAATTTCACTTTAGAGGTAATTTTGCAAAGAAAAATGTACCGTATGAAATGTGTGCATTGCGCATGCGCAACAGCATATCGCAATGAAAGTAACAGCAAACAAAAGTCATAATTATGAGAGAAAAACATGTAGCATAAAAGATGAAATCAAAACGCAAAAGTTGCATTTAAAGCATTAATTTTCTCGCACGCAGTTGCAACAGTTTCATTTTTTTCCGAACAAACAGATGCACCGACAATCCAGTCATTGGACGTACAACATCAAAGCTGAATAGGTAGACAATCTCATACATTAATGTTGCATTTACACACATATTTTCTATGAAAATCATATTTTCAATTTTTTTTTTTGCTTACAGCTGCAGCTTTTTTTTGTATATCAAACTGAAATGCAACCGCTGTCGCTTGCAATTTTGCCTTATTCACACAATGTTTGTAGTTGTTGCAAGGCGTTTTGATTACAGAGCGGCAAAAGGCTCAACAAATCTTTAAACAAATATGAAATCGTTGAAAGGCACAATAAAATGAAATTAAATAAAAAAATATAATAACTTTCGTTGTTCTCGTCGTGCATTTTAAAGCAGTTTAAAAGTTATGCTGATGATGATTAACGCGCAGCATGCGAGTAGCGCATTAGTCTGAGATCAAAGTTGAATTGAATTGCAACACAGTACGCGGTTAAATATTAAAAGAAATGATTGTGTAGACTAACAGAGGTAAGATGTTCTATAAAATAACGTTTTAAATGCTGCGAAGATCATCTAAGATTTTTTATAGTGAAACAATTTTTGATAAAATGGCTTTTTAAGACAAAAAAAAAATTTCCCAAAAAAATTCCCAAGAGGGAAATTTGTTTTTTTTTTGCATATTTTTATAAAGCAGTTATTTCAAGTTCTAAATAGGAAACAAATTTGTTTTTGGGCGTATTTTAAATATTTCCCAGCGAAGAAAATTTTCAATTTCAAAAAATTTAATTAAAATTTTTTAGCAACTTTCAGGCAAAAGTGATAATCATGCGTCTTATGGAAATATGTTTAATGAACATTCGACGTCTGCTAAGCTTTTAATATATAAAATATCATTAAAGCGCTTTTAAAAATCTTGTCAAAAAGGGAAATTTTTATTTTTCTGCATTTTCTTTTAAAATGGTTCATAAATGTGCTGAGAAATATGTATGATATAGTTGCTTTTTGGCTTATTTGAAAAAACTTCCCGTGAGGGAAATTTTCAAATTAGATGCCTAATCTATAGCTATACTCAACACATATTAAATATATAAAGAAGTAAAGTCTGATTTTTTGTATGCAGAGGGTAATCTCTGGAACTACTGCTCCAATTTTAAAAAAAACTTCTAGGAATAGAAAGCTACACTATCCCTGAGAACCATGGGCTATATTTTATTTTGATAAAAACAAGCGGCGTGGCACCTTCCATGCAAAAAAAGTACTTCAAACGCTATGTCTTCGTATCTACAATAGCTAGTGTCTTGAAATTTGAAATTTGGTGAAAGGATGCAAATAATCTATGCCAAGCACCTTGCAAAATATGGACGGGAATCTCCAACGGAGCGTGGCACTCTTCGTACGATATAAACACTTAAAACGTTATATCTGCGCTCCTTTGATAGCAAGAGTCTAAAAAATTTCGTGTTGGGATGGCTATGGCTTATCCTAAGCACAAAATTTTAACGAGATTAGACAACGGGGCGTGGCACCTTCCATGCGATGAAAACAATTAAAACGCTATATCTTGGCATCTATGACAGCTACAGTTGTGAAACTTGATACATGGAAGTACATTGAGTGTGCCAAGCTACTCGTAAAATGTGACCGCCTTTGTGCATTGGGGCGTGGCTCCTCCCATACAACAAAAACACTTAAATTGGCATTCTTCGCACTTATACCAAGTTGTGAAATTTGGTACATGGACCCAATTGTTTTCAGAAAAGACTGCGTAAAACGTAAACGAGATTGTACAACGGAACAAAAGCGGGCAAAGACGCGGGATTACCTAGTATTTATTAAGCATTTTAAACAAGCTGTTTTAGCTTGATTTTCCATTGGCCAACGAAAAGTAGTAAGATTTTCACAGTGTGCACCCAATTAAAAACTAAATCAAGGCGCCTGCATACTAAGCAATATATATATAAGCAATTGCATTTCAAATATCCTTCTCTACTCCTCCACCATCAACGACTAGTTGCAACGTTTTAGTTCTAACTTTCCCCTTTCGTATTTTTTATATTCCGAATCCTTTGTGCTGCTGTATTTCATATGAAAACCGATAAAATCCAATTAAATTCTGAAAGCATGGCTTACAGAAACAACAACAACAACAGCTACTGTTTCCGCTACACAAAATCAACAGCAACAACAAAAACAATAACAACACAAACAATAGAAGTACCAACAGCAATAACTGGTGTTATAAATCTCAAACCTTCTCTTGGTGTTTGCTATGCACTTTGTGGTCGTTTTGCCTCTCTAAGCCACCAGCCAACATCACATATGACTGTGAAAAGTGCCAAGGAATACACGTAGCAAACTCATAGTAAGAGACAATAAATCATTGTGTTGAAAAAGAACAAACACACCAAAATAAAGACAATGAAAAAGCACAATAACGAGCTTTGTCAACACTGAGAGCAGGCAGCGCTTTAAGATACTTTGGGTGTAACTGTCAGTTACACGCGACGATGACGCTTAATAAACGCTGACTTATAGTGAAAACTCTTTAAATAATGAGTTGTAATTAAGATGTAATAGAATTAGATACGTGCGCAGCATGTGTCGCTAATTTAACGCTAACAATTCCTATAGATAAAAGATAATTAATTTTTTGAACTTTTTTTCTTCTTTCATTTTCAAGATGAAGCTATCAATTACTTTTTATTGCTCTTTAATAAGATTCTATTGAAATTAACGCGTACTTTACTTAAATTGCTTAAAATCTAGTTTAAGCTGTAGCAACATAAAAATGGTCCCGTAACACAGCTGACAAAGTTTTTATTGTAGCTGTCAGTTGTGCGAGTATTTTACCGCTGTTCCTTGCTCCAATTTGAGATGTATCATTGGTTTTATTTGAGTTCGAATATCATAAATATAGAATGGCTTAAGAACTTCCGATACTTAAATATCGGAGGTTCCAGTTTCTTACTGCAAGCACAAACAATCTTCCTATTTATTTTAAATGCAAAGGTAGTGAAAGGCGTTTTTTTGCCTCTTTTACCCAGAATTAAGACAACGAAGAAGCATTAAGGTAAAATATAACTTTGCACGTTGCTTTAGTATTTAAAACTGCGATGGGCGCGCCATGCTTTTGACTATTAAGGACAGACTAACTAGAGATATTTTTCGGTGATTTTCGTTTGCGTTCTAATGATTTTGTAATGCCATAGAAATTGAGCGTTCAATTTATCCTTTGTTTTATTTTGTGACAACGATTTGCAGCAGAGATTGATTCGTTGCAATTGTTTTGCTGCAGTTTGACTCCTAATCAAAACTTCACGGCCACTGCTGACTTTCCAGAAGCTATAAAAAGATGCTAAAGATGCCATATTATTTTATTACACTATTTGTGAGGTCCTTATGCCGAAAGTTAGTGCATTCTAATTTGTTGTATTTTTATAACAGAGGGTACTTAGTTTGTCTTCTTGGAGGGTTAAGAGATAACTAGTCAAACTAAATTTTCACCGCTGCAATGGAATCAGATTTAAGGGCTTTATTTATGCGAAAGGCGTTACATTACTGTCAAAGCAAGTAAAGATATATGGATCCGCCTATCATGAAGCTATTGCTGGCACCAGTAGGTTGAATGGACAAGCATTTTGCTTTGTTCATGTTGGCTTTGAACCCTAATTCTAGCAATTATCTAACTTTAGGATTTTTCTAGCCTACTGATTTAACATTTACTGAGTGAGATGTGAAAAGATTGCCTGTTTTCGAGGACTAAGCTTTAAATGAACAATTCTATGGCTTTAAAAGACGACATTGAATCAAGTTAAGTTTTCCAAAAAATGTTCGATCTATCGAATATGAATGCAAGTATAAAAACTTTGCATCACTAGCTTTAACCAAAAACTCCAGATCTTAGGTGTCGCACAACAGAACTGGTTCTACAAAATTCTAAACAGGTAAAATTTAATCCAATATTGAATCGAATTTCTTTTTTTTCACATAAGTTTTATCTTTTTTCCCATTTTTTACTTAACAAACAACGCGCTGCAATTTACATGAAAAATCTGCTCCTCAGGAAAGCATAAATTCTTATTTCTTTCTCTCTTTTTCTTTTCGTTTTCTAACTTATACTTTGGGTTCCCTTGTCTACTGCGTTTGTTACATGTACGTAAGTATGAACGCATATATTCGCGTCGATTGCGCTTGCGCACGTTTTACATTTTGTTAAACATTTTAATTATGCAAGCCGTTAGAAGCGAAACAAAAAATAACGTTTTTCCAGTGAAAATTGTACGGCATTGCCTCAGAGTTATAGATATCGGACGGACCGACGCAAAAAATAATTGGGGGACTGAATGTGGAGACACCGACAGTTGTTGTGGTTTTGTTATAAATTACTGTTGGCTTACCTTGAGATGCAGATTTTGTGCGCATAATGTTGGTAACAGTGTGAAACAGAGTTTAATCATTTTTTCTGAAAAGAAAAAAATTATGATAATATGTACTATTATTATAATATAAATGAGAAATTTTCAATTTTCTCAAAAACTTGTTTAAATGACCAATCTATATAAAATTTTTCGCCGAAACTTTCATTTATAATAACGGCATGAGCAATTATCAAAAACGAAAATTTCCCAACAAAAATCTCATTTAACTGAATAAAAATGCTGTAAACAGTGTAAACAAAAAATATCAATTTCTGCAAAAAAAAACAGCATAAAATGAAAATTTTCCAAGTTAAGAAAATTTCCCAAAATAGGGAAATTTTTAAATCTTACATTAAACGCTTTTACTGCATAAATATTCAAAAAAAACATTAATAGTTAGTTTAAAAATATTTAAATAAAAATTTCCCAAAAAAGGGAAATTTCGAAATTTTTAGAAAAACTTTATATAAAATGTTTAAATAGTCAAAATATCTAACAACTGCAGAAAAAGCTAAGTACCAGATAATTTTTATGAGAACATTTTAATTTTATTACCTAAAGAAAATGAACACATGTGTTCATTAATATTTTTATTTTATATTGTCCAACACTGTAGCATCATTACATGCAACTGCGTCTTTTCAGATTTGATTTTCCCCCATAGACATTGCATACATTATACATAAGCGGATAGTTGCATTAAACCGTCAAAAACCGGTGCAACACTTGATGCATGACCGTACGTTTCACAACAGAGACGATCAAGTCATTGGACAAAGCTGCAACAGTAACAGCCACAGTAAGAACGACCACGTCAAATAAGAAAAGTAAAACGATTTTTCTTTTTGTGAGGCTGTAGGATATTAAACTAACATGTTTTTGTGTCTCACTATTTGTTTGTCTCTTTCTCTCCCTGCTAGATTTTCTGGTTGCGATCATTGCACTGTTTGATATAATTTGTTGTGTTCTCATTTTAATGCTTTCATTAAAAATGATTGATTGTCAATTAATTGAAGTTTGTCAATATGTTGATATATTAAATTAGTATACAAATTCACATGCGAGTAGTTTGATTACTTATTTGTGCATATTAAGATCTGGTTATTGCATTGACAATTGTGAGGAATAAGCCAACGCAACAACGTCATTTGACTTTTATTTATTAGGTTAATTTGTAATTGTATATATTTTGACATACCGCTGCGTTTCGTCATATCATGGGAGATATCCAACTAGCATTTGAAGAGTTTTTTTTTTGTAGTAATTTTAATTTATATGCTCAGATAATAGTTATTAATCATAATAAAGGATGAACAAACAACGGGATGGCTTACTAAGTTATTTTCTTTATTTAAAATTTGCTGGCATAATAGTTAGTAATTTAATAAGATATATTTATAGACATGCATGCATGAGAGAAAACTGAAAACTTCAACGATGCAACAACTTAAAATAATTTTAATTTTTCAACATAAACTGACTTTATAATAAATAATAAAAACTTTTATAAATCTTGTGCTTTACTTTCGTAAAGAATCTCTACAGCTGGGCTGTGTGTTTTATTTCGATTCAAAAGTATAACATTTTTAAAAAAACCAACTGTATTTAGAGGGCTCTAAATATGCTGTTCAATCTACTGCATCGACTTATTTATGGACAACTTAGCATACAACCAAAGTCATGTCTCTTTAGCAATGATTATTCGGGAACAAACTTCTGCAAAATCGTCATCGCGCAGTTTTAAAAACTAATGAAAACTATCAAAAAAATTTTTAAATTCATCTTTGTATTTTCGCAAAATGAACGTGATTTTTTGAATAAAAAATTGACGGTTTCATATTTGTACACCTAGTAGTAAAACCTTCCTAATAGTATTAAAAATTCATTAAAAACTTATCTCAAAACTGCTATCAAAATGTACATGTTGGCACTAAAAATGGCATGTTAAAATTTATTCAACTGATTTGGCATCAAACAAACAATTTCCTGACCTCTATATCTAACACGCTAAATACCCTTAATTGCAAAATCTTTGGCAATAAATTTTTTTCCTCCAATGCATTTCTTTTACGTTTTAAAACCAACTAAGCCACTTAAGAGGCAACTTTCAACAGCACAGCACAGTCCAGACGCACGTCACCAATTTGTGTTATCAATGTTACAAAATCGTTTTACCGCACTTTTAACGGTAATACAACACGCAGCCTTTGCGATGAGCGCAAAAAATTACCAAAAGAGCTTTGGCAATTGCTGGTGTGACGCTAACTTAGAAAAAGTGTTTTATATCTATGCCAAAAAATCTTGCGTTAGCGTAACATAAACGTAACGCAATTTAATGCAACGCTCCATTTAAAAATAAGCGTAACAAGACAAAATAAAAGTAGATTTTAATGATTTACTTCAAAAAAAGATAGCATTAGCAAGTGTCATGCTGGGAAGAAGAAAAAAAAGTGCGAAAATGCGAAAAAAAAGAACGCATGTTGTTGCTTGCAACATTTGCTATACAACATTTGCAACAATCAAAAATAGAGAAAAATCCAAAAACTCTTAGACAGCAATAGAAACAAATGTTAGCTGGGCTGCTAAGATTTATGGCCCAGTAATGGCGCGTCGCCAAGCAGATAAGTTGGTAGATACGTAGATTTTTTAAGATAAAATGCAGTTTGCACAAAATGCAACCAACAATAAAAAAAAAAACAAAAACATTGCGACAATTTTTATCTGCATTTGGTATGACATTTTTTTTTTGTTTGGGAAACGAGGCGTTGGCAGCACACTTTGCATTAAAAGATTTTTCAGGCTGCTGCATTCATTTAAAAAAAAATTTCAAGTTCTTCGCTATTTCACTTTTGGTTCACAAACAAATGTTCAGGGAGAGGGAAATTTGCGCAAATTGGAAAAAATTCCTAAAGCAATATCATCCAAAATGTGATATGTCTTTTAAAAAGATTATTTGCCACCATGTTGTTTTATTTTTAGGATAAAAATCGCTTTCATTTTATGGAAACTTTCAGAAAAAAGTCCCAAAAATAGTGGCTAAATTTGCAGGCATGGCACCTCTCAAAGAATTCGTAAAATCGTAATGCTGGGCGATCCACCATATTTTTATCAAAAAATGTAAATTGATAAAACAAGCGCGAATAAAGACAAAAAGGCGTGGCACTTAATATGCAAGTACCAAATTTTAAGCGATATACCAAGAGGTATTTAAGATAATGCAACCAAATTTCATATGAATACAAGAAATGGCTAAATTTCGCACTAAACACAAAAATAGGCGAGATGTGACAGGAAGGCGTGGCACCTCCTAAACAAGCTATACTGATAGTTGAATACCTTAACTGCGCTTCTTAATAAACGACAGGGAATTTAATTTCTTATAAGGTGAAAGATAACACCCGCAGTAGTTTTTACTTCAGTTTATGTTTTTAAATAACTCAACTGCACTAATTAAGACATGGAAATATTAAAATAAAAAATTTAAGATTACTGATTAATTTCTGCTAATCGTCACCATATATCTTCACCTCGAAGTTATAATTTCGTAAATGATTTTTGAAAAAAGGACATCAAAACCATTTCATTGTTAAAGAACTAAGGACTGTCCCAGAAAATACTTACGCTTTTTATTTTTATATTATGCTCTACCTGATAATCTTATAGGTCTGAAAAGATCTAATATTTGTTCTATATAAAGTGATGTTTAATATGATGTATAACACTTGAAAATAGCACTTTTAACGACAAAGATATCTAACAAGCAACAAAAAGTCCGCAAACTGATTTTGTCCACATATCTGTAAAATCCAAAATTAAAATATTCAGTTATTCCCAACACCTCAGTGCGAGATATGGTGGCTAGAACAGGTACATCAAAATCTACTGTGCAAAAGATGAAGGAGAAAAGTAAGCTAAAGACATACAGAGTTCAAAAAGTACCTGACCGTTGCGAGCCCGAAAATTGTATGAAAGGTACCTGACTAAATTTGATTGCTGTGTTATGGACGACGAAACTTAAGGTAAAGCACTTTTTAAGCAGCTACCTGTGCACGAATATCATACATCACCGAAGAAGGTGCATGTGTCTAGTAAATGCAAAGAAAAACAAATTTCGAAATTTCCGAAGCATTATATGGTTTGGCAGGCCATATGCACTTGTGGTCTCAGAAGCAGATTTTTTGTTATGAAGGCACAAAGAATTCCAAAGTTTATATAGACGAGTGCCTCGAAAAACGTCTTATGCCATTTATTCGTTTACATTAGGGTACCGTTATGTTCTTGCCAGATTTAGCAACCTCTCATTACTCTAAAGCTACCATGGTATGGTATGCAAGTAAAAAGATCAATTTCGTACCAAAAATAGCTAATCCGCCCAACTGCCCAGAGCTTCGCCCAATTGAAAGATATCGGGCTCTAATGAAAGGAGATTTTCGATGGAGTGGTAAGAATGCAAAAAAATCACAAGACTTTAGACCTAAGTGGAAAAAATCGTACCATACTGTCGATGAAACGACTGGACAAAATTTAAAAAAAGGGCCTTACGAAAAAAGCATGAAATTTTTATAAAAAAAAAAATTGTTACTTCATTTTTAGTTATTTATATTCTGAACACTAGCCATTATTAATAAAAAACGAAAAAAGAACAAAAAAATTACTGGGTATTTTTTTATAACTAAAAAACAAAACGTAAGTTTTTTCTGGGACAGTCCTTATTACCTGGTGTAATATGTACGCGTACTATCGCATTACTTGTGCCAAAAAGTAATGAAAAATTGCAGCAAATTGCACCAAGTGTTATGGCTGACATTCCATTGATATTATTTTCCATGTCGATAGAAAAGTTGCAGCACTAAATCTTCAAATAATCACATTTTATTTTTTAGGGGTATAGTCAAAATTTCTGAAAAAACTGCACAAAGAAATTGGAAAAACGCCTTAAAAATCTTTTTTTAAAGGGACATAATTTTTTGGTTATTGCCAGTTTCTCTGTTCCATTAAGTGATCGTACTAAAAACTAGTTTTCATTTAAGGATAGTGTTTTTACGTTTTGATCCCCCTTTATTTTCAAGGATCACGCTAAGAAAAGACATAGAAAAATTCAGTGCATTGACAGCCATATTAAAAGTCTTTGGTTCCTAAGATTTTGTCATACCAAGAAAGAAGCCCTAAAAGTTGACGTCGTTTATGCTGTGGTTTTTTCTTTTCTCCACTACCTTCAACGGCACGCCAATACGGCATGTAAACCACAAGTGATTTAACCCCTTTTTAACCTATTTCATTGCTTCTCAAGAATCTGCTTTTGTGTTGCTTCTTTTATTTTGTAGTTTTTTTTTAGCGCTTAGGTTTTCTGTGTTTTGCTAAAGTTTCTTCACCGCTGAAATGCTACATGCAAGCGTGTCTCACATTTCAATTACATGTAAACATTTTAGAAAAAAAAGAAAAAAATCCTCAAGTACCTTGATGGGTGCTTGACTTAAATCGACAGTCAGCTTGTAAAGCAGCTGCAAAGGCTGTACGCAGCGATATTTTAAGCCTCAAAATTGTGAGAAAAGTCGCCAAAAGTCAAAAACTAGCACTTAGCAAAAATTTGAGGTTTTTGACAACTTGGCAAATAGTTTAAGTCACTTTAAACCTTACAAGTACATGCAAATACTTATTGGTGCATATGTGTGCCTGGTCTTTTATCGCACCAATAAAATCTATGGCGTGTCAAGTGTGAAAAAACTATTTTTAAGAGTTATTTAGGAAATTGCACAATACCTTGTGAGAAATTTGAAACTCAGCTGAATTTTGCGTAAAATTTTAAATTTATTGAGATTTCAATTTATTATTTTTATTTAAAATTGCAGCAGCAATCGCGTCGAGGTTTGTAATGCCTGCAGTTGAAAATCGTAATTTTTGTAAAATTAAAGTTAAGATTGATTATGATATAAGCAAAAAAAAAAAAAAAATAAACACGATTCTGGCATTAAAATTTAAATAAATCATTCTTAATGAAGCCTGCACCGCGCTGCATTCATGTGCAGCTAATGAACTCCACATGGCGCCCACCAGCAGTTTGCGTGTGACGTTGTTTTAACCCATTTTGAGTTACAATTTTTGATCAAATTATGTGCTATATATAAAAAGTTAAAGAATACAAAATTTTCACTTTTCATATTTTTTTCGACTACAAAACGATTCAGTTTTAAAATATTTGTTAAATTATCAACACTCAACCTGAAATCAAGGATGTTATTTACATACTATATGTATCCTACCAAACGAGCTTAAAACGTTTCGACGCAAAATTATTGACTTAAGTATTTAAGTTTATTCATAATTGTTTCATTTTAATCTCAGAATTTAGAGATATCATGTTCTCATTTATATTTAATACACTGTCAGAAGTATTGTTTGACTTAAAAAAGAAATTATAGTTTCTCCATCCTTTGCGTAGCTTCTTTAATTTTCATCTCCTAGCTATGAAATCAAAATAGACCTCTCTTCTTAGGTATAATACTAATAATACTTTTCATACTCAAATATTAGCTTTGCATAGGGAGACATTCAGCTATCTCCAGTCGCAACTTCATGATCATGAACTTTTTGAAGGACTTGTAGTCGTTGTAATAAAGATTTTCAAAATTGGTTTCTTGCCTATTCTTGTTCATTGGGAACAATTTAATACTTGTGTATTGAACTTAATAAGGATTGAATTGATTTCAAACAAATATTGATTCAATTCAAAGTTTGACGTGAAAATTTACTAATAAAGTCTCTGCTCGAAGCACCTTACTTAGGAATTAAAAACCATGGCATGGCTTATATACTCTTCATTCGTGATTCTCTGGCAGTGAAGTGATGTATTTTTCCCCCATTATTTTAGATATTTTTTTGTCTCAACCTTCATTATATTCTTAATATTTTTCTAACAATTTCATTATTATTATTTCTTTTTTGGTTTTTGTTACCGTGCGTGGTTTACTCACTCACTTTTCTTGTTACACATTGAAGCAAAACCGGTCCACCACTTGACATGAACATGGACATGGACTTGAAGCAACTTACTGGGTAGCTAGATGAAGTTGCAGCTAAACTGAAACAGAAAAACTACATAAAGTTGGTGTTTGTCTTGCCCGAACACTTAAATGTTTATTATACTAAAAAGAAAATGAAATGAAAGAAAATAAACTTAACGCAATGAAAACAAAATAAAAACCAGAAAAGAAAAATCAACAAGAAATAAAAAAAATAAAAGTAAAAACAACAAAGAATTCCAACATACATAACTTAAGTTGAAGAAAACACAGAAGAATCGGTTGAGGAACTAAAGGAAATCAGCTAAGAAAAATACATTTTGTCTTAGAAGAGAGACGAAAGCGTCTGAATGGTCGATCGCTTGTTTCTGTTGAAGAATGATGACGTTCTTTATATGTTTATTGTTATTTAAAAAAAATAAAATATGGTATAGTAATTGTTGTTGCTATTATTTTTACCCAGAGGGTTATGCCAGTGCGTTTGAAGTGGTGTGACTTGAAGACTTGAATCTTTAAGTGTTCATTCAGTCAGTATGGCGTATGTACGAGTACTTGAGAATGGTTCAGAAATTTGAGGTTGTGCCTATTGGGGTTTTTAAAGTTGAAGCTGAAGTTGTTTTTGTCGTTATGGTTTTTGTCCAACTTTTAAGTGTCGCTCAAACTTTCAATGGTTAGAAATGCTTTAATGTCTGGCAAAATATAAATGAAATAATTATGAAGAATTAAGTGAAGTTCTGGTTCTGGTTTTGCCTTAATTAAATTGAGTGACAAATTAATATCGGCCATTTATATGGCTCATGCTGTGTGTGCGATTAATTTGAACAATTCCATATTAGCGCTGAAATTTTATGGTTCCTAAGCACTGCGTTTTATAAGCGCACTGATTGCATTTATTGCTCACTAAGTTTATGAGTTCATTTATGGTAACACGCTGAATTTAATAAAAGCCTTCAGAACGTGACTGTTTTATTGGACATTAAGTTATTAAAAAATGCTGCAACTATCATTCCAGTAACACTTATGTTTTAAAAGCTCCGCTGAAAGTACTCCAAGCCATTGTATACTCATTTCCACGCAATTGCAGCAATAATATCGTACCGGTGTAATGTGTTATAAATCTACTTCTAATATCATCACAGCAGCATTTACTTACTTTCATTACACTTCCATCGTTTTCGTTTACTTCCTTAATTAATTGGTCATCATTCATTACACTTCTATCGTTTTCGTTGATTCCTTAGTTAATTGGTCATCACGTATTATCGTACCTTTGTATTTAACAACCAAACTAATTGTAAATTTTATTTTCAACTGCCTGTCATTAGTGTCGTCGCCACCATCGTTAAAGCAAAAGTAAACAAATATTAGAAGGGTCGCCTTTGCCATACAATTTTTCACCTTACAAAAATCCTCCTACCTTTGTATTTTGCAACATCAATCAGTGTAAATACAAGAAATTCCGTTGAACTTCAGCGGCACGTTGAAAAATTTGCAGCGATTTATGTACATTTTTTGTCGCGCAATGCTATGGAGAGCAAAAACTGCCAACTGAATTGCACATAAGACTGGTTGAGCAACTTGGCTCCCTTTCAAGGATATTTAACCCTCAAAAGCTTTATTATACTTTTTTCCTAAAAACTTAAAGAAATGTTTTGCTTAAAATTAAATTTACAGTCAGCGGCCACTGTCAAGAGTGATGATTATTTAAGAGCCCTAAGAATAGGTAATACTGGTCATCCCAACAGGATTCTAATTCACATCAGAGCGCGGATATTGCCGACTGAACTTGAAATAAGATTTTTCGTATACAAAAATATTGCTAGTAATCTTAAAGACCGCTTTAAAGAGAAATAAATATTTTATTAGTCGTATCTGTGCAAAACTGACTGAAAGAAAAACCATTGTAAAATGATAAAAAATTTAAATATTTCACCGCAAATAATCAAAATAGAAATTAAGGCAAAATATATACTTTTATTTGAGAGATTTCGGTGTAAAAAGCATTAACTGTGTTCTAATATACAGTGGAGCTAAAATATTTGAAATGGAAATTACAGTAAAGTCTTTTCAATTATGTACTAACGAAATTAAATCAAACTTAGCAGCCTTCGTTTATATTAAATATTAGCTCAAAGGGTCTCCAGTACAAGTAACATCATTGTAACATATGATTTCTTAGTCACATCGGGACTGAAATATAGCGAATGAAATTTATAACTATTCAGAAATTTGAATTGGCTATTGATTAAATTAAAGTCTCTCAAAGGAATAGCAGTTCAATTAATGAAAAAATTTTCAGAATACAAAAGTTTTAGAAAAAATTATCGGTCATTAATGAAATAGAACACTATTCAAGATACAATGCAATAAAATTTTTAAGTGCTAATAATATTGGCAGCAACATAAAGTTTCCAAGTCACACCGTGGCTAAAATATTGAAAATAGAAACCATGAAAATATATTTTCAAATACAAAAAATGTATGTCAGAGTAAGCGGTCATGGATGAAAGTGAGTTTTATTTGAGTCACAGTAGTGGATGTATGTATTATCGGCTATAACATTTAGGAACTTTACCACATCGGTACTGAGACATTGAATTTTGAAATTATAACAAAATTTTTCCAATTTGATTACACTACTTAATCATTGTTTAAGTCACAGCGGAACTGAAGCAATGGAAATAGAAATCGTGGCAAAAAGAATTTAAATATCAAACGGTTTATTTTTGTAAAGAATGAGCATATTTTTTTTTCAAAACATCAGAGTTTTTAAAATATTTTAATTTACGAATATGCACTTTCAATACAGTTTTTAATTGTTTATTGGTTTAGTATTTAAGTTAATTATGGAAGAAAAATATATTTGAAATTCCGCCGTTGCTAGCTCAACAATAGAAAAATTGGCATGTGGACTTAAAGAAACTAACAGATGGATCACCCTACATATATGTTTATATATCAAAGGTAAAATAATGATCAATTATTTTGATTCATCATGTCGTATAAGCAACAATTAATTATCAAGCTATATAAACTCACAATTGTCTTCAAAATTTTTGTTAAAGATATCTTAACACCGATATTATTTAGGCCAAAATATTTAAGTTATTTGCAAAATACAGACGTTTTCCATTAGTAATATTAAGTTTCAGTGAATGGCTGCTGCGTTCGGCATCCGTTTTAACATTAAATGTAGCATTTCCACTTGTACTTACTTTTTAATAAAAAACAGTCTCATAAGCAACATAATTTTTTTTGGAAATTGTTACTTTCATAAGCAACAATATTGTTGACCATTTTCAAACATAAGGGTTAAATTCCTCACTTGTTGCCAATCAAAAAGTGACTTTGCTACTTTTTCATTAACCAATGATGTGTCCTTTTTTCTGTCTCCATTATATTCGATTGAATTTAATTTTTTTTTTAAATTTTTTTTTCTGCATTTTTCTTCGGCAAAAGAATAAAATTCAATGCAAAAATTAATTAAACGCCCGTTTAAAGTCGCTACTGAAAAGAGGAAGCGATCATCAACAATCGACAGGCATCACAATGATGGCTGTCGATTGTTGTTGATTGTGGTAAAAGTAACATCAGCCACAACATCAGCACAAGTATGTGATGCGTATTAAGTTATGCTGCCTTCAATAGCGACTATGTGGAAGTCCATCTTATTCTGCTGCCTCTTCTGTGGCCACAAAACTTTGATTAACATTTTGCGCCATGCGAAGTGTCGTCTCGCTATCTTAACTTATGGCTGGCTATTATTAAGTTTTGATTAAAATTTAATTACAAGTTATTAACTTAAATTTGCGGTAAATTTTAACGTGAGACAATTTGGTTGGGGCACGGTAAAAAGCAGCAGTAGAATTTATTATTATAAATTTTGACTTGGGCATGTAGTAGTTTTCTTCATTTAACTTTATAAAATTGAATATATAAATATTTTAGGAAAATTATTTCGAACAAAACTGTGGTTGAAAGTAACAATGACTCACAAATAAAAGAGCAGTTGCTGAAAATTTCAGAGTCAAGAAAATCTTTAAAACCTGCCATTGCAAGCACGATAAATTTTTATAAGACTTTTTTCTTCTGCCATTTTATTCAAACGCCAAATATCACAAAAACTTGTTGACAGTTTAAAAAAGTCAATGTAACCTGTAATTATAATTTTTTAATTAATATTATTAACAAACCTACGGCTGGATGTTAAATTTTAAAACAGCTGCCTAATTACAGCACATAAGCCAACACTTAGCTTAGAAAGAAATTCACCGCTTTTATTATAATAATTTTTTACCAATTAATGTTGAGAAATTTTAAAAAATCTATTAATTTGTTAAAACTGTCAAAATGCCGTCAATTAAATGTTGAATCGTGGGAAAATTATGCCGCATATATTTTTGACAAATGATTGAACTAAAATGTAAGCGTTACTTTTCTATGAGCACCCTTGGGGGCTTTAAGACAAATTGTTGCTCACAACATCTTTCTATGGATTGTAGTTATTAACCAACTAAAAATTTCCCATAGTTCTACAGAGCAGTTGCTTTGTTTTTTCTCTATTTTTTGCCAATGTTATGGTACTACAGTTTAGTGCTTTGACCTCAAAAATTTTGGCTATTTTTTAAAAAAAATCAAAGAAAAAAACGTTGGTTAACCCTTGCTTAATTAAAGTACAGCTGGAGATAGTGGTGCTATAGACAAAATTGACTAAGAGCATGAAACTTAAAAATAAAATCTGCACGCTAGGTAGATGTCTCGACTTCTATTTTTTGCTTCGGTTCTTAAAACTTTTTAATTGCTTGTATTTTTTCAATTTTTTGTCTTTTTCTTTACTAAAAAACGTGTTAACAAATTTTCGGAAAAAAAACTTGTTAACAATTTTGTTCATGAAATTAAAAGTTTAACCAAGCTATTAGGAAATTTAAGCAATTTATGTTGCTAATTATAATTAATGATATTGTTAGTGTTGTTTTTACAGCAGTCATGAGAAAATTAAAAGTATTTACTTATTTATGTGGTCTTGGTGATAATTGATATGGTGGTGTAAGGCTTTAAATGATGCTATGTAACTTAAATTAAAAAAAACGATAGTGAAATGTATAGTAAAGAAAAACAAATGGGTGAGTATGGAAACTAAATCCGGGTGAATGGCGCATCACTGGTTTTTCGAAACTCCGACTTTGTCCTTTTTTTTGTTATTAAGGAAAAATGTGTAATACTTAAATAAAAATTTAAGGAAAACTTTAAAAAATCAGTTGAGTGCGAGAACTCACAGCTTATGAACTTTATGTTTTTCATTAAGTAGTCAGTATAGATATCAAATAAATTGATGATAAATGCCCGAAAAATTTTATAACAGCAAAAACATGTTGAAAAAATCGAAAGATGTTAAAAAATGTTGAAAGGTGCGAAAAATATTGAAAACGTCGAAAAATTTCAAAAAATGTCGAATAATGTAGAAAAAGTCGCCCAAGTATTGAATGTAGAAAAAAATTCAGAAAGTCGAGTGTGTGAAAAATTATTGAAATATAGGTTGCAAAATGGGTGATTGTCGAAAAATATTGAAAATGTCGAAACAACGTTAAAAAATTCCAAAAAATTTTATTAATTTGGCTTGTGCTCAAAATGTAGAAAATTATCGGAAAAGTCAGGAAATAATAAAGAAGTCGACAAATTAGCAAAATAGTTGAAATCAGTGATATCATTTCGGTTTTATGGAAATGTACTGGATCGAGAATCATCACAAATTTTTAAAAAATGTATTGACGGATATTTTTAACAACGCAAATATACCGGAAAAGTACAAAGGTGCCGAAAAATACCACCACTAGTCGAGATATGTACGTAGGACGAATTTTTTTTTTTTCAATCGGCTGGGTCTTAAATTCATCGATGTCATAGTTTTGAACATCACTGTGAAATTAACATTTCATAGAAGTAGCGCAAGTGCCCCAAAGTTGCTTATTTTCGGTTCCTTTTTTATATACTTAATCGATGCTGTGACATATATGTAGCGATAGGTCTGGCTCATATTTTATTTTAGATGCCCTCTTATATACACTTTTGATAGACCATATGAAGCTCAATTATGTTCTCGTTATCTGAGTTACAGAATGACTTTAAAATTATATATTTGTACATTATTCTGAATAAAGTTAAATTTTTGGGCACTCGCGCTTCCATTTGATCGCTTATAAGAAACTTTAACTACACAGTGATGTTCAATCAATATCTACAATTTTAAGACTCAGCCTATTGAAAAAAAAATTTTCTACACACCCTTATGTACATATGAATGTATATTGAAAAAGCCCAAAAATGTTAAGACAGTAAAACCAAGGTTGGAAAGGTCGAACAATTTTGAAAGATGTTGAATTGAAAAATGTTGGTACCGTCAAAAATTAAAAAATAGTAAAAAAATTTTAAACTTCAAACATATCCAAAAATATCGAATATTGTAGAAATCGCTGCAAATGTCGTTAAAATCGAAAAATATCGAAAGTTAAGATAAATTTCGAAATAATCGCTAAATGTTAAGGAAGTTGGCGAAGTGTTAAGATAATCCAGATATATTAAAAAGCTAAAAAATGTTGATTAATTCTAAAAATGGTGAAAAAAATATTCGAAAAATGTGGAAAAATATCGAAATAGTTGATAAATGTCAGATAATGTCGAAAATGTAGATATATGTCCAATAACGAGAAATAAAGTCAAAAATGTAATAAAAATCGCAGAGCTTTATTAAAAAACAGAAGTTTTTAAAGATTTTATTTTAATATGGAAACGTAATGTTGGTTGATGTCATGGTATTTCAGTTGTTCTGAATTTTCATTTTCCAAACTTAAAGGCATGGACTGTCAGCGATTCCGGATCAGAAAATTATGCATTTCAATTTTAACATCGCTGCAGTAAATCCATATTGAATATGCATTTTTTTGTAAATTTAATTGTTTTGGATAAATTGAGATCGTTCAATCTCAGCATCAAAGCTTCAATTCTTTCATGATAAGCTCAAAATTTTCTACATTGAAAAGCTCTTTGGTAAAAAAGTAGTTTCACAGAATAAAGCGAAAAAACGATAAATACGGAGATACGACAGATATGTGCACACAATTTAATAAATGATTTCTGGAAAAAATATTTTAAAATAGTAGCCTTTTTATATGAAAAATATTTGTGGTTTTTAATTTGATCGAATAAACTCGTATAAATAAAATCAAAGTCATGATTGAAAGAATGAAAATCCAAAACGATGGTTATATTTGATCGAAAAAAAATCTGTTTACAGAAATTATTTCAGTAAGAGTGAAAAACAGTGCTGGTGATCAAAAAGAACGTATCAAAGTTACTTTTTTAACCATCAACTTTAATTTAAATTTAACTTTGACAAATTTCAACCTTCTTCCCTTAATATGTTGGCTCTTTAAATATTTGCAGCAGCAGTAGCTCATTAAAAATATAAAAAAGCTACTTATATAAGGAATGACAAAAGCCAACATTTGTTCAGTCAACATGTTAACAAAAAAAAAATTTGTATACAAAACCTTCAGTTTCGTGTGGTCGGTCAACAGGAGCTACTTGCTTGCTACTTGACAACGTTGATGCGACCTAAGAAAGCAAATCAACAACATATGCGTTGACATAAGCCCGAAGGAGCAACAAAAAACAGAGGGAGTAGCAAGTAACCACCTACAAAAATGATAAGATATGAAGCTTCCTGCTGTTGTCATTGCTGTTGTTTGAATAAACAAATTTAATGTAAACACGGAAATATGCAGAGAAAGAAGGGAGTTTTGCACAGTGAAACTTTCATTCTTGTTTTAGACAAAAAACAATACACATCATGGTACGAGCACTTTAGTTGGACATAAAAAGACATAGCATATGCTGTAAGATAACGACAGATAGCTTTAAAATATGGCTTGTGGTTAAGAGTTTTTACTGTTTTTCATCTCTAAAGACAGAGTTTGTGTTTGCATATATCACATATTTTTGCATAATGTTGGTTGCAGCAGCAGAAGCAGAAGCAGCAACGGCAGCAAGAGCATGTAATGTCAGCAGCAAAAATAATGAAGCTTTTGCATTGCCAACTGTTGTTTGACAGAGCGTTAAGCACCAAATTTGGGTGATATGTTGGTTTTTGGTCAGTCAGCTGCAGAAATAAGCGAACACGCAATATTGCTGATGTTTATGATAGCGATGATAATGATGAGGTTGCTTTGGCATTGCTAATGTCACACAATATGTTGCACGTGTACTTAGCTGCAACTGCTGTTCGTCGCTATAATGCGCTTGTAATGTACTCAAAAGTTTGTTTCATTTTTATGTTATAGTGCTGAGTGCTATATGTTTTCACTTGAAGTTCACAAGACAAGCAATTTAGATTTTTTTTTAAATTAATCGTAACAAACTCTTCATTACCTAATGCATTTCCGGTGCCTATTTTGCATTGTACCAAGTCAGATTTTTCTAAGCATTGAAGGCTTTATCTTTTGTTTTAAATGAAAAGCTAATGTCAGCAAAATCGCGATATTCCAGTGTGATAGCAAATTTCTAAATCACTATACAAAATCGAGATAAATGAAATTTGTGTTAATGTCGATCCCATTGTGAATTGCTTATATTGAAGAAGTGAAACTTTAAGTATATGTACGTCACTAAAAAGTCCTTTTAATTAGTTTATTCACAAAAAATTTCTTAAAATCAAAACTTAATTTTCCTAGCGCATAAAACCACACAACAAAAGTTTTTTGTGTGCAACAAAAGGACACTATCAAGATGAAAAATACAATAGTCGTAACAGACTTATGCCTCAAATTATGAACAATTTTTAAAAAAATCAAAATAAATCATCGCGCTACTGCTGAACCGACTTTTTACCCTACTCATTAAAAATTGAAACTGCTATGCTGCTTTAATGATTTCAACTTCCGCTTCATTGAACCTTTAGCAGTTTACATGCTGTATTCCATTATTTATTGTTCATTTTTCTTAAAATTTCCATCATTTGTCATTGAGTTAAACTCATTAGAGGCGTCTTTTTTTCTAAACGGTACATTTAATCAGCTAACGATGTGCCAAAATTACATGCTGTAACTTGCAAACTTCTATTGTATTTCCAAGAGCTCTGCTGTCTTGGTAGTTAATTTGATTTGCAGCTCATTAGACAGACAAATAGACAGTGGGTTTTCGTTTTAGCAGCGAACCTTTGACTGATGCCATTCGTACGTGTTGTGCTGCCCTCTGTGGGTCGATTGGCTGTCATAGTTATGAACCTTTTGGCAAATTCATTAATATTTTACTGCCATTTGTTGTTGCCTGCTGTCTTAGATGTTATTATTTTCTGCTGATGATGTGACTTGACAGTTAATTTAATTTTCAGCTTTAGTATCGCTTTGTAGCAATGCTTCGAGCAGAGGAAACCAACCGCAACTGTTCGTTTGGCTAAGTTGTAAAATGATGCTGTTAGTGCTTTGGACTGTATCAGAAACTATAGCTAAGATAACTATTTTTTTGAAATAAATATGTACTATAAATAAAACATTTAAGACATTTATGTAGAAATTAGCGCATGGTTGCAGTAATAACTCTAAATCGGCTCTAAGCCAAAATGGGTTGAGTAGAACAATGATATAAACCTTTTTTATTAACAATTTTTAGATCTAGGATTTACATGTAAACTACATCAGGTTTGGAGTAATAGGAACTGAAACTTTAGACCGTTACTAGTCTATACACTGAAATAAGTTTATTATTCTCACAAATAAACTTGATGCGATGACAGTTTCGAAACATACGTACATATGTATTAACAACTAGACGAAAGCTGTTTCATAGTGAAAACAAACGGACGGCTCCGATACTCCCACATCTATTTCGATTTTTTGAAAAAAGAGAAGGGATTATGTATTCTAGTATTGACTAAGGCAGCTAGATTATTAAAAAAAGAAACCCAACCATCTCAGCCTGCACTTAAAAATGCAGAAGCGCTCAACACTATCTTTTCGTCGCAAAAGTTTCTACAGAAGTCGGAAGCGAATAAGATAGTGGGTACTTAAACATCTGCTACCCATTTTATTTTGCAGCCAAGACTCAAGTTGATTGCTTTGGCAATCTCATTTAGATATTTTCGGCATCTAGCCACATTAAGGTTAAAGGTAAAGCTGGTGGATTAGATAGCAGCCGACTTCCGCTTTAATAAAACTAGACTAGTTTGTTAGCCTAAAACAGAGCTGCAAGTTGAGCTAGTTAGACAAAATACCGCCTTTCACTTTACCCACCATCTTTAAACTATCAGTGTAAATTTAAGCAATGTGCTCCTTTAAAGAGAAACATAAAACCCATTCCAGACAATCCGGATTCTTTATTACAACTGTCCGTACGAAGTCAATTTTTGAGGAATTGATCCCTAACTTTGATTTGTGCAATTTTGCTCTGACCTTACCATGACAGATTTCAATAAAGCGAATGAACTGAATCTTTCTGTCGTCGATATCGACTGGTAGCAGGTGCAGTAGTATGTCCCGAAGTTAGGGTGGAGCCTAACTGCTGCTGTAATGTAAAGACTTGGCAACATTTGAACTTTGGCCTTCACCTTTTGGAAAATTTTCTCCCCAAGAACTGTATACAAATTTAGAGAACGTAAAACTAGGTTGATAGAACTGTACGTTCATGCAGAAATTTGAGTTAAAGCTCCCAACTTTTGACGATGCCGTTCTTTTAAGATTAAATACCTACTTAAGTTTTCCTTGATCTTTTTTTGATATTTAGTTTCCATTCTAAATATCTGCCTAGATTTATACATAGAAATTTAACATAACTTGAGAACACCATCGAGTTTTTATTATATAAATTTTGAATTCCTTACTAAAGAGAAAGAGAAATTTATTTCATCTATCTACGTCAAAAGTTCCATTGGATAATTACAACAAAATCTTCATAAATACAACTAAGTCATTTTCTCTGTGTATAAGCGAAAGATTTTATTTTGCTTAAAAATAATTATTATAAGTTATTTATAGTTAACAAATAAAAACTTAGTGTCCCACTAATATATGATATTTCTTTTCTTTACAGGTATGTCGACTGTTAATTTTCAAAATCAAATGTCCATCGTAAGTACGTAGCAAACAAATATAAAAAAATTGGTAAAGCTATAATCTTGGATCTGTGAGAGTAAAATGAAATATACCGAGCTGTTCAATTAAAAAAATCTTGGAGAAACCACTACCAGCTTTTTTCGCGGGAGAAAAATGCTCAATGCACTGACCCACCCATAGCTATTGTCATAGCCACAGAGCGTGAAGTTTAAAAACACTAAAAAACCTTCCCGCCTCTTGGGGCCTTTGTCTATCCTGAGACTGCGTTAGCATTTGTTCTCTAATCACTAACCTCCGATCAGGTACTTACGAGTTTTAAATGTATAGTTGTCCCTTAAGATTTCTTAAAGTGTAACGATTCAAATGAAAAATAAAATTTACTGAAAATTCTCCGCCAATCTTAATGATCCTTAAAAAACCATAAAAGGCCAACAGCAGCATAAGTAAAAAGTTCTATAAAACCAAAAAAAAATAATAAATTGTTCTTTATGCGCGGTCAATTGTACGCTTGGTGGTGGTGTGGTGACCACAAAGTGCAACAAAAGACACCAGAAAACTATATGGTCATGGGCAGAGTATCAACAGCATTGCTTTTCTTAGTTGAATTGGTTGCATGCATAGTTAAACTTAAGTCTCTTTCACTGTTGCTCCTTCTTTGCTTGGTGCTTTTGCCACTTGAATGTAGGAAAATTTAATGAAGCTTGTAAAGGAACTTTAAAAGACGACAATACAGAAACGCCCTCTAGAGGCTAAGACAAAACAACCAGACAATAAACTAGTCAGTCAGTTGGTCTGGCTGCTAGCTTGTTAAGTCAAATTTTTGCCAAGCGCACATATACAAAAAAATTCATGGAAAGGGATTTGTTTTTTCAACTATCCTTAAATGGTAGCATGGGATTTTTTCATGCGATTTGAGAACAAAAAGTCTTTTTTTTGAAAAAAATATTATGTGGTTGTTAACCTGAGTTTTTTCTTCTTCTTGTGTTGCATTCAAAACACTTTTTCTCCAAACTTAAATATTGTCCTCAGCAAGTTGCTTTTGTTTTTCAATGTTGTCTTGTGTAAAAAACAAAAAAAAAATACTGCAGTGGGGGTGGAAATAAAAAAAGAATAAAAAATTAAAAAATATAATTAAAAAAGTAGTTAAGAGTCAAGTTAGCCAAGACACAAGCCATATGAATTAACTGAGCTTTAATAGAGGAGTGTGAACACGATGCTGTAGTGAATAAAGCAAAATGTAGTTGTCTAGTGTTCCCTTTTGCAGCTGGGTTGTTTTGACAGCTGTCATGTTTCAATTGACTTTTGTTTTCAATATTCATTACGACTCAATCATAAATAGACTTACTCCTGAACAACATTTATTAATTGTGGAAACTTACTACCAAAATCAGTCATCAGTTAGAGAATGTTCTTCAACATCATTTTGGTCATTAGAGCGTCCAACTGAGCGCACTATTCGTCCGTCCATCACCGAATTTCGAACCAATCT
This sequence comes from Meiosimyza decipiens, assembly GCA_963680825.1. Lineage (NCBI taxonomy): Eukaryota > Metazoa > Arthropoda > Insecta > Diptera > Lauxaniidae > Meiosimyza > Meiosimyza decipiens. The sequence continues at coordinate 45,065,854 of OY804258.1, forward strand.
TACACTATTGGACATTCATCATTCAACCAGAGTGCATACAGCCCGTAATTTTGAGAATATTTCTGCAGTAGCAGAGAGTATTCGTGAAAACCGTGAAAATTGATTCGTCGCCGATTTCAAGCTGTGGGCATCTCTATGGATCATTATGGCGTATCTTGATACGTGATCTTGGTCTAAAGGCCTATAAAATACAGCTCATGCAAGAATTGAAGCTGGCTGTTATTGGTTTACGTTTTAATTACGGTTTATGGGCCTTACAACAACAAGTAGGAAGCTCTTATTGGATCACCCTTTATGTTATTTTCTATTCTATGGAATCTATCTGATATCTTTCGTGCACACTATTTATGAAATGGTTAGTAGCCATGTGACCATATCAGATTTTCACTATTTTTGGAAAAAAATTTACTTTAAATCAAGTTTTTTTTACATTTCAACGTACATTTAACAAAATCTGCAGACGTATGGGTCTTTTTGCATTGCAATGTCTCACTGTTCGCACTGCTGGCAAACAGTGAGACAGTTTGACTTTTTTTATAGTTTTGCCAATGGACGCGTTTCTAAACAACATTTTCTGTCATAAATAACGTATAATGATGAAAGTGTCATTAAAATTGCTCAAATAAGTGCAAAGATAGGCCGATTAAAAAAAAGGAGTGCGCCACTATTCGCACTCTACCTGTAATCAATTTACTTACAGATTTTCGCATTTAAAAGAAGTCTCCTTTTTATTTTCGTACCACCTTAATGCAAACAATGTCTTCAATTTCTATGCAAGCTGTCTCCGTAAGATGGTTTGTATAAAGCACACATTTTTTCTTTATGCTACTGCTATTTCACCTATCCATTGTTGTAACTGTTGCAATTGTTGTAGTTGTTGTACTTGCTGCTATGCTAAAAGGTGATTTTTTATTTTGATTGTAAATGGCACTTACTGGCTTTTGGATTTACGATGCCTTTGTGAGGATTTTCCTTTTCATTTTCCATTTAATGTCTTGGTTTTAGGGTTTTTTTTTTCAAAAAATTATTGTATGGTATATGAACTTAGAAAAAGTTTTTTAATGAATTAATGCGCTTAGTTGCAATTATTGCAATAAATGAGTTTCGAAGAAAAATTATTGCTTATAAGTCGCTAAAAATTTTCATACTTAAAAGATAACGAGCTAAGAAGGTTCTGTTAATGTATTGTCATAAGGTAATTTCAGCAAGAAACGTTCTTAACGGTAATTTCGTCCAGAAAAAGCTATTAGCATGTTCCATTAATATTTTTATAACTTAAATTTATGCTAAGCCATATTTAGTGATATGCGAATGATGCCGTGAGTTATTAAAAAAAACTAGCAGCAACTTTGTGATCTACTGACTTAAACGTCTGATGCCTATACTAAACAACAGCCTTAAGTTTATTAGTTGAACGTCCAATAACTGCATCCATATTTAAGCATTAAAATTTTTTTACAAAGTAATTTTCAGCTTGCAAGTCTGTAGTTACAACTTTGTCTTCACAGCGGCTTCTGTGCCAAAATGAATTTATTTTCTCAAAATGTTTTTTTTAAATGTTTCAATTTCTTCTTATATTTATATGTATTCATTAAATTTAAATTTACTGAACAAATTTTTACAAAAACAACTACAAAGTATGTCAATAGCTTCATACAAAGTATGCAAAACTTTTAAGTTGTTTAAGTTGACTAGAATATTTCATATGCTGAACTTTGAGCGAAAATACAGCTCCAAGTTGTTATCAAGATACTCAATTAAAAGTGGAAATTCTTAAACGTTATATAAATTCGTTTACGCATCTGAGTCCAGTGGGAAATTAAGTAATGAGTGACTAAGAAATAAAAACATTTTAAGATATTTTGCCTTTTAATAACAGACGTAATTAGTAGTGCAGTAGTAGTAGTCATTTTTAGACCTGGGTTTAAAGTTGGCATACAGCGAAAAGTTGGTTCTACAAATGACTATGAATACACGCCACTAAGCATATCTGTTAAGAAGCAAAACAATTGAAATCTCGTGCCTACAACTAGGTATACTCCGTATGGACATAAACTTTATACAACCGAAAGCTGTTGCTCTATTTCTCTACCGACGATGTCATACTCGTAGTTCTATGGAACTATGATCCACATTTGTAAGCTATTTAAGTTGTTTCCTGCAGTGACTATCAAACAGAAAGGTGCATACGACTATAAAGTCGTATACTACCATAACAGGCTCAAAGGAACTCGCATAATGAGTAAAAAGTTGCATATGATTAAAAAGCCATTTCAAAGTAAAAAATCATACAAGACTAAGTCCGACAAGAATTAAAAGTCGCAAAATGACTAAAAAATACGCTTAAAAATTCTATGCGGGTTAAAGATCGATAACGATTAAAAAGCCACATAAAACCTTGTGGTCTTAATGTCCAAAGTTACAAGTGCAAAAAAAACTAAGAAAAAATGATTAAAAACTAAATTAAATAACACCATTTTTCACATCTTTACAATAAGCTAAGAAGCTAAATTGACTACCAGCTGTAGTAGCTAAACTATGTTATTATTGTTAAAACGAAACCACTAAAAATTCGCAGCACTCTAAGTCGCATACTGCTAAGGAATTGTATTGATCTAAGGCAGCGTAAGACTGAAAAGTTGTATGAGATTAAAAGTCACATGTGACTTGAAAGTCGAATGACATCAAAAAGTCGTAAGAGCTAAGCAGTTGTAATGATATTCTTTTCGAGGTCATCAAATCATGCATGCGAGAATCGTTTGAATAAGTGTGATGCTATGATGTGACATACAAAATATCAAATCGTTTTACATAAGAGTCAATGATCTGTGATTTAAAGAACTATGACGAAGATGATGTAATACCATGACATCGATATATCGTCTTAATATAATACTAAAATATAATGTTTGTCACATCATGAAACTCTTTTCCTGCTTGGGCTTAACGCTTCTAAAATTCTTCAACTTAAAACAAAAAAAACTCCAACACATCGCATTGCATGATACCGTTGAGGAAACACGCCGCTGCCGGTCTTTTATGCTGCTGCTATTGCTGAATACCTCACTACAATAACGCGCAAACTATGCAGCAGTAGCAGCAAGATTTTGCATAGAAATTCACGTGCCAACCGCATAATGAGTTGTGCAGTTGAGCAACTTTTAGTTTGCGTCAGCAGTGAGGAACTTGTTGTGGAAGCATAGTGTAGCTTCCTCCAATTGCAACGGTTAAATGTCGAATGTACCGTATGAATTGAGTGTTGCATGTTTTATAAGTTTACACAAATTGATGGCATGCAGTCATTGATTTTTGTTGTTGTACTAATAGTAAAATGAGGTCGACGAGGAGCACATTATTATTTGGCTGCTATAGAAAATGTTGTGCAAAGCTGCTTTTGCAAAGGGTAAATAGCAACGCAGAACACACGTACTGTCAGTTGATGCTGCTCTGCATTAAAATCAACATACAACGCTGCAGTGTTGCATACAATTCACACCACATATTGCAATTTAGTGTTGGAGATATTGTGCAAATGTTACATGCTGTACCACTGCAATGTGTTAAGGGTTGCCAAGCGGGGTAGGTAAGGACAAAACAAACTTCCTTCAAATTTAAGATATGTTTAAATTTATTCCGATAACTTTGAATGTTTTATTCAACCAAAAAGAGTAGGCTACGAGATTTTAGAAACTTTTGAACGACGTGTAATATCATGCAAATGGCAACCCTAATAGCGCCATTATACCCTTGTTCATCTTTCTTTGCAAATATGTCAACAATTTTAAGGTTGACACTGCAGCAATGCACTTGTTCGTCCTGTTGTCTGTCTGACTGCACAAAATCCTTACACATGTGAATGACTAAAAGCCTTGCATATGAACTCCACAAAACCCCAACACAAATTGCTCCCCAGTGCACCAGGTTCAATGTTGGCACAGACGTACCAGTCTTCGCTGTTTGTCTGTTTTTCTGTTTGTTTGCCTAATGTAGCAGGCTACGTGAGCGCTTAACTTAAAATTACACTCCGCAATGTGTGGGGGCGACAACGACATAGAGGACTTTGTTCCCTTACAAAAAAAATATTTTGTTTTTAAAAATAAACTCGTGCCAGTGCTCGACGTGTAATTAGTGCGTGCTTTTTGTACAGAATCAACTACTTCAAGAAGTTTGTCGAATTTTTCATGTTGATGAACTCGAAGAGTTTTTGAGTCTCTACTTGTATTGTGTGCTCAGTGACTTTATTAAGTATGTGTTGGAGATGCTGTGTGAAATAAGATATCTAAGAAAATAATTATGCAAATATTTTGTAAGACTTTTAATTATTTAATCAGAATCTATATCAGTTTGTCTTATTATAAGATGAGGTTGTCCTAAGCGTAAACAAAATGAAAACTCATCCCAATTCTTTTCCAAAAATATATCTTGGAAGCTATACCGAATAAACATAGAACAGTAACTTTTAAAATTGCCGTTAAGTCACTTGAAATCAAGATACCTTTAAGCTCGATTAGGCGCAAATGAAAACTTCTATCTCACTTTCCAGTTGATATGTCTGCCCAAGTTCAGCTTTCAACCGAATATCACAATCCATTGGTCTTTTTGCGGTGAGTTATTAATAACCCACTTATATCTTCGTGTCCACAAGTTGATTCTCTCTTCCAGCTACTTATAGATAGTTCATGTTCACGACTTCAGCAAAAAACAATCAATCCCTGTCAACAACCAGTCCGTGCTCTCGCTGATATACTTCTTCTAGCTTTCTTTAGCGAGGTCCAGCTTCGTATGATTGTCCTTCAAGTATATGTTTTTCAACCTCTATGTTTCTCGCAGCAGTTCTTTCTTCTCACAATAATTTGCCACGTATTTTATTTGTATTTCAGTTTTAAAAGCTTTTTAAGTAAGTGTGTCACTAATTGGGTCATTTGGCTTTTACCACTGTATTAAAAAGATCTCTGGAGGTCAATTCTGGTACTGAGAAATCTTAAAGTGAGAAGTTTCTTCACCACATCATTGTACAGATTGTATGTGATAAATTTTTCATTTTGCTGTTTCACAGAAGAACTGAACCATCAGTTTGTTTTCCTTATAGTGGGAACTTTCCAGTTATCATCCATCATAGGCTGCTATCATTCTGTGTTAACGCTATACTGAAACCACTTGAAAGACCTCTAAGTTTTGATTCAGACAGTTTTTCTTTCGGCGCTCTTATTCAGAACTTCCAAGTAATTGGAGCAAAGAGATTCTGAAATATTTTCTTCCTTGCCGCTTGCATCAAAGATATCCCATAGCCAATTCACAGAGGTAGACTACTCTGCTGTTGGTATTTGTTTGTCATGCGTGGTCATGTTATTACAATATTTTATTCATTTCACTTATTTCATTGTCACTAATGCTGACTTTAAGTTAATATTCTTAAATTCGCTTACAAATTTGCCAATAATTCAGGTAACTTCAGCAACTATATTTGCAAGAAATGCCTAACCTCTTCACCATGAAAGAAAAGAAAAAAGTAGCAGTGCATAATAAATTAATTTACTTTCATGTTTTGTAAGCATTACTTTAAAGTAGCTGAACGTGCTGAAACGTTGTTAACAATATCAAAAAATATAATTGCCAGCTGTAAAGATGCATATAAATATCTAGCATTTTCATATATATTTTTTGCATTAAAATTACAAAACAAAATATAATGACATGTAAGAAATTAAAGTAAACCAATAATAAAAATGAATTCATTAAATCAGCTGTAACAAATGCAAACTCAAACAAATGTTTTTAGAAAGTTACCATAACGAAAAACCATAAAATCAATAATTATAGCAAAGTATGTAGCATAACAAATTGTAGCTAAAAGGAGACAAATTATAAATAAATTTACAAAAATAACATAGAAATTTGTAAAAATTATAAAAAGCAACAGCTTCACAACTTAAAACAACATAGAAAATTAAATTAAAATATTGTGGAAGATTAATTGGATTTTTGCTACTACAAGCAGTTTCTCTTCATATGATAAATGTACTCATACAGTATACCATACTTACAAAGAGGAAGTTGGCTATAGGGTAAAATGTTAGTTATAATGCAAATATGGCCAAGAGTCAGAAAAATACACATAAAAAACATGTGCTTAAACATTTCTTTGTATTATTAATGTTTTGCTGCATGCAGCTGAAATAAAGGAAACTAAAATCTCCAAAGAATCGACGTAGTGTGGCATTAAAAATTTGGTTAGAAATATGGCTAACAATATTATGACCTATAAGTTTAAGCCACAGCGAAGAGTCTCGTTTGCTAAAGTTTTACTATGAGTGATAAATTGCTGTTACATCGTTAGGCTGTATGGCAATTTGTAGAAAGCTCCTTGCAGACAGGAAACAGCAAAGTCTGTTAAAGGAAAAATACCAAACATTAAGTTAAGAAGTTAAAGCAACGTCGTAAGCAGTTTATCTTAGCAGTTAAGCTGTATATATTTGAAATTTTGTGCAAATAATGGTTAAAGTTAACAAGACTCTGTTTTATTCGCAGTATTTGAGTACAGCTAAATACCTAATTCAGTTATTGGTTTAAGTAAAAATTTGAATTTCTTGCATTGTTAGCAAATTCGTCTTTTGGTGTAACGCATAGTAAGTCATTATTGCCACACAAAATACGCTAACTTCATATCTGACAGATATTCTAACTCATCTGCTTTTTAAATCAACCGCAAATTGCAAAAATTAACGTGTACTTTTTCATATAACGAGCTGAAGGTTTTTGTTTTTATTGCCATAGCATTAAAAAAGGTTTATTGCTCTTACTGAGTGTAGAAAAATACAGGCAACAAGCGTTCAAGCAACAAAAAGACGCGGAAAAATTTTGTATCACAGCACCAATCAAAAGCAGAGCACCTGCATGAAACGACAACAACGACTCAAGCAGATATAGATCGAACTGATCTGTAGCTAAAGATCTTGAAAATCAATTTCAAACTGCGCGGCAAGGCACAAAAATTGAATTATAAAAAAGGGAAACCAGTCCATAATACTGTAGACAGCAGCATTTGTTGCAGCTTCTTTTGTACTGCGTCTTTAAGACTGCATTGAAATAGGAATTTAAACTTGGCATTTTATAAAAATACAAGAAAATATATACAACTTTAAAACAATGAATTCTTTTGTTTCTGCAGAATAGTAATACACTGACTAACAAATATAGAGTTTCAGTTTAAGAGCAAAAGTATTTGAAATGCTGCAAAGATTATGTCTGAAACCACTACTACGAGTTTTGAGAGTTAACAGAGCTCTTTTAACACACTATTTTTTCAGCGACCTCCAAAGATCTTTGAATAAAAAATGTTACAATCACAATTACTTTTGCATTAATTGAGTTTATTACTTTATTGACTATAACACGAACATAGCGCCTCAGGTCTGCATAGCCAAGTGGGTATCCACAATGGACATGTAAATCAAAAAAGTATATCAGATATTCAGAAATTTAAATATTTCAGAATAATACTACAGATAAAACGAGAGAATGGTACGATCTATTTACATCGAAAGAAATGTCGTCGGAACCTAGCCAGAACAAGGATTAATTCATTCATGAGCGTTGGTCCATTTTAATTGTTCTTTTTGTCCGCCGATTCTAAATATATTAAAAAAAAAACTTCAATTTGTTTGTTCATCTCTAGTCCAAGTGATATTTACAAAACAAATTTCTGAAACAAAAGGAAACTTGACTCGCAAAAGTAGAGATCAATTAAGAACTTCACTGAATTTAATTTTTTAGCTAAATGTCATCGCTTGTCAACACTTTTTTTTTGTCCACCTTTGGTCAAAATATATTTAAAAAAACAAATTAATGAAAACTCGAAAGTCTATGCATGAACGCTTTTTTGGGTCTGTCCAACTTTGGTGTAAATAAACATGACCAGATATTTGTCACCAAAACGTGGAGCAGGAAAAAGTTGATAAAACTTTTTTTGGTTTAAACTGCAAAAAACTGCATGTACTAAAGAAAAATTTCCTCTCGTTCACATTCCGAAAACCCTAGCGAAATCCGATATTTACTATCTCCAAATATTTGTATAAAAAAAGGTCCTAACTTTCACCGAAAACCATAGCAAAATGAGATTACTTATATCCAGTAAAAACGCGGACCGTGCGGAGCAAAAAATCAAAACCGCGGACTTGCTCTCCTAAGCGGACCAAACAAAATGTTAAAAGTTCTCAGAAATATATGATCTTTCCGAGAATATATTTGATCTTTATACCTCAAAATAATGCTTAACCAGATAGCCGCATTAGGCAAAATAAGCCAATAATAAAACACTCAGTTATTCTATAAGACTGTTAATGCAGCAAAAAAACAGTCCAAACGGGTCTATTTGCTATTATATAAAGGGTCTACCTATTTTACAAAAAAAAAAATTTAGGCGGGAAAAACGGATTTTCAGACCCAAAGTTAATGATGACAGTGAAGCAGCTCTTCAAGCAGAATCCTAACACCACTGTACGTGATGAAGCGGCTATAGAGCTAGTACCTCGAAGTCTACTGCACATATATATATAAAAGTGAAGTAACCTGAAGACCAGTATAGTTCAAAAAGTACCCAAGAGTTATTTGAAATCTAACAACGTCCACGTTGTGTACGACAAAACAAACATTAAGGCACATTGCAAACCACTTCCTGTGCACATATTTCGAGCTTCAACGGAGAAAGAACAGATACCGAGAGAATTTTAATAAAACGTAATCTGAAACAGGCATACGTACGGTAAGACAACCATATTCGCCTGTGATATTCTGGCCTGACTTAGCAACTTCTCATTACTCTAAAGCCAACATTGTGTGATACAAAAGCACAAGATCTATTTTGCCCTAAAAGCAGCGTATTCAACTGCTTTGGCAATTTGAAATGTATAAAGAGTTTCAATAACAAAAGATAATCGAAACAACGCTAAGACTGAAAAATTACATATCAGAAATAAATGAAGAAAATCGCACGGTACTGTCAATGAAACAATTGCTTAAAACTCAATGACTGGGCTTAAGAAAAACTCAAACGACTTCATTAGATATCTCTTTATTACTGAAAAGTAAAGAGAAAATTCCATCTCGAACATCCTCTTATACTTTTCTTACAGTTTGTCTGGTATGGGCAACACTATGTTTAAGATTCTAGATTTCATTCACTCTTTTTTACTTCCTGTAATGATATGAAACCCTCTCAACTTATTTTGCTTCGTTTTAATACTTTATCATTTTTTTTGATTAAGTTTTCAGACGTTGAAATATTTGAACAAAAATTTAAGAAAACATTTTAGTCAAGGTAGCTTAGTGTAAACTGCTCTCTTGTCTTTCTCACTCCGATGACCATTAAGCAACAATTGTTGATGCTACGTTGCTGCTACTGCTATTGCTATTGCTTACTACTGACACAAGCATTTACAAATTTCTGTATTTGACAATCCAGTTTGAGGTTATACCATTGAGAACAACGCAATTGACAATTGGATTGTCAGCATTACGAATGAATACAGTATATTTGAGAGGCATCAGCAGTAGCAGTGTTGGGGCTGTTGTGGAAAATCTGGATTTGGTGGTAGCAACATAGCAGCAATTGGTTTATCCGTAAAGGAAAAAAAATGCAAGCTGCAATGCTGCTTCTGTTGCTGATGAAGTATAGACATTGACATTCCTTATAAGGATGCCAAGTTAAGATCTTTTTTTGCAATTTTTTTGAGCACTTATTTTTGCTGTTGAATCAATTTTCATAGGGTTGTCACAACCAGTCTCCAACAGGTTTATTTTTTATGTAATTTTTCTGGAAACTACACGCTGTTGTATTTATATCACTTGTTAACCAGCAACTATGTGTAGCTTTTCATTTTTGTCCGAGTTTTAAGGATTCATCGTATTTTAATGCTGTGAGAAAACTGCTTTTTAGTGTCGCAAAATCTTATGTTAATTAAGTTGTTAAGTTGCACCTGCTTTTGATGTTTTTTGCAGCAATCGCAGGGCCGCATTTTGACAGTTTCATTTTGTATTTAATGATGCAAATAAATAAGTGATTACTTGAGTATTCTTGCGATTTAAAATTTGTAAGCTTTCTGATGAGTTGGTAAAATTACCTTATAAAATTTTGTATTCAAATAGAAAACTTTCTTAAAAAACGCCTACTATTTCCCTAATGATTATTGATTTTTTTTTATTTTCAAAGCATAATATAAGTATGTATATGAAACATAAAATAGCTTCGTAAAAAGAGTTATTTAGTGCACATTTTATATTTTATTTGACATTATGATGAGTAGTAAGTAACAAAGCTAAAAAGAATTTATAGCCAACAGTTTACGATGCATGAAAGTTGTTGGTTTTTCCTTTAAAAATCTACCATAAACCACACATACCCCCATGCTGCACATATGATATCTAAATAAATAAAAAAAAAAAACATTTTTTTATAGACCTTAAACGCAAGACAATGGCAATAAAATAAAATGTCGGCACTAAAAACAAACAACAATTTGAAAAAAGTAGATACATTATATGCAAACATCAACGATAACAGTAATTGAGTGATTACCTGAACGATAAACAATTTAAGTTAAGCACCAAAAAAACTCAAAATAAATGAAAAGAAGGAAATAAAAAGATAAGTATGTAGGTCTACGAAAATAAAACTTACTGAAAATAGCAACAACAAAAAATATGTTAAAAAATGGGGGGGGGGGCGGGAATGAACCCCAACTCAAAATTACCGACAGACACAACGTTTTAGACATAAGCAATAGTTTGATGCAACCAACTACTAATCGTTAGTATGACTATCAGTCTGAGAGTTGAGCGAGTTGGATCATCAGCACCTAAGGCAAACATTAGTTTAGCAACACATTGCACTGTGGTAATGGATTCGAAAATAAGTAAAAAAAGAAATATTTTTTTTCTTTTGTTCTATGGACACCATTGGGACATCAAAAAAATATTTCTGCCCACTGTTAGCTGGTTAAAAAGTTGTGTCTCGACGAATTCTTCATAATTTGACGACAGCGCAAAACTGCCTGCAAAGGATGCCTTTGTATACATGAGTCAAGTACTTTACTGGCTAGATTTGTGGAATGTAAAAGTATAAGTGGCTGTCCATGCAGAAAGAGTCCTTGAATTCCCAGTCTAAATTTTCAAGGTAGCTCTTTTTAGCTACAGATCTAATCTGAAAAAAAAAACGTATCCAAAATTATCAAAACACGAACGATTTCTATTTTTCAATACATTATTGACAATAAACGAAGCATTGGGCAAAAGAGTAAAAGCTATGTAATGAATCAATATTGAGAAATGTTAGTCCCTTTTCCATGAATGGTTACTTATAGAACTTAAAACTTTTCTATTTACATTATGTTTGGAGGACGATCTTTCATTGTGACCCTCGATCACATACACTATTCCTGGTACTTAATAAAGAAACTACTAACCGCTAAAAGGCTGCTGACGAGAGCATTGGATGCTGATGAGCAAACGTGACTTTTTTTAAAACTATTTACGTGATGGTTGTTCTTACGCTGTTGGATATTTCTATTATCAATTATTTCTTTTTTCAGTGGGCAAAATTTATAGCAAATATCATTTTTAAACAAATGCTGCTGGTAGAGAGTGTAGCTTCTCTGAGATTTAAGAATCTCGAAGCCGAAATTAGCAGAAAAAGTTTTACAGAAATCTAAATCAATAAACCTTAGTCATTTTTATCGGGCTGTTGATGAAACTTTAAGGATTTCTTTTAAGCCACTTCCTTTATCATGATTTGTTTTATTTTTGCCAAATTTCAAATTTAGTAAATGTCCTAATAAGAGCAGATTGCCAAAGAGAAAGTGTAACTGCTTTCGAATTTTCGTAATTTTATTACGACATATGATTTATTATTAAAAAAAATATATAAAATGTCTATAGTGTTATAATATGACCCGTGCTGCTAATGATCGAATGCGTTGATTCTAAAAAATCATTCAATTGCACGCAGCTTTAAGGCGTAAAATTGTTATTTAATTTTTTCACATCATCCATTTACGTTTTCAATGAAATATCCCCACTGTACTTTTTGTGTAGCGTACATTTTATTTATTTTCATCGTTGTGGCAGTCAGTGTTGGTGGCGGCAGACATCACAGGTACAAGCACCAGCCGCGTTTACACTACAGACGCTTTAGCACCAACAGCCAGTCTGCTGCTAATTGTTTAAATAAAAATTGTAAATGTTTATATTTGAAAATAAAAGGGGGAAGCTTAACAACAACAATAAAACGATAACAGACAGCAGCAGCAGAAACATTTTTGTTGTTGTTGTTGTCACTGGATACTTAACTTCCTTCTCCCAATTGTCAACAACATCAACGTCATCGCCATCGCTTTGTCGTCAAGTTGTCCCACTTCTGTTTACAAAATAAAAATAGAAAATAAAATATTTATTTAACTGTTTTTCCGTCTGTTTTATTTGACACTTCTAATCAGTGAGTTGTTTTATCAGTTATCAGCTAGCATGTCACTCTGCTGCGCCGGCAGGCTACCAATGTGTTAAAGTTGTTGACACTTGTGTGTCTTTTTTATTTACCGCTTTTTTTCCAAGTCCCCCTCACTCCTACTTTTTTTGTCACAGCTTGTTGTTATTAAAATTCGCGTGTTGCAGCACGTTCCATCAATAAAAGTTTTTATTTCCTGTTTAGAGTTGGTGCACTTGGTTAGAAAAAGTATCGATAATTTAAACTCTATAAAGTTCAAACATACATATTAGGAATTGAAGAAGCTGCAACCTCCAAAGACGGCTAGAGATAGTTGTGACGTGTCAAAAAGATATTTGGGTCAATGAATGAGAGAACTAGATGATGATATTTGGCTCTTGTCACGAGAGCCAAATAGCAAAGTTGAATTGTCTGCAATCTGTTCTTCTCCGTAGCATACAATTAATATCCATTCCAATCCAATCCAAATCCTTCCAATCCAATCCAATCCAATCGAATCCAATCCAGTCCAATCTAATCCATTCCAATCCAATTCAATTCAATTCAATTCAATTCAATCCAATCTAATTCAATTTAATCCAATCCAATCTAATCCAATCCTATCCAATCCAATCTAATCCAATCCTATCCTATCCAATCCAATCTAATGCAATACAATTAAATCCAATCCAATCCAATCCAATCCAATCCAATCCAATCCAATCCAATCCAATCCAATCCCATCTAATCCAATTCAATCCAATCCAATTCAATTGGTCGAATCCGTTCTAATCCAATTGATTATAATCGAATCCAATCCAATCTACTCTATTTAATCTAATTCATGTCAATTCGATCCAAGTCAAAACAATATGATTGTCTTGTAAGCACTATCTAAGTTTTTTACTATAAGGCTCCGAAACGTTCATAGCTCAGAGTTTTTATGAAATTGAATGTTTCGGATACGAGGGCCAGTCCAAAGTTATTTGTTTCCCCAATTACACTTTAGATTACAGAGACCCAATACATTTAAATATTTAAAAAGGGCTAATAAAAACTTTGCAGGGAAAATTTCAAAAACGTGCGGAATGTATCACTGATAACTTTATAAAGTGGATTGTTTGTGGAGTTTAAGCTTTAAGGATCGCTTACAAGACTTGTATGATGTCTTCTTGAAAGTGAAAGCTACAAAAAACAGTCAGAAAATACAAATTCAAGACAGTTTTTAAAAAACTGAAGCCATTCAACTTATTTCAATTAAATCGTAGATTAAACTCGGATTTGATCTTAATCGCCGATTAGTTAGTTACAAACATCGATATCTTATGTCAAGTAATCGGCTATTAACATGCAAATCGTCGATTAAAGTTAATATTAGAAATTTCTCCGATTAACGAAGTTCACTCGACTATTTTTGACGTTTGTTTTATTAAAATTAATCAATAAAAAATATTTTCTCTCAAATAGACCTTTGTGGAAACTTTTATGAAGTATAAATTATACAAAATCGCGAAAAGAAGCGAGAATAACACTTCTTGCGATCCAATAATTGGACAAAATGGACAGAAAAAAAGTTCTTCCAACACTTTCGCATATCAAAGCAGACAGTCTTTCTTACAAACTTTAGGGCCCACTATTTATCATTTCGGTATGACATCTGGATTTTATGCAATAGGCAGCATTTTGCAAACCGCTTGGGACTTTGGTGCCGTTTCTTCCATGTCTGCATCTTTCTGCTCTACAATATTTTTGTCATTTGCTAACTGTAATATTCTCAATTAAGCTCAAATGTCTGTATGAAAAATTCGCAATTGACCTAATTTGTTGCTTGTTTTGTTAAGCTGAGATTTATTTATGTTGAATAAATTCAGAGATAATTTGCCAAATTCAATTCGAGATATAATAGCAGTTTAAGAATTATCCGTTTAAAGTTATATTCAAAAAATAGATAAGCTAACAGTCCTTAGAAATAAAATCTGTAGATTATCTACAATAAAAAAAGTTTACCAAAAAATGGAATTTTATCTATTGAGATGGATTTTGATGCATACATTTTTTTCTTCGTGACACCACTGATTGTGTCAAATATACCAAGAACAACGCTGTATCAAAAGCGGAATGGAATTCAGCTTACTACGTTTTAAAATATTCAACAAAACAGTATCGTTTATTATAACAAGTATCGGATAAATGTGTCATCTTCCTACTACTAAACATAAGAGTAATAAATGTTCTCTTCCAGTAACTATTAAATAACTCTTATTGTTGCTCTGTCAATTTTACAGTACTTTCAGCGCTTTTATAATACAATAGAAAATCTAACACTGCATGGTACCAACTTTTATTGTTTTTTGGGTTTATTTTTTAAAGTTTTTATGGTTTATTTTTATCTGATTTGCTTTGCTCTTTCAACACTTTATGTGTTGACATTCAGATAAAAATCTGACGGTTCAGTTTGTATAAATTAAGCATTTTCCAGCTCTTTAATTATAATTCTCTGAAAGCATAGCAATTGCGAAACACATGAGAGTACTGTCGCTCAGTTAGCGTGCTGGCATGTTTTACTACCATCTTTTTTATTATCATACCCTCTTTTGTCTTTGCTGTTTAAAATTGACGTTTCTTGGTAATTAAGCAGTTAAAATGTCATAAATTAGGGCCATAAAACAATTCTTGGAAGTTTTTGTTTTTGATAAACATTTAGTAGTTACAAAATGTATCATTAGAGTGACATTATTTTAAAATACGTGCTTGATAAAATAAAGCCATGGGCTATATTTTAGATAAAGTTTTATTTTAATGAAAATACCAAATAATTACTTTATTTTCAATTAACACAGTTAGTTTTCATACTAAAGGTTGGAGTGCTAAAAAGTCAAATTATCACTAAATAAAATTCAAAAAGATAAAATAAATTAAAATTTATGTGAAACATTTAATTTTATATAATTGAAAATATTTTTTATTTTTGCCTTTAGCTCGATAACACAAATTGGATGCAACCTTTAACTTATATGTTTTAGGCCTTTTATTAATTTGGGGATGGTCTATAGTAAATGAAATTCTTTATTCATGGCCGCTGAATATTTCGCTTATTTCAAGCAAATTTTGCTTTTTCCTTCTCATGACGTATGCGTATTGTCCTTCTCATTTAATATTTAAAATAAAGTTTATTTAATTGCGCTGTACTTTTTGTTTAACATGACGTATGCGTAACTTTCGAAACATTTTTAATTATTTTTCTATCATCGTATTTAAAATATTTAATTACATATCACTAAGCCTTCACAGAATTCAATAACAAATTTCTCTGTTTTCAACTTTCATTTCAGGTGACATTCTCTCAGGCGTCTGTTTTGTTGGCCAACTGGACACTCATTCGCTAGGTGTCTTCCTTATATTGCCGTTATGCATTTATCTCTCCATCGGTGCTCTGTTTCTACTCGCCGGCTTTGTTTCACTCTTTCGCATACGTACCGTCATGAAGACTGATGGCAAACGTACGGATAAACTGGAGCGTCTCATGTTACGTATTGGTTTTTTCTCGGGACTCTTCATACTGCCTGCACTGGGATTTCTCGGTTGTCTCTTCTATGAATACTATAATTTAGACGATTGGCTAATACAATGGAACCGTGATATGTGTAAATCTTTTTCAATACCCTGCCCTATGGTACGTAATGCCGGCGAAGAGGCGCGTCCCATATTTCAAATATATATGGTCAAATATCTGTGCTCAATGCTAGTGGGCGTGACATCAAGCGTTTGGCTGTACTCAAGTAAAACTATGGTTAGTTGGCGAAATTTCGTGGAAAGATTGCAGGGTAAAGATCCACGTACACGCGCGCAGGCCTATGTTTAGTTTGTCGAAATCGCTCAATCGAGACATAACTTTAATACTGGTGAAAAAACAACTCTATTTTGAGTTTCTTTTTTTATTAATTGACACTCGAAATTTGACTCAATAAAACGCGTGCAATTAAATGCAAAATAAGCGTGATACTGTTTACGTAATCATAAATAGACCACAGTGCAATTGAGCACATTTTTGCATCTATAACTCAACATTTTGAGTGATATCAAAATTTTTAAATTGTGTAAAAAAAAACTTTTAAAATTTATTCCTTTTGACAAACTAATGTAGATTTAAGCGTTATAAACTTGTGCGTTAAACTACAAAGGAGTGAATGTTTAATGTTTGTTTTTTTTGTGATATATGTATGTATGTCCATTTTTGAGTGATTTTATAATTTGTTTAAGGTATAAGAAATACACAATGTATGTGTGTGTATAGTAATTATATATAAGAGATTTTTAATCAAAATGAATTAAGCTATGAATATTTAAATAATTAAATTAAGAATTTGTTTTAAAATTTCCCGATTTGAAAAATTAATATTTAGTTTGCAACAATTAGTAATAGTTGTAAAAGCTTTACATGTGCCCTATAAACTAAAAATAGTTTTAAAATTATTTTATGTAAAATATTTACATTAAAAAAACAATAATTAAGTGAAAATTTGAGTGTTTGCCATATTTCGTAGTTAATAAATGATAAAATTTGATGAATAATTTCAAACAGTAACTTAACTTACTTAGAAAAAAAGGCTCCAAATTAAATCGCATCAAAAAAATTCAACCATTTTATTATTGCTAAGCATTTAAAAAAAAAATAAATCTGAAATCGAAATCAAGACTTCAAATTATATCAAAGCTGTCACATGGTAGTCCAGAACTTGATATTAAACACGGACTTAAGTCAGCTCTATTATGTCGCACAATTAGATTTTTACTCTTGGAGTAAATACAAATGACCCGCTGATGATATCCTATACAAGAGGCATATGATAAGCATTTAATTGCTCTATGAAATGAATATGCTCCTAATGGTCTTAACATTTAGAACTTCATACCTCAGACTTGTTGTAATTTATTATAATCATTTGTTTTTATTTGAATCTGCTTCATATTATTAACTTTTAATAATAGCCGCAGAAGCAAAACTTCTATTACTTTGCTTATCATGACATTTGCAGTTCATGTTATTGCTTTATTGAAATCAGATCTTAATAACTTGGATACAACCCTAAACTGTTGTATATTTTAGTCATTGGAAAACAAATAAAATTTTATTATTATTGTTTGCTAACAATAATAGCATTTTAGAATATCTTAGTGAAATTTTGAAAATAGCCTTGATTTAATTTTGTGTACCATGACTTATGCATTGCATTAAATTGCTACGAAAAATATATTTTCCTCCGTTGGTTAAAATATAAAAAACTTGATATCATAAGTTTGATGTGATTGTAGATACAAATATTGTGGCCATGTTTCAGTTTCGACAATGCTCTGCGATATTATAAATACTTATTCATGGCCGCCTTAGCTTTCAAATGTTTCAAAACATAATCTTCCGTATATTTCTTGTCATGACGTATGAGTAATGCTTAATTGCGCTAAGAAGTTAAACTTCTTATTATAAATAATACGACAGCAATGAATCCAAAAAAATCATGCGTCGACAGCATATTTCCCATCACCTACAAGTGTTAAAAATAACTCCTTCTTGATGACAATAATTTTAAAAACGGTTTTTGACTTAATTTTGATTACTAGGCATATGAGTAACATTTAGTTGCCATTTTTAAAAGTTCTTTTGTAAATATAGTGAATTTTCTCCTAAATTGATGTAATGTAAGACCAATACGTCTTGGTTTCTTTATAGTTTTAGCAATGCTGTGTAAAAAAAACCAATTTTTAACAATGGCCACTTGCATCGGCCTCAAAACAAGGAATAATGTTTGGTATGCCAAGTTTGATGTAACTGAAACTCGTAGAAACTTTTTTTATTTTGAGTGTGTGGTCTAAAAAAATAAATTTTTGGGAATAGCTGTAAACAGATTACCGTAACGCATGCGTAAAGTTCAGTTGAGCTTTGAAAAGAATTTCCTTTATTATATGTTAATGCTTGATAACTTACGCTCGATAAAATTTAAAATCAATACGTAATGGTTAATGTTTTACATTTTTGGGTTATGCTGGCTATAAATTTAGAGCAGATTTGCTTGTGGTTATACGTTTCCAATTTACTCGCATCAACATATTTTCTATTTTGCTTGCAACAGAAAATGGTTTTTTTTTAGATTTTGCTATTCACTCAAGTTTTCACTCAATCATTTTCTACATTTATAAGCTTAAATTTTAAATGAACAAATTTTGTAAAAACTCTAGATAAACTCAACAAACTACACTAAGTAAACGTCCTCCATGTGCTAAAAATTTAATTGTATTTATATTTTAATTTAAATAATATTTATATGTGTGAAATTATATCATAAACAATACTAACTAATAAGTGATTTTAATGACGTTGTAGTCATGATTTAAATAATTTTAATTCTTAAATTGAACCAAAATATAAATATATAAGAATTTAAAATGAAAATAAGAAAATTATTAACAACTGCCACATCCGCTCAACGATACTAATGACATTATCACTCAATTTTTAAACATTTGACACACTAAACCAACAAAAAAACAAAATCAAAAGCATACTAAGTAAATTTCAACATTTGTACAAAATTTTAGAAATTATTTACCCTAGAACCATAAGCAAACAACGATAAAATCAATTGCGATAAATTGGGTACAGTGTAACAAATCACATAAATTCTAACAAAATAAAACCCTTGTAAGAGTCCTTTTTGTTGGCTATTGTAATATAGTATATATACACATATATATAACCAAATTATGTATGTAAAGCGATAATGAAGAAAATATAGCATGTAAAAGAATATAAAAAAATAAAAATAATTATTGTTAAAGACTGAAATCTTGTGTTTATTTTATTTTTACTAGAAATAACACTGTGTAAGTAGTTAAAAATTATAACTTTTATTTAATTAAAATTTAGAGCCTTACATACCAAGCTCGATGTTATTTAGATTCCATGTCTCTTACCCATATTTATACTTTGTGTATGCTCTACATAAATTACAATTTTCATTAATGGCTGCCGACGATATCACTGGTGCCTACTTGGTTAGCGACTCAGTGATTTTTAAAAATTTAACTTTTTCCTAGCATTTTATTTTTCTTTACTCTATACAAACTTCACTTATTACAGAAAATTGTAAAACGACCACCCGTGCGTTTCAGCATTGGAACGCCTGCTAAAGTATTCATATTTTATTGCTGTTGCGGCACAATAATAAAATAATACAGCAGGTGGCAACACTGCCTTTGCATAAGTTTTCAATTTCTCAATTACATTATTTACATACTGAGCGCGCAGCAGTTACTGCTTTGAATATCCTGAACATCAAAAATTCATAATTACAGAAACAACAACGATAAAAAAGAAAAGCAAAAATATACTGTAAAATATAATCGTTAATAAAATGTGTTTTAAAAGAATAAAATAAATAAAACAGCGGAAAAATCGGAGCACTGCACCAGTCAAAGCAAAAGTATTTTTACCAAAGAAGCAAAGGAAGTAATATCCTAGTAGGTAAAAGTAGTAGTAAGAAGCGTTATCATTGGGTAGGAGCAGGACATCTCAACTCTATACTGACTTAGTTGAACAATTGTGCTGAGAAAATAAGGGCTGTTATGGATGCTTTGCGAAGTAAATCAATAAAATGTGGATAGACCAATACTTAAAAGATTGATATCTAAAAATGTGAACATCTTTGAATGGTGATATTTTTTAATTTCACAAATCATGAAATCGAACATAAAGAGCAGATTATTTAGTTTAAACTCTGCTAGCAAAAGTAGGGCTGCTATTGAAAAACTTGAAAAATTGATTTTGAAAAGACGTTTAGGTATGCGACAATATTGGTATGTGCATTGCCGTTTCTCGTAGCAGTGCAAGTAAGGTTTTTCATGCAGAGGTCTTGCTCGATTGCTTACTGGGATAATGATATTAAAGCGTGTAATTTTACTGCGAACGCGCTTGCAATATGCTATGTTGTTTGTGAGTGTTTGGCACAAGCGTGTTTTCGAGCAATTTTAATTGAAATGCATTAATTACTGTGAAATTAAGTTTTTCTCCTTCATTTGTAAATTAACAAAAATACGTGATACGCTGCATACAAGTACATTTTTTATTTATATGAAAGGACTGTTGATTGAAGAGTTTTTAATTTGCCAATAACGCAGTGTTTCTTGTACGAGTACGAGTATTATACCTATCGCACACCCACTTCAAAAGTGTCTTAACTCAAAATATTTAATTTTCGAGATGATCATATTAATTTTTCAAACTGCACATTTCCAGAACAAGATTTTCATTTTCTGTGTTTCAGATTTTGCTTAACCTATGTATATCAAATAATTAAGACACAACTTCATTCTGCACTGGTTAAAAAGATTTGTAAGAAAAGTTTTTGAGTTGTGTCACTCTTGAAGTGAGTGTGCGCTATGTATGTAAGTTTTACTATAAAAGGAATTGGTGCTAAGTGGTACAAGTGTCCTTTTAAATCCAGCCTCAATTTGTGCAGAAATGGTGTAGTGAAATTGTTGTAAAAAAGTGACACAAGTTTGATGATTATCAGATTTTGCGTTCTGCTGAGTGAAAGTCAACTAATTTTCAGAATATATCAAGAATATACGAATATGTTACTTGTATTCTTTCGCATTTATCCTATTCAATGTTGCGTAATTTATGCTTTTGTTTAGCAAAATTGATGCAAGTTCTTGTTAGTAGTTAATTTGCCTTTTCGCACGATGTTTAGAGTTTTCGTTAACCAAATAAAAGTCCTTACATTTTCAAAATGTTTGGATGTCCCCGAAGGTGATAAAATATTTGAAGTTTACTTATATGACATATTAAAGCTTATAACTCCGCCACGATATAGCTTGGAGCAAATGTTTTAATGGCATTTATGACAACCTGTAGCTACTTCGCAAGAATATTAAACTTTAAATAATGGCTGCGCATTAGAGCCATGTTTATTGATTGTAAGAAAATTTCTGGTCATACAAAGAAAACTTGTGTTAGTTGAAACACTGTGCTTTTTAAAGCAATTATAGATTTTTAATGTAAATGATACCTTATTGTGTTGAAGGTAGCTGGTGCTTTACATTTTCATTGATGACATTTTAATAAATAAAATTTCATAGCACAGCACCGATATATCCTATGCCATACATATTTCTATCGTTTTTATAAATTTTTAACTGTTCTGCATGAATATTAAGTTTTTTATATTGGCCGCGCTTTAACAAACTGCTTACAAAAGTAATAACGATATTTTTTTCATATTTACAATTGTTGTGCTGTAATGCATCTTGAGGCAACTCTAAACTTTTAATGTACATGCTGACATCGAGAGAAGTTATCAAATTTTTAGACAACTTTTTGCAAATTTTTAAAATACCGCAAAATTCTATCCCAAGAGCCAAACAAAAGTTCAGCAAACTTTTAAAGTGAAAAAAAAGAAACCAAAGTAAAAAACCCTATTGGCACTTTAAATCTGCATTTTAAATGTGAAAAAAAATCATAGAGTAGCCAAAGAACCCAACAAATTGCATTAAAGTTTAAATGGAAACTTCAGTTAGCAAACCATAGAAAAATAAGCCCTACTCTCTACTACAATTTGAAGCGCTGTTACGTAGCATTAAAAAAGAAGCTGCAAACGTACGGTCGCAAGGCACGATTTTCATGTTGTTGCTTCTTATTTAATGCTTTGCTGCTTGCAAAATGTTAAGCAGCAATTGCTGTTGCAGATGATTCTTATGGCCTCATACGAGCACTCGCATTTTTTATTTTCGAAATTTTCTTTTTGTTTTCGATTTCCAAATGCCTTAAAGGCAACTAGAAGTTTAGATTAAAAAAATTACAAAAAAAAATTACAAAAAAATTGTACTTTTTTATCAAAAAGAAGTTCTTCGATTGCATAAGCAGACAGCCGTATACGGAAGAGAAGACACATTTGCCTGCAGTACCGCGCGCACTGAAAGCAATGCTTTATGAGCCATAACAATGTTGCTTAGAGTTGCCAGAAAAAAAGTGGCTATTTTGCTAAGAGTTTTTGTTTTGCTGTTGTTTTAAGATAGTACCTATTTTCCATATTTACTCATATCTCAAGCTAAAAAGGTCATATATCTCATATTCGATAACGGTGCGATCGATTAAGGCTTAGACATTATTGTTAGTTCTTAACTGATCTCTAATAATAATTAGGTCTTATTAATGGACGCTCTTTAGAAACTCGGCATTTATTAAAGCACACATGCCGATTGTTATTATTTTTTATTTTTTTTTTTTGTTTAATGAAGCAGACAGTCTGTTGATGGTTCATTGGCTTTAATTTTAAAGTTTGAAGCCTTAGAAGTGATTCTACGCTAGTGTCCCATACGTCATAATAAATAGAAATAGCAGCAATAAATACCAGGGATTTGGCTTTGGTAGATATGTGTGAGTCAATTTCATCAATTAATCTACGTTTTCAATGAATTTTAAGGTTTAAACATTGGCCGTTCCTTAGAACCTCAGTCTTTATTTTACGGAAATGTTCATATTTTAGAATAATTCTACAATATGTCGCACAAGATTTTGAGTATGTTAAGCCAAGCAATAAATTTTTAATAGATATTAAGTGTATTATAGGATGTACATTGGTAAAGAATGAAGATATAGTTTCCTTAGCCTCAGCGGTAACAGCCTTAACAATTACACTGAAAAATAATTTTTCAAAAAATTTTGAAAATCAGTGGTGTGCATTTCTAAAAAGACTTTGAAGTGCTAAATTTGAGTATGCCCTCTGATATTCTAGTTTTTTAAAATTCAGCATAGAAACGTATTAAGAACTCGCAACACTGAGAGCAGTGAAAAGATGGAGATAAATATCGTTTGAATTAGTTACTCAGCACAAAAATGCCTTTTCACAAATACGTATTTTATTACAGTCAGCTTTTTTTCTAAACAAAGCAATTAAAGGTTACTCATACGTCAATTTAAAAGAAACCACAGCGCTTAGCTCAACTCTGATCTAACTTAGGCCAAATTAGTGCATATGAAGTTCGTTTTTTCAAAATCGCTTCACGAGCAATAAAGATTAATTTTTGGCCGCTCTTTAACAAACAGTTACAATCACCACACTGTTAGGTATCGTAAACTTAAGTTGACGATATGGCAACACTCCAAAACAAATAAGTCAACTAATGCTTTAAGACATAAGTCAAAGCAAACTCAAACATATAAAACACCCAAAATAAAAAGACAAGAAGTCACAATTCGCCACAAACGGTGCAATTTTAAGGTGACCAAATGTCAACAAAATCAGCATACACATGTATGTGTTAAAGCGGCGTCTGTGTGTGCACTTTTTAAAACTTTTAAATGTTCAAATGAATAAATGAAACCTGCGAAAAAAAAATTGGCAAAGCAAGCAATCAAGAAGGAGGCCTACATAATTGGACCATTAGTCAAGGCTGGCACGGAGCCTGACAAAGTAGTCACCAGCCAAAATCAGTGGAGGGGGGTAAAGTCATAAGTGTAGCAATGGCAGCAGCATTGCTACATATTCTAATGCGCAATGTTACTGTGGCCAAGACACGATTTACTTTGGCTGCGCTATTGTTGGCAATGGCCTCTGGCATATTTTTATTTCTTATTTCTTAAGACTTTTAAGCGCGATTCCATTGGGTCGCTTTTATGTTTGCAGCATTTTTTTCTTAATTTCGATAGTTCAATGAAAAATTTGTTGCCACATTTTGGTTTGTTAAGCTCGCTGGGAAAAAAACTCTTTAACTTAAAAACAAAAATCAGTTAACTTTAAGGTTCTATGAACTTGATGGAACATTAGAAAAAAAACTTGTTTTTAATGAAATTCTCACGTTTCTTGAACTCAATTAAAGGCAGCACAATTTCAGCATAAAAATCCAAACCTTTTCATTGACCTTTTTTAGTTCAGTGAATCTATGGAGATTCACTTAAGTGTGGACGAGATGCTCGCTGTACTGAGGTCAGATTAAGTCTGCCTTTCGGTCTCGCTTACAGTGCTTAAATAAAGGTAAGGCTCAGTATTTTGATTTACACGGATAAAAAATTCAAATAACTCTTTAATTTTAATGCGAAAAAGAGTTAATTTTTAGATACATTATAGATCATTATGCAAAAAAAAATCTTAAAATTATTTTGTTGTGTACGATTCATATTGAGTGAGCAGGTTTTAGTGTCCTGTGCTTGTTAGTATTGGCTGCAAGAAAATGGACACTAAAATTAAAATAACAAACACATCATGTTTAAGGAGCCCCACAACTCAGCTCCGATGTAAGTAAGGCTAAATATTTGAATAGACTTAAGTCAGCTTATAAGCCAAGTACACGAATATTAAGTTTTAAATAAGGGTCGCTCCAATATCGGGGCTGTCTTGACCTTTTGAATGCTAATTCTAAAATCTAATGGCTTTAATTTGTAACATTTATTTTATAATTACCAAATATGAGATCATATCAAAATTAAGGGTTACTCATACGTCGAATTAAATAAAATGCTTATAGCTCAGCTCTGATGTTAGCTATGCCTGAATTATCTGTATTATTTTTGTTTGCTACTTACAAACCTGTGCGAATATTAGATTTTAAATTATGGCTGCCTTTTAATAAAAGAGTTATGGAGTTTTTATATTATTGAATTCAAAATAAGCCAAGCAATGTTGCTAAGAAATAAGTTCCACGTATGGGCTTTACTTTCTCTCTGAGTAGACTGTGATATATTTTGATCTCAAAGCGGTACCAATTCAATAGTAAAAGATCGGATCGGAAGTTTTTAAGGGTCGACATGGAAGTGTGTGACATTAAAATATTTTACAAAAAATATTTAAGTCATTTTAAGAAAAACAAATCTCTCCGTGTAGAATTTTCTGCTTTATTTCAAACTTTAAAACGTGACCCACGTTAGTTATCACCCGCACAGCATCAACTCTTGTTGTTGCTATTAAGCTCTTCTCCTAAGCCAAAACGAAAAAAGCCCACTATTTTATGTAGCTGTTGCCCCGCTGCTCCTTCATGTGAGAAATCTCTTTTTTTGGCTTTTAAGTTGGCTTACAACATATTTTGTTGCTATTGTATCGGCCTCACGACCTTTTCTTACTGTGCAATGTTTTTTATTTATTTTTATAGATACGGCTAATGGCGTTCGCAAATCCCTAGTTCGATGACGTCCACGTTTTGTCCGTCTTAAAGTCTGTAGCCAATTTTTAATGGTTTGTTTCTATTGTTGCTGTTACTGCTGAAAGCCTCCACCATTTGGTGTGGGTTCCTATTGTACCAAGGTGTGGAAGTCTGTCTGTTTGTTTGTTTTGTTTCATTTTCCAGTTACCTAAGCGTGTTGTAGTATCATTGTCTGTTTTGAAGACGCTGATCAAGATGCAAGTCCATGAGACGTTAAAGCGTTTTTGGTTGGTTGTGGATGTTGCTGCTGCTGATGAGGATGATGACTGTGTCTTTACTGATGAAAGAAAAATTATTACAACGACGTTGACGATGAAGATGATGATGACGCCGTGCCAAATATTTAAGTAACCTCAGTCTCGGCACTCTACAAATTTGCGGAGATTTGTTGTAGAACCTTTGGTATTTGTGGAGTCAAAGATTTTGATGCGATTTATTTACCAAGTTGCTTTGCTTGGGAGTGCTAAGCTTTATTTTTGTGTGGATACATTAAGTTTTACATTAAAATTAAAAAACTTTTAGGTTAATGGTTTGATAAGGTCATCAATGCATTTATAACTTCGATGGAAATTTTGAAGACCTATAATTCATCAAAATGATTTATACAATAAATTATTAAAGAAAAGTATACTTATACGCAACATATATAGAGAAAAGGTCTTCTTCCAATAGCTCAAATTTGTGCAAAATTTCGTTTAAGACACAAAAAAGTGGCAAATACTTCGCCAAACGTTCACTTTCAAACAATCACTAACTTAAGCTACCAATATCACATTAAAAGTTTTATTATCAGATTTTAACTACGCAAGTAAAATACAGTCAGGCATTTGTGGACGCAATCAAATTTAAATTTGTTATCAAATCTTATTTAGCACCATGAAATAAAGAAGGAAGTAGTTTTCTCATAACTTTTATTACACATAATAGTTAAAGTTTTAATACTCAAATCATATTATTATTACCTCTCTTCGCAGTTTCTGGCAAATCTTTACAATACCAAAGTTATTCCCGACATACACAGGGAAAAATGATGTAAGAAATAATGTTCTGAATATCCATTTACGCTTAGAACTCACGCAAAGTATGAAAATGTCATAATCAAAGAGAAAGAGAATTTGACATAGTAATCTTTCTGCGTGTAAACGCGAATGCAAAGGGAAAAAAGAATAAAAATTTTCAAAAGAATATATCCATGTGTAAGTTGGGCGACAGCGTCTTTTATTTTTATGACCTCTTTACTTGTGTACACGCTACTGCGTTCTGCTTGTGCTGTTGTCTGCTTATCCATTGAACATTTTTCTTTTATTGACTTCTTTTGTCGGGAAATTTCTATATAAAACTCTACTGTAATCATAAGATTTTCTTGTTGAAGTAATAAAACAACACACCACTGTTTTTTTATTGAGATGATGATGTTGACGGCAACGCTGGTGTTTATTGATTACTTGAATATTTTCCGCAGCGCTGAACGAATAAAAACTTGACCAGCGGTCAACAACATTTGAGAAAACAATTCAGAATTCTCCAAAAACTTTAGTTTTGAGAAACTTCTCTGGGAAAATGTATTTGTATTTTTAAAAATTTATAACAAATATCTTTCATTTAAGTTAACTTTGTTTACGAAACGTGGGATAATTTAAGTCACATAACATTTTCAAAAACAATACTAAAAATAAAGTCTGAAGTCCCTTGAAAACTAAGAAAATGTTATAAATATTTCGAAACTCTTGTTTTGCACCATAGAGTGATCCTTGGCTGCATTAGAAAAAAAATCATTATTTGAGAGAGTACACTCCTTTATTATTGTGCATTTGAGTCACTTACGAAACCCACGAAAGTTTTAATGAAAACTATTAATGTTTCAATCTAATCTGATCGGAAGTGGATCTTTCACTTTATTTTGCATTTTGCGTACTGGTCTAGAATTCTGTTCTCATTGTATTTGAAAACGCATTAGCGTTGTAAAGCAATATTATGTAGCCTTTCAAATGACATACTACTCGCCCTTAAACAATTTAGGGTTGCTTAGATATGGACGGCCAAGCAATCGAGCTCTAGTGTCCTTTTGCCAATGCAACGTTGTATTTGAACTTAAATGCTTTAAATGGCCAAATATGCTTCCAATTTATAGCTTATTATAAGCCACTAGTTTCTTAACTAATTTGAAATATTTTTCACTCCAGGTTACGTTCAGAAAAAGACCGTATTAATATTTTCCCAAAACTTTAATATTTCATTACAATAAATATTTTGTCACAAATTTCCGTGAATTTCATAAGTGAAACGTGAAAATTAAGGATCACTCAAATGTATAGATATCTACTTGCAAAACGCTTTAATATTCTAACGCAATTTTATGTGATCCTTTACTTCACCATTTTGCTCTCGCTTGTTCTATGGCCATTACGTTCAATGCCCTGCTTCATCGTCTTTTCGCACGTTTGCATGGAAATTTGCCCTTAGGGGGCAATTGTAGAAATTGCAAAATCACAAGAACAGCAACAGCAACAAACAACAATAACAAAAAGTCACAATAACTCCAACAAGGATAATAAAAGTAAAAGCATAACACCACAAAGCAATGCAAAGTAAAAATACGAGAAAGATAGAAAGCATGAATGAAGGCTTAAAAAAAAAAGATGGTTTATACCAATTTTGCTTCAGGACTGCAGGGCAAAAAGAAAAAAAACAGAAAAAAATAACGAAAGGTTTACGCAAATTTTGCTTTTGAGTGCCACCTCTATTGCCACGTGATTTGTGTGAAAATGCATAACATATGAAACTGGAGATAGAAAAGATAGAAAATTGCCTCAAGCGTTCAATTACGCTATGTTCATACAATATGTTTGAAACATGTGGGGGAAAAGACATAAGGGACTAAGTATATATCGGGCATTTAAAGCCAAAACGTAAAAAGCTAGTCTCCGAATTTTCTGATGATGAATCAAAAATATTTACGCAATTGTTGCATTATACTTTTTAAAAATTTATAAAACTAAAAGAATTATTGTAGCTATACATATAACAATAATTACATTAAATGTCAACTTAATGCAAAAATTCTTAGAACAAAGAATTTAGGGATTTAGTTGAATTTCTAAAAAAAATGTCACCATTTTATTTCATTTTAAACATCAAAATTGACCAAGACTCAAAGTTGGTTGGTTTTGATTTTCATCATTTAACATTTCAATAAGTGCCAATTTGAGTTCGTTAATTTGTTGCGTCAACAACTAAAAGAGGCGACTTAAGCCAAATTTCACACTGAAATAGGGTCATTAAGGCTTAAAGATAAAAATTTGAAAAAAATTTTTGAAAAATTTGTTTATTCTATTTCGAACCAATTGAGGGGACGTCGTCATTTCTTTTTTGCGAAGAACCAATAGCTGAAAGTGGCGTCTTACGCTAAATTTCACATTGGAATAGGGTCAGTATGGGTTAAAGATAAAAATTTTTAAAAAATTTTAAAACTTTTTCATATCACTTCGAACCAATTGAGGGGGCGTCTTTATTTTTTGTTAAGAACCACCCTAATATACAATATCGGATAAATTAAAAAAACATTTTTAAAAGTAATTTTATTCATAAATGTTTTAGTAAGATCATGACGAAAAAATTTTCCCGACTAGTTTTTAAGAAAAACCATACAGTTTTTAAGCAAATTGTAATTACATGGCTTTATTTTCCCTAGAAAATTTACCATAAGAAAAAACATTACATGGCAGAATGAAACATTCCGTTTTCAAATATAAAGGGAAAGTGAAAACTGTTTTGCTAATGGAAAACAGAAATAAAGTAACTACGTAAGAATTGTATTTTGATGAATTTTGATGAAAAAGATGTGTAAAAATATGGAGACACTTGAATGACGATGTCTTCCACCATGCATAGAATGTCAAATATCACAAATACTCAATAATTTTTAAGTTCTAAACAAACTTTATTTGTCACAAAACTCTCGTTAACAAGTTAAAAACTATAAAACTAAACAACGCTGCTAGTTGGTATAAGAGCATCTTTAAAAGATCAAGATCTAAAATATTGAACTAAAACTCTGGAAAATGAGACGATTCCCGCCTATTGACAAAGCTAATGTAAGCTTATTTCCATAATATTTTATTTTACTACTTATAAGAGCTGTATGAATGAAGAAAAGAGGAATGGTAACTGTGCCTATAAGTGTTAAGTTTTTGATCGTAACTTATTTGAAATGTTACTCATCTTTCCGCTGTCGTACTGAAACTTAAATGCTGAGCCTATTCAAATTGGTGAATCAGGTTCAAATAATGACCAACGTTTTATCATATTTTTTCGCAAGTGTGCCCAAAAAAAAAAATCTAACACTTTTTGTATGTTAAACACTTAAAAACTTTTAAGCACTCACTCGCAAACACTTAGCTACACATACTTGAGAAATCCTTTGTGCAACAAGCAAACAAAATATCCATTCAAGTACACATTTGCTGGCAGTAGGATTTTCGTAGCTTTTACTTTTAGCAGTTTTTTTTTGCTAAAGCTAAACTCAGTTTTTCTTAAGATTTCTTACATTTGATTTACTTATACAGAATTTTTTTATAATGTTGTTTCTTTACATTTGTCACCTTCACTACTCATTTTTTACTTTGCTGGAGTGTATTACCACACAAAGGCGTGCTAAAGTACGTTATTATCCTTTGCTGCTTAGCTATGCATTGTTGCACACTAGAGTAACCCAATATACAAAAGTATTACAATGTTTAGCTGCGCGTAACTTTAGTGAAATTAAGGAGTTTAGAGCTTACAAAAAAACATGTTAAGGTAAGAAAAAAGTTAAATTTTTGTGCAGCTGCTGTCAAAATACCTAAAACTGACGAAGTATTTCAGTTTTTTACTTTTTATTGTACAAAAAATGTAAGAAGAACTTTTTTGCAATTTAACACCAAACTGCAACAATTTGCATTAAAACTGTAAATGTTTCAATAAATTAATTTAAATTCTACAATTTCCATTAATTAATTTATAAGTAAAAATTTGCAATTTTTTTACAAGCTCAAATAAAATTTTACTCATACGTTACGTTGCACATATTGTTGCAGTATCGTACCATTTTGTAAGCAACACAAGCAATTTATAAATAATTTCTGACTTGATTTTCAAACGTAAATTATTTATTGCATACTCTAAGGCTAATAAAATTAGGCTTCAACAACAACTACAGACAAACTGCACGTTGTCAAGGCAATAGTTGTAATAAACTCACTTACTTGCTAAATAACAAGATTACAAAGTGTTGTCTTACGTCGTTGGCTGTTGCTGTTTAATAAATAAATGCAATTTTGTTGCATGTGTATTTACAGCTATCAACATGTTGGTGTTAGATTCAGGGCTTGTTATTGTGTGTGTAATTTGTTTGAACTTTGTGATGCTTACTAGTTGTGCAGTAAAAGCAACCGGCAATTTGTGTGGAGCCAGTAAAAATAAATTTATACACAAACAACAAAAATTAAGTTTTAATAAAAATTTAAAATCTATTCAGCAAAACTTAAGCTAAATTTGGATTATTTCGACCTAAAATACTTTGTAGACTTTTTAATTTATATTCTTACATACGTATATACATATAATAATTAAATAAATAATTAGATGTCACTCATACGTAATCTGTAACACTTTGTTGGTTTGTGTGAGGCTTACGCAACAACAAATGAACTAATTTTATATAGATTTTTACCTATGGTATATAGAGCTGTATAGATTCTGATTTTTATTCTCATGTGTCATTTTATTTAAACAAAAAATAAATATGTATTAACGAAATATTACTTAATAAAAAATTGCAAATTACAAAACTTATAATTTTACAACACTCATACACCATGCAATGCCAAATTTATTCTGTTTGAGTGATACCCATTCTACAGTGTTCAAAAAATATTTATTTAATAAATTGAACTGCCAAAATAACAAACCAACTTTATGGACTATCGAAAAATAGAACGAGTCAAATTCATTTTCTGTTCAACAAAGTTTTTATAAAAAAATCTTAATCTTCTGCAGCTTAATGTAACAAAGTTTTGAACACAAAATTTGTTGCTGCAGCTCACCAAAGCTTGCGGCATTAAAATTTCAACAAATTTCCAAAACAGCAAACGTTGCACACAAAAAGTTTGCACACAATTCGCAATGCTGTTTTGTCAAGGAAATGAAAAAAATGTATATTATATAAAAACAAAAGATATAACAAATTGGGCAACTAAACAGCTGCAGGACTTGGTGTAAAGTTTGCTTAAAGTTTTAAAAAAAAATAGAGAAAATTAATGCGAACTCAAAAATTGCAAAATATCTAACTTTTCAATATTAAAGTTTTTCAGTTAACATTTTACTTAGTTGTAGCAACTAAATATCCGACTTTTTTGCAACCCAGCAAACTTAAAAGAAGCGATTTTTTTTAAAAAATAAAAATGCTTAAAAATTGTAAAATAGTTTACATGAAACTTTCGCTGAAGTGCCTTGGTGGGCTCTCATCAAATTTTGTAGTTTTTATATTAAAACTGAAACTGAACAAAAACTATAAGCATTTTAGTCATAAATTGTATCGAGGTTAGGGCATTGGTGCCTAAAGTCATTATTTGAATTATTGATTATTTGATTACTAATGGTGTTTTCGGAATGACATGTGTATTTATTGTATCATTTTTGAAATCAAAAGAAAACTTATATCGAAATATATTGGTCAACATGTCGTATGAGTAGCATTGAAATATCATCAAACATAACTTTCTTTTAAAATTATTTTACAACTGCCAATTCAAATAACACAATTCCGATGAAACTAGCATATAAACTGTTTTCATCTTTTAATAAAGATAACCCTTTAATTAGTGGCCATTCAAACGTTTGTTACAAATCTGCATACTCCGCAGGACACGACAAACTAATTATTACACTTCATTACCTGCCAAAGACGCAACTATAAGTCACACTGCAAATTTTAACACTACACTTGACTAAGCAGCAGCAAATACTGCAACCAGCTGCATGCTTTGCATGCCAAATGTCAGCAATCAATTCATGTTGCTGTGAGTGGTAGCTTCTTCCACCCTCAGCAGCATTACGCTTCAACTTCCGGTAGCGTTGCCTTTTGTCTTCACTATCTTTTAAGTTTTTCTTCAATTTTTTTTCCTCTCTTTTATTAATTTAATTTTGCCATTTCCTTCCTGGAATTCCTGCAGCAGGAATTTATTACACTGAAAATGTGGTTTTCTGCATCAAGTGGCAGCATTTATTCAGCAGACAAGATGTTGCTGATGCAGCCAATTGGTTATAAAGTTGTGGCATTAATATTACAACGGAAACGGAAACGGAAATGGTTTCATTGCAAACAGATTTCAGAAAATTTTCTCTTCTTTTGAAAAACTTAATTGATTTTGTTAGTGAACGAGCAGTGATAGCGAAACACATTATCATTATATTCTTAGCTTTAAGCAAAGTTATATCAGTTTTGAAACTTTGTCCTTTGATGGAGAATTGCACTTTCTTATTTTTATTAATTTGTAAACAATGAAATCATAAAAATTAAGAAATGTTCTTTTTCCTTTTGTGGACAAAAATAAAATATTTTTCACGTCAAAAGATCTCACTCTTGACATGTTCAAATAATTTTTTGAAAAATACTCTTTTGAAGTTGGTAGTTAGTACATTTATACATACAACTATACATAATTTCAAACGACGTATCTTTAAAACCAAAACTTTGTTATGTTTCTAACAGTCCTTAGTGAAATCATTTTTGTGTATTTGCTGAATTTCAGTTGCTTGAGTGTCAAAGCCAAGTACCAAACACACACAGCTATTCAAGCTTAGTAAACTCTTAATTATGACTCCAAAATCAAACTTTTTAAGATACATTTTTGTATGCTCATCAATATAATTATTATGATTTCTATGGCGTTCTTTTAAGGAGACTGAAAATCGCTCATATTTGGAAATGTTTCATGATTTCTAACTTCAGTTTAGTTTGAAATACTCAGAAGATTCATTTATGATCCCTATTAAGAGTTCATATTTGTGGATCAGCTTAGTTAAATTATGGGTTAATTTTTGAGTGATTAGTTTTTTCAATGAACATTATGTTTATAAGCTCTTTAAAATGGTAAACACTTTAAAAAAAAGAGTCATAAAAGAGTTATTTATGATTTATGTCTAAGCTCAGAGAAAAGTAGTTCAAACTCTTCACGATCATTTATGGGCTTTACACACTTTAGATCAATGTGAAGGTCGAAGCTCAAAAAATTCAGAAAAACCTAATGTGAACCTTATTCAGAATTCTTTATGATTAACCAGTAAAAAAAGAACTCATTTCTGAATATTTCAGCACATTTAATCAGGCGCATATATGTAATTGTATACGTAAATTCTCTGAGGCTATACGTGAAGAAAAAATATTATTCATGAGCCATATTACGAGTTCTTATTAATAAATATTTTTTTGTAGAAAAATATCTTTATTTCTGAGCCTTTAAGGATCTATTGTGAGCTTTATGTATATGAGCAAATTATAAAAGTAAGACCTTCAAAACTAAATACGTAATGAGGAAAGAGTTAATTTCTTGGCCTTAAAATAGAGTTAAATACAACATATTTATGATCCATATAAAGCTGTTTTAATTAGACATTCCTAGTAGAAAAAAGTCTATTTTCTAACATTTTTGTATATTATATAGTATAAGAGCTCTGAATGAAAAGCACCAGAAAATCCAGAAAGAACTATTTATTTCCATTATTTTCAGGGCTTTAAAGAACAGATATGAGAAAAAACGTCATTGTATTATTCAGTTTTTTCCTTTTGTATCAACAGCTACACTGTCTATTGTAATGTTTTAAATTTTTATTTTCATTGTCTCATACTTTTAGGCATATCCTTGAACACGTTGTGTTTGTTTCAAATAAATCACAGCCTTTATAAATATGCACTTACGTCACGACACTGCATTTCAATGGCACATATGCAACACCCATTACATCTCATTTGATTTGTGCATATTACACTGTCATGAATTTGATGTCTCACGCTTTTCATGCCACATCCTTGTAAAGTAGGTTATAAATTCAAATTGAATATAGCGGTGCATTTGAATGCAATATGACGACTATGCAAATGTTCATTGATTGAAATGTGTGCACATGTGTGTGTGTGTGTGTTTTGTCATAAAGAAGGTTAAGGCATATAAATTTCTATAGTTTTAACATCTTTTTCCAAACTTACCGTATTTAAAATGTAACGCAGATTCCTAAAATTATGTAATAATAAACTTATTATAATAATATTTTTATAATTGTTTCAGTCTACATTGCATATTTTTAGGCATTTCTCTTTATTTTTTATATTTTAGGCGCAAGACAACCACACTCTGATCTCTTATTATGCTATGTTCCATCTAGTCGTTATGTTTAGTAGTTTCCTAACAAGTTTGAGTAGATATAATGGTTTCAGTGGACAAATCGTTAAGCTCCTAACATATCAGTATGACATATGCTATAGTTCACTAACTCCACATCCTTTAATCCGCAGGAAGTACAAGCTATACAGTCCTTCAAGTACCTGCAATAGTGTTCTAATATAGAGTGTTTTAAGTATAGCGCTACCCGATACGAAATTAGCGCAGCACTTTGAGACAACTGGAAGCTTGAGTTTTCATTATGCATTCTAATGGCAGCAAAAAGTTTTAACTTCACAGAAAGAGATCAAATGATCCTATACGCTTCAAGTCATCAGAAACATCATTGTTTTCTACCAGTGAGTGTTCCGGAAATGCGATTAACGGCACACTTTTCCATCAACCGACGAAATTAAAAAATTTACAGTATGACACCAATTGCAGTGCAGTGAGCGCGTTTCTCAGGATCTTAAATGCTGCCTTGTTATTACTGTACACAAATTCTAGCCTCTTTTATTCATACTTGCGCTATAACGTACACTATGGCTTCAATTATAGCAAACAATCGGCCAGAAAGAGCAAAGTATTCTAAGCAATGAGAAAATGATTCACAATTTCAGTCTCTATTCAAACCTTGTAACCCAATATTTTATATGTACTGGATGCACTAGTAAAGATGGAATTATAGATTACTCCAAGATCAATTTTGAAGTGAATTATGCTCGATCTTCGGGTATATGCTATTCATAGCCTCTACTCACACCTTTTATATTTGGAACGATGCCTCTGGCACCTATAGCAGTTCAATCCCTTCTAAACTGTCCACCATTTTACATTGAGTGTCGCATTGTACCTTTTCATTTAAGTCTACAGATGCTCTCTCCTCGAATTAAGATATCAATTGGTATTAAAGCAATCAATGAATAAAGGGCACTGCCATATATAGAGGAAATAGCTCCAAATGCAACATATGAATGTTTGACGTTAAAGTTTGCTAAGCTTACTCTGCACACACTCTATAGAAAGATAAATCCAGCCGGATCAGATCATAATATTTTAAATCAAAAATGTGTTTTGTGGATTTATGACAAGAAAGAAAACTTCGCTAATATTCCGTAAATATTTGACGCTAAAATGGCGAAAACTCTTCATATGACATAAAAGGCTACGGTTATTAACAATTACATACCCTTTATGCAGTAAATGTGAAAAAAAATTTAATTTTATCTCATCTCATCCCTATTGTCGCATCATGTCAATCAAATTAATACAAAAATCACAAAAAAAATTTCATTCAACTAATGAAGCCAATGAAGCAGCAAATGAAAACTTCATGCCACATTTTCATACAATGGTCGAGGATACTTTGTTGACCTGTTTTTGTTTTGTGGAGATGAGTCAGCAATGCCCAAACGAACAGTTAATCATGATGACATGTTTGTTTACCAAAGTGTTCTATGTCCGGTTTTGTAATGCCGCTCTACATAAATGCTAGCAATGAACTGCAAGAGACTAAATCGAATTTTAGTGTAATTTTTTATTGTTAAGGCAAGACAAGGCATTGCGAGGGGTGCACATTTCATTATGAGTTCAAAAAGTGGGGATGGCAAATAATAAAACTAAAGCCCACAGCATTGAAAGTCATAAAATGACAGACAATAAACAGAGATAATGTAGTGGAAGCAACATAAGTGCTTGACAAACAAAATAAAAGAAAATTGCGAAAGTCTTTAATTAGGGATTAAGTCTTATCAGGGGGTACATTTTGAAAACTGTTTTTGAATTGCTAAATACAATGAACTTTCATTAGATATGAAATGCAGCAAACAGACTTTCCGGTGTTATGATCAGAGCTTAAAGGTTTCAATTAAACCACAGCCTACATAATCTACTAAGCATTCGGTTGCATAATTTTTTTTTTTCCTAGTTTACCTTCTCGATTAATTAGTGCAATCCTTTAGAGAAGGCATATCATAGGCGATTTTAGATTACAGATTGTATCGCTCATTGTTAGTGTTTTCAGCTGTCCATAAGACAAATCGACAACAATCAGAATTTCAACTTTGTGCCCCAAATATGTCACGAGCCTGATTTCTTTCCCAATGTCTCTTAACTGATGAGCAAAAAATTCAAAATATGGACCTCATTTTTAATGTTTATTTGATCGAATGAGAAAAAATTCATCAAATGCTGGGACGGAACAATTTTTTGGTGGAACTTATAAGAAAATTTCCATTGAAAGTTTCAAAGATATATCGAGCAAAAGTGGTATATGTAACTTTTATAAAAAACATTACAAGTTTCGAATCACTATATCGATTTCCAAAATGCGTGTGATATAAGAAAGTTTTAAGTTTGTGTTATAATTTTCGAGAAAAAAAATAAATTAAAAATAGAGGCTCAATTTATATCCCATTAATGGGATATTTTTTACCGGGAAATATAACGCTGAAATCAAGAAATTTTGGAGCATATCGACAAAACTAAGTCATTTTGTATTAAAAATTTTATAATTCTTTTTTATATACAGCGTCGCAGGAAAAGCATTTAATACAAAATGGTGCGATCGCTTAAAACAATAGGTTCTGCAGAATTCAATTTTTTTAAAAATAGTGCAAAGTCAAGAGATCTGGAGGACTAGTTATTGATCAAAATCAAGGACATTCGAGGTCCAGAAAGATTTGCTAAAGTCAAGAATATATTCTCAGAATCAAGGACGTTTGGTTGCTCCGATTCAAGTTATACAAGCTTCAGAGAAGCATATTATCTTTCTACGGCGCATATGAAAGAGAATATTGTTGGTTAGAGCGAAAGACTTAAGAGCGTCTACATTTTAATGCGAAATTTCGAGCATAGTCAACTTTGTTGAGAAAATGTAATCCATTGCACGGTTGTAAATACAAGAACTTTCGTTTGGTTAACGTGCATCATACGCCCAAATAATGGCTTGTGCCACTGCAAGGATCGAGCATCGTACGAGTTTTTGGAATCTGTAGCCAAGGTATATAAAGTGCCGCTCCAATGTTTTGCAACTGAAATTACTTTTGAAGAAACATCAAATTATTCCAGTGAAACAATAACTTTGATTTTAATTTTATGTAAGTTTGATTAGCTTCATTTATTGCTGATTTTTTACCAAAAACAAAAATGTTATTCCGTTAGCTAACAACAACAAAAATTAAAGGTAAACAAAAGTAGCGAAAATTCAAGAGCTCAAAACATGTGCAACTCATCACAATACCAAGAAAGAATACACAGCTAGTTTAATATTTTGAAAATTATTTTGGAAAGCTGCTTACAAGCTTAGGTATTCTAAGCATTCATGCGCGACTTGGCACTTAAATGAACCAATAATGGCTCGATAAAAAATATTGCGCAAATTATTGCACACAACAATAGATGTCGAATTCTCTTGATGTCCAATCGATGACTTTATGGACACTTTTGGAGACTTAGATCGATACTCAAAATTGGAAAGTTTGAAATGTTTACACTGAACTAAACGCTTGTCCCATAATTTCACACGATTCCATAATTTTATGTTTGGGCAAATTGTGACTCTTTTTTTGCGCTCTGATGAAGTTACCAAACTTAAAGGAGTATAAAATAAAACGATATCACACATTTCAAAAATTTAACATAAGACAAACCTACTGAATGTTCTAAGATAAGTAACAATTCAATTAAATAAACTGTATTAATTGCCCAGAAATCAAATAATGTACGAATGTTATATATTAAGCCAAAAAGAACTAACACAATTCATCAAAAACTTCTAAAGGATAATAAATTTTAAAAACAAAAATGCTTAAAATTTTTTAAGCGCAAACAAAAACCCAAATGCATGATTCTATGAGCTTCAAAATGCCAAACTAATCACTTGTCCCATAAATTACTGAACTCAGCAACATTTCAACGCCGAAATAACAAAGCAAAATCATCCAGCTAAATGAATCCCATAGTCATAAATCTTCTTTACCAAATGATTTCTATTGAGTCAGCGTTAAAAACATTAATTAAAACAAATTTCACAGAAATAATGGCGAAATGAAACATTAAGTGGTGGGAGAAACAGAAAAGAAACAAAAACATCAAGCAAAGTGCGAACTATATGGCAAATGAAACACTTCATGTATCAAGCGGAGGGCGCCAAAAATGTTGCCATTTAAGAAATGAATGCAGCATCTCCGATAAAAGTAGATATTTTTAAATTTAAATAAATGGAAAATATCTAGGCAATTGGTGCAAATGATAAAAAAAATTGTTATGAAATTTAGTAGATGAATTTCAATCGCAACTATCATTGGACGGTATTGAAAAAGTAGCCGTGTTACTATACCCGCTGAGCTCTTTGATAGGCGTGGCAGCACACACAACATTTTAAATAAGATAGCTAGCAACAGCTGTAAACTGAAGTATAGCAGATCTTTGTGCTATAACGTATCTTCAAACTGAAAGTGGGCGAAAAAGAGCCAGCGGGTATGACAGCTGCCATACAGGCAAAACATTTAATGTCATATTTAGTAGAAA
Source organism: Meiosimyza decipiens (assembly GCA_963680825.1). Taxonomy (NCBI): domain Eukaryota; kingdom Metazoa; phylum Arthropoda; class Insecta; order Diptera; family Lauxaniidae; genus Meiosimyza; species Meiosimyza decipiens. The sequence continues at coordinate 45,105,466 of OY804258.1, forward strand.
ATCTCATGTTTGTGTTTTCGGTGAAGTCACTCGCTGTTTACTTTCCAGAGTATTTTTAATGATTTAACTGCAGACAATTTGTTGGCAACACAAAGTTTCAGGCAAATTTTTGCATCGCTAAATTTAATTATTATTTTTTGGAAACATATTTTAGTTGCACGTAAATCAGAGATTCATTACAACTTTTAATATTTTATTCATTGTTGTTTTTCCGTGAAATTCTCTTCTATTTTCGAGTCTACATTTAATTATTTTAATTTGGCAAATAACAAATTCATGTTGTTGGCAACAGCACTTAAAACGAGTATTGTACCTAAAAACTCTACATAGCTGCAGCAGTAAAACCACAACACCCCACATCCATAATTACGCCCACTAAATTTAAATACGTGTTCATTATCTACAAACAAGCGTAAAATATCAGAGCAGAGCTTAAAACCACTAACAAGAACTGCCACATAACTGCTAAATAATTTCCAAAAACTACGCCCTCAAGTGGGAGGCAGAAAAAACTTGCTATTAAACGTAGCACACCAGTATTGCATACCACAAGCGCATTAAATTCATTAGAATGTGCAAATTTTCGTAATTTACTGCGTTGTGTTGCAGTATACGTTTTAATTCAAAAATTATTTAATTAAATTGTTATTGTTGTAGTTTTAGGGACGCAGAACAAATCACAAGGTGCCATTCACATCACATGTGTTATTCACATCATATGTGTCATTCACAATAGAAATAGAGATGATTTTAATTTTATTTTTTTTTTTTTTTTGATCTTTAAGGTTTTGAATTTTGTAATGTTCTTCCGTAGGAGAAATTGGCATCTTTTAGGCAAACCTGGGTGCGGCACACTGGTTTCAAACGAAGATTTTTGGTTCAAAAATTGCTAGAGAATTTCCGCAAGTCTTGTCGGAAATGAACAATTTCTTCATAAATTAAAGCCAACCGGAATAACAACAGATCGTCGGCACCGATCGTTTTTTATTAATTTAAGTTCAAAAAAAATTTATTTTTGGGTTTAACTAAACTACTCTTTCCATACGAGAAAACACTTAAAAAGCCATATCTTCGTTCCTATGACAGCAAGAGTCTTAGAATTTGGTTTTAGGATACGCATTGCCTATGGCAAGCACCTCGCAAAATACGAAGTGATTCAATAACGGAGAGCGGCACTTTTCATACGATATAAACACTTAAAACACTATATCTTCGCTCCTTTGATAGCAACGGTCATAAAATTTCATATGGACTATGCTAAGCACCTCGCAATGGAATTAGACGATCGAGCGTGGCACCGCTAAATCTGGTAACTTATGGTAGCAAGAGTTTTAAAATTTGGAACAAGGGTGTATATTGTCTGTTTTAAGGAAATCACATTACGTGTACGCAAAAAACAACGGGGCGTGGAATTTTCCTTATAACAAAAACACTTAAGATGATATATCTTGGCATCTATAACAGCTACAGTTGTGAAACTTGATACATGGATGCACATTAATTGTACCAAGCTATCCGAAAAATGTGAACGGCATTGTATATTGGGGCGCGGCACCTCCCATACAAGAAAAATACTTAAATTGGCATTCTTTGTACTTACACCAATTGTCTGCAGTAAGTACTGCGTAAAATGTAAGCGATATTTTACAACGGGTAATGACGGGGCAAAGCCGTGGGAACAATTAGTTACATATAATTTCCTCATGAAGTATTTTGGCACTTCGAAAATTTTTAGCCTATATAAAAATTTAGATTGATATTTGTGGAGAAATTATGTAGAAAATTTGTAATTTTGTTCCACTCTATTTATTTTAGCAAATATTTTTATTTTGAAAATGATATTTGCCAAATGCACACATTTAATTTACTCTGCAAATAGTGAATGCATTTTGTCAACATCCTGTAGATACGAACAAATTAAGGTAAACACAAACAGCAATAACATACATACTGACATACATGCATACACACATATCAAAATAAACGTCATTTCCATTTCAAATACTGATAAAACCAGCGCAGAAATTAAGTCAAATTAAATATTTAAATCACAAACATTCACAATTTTTCATTCAAATTTACCGCATAGTTAAAACAGCTTTCAATCAAACGGTCAGTCATCCTAATGTTTAGATTTTACTGTACGGCAATGCATTGGAAAAAAGACAAACAAAGAAACAAAAATTTAAGTTTTCAATTTAAAAAGGGCGGTTCGATTATAAAAAGCAATACTTTTCTAATGGTACATAATGATAGCGACTTATAGGCAAAAACAAAAGAAGTTTTCATTAAACTCTGGTTAGGATAATTAATTAACTCTTCTCTTAAGCGGAGCGAAGCAACTATTCAAGGGTATTCCACTTTTTCAAAATTTATTTTAAAAAATATTTTTCGAACTAATTTCGTAAGATCTTTCTAAAACTTAAGTCCAATTGCATCTATCCACAGGACGATAAACATAAGTCCTGAAGCAATGTTTTTTTTTTTATTGTGCTTGCAGCAAATTTATGTATGACAAACGTCCTTTTTTCTGAATCACACAAAACTTATATTTTTTAATTTTTGTGCAGCAAACTGGAAAAAAAAAATGTACGCTAACTGAATATATATGCGCTGCAGGACATCGTGTTGTATCCTCTTGCATTTGTTGTTATCATAAAAAGGATTGTAAGGTTAATTTGTTTTGTTAAAAAAGATACAAAGTAAATGAAAATAAAATATAATAAAAAATATGAGAACAAAGCTCCCGCAGACATTTTGATTTATTTCATAATGCCGCTGTATGCAAGTGGATGTCCTTTTTACACAATTCCAACGTTGTACTAACTACTGAGCAATTTCACTTTCGCTGCGAGCGGTTTTAACGATTTAAAACTGGGTGAAAAGTTCAAAGAGGTAAATTTTAACGCTAGAAATAAAAAATGTTTTTTTTTTGTCTAAAAAGTTTAATTTTTTTTTTAATTATTTTGATAAAAATGTGAGCCAGGCGAAATTGCTTTTGCTTTCCCTTTATAATGCCAAAAAAACGCGGCAATTATATGACTTAACTTTATCTTCATTTAGTGTCTTCGCATTGTCGGATTTCATTTCGATTAGATTATTTTGTTTTAAAAAAATAAAAAAAAAACAACAAATTTCCCAAAGTAATTGTCCCTAATTGGTTATCGATATCTTAAATTGTACTGTTTAGAAGATATTTAAACATGTCTCCTATACCCTTCCGTAGAGCGAAAGCTCGTTAATGTTCCTTACCATATAACTATAAATATTCTCAATACCAATGATGTCTTTTACTCCATAGCCTTTTTGTAAGAATGCCCTAATAATAAAAATATTATGTTATTCTAGGTGCCACTACACATGTTGTAGTGGGAAAACTGCATCATTTTCCGAAACCAATGCCACTGATAAGTCAATGGAGGAGTCAGGAGAGGAAACGGTAATTTAAGCTTTGTTCAAACGGCAAATAAGAAGTGTAGTGCTAAAGCCTCTTCGAAAAAAACAGACTACTCGAAGGGTCGAACTGAAGAGGCAGATATAACGTTATTAGAGAGGAAAGCGAAAATATCCAATGAGGATCTTTATAATAAATTTTCACCATTTTATTGCGATCTTAACTGGCTTACTGAACAGCAGGAATAATGTAATCTAAATATAGGAAGCGTGGATACATGCGGAAGGGTTGTAGGGTCTGAAGACGTCGGCTTAAAAGGATCTGGGAAAAGAAAGTGTATCCAGAACGAGCATTCTCGCAAGCAACAAGCTTTAATTATTTTAGCATATATGGCATACAATGCAAAATTATTCCAAAATGCCAGTCAGTGGATTGACTCAACACCAGGAAATAAAAAAAAACTGAAGAGTGGGAGTGTTTTTTGTGGCTTTTTCCAGAGGTCGAAATATTGCTCAATTACCTTAAAAGTAAACCTCAAACCGAAAAATATTTTAAGCACAAAAATTTAAAGGAGAAAAAAAGAACAAAAATTTGTAACTATAATTTTTCGCTATGGTTAATTTGTGTGTTTTACAAAGTGGAAAATTATACGTGATATGTAAAATCTGTAAATAAAAAATAGAAATTAAAAAAAGAAGCACTTACCAATTAGCAGCACCCATTATATCAACATAACAAAAAATTGCTGCACTGAGAAAAATATTTTTAAGCACTAAAACCACTTGTAAAACAAAACAATTCACAGTGATGGCATTTTGTAGTTGTTCCAGCATTTTAACAGACGGACTATATTTTAATGTGTTCAGAACATTATATACTTTTGTGGCAGGCATTTTAAAGTAATATTTTTTAATAAAAATTGGCAACATATTGAAATAAACTATAAATAAAAGGCCAGGCGACAAGTAATTGTTGGAACATATATACAAGTTACAACAACTTTTTTCTTTTTCGCTAAGTGATTCATCAGTACATTACATCGGCCGAAATATTTCCATTGTGGTTTATCAGCGTATCTCCGAAAGATTAAAGAAATTGCTTCAAAAGTGATTCAAATGGTTTGAAGTAGTTAATTTCTCAAAAAATTACATGGCTTATTTTTTGCAGCCAAGGAAAATTCCAACTATAAACGTAAAAAAAAAACATTGTTCTCGTATTAAATATATTTTAAACTTAGAGTACTTCTTTGTAAGAAAAAATGATATCTGTATATGTGATTAACAAATGAAAATTGGGACGCGTTTTCTAAAATCAGATTTACATTAAAGTTTTTAATCCCTTGAGGCGGCATTGTTACCTATAACTTCTGCCAAGCAATAGTCACGGTGATTGAAAGAAAAAAAAATTTCAATCTTAAATTATTTACTTTAGATGATTATATCGGAATTAATATTTGATGTGGATATGCTCTCAGAAGGAGCATCTGAATACCAATGAAGTACTGATATTGAAAACTCATTTTCTATTATTTTTTAAGAAGGAAGCCTCGTCAAAAATGTTCAGCAGTCTGTATTTTGTAAATCGCCAGTCGAAATTAACTACGTTCATTCACCCTTTAACTCATAATAAATTCTGTCACAACACATCTCAACGTCATATAATTTGAGTACTATAAGTTACACAAGGATATTTGGAAGACATTTTACCTGGAAATCTGAACCTAAATAAGTTTGTCTAGGTACAAAAGCTGTCTAAAATTTACTTTAGCTCCCATTTGCTAATTTTTATTAAATATGTGTGTCATCAGAATGATGACCTACAATAATTGTAGACTCGCCACCTTTCAAAATTAAATTTCTCTTACGATTTTCCTGATATTTTACCAATTTTTAAAAAAAAAATCGTTATCTATTTTTGAAAGAAAAGGTGTTAATAACCCATTGTCTTTTAAAATTATGTAATATTTGTCTAAGTTTTTGCGTATTAACCACAAAAATCAAAAAATTTGTTCAATAAATTCTTATGAAAACTATGTATTTATGGACAGAAACAATTTAAACAACATCAACCACGTACCACAACTACAACAACATCATTACTTCGGCACGCGGTGCTGTATTTCATAAAAAAAATAAACTAAATTTATACTAAAATTGTTGGATTGCGGCGCTAATATGCAAAATTTTAGAAAAACAATACATCATTTTAAAGTAAAAGCATCAAGCTTTCTTATCATTATAAAAAACATAGAGGTTAATAACACATTTTTTTAAAAAAATAACTGTTTAAAAAAAAATCGGTCAAAGTTTCAGAAAAATAGTCATATTTCCAAAACTACGGAAGAAATTTGAAAGATTCATTCATCATTATAGTACCTCATTAAATTATCTTTCTTCTGGCACCTATATTTTTGATATCCATCAAGGGGTTCCAAACTTATAAAGCTTTTTTTAAAAAAATCAATTTGCGCCAAATTGTCCAATGGAAACTCAAGTAAACCTGTTGCTATAAGCTGCCTGCACAACTCTCCTGGTAAAAAATTGGAAAAGTAAAAGTAAAGTAAATGAGCCACTACCTTTGAGCTTTTCCAGGTAAAAACTGTTTTCCCTGATGGAAATATCGTAATGGCTAGTTACTGAGGTACGAAAAACATTTATACTCTGAATTTAGATCTGCCGAGAAAACTTCCAATGCCATCACTGCTGTGGATGCTGCAATTGTGCAGATTTTCACTGAATGCTTTTTAATGGATACAACAACTACTTCCAAAATTTGGCAAATAAGAGGATTTTGAAAACTAATTATTATAGTTTTTCTTTTCTTGAGCAAAAATTGAAATTTTCAATGGAGCACCACTTCACTTTGCAATTAAAACAACAAAACACTGCACTTCCAGTGGCTGCTCTGCCGACGTCGCCACACAAACTGAGATTTGGCATTTTAATGCAATTTAATTAAAATATTTTATCGGATTTATCACTAAGAGTACAAGAATATATAAATTTCATTTCTTTTCAATGTTTTTAACAATATTTTTAACGAATTTGGACACTTGAATTGCAGAAAATAACACGTGCTTTGGAAATCAAAATAGAACAAAGAAAGAATGACAGTTAATGGTGTTGCCACCTGATTGATTGGAGCAAGGACGCTGAAAGTGACAGCAAATATTAAAAAGTAACCAGAAAACGTAGGCAATAGTTTACTGATGTAATCTTTGATTACATTGGTCTACAAACGCTGATTTTTTGATCTTTATTTATTAAATATACTTAAACGAGCTAAAATTGTATGTTTATATAAAAATACATGGGTGGACTTTATTTCGGAATCGGCTGCAGCGATTTTGTTTATACTTGCGCTTTTGTTGCATATGTAACCAAAGTTAAGATTGGGCTAGGTTTCAAGTTTTTAAAAATTGTAAAGTAATGAAATTCGGTCGACGGTTGCATATCATAAATATCTTATTTTGTATCAAAATAAGGCGTTATTGGATAAGCGGGTGTGGCAATTTTTTGTAATTTATAATTTTCATTCAATATTATTCATAAAAATCTCAATCTTTTTCAATAATTGAAAATTTTGATTTATTATTACTCGAAAACGGCCCTGACGATTTTCAAAATAATTTTAAACGTACTACCACCGAAGGTGGGCATCATAGCAAGCCCTTTAACTGTGCTGGCAAAACTCGTTGAAGGGCGTGGCACAGCCCACAGTATTTATAAATGTTATAATAAGAGAAATAACAACGCAGTCGTTATGAAATTTCACATGGTAGATATAATTGTTATAAATAGAGATATATGATGCAATAAGTATATATATAGTGGGTGCTATTGTACCAATGGACGGATCGGATAAAATCAAATGAAATTGTTCGACTAGCAGACTACCAGGAGCAGCCAAATGCAGAACTATACAAAAATATAAAAGCTGCAAGTCTGCTAAGTATATGCAATATTTTAGATTCATTTTTTTGTAATTTTATTACAGCACCCATTTTCGTAAAGTTTTGAAGAGATTTTTTTTTGTTTTGTTTATATACGATTTTCTTCGGAAAAATTACAGGTATTGAAAAGATATAAAAAAAAAGGAATAAATTATGACGAGAAGTTAATCGTATAATAGTTTTTAGATATAAAGATTCCCTTTAATTACACCCAGAAAAATATTTTATTATATATGAAAATTCTAAATTTGACATATAGCAAAAAATTTCTATTTTGTGTCAAAGCAATTCTTGGTTGAAGCAAAATATATTTGACCTAAGCAGATATTTGTTTGCTTTATATAAATTATTAAAATCTGTTAATTTTTTATATTCAATTAAATCCTTATCGCAGCACTTATGAATATTATAAATTAAGATTTTCCGTTTATCACTCGTTTCATTTGATACATTTAAAACGTCATAATTTATGAGTGTCTCATAAATTACAGCCAATAAATTTTCATTTGTTTAACATTTCATTTAGCATTTAACATTTACAACAGAAGCAGCACAACCACAACAGCAACAACAACATAACCCACAACAACAAAAAATAAAAGAAAAACGACAGGTCAAATTCATGTTGCAATTGACTTTAAACATTAATGTCACGTTACATTTTAATATTAGCAACAGCAACGGCAACATTTAACCGCAGCATCAAGGACAACTCGATTTCCATTCGACACGATTTTTTGAGTTTCGAGTAGTAGGTATCTGCAATCTGGAAAATCTTGAATTAAATTCACAACAAATACAAGAAATACACAGCAAACCCATAAATAATAATAAGTGCAAGATATCGTAGCGAAAAAAGACAAAATAATTACATATTTATTTGAATGCAATATTCTCATTGCAAAAAAAAATAGGTATTGTATTATGTTACGCTTGTAGCAGTAACAATTGTAGCAACACCACTGTGTACAGGTAGTGTTGGCAAAAATTGCAACGGTTTTTTGTAATCGGTTTTAAGTTTTATGAGTACCATAAATTTTTTAAAAATGACAATAATTCTTGAACCACGAAGCAGCGGCAAGTATGTTTAAAGCAACTCTGATGAACAGTAACAATCTTCGTAGCTAGTGATACTCACATCCCTAGCTTCAGCTCATGCTTTATTTTACAAACCGATGGCCGCTTTGTAGGTAGTTTGTCCACACCACTGTATACAAAATTAGTAGATAACATATAACTGTCTACATTTTTACTTAAAAAGTATGCAAAATGTTAGACAAGCAAAAACAAAATAAGTTACAAAAATTTTCGCTACAAAGAAAAAAAAATATCGAAATATTGTTTACATGTAATTTTGACGATCATGAATAAAATGTATGTTTATGTCGGTTGCTATAACGTTTGCCTGGAATACAACATGCACAGGTTTAAATCCTGGTACATATTTTTTATATTTAAAATTACAAACAGTTTGCATTTCTAAAAGATTTGCCCAATACAGCTTGATTCAATTAAGATAAGAGTCTGATCATTTCTAGATAAGTTTAAGTCCGTCACCATTCCTTAGCTCAGCTACAGAATAAGCCTTTTTCGTTAAGCCTGCATATATTCATCCGCATGATTGACCAACTGCGTGTAGTGATTCTCTGATACGAGAACGATATGATAATTCAAAAATTATCGGTCGTACTCGTAGTGGCGCCAAGCTTATCGTCTGGTTATGGAATTAGTTCCAAGAATAGTATCGTAAATGTTTTTGTTGAATGGGAGCAGCTATGACCCATTAGCTAACCCTATTTGCATATAGCGAGTTGCTTAGCACAAACAATTTTCATCTACGTATCAGGCTTCATAACTATAACTGCGATAGATGCCAAGATATGGCGTTTTAAGTAATATTGTTTTCTAAAGGTGCCACGCCCGTTTCTCGTTCAGATTTCGTGAGGTACTTTACATATACAATATACATCTTAGCGCATAGGTGTCAAATATTGCGTTTTAAGTGTTTTTGCATTATAGAAGAGAACGAGATATCGGCCAAACCCTTCTAGGTCTCGTTTTCAGTCGTACGATAAATAATTTTTTTGATATCGCCTCGTTATCGTTCTCGTTATCGGGACCGAGATATATACTGGTAGATATGTAATCGATGTTTCATTTAATCTGTATTATATAAACTGTGCTGAATACTGTGCATTTACAATAATAAAACTATTTCGAAATTTTGAATTTCTAAAAAATGATTTCAAAAAACCGGTTCGATGTTTGACAATTTATTGCAACACTTCCATTCGAGTATAATACAGTAGTGTACATCGGTAGTAACTGTAGCAACAACATTAGACATGAGTTTGTCTACTTGGCTGTATTTTAAATCACGTTTTGGCGCCAAATACCAACAAAATTGAAATAAAAATAAAGAAAAAGGGAAATTAAATAAAATGAACAATAAAAAATTGTAAATTAAAATGTATGCACTTAACCCATTGTGAAACACTAAGCGTCACTAAGTATTTTTTAAATATGTCGACACGATAAAATATGAAGGAAAGCACGATTTTTTCTTAGTTTCTTCAGAACAATATATTTAAACTGAATTGTGGAAACGATGTGCAATATGTGACCTATTCATGAAATATGTGTTTCGTAAAGCTTTCACTCTGGCATCAAATAGTCCATTTCTTACACATCGTGTTTTGGCTGACATAAGCTTTTTTTTTAATGTGTGATATTTAAAGAATCTGCGATATTTCATAAGATAAATTTCAAATCCAAAAACCAAATTAGACACACAGATATGTGAATTCAAGCAATAGATTAAAAATAAAAAACTTTTACATAAAATTAGATAAAATGATTTAGTTACGTTTACTACTCATCCGATTGTAATTTTCAACGAAAACTATTTAGAATGTATAAGGAAGTAGATAATAATTTTTCAAAAGGGTTTATTTCCACTTATGACCTTGAACAAACCTTTGATATTGCTGTTATCATGCTAAAATGTATCCCCTGTTTAAAAATCTATTACAAAGAAGATATATTTCCAAGGGAAACTCGTAATTAAAAATCGCAGTTTCATACAAAACGACACCTTTCCATTTAATTTTTGTTTATACAAAAAGATATATTTCGTTTAGTCGCTAGAATAACGCTTATTACTGTTTATATGCCCCAGCCCAATTACCACTCAATCTTATTAAAAAAAAAATAGTGAAATAGTGTAATTGATGGTCAAAATATAGGAAGGGAAGAGGAGTCGCCTAGCGACGATTGTAACGTGCTTAACTCTGGTGACTCAAGAGTATAATCTGTAGTATGCTATAGTAATAGAATTTTACACCAAAAGGGCACATTTCCAATATATTCAAATATGTTAAAGCAAAAGCTTTAAGCTGACTAGAATATTAGATCCATATATTATAACACTAAACTATTAAAACAAGAGTTGCTGTAAACAGTTCTTAAAGCTTTTTCTCATTACTGAAATTTTATTTAACATGGAAATGAGCTCCTTTGAAGAATCACTCCTCATATGAATGTATGCATATCTTTAACATGTTCTTAAAGTACAATAATTTATTTAAACATTTTTTCATTATAAACAATTGGTTAAATATCGCAAATTAAAAATATCTATTGAAAATTTTGTCTGAAAATATATATTTTTTTTTTCACTGAAATAAAATCGTGTCTCACGAACTGCAGCATGCATTGCTGGTAAACACATCACAAAAATTTGTGTTAAAGTCAAAATGCCATTAAAAAGCCGTGAAGAAGATTTTATTTCAAATGTCAAAATGTTGTAAAATATTTTTTTATTACAAATAAAAAGTTTTTGTGATTTCAACGTCGAATTGAGAGCCAGGAAGTAGTTAATTTAGTGCATTTATATTAAAAGATTTTCATATATGTTATATATACCGTATATCTACACAAAATAGAGCACAAAACAGTCCTAGTTTAATTTCGGAGCTTAAAAAATACTTCATTGAAGGCTTGAAAAACTGCTAAAATTAATTGGCGAGGCATAGCAAGCCCAAACCTAAAGAAAATTTTAGCTTATCATTTTTATTAAATAATATACATAAGCTTTTATGAATCTAAATAAATATTATGTATTCTAAGGGCTTTTATATATAACACACAAAAAAAGTTCATGTCACATTAAAATTTATTAAGGCAAATTAAACAGAGAAGAATGCAACAAATAAATTCACTCTCAGTGGTGTAGAGAAAAGTGTACAAAAAAGTTCCAACTCAGAAATCTGGAGAACACCTCCAAAAATATCTACACACCAAAAACGGAAGTTATTTTACTTATCTAATTTTTTTTTTTTTAAAAAAAATTTCCTCGTAAGACTCTTCTCAATTAAATTACAGTTTCTGCTTAAGTCTTCGTCGAATCTCATCTTCTTCGTTGAAGAATTAAAAAACTTTTTTATAGATAGGTCAAAGTTTGGTCATCATCGAATGCAATGGGCTGGAAAGAAATTGAAGGCATAATAGCTGTGTCAAAGCCAATATGCCAATATTTGACCACTGAATCTTTTAGATCTCAATGTATTAAGCAAAAAGGGTTGCACAAATTTTTCATATATCCTACTAAGTTTTTGAAATATTTAACAATTTTTTATGCAAAACAAAATGGAAAATTGTACACAAAGTAAACCCTTTTTGTGACAATGGCCATAACAATAACTTTTACTCCTTTAGGTTTTAAGCATAGCACTTGCCTGCGCCTTACTCATATGATATGGTTCAACACTGGGGACCCGATTTTATTAAAGCTGTGTCCGCTTATCTCAATAAGTCAGAAATAGTGTTTTTCCAACGATTAACTGTCATAGTTTCATGAGAAAATTCCAAGAAAACATTTTTTTTTTAATTCTAACCCTCCGATTAGCGGTAACCCAAAAGGTGGTAAGCCATACCTTGTGGTCTGATAGACCACATTATTTATTTACCGGGTGTAACATTATGTGTGGAAACGGTATAAAGTATAGTTCAAATATGTATTTGTTTTTGTAGATGTTCAACCTTATCGAATAAAAAGGCAGAACCAGAACCTGTGGCCTAGAAAACGTGTTTTGCCCCACACTGGTAGAATTTACTGTTCTAATTTCATTATTTTATAAATTATATAGAAACATCTAGCACGCTGAAGAAAGTAGCCTATGGCCAGCGATTAGCAGCGAGTTTGCACGAGTTAAAATAAGACCAAACCAATGTATGCATAGAATTCAGCTTACTTCAAAAGAACAAAATCTCTGATAGTGTCCGGGTGATCTATATTCCATTTTTCGGTGGCGAGAATGGCTCTATGACTTGTTCCCCGAACATTATGATCCACAATTTCTGAAGCTATAAGTCATTTGAAAATTGATATTGGATACTGTTTGGAATTATCTAACGATTGCCGTATGACTGTGTGCTATAGCGTGACCAGTTAAAACTGATGGAGTGGTAAGCCAAGCTTTCCCATATTTGGAATGAGAGCAAAAAGGAAAAATCTGCCAAAGTTATTCACAACAAATTTGCAACCAATCTTGATGTTATTTTACTGTGACAAAGTTCTTATCGTATTGATCAACATTTTATATGGATATGGTTATCAATCAAAATTATTTACAGAATATTGAAAATTGAACTGAACAAAATCTGTGTCAAATGCAAGAAAATTTGAAAGGCTATAAAATTGTCGCAAGAATATACATTTTTTTTTTCAAATGACCTTTTATTTACTTTAATTTTAATTTCATATGTCAAAAAGATCAAAGTTCCACTTTACTTTATTATGTTCGTTGTGTAAAACATGCTGCTATATTCTCCCTACACGCGTTAACAATTCACATTACAGCACAACTGTTTGCTGTAACGTTCAACATCATGCAGTTTTTTTTCGGAATAACACAGCAAGCACACGAGGTGCAGTAAAAATGCAATAAATTTTTGCATGCGCAGCCAAAATAAATAAATAATAAAAACTGAAATAAAATCCAAACGAAATTAAAATAAAAATATTGAAAACAAAACAAAAAGGAAGATGTTCTTCGTTCATAAAAGTTGTGCAACAAATTTGAATATTTTCGTTTTTCCAACCGTTGGCAGCACATTGATGTGCAGCTATATGTAAATTTTCTGCTGCAATAAATAAAAATAAAAATAATTGTTTTTTTAACATAAAATTTTACATACAAAGGAGTTGAGTTGAAAGATAATTTTTTGTTTTATACAGTGCTACTAACATTAAGCTTCCGTAGCAACGTTAAGCACTTCTACCAACTTTAAGAAGTTGTAGCAGCATTGCTTTTAAGTTGGTGTCAAATATCAGAGATTTTGTATAAATTATTTTATTTAGGTATTTTAAATAAAAAATTTTCAACTTGTCTTAGGATTTTTTATGAATTTTATTTTTTCAACTTTTGGCATTTGCAAGGCTCATCCACACCATATTTCACACATGACTGTCTTAAACTTGACTCATACGCAGCTGTCACAGCATGTCATTTGCGTCTCGTTTGACATAAGCAGCTGTAATAACGGTGTTTCTCATGTGCCATATTGGCAAAAAAGAAGAAGAAATAACAACGCATGGCAACTTGAAGTTTGAGGTAGGCAATTGAGAAATAAATTACCATAAAAATTAATATATTTTCTAGCGTTGGAAATTTTTTAATTAAAGATTTCTTAATTTTGGACACGTTCTTGAAGCTTAGTTAATTTATTACGAGTTCAACTGACAAACAAGCGATCTTTTTCATGGTAAACTCGCTCATGACATGCAGACAGATTTTTCTTTAGGAAAAAGTTTATCTGATGCTTAGAGCTCAATTCCTTAATGTTTGATATTTACAATGGTGGAAACGAAATAGCTCACAGATGGAATTCGGAATATGCAAACTTCTTTTGAGCCTTATATCTCGCAATATAAAGACTAGAAATATTTTTCTACTCATGATTTCAAAGACTGAAATTAGCTAAACAACACTATGCAGTCAGACTCGGTAAATGTGTTACCGACCAAACTAGTTTTTAGGATAAACTAGTTTTTCCCAGGCCAAACTAGTTCATCCGAAGCGAGCTAGGATTAACCAGCTTAGAATAAGATACGCTACGGTTATTATTTACTTTAACGGCCTCACTACCGATTTTCTTGAAATTTTAGTAAGTTAGGGTAAGTGGGCGACCTTCGGCCACTGCTCAGGGCTTCCATCCTCAAATATATCCAATGCCTGCTTCGCGACAGCCTTCGGTCGTGATTCACTATACTATGTTCAACATTGGCTTCGCGAACACACCAGCGATGGATATACTACAGTGAACCGCAACCGAAGGCCGCCGCGAAGCCGATGCTGCCCATATTGGAGGCTGTAAGTCTTGAGTTGCGGCCGAAGACCGCCCACTTATCCTAACATACTGAAATCTTCCTAGGCTGAACTGGTTCATCCCAACACGCTTCGGATGAACTAGTTTGGCCTAGAGAAAACTAGTTTATCCCTAAAACTAATTTGGCCCGTAACATATATATATACATATGTATATATGTATAACCCATAGTGAAATTCAAACTCAAAGTTTTGAAACATAAATACTTGAAGTTCAATTTGTTACTCATATTTAATGCATATTAGCTGATGCTAGCTTATACAAAAACTTAAAATAGTTTCGTGCAGTCCAAAAACCTATCGATTTTTTTCATTGGCAATGTAAGTATCTGCGAAAATCTTTCGCGTGTACGCTTATGCGATATAATCGCAATAGTTGCAATGTGACTGATTGTATTGGTTCGAGTGGTTATTTCTGTCTTTCTGTTAATATCGAATATAGTACAATATGGTGGCTATTTTATTTTCTGCGTTTTCTTTCATTTATTTATACTTTCTATTGCAACTCGAAAGTATGTTAGAAAAGCAGACCTTTCGAGAAAATAATAGGGGGAAGAAAGACAAGCTTGTATTGATGATGTGATAGATAGAATATAGTAACACAATATACTTGTACTTACTGAATACATAGCATTGTACTTTTGTTGGTATAATGAAAATAGCGATATTTTTGAAAGACGATATTTTTCAATCTACTTAAGAGGTCAACCTATAGAAACCATCCCAAAAAAGGGGGTAGGCAGATTTTAAGTAAGAACTCATTTTTGACTAAATATGCTCCTAAGTCTAAACAAAGCCAACACCGACTATTAAAAATTGATATGATTTATTATATCAATATCCGAAATACATGTAAAACAAGAAATAATGTTATCTCTTTTAACCCCAATAAGAGCATTCCATTATGCATACATACATTGCATGCTGAAATTAGTTCCTTTCCTAGTTAATGTTGACAAAATAGCATTCATAAATAAACCATTGCCGTAAATTATATCACAAACCTCCGTGAGTTGCCGACGTCCAGTACGCATAGTATGCTACTACTTAGCGCACTACACGCAGTACAGTTGCACTGATAATGCACGAGGTAACCAATGCACTATACCGACGCTTATCGCATTCTACTGACGATTGAATTTACAGTTCCGTTGATGACGCCACTGCGTACGCCAAATATGGGCGGCATTCATTAGCAACTTGTGAACTTCATTAGTAAAGCGCAAAAAATGCAAAAAGATCAACAGCAAAAGAATAAATCGTAGGAACGAGTGCAAAGTAAATCTTTTTTTTTTACTTGCAACATGCAACCAACTTCTAATGTCGGTATCAATGAAGAATGTTTCTTTTTTCACTCACATGTGCTTATGTGTGGGTTCTAGGTGGCAGCACTGACTGCTGCTATTTAAACTTGAAGTTGTTTGGGGAAAAAGTAACAATTGGAAAAAGGCGGTTAAAAGAGTTAGCGTGTGCTCGCAGCAATCAGTGTTGCAAACAATTTTTTAATTCATTAAAGTGCTGCATGAAAGAGGAAGAAAAAAATCTATTTAAAAAGCATGCAACAAGTCACGATATGGGTTTCTATTGGAATTTATACACAAATTTGTAAATCGATACGCAGCTTACCTTCATATCGTTCTTTAATGTGGTCTTTATTGAAAATTATTATTCGGCCCATTCAGCCAGCTTAAGCACTCAAATAATTTTTAAGCGCTTCAAGCCAGTTAGTTTTGAACATTTTCTGTATATCGCTTAGATTAATCATTTAATAAATTAAGTAAGGAAAAATAATGCTGCTGATTTCATTTTGACAAAGTTGCGGCTACCACACTGACCAGCTCAGAAGTGGTTTTTACCTCAATTAGTAAAAAAATTTTTCAGAACTTAAGTAGTGTGTTACCGTGCAACACTTACAGCACGGTGTTTAGTTCAGTTTGAGCGCTGGAATTGATCAAAGCAAATAGGCTGACTGAATAGATACATTGTTACAAACCAATAAAATAATTACAGAGTTCCTCTTCACTGTCCTCAAATTCCTCTTATTGTTGGAAAATAGAAATAGAAACCACACTGACAAGCTCAGAATTGGTTTTTACCTCAATTGGTAAAAATTCAAGTTTTATTTTTTTTCGATAAAACAAAAATTTAAAGTGCATTTTAGAAAAATCGTCGAACTATCAACTAAATTAGAATTTTTTGGATTCCTTCAAGGCTTTGACATAATATGGTCAATCCCGGTCACTTGTTAACAAAATGCTGAGGAAATAGTTCTACCTTCGCGATCTACGTGTTGTGCATTTCTATGCATTGAGTGTACTACTGACATGGTCATCGAGTATCATTCCCAGGCTTTTAGAAGAAAAGCTTTGTTCTTCGAATTTATGTGGCAAGACTTCCTAGACTTAGATATAAAAATTACGTGTAGCTCCGTCATTCATTGAAAATATGGAACTAATTGGCAGGCATCCCGTGACGCGTAACTCAAGTCAGGTCATTATAGTCAATTAGAAAATTTGTGCGTTTCCAGTGTTTTCGAGGGCGTGAACAATTTTACAGAAAACGCTTTCTTTTCTCTTTTGATGAGATTATCATCACTCTGGTGAAAGGGGTGCACATTTTTGTGGTTCGTGTGCTTTATATGTACGTATTGCCAAGGAAATGGGTGTACTCTGTACAATAACTTTTACTTCGTGGATATCAGTATTTGATCCATTTGACTTGAAACATAGGTGGGCTTACCGGATGTCTAGCGAAAGCTTGCTCTGTTTTTCGCTATATTTCCGTAGTGATTGTATTGAAATTTAATCTATAGTTTCCCAATATATAGCGATACTTGCAGAAAAGTGTTCTCAGTTCTATATTTTAAGCCTTGCTGATCATTATGTTTCTTTTATAGATGCTCTCTGAAGCAAGTTGATCAGACACGAAAAAAAAAATTTCGCAGAGGGTGCCAGAAATCTACCGTATGGCAATTGAAATGAATTGAAGAGTCTTTCATGAAAACGTTTGTTCTCAAAATTTTTCTACTCAAAAGGCATAGTGATCAATAACAATGAATTTCTTCCAATAACTTACTTTGCCTAAAAAGTATCGATACTTCACTAATACAAACCTACGAGAAAACATGTCAGAGTAAACAGAGAAGAAGAAAAATCATCAAATCGACATCACAAAATTTCGTGCAAAAATGTCATGCGTGCAAAAAGTAACATCAAAGCAGGAAATTGGATTAAA
This sequence comes from Meiosimyza decipiens, assembly GCA_963680825.1. Taxonomy (NCBI): domain Eukaryota; kingdom Metazoa; phylum Arthropoda; class Insecta; order Diptera; family Lauxaniidae; genus Meiosimyza; species Meiosimyza decipiens. Next base: position 45,123,434 of record OY804258.1, read on the forward strand.
GTTGTCAGTCTAATAACTTCAAATTCAACACGAACATCGTTGAACCAATGTCCTTCTAGTTGCTGGACTTTGTTTTCTCTCTCTTTTCGTTGCTGCACTGCACTGCTGCTAATGCTGCTTGTTGGTGTCACTTTAAGCCTTACAGTTTTGGCCATAAATATTTTTGTTATCTTTGTGTGCAAGTGAAACCAGTTCAGGATCATCTCGAGGACGTTAATCATTTTCCTGAAAATGTGTGTTGCATAGTGTGTGACGTTTTCAAAATTCTTATTGAAGACTTTTGTCAGGTGTTCTTTGAATGAATGGCGGTATTTGTGCTATTCAAATGAACAGACCATTAAAATTTAGGCAAATTTGAGAATGAATGGATTAGTTTCCTATGATAACGTGGTCATGCCGTATAAATTTGACGGAAAAATTGAGAAACGTAATGTTTATTTAGGAGCAAAGTTCAGATTTTTAATATCGCCACCCTACTACCGTAAAGTTTATCAAATCACATACGATCCGCATTTGCAGCAATTCATGCAACGACATGCAATCTCACCGCATGCAGCTTAAATCTCCAGCAATCATGTCGGCAACAATTCATCCAAAGCAACTTTGACCATGACCACACAAATTAAACGTAATTTGGCCACAAATTTGCAGGGAAGGAACTGCGCGTCGCCGATCGGTTGTCCTAGATGCAACATATAAGTACTGTTGTATAGGCAGCAGTTACCTCTTGCTGTACCTGCACATATGTGGTATAATTACAGATGAAAGATCAAGCAGATTGCGTGTCAGGCATGTTGCATGTATTCTAGCCATAGATCAGGGACGGAAAATGAAGAAAATGCGCGTGAACTAATCAATTGCAATTGTGATGCATTTTTGCTTAAAGAAGGGCATAGTGCAGTACCGCAATATGTGCGCACGCGTATCGTTAGAAATTGACATAACCGCATGCCTTGTTCCGAACAAAGTTATATTTTATGCATGAGTCAACTGTCTGTTGATTTTATGATTAAAGCACAATCGCCCAAAATTTCTATACCCTAAAAAACATTTGAGAACAAAAAGAAAATAATTGATTGATTTCTATGTTCGGACTTAACTTGTTTCAAAATCATTAAATTTTTTGCTTATAGCGGAAAAAGTAATTTTTTTTAAAAAAATAAAACCAAATTAAAAACAATCAGATTTATGGGATAGTTTTTATTATCATACAAAAAACCAATTCTTTAAATTAATTTTTGAAAGATACACTTTTCATGTGTTGGCCATGACTGCAGCTAATGTGGTTCATTCTGAAGTTTCAAATTTCGCTGTCGCGTTCGAGTATTTCGAGTGGTATTTAGTGAATGACACGAGTAATATTGGCTTCCTATTTCCAATCATAGCCGACTTTGCCATAAAGACTTTGAACTTTACGTGGCCAACTCACTTCACGAATTTTGAGTGCAAGTGAAGTTGAATTATCAGGGAATTTAGTAAATTTCCGCAATTTTCAAGCGTTTCTCTGACGTTAAACGTTCCATGATGATATGTCAAACAATACTGAACAAAAATACCACAAAATCCCTTCTGAAAAAGGTACCTTTAAGTGAATTACCCATTAGTTTCTCCGTTTCTATGTGATAAAGTAGACTTTGATGAGGTTCTCAGAAATTACCTGAAACTGCCGAGTTTTGTATAGCTCTGCATTTCATGGAATTGTAATGGGCTGATCTCGAATCTGGCCTGTGATTTGCTACATAACAAATTTTTAGCAGTTCAAAAAAAAGTTATCGTGATTACTGTCAAAGAAAGCTAACTTGCACAAAATTCGTTTGAATCTCTCACTTCACTCGTCTTCCCTACTTCAGAAGGTCGAGGTGTTTGTACTGATCTTTTCCTTATTCCAGACACTTACCTTTTTTCTTATCATCTGAATTACAGGTACCTACCACGTTTTTGCTTAGCAGTACAGCACAAGAACACGATATTTTTAAGGCGCGGTTTTTGATGAGCATTAATACCAAGGCCACAACTTACCTTACTGTTTTCGATATACATACTCGTATGTATTTAGCTAAAGGATTTCCAAATAATAACGATCTGTTAAAGAAATTAAATAATTTATTTAGAAATTTCAAGTTTAAAAACAAAAAGATTAATATAGTCAAAGAGAGACTGCTTAAATTCATGGTATATATTTAGAATGTACTCATTTTAAATGAAACGACCTTTAGGATTATAACTAATTTACGGCTAAATCAATTTCCGTTTCGCTTCTAATCCATTGGTTCATTTTTAATATTGAACGAGCCAAAATTATCCGATGCTATAGTGCCAGCAGTATCTGCTACACTAAATTTTGGCAAGTTTTTTGTTTGTTTTTCAGTCACAGTGGTGTTTTGAGGTTTGGGTGGTGTTTTCTTGTTTGAAAGAGTATATGATGACGACGTATTGGATTTGTTAATAGAGAAGTTCTGCATTGCGCCCATTGTACCGATGGGTATCTTTACTGGAGAAGTTGATAGCGTAAATGGAGCAGCATTTGATGACAAATTTACAGCAGCTGGTGTTGTTTTGGTCTTCAACGATTGTGTGACCGATGTTGCAGCAGCTGTTGGCACTTTAAATGGTGTTGTTGTAGTTGTTGCACGTACTAGACGAGTTGGTGTTAAGGCAGAGCTAAAAACTGTCGAATTACGTAGGTTCAGCTGTGGTGTTAAACTAGCGGAAGTAGTAATGATTTTATTGATTGCCCCAGGTAGATCACTTACATTACCACCTGCACCACAAATTGAGTATCGTCGGAATATTTGACGTGGCGCAAAGGTACCCGTCGAACCTTCTGTGTTGCGTATTGTTACTGTACGACGACCACCGGGCGCTGAATTTTCCACAGATGCAGCTTGCGATTCGCTTACCAGCAAGGTTCTACCAGAGACTGGTATTTGACGATAGACTTTATTTGGCAACACTTGGTTCTTTTCAGCTGTTTCGGCAGCAGCAGCTGCTGCTGCGGCGGCGTTAACGCTTGATGCAATAGAGGCCGGTACGCGTGGTATTATGAATGTACCGACGCTACCATTTGAAGTTGTTTGCTTGAAAGCGCCGCTGGTTGACTTGGGTAGTATGCGATATATACGTGGCTTAGCACTTTCTTGGGTAGTAAAAGTGCCATCACTATTTGTCTTGAAAATTTTGCGCACAATATGTGGACGTGTGGCTTCAGCTAAGCGCCAGGTTGGTGTTTTTTGAGCTGCTTCGGCTTGTGCAGAAGTAGTTGCTTCTGTAGAGTCAATTATTTTTACATTAGGCTGTGCGTCAAACGAGTTTTCGGTCACTTTCTGAATCGTTGGTTGTGACATAATTTCTGGCACTGATTTTGCCGCTTGTACCATAGACACTAGTTCGCGTATTAGTAACATTTCTGCTGTAGTAGCAGCATTCTCAATCGGCGGCGGCGATAATGCAATTGATGTATTTTCATTTGAACCCGGAAACTTTGCAGCGTCATCAAAAACATCCATCAGAGAAAGATAAACTTTTTGTTTGAAATTCAACTTTTGGCGCAAGTTCATAGCGGCCATTTGTGGGCGCAGCGAATTAAGAAACTCATCATCCCATATATCTGTCACAGTGTCACACTGCGAAGCCTGTTCGCGCATAGCTAAAAACTGTTCTGGTGGAGCCAGCAGCTTAGCTGGCTCAATCGACTCTGGTACATTGTAGACGAATTTTTGGCTTTGAGGAAGTGGAGGTAGCTTCACAGCTGGCGCTTTTTCTGCGCTCTTTAGCGAAGTAACTTGTGTTACTTTTTGCTTTTTTGGCGCTTCAACTTCTTTTATTGGTGATTTGTTTACAGTTTTCGTTTCCGAATTATTTTCACTTTTAAGTGAAGATCTGCCTCTCAATGAGCTGCGTCGTGATCTTTTCGCCTGAATATCTCTCTTTGGCGACATATCGCACAGCTGTTGCACGACGTTTTTATCTAAGCCTCGTTTGCAAGCGCGGCGAAAACGAAAATTTCTCTTTTCGTTATCCTTTATGGCAGCACCACCTCGTGAAGTTGCTGGCAAGATATCCTTGGATTCATCTTGTTTTCCCGAACCAATTTTGCTTGGTTTTACTTGTTCTGATGGTTTGTTGATTTGAGTTTTTTCGATTGTTGGTGGCGTTTTTTGTTCATCAGATACTGCTTCATCAGCGCTTGTTTTAAGTACAGCTGTATCTTTGTCTGACATCTCTTCCTTCATTGAATTTGGTGTGGCTTCAAGTTTGGTTATTTCTAAATGTTTCCTTGTAGCCAATGGGGAATCATCATTTTCACTATCTGTTGTTTTGCTATCCGTCGCGAATGCAAGATGGGGTAGTAGAAATATCAAATCCTCGTACAAGTAATAATCACGTAAGCGGTTTGATGGCCGTTTCTTTGAATGCCGCTGCAGCGAACGCATGAAAGCAAAACGTATGTTATGCCAGCGTAATTTGCAGGATTTCACTGTAATGAAAAAAATATGATGTACATGCAAAGTTCAGTGGAAAATGCATAAATTTCTGTTTTACAATCAACTGTTGCTCATAACTCCAATATCTCGTACTCGCATTTAGTGGAGAAAAATGAAGTACCTACTAAGCACAGTACCATAACTAGAGAGATCATCTCCTATTTTCTCCAATGAGTTATTGGTGTATTTTTGTTGAAAAGACCCTGCTAAACACGATTGAGCTCTCAGAAATTTTTCAGCAATTCGTTACAAATATCAAATGTTGAACGTTTACGATTTTTCAAAAATATTTTCCAGTATTGTTTCGTATACCCATGCATCCATACTGCAGATTTAATTTTAAAATATTCTACGTTTAGCCTATATGTCTTAAACTAAATTGTTTTGACTTTCACTCAAAGTAATATAAATTATACGACACTAAAATTTTGGCAAGTACGTCATTTTTCGAAAATAAAACATTTTGTTCACACTTCTTCATCGACAAAAAGGACAAATAGTTCAGAGACAGCTTCTGCTGATCAAAGACGCACAAAACTTGTTTTATACTTTCATTGATGCACTAAGAAAATTTCCGAAGGGCAAAAAGTACCACTATAGAAAGGTATGTTGGAAAATCCCAAGCGAAACTCAGAACCTTTTCTGATCCATTTGCATCAATGGATCCATTGAAATTTTTTTAGAATGTGTTTAACGAAATGATGAAAAGTCAGATAGACTGTCACTTCGTGAAGAATATTTTCAGTCAGTTGTAGATATAAATCAAATCTCGCAGAAAAGGCTGCATAAAAGTGCCTCGATACAAGGGATATTTGGGAGGCTAGACTAATATTATATCATATGTTTTTTTAAGGGTGAGTGACGACAATAACACATTTTGTTCCGAGTACTGCATTATCTTGAAAAACATTTTTGAATTCGGGCACAAAAGAAGCGTGTAAGCTTTTTTTTCAGTGTACGAAAATAAAAACTTGAAAATCGTCCCTTACAAATAAGTTATTCAGGGAACTCAAATCTACTTGATCGCAATCACGAAATTCATTTCTGGATATGGACATGAACGTTTCCCAGGGTTGCCAAGTGGCTGGTTTGAACGCGGCCAGGTCTTTAACTGCATGCCAAAACCGTAGGCAGTGTAGGAATTAAAAAATTTCACAAATAGCCGTTAATTGGAAGAAATATTTTTTATTATGAACAAAATAAACGAAAAAGTTATATTTTTTCTCAAAAAATTTAAATTAAAAAAAAAAATTCGTTCATTTTAACTTGGCATATAACGGATGGCAGAAAAACGTCTGTCGGGTCAGTTAATCTTAACATCATTAAGTGCTTATTTAGGGTGGCCTTCATACATAAATATATTTAAAATAGCACTTTCACAAAGACAGGTCAATCGATTCACATTAAATTTACACCACGTGTGTTAAGGCGCATTACTAAGGCTATACTTATTTTATTTAGGGATTACATTTAGAGTGGCCCTCATACAATATTTTTAAAATATCATTAGCACGTAGCATTAATAGTAAGAGGCAAAGCTTATGCTACAAAACATTATTTTAGGGTGGCCCTAATATAAACATATTTCTAAAATAACATTTTCAGAAAGACCACTTACTCGATTCACATGGAATTTGCGCCACGTGGGTTTTATATTAAGAGGCACAGTACATGGTGCAGGACAACGTCTGCCGGGCAGCTAGTTACATATAAAATGAAACCGAAATTCGCGGATAGAGCCAACAGCAGCTCTCCGACAACATGATTTGCAATAATTTTTTTATTATCTAACTATGGTCATAGTAGTCATAGCGAAAAATATTTTTAGAGCTTTTTTTCTCATAGACCCATTATGTGTGTCTAAGAAACATTTTTTTCAAATTCAAAGAGTAGTTTCATTTTTACAAACATTTAACAATAGTATTGTTTTTTTCTTATACACATAGACCAGAGATGCACACAAAAATCTGTTTCGGGCAGCTGGTTACAACAATATCAGTTTGGGTAATAAACTCGAAAATATTTTGCGAAAAAAACCAGTGTTGACGAAAATGTTTTAATTAGCTGTGGCACGCTAATTGTGTTTTGAAGAAAAATTGCACAAACAAAATGCATGCTTATGATAGCGAATCGAATTTATTTAACTCAGTAACAGCAAGAGCTGAACGACTCGATGCGTTAAAGAAAAGTTTCAGAAACAAATATGATTCAGTTCGAATAAATGAAAAGAGCTCGAGAAACGCTCTATATATTTTGCTATTAATTGTTATTTTTACTGAGGCTCCTGTTCAGTACTGTAAGTGCAAAATACACAAAAAAAATTACAGCGCAAAATAGCATTAAAAACCAAAAAAATTTTTTTTTTCATTATTGATATAAGAGCTTGATGTAGACAGTCCGTATTGCCAACTTTGCTTCCTACTAGTCTATAAGCTAATTGTAAATTCTAATTTTTTTTACTACTACTTATTTTATTTGATTGGGAATTTTTTTTAAATTGATGGCTTAAAAAATACAAAGCTGTTGCAATGAAAACAAATAATTTTTCTGAATATTTTCCCCAACCCTAAGAAATTTTTACTCAGTGCGCTACTGATAGATCAGGAGGAAAGAAAAAAGTGATAAAAGATAACACAAAAAATAAAAACTTCCACATAATTTTTATAATCCAAAAATATTCCTACTCGTCAAAATATTTTTTAATATTTTTAACATATTTTTCCAATACATATTTTACAAAAATTATTTGAACATATTTTTACTTTCAAAATTTAGACAACATGCACTTGTAATTTTGGTATCATTATTTAAAAATAAATTCCATTACCGATAAGATTTAAACTTTCTGGCAGGTTTTAACCAAAAATCCATTAAAATTCTTTTTTTTTTTTTGCCTTAAACTTATAAGAACAAAGAATAATATATGTTCAAAATTCAGCCTCTGACAGTGGGTTGGAATTTCGGTAAGATAAAACTAAAAAAAAAATTGGTCTTACTGACAACATTTGCGCTAGCCATTTTTGAAACATAAAATATTTAAAAAAAAAATATTTAGTTTCGGACGATTTGTTGGCATTAAGGTAAGCTATACTTTAAAAAAAAGTTTCTAATTTCTGACAAAATTTCCGCGCTCTACGAACTTTTGAATCAAGAAAAGTCAACTTAGGACTAACGAGCGTTGGAGAGAACTTTCATTAGAAGCTTGTAGAAATCTTGCATCCATCGATATACTGCTGTTTAACTTTCTTTTTTGTTGGTATTTTTGTTTCTTTTTTATTGGTATTTTGTAAATATAATAAGTCTCTATTTATAATAAAAATCAAAATCTTTATGGTTGGTATAATTTTAGAGCGAACTTTCTTTCTCTTAAGGAATTGATGAAACTTGTAACACTCTTTATTCAAAAAATTTGATGCATTCCGCTTTTCATAGGGGATCTCTGGAGCAAAAATATATGTCTCTGTAAATATTTACTTTAGTTTAATGAGACAAACCATAACGAAAACCTAGTAGCGATTTACTTTTGTTTGCTAATATTCATATTCAAATTACAGTAACTAAACTATCAAAATCCTCGAAAAATATTCCATGAACATCTCTATTGCATTTTTAATCTTTTTATTGTTTTATTATCATCACACGCAACATATAAACTTCAAAGCTACAACTGCACTTAGCATCACTGTTTTCTAAACAACCCTGTTTTTGTAACAAAAAAGTATATTAAACAAACTTACTGTCAAAATGGCGCCATATTGAATTTTTCTAAGTCTGCAAGCAAAGAAACGTCAACCAATAACATACACAGCGGTAAAATGTTTCGACTGCTGTTGCTGTTACTGCTTTGACCCAATTTTGCAAATGCGTCTTGAAGGTTTTTGCTTTATATTGCAACCCCTTTATTGTTATTTTCACACTTACCTGTATCATCGCATTCTTTCGCAATGGTTTCCCATGCCGTATCGTTGCATTCCTGTTTTTGGCAATTGCTATCGCGATCGTAGACGCAACGTTGCGCCTGCACAGCGCGGCACAATTTTACATTTTGTTCGTACAACTTTGTTTTTTGTTCGTCGGCTACGGGTTTCTCACTCATGATAACAAATCGATATCGATTTTATGTTACAAATTCAATAGAAACACAAGCGACTTGATAACTAATTTGTCACACGCAACTCAAGAAAAACTGTTCTACAGAAATAAAATCCAGTTTTGACAGTTTTCGCTGTCGCAAATTTTTTGACAGCTGCTGTCTGTTTTCATTTGGTATGCGATGTTTTTCTCTCTTGTTGCTGTTGTTGTTAAAATGTTATTTGTTTTAGTTTTTGAATGTTGTCAGCAAGGAAAGTTTTTGTCAGTTCGAATATTTGAATTGTGAATTCAAGTTTTATCATATCTCAGTTGAGAAAAAGATGAACCCTATAGTAAACTTGAAGTAATCATGATATTACATATCTATCATTCCGAAGTTCATATATTTTGTACTTCCTTTTAACATCAAGTGTAATTGGTGTGGAGTAAAGTACTCAACCCATTTCGGTCGAATCGCAATCAACGCAAGGGATGATATTGAAGAAATTTCAACTTTTTGTACAACTTTTGAGTTTTTTGACAAACGTCATTCGTTGTTCGTGATGTGACACTTATTTTTTAATAGATATGCATAAATTTTGTGTTATATTAAAAATAAACAAACAAAGTAAATTGGGAAAAAAGTTTTAATTAAAATATTAGTTGAAATTTGGTTGCATTGCTGATGTATTCATTTTGTCGTCACTGACAGTTGTAGATTTTGACAAATCAGTTAAGACGAATACTTATTGCTATAAACACTTTTGGCAACTTGATTTCCTGCTCAAGCAAGCCAATAAGAAGCAAAATTTTTAATTCTTGCTTATACACACATATTTATGTATTTTAGTCCAAATGGATGAAAATATTCTGGTCCAATTCAACCGAGTTTATTTGCAAAAGAGTGGAAATAAAGGAGTGTTATTGCAGTTTCATATATTATACATATGATCTTTCGTTTTGTCCGTTAACGAGTACAGAAGTGTTTTCGTGTTTCCGTAGTCCTTTCCTCGTAATTATATGCGTTTCAAAATGATTGTTAAATTTTAAGAAGAGGAAGAATATATTACACATACATACATATACCTTGCGGACTAGGTCAACGCAACTAATAAAAACCAAGCCTCTTGTAATAACCGCGGTATTAGGAATGATGGTGCCAAAAAATCTTAAGTATTCGGGTGTAGATATTTTTAAAGAAATAAACATTTTTCCATCTTGGGGTATTCACAAACTCTCAATAATATTCGATTTCCAGAATCAGCATCGGTATTGCTAATCAGAATTTTAGCGCAGCTTTCTTATGACTAAATTGGCATATTGTTGAATTATGTGTAATGAGCAAGTCAAAATTTGTTTGAAAAGTTGCACTTACTGTGTCTGTAATGGAAGCAAGCTACTTGTTGCGAACATCGAGGAGTTGCATTTATCAATGGTTGTATTGACCGAAGGCGCGCTCTGTGTACATACATACATATTTAAATTTATTAAATAAAGTAGTTAGCGCTAAAAGCATTTACTTCAGGGCAAACTTACAGAAAAAATACTTAAATATGTATTTATATTTTTAAGATTTCCTAAAAGTCGGTGAAATAGTAAACAAAGATTTTAATTAAATACACATTATAACTTTTTTTTTTGTGTTAGAAGATTTCCTAAAAAACTTGGGATGTGAGGGACATATTTTTCTCAGCTTCAATATAATAAATATCAAGTTTAAAAGTAAGTGACAAAACATTTGCTGGCACAAAATGATTAAATATCAACTCACTCGATTGCTATTTTGATATCCGTCTCGGACTTTGGGAAGTGATGAATCGTTTAATTTTTGTATCTCTCATAGAAGCTTCATAGTGTTGTCAGGTATAAAAAATTTGTATGAAACAAGATTTTTTTTTGTGGTGTGAGCAAAACATAATAAAAAAAAACTACTATAATATGTTTAATAATCTCAATTTAAGCTATGTATTTAAAGGGTACAAACCTACATTTCGTCAACTAACATAAAAAAGCCGTAACCACAAAAAATTCAAAATCGGTTTTTTGAATTTTTAAGTTATATGTTCAATAATGAAGATTTTACAGACGAAATTCAAAAGTAAATAGACGTAGCACACTTGTATGAAAAAAAATAAACACAACTTATGAATTCTCTAGATAACTAATCAGTAGGCAAGGGCAGGAGCTTGCAGGCCTTCTAGCAGGCCTTCTAGCAGGCCTTCCTTAGTAAGATTAAGGCCTTGCCACCTCCTTTCAAACTTACTTTCTTTTTTATATGAAATGTCCAGATAAAAAAGGCCTTCTTTAGCAGGCCTCTTAGAAATACTCTTCAAGCAGGTCTTCCTACATCGCTTGCATCAAGAGCCCTTCTAAGAGCGCTTACCGTAGAAGGGGTCAGAAAAGTACTTTGAAAAAATTAAATCTTAATACGTCGTATTAGTTAATTTTTTTTTTTATCTGCGTCAACCTCCCTTGCGTTGATATTTTCAATGTTTATTTTTTGTGACGTTTTCTTCATTTATAATTTCACATTGAATACACAACACTCTACCACTTTATCATAACATGAAACAGAAGACCAGCCTAGCAACATGCACACCGTTCCTTATCAACTTTTGATGTCGTATAAGTACAATCCAATGACAAAAAAGTAATGTCGAATCATAAAACATTGCAATACATGAAATAAAAAAATACATGAAGTCCTTCTTTTTTGCCTTCTATTATAAGGCTTTATAGCACTGCTGCTGTGGGAAGGCCTTATAGCACTGCTGCTATGGGAAGGAATTATAGCAGTACTGCTGTGGGAAGGCATAATACCACGCCTGCCGTGGTAAGGCATAATAGCATTTCATGAGTATACACTCAATGGAGTGTAACTATTCTGCAAATTAAAATTTCACTACTTATAAAATTTACTTATTGTTAATATTGACCGTTTGTAAATAAAAACAAAAATCATAGTAAAAAAAAAAAATTTGTTTTGTTTTGCTTGCAAATTTAGTTTCGAGAAGGCCTCTTACAATCGGAGCAGTGCTAGCATGCCTTCTCCGTGGAAGGCCTTGCTCAATTGCCTGCTGGGTAAGTAAGCTATGACTCTTTTCAATATTTTAATTATAAAATACATAACAATATATTTTTATATTTTTGGATGTTTGGTGGCGATATACATACATATGTATCTACATGTCTCGGTCATTCTTCAAATAACTGCACACCTAAATTTTTTTACTTTATTTCACACATTTTGAAACCAAATATCTCAGAAACTATGGTGAATAGAATAAAAAAATTTAGCAATTTTATATAATAAACTTTCAATAAAATTTTTTGACTATTAATTTTTTAATACATATATTAAAATAATTCTCCAATATCTTCAATCATTCCTCAGAATATATCTGATTTCATATATAAATTACCGTTATAACTTTGGAAAATATTATATGAAAACCAGTCTAATGGTTTGAATTGTGTACATATTTTTCGCAGTTTCGATTTGAAATCAGATACATATTGTTCGGATTGATTGAAGAATGACGTCGAATGTATTTTAGGAAACATTTTCAATGATAAGAATGTGTATCTCTAAGCAATTTTATTTAATTTTATTTTTCCAACTAAAGCATTTTTATACAAAAATGATAAAAGGTTTTATTTTATTCCGTTCCACATAGCTCTCAGATACCTATTTCGTTAAAAAAAAATTCGAAAAACTTCAACAATGACAAAAAAATATCAAAAAGAGCAGTTATTTAAGAAATGATCGTCGTACATTAACAGAGCCACATTACCACCAATGGTAGGTGCGTCAGGTTTTAGGGGCGGCAGTTGCATTAAGGCGAAGGTAATTTTTTTACTCTCCGCTGCAAATCTCAAAACTAATTTTAATATGAACTATCAGAAAAAGTTATTATTTCAACGCAGACCTGTACAAATGTACATATGCATGTTGTACATATATGTAAATGTATAAGATTCAAAATTGAAACTGTATATCCCTTAAATTTAGGTGGACAAATGCTCACAAAGGGTTTTTCGGTTTTCTTTTGTCTGAGATGTAAACTTAAGCCAAGAGCTACAACATCAAATATCAGCAACCAAAACTACCGCCAACAACAGCAGCTGCAATAAAAGCAAATGTCAAACAACAAAGCAAAACATAAAAAAGAGAAAAGAAAATGGCCCTCAAATTGATAAACGCAACAAAATCAAATCAGAGAGGATGAGAGAGTGCTTAAAACATAGAAAACATCGCACACTTTAGCCAACAGAATACTGAAACTCGCAGCTGGCAACATGCGCCAACAACAAGTGTAGACGTAGTTTTTTGTTTGCACGAGGGTAATGATGGAAATTTCATGTTTAAGAAAATGTGGAACAAAACAAACGACGAAGTCAAGCAAAAAAGTAATAAGACGAGAAGTAACAAATAAACCGCGAACAACAACAGAAAGAAATAAATGAAAGAATTGCTTGCTAGTGCTGCTGTTGCTATAATGCGAATGAAGCAACATCACAGCAGCGTCTAGAGAAGAAGCAGAGCAGCAAAGGCAGCAATGACTAATGAAAATGGTTAGCAAGTGACGTGTGGTGGTGGTTGATGGTGGTGGCAAGCAGTAGGTAGCAGCAGAACAATAACAACTTAGATAGGCAGCAGCTGTTGTACTGCTGCTGTTGCTACATTGTTGTCGCTGGTCTCCGTTATGGTTGTTGTTATTATTTTTGTAATGATAATTGTTATTTTTCTTGTTGTTGTTGTTGTTGTTGTTGTTGTTGTTGCCAGCGTATACACAGCAGCTTGTATTTAGTAGTTGCAGGTAGGAAGAGGAAGAAAAAAATCAAACGTTTTCTCGGCCGCTGCTGCTGTCGCATAATATTGTTGTTGCTATTGTTGCTGCTTTTCATTATTATTTTGGTGGATGTTTTTGTATTGCTGCCACTGTCGTTGTTATGCAGCGTCTTCTGTTTGTGCATTTTGCCATTATTATTGTTGTTGCCAAAGTGTTGTCATCCAACCACTTTTGCATGTGCTGTCGTTGTTATTATTGTTATTGCTTCTGCTGCTATCGCTGTCATACGTTGCTATGATTTCCGTTGCTGCTCGTGTTGTTGTTGCATTATTTCTTATTACTTTTGTTTTTAATTTTTGTTTTCGTTGACGACGCTGGCGACAGTGGCAATGACAACGATAACAACAACAACACCGTCAATCAAAAAAAACCTAACGAAGCTCTAGCAACTTGTTTTCGTTGCTTACCGTTGCTGTTGTTCGCTCACTTGCTCGCGCGTATGAGACTACTATTTGATTTTACACAGAACAACACGTTTTAATGGTTAGAGTGCATGAGAAAATATCGCACTAGTCGGTAGGTTTAAAGAAATTTAATTTTTATTTCGCCATTTATTTTCAAACTCCAGGTATTGGCTAAGAATTCGAATTTAAAGAAACAAAATCTATAATTTTTTCATAGCGCTACGTGCTTTTTACGTTGCCAATATTTTTTTCTTGTAAAGTCTGCTTATTGAGATATAACCGTCGATATCTGGATTTGTAGCATATTGGAACTCATGCATACATTTACCTCAAAAAAGGTTGACTTTCCAAGTTTGTAAATATGACAAGGTTTCAGAAAAGAGAAAGAAAAGTTCTAAGATAATCCCAAACGAATTTTGACTTCAATTCGCTTCAATAATGGGAAGTTATTGCCCTTATTTCAAAAATTTTTCACACCGTCGTTTAAAAAATTCATTTTAGAGAAATCAGCCGCGCTACGTCTTGAAAGTAGTGCCTTTGTCAAATCAAATATCAATTTGCTGCCATTCCAATCCATCGAAAAAAAAGTTTCAACAAGACAACCCGAAAAGAGGGGTGAGAGAGTTGAGCGTACCCCTAGTGATATCTAAATGAGCTTAGAAACTTTTGTTTTTATTACATCGATTGCTGGTAAAACTATTCAAAAAATTTTCACAATGTTTCCAATAAAAGTTTGAATTCGTTCTGATGGTATGAGCGGGTAAGTAAGCGCCTCTCATTAGTTGACGATGCGGCTATTTTATTTCAAATTCATTTTTCTCGAAACAGTTATTTCAAATTACATGCTAATCTGATAATTCTATGGAATTCTCTTTGTGTATAAAAAAAACCTTTATTTTGCATCCACTTGGACTTAAACCTGGACATTTCATGTTGTTATATGCGCAGTTTAACGGCATCAGCCAAGCCTTTTATTATTTTGAGCTGGCTAAAAGTTTGTATATTATGTGACCGAAAACTCAAATTTAAATTTAGACAAGTAATAGATTTTAAGTCTTACGGAAAATAAAAATAAGAGTAGCTCATTTACTATAAATGCACACCTCTGAACAGTAGCATAGTGCAGGGGACCTAGGTTCAAATGTGTTTTCTTATATTAGGTTCCAGTTAATAAGCCACAATAGAAGATATCATATGATGATAGCAAAACGTGATGATGTTACTTCAGAATTCAAAATCCGATTTCGTTGAAAATTTACGAAAAAACCGACATACTAAAACATAGAAAAAGTTTGCCATAGGTGGCAAGATAAAGTGTTTTAGGTATATTTTTTTTTTGAAGAAAGTTCTTCCAAAATTTCAGCTACCTATATCAAACCTGTTAACGGCGGCCAACAGTTTGTTCCCAATTACAATTCGTATGAAAAAAACAAAAGAGTAGAAAAACGATGTAAAATTTAATTTTGGTTGCCTTGTGTTGTTGCTCTCATTCTCGCTCTCTCGCTTTTGATTTTATTCGTCATTGCCGTCATCAACATTGAATTGCTAGCAGCTGCTGCTGCTGCTTTTGCTGTTACTACCTACTGTGGTGCGTTGTTGCCATTGTCGTTGTTGTCATCATAGTGGTTGTTATTCTTGTTGTTGTGCTGTTACTCCTCATTCGTACGTACGACTGCTGCTGCTGCTACTACTACGGCTGCTGTTGCCTACTATATATCGCATGTTGACGATTTGAATTGAGTTTCGTTAAGTTTTGTTGTCGTTAGCTGTTCGTCGTTCGTACGTTTTCGTTTACCCTCCGCATTTTAGTTAACTGTGGAATTTTTAAACGTAATGACGCTCTCTGTCACCGCACGCAACTGAAATTCGTGTTAGTGTTGTTGTTTAAGTAACAATTTATTAAAAAAATATTGAATTACTTCCAAAGAGAAAACAAATCGTTTGTGTGTGTTTTTTGACAAATTGCTAAACATTTGCGGCCAACATGAAAGTATCGGCGCAAAATGAACTAAAACCCGAAAACTATCAGATCAATGCAAAAATCTGTCGTTTAGTGGAAAAGTTTCCCTGCATGTTTGACCGTTCACACTCGCATTATTTAAAAAAAGATATTGTGGACAAGGCATGGGTGAAGATATCGAAGGAGATGGATGACTCCAGTGAGTATAACGCGGGTAGCACGGTGCGGTGCGGTTGGTTATATGGTGCGCAAGCGGTAGAAGAAGTGGGAGGAAAGAAATGAGAAAGAGAGTGTCTGTGTTTTATGAGAGAATATTGTAGCAAAAAATGTGGCTTCGTCGACAACAGTAAAATGTTGCTGCTGCTTGTGTGTTGTTTTGCCAACAGCAAGTTTTTCAATAATGAGAAATAAATTTATGATAGGCGTTGCGGCATTGCCATGAAGAAGAAAAATTTTCTTTTTAATTTTAACCCAGTATCTACAGTCAAAATTGCTTGTTTTTAACGGATTTATTCGACATGCAGGAATTGACATTAAACTTTTGATTGATTTTGATTATATTGTTGGGAATAAATAATTAATTGTTTCTCTTAAGCTTTAAGTGTGGGCGTGGCATAGCCCCTATTATAGGTTATGCTTGAGAAATATCGTTGGCCTAAAAGTGTCTGACACTAACCTTTTGTAATACAATTATTTTACTTGAAAAATATTTTTAGTGACAGCTATTTTTATAGTGGAGGTCCAATAAACGCGAACGCGGCAGCGTGCGGAAAATTGGAATTCAAGTCTACTTTCTACGCGATACAATGCCAAATGGTGCCAGTCACTGAGTGATATTTGCCCTCCACTATAATGAATAAACCTTTATTTCAAGGCGCCTTCAATATTCTTCATGCACTTCATTTCAAAATACGGCTGATATTGACGTTTCACTGCAATAATGGGGGAATTCAATGCAATTTGCCTTCCGAAAGCCGATACTTTGATTGAATCCGTCTGTTGCTGCAGTAAATTGTGCAGTTCAAATAAATATTTTTCAAATGAAACATGGTATTGATGACAAAACAAATTTTTTTAATAGAATTGAAGGCTTGAATTTACCCATTTTTTGCAGTAAAAGGTCAAGAAGAAAATAAATCGATAGACTTACTTTTTAATTCTCATTCATTCCAAAGTGCATTGCAGGATTAAGCAACACAAATGGAAATGGGGACACATTCGATGGTAAGTTGGATTAGCGCCAACGAGCCTTATCTGACATTGCCCTACTAAAAGCATTTGAATTTCTAGGACGCTTGGAGACCTGTAATAATTTCTTCAAAAAATTGGCGGAATTAATTAAGGCGTTTGTTGACTGCACTTTCAATTTAAATTCCTGAACGATTTTGTAAAACTCTAAACTTAAAAAAAGTAGGGATCCAAAAATTGAAAGAAAAGTTAATTATAAAACGATTGATATCTTAGGCGTTATTTTCTTATTATTTTGTAGGCCTTGTACATAGAACTGTCAATTCATAGCGAGTTTAAACTCTTGAAATTTTTGAGGACTTTTTATCCCTTACTATAACTGCTTGTCGTTGCCACCTTGATATAAATTTCAAGTAAAATTTTATTTTTCAGTACCGTCCTGTAAAGAGCGCTGGCGCAACATACGCACATCCTTTGCACGCTCGATCAATGTAAATAAAGTACCTGCTAGCGCTAATCGTACAAAACCTTACTACCTGCATGAGGAATTACAATTTTTGGCACGTCACATTACACCTGGCATCCCAATACCACGACGTTCAAATGCATACTCGTCGGCGGGTGAAGAAAGTGAAGTCATTGAGGTTTCAGTTGGTGAGGATACATTTGATGGATTTGCGCTGGCACATGATGACGATTCACAAGAAGATGAACAGCCAAGTAGCAATGAAGAGGAAGAACAAAGAGAAGAATCCCTAAAATCTGAACTGGCCGAAGGTAGAGCAAACACGGTTGCTGGTGTAACTGCTGTCGCCGCCGCTGTTGCTGCTGCCACTGCAAGTGTAGTAGAAGAAGACAAAATAACCACGATATCAACAACAACAGCAGATGTTGAGAAAGCGCTACTACTACCAATTAGTCCGTTATCGAAACGTCGCCGTACTGAGGATACACCCGTGCAAGAGGACGTTGAACAAAAGGTAGGGAATTTATTGTATATAAATCAAATGGAAAACCTTTTCGAATGGAAGCAAAATTACTAAGGGATCAGGAAAAACCGAAAAAAGGAAATTATTTTTGTAAAAGAAATGTTCCTAAACTTTTTAAGAAACTACATGTCCCTTTTGACAGGCGTTTTTGTTTTTTGGCATTCAATTTGAAGTTGCCGTTTGCGTTAACGATTAATTGACCGATTTATTTAGAAATTTTTTTTTTTATATTTTGAACTTTTATTACGCCACAATTCATTGATTTTGCCTATGCCATTTCCAAAATCTTAACATCCAATAAAGCTAATAGTAGTATTAAAAATAGATTCAAGAAGAAAAATAATGCGACGAATAACATCATATTTTGCATAAATAAGCGTATTCATGCTTTGAGTATGCGTTTGATTTAAAAACAAGGAAGAATGTTTTTGTAGGAAATAAAAGAACGCATTTTTTTCAATCCTATACATATCTTCAAAACTAGACAAAGACTGTTTTATGTACAAAAACACTGATGTGATGGGTCGATTCTGAGGCCAGATTTGGATTGAGCGAAAAAATTACTTCGGAAATTACTCTCTACTGCCCGTCAACATTCACATCCCATTTATTCGCAGACTGTGTTAGTAACTTATAGTTTTTCCATATAACTTGCATGAAAACAAACGGGATTCGGTGCCACCTTTTAAAATTAAAGCACTGAGCTGCGTTCTCGTAACTTTTTTTTTTATATCAAGCTTAATTAAAATTGCCTTCTTTGCGCCCCTAAGATATCACCAAATCTATAGACAGTTGAAAAATTTGAGTCAACAATTTTCTTGTGGAAAATTTCCCTGTTATAGGTAATTTTTTGAACTTAATCGTAACATTTTTGATCAATTTTTTATTGTATGATATTATTAATTTATTCGATTTTTTTTTATATTTCATCTCTGAAAATTATCATCAAATTTAATTTTGAAACTTATTTTTTTCAGTACATACCAGCAACTATTGAAACAGACTTCGATGCAATTTTCTTGCAAGGTCTTCTGCCCGAAATGAAAGCTATGGATTTCCGACAGAAAATACTTTTCAAGCGACGCATCTATGAGGTCATTGGTGAAGTATTTGAGGGTACAGCAGCAATAAACACAACCACACCGTCCAGTATATTGCCATCGCAAAGTGCTACTGTCCTGAACAACAACAACTTCACTTATGCGAAAGTATCACCACAACAAAGCAATGGTATTGTTGCTGCTGCTGCTGCTGCAGCTACCACACCCATCAGTATCCAAAACAACACCAGCTATCAACCAACTCTTGCACCCACCATGACTGTGGTAAATGCTGCTGACTTAGCTATGATACGTCGTCTTAATTCATTACTACAGAGTCCGCAGGGTGTAGGTGCTGTTGCATCATCAGCGTTGCTAACCACCACAATGGCAGCTGCGCCTAAAAATGCAGCAACATTACGTACCGGTGGACCAGCTACCGCAACAGTTGCAGTAAACCGTGGTGCTTTGACGCGTTCAAGTGCAAATTTACTGCGTGTCACAATGGTAAATGCACCAACAGCAGCAATGGCAACCGCACCACAACCTATCAAACAGGAACCAGAGCTAATAGATGATTGAGTCAGTCGGTTTCATTATGACCATAAAATGCATTTGCTTTTTTTATATCAGTGATTTAAATTTCTGAGATTTCTTCGTTCTTTGAGAGAAATGTAAATAATTTATTTTAAGTTTTCTGAATAAGAATTTTTATAGTTTGATAAGCTTCTGGGCTGTAGGCAAAATCAACCAAAGTATAATTGACAAAGAGCAAAATACAAAATGATAAATCGCTTACAAAAATTTTATAGAAATTAAAGATTTCATACAAATAATAGTACAGGGTGGAGTATAATTCTCTTTAAGGTTTGAATTCGTTATCATCTTTTTAATTTCGAGTCAATTATAATTATTTTTTAAGTAAAAAACAGAAATTTGCATTTCATGAGTAAAATTAAGTGGGTGTAAGCGTTGCTGATGAACCCTTTTTGGATTCTCAGTAACTCAATTGTTGCAGTTTTGCTTGGTTATGAAGCTGTTTACTAGGAAATGGCCGTCGTCGTTCATTATTCGACGATTTTCGTTCTTCGTTCTGCTGTCTTTTCATATTAAAATCGCCAAGTCTGTATACAAAATTCTGAGAAAAAATATTAAAATAAAGAAGTTAAAATGAATTCAAACACTTAAAGGTCATTTGCGCCACTTCCAAGTTCTAGTAAAGGAGTATTGCAAGTAAAAAGGCGATTACTTTACCTTTTTTGGGTTATTTTTCCAATGTGCTCCTTTGAAAACTTTTAAAGAATACAAAAAATTCCAAAAAAAAAAATTTTGTATATCTGGAAAAATCTGGCAAATATTTCGAAAAATACGGCTCCAATCCAAAGGAATGTTTTTTAAAAAATTATGTATTCATCGCTTGAACTGCCAGAAAAATCGGTAAAAAATTAGATTGGGAAGCAAAAATAACCAAAAAATTTTTTTTTCTTAAAATTTCGATGCAATTTCATGTATATAATCTCTGTGCGATTTTTTTTACGCCAATTTTTTGGCGGACATTTTATAATTTTTTTTTAATGACAATTTTATGGGCGATATTACCTACATTCGCGTTTGAATTGTGTAACTTTTGTTCTTTCTTTAATAAATATTTATATCAATAGAATTAAAAAAAAAATTGATACAGTTTTTCATTTGAACAAATCAATTTTATTAGATTTTTCAGATTTTCTTTCAGTGTACCTGATATGTCGAGGAAAATCCACAACAGCAAAATGTTAATACAGCATTGCCAGGAGCAGTAAAGCACTTGTATTTAATGCGCTCGCTCTAATGAAACCAAAGCGCTGGTTGCTGATGAGAGTGTGAAAAAAGTATCATAACTAGAAAAACCAATAAATATAAAATCCCTCATACGAAAACTAAACAAATAATCCGAATTGCATTAAATATTTAAATGGAAAACACAATGACGATAACGTTGGAATACCGTAGAAACCAACAAGCAAACAAACAGCAGCAGCAACGCCGATTAGTCACATGTTGACAACGTAAAAATAATCACACGTACGAAGCATACGAACTCGCTACTTCAACTAAACAGCGTTACAAATTTTAGGGTTGCTAAGTAGACGGAGACAGGTATTTCAAAGGTGTTAGTACATATTTAAAAACTAAAGAAAAATTGTGATCAAATAGAGAGGAGTTAAGTGAAAGGTTCGGCAAAAGTTGATGTTTTTCCGATAACATTGGAAACTGGATATAATATAATTTAATAAGAATATGCAGTTATTTTTTTTCTGATTGAAATACATTTTTAAGTTTTTATTTTCTGGCAGCTACACAGTAGTTTTCTCTGAGCCGATTTTAATAAATAAATTGTCGTGCTGAAACACGGAAAATTTTACAGAGATATTAAAATCCTTGATAAAATTTTTCGATTTCGTTTGACTTCTATAAATATTTTGATGCCACTCAATACTTTTTGACTTTTTCGATACAATTCAACACTTTTCGACTTATATACCTAATCGATAATCTTCTGTACTATATATACATTGCATAGTTTTTTTTCAGAAATCGTCGCCTGAGTTCTCTTTTGCTCCATACGCCACTTTTTGACTTAAGACTTGTTCTATAGGCTTTAAAAGATTATCTTTCTACTGCTGTTGTCGCTATACATTTATTTTTTGTTTGTTTCTGATATCGTCAGTGTTCACTTTGCTTCATAAGCCACATTCTTAAATATTTTTAATTTATTATTTGTTGCAAAATCCAAATTTTGGTTGCAGCAAGATTTATATGAAAAAAAAAAACTGTTTTGTAATTAATTCGCTCTATAAACTTAACATTTCTATGAATATTTAGTTAAAACCTTAGCAGATATTATTTGATCCATTGCAATAGTTCCTTAATGCAGGTTTGCTCCATATACTGCAGTTGAAAAATAAGTTTGTCATTAATTTGTATTGAATGGAGCACACTGTTCACAATGACTTATCTGATAAAATATCAGATATCTCCAAAAGTACTCTGGTCCCATTTTTGAAATTTAGCACAGAGTTACCCAATTTATTAACATATTGATTTATTTAAATTTCGATGGTACTTTCTCAGACCATTTTTTTTTTCTTTTAAGGCTCAAACTTTCTTTTTCGATTTTCTCGGAATACACTTTCAGGAGTATGTAGGCAAAGAGAATTCAGGCGACGATGTGGTTTTTAAAATACAAAGAGGTTATTGTGTTATTATTGAAATCATTAGTCCCAAAAATTAGAAACGTTAAAACAATACAGGTGTAGTGTTTGGATTCAACATAAGCACATGTAGAAAATATGAAAAAAAATTCTTTAGAGTTACCATTATGTTACCATTTTCGTTTTGAAAATGCAGGTTTTAAGCAAATTCGTATTTCTTCTTAAATGTATTTTTCTTAAGAGCTAAGGGCGAAGTTTTTGGGAAACAAACAAACAAATATATTACTGCACTTTTTTTTAATTTTGCTTTTGATAAGTAAAACATTGATGTTACTCCTTGAATAAATTTCTTATATATTTGGCTATGGATTCTTTAAATATTATGCATAAGTACGTATGTATGTACATATAGGGTGGAGCAATTTCTTAATGATATCAGCTGCCCTAAAAAGAAAAACTTTATGTGATTGTAAGAAAAATTCACTAAGAAACTGCAAGCGTAAATTTGACCACCAAATTTCTATTAAAATTTAAGTTTGTAGCAATTATTTAGGTTTTGTGATAGAGCTTAAAAACTTTGGGGTGAGGTTCTAATAATCATACTTGCAGTTTGGTAATTTTTTCTTCAAATGATTATTGTTTTTGAAGGAAGTCGAAGTACACGCAATTTATTCCATTCAAGTTGGCCCAGCCTAATATGTATGTTCATATGGCTATCTGAATCACAAAGCGTCTAATGATGCTAGTGAGTAGACTTATGACAAATCGACACTATTGCCTTAAAAGGCAGCTCCATTTTAAAATAACCTTTCATTCGATTTCAGAGATAACTATATTTGATGACTCTTCGCCCAAGAAGTACCTAAATTTTGCTTCAATGCATGCGATTAATGCAGTCAATTGAAAAATACTTGGCAACCCTAATTATAGCACCAACAACACTTTAATAACCATAAATGGGCGAGTAGTTGGCGTTGGCGATAACTTCGATTTAAGTATCTCGTGCTTCATACTTCGTCATCACTATCAACTTCGTGGTTTTAGTCACCGTCAACGTCATCGCCGTTGTTGTTGTCAACATGACAACGTTGGTGCTGCGTTTATGTTGGTGTTTTGTAGCTGCTATTGTGTTTGTTGTGGTTGTTGTTGTTATTGCTTCATCAGCGCTTTATGAATTTCCAGCAATGATAGAAATTTCATCAGCAATTTGTGGCTCACACAAATAATTCGATTTCAGTATCGTGAGAGCGTTCATGAAAAACGTTACAACAAATCTGGCTGTTGGAAGTATTGTCAGTGACAGACTTTGAAGAGAGCACCAAGTAAAGAAAGAGAGTGAGAAAGAGTGAATGTGCGTGTCTCAAGGAAATAATCGAAATGAAGTGAAGTTGGTGACAAAACTTATAACAGAGTAAGCGAGACATGAATACTAACTAATAAAAGCGTTTGGAGGGGAGAAGAGGAAATACTAGCAAAAGAGAGAGAGAGAGTGTGCGCGAGTGCGATAACACAGTTGAAGTTTATTGCGTGTTTTGTGATAATTTTTGTGATTTCGTTGCTATTTGTGATAGATGATACAAAATAAATAAATAAAAAATCGAAACGACAAAAATTAAATAGAAAGAAAAAATTTTGATAAAGCAAAAATTGCAAAAACAACAACAACAAGAAATTATCAGCTTTGCGTTCCGAACATTGCAGCGACAACAATAATAAAATGCCACCAAAGAAAGAATCCAACAACAGCACTACAATAACCGCGGCAACAACAATAGCAGCGTCGTCATCAGCAATATCGAATGCTGCTGCTGCTGAAATCGCCGCAGCCGAACAAAAGCAGGCTTTGTATCAGGCGAATACGAAACTTTGCCGGCTTGTGAAACGCTGCCCCTGGATGTACGATCGCCAGCATCCGAATTATGCGAAGAAACAAATTATGGATAAATCTTGGGCTAAAATAGCAAAAGATTGTGATGACTCAGGTAAGTCGCAGCACCGCAAATTCAGTGAGCGTATGTGTGAGAGTGAGTTATGAAGAGCGTTAATTACTCAAAGGTAGAAAATGTAACCATATGTGCGCGGTAGAGTAGAAACACAAAAATAATGTCTTGTGCCTGCTGTTCCATTGTCGTTTATTGTTCATTCAGTAGAAGTGATAATGGAGCGAGACTACGGCATAACCAACCTTGAAAGGGTAGTTAACGTGGTTGACAAAATTAAATATAGGTAGATGGGTATAAGTTGATAGTGATATCATGCGAAAATTCTATGACGTCATTTAGTTTTCGTGAAGCTCTTAGGTCGAAAAAAGTTCACTACACATTTTTATATAATTTTTTTTAATGCTTCTGCAAGAAGATGGAATTCAATAGCAAATGTTCATTGTAAATAGATTATATGATTGGCTAGATTGCAAAATTTTATTGTTTCTATCAATCTGAAAAATGAGAAATAGTTACTGGGAGAAGAAAAAAAATTGGAAAATCCGCCAAGCAATTCCCAAAACTTTATGCGAAATGTTCTCAAAAAATAGTTCTGGAAATAAAGTTGAAATTCCCGTCCATTTTTCTCTCTATAAGCGCCATTAGTAAAAACGGGTAAAGTTGAAGGTATACTTGATGATGCCAAATGTTTGATAGCCCTCAGGCACTAGCAAAGGATGTTCTGAACAATTTTTAACTGACCCAGGTTCTTAGTACTCTTAATAGTGTGAGCTTAGACAATGCTTATTTGCCGCCACCTTATTATTCCACCGTCAACATAGACGATAATTTTAAGTGAATACTTTTGTTTTTGGTCACACCTTTTTTGATATCGCCTTTTTAAGGATATTTGTTAATTGTGATAGCAAAAACCCTATTTATTTTGGAATGAGTGACCTTTGTGGTCACCAAAAAATTTTTGTTTTCGAGCAGGATGCCGTTCTCAGTCTTTAGACCCGGCTCCCGCAAAGTCTTCAACCGGCGGTAGCTAATAGAGCGAAAATTTTCAAAATTGGTTCACAAATTTACTGACAGCGAAGTTTTCGTGGCTCTATCATATCTCGTAACATACTACGGTCTACGACCGATCAATAATTTTGGTTCTTATCAGAAAAAATGTGAATATTGATAAATTAAGAGTTAAGTCTCGAAAAAAGGCCAAAACGCAAAACAAAAAATCGGATATGCCAAGGCTTTCAGCCTAAATTTTTCGTCTGAGGTAATACGTTTTGCGTAGTTAATATGAAGATTCGCAGGTCAAGACTAGTCAAAATATAGACAAATTCTTTACTATCTTTTTGTCTGGTACACAACTTTATTAACTCGTTTGTTCCAAATGAGGCATACGTGCTATGTTTGAAATGTATTTTTAAGCTGTACATATATACTCTTGAATAGATAGATTATTGACTTGCATTGCAAAATTTTGGTTCAAATATGTCCACATACCGTACTTCTTGTCATTAAGCTGTGATAAAATTTATATGAAAATCATGCTTTCGTTTCTCAAAGTTATGAATCTACCTCATTTCAAATGTCATTTTGGTCCATACTATAATTTTGATGATCAACGTAGCGTAGCAAATATTAGTAAATAAATCATATAGAAAAATGTAAAAAATTATAGTGAAAACCTGACTTGAATCTTAAGAAATGAAACACCTACTATTTTAACTGGAACACTAAAGATTTAATAATCTTAAGCTCCCTTCTATTAACAGTATATTAACTCTTTTTAAGCTTTTACTAGCAAAATATTTTCAATAAAATAAAAGTATTTACTTAGGCTTCTTCTTTGTAGAATGACTTTTCAGTTTTCTTACAAAATGTTTATCTTTTTTGTTCTCTTACAATTTAGTTGCCTCTTGCAAGGAACGTTGGCGCAACATGCGTGCAGCTTTTGCACGCTCCATCAATATCTACAAAACCAACAGTGGACCAAATCGTGTAAAACCCTATTACCTGCATAATGAGCTACGATTCCTCATTACACCTATGATGGAAGGACGTGAATCTAAGGAGCTTGATTATATTAAAACTGATTTAGATGATAGCAACATAGTGCAACCAGAGGCAGAAGATAGCACTCCAGCACAAATATCGGCATCAAATCCTGATGCAACGACAACAATAGCAGCAGCTGCAACAGCGCAACAATCAGATATAATGAGTGACATCGGTACGGAGTTAGATTTTCCCAATATTGAGCAACAGCATTCGCCGCCAATTGATGAGACAAACAACGATATTGGAAATGAGGCCAATGCAACAGCAACGAGTACGGAAGCAACAAAATCAAATGAACCAAATTGTAACTCAATTGCTGATACAACAAATATGCCGGCATTTGTTGGAAAACGTCAAAAACTATCACATGATTTTTCCAGCGCAGTTTTACCTCAACAACAACAGCAATACTATCATCACAGCATTAACGTAAATGGCAGCAGCAACATTGTGACCACAGCAGATGTTGATGCTAAATTTTTGGAGGCGCTTTTGCCTGACATGCGCGCAATGAATGCGCGCCAAAAAATTGTTTTCAAACGTAAAATCTATCAGTCTCTGGAAGAGGTATTTGAGACTAGCAGTGATTTTCCACTTGGCAACAACAACAGCAACACCACAACAACAACAGCTGGTGTTGTTACTGTTACTGCAAATTCCAGTGCTGCTCAAAATGTTTTACGCAGCATTGCCAACTTGAAGGAAAACGAAATGCATAAATTACAAGATTTCCTTCAGACAATTTATCGTCACCGAGTGACGGCGAGTGATGTTGGCAATGTGCCACTAACAAATGGTGGCGTGCCGGCTGTAACAATGATACCACGTGCTCAACAACGGCAACAACAGCGTGTTGGTGTACCACAAGCCAATTCAACCACTACATGCAATGGTCGTCCTTCGCAACTGCAACCCATTTCAATAAAATACGAATTGCTCGATGATGATGACGATATTGATGATTTTGAGTGATGGTTTCATTGTTATTTTAGCAATTGTTTTTTCTATGTGTAATTTTAACGTGTTTTTTATATATTAACTTGACTTAGCTTTACAGTAGGTACTTAGTTATGCTTTCTTAAAATAAAGAAATTTTAAACATTTGAAGATGTTACTGCCAACATGTTTTGTCCTTGTGAATATCCTTTTCCGTTTGATTGAATTCCGTTTCAGATATATTGAAACTTTGAGCAATGAAATTATAGCTATGTATTCGAAAAATGTAGACAAAAGTTATTTTTCAAAATGTGAAATTTTACAGAGTTTTGAAAATAGTTTTAAAGTTTGTTTTATCGATATGAGAATTTACCATAAGTTTTCTAGTATCATGTCAGGAACCGAAAGCGGTAGAAAATTTAAAATTTTGCTCACCTGCATACAAATACATGCCCTGAGGAAAAAAAAACGATTTTAAGCAGGTATCTGGCTAATGAATTTCTAGTCTATATAAAGTCCTGAGGCCTATCCTTAGCGTGACCACAGAGTTTTATTTTTAATTGGATAATCATTTGAATCAACTGGATTTCTTTTTGATATGAGCATCTTTCTTCTCATAAGATATATTGATGGTAGCAAATTTTTTTATGATGAGAGCATAGTGGCGGCACTGTCTGAACTATTTTTAAATTGCTGTTGTTTTATAAAATGTATAGTATAAAAAAATCTAAGGGGCCTCACGATAGTGATGAAGTAGCCAAAAAAGTTCTTGAAATAAAACATTTAATAAATTAAAGAAAAGCCTTTAATGCACCCTAATGGTATGCACCTCATTTGAAATTTGGGTGCTATAATACAAATATAGAGGTTAAATAATTTTGACAGCCTTTTGACTGTAGCGATTTTCAAATTGAAGGTTTTTGGTATTCATATCAATTGAAAGGTTTAATTGACAATTTTATTTAAGCAGTAAATGATATACATGTATGTATGTGTGGGTAGAATATTTATGTTAAAATATAAAAATGCAAATTTAAAAAATAACTCCATGGAGAAACTAAAAATAAAAATTTAAAATTGTTAGGAAAAGTGCAAAAAGTAAATTCTTCTTAATTTTCTTTTTATCGTAGTCATTTAGCAGTTAATTACTTTCACTCCGTTAGCTTATAAGACGTTAAGACTTTGTGATATAACTGGATTTGAGCGATTAGGTAACAAAACGAGCGAGTAGAAAAAAAGTCAGAAGAAAATAAAAAATAGAGAATTAACATTGGCGTTAATGAAGCTCATTTTTCAGCTTTTTTATTGTTAAATGCTGCAAGATTGAATGCATGCAACATGCAGCACTCAACAAAGTAATAGCGGAGGCAACATGATTTGACTTCAATCAACTGACATCTTTTAAATGAGTAAATTATACAATCCGTTGCGAATGGGAGGGTATCAGATAAAACTACAATAAACTAACTTCAAAACAGAATTAACACATTTGAAGAAGTAATTTATTTTTAAAAAAAAGGTGTTAAATGGTAATGACTACAAAAAATGCTGATAATGATTGACTAGTTTGACAAGTCGCTAGAAAATCAATGCTTTACAGTTGGTCAGAAAAAAAAAAAAATGAAAAAGAGTTGGGTCAGATGACTCGACTAGTAAACTGGCAATTAAGTTTTTATAATAATTACTCTGATTTTGTTAAAATGTTGCATGAAATAATGTTTAATTATTTATTTCAGCTCCTTAACTTATGTTACATTTTCAAAAAAATTTTAAAGCTATATATCTGATATTGCTATGGTAGGATTTAAAGCATATTTTAAGGCTCCAAAGGCTTGCTTTAAAAATTAACACATAAAAGCAGCTTTAACGTCTTTCGGGCTACTTACGATTTAAAAAATAAATACAAATAGATGTGTATAGTATATTAGAGTGAACCCTAAAAAAACTTAACATTTTTTGATGGGAAGCTTAAAATTTTCAGCCTCGAAGACATTTTTTTAAAAATATTCCACTTCCACAGTCTTGTAAAAAGTAGTGCTTCACCGAGAACCGATAAATATCGTTATCGGGACCAAGAACGATGACGATAACGAGACGATATCAAAAAAATTATTTCTCGAACGATCGAGGACGAGAACAAGAAGAGTCTGGCCGATATCTCGCTCTCGGCGATAATGTAATGTTTATCGTACGATAGGCACTAAATTATCGCCGAGAACGAAATTCAGTCAGAACTCCATAATACTAAAACACTATGTTGGCATCTATGGAAGCAGGCGTTTTACAATTCGGCGCTAAGATTTATATTGTCTATGCTAAGTACTTTGCGAAATCTGAACGAGTTTAGACAAACGGGCGTGGCACCTTTATAAAACTACTTAAAACGCCATATCTTGGCATCTACCACAACTACATTTGTGAATGCTGATACGTAAATCAAAATTGTTTGTGCTAAGCAACTCGCTAAATATAAACAGGGTTGGCTAATGAGTCATAGCTCCTCCCATTCAACAAAAACCCTTACGTTAGTATTCTTAGAACTTATGCCAAGCTGTGATATTTCGTATATGGCGTAAAATGTAGACGTGGTTGTACAACGGACAGTGCGCGGGAACGCCGCTGGTTCAGCTAGTTTTATATATATAAAAATGTGAACGAGAAATATCGGCGATAACAAGACGAGAACGAGACGATAACGATACAGATTAATAATTTCTCGTACGAGAACGAGTATGAGACGATAAGCTTGGCGCCACTACGAGAACGATACGATAATTCAAAAAGCACTAGTAAAAAGTGAAGAAAAATGTAGAAAGATATGATTTTTTTCTGGTTTCGCATATTTTAGTGAGCTTATGTGGTCCAAAAACAAGAAATAATCTGAAAGCTGATGCAATCGTTTTCATAATTCCAATTTTAATATTCCACTATGATTTTATTGAACTCAGCGAGTTACTGCTAAATAAAAGAAAATCAATTTTTATTTTATTCATTCTCTTTACTTGCTTATATAAGGAAACATTTATGTGTCTGGAAGCCAATACAGCACCCAAAACAAGACTTAAAACTAAAGAATTGCCACTGAAATACTTAAGGTTGTGAAAAGTCCTCATTTATTAGTTTTTAATTTTTAAAACTAAAACTATGTCTGATGTCTAGCAAGGATAAAGACTCATTGGATTTTGCAATTGAAGTGAAAAAGAAATTATTCAAAAATTTTGTTGTCAGAGCGAATCCTATCGATAACAGAATCTTATCGTCCAGTTTAAAAGAAGGAGGTACAATGAACTGTTTGGTATGGCCAACCAGAAAATACAACAGGACAATGCTTGAAAGTTTTTTATGCCTAATACCAATACTTGTTATGATTCCAACAAAATGGATCTATTGCGCGCACACAAGGTGACGGTGGACCGATTAATTGCTTCATAACATTTGGGCTTTTAGTAGCAAACTATAATTTTATTTCATGTGTTAGACTTCACATAATATTTGAGATCAGCTCGCACACTAGCACCAAAAATGGCACGATTCTAATTTATTTATGTTTTCGCAAAAACAGCTCCTTTTCCATCGATCGAATAAAAAATTACATTAAAGAGCTCTTAAATATTTTTAAATGAATTAAAAAATTAAATCTCAGATTTCTTTGCATAGAACAGCAATAGCTAATACATCAGCATAGCATTCACCAATATAAACAGCGATTATAATATTTCCAACATCTTTATCAACAGCAATAATTTCCGTACTTTCTTTTGCTTTTCTGTTTTGTATGAATAAGTTTGCCAAAGGTCCGGTTTTCGGAAGGAAAAAACCTCAACTCCAGTTGCTCATGCAACATCAACAATAGTAATTTTTGTTGGAAAAACCAACAGTGCAACTCATTTGTTGCTTGCAAAAAATTACAACTTTTTTGTTGCCCCAAAATAATGCTATATAATTTGAGTAAGAAAATCGTCTTGATTCAAATCAGTCGATGCAAATTACGAAGATTTTAGCATTGAACAATGATCAGTAAGCAATTAGTTGATTCAATGTAGCAGAGCAAATGGTGGTGAAATCAATTAGGGACAACATGGAAACATTCTTTTTTGTTTCTTAAAAATGTTGCAAAACAGCTTAAGATATAAAACTGATTTATATTGAATCAATTGAAAGTTCGCAAGAAGTACAGTTTCTTTGTTGATGTTTTATTTCAAATATCCTAAGATTTTTTTTAATATTTGAGTGATTCTAATAAGTATTGCCGTTTAATCGTGTCGCTGAGATAAATTTCAGTTCAAGTGGAAAAAATCGGAAGTTTGAAACAAAATTTACAGATGTCTCCGCTACGCATTTTAAATCATTTGTTGTGAAATTTTGAATCTTCGAAAATAACCTACGAATAAAACATTATCTAATAGAATCTAATGCTTGCATTATGCATTATCTTATAATAAGTGCGATTCTTAAAATTTTGTGGTAATAAATGAAAAATGTGACATTGAGAGATTTAAGGATACGTATGAATAAATATGATCTTATAAAACTTTACCAACAAAAACTAATAACAAATTCGGACAAGTTTTGGCCAGGGCACAAAAGTTTTCAGAAGGTATTCAGTTGGAAAAAAATTTGGAGCAAGTTAACCTTATCGATGGTTCGAATTTTTAATGTTTCTCCCAAAATGAGATATTCTTAATGAAATGACAATTTTCGCTCAGATCTGATTTGTGAAATAGCAAAAGTTGCGGATGAACTTTTCTAAAAATAACTATAAGCTTTGAAACTGATAGCAACAAAATGGATATCATGTAAGAAGTGTAAAAGTAAAAAATTAAATGTATCGTTTGCTATATTTTTTCTATATCAGGTATACATAAACAAGTTATAGGTTAACACATTTTTTGTAAAAAAATAACTGTTTTTTTTGAAAAAAAAAAATTGGTCAATATTGCAGAAAAATCAATATATCTCGAAATCTATAGGTTCCAACTATAAGTACGTGGCTGATTAAATTATCTTTCTTATGACACTCATATTTTCGATGTTAGTATAAGTGATCTTAGCTTATATTGATTTTTACAAAAGTTTTATCCACAATTTCTGATAACTATAATTCCAAAACTAGATCCGATCGAATGTAAGTGTCCTCGATTTTTGACAAAATTTTTTAGTATGCCACCATACTAAAGAAAATACACTCTTTCGGTTGGTGCTATCGAAATTTGGTTACATCTTCTCGTTCCAAAAATCTCACTATCCCAGCGTTTATACACATAAATTCTCTACGAAAACTTTTTTTGTTTGTTAGCAAGAGGGGAAAAACATAAGAGATGAGGTACAAAATTTGTCGTTTGTCGCATGGTGCAATAACCAAGGTGTAGTAATTACGACACTTCTCTCATAATTTTCTGGGTATCGGCCATTAATAGATTCACATTGTCATTTATCATAGATTCGATTTTATTGTGTTTCGTTTTCTTTTTGACTTATCGTTTTTTTGATTGTTGGGCCCGTTCAGCAACTTCAACATTTTTGAATCGCTTTAAACAACTTTTTACTGAGAGGTTTTTGTATTAAGTTTTTCAAAGCTCCGATGCGAACAAAAAATTACGCTAATTAGTGCAGCGGGTTACAATCTGACAGCGATAAGTCTTTTTTGTTATTAAAAAACAAGAACAGCGACTAAATTTATCTGAATCAAAGCTGTTTGCTCAATACTTGCAGCATATCGTTCAGAGAGTTTTCAAAACCATTATGCTTAAGTGCAGCAATTCATCAAAGCGCTTAACTTTGCTGAAAGGGCAATTGATATGTCAAGAATGTCAACGTTAAAGCAAATAGGCGATCTACTCTCACGCTCTCAAATGGCTTCCACTTCAGTACGCATTGGCTCTCCCTAATTACTACACCTTGGTTATTGCACCATGGTTTGTCGCAAATGTAAGCAAAAAGCACAAAAGAGAATAGAGAATAGTTTCTTTCACAGAATTTTCTTGTGTAAACTCTAACTATGCATTATGTAATAACTGCATTTTTGCCTTTGAAGTCAGAATAAACAATCGCTCTCTGGTCAAAAGTGAAAATTAACTTTAGAAGGAAAGCGGCAAATGTATCTCCAAGGCTGATTTGGCCACATTTATAGAAAAGAAAATTCTGCGACATATCGATGTTCAAAAATAGATTTTGAAAGTAGGAAAAGTTCTACTTCCATCTCTTTAGGTTTCATTGCATAAATTGATGCGAAAGGGTCGAAACTTAATTTTGGAGGGGGTTGCATCCTGCCGTTTGCTTGGCCCTAAATTAGGAAAATTAATATTAGTATTTTACCAATAGATGGGAAAATATCGGAAATTAATTTAGAATGGAGGAGAGACTCCCAAAGAAATTTTTATTCCCATTATCAACGCTGTCTACAATAAGTGCAATCAAATACATCACAGCCTTCTAAAACTTAATTTTGAGCTATTCACGTCGATTGATTAATATATTTTCGCTAAAATTTCATATAAAATTTTTTAGAATTTCCTTAATAAATTTAAGCACTGCTAATAACAACATAAAATGCCACTTAAAACTGAAAATGTTAGTGTTAATTTAAATATGTACAATCGATAAGAAATCGTAAAGAAATAACTTACCTATTGTGACCTTAAATTTCTTCGTGGAACAGCACTACCCATAATCTGTTACATTTTCAAAGCGCTAAAAATAGGCCATTGCCTACATTGGCTACACTGATACCAACGCAATTTGAAATGAATTTTGAACAAAGAAAACACACACTCACATCGCAAAAGAAAATTTAACTTTAGCAATTATTACTTTTAATAAGCAAATATCAATAAATTTTCGCTATTTTTCAATAAAATAGCATTGAATTTTTCAATAAAACACTGCACTAACACTCGCACTTGCGGCTCTGCCGACTGCGCCGCCACACAGAAGATTTTGCACATTCATGCAATTTTATTAATATTCTCTATGAAATTTATCAAAAAACATCGCGAAGAAATTGGTTTCACTACTATGTATTTAAGATTGTTTTTTAATATTATTTATTATTGCAGAATATGGAAAATTTAACTTGAGAAAAATGGTAAACACGCACTTTGGAAATTCAATTAATTCTAACAGCTGACTGTGGATTAGCGTTGCCACCTTCTTATGTGAAACTTAAATTTAGTAACAAACGCAACGAAGCAAATTTATCAATTAGCAAATGAAAAAATTTGTTAAGAGTGTACCCATTAGCAGGTACATTCTTCAAAATAATTGCACGAAAGAAGAATTGTCGACAAGATATCGAAAAACTTTCCAGAAAATCATTGCATTTCCCGCACTATAAACTAAAAGCGATCAAAAGCGAACAAAACTAAGATTGATTTTAGGTATTAAGTTTTTAAAGATTCTAACAGGGGCATGGCACATCCCTAAACATTAATTTTTGTAACGAAATATGAGATAACCATTCAAGATATTGTAATGAAACTTAATAGATGAGTGCATATCATATAATTCATACATTCTATCAAATGTAAGCAGAATCAGTAGTTGCACCTATGATTTTCATAAAAAATCTTAGACATACGACCGAATGCAGTCATCATAACTAGCCAAGTCACTATTTTTTTTTAAATTTCGTTCAAAGACGTGGCACAGCCAACAATATTACTAAAAGTTTAAATAAGAGATTTAACAACGCAGTCGCTTTGAATAATAAGTAATGTTTTGGAAATTTGGTGTAGAGGTGTCGGTTACACTATGCTTTGAAATTAAATGGAGTTCGACGGAACTGCATTAGTGGGCGTGGCAACTCCCATACGAACAAACAACGTTTAATTTTAAATGAGTAATTTTAATAAGCTTTGGTATACAAAGAGGTGTTGGTTACTATAAGCGTGGCATTTTCTGACTTTTTTTTAAAATATTTTTTGACTATTTGAACTGTTTCAACTTTTTCCTTTCAACTTTTTCGACCTCTTTCTACTACATTAAACTTACCAAGAATTTTTCAAGTTTCAAAATGACTCTTTCAACCGGTTTCAAGTTATTCAAGTTTTTCAACCTCTTTCAATATTTTCCATATTTTATCAACGCCATTTTCAACTTTCTGTCAACCACTTCAAATTTTTTGTCGACTTATCAACTTTCAACTTTTTTCGCCATTTTCCATTATAAATCGATTTTTTATCCTTTATCAACTCTTTCAACATTTTTCAACCTGTTTCAATTATTTCCAACAGTTTCCATTCAACCTTTCTCAATACAATTTTCGACATTTTCCATTTTATATCGACTACTTCAACCTCGATCAACTTGTTTCGATTTTTTCAACCTCATTCAACTTTTTTTGAGCTTTTCAACCTCTTTTATCTGTTTCAAAATTTTCCATGTTTTTTCGACTCTTTCAACCTTTTTCACCAGTTTCAAAATTTTTTCAAACTCTTCATTTTTTTTCGACTTTTTCACTTTCAGATTTTTCAACCCTATTCAAAAATTTTCATACTTTTTTAACTTCTTTCGACGTTTTTCAACATTTTGCATATATTTTTTATTTTTCAGACATTCCCACCAATAATTCTCAAATTGTTCGATTATTTCAACATATTCAACTTTTTCTTTGGACTTATTCAACTTTTTCAACACTTTGCTTAATTTTTCGACATTTTTAACCTCAGAACGAAAATCGGATATATGGTCGATCTCCTGGTGCCAATGTTTTGAGCTTCAATTTGAAGAGAATTTTTAATTTTTTACCTCTTTTCTTCGAAAAAAAGTATCGGTATAATGTTTTGAAAAAAGTTCGTACGTGTTGTAATTGACCTTTGAGTTTGTTAAGGATGTTGCGAATGGCGTAACTCTAGAGCATCATACTATGACGCATAACGCTACACGAAAATAAATTTTTTTAATGCAATGTCTTATAGGCTTTACTTCTAATCACTTGACTAGAGGTGAACTGATTAAAAAATATTTAATTTTTTATTGCTAAATAAAGTTGAATTAGCATCCCATGCCATAGTCTGACGAACTAGGTGCCAAAAAACATGTCCGATATCCTAGTGTAAAAAGTTATGTTATTACTTTAAAAACCAACCCCTTGTGCATCATTCTAATTTCATTCTTCATTTTCACTGCAGTGCTTGACTTGTAAACTTCTTAAATTGCTTGTCTGCATTGCCGGCTGCTCTTTGGTATAAATTAAAATTTATTAAAATGACTTTTTGCCATAGCTAACTTTTTCTACAAAAGTTTTTTTTATAGCACTTTTTCATTTAATGAGTTATGTAAAACTTTTTGCGCACTTTTGAAAAAAAATTTTTATGTACATAAATCATAAAAAAAATGCGTAACGTCAAACAGAAGTCTTAAGAAGGCAAAACTTTTTAAGAAGTTCAAAAATGTTATAAAAATTTGGCAAAAAAAAATTTAACCTTCCTTTCAGGCATTCATTTGCCACTATTTTCAGATTTTCAGAAAATAAAGCTAAAGCTGTGTCAAGACTATTCGCTGTCAGTTTTACTATCGCATAACTACTGAATTCCTTGAGATAAACATAAATTATCAAAATGTTATTGATTTGCTATCAAATCATTTAAGCAGTTGGAATCGTGCAAACAAAAATGTCGTATTTAAGTAATTTGAGGCATGCAACAGTATTTGGATGAATTTATGTATGATGTTTTTGCGACGAAAGTGTAACATATCTTTAGGCTCACGCTAATAATGGTGTTGCCCCAGTTTGTGAATGTGCTTGTGTTATTCATTATTAATTACCTTTAAATGTGGGATTCTTTTTTAAAAATATAAATAAAAATTTTAAAGTTTAGCTGTTAAGTTTTAGGCGGAGAGCCCGCTATAGAAAACTCAGTGTTTCAGATCGCCGGATAGGATATACTGAAAAGGTAGTGAGGCATTTTGGTAAGCTAACTGCCCTATATATTCTGTCTAGGCTCATCGAGCTCCATTGTTTGGCACATATACCAAGCTGTTATCTTCATTAATAAAAATTGACTCAAAGAACCGGTTTAGAGCAGGAATCGTTTAAGAAATAATATCAAGCTTTAAAGTTTTTGTGAACAATGTTTTGTAAAAAAAGTTGTGGGAGATGAGAAAGTATATTCAAGGAAAGCTTTCCCAAGGTTAGATTCTAAAAAAAGACAAAAAAAAAAAAAATGAATTGTGATAAAGACTCAGTCTCAGATGAAACACCAAATACTGATTTATATACCTCTAACAACTCTTAGGAGTTCCTGGCATTTCCAAATTAATTTTTTTTTGTCAGCAATTTTACACAATAATTAATAAAGGGTGTTTTTTTTAGAGGTTTGTTTTTCGAATAGAGATAAAACTGGCATTTTATGATCAAATCTAGCAACTCTAATGTCATTTATGTTCAGTTTGGTTTGCCATTTCATCATGAACAGGTTGACAAAAGAACAACGCTTGCAAATCGTGCAAATTTATTTCGAAAA
Source organism: Meiosimyza decipiens (assembly GCA_963680825.1). Lineage (NCBI taxonomy): Eukaryota > Metazoa > Arthropoda > Insecta > Diptera > Lauxaniidae > Meiosimyza > Meiosimyza decipiens. The sequence goes on from OY804258.1 coordinate 45,161,005, forward strand.
TAATGGTTCAATTCACGAAGTTTACCGCAAGCTCCGTCCATTTTATGGTCGACATAATCGTCCATCAGAGCAATTAATTCGGTTAACCATGGATCGTTTTCGCACTACGTGTACTCTATGTGATAATACGCATCCGCAGAGACGTCGAACAGTGCGCACCGAAGAAACAATTGCCGCTGTAGAGCAAAATGTTGAAGAGGACCCGAATGAATCGATTCGCCACCGTGCACAGCAATTGGAGCTTTGTCCATCAACTTTATGGAAGATTTTGCGCAAAGATCTTGGCTTGCGACCTTACAAGATCCAGCTTGTGCAAGAATTAAAGCCGCGAGACCATGCAATGCGTCGTGATTTTGGTGTATGGGCCGAAAATGAGATTGATCTCGATGCTGATTTTCATCGCAAAATTTTGTTCAGTGATGAGGCTCATTTTTGGTTGAATGGCTACGTCAACAAGCAAAATTGCCGCATTTGGATTGAAGAGAATCCACATGAGACTCTTGAGACGCCATTACATCCACGAAAACTGACTGTTTGGTGTGCTCTATGGGCTGGTGGAGTCATTGGGCCATACTTCTTCCGAAATAATGCTGGAGAGTCAGTTACCGTTAATGGAGACCGGTATAGAGCCATGATAACCGACTATTTTCTTCCCGAATTGGATGGCATGAATGTGGATGAGTTGTGGTTCCAACAAGACGGCGCTACATGCCACACAGCGCACGTCACAATCGATTTATTGAAGGAAACATTCGATGAGCGCATAATTTCGCGGAATGGACCTGTCAATTGGCCACCAAGATCGTGTGATTTGACACCATTGGATTATTTTCTTTGGGGATATGTGAAGTCGCTCGTCTACGCCAACAAACCAGAAGCGTTAGGGGACTTGGAAGCCAACATTCTTGGCGTTATTGCCGACATACGGCCCCATATGCTCGAAAAAGTGGTTCAAAATTGGACCTGTAGAATTGGCTTTATTCGAGCCAGCCGCGGCGGCCACATGCCCGAAATCATATTTAAACATTAATGGCATAAAATTATACTTCCAATAAAGCCAAATTGATGGACATTAAAACGATTTTCTTGTGTTTTATTTCAATTCGAAGCTCTATACCTCTAAAAAAAACACCCTTTACAATTTCTGTGCAATTCATTTTTGTAAAAGGCTTAGTTGTCAAGTTTTTGGCTTCTCAAAATTAAAGTCGTATAAAGATCGGACTCTTTGCAAGAATTTTTTCGAACTAAGCAAAAAAAAAAGTTTCAAATGGGATCTTTATCAGTTTAGGAGATAGATGAATAAAAGTACATTCGTCTCAAACTAAACATGATAACTGGCGCTTGAAGATTTGAGTGAATTAATCATCTCAAACTTTGAGCCAGAAGAGTGAGAAGGGTTCATACAAGCTATTATAAAGAGCAAAAATCTCTTGCTCATTTTAAAACATACCATGCCATAATATCAACATCATAATTTTTCAGATAAAAAAACCTACTAAAAGGACTTAAATTTTGATAAAAAGTGAAATTTTGAACAAAAGTGTTTTAATTCATAGCATAAAAACTAAAAATTTTCCGAAAATCTACGATGTTCGGCTAGAGTGGTCGTCCACCTGAAATAAAACAACCCATATACATGATCTCGTTATTCTATTATATTTTATACTAACTGATGCCCGCGACTTTGTACGCGTAGCGTGTTTTTAGTTTTTCCTGCGAAGGCAAACAATTTAAATTTTCTTCAGTAGACCTACCGTAATTAGTGATTGTTCTTCACAAAATCTCGGGTTGTTGTTGCTTGCAGTGAAAATTGACAAATTGAAAATGAGAGCAAGAGTAAATTTGAATATTCCTTTATGTATTTTCCATAAATATTCCATTGCATTGTCATGGGAAAGACAAAAACAAAAAACCCATTGACTTCCCACTAAACGACTTTTGGAAAATTTTAAAACTTTAATATTTCGATATTTAGTAGGATTATCGTGATAATTGGTATTGGAGATCAGACCAAGCGTTTAGTGAATATAACTAAACAAATTTGATCAAATTTGATTCAGTAATTTTTGCGTGATCTCCGAACATCGAAAACGGCTATCACCTTATTTATATATGTACATAGATTGTAATTTCTTAATTATGTACGAGTAGATGGTTCACTCTATAGTTGATTGAATTCAAAGAGCGCAGGAGCAACACCTTTACGTGATGAGTTCGGCGTCACCATAAAAGTGAGCTTCTAAAAAAATGCATTTTAAGCATAATTTTGATATTGTTTTAGCCCGATTAGAAGAAACGAGAATTATTCGAAAATTCATTTATATGTACTCAAAACAAATTCATATATCAATAGTTCGAATTTTCACCGAAAAATCGAAATGTTGAGAGCAAGACATATTGTCTGATTATTTTATATCTATCAATAATGTGAACACAAAAAATTTAGTTGGCTTGTGAATTTTGTGTTTATCGCCCCCACTATAACGAATATGCACCCAAATATTTAGCATTCCTAGCATCCCGAAATCAATTCGATTCGATTTTATTTTTATATATTTATATATTTCATTAAATCATTTGATGATATAATATATGTAGTATGTATGTTTGTTTGTATAGCATATATTTATATTAATAGCATATTACAGTGTATAGTATATCATGTAAACAGTAAAAGTTTAATATAATATTTTTTAAATTATAGCAGCAATTTGAATTTTAGTTTTATACAAGTTAAAGATGCAAAAAAAACGCATATGAAAAATCTCATATTTAACATACTCGTAATAGATATAAAAGAAATACATTTAAATTAAGAATCATAAACTTTTATGGCGCACTAAAAACAAAACTAAATTTAATTAAAAAAAAGTTCCAATGCAAACAATTTCCCCACTTAAGTTTTAGGCTGCATTATCAAGACAATAAGTACGTATTTAAATGAACATTTATCGATTTCTTACAAACTCAAACAAAATATAATAAATTATTAGCAAAAAAAATTTTTTTTAAAAATATACAATGCAAAAAAAACATTTGCTTTGATTTTGCTTAAAATTGCACAAATTTGCTTTACCTTCATTTTGTATGTAATGCAATTAATAACAAATTTAAACTATATAAAAATTATTATTTAAATTACAAAAATAATCACTTAAATGCATTTTCAAAAAGTCATTAAAAAAAATTATATTTTTCTCTTTTGTTTTCTGCGAAATTTCAATGGCAAGAAATTTTAGTAGAATTTAATGTTGTTTGTCAAAAAAAAAAATCATAAATTTACACAAAAAAAACAAAACTTAAAATTGCGGCAATTTCAAAGCAATCGTAAGAATATAATTACAATAAAAAATAATACAACTAAAACTTAATAAAACTATTATCATGTCGACGCCATTTTCTTAGTAGAGCCTTAGCATCTCAATTTCTAAATTTTTTGTTTATAATTTTTTTTTTGTTTTTTGAAAAATTATATATGTGTTTTTTTTGTTTAATTTTATTTAAGCTAAAACAATCTTGACTGGACCCAGCGGTAGCTGTTTCATATAATTCCATGCGTCAACTCTTGTCATTTTCGCTGTGGAAGCACCATTAATGCTAAGGATTTCATCACCATTCTTAATAAGGCCAGTCTTTTTTGCAGCACCACCTTAAAAATTATAAAAAAAAAAGATTAAAATATTTGCTTCTTGATGTAAACACAATTTGTACTTACCCGTAAACACCTTCTTAATAATGAGTGGCTTATTGCCCACCGGCGAATCAAAGCCACCTTCGATGGAGAATCCTAAACCACAGCTATCTTTGACAACTTCGACGCTTCTAGCACCGTTGGGCGCTTCTTCTAAAATAAAAAATAACGACGATTGTTGTATTTGAATAGAAAAAATTCCAAATATGCTTAAACTTCCTATTGGTTGAGAGCTCTTAAATGAGTTAAAGGATTCACATAACTTGTATGATAATAAAATTTGAACTTCGTGAACTTTGGTGCAAATTGGCCTTTATTTGGACTACGGTTCGAAATAAATCTACGTGGCGGTTTTCACTTTTTCTAAAGCTAAAACTTTTTAAAGTCTACGTAGAGCATAAGGCTGGATCAAGTTTTTCCGGGTAAAGAGTGCAATGGTAAGACATTAATAGCTGCCAATCAATATCCTGCGGTTGTCTTTCACTATTCTTTAACTGTTGACTTGTAGTCTATTTTTCTTCTTTTTAAAGGCTGTAAGAGTTCCACTACTTGCTTTTGAGGTTTTAATATACATCCGGAAAACATTTTTATTCTTTTAAATTAAGCTTTTTTACTCTTCCAAGAAATCAAAAAAACATTTATACGCATTATTACTTAAAATATGACGAGCTTTAAGATAACAACGTAACGCCACAGCAGAGATTCACATTTCAATTTGGGGAACAAAATAAACTAAAAGCTTATAGCTTTAGAATATTGCAAAACTTATAGAAGGTATACTTCATGTTACCGTCTCTCTCAGCAGTTTCAGAATATGCGAGCAGAGGCAATGGCGTAGCTACATGTTTGGGACCCCAATCCAGAAACATCTAACGATTCCCCCCCCATAAAGAATATTTGTTAACTTCAATAAAGTTTTTTTTTAAGTGCTTATTTCAGACGAAGTTTTTGAATGGAGCCCCCTGTTTAAAAAAATTGTCATTTTTAATGATATACCAATTTTCCTGGAAAATAAGTGATAGCAAAAATGTTCCCAAAATATTATAGTTTCTTTTCAATGGCAACGCCTAAAATTTAAATTCGATTTCATTGAAGCACCTAAAAATGTGCAGCAAAGAACTTTATGAACTTTTGCTCCTTAATTTTTCCTATCGTTAGAAAATGTCTATGACGAAGTTGAAAATATTTCAATTATTTGTTTAAATTTCCAACTAACCTTGTTGCGCTCTTATTTCCGCCGCAATGGCATTTCTAGCCTCGGCAGCACGTTCTAATAATTCACTGGTGCTCAATTTGGAGGCATCACCGCGTGACTGTTGACGTCTTGTGCGTATGCTGCTCAGTGTGGATTCTATTGACTGTTGTGGTTGTGGACTGTTAGATCCTGTACTGGGAGTACTGGGTGAGCTTGGTGTATTGGTGGCACCACTACCATCCTCGTTTGATACAATGTCCAAATCCAAATCTAGCGAACGTGATGCTTTATGGTAGTTGCGTTTCTTTTCGTATTCCACGTCACCATTGGTAGACGATTTCTCAACCAGCGAGGTAAGCGAACCCAATGAAGAACGTTTTTTCGTGAGTGGCTTGGCAATTACTGATTCAGAACGTGTCACCACAAGCACAACTTCGGGACGTGGGGTCTAGAGAAAAAATTAACTTATTAGCTATTTAGTTTCTTGGTAGTTTTTTGATTTTGCTTACCTTCAGCACGGAGATGGACTCACGATGTGTCAGGCCTCGCATGCTCATGCCGTTTACGGCCAATATGCGATCTCCCTTCTTTAGACGTCCATCCTTGGCTGCTGGTGTATTAGTTAAAATTTTGTGAATCTATTAGAAAAAAAAAATTGACATTAATGGTCTCCCAAACTTTATATTTCAATTCACCTACCGTAATCTCCTTTGCTTCGTAGTCTGAGCCACCCGCCAATGTGATACCAATGCTGCTCTCTGGCGTGTCGCGTTGTAACACTATGATGAAAGCTTCCGGTGTCTTCAATGGCGGATCAGCTTCTTCGATTATCAGCTGTACGTCTTGTGCAGTAATCAAACTCTGATTGCTGCCAAGCGAGGAGAAACTACCGAACTCCGTTGTTGTCTCCTGTGTGGAAACATTCTGTGTGCTCGACGAAACACCCGATGAAGAGGATGCAATTGAGTCCAATGACGAGAAACGTTCGTGGTAGCTGCCCTTAGCAGGTTTCGCCGACAGCAAATTGGTTGCGACAGGCGAGGCCTCTGCGCGACGTTCAAATTTTTCGCGTATTTCAGCGGTGGATGTTTTAATGGTTGTTGTTGTCTTACCAGTGATGGTACTATACGACTTGATGGTTGACGAAGACTCAAGTTTCTCTGGCACTGGCTTACGAGTTGTTTTAACTTCATGCGTCGTCTTGGTTTTTGCCACCTCGGACTTTACCCATTGCGAAAGATCCGAAGAATCGCTGCTTCCACTGAATTTGTTTGCTGCCACAGCACGTTGTGGACTAACCAACTGCACCGGTACAGCACTTATGGGTGCTACAAATTTGGCAGTGACAGTGCTTGTCACAGCTGTGTTGCGCTTTGGCGTTGTGGCCTGTTGACTTGGATCAGCCTTAAAGCTGGCTTTGCGTTCTTCATCGATGAACATGGCACTGATTTTTAAGGGTGACGTAGTATCTGCATTGCGACTGCTGTCATCCGTATCGGATGTGACCTCAACATAAGCGGCCACATTAATCACTTTGTCTACCAGACTCTGATCCTTCGGTACAAGTTTATAGTTGATTGGTGCTGTTGCCGAAACCATTTTATTGGGCATGGCTACAACGACGGAGCCATTGGATGACGAACGTGGTTTTGATTTATGCACACGACGCACTTCTTCCTCGTCATATCCATCGGTACTATCCTCATCTTCGTAGCGTCGATTACGCACCAACGCAGAAGAGTCATCGCGTCCACTGCGGCATTTAGCAGATGCCAAAATGTTCTTGCGATTGGAAGCCGAATCACCGGAACCAGATTTAAGCACACGACGCGACATATCGACAGTTGGTGTGCTGCCGACCGAGCTACAACTGGCCTGTGAGCCAGAACCAGACGTTAGTGTTGACGTGGTTGAGCTGGCAATAGAGGTATTTGTTTCTGAACTGAGTGTGCGTGTGAGCGCAAATTTTTCCGGCACAACGGGTGCACAAGGCGACATCGGCGGTGAGGATATTTTGGAAGAGAAAACTGAATCGCTATCGCTCTCCTCGTGTTGTGTCTGGCGGTGCATGACACTCAGTGATGTGCGTGGTGGTTTGGCAGGCGGAACAGTAGCCATTGAAGGCTCCAAACGACGTTGTGCGATTAGTGGCGACTGCGTTGAGAGTCGGCTTTGTGAACCAAAAATGCTTCTGTAACCGTTTGCGGCGATGTTTGCGGAATTGTTGCTAGTGGATACAGTTAGTGGGCGCAAAGGGGAGGGGTGTGCCAACTCTGTGCGTTTAGCTGGACGTGGCATAGAAATCGTACTGGTACTAATGCCAATTCCGCTGTCTGTAGAATCTGTAGAAGAGGTATTGCCACCGTTAGTCCTCACTTTATCGCTGTCACGACTCTTAATCTCGGGCAAATCTAGTATAGTTTCAAGTGTCGACATCGGCATATGTGGACGTTCGGGAATTACCAGACCACGCAATTTCGACATGCTGCGACGGCGTTGTTCCAGTATATTAGTGATAGCAGCCTTACGCGAAGCTTCGTCCGGCACAAAAGCAGGTTGGCCAGAGAAACTAATACGTCGCTCGAGATGCTGGGCGTGACGGCGCGGCAGTGAAGCATAGCTTTGTGTGTAATCTGTGTTCAGAGTATTAAGGGAATACATAGAATCGGAAAAGGTTTGTGTGGGTACTTGTTTGACATATTGATATTGGCGATCGTTTAAGTTTTCGACGCTCATGGCGCGTGTCTTTGACAGATTGGAAACGGCAGCGTAGCGCTGTGTTGTTGCCGTATCAAGTAGATTTTCAGTGCTTAGATTTAGTGGCTTTGATGCACTGCTCGTGCGTGAAAACGTTGACTTTGCTGCTGCTACATCAGCGGGGTCATCGTTGGAGAACATTGCAATTTTATCACGAACGCTTTTCTCTGATTTCTCATCCTTGCGCCAATCACTGTGTTTGCGTGGTGCGCTCAGCGAACGCTTGTACTCAGAAGACATATCGAAGCTGGGAGGATCCGATTTATTTCCCGTGGGTGTACTTCCACCGCTACTGGTCAGATTGTGTGTAGAACGACTGTGACGTGATTCAAAGGCAAGCTTTGCTGTGGGCGTGGAAGAGATCAAGGGAATTGCTGCATCGGTGGCAGTACGTGCATCGCCTACACTTACAATCAGATCCTGACGATATACTTTACGTGGCACTGTCGGTGGAGGTGTGGTCTTTGGAAGTGGTGGTGGTGCAGTAGCATCTTTTGACTTGTGATACTCCAAAGAGGATTCGCGGAACTCCTTCATCTCAGGTTTGTTACCTGAGACTTTGCCATTTGTGCTTGAATTTGTTGTGAATTGTGTTGTGCGTGTGCTGGCAATCATAGTGTGTCCACCGCTTGAGGCGGCAGCATAAAGTTTCTCTGTGTAAACTGTATTGGTGTTCTGCCCAGCGGTTGTTGTTGTGGTGGTATGCGATTGCATCAGGCTGGCAGCCTTCAGTAGGTTTGGTGAGGGCATAATTAGTGGTTCAGAGAAATTGGGCGGGAATTCATGCCCATCGGGTGGTAGACGTGAATAAGTTGGTGGTGAGCTGAGTGTTAAGTAGTCGTTCACAATTAATGGTGATTGCGGCACGAGTTGGATGCCGTTCTCCATTTTGATGAGGTGCGGCTTATCAAGATCTGCAAAACCAGAGAGGAAAGAAACAGAGGTTGGGATTAACACTGAACATTGAATTAGATACTTGAGATGCATGAATAACGAAATAAGGTCGATAAAATTAGGAAAATAAGAGACACTAAGGGAAGGAATCTTGGAAATCGAATAAGACAAAAATGAGGTAGAAAGTTGAGTAGTTAAATGTAAAAAGGATAGATGTAGAATTCGTTTGCTAGATTAAGTTACTATAAGTAAAACGATTTAAATTTAAAAGCTGAAAAATAAAGATATTTTCAATAACACAATGTAAAACTTTGAAAAGTGACTTTGTATAGGTAAGCGAGCAAGTTGCTTCTTTATTTTCATATATTCTACAAAAATCGTAAAGTAACTGATAAGTTATGAATATTGCGTGAAAAGTGACATATTGTAGGTGATAAGAGATATGTGAAAAGTGGTAAATGCTTAAAAAATAGTAAAAAGTGAATGAAGAGCTCAAAATGATAAGTAACAAATGCTAAGTAATAGAAAGCCGTCATATGTGATATAAGTATGTGTGTATATTTAGTTATAAATGATAAGCACATGTGCTAAGTTATTAATGAGCGTAAAGTTATGAATGTTAAGGAAAAATTAAAATTGATAAGTTAGTTATGAATGATAAGCTATAAGTGGAGAGTTGCAAATGATAAGTGATAAAGAAGCCCCTGAGCACAAAAATTCAATTACATCAGTAAACTGAGGGCGAAATCACAAATCGGGGTCCCGTGAGAGAAGACGTTTTAGCATATCATCCAGCAAAAGCAGAAGTTTAGTATCATAGACTTGAGACCTGTAAAAGTTTTCAGACCTTATGAGCTACGCTAAGAGTCATAAGTAAAATTACCAGCGAACGCATAAAGCTTAGCTGTATTCTTTGAAGTTTGAATCAGCAGTTATACAACTATTTTAATAGTTACCGCATCTTCAAAGCTTCTCAAACAAACCCTCATTCATAGATGCACAGACACACATACGTTCATTCATTCCTTCCTTCAGTCACTTCGTTTTGCAATACAGGTTCATTCACTCCACTTTAAACAACATAATACGATTACGTTTACTACAAAGAATTCTCAGGAAAGCCCTGAACAACGTTCTGTAGAACGAATTCTGTAGAACGTTGTTCAATCTGTAGATTGCTGTAGTGTAGATTTTTTCCCATCATAAAAAATGTAAGTTTACTACGCTAAGTGTTTTGGCCGTTTATTGCAGCATTTTATTTGCCAGCTTAACCGTGTGACAGCAATTTATTTATTTTTAATAGAAGGCAGTTCAACTGAACTGATGCTAATTAATTAATTATCTAAAGGAAGAAACTGGATTTTCAAGTTTTATTTCACTCTCAAAAATTTAAGTTTCCAAAGGATCATGCAGCAGTTGCAATAAAGGAAAGTAATTGCTTGTGCATCGATGCGTCATCAACTTCCGTTTACTGTTAAAATGGTAAAGAAGATCTCACGTTGCTAGCGATGTTACCAATAAGCCGCTTTAGATATTGGAGCGGAAATGTTTTGCATTGCTGCAAAAGAGAATGTGATTCTTGCGTACGAGTACTTGTGATAGAGTTGGAAAAATGGGCGTCTTTAAAAGCCATATGTTAGTTGATTTAATGCTTCCTGGCCCCAGCAAAAGCATTAGATAAGTGAGAACAGTTGGTTGCATTAAAAATAGAAAACAGTGGATAAGATATAGGATGCTGTTACGTTTATTAAAAAAAGAAGTTGAAATGAAATGTATTATTAAAGAAGTTCAGCATCATATTACCATAAGGAGTTTTTTACGATTCAGTTCGGCATAGAAATTTTTTGGGAGACATTTTTTTAAAATTTTTGTGACAGTGTTTAATGAGGAAAGTCAATCTAACGAACAATCTGGTATAATAGCCCTAAACTAAGCACCATTTTTTATTTGAAGTGTGATTTTTAGGCGATAAGTACTTGTACTTCACTCTCATTTCTGTAAATGATAAATAATAACTTATAGCACTAAGTTTAGTAAGCAAAACCCCAATCTAAATCAATATACTTTTACTAGTGGAACTTTTCCAATGCTAAATTTGATCATTGTCCCATTTATATCATGGTAAGTAATTATGATATGGTAACTTTATTAATTGAATATTTATTATATTGTATTTGACAAAGTAACTGAAAGTTTTATTGCACATAAAGAATTTGTCATCAAAACTCAATTTGGCCATCTATTTATTTTATTACATTCACCAAGTATTTTTGTCATGTGACTCACAGAGTGTGGTGCCAAGTAATTTGTCAATTCTTTGAGTAATCAAAGATCAATAAAAAAAATTATTAAAGAGTAGGAAGAATTAAAGAGAAAAATGTGATCACAACAATGATGCAATAGCAAAGACCGACAAAATTGAATGCAAATTCAGCCAAGTACCCCAGAGAATACTTTCGCGAAAGTTTTTGGTGCGATGAACCCGATTCTGACATCAGAATTGCTTCATCCTAATAGAAAGATATCCTAATATAAAAATCGATAAGATCACGTATTCTTTGTTATATTCGAGAAAACGAGTAAAAAATCGCAACGACAAATGAAAATGCTTACTCTTTTACAATATCTTTTTTCCCTTCTCAGAAGTTGGATACCTAAAGTATTCAAAACAGATTTTGGAGAAAAGCATAGCGGTAATTTTAGGTTAAGAGATCGCGAAAACCTGTGTCGTGTTGGAAACTACAAATTTGTTTGGAAAAATCGATAAGACCGGCGTTTTTTTAGAATTATAGCTTAGCTCAATGGCAAAAACTTTGTTGATCAGTGCATTGTTCAAAGTAAATAAGCATTAGAAGAATGTAATCAATATTTGTTAGGTATAAGAAACAATTACGTTACTTTGACGTCCAATGTACATATATGAGACACAGATGAGTTTGAAACAATTGCTTACAACGGCAACCACTATGCATTACTAGGCTGACACCCTAAACGTCTGTTGCATTGCAATCATACGATGCATTGCGTTCCTAAGCATAGCACTTTAACATGTTACAATGTTATGAGTTCCTATACGTCAAGTGATTGCTATTGATGGGCAAAAAATGGAAAATGCGCATCATTAGTTTGATGATGCTTTTATGATGCACAGCTTATGTGTTTTAATCATATTTTTTTTAATACATTTTTAATTAGTAAGCTTAATAAGTGCATGCAGCTAAAATCTATTTTGTAACTTTTATTCGTGATGATTTCCAAACAGAAGTTCCTAATCGTCAGTATTACGACAATGTGGTAAAACAGCGCAACTTGATTGCAGAGCGTTGCTTTATTTCGAAACAGTATGCTAACCGCATTGTTTGTTGACGCTCAGCCTTACTCCCTACAATTGCTAATAGCTTTCATTACTTTATAGCTTGCCGTATGAATAAATTCTTTTGCTTCCGTCAAACTTTGACATTTAGCATGCATTTTTGCCTAGCTGTCAGTATAATGTTTTGACAAATTAAGCTTCCAACAAATATGGCATTGTGGTGCACTTTTGACATTTAGCAAAAGTTGACAAAAGTCATACGAAAAATTAAGCTCTGTACAACGTGTCATTATCTTGTATTTAATTTATTTATTTTTTTTTGACAGCTTTGCTTGTTTACATAATTGTAAAGCTGTCAAAATATTGCGTTGACAAATTAAACAAAATTCGCACAATGTTAGGCAAAGCAAAACGGGGGCGTCTGGCGCCAAACAAATGACCAACATGGCTGCCAAATTGTTCAACACTTTATAATGACAGCAGCTTAGAGTTTTTGTAAGTAAAATAAATTAACCAGCAATTGAAAACTGACAACTGACAGTTCGTTGCATTGCAAAAGTCACAATTATATTTCAGTGGGTTTTGAAATCTTGATTGGGCAAAAAATTTTTGGTGACAATAATTTTTTTTTTTGAATACACTTAAGCAATTTGTTTGCCAAGCAAAACAATAATAATGATAATAAAACCCTACATCTTATAAAAGCACAAGAAAAACCCTGATCTCAGCAAATGTAGTACAAAGCAAAACAGCTGGCAACATTAGTCCAGGCTCACGCCCTCAGCAATGTTGTTGTTTGTCAAGTTCTTATGGCGCAAACATTTTGCCGCCAAAAGTTAATTTTTCTATTCGTTTTGCTAACTTTTTAATGTGGGCGTTTCATTTTCATTATTTCGTTTGTGGTATCAACCAGCTTAAGATCTCTTTGGATAGCACGATCTTGGCGCCGTCAAAAATCAGAGCAAATTATTTGATTTATTTTTCTTTTATTTTGTTTAGTATTTAGGTATTCGCACATTTATTTGTTGTGAATGCTTGGCAAATAGAGTCATTACGAGTAGAATTGCGTAATTGAACCCGGAAAAGCATCAGTTGTCTTTGGAGATTTTTTTTGCTGTTGGCTAATGTAAAATGATATTTGGCTTTTGTTAGAACATAAGACAGAAACTTTTTTGCTTCTTTATTTTTTTGTGTGGAAGTTTGGAGTTTTTTGTTATGTATTCCTTTCCTGAAAATAATGAACTTAAATCTTTGTATTAGCAATAAGTCATTAGTGTATCCAGTTTAAATATTTTGTTGAAAAGAAAGAACTACAAATCACCATATCAAGAAATTTATGGACCATATGATTAAAAACTTGAACTGAAACAAAAGCAGAGAGTAGAAGTACTCGTGGAACCACATTTAATTAGAATAAAATCTCTAAAGTATCACAAAAATTTATATAAAAACAAAAACCAAATATTTTCAGGACACGACCTTCGCAAATTCAATTAGAATATTGCATCGTTGTACAAAACTTAAAAATAGAAAGCCTTAGTTTAAGGCCCAAAATCTCAAGAAATTCTTTATAACTTTGGCGATCTATAAGCAATCCATTATAAAATGGCAAAATCCATGAGTGATATATGATATCCCTGTAAGCCAAAATAATATATTTGCCGCCCCTTACCGAAGGAAACTTTCGTGTTTTTAGTAAAAATTTTATTATTTTCACTACAAAAAAATGTCCTCACTTTTGACTTTCAAAAACCTTAACAAAATGAGACACATTTCATGACCATTTTGCCGCCCCTCAAGCCTTCCGCTCCGACTGCGAAAAACCCTCGCTACTCACGACTCCCTCCCAAGGCACGATACTGCTGTAAGCTATCCCTTTTTAATGAAGGCTACCTAAGCACAGCCTTCATAAAAAATTGATAATTTTTGCATTCACTGTTTTGATAAACAGTCCTTTTATCGAAATATCATTTTTTAAGCCTCGACATCTTTTGGAACTAAGACATACAATACTATTTTCCATGTTTTGTCCCAAGGCATGATGCGAAAAATTAAAACTAAATCGTAAAATGAGATGTCGCGATTTCGAAAATGTGAACTGCACTCGTAAGACTCGGGAAATAAAATCTCCTGAGTTTAGTAGAAGCTGTGACAGTATAAAAATCAGCAGTAATCAATAAAATTTTCTGCGAGCCTAAGTTATATGAGGCAGACCAATTAGAGTGCATAAGTTGCTGGTAAAGGTGTATTTAAAATATTTTCAATTTTTCAAAAAGACTTAGGCAACAAAATTTTTTGTTTCAATTTTTAAAAATACTTTTAATTTTTAAATGAAAATACCAAATAATAGTGAAAAATGCACTAGAAAAAACTTTGAGCATGTCGTCAAGCGACTATTAACAAAATGCTGCTATTTAAAAAAGACTTAAGCGACAAACCTTTTGTTAGTTCTTAATTTTTTCTTCACAGACTTAAAATTTTGTTAATTGCAGTTCACTTATTATCAATATGAAAAGAAGGCAATATAAGTTTCGAAGGAAAATATTAATTCTCTAAAAAATACCGCTTTAAGCCCATAAAATAAACCACAATTATTTCATTTAAAATTTTCAATGCAGCAATTTAAAAATTAAAAAAAAAACAATAAATATTAAAGAAACCACAGTAAGGTTCATGAGATCATTAACATTACCATTGTAATTAGACCATGAACTTGACACTGCACTTCAAAAAAAAAAAAAAGAATAAGACGCTGAAAATGGACAAAATTGTAGCGCGACTTGTGGTGAAGATTCTTGTGGTTGAAGGGCCAAGAGTTCAACGTTACGTTACGCTGCGAAAAGGGCAAACACAATTTTAAAATAAATGTTGTTAATTTGATAGCACAGCAGCTTTTACTTAGAAATAAAAGGTTAGCACTTTCAACATAAATAATTTAATTAATGGTTAATTGATAAAAAAATTGTTTTCGAAAAAAGCGAAGAAAACAAATTTTTGTGATATTGAAAAATAAATATTTTTTTTAAGTTAAAAATTGCTTTAAAATAAATAAACAACAAATTACTTATATTTCTTGAAATTTCCTTAAAGTTTCAGCAAGCTGTTACATTTTAATCACACGCTTATTAATATGACCAATCAAAAAATTTCACTAAAATTTTTTAAAAGAAAAAATTAATAACCATGTATGTACGTATGTACGCGTATATATAATTTGCTTGTCTACTTAACTACAACGAAAATATTTAATTACAATACAAAATGACAAATTTTATTTATTTTTTAATAAATTGAGGTCTTTTGTCGCTTTCGTTGTTTTTCCTTTATATAAATTATGGCTTATTGTACAAAAATTTGCAATGAAATAAAAAACCAAGAAACATTTAAAATCAGCAAAAAACTGGCGAGTGAAAGAGTAAAAGCGAAAGTAAATTTGTCATTTTGTTGCTGCTGTTTTTTTTTTTTTTTTTTTTTTTTTTATAAAAATGACAATAAGAAATAAATTTAAAGAATAAAATTGAAAGTTGAACTTTGATTATTTGGATAATAAATGAGCTAAAAATCAATAAGGCAAATTTCATAAAAAAAGTAAATAAAAAAAAGTGATTTAAATATTGGATATAAATTAAAAAACTGGAATGCAATGTTTTGTTGAGTCAGTAGTAGCTACTCAAAAATTAGAGCCCGCTGCATTTCATTATTTTTTTTAAAAGTAATAACTTTTTTTTTTGAATTTCTGAAGTTATATGTTTTATTTAAGCTTTTTTTTCAAATTAAAAATATGTTACTCTATTTAATTTTTGCAATTTTTTTTTAATTATTGTAACCAAATTCTAATTCACAGTAATGAAAAAAAAAACAAAAACAACATCACAGCGCGCTGCATGAATGTTAATGAACTCTGAAAAAACAGCATACGCTAGCTGGCAACACCACCACCTAGAGTTGCCAGCATTATGTGCACAAAAAATAAAAAAAAAAACAAACAGCAGGCTAAATTTTAATGCAAAATTAACAAAAAACTAACAATTTATTAAATTCTGTTTGCGCTAAAGTTTTTCATAATGCAAAAAGTTAATAATTCTGTTAATTAAAGTAAACTGTGCAAAAATGAAGCAGCAAAAAAAATTGAAGAGAATTTTTTTGCGCTTAAGAAAATAAACAAAATTTTTAGCAAAATAAACAGAATATTAAAAATTCGCAGTGTCCAAGCAAAATTAAGGAGAACCAAATTGCGCAATAAAAAAATAAAACAGCAAGGCATTTTTTTTTCCTTTCGAAACTTTGGTAATGATTAATGGTAATGAACGATTGAATGGCGCAGATATATTGAAAGAAATTTAAAAAAATAATCGCACGACTAAGATTTTTTTTTTGTTTTTGTATAAAGTCAGCATGAAATTAATAAATTAAATGAATACCAGTAAAAATAAACAAAATTAAAAAATGTAGAAAAATTTCATTAAGAAAATAAAAAAATCAGCAAGTAACTACATAGTGTGGCTCTTTGAAATATCCTACTGTGTATTATGACACCATAAAAAAATGTCGAAAAAATATTTGCTGAGGTCATAATTTTTATTTTACTTTTTAGTGAAACACTTAAATTGATATAGTTTTTATTAAATTTTAGGTCATGGGAGCCGTAGGGTCGATTTACCAACGCAAAAATTTCAGTAGAACAAGAAATATTGTTCAGTGCCAAATTTGCAAATTTATGGCTTAGCCACACTTTATTCCAGCTCGGGCCGCATTACATTTTGGGTCGCCCCTACGGCAAGCACACTTTTTTGTCTCATATATACGATGCACCGGAAGAACGTCATTTTGTTTTATTGTTTTCCTCATGAATGTTATTGACTTCTCAGGCTCAAAAACAAAAAAAATGCACCTTTCCTCAATACAATTGTTACACCTATGGCATGCCGTTGGTGGTAATGCGTCTGTGACTTCGCAGCCTAAATATAGGAATTTGGAAAGGTGGAACATTTGCCCGAATGTTTCAATTATGCACATATTTTGGGTATGACTGGTAACTACAGACCATGAACAATAGAAATGTTTTTTAGAAGAAGTTTCGAGGAACTTATGCTTTCAAGCAATCAAGTATTTGTAACTGAAGGAATGTATGCCCAAAAAGGTTTAACTATACATATTCTACTGGTCTGACGAGATATACATGGATACTGCTTAGTTCAAATAAGATTACATTATTATATCAACATATCGTACGCTAGTGTGTAAATTTTCCCAATATCGTATAATAAATAATCTTAATATTTTTTGAAATATTTAAGATCTGCCAACTATCATTGCCGGTATAAGATACTGTTTCAAATGTTGCAGACTTTACCAAGAAAATGACAACATAGATAATGTAATATTTTGGAAAAAAATTTCAATTATTTTATCATGTAACTATCTACATCATTTCTTGACCTTTTAGCTTAGCTGAATTTGTTAGGCTTCAATTTAATCAAAACAACACTGATTTTTATCAAAGCTACCTGTGTACATTTATCGTCGAATCAAAGCTCTACTTAATTTTTGAAAAAATAGTTATATAATAGATATTTTGATCTTTTCACTTTTTCGTCGTTTCTTTGCTTCAACTAATTCTATGACAAACTCATGGAATTTTCAAAGAAATGCAATTTAAAAGTGATAAAGAAAAAATTTAGAGCAATTTTTTTAATTTTTATTAGTTCATTTTATAGCGCGCTCGCTGGCTACCTTTATTGTCAACATTAAAAGCTGCATTTAATGGTTGCAGGTAAGAAAAGCTTTGAGAAAAAAAAAGCAATGACAGAAGCAAATCACAAGGGCAGTGAGTGAAAAATCCCTAAATTATTTTTGATATTTTTACACATTTAACTGCTATCTTTAATGTGAGCGGTCTTTCTTACGAATGTACATAATTTACACAAGAAAAAAATAAATCAAATTTTAAAATTTATAACTTTAGTAGAAAAATAATTAGTTTTTAGCCACTTTGGTTTAAAAAAATGATATTAAAAAGGGAATTTTAAAAGTTTAGAAGATTGACAAAAAGATATACAATATTGTTGTTAATGGATTTCAAATATAGGTCTTAATTCAAAAAATCCAGTAAAATTAATAATTAAGCAATTTTTAATATGTAATATAAAATAATAGAGAATCTTCCTAAAGTTGTTTGAAAAAAACGACTGAGAAGTTTTTCATATGGTCAAAGTCAAAAGTTGACTAAAATGCTGAATTGGGGTATAAAGGAATGGTGCTGAGGGAGTACTGTAAATTAAAAAAAATGTTGTCTTCTCATGAAGAACTTGACTTCAAACAACAAACCTCTGAGACTTGAAATAAAGGAGATCTTGAAAGAGCTTCCGTAATAACATTTATTACCGGCTAATTAAACGTAGGATCTGACGGTAGATTCAGACTCAGCGATCACAAGTTACATCAGTTGATGTTTCTCTAATTTCACTGCACAGTTTCAAAATATTTTTCTTCGAAATATACACTAGTCAACCTGTTATATTTATATTTTTCAGTAAAGTCTTAATTTAAACAGTTCTTGGCATGAGATCTTCAGTTTTCCTCATATTTTATGCATTGTTTTTTAGAGTACTCTATGCGAATACACGTACGCACGTGTAAATGTCAGTGTAGAAAATTCAGCACAACACTGATAAAGTTCTGTCTTTGATTTGACTTTTTTGTTTTTTTTTTCTTTCTATCCGTTCAAATGACAAGCTGCGTCGGCGCATTGATGTTTGATCTTTTTTTCGACGTTTCTTCTTCGCTTAATTTCAATTTTTTTTTAACAACTTTCGTCCAACACTTTGTGAGCGCGCTTCAAAAAGCTTTTGTTCTTGGCTTTGTTTTAACTGCGCGAGTATCTCAAATAATTGTTGGTATTCGAAGTAGTATTTGAAATAACTTTAAAATTACGCAAATAGCAACAAAAGCATTTATATGTAACAAGTTTAAAGTTGTTGCTTTTTTCGCTTAATATTATCACATTGACGTAAAGCATCTGATATATTAACGTATGTGTAACGTATAAAATTAAGTGAAAAAATGTTGCGAATTGGAAATATTTTACTAAATAAACTGCAGTAATTTTGTGGATATAAGCAGTTTTGATTCTTAGGTAATAATTGATATTATGTTGCAATTACACAAAACCGAATGCTAAAGTCTTTTCAATTACCATGACACTGAAAGTGTGAGGTACAAGCGTTGAAAAAATCGCACAAAACGATAAATTTTATTATTATTAGGGGTCTTCATTTAAACTCATATAGTGCTTGTATATTGTGTATATTTTCTTGGAGTATCTACTGTCAATGATGCTATGAAAAAATCTTATACACAAATCAGTAAAGTTTACGAGCCAATTGCTGTGCGTATATGAGTTGAATAAATTTATACAAGTTAAGAGTGTTGTCACTGATTTTCTAAGGACCATTAAATTCGACTCGCCAAAGCACTAAAAATGTAGTTTCTTTAAAGTATCTTTTGATATATCGTCTCGATTGGCTATAATTCATGACATTGTTGATGGTATATCTTAAAATGTCAAGTGGATACACCAAATGTTCCCCATTAAAAATGTTATATCATAAATGGCAAACATTATGGCTAACCAGCTTGTTTTGCCATAAGCCCTGCCGCCACTTATTTGACGTTCCACTCCAGGTGTGAATGAAAGTTGAATAGAAGTGAATTCTTTTTAAGCCAATTTCTCAGACTATCAACAAATAATTGAAGAAAATATAAATTCAAGTAGCGAAAAAGTAGAATAATTGAAAACTTTGTAAGCGCGAAAATACACTGCCAACAACTATTTGGATTATATTGACAGTTGCTATTGTTTTTGAATACTTTTATGGATTAACATAATACGCTCACCATATATGACGGCAGCAATTGTCAGATCTGACGTTACTATTAACTTGCCATGAATTATGGACCGAATATTAATATATATTGATATAGCATTATCATTATCAGTATATAACAAAGTAGATCTGACGTTACTATTAACTTGCCATGAATTATGGACCGAATATTAATATATATTGATATAGCATTATCATTATCAGTATATAACAAAGTAGATCTAAAAGTTCTAAGAACCAGCTTACATTACGCATAAATAAATCTATGAGAAAATATAGTCCTGCTCTAGGTCTGACTGAGATGACCTTAGTATAGCTAATAGCTGTAGTAGCTAAACTCTATTATAGGTCAGCTACAGATCTGGTTAGTTAGTAGCATATAATGTGATATTTTCTTAAAAAACCTAAAAAAATTATTTTCTTGGGAAACATAAAATAAAAATATTTGATTCTTTCCACTGTCAGTAAAATTCTGCAGTTCTGCATGCTAGAAGTATTTTTCTTCATAAAAGTTTGCGTACTTCTTTTGGCTCTTTGAAAGCGTGGTAACATACGCATGACTGCTTTATTTAAATGTCGCGCTAGTTGGCAACACTTAAACGCAGCCATATAAACTCGAGCGTATGCATTTTTAAATTTAATGACTTTTATTTTTTATGCTTGAAGAATTTAGTTGGGATTGTTGTTTTGGTTCGGCTTCAAAGAAATTATTTTTTTGAAGAGCAAAATAAAAATGTTTTATTTATAAATGGAGCGCGCACCTGCTTTGTTCTTTCTCTGTTTCCAATGGCCCTTTTTTAGGGTGACTTTGTTGTGGTTTTTCTTCATTTTGACTTCACTTAAACTTTTGTTCATTTAATAAGCGCGGGCACTAAAGTGACCGATGGCTTATTGTTTTATTTTATTTGTTTTGTTTTGAAATAATTTAAATTGTTTCGAGAAATTTTTGTATTCGTGCAGTAACTGCGTTGCGCATGCGTACACGCAGAAAAATTATGAGAGCGCTGGTTTTACCCATTTGGAAAAAATATATAATGCTAACTCTGTAAGTTTCTTAAGCAAAAAAACATTTTTTGGCATAAGGAACTATTTTTCGAATATTGCTGTACTTACAATCGGCTTAGGTTGAATTCTTTTACAAAAATTTCGACTTTTTAAGCTTATTTAGGCTTTATTTAAAAAAAGGGCATATCGCAATTATAAAAAGTATGAAAAAAATAATATTTTTTATGGCATAATTTATCAAAAACTTTAGCTTCCTACCAAAATCACAGAGCTCTACCCAATGTAATCAGCAATTTTTTTAAGTATCTGCCATAATAAAATCATCAATAAAATTAATGGGATGTAATAAAATTTTACAACATTTACGCGTATTATCTTTGGCTTACAGTTAAAAAAATTTTTTTTATTACAATTTTTCAATTCAACTTTATCGTTAATGCGAAAAACCATCAAATAAATGCGTTTCAATCTAATAAAAATAAATAGCATTCTATTACCATAATTTAAGACTTATGGCGAAAAAATACGAAAGTTCAAACGCCTAAGTTATTTTTTTCATGTGTTTTTTCATTAAAAAATAATCCATGAAAAAAATTCGAAAAAATTATTTATGTAAACGCAATAATCAAATGAAAATATCATTAATCAATTTTCAATTCGAGTTCGACGACTACTGTTTTTTTTTTGTTCATAAAAATTTTATTATGAAAATGCCGCAATTTTTGTTATTTGTGAAATAATTTATTCTAAATTAATCTGTTTTGCACAGAAAATTAAAAGTTTTACAGTATTTTTTTAAATTGTGTGGTTTTTACATTTTTTATCATTAAAATTTTCATGCCAATTTAAGCGATGATTTCATGCATTAGGCCTGGGAAAGGATTTAGAATTTTTTCACATAAAGAAAAAACGAAAAAAAATTGAGCATTTATACATAAGTTTTAGGCAGAAAAAAGCAAAGAGTACGCACTTATGTTATTATTTTGGGAGTAGCTAAGCAATCAATGAAATTTTTAAGATTTTGAAAACTTAAAGAGCTTTGTGAGTGAATTACGCGTAGAGTACGCACTAAAAATATTTAGAAAATATCTTTCATAAGAAAAGAGATTGTTTCAAAATTATAATTCGAAGGCGTATTAATGCAAAATGTAAGTACGCACTTATGGTGTAAATGAAACACAATTTACTCTTTATCATAAACGTAAGGCAAGAAGTATGCATTTACATATTAAATCATTAGAGTAGAATAATTTAATAGTACGCCCCTAAGATGTCATTGATCTAAGGTTAACTAAAGTTGAGATGTGAAATGTCAATACTCATATTATATTTTTAATGAATTTTGTAATTTAAATGAACGAATAATATAGGCAAAAACCTCACAATTTAAATAGTACGCACTTATAATATCATTGAACTAAGCTTAGCTAAAGTTAAGAAGTGAAAAGTTAATACTCGTATTATATTTTTAATGTACAGTAGAGTGATGATGCAGAATACAAGCAACAAGAGTTACACATTAAAGAGTACGCACTTATTATGACACTAAAAGCTTCAGACTAAAAACACTAAAAATTTAAGACAACTCTTTTATTAATAAATTGTTTAATATGAACAGTATACATTAAAAATATTTTGGACATATCTGGTTTAAATTTAAAATAAAAACATCAAAGTAGACGCATAAAGAGTTTCAATATAAGTCAGTGGACAAGCAAAAACAAAGCGCTCAAAGTATCGTTAAGATCTAAAAACTACGTACATAGTAAGTATATTACTTAAAGTCTTATAATTCTTGAGAAAATGCAGCAAAGAGTACGCATTTATGATGATATATAATGGTTTAGAGTACAAAAAGCACCAATTTAATACATTAGTGGAAGGACCTACGGAAAATACTTATAAGAAATTTTGCATGTCAATACAATAACAGCAATGTATAGTATTCTATAAGCCTTAAGAGTAAACAAAAAAAGAGTACGCACTCACAAAAATATTCACATGATTGTTGTTATAGTGAAAAATGCATAAATTATTAAATGGAAATATAATTTATGAATATCTAAAGCCATGAAGAAGCAGACAGCAAAGAGTACGCACTTAACGTATTGACTTTGACGTAAAGTTAATAGAAACGTTTATTTTATCTAAGATACTATAGGCTAAATTTAGTCAAAGATTGGGATGTTATGGAACGAAATAGTACGCATTCAAAATAAAATTACTTAATAGAAATATGTTCACATTATTATGTATTTTTCAAAGTAAAAGAATATTATACCCATAGATACAGTGCATAAGCTTAAGCTTATTCAAAACACCGTATACATATATATATATATCTATATATATATATATATATATAACATTGATAAGAGTACGCAAATAAGAAAAAAAGTTCTTTATGATAGTTAGGCTTGTAATCCCTTTAATCTTATAAAAATACAACAAACACTTGTAAAAATTTTCAATAGCTCAAAGGCAATTCGACATCTAACAACTCAATAACGCGCACTCTAATCACTTATCACTTAAGTCCATTGCCATGTTGTACAATAAATATACCTACAATATATTCATAGTAGTAAAAACAAATCAATAAATTTAATTAAGCATTCTACGAATATATTTATATAATAGAAGAAATCACATTTGCGCATTATCACCAAGCACAAAGAATAGTTAGGAAATCTTTATTTCGAAAATAAAATCAGTTTTGGCCCCAGTGAGAAAATATACCAACAATACGTTTTAATTATGAACTATTAATTACAAAAGTCTTAGAAACTGATTGTGAACTGTTAATGAAACAAAATTTAACATTATTTTTGACATTTGAGACTTTGGCAATATAATCATGTGTATGCCTTTAAAGTGGAACAACGCCTACTAGATATTAAATCAGTGACGGCACTTGGGTTTTGTGGAAATATACTGAATCAAGACTTTGAATATCTATCACTATTTAATGTAGACTATGGGCTTGTACTATTCTCTAACAAAAATTAGGTTGAAAATATTACAACGGCGAAAACTAAAGCACTAAAAATCAAATTGCACTACAAACAACAAATATTGCTACATTCGCCGAGACGCAATGCGGCACCGTCGCTAATGCCTTTGTGCGTTGTTTTTGTTTTCATTTGAACTCAAGCCAACGCTGTGCGGCGATAGCGTTGCAATTCTGCGAATTATTTTTTGGTTGCTTGTGCATCGAATAACGGTTTGGGCCATGAGGGCGGGAAGTGCCACTACGTGCCCATCGCTGGTATAAATGTATGCATTAATATAATTATTCCTAAAGAACATTCTGTTCTTGCATTTATCAAACGCAAAAGCTCAGCTTTTAAAAGATCCAAAAACGATTCGCATCTTGCACATGGAATCCCTAGATATAGGCATGTCACAAATATCGTGCGACATTTGCGGTTTTTACGACGCTTACGACCGCAGGATGAATTCAAAGTTTAAACATGTTATAAATTTTTATTCAATATTAATTTTAATAATTTATATAATGTTTGCTTGTAGGACGTTTCAGTAGTTGTGATAACGAGGTTAATCTGAAGATTGCGACGTTTGTGACATTTGTGACTTTTGCAACAGTTTACGACGTGTGACCGTCACAAACCTAAAAATCCTTGTGACATGCCAACACTGATGTAGACTGTTTGGATCGTGTTCAGAAGAAGTTCGTCAAATTCGCTAAGAGTTTGATTTATATCGCTGAAACTAAGCTCTTTAGAAAATCGGCGATTTCTTCAAACTATAATGATTATATGCGATGTTAATTATCGTTATATTCAATGCTCTGAGCTTCTCTAACTCATAGTTTTTAATATACGTCACATACGTAATAAATGTCACATATCTAACTTTGCCATTTGACCTTATTACTATAGCTCTTATAGCTTTAAGTAAATTGTATAAAAATAGTTCTATTGATTTTTGTATGCCCATGATATGTTCAAAATTGTTGTAATAAAATTGTTACAGTAACATATTTAATTGTTTCTATTTTAGTTTTTTTTAAGATTCTTCATATATGTAAGACAGCTTGTACTAATCTGTAGGGTTATTTTCTAAGACAACAAGTAAATGAAATGAATATCAGACAGATGGTTTAAGTTACCAAAATTGTAGTTATTGAAATTGAAGTTTCCAGCAGATTTAAGTCGAATTTTTAGAAATTCGCAAAAAAAACAAAAAACAAAAAAAAAAAAATAAGAAAATAGCTATAGCTAACTAACTAGTATTATAATAAAGAAAGAAAAAGAATAGCTTTTCTTTAGTGTAATAAAGAAAAATTACCCCAAAGATAAAAACGCTCTGTAATTAGGCTGACCTTTGTGCACATTTTCCCAACAAAAAATTATGGCAAATATTTCTTTATATAAAAATATGTTTATATTTTTTTATATTAAAATATATTTATATTTTTGTATATAAAAACAAAATATTACACCCACCTTTGGTTTAAAAGTTTTTGTTATTTAAATTAATTAGTATTGAGTCATTTAACAATCAAAAGACGAAGATGAAAAATCTACAATTTTTTTTCTATTGACACACTTAAGATTTCACATGTTTTGGCTTTTAAAAGTGTATGCTGTTGCTAAAAGTTATTATTTATAAAATTATAAATTTTATTAAACAAAATCTCAATTGTAAGTGACAACACATGTTCTTTTGTTTATTTACATTATTTGAAATGATTGTAATGAAAAATAAGTAACGTTATCTCTAAAAAACACAAAATAAATAAAAGCTAAAAAAAAATTGAAGTACGTACCTATTAGACGCTAAAAAAATTCAAATTAAATTAGTCATGAACTTGCGTCACTTTGACTCGTTTTGTTATCTGACAAAAGGTTACTGACTATAATACAAATAATATTTTATTAGACATTACGTCTTATTAACCTGGCGAAAAAACAAATTATTTATAATATCACGCTTTGTACTGGAAAATTTAGTTATTATTTTTTTAATCAATTTATTAGATCATATTTTTTTTATAACAAAACAGTTGTCGATGATTATCGTAAATACAGCTTGTGATAAAACTATATTGCGTGAGTTTTTCCAAAACGTGTGGAAAGGCTATTTGTTCTTGCTCATGGTTATGATTAGAGCGCAATATTGGAGTTGATAATAAATTAATAAAAATTTATTGCTTAAAGTTCTAAGCTGCAACGGGTCTGTGAGTTTCATAAATATTTTTTATAAATTTTGTTCTTTGGTACAAAAAAAACAGTAACTATCTTATTAAGCTTAATTTTTTGTAGCCACATAGCGGTTTTTAGTGCAATTCGAATTGCAGTGGCCTGTAGCAATACGGATCCGCACATAATGTGGTGTAAATAAATTTTCAAGTCATATAATCGCATAAAATCAAGCCATAAACTCGCTACTAAGACAATAGAGTTCAGTAAGTGAACGCTCAGCACCACCACACACGGTGCGCAAGTAGTAATAAAGTTGTTATAAAAAATATATATGGTATATGTAAACAAACAATGTTAGTGATATTGCTAAAGTTATGTGTTGGGTTTTTAAAGTTACTACTAAAAGCAATCGGTTTTTTTTTGTATATCAGATTTCAAAACATCAAGACTTTTACTAGTATTAATAAATTGGTTTGAAATCCAAATCCAAACAAAATTGATTTTATATTTCAGCCTAAAAATGTGCATTTAAAATTTCTAAAAGATCTATACCATGCAGAATAATTGTTCTTGCAAAATGGTTGATGTTGCGAAGCATACTTTCAGGCTGAAAAGTTTAAGTAAGTTGTGTTGCAAAACTTGATAACAAATGTTAGTAAAAAAGTTTTCATTGTTTGTTGTTTTTGTTAAAGAAAATTTATGTACTTCTACTTGACCACTATCAGCAACTGACATTAGTGACCGACAGAAAATTCAGCCTTCTCGATACACATAACTTTCTAGACAGAAAAATAATTTCTGATGAGAGTAGCAAAGTAATCAAACATAATTTGCTCAATGTGCTGAGAGATTTACCTAAGCCCAAGTAATCGGTTCAGTGGAATACACTAACAACAAACCAATGAGTGAACCAAGGAGACCAACTGAAAGAAGTGACATTTTGTAAGTAGAGGGTAAGCTGAAAAAGCATTGCAATTCTTCTCCATTTTCTTTTATAACACTTTTGATGCTTTCGTAAATAAAGAAACACACAAAAAATAAATAAAAAAAAAAAAAGAAAATAAAACAAAATTTACAGCAACAAAAGACAGAAAAAGTTCACATAACAGAAAAATTCATTCAAATTCTCAGACACGGTAAAAGTATAAAAAATGAGAACAAAAAAAAGAGTGAAAAAAATAAAAAGAATTTTATTGTTTTTGTTTTAATTTCTAGATAGTGTTGTTGGAGATCTTAAATTGCATTGCGTTTTGTATTGCAATTCTCTTATTGCTGTTGTTGGTGCTGGTAGCGCTCCTTTTTTCACATGCTTTGGCTATTTTTGCACAGCACATTCCAAAAGTTTTCACCATTAAAAAGCAGCAAAAAATGTTTGTGTTTTTTTTTTTACTAAAATGTTGTTAGTATTGACAGCAGCGCAGTCATCATCATCATCAACAGTAAACAGCAGGCAGCAGTAGAAAACGACGAGTTCTTTTTTGTTGCTTTGATTAAAATATTGACCACACTTTACTAAAGAATTTGCATTTTTTCATGCAACACTGTAAATTGCAGAAAAATTGGAAAAAACGAGAGCGCTTCGCACATGCACATATGTATGTATGTATGTATGATATAATGAGGGAGTGAGACAAAAAAAAAAAAAAATGCGCATGCGCAACAGCAGTGCAACGGTTCAAGGAGCAGCAACAGGTGGTGATGTTTTTAACTTTTCAAGTGTTGTTAGTTTGGCAGAAATTCATTCGTTATTACATATTTGGTGCCTGGCAACTTTTGAAAACGAACATTTCCATTGATTTTTATTTATTTTAAAAATTTCATAAGTTCAATAGAATATTCCGAAAATGCTATGTTTGTCAAGAGATTTAGTGCGGAATTTGGCCTTAAACAGAAAACACTCTTTAGGCACGGAATCTAGCCTTGGTAGGAAGTAATGTATTCTTTGTTATAATTTGATTTCTGACAGCCAGCTAAACATATCGCGTCGTTAATTTTGAGATGAAATAATTCAACACAAAATATTCCCAAAATTGATATGGCAACAAACAAATTTATCATATGTTTGACCTCAACTAACTCGAAACCCTGACATACTATAAAGTGTTTAAGGAAAGCTTCGTAATCAGCGTTCAAAATCACATGGAATTGAAAATAAACGCCAACACTTTAAACATTGTAAGCTTGACAAGATGTTTAATATTTTCACTTTTACAGCCTGTGCGTACTTTTTCTATATTCTGCTCTTAATTTTGCAAAGGAAAAAATCAATGATTTGATCAACGAAAAAATCAATGATTTTATGTTTGATTCAACAATAAATGCCTAAGCGTTAATACCGAAAATTTTTAAATTTAATAGAAACATTTTCAGTTTGGATATAAAAAGAGTTCCTACTGATTTAAAAGTACAACATTAAGTTTTAAATAAAAGAGAATAATTTCAAATACGTTGAAACTTTAAAATGCAATTCGAAGTTTTTAACGATTGAAGTTATGTTGAAAAATTTCATTTTCAATATTTTTCACATTCTTAACGAAATTAAAGTTGTTTGTGTTAAAAATAAAGGTCATTGTAACTACAATACTTTCAACTTAAAACTTTGCGCGTTGAAATCAAAAATAAATTTTTCAAATTTGCAATGTCATTCTACCTTGAATGTACTTATGTTACTCCCTTTGCATTGGCTTAGCCTTAAGAAACTCAAAATCCTGACAGGCCATATAAATTTTGGTGGCAGTTTTGAAAACAGCGTTGAAAATTATAGAGAAAATAAATTGAAAATAAAGTCTAAAAACTTAAAACAATGCAAAGCAGCTACATGATTTCTCAACTAAACTTTTTAGGTTTGTAGTAAAAATTTTTATTTGAACGATATTTTAAGCTGCATAGTTGACAGTAACTATTTATTAAGTTAATAAAATTTGAAATAAACTCAAGAATATCTTTAGTTAAATGTTGTTCTATGTTGTTTATAAACTGAAAAATTTGTAAATATTTCTATTTACCAAAGATGTTTTTTTTCTATTTGGTCAAACAAACTTTTAGTATTAACTTAATTTTTTAATTGGTTGACAATAATTTTGTTTTTTTTTTTATGGTGTTATCTTGGAATACTATAAAAATCACCGTAAAATTTGATATTACCAATGTTTAACTGAAACCAAGTTAAAGCACTGTTAAAGTCTACAATAATCTTTTAGTGCTACTTAACCGTTTGATTTTATGGGATTTTGATTTCTTAAGTTTTACAAGTTTTTCACAGCAAATGGAGCTAAAAGTTTAGAGCGGCGCTCTCTCATAATCTTTTTCAAAATATAATGTTTATTGTTTAATTAACTGAAGTATTAATAAGACCTAGATGTTTTTTATGTTAAATAAAAACCCACATTTAATTTGAAAAAAAAAAAAGTTATGTGTTATTTTCTATGTAAGAAAACAAATTAAATACGCAGCATTGATTTCCATTAAAAAATAATTTCTTCTAATTGCAAAAGAACTTTCACCGAAAAAGTAACACATTTACAGAGTTAAAGAAGGCATTTGCAGAATTTCAATATCAAAACAAAGTGGTAACATTTGAATTCATAAAAATTTATGCAATAAACAGCAAATAATTCGATATTTGAGCTACTTTTTCATTTCATGTAAAGCTTTACAATGCAATGATTGTTCGCAAGAAGAAATATTTGGAACAACGTAAAATTGAATTTTAAGCATAAAACGAAAATACATGTGACGAGAATTTGCAAAACTAAGGAAAAACACAAAAAGTGACAACAAAAGCATAAAAAGTAGAAGTTAAACATAAAAGTAAAATAAACGAAAATTGGGTACAAGTATTAAAAATGGAGCATGCAATGAATATTAAACGGAAAGAGAGTGAATGACATTTATGATAAGAAAGAAAAAAAAGGTTTGATTGCTAATGAATTGGAAATTTTCGAAAATTAGTGAAGCAGTGTAGTCTCTTAAGTTCGTGGATATATTACTTTTCTTAAGGAGGGGCACATTTTTAAAAGGACTCAGAAAAACACTCATTATTAATAAGTTTTTATTATTAATACGTTTTCAAGAAATGAAATATTTCAATAAAAAATAAAAATTACGGGGATATTTACTTCCGTAGCATACAATGCTCAATGCTCAAACAAACAGCAATATTTAATTTATTATTGTTATTTATTATTGACAGAGCCATTAACATCAGTTTTTTGGAGAATGCCCCAGAAAGCATTTTATATGTAGAAATTTTTGTTCATTATAAATATACTACTGGAATTATTCGAGTTTTTCGGATAAATACGCTGAAAATCGCGCCTTGACCATTCATTTTCGACTGCGTGGTTTGATGTATATATAAAGGATGATTTTCTTGCGATTTGCTTTTTCAGTGTATATTTTTTGACAATACCGACAGAAATGCTCAGTAAGGTTTGCCATTTTACTATGACTAACAAACAAACAGCGCTAGCAAATCATTTAATTTTGTTATGACTTAAAATCGAAAAATTTTTTCCAGCGACGAAGCTCATTTTCGCCTCAAAGGGTACGTCAACACGCATAATTGCCAAATTTGGTCTGAAGAGCAGCCAGAGGCAGTTCAAGAGCTGCCATTGCATCCTGAAAAATGCACTCTTTGGTGCGGTTTGTGGGCCGGCGGCATCATTGGGCCGCACCTTTGCAAAAATAATGAAAATCGCACCGTTACAGTCAATGGAGCAAGTTCGATGATTGCCGACTTTTTTTGCATAGAATGGGAAAATTGGACTAATTTGACATTTGGTTTCAACAAGACTGTGCCACATGCTACACGGCACGAGATACCATGGACCTAGTGAGAGGCAAGCTTGGTGAGCGTGAGATTAGTTACGTTTTGAAGCAGTCCACTCCAGCCAAGATAATGCGGTTTGAGCCAACTAGACTATTTTTTGTAAGAATATGTAATCGTGTACAAGGACAAGCTAGTCACAATTGCAGCCCTAGAAGACAACATTACAACTGCGATTGGTGAAATACTGGCCAAAATGCTGCGAAAAGTATGCCAAAATTGGAGCTTACGGATGAACCACCTCAGGCGTAGCAGCGGGCAACATTAACATGCAATAATCTTAAAAAAGTAAATTTAAGTAATTGATGTATTGCTCCAAAAAAATATTTCATTCACTTTTGAAAATTTTCTGTTCTTGTTTCAGTTTTTAAAAACCAAACGTTTAAGGATTCACCCTTTACAACTTCATTCTCGTTCTAAGTTTAAATGCATATTTTAGTTCAATGTAGATTCAATTTTTCCAGACGATTTTTCAAATTTTGTGGCAGTTTGGCCAAAGAAATATTTTGGGAACTTTTGGAATTTTAGGTTTAAGACATTATTTCCTAAAAAACAAAAATCCAATAAACTTTAGCTTGACCTATTACTATTATATTTGGAGCGTTATTTTTTTATGAAATACATGGATTTGAACTCTTCTTATTGGCTCAAATTTACGTGAGGTTTTGAGTGACTACATCCTTTATATCAGTTAAGATATTTTTTTCACAACGTTTGTGTAATTTCTTAAAAGGAAAAAAGAAAACCAAAGAGGTAAGTGACCAGAAGATCTTGAAAAAATGCAAATATGTTTGGTTATTATTCCTGTCAGGATGAATTCAGACTTCAGAATTAAGACTTGTGTAATTAAATTGGCTTCTTCCTTACATTAAATCCATTTCTTTAAAAAATAATTCAACTAAAAGTCATTTGTGCCAGCTTTCTCGAACCGCAACTTTCAAACTGATATATTTAATTTGGTCAAAAAATGCATAACGTTGCTTGAAGGTTTTTTATTAAAAATGTTATAGCGTTAGTGTTTTCATTCGCTAAAATCCTTAGTTTTAATGGGAGAATTATGTAACTTTATTTGCATAATTTGACCTTGAACTTTTTTAAAAGTACCATATCATCAACAAAATACTATATGAGTGCTGAGTCGTAATGGGAACTTTAAAACTGCTTTTTAGAGAAAACAATAAATATTTGATTTTAATATTAATTTTTGTAGAAATGCAACACAAGTCTGGTAGTTTTATGATGAAAAAACAATCTTTTTTTTTTAAATAAATGCAATATACAGCAACTTTTTAGTGCTTGACGTAGCAAATATCTTTACTAAAAACTCTTTCGCGCTTCAAATTTAGCTCAATAATTTAATTTACGGAAAGCAGAATTCATATTTTTTGTAAGTAACAGCAACAGTTTAAAGACTTTCAAAAAATTTAGCCAATCAATTGTTTGGCGTAAGCTCTTCTACCGTAACACAATATTTTTAGGTATGCTAACTGATTTGAAAAAATTAAATACATAATTTTTATTCTTAAAAAAAAATTAAAAATCACTGTGAAAACAATAATTAAAACTATTAAAAAATTTTAAATTAAAAAAAGTAGTTAACTTACATTTCGCTTAAGCTGCTTATGCGCTGCGTATTATATCCATTAAAAATTGCCAGCAGTTAAGAAATATATTTACTGGCCGAATTTCACTTTTAATTAGCAATAATTTTTTTTTTTTCAGACTAATTTGTAACTTCTTAACTTAATATGTAATTATTTCACAAAAGAGCAGAAAGAAGCAGCAGAAAACAGCAGTCGTCACACTTCACTGCACACACAGTGTGTTGTCTTGTATAGTGGGTATGGTGTAAAAATAAAAGCGGAACACAAAACGAAATTTATGCAAAAATCGAAACAAAAAACAAAAGAATTCATAAATTATTTTGCAATAATTAAAGCAATTTTTATTAATAAATCGATTTTTTAATTTACGGCAGCAGTGAACGAACGTTTAACTCGCACGGAACTCACAAACAAAAATTACAATGACAACGTAATGAGTTTATTACCAGCTGTAGCAGAAGACCGGCTCTAAATGTGCAAATAATTTCGTGCGATATTTTTAATTTTTAACAAATGTTTTTTTTTCTTTCTTCAAATTCTCATAATTAAGCGATTCGATAACCGCACGCGACGCGTGTGAAAAACCAACTGAACCAAAAATGTTTCGAATGAATGAAGTTTAACAAGTGAGTGGAGTAGCAGAATCAGCGGTAGATGAGTGAGTCACAAAAACAAGAAAAAAAAAAGAAAAAACAAAAATCTCACAACATTTAATGCCTGAGAAAATCAAGAAATAAAACTTCAACAGCAACCAACTCGGAGTGCAGCAAGTGCCATACAAGCGGTCAGTAGTGAGCCACTCACTCACTCACTGAAGATCAGCTGTTTCGTTGCGAATGAGTGGAGAGCGCACATGTAAGTTTTCTCATGCGCTCTCTACGTTAAGTTTGAGTTAAATTTTAAGTGAATTTGTTTTCATGGCTTAAACTTGGCTTGAGTGCGCACTGTGTGTCTTGTAATCGTCACTTCCAATGCGCGGGTGTTTGCATGGAGAGCCATGCAACTTTGAACAATTGGCTTTGTTTTTGTGAACTTAACTCTTGACGTCACTTCTTGTATCTTTAATTTGATTTTATGTGCTTGTGTGCTGCTGGCTTGTTTTTTATAAATTAAGCAATTAATTGACGTAGTCTTTTTTGTTTGTTTTGATTTTATAGTTGAGCCTGAATTTTTATTGATTTTTAATGCTTTT
Organism: Meiosimyza decipiens; assembly: GCA_963680825.1. Lineage (NCBI taxonomy): Eukaryota > Metazoa > Arthropoda > Insecta > Diptera > Lauxaniidae > Meiosimyza > Meiosimyza decipiens. The sequence continues at coordinate 45,194,538 of OY804258.1, forward strand.
TCAGTCCCGCGTATAAGATCGCATTTATGACTCATTTACGGGAAATTCACATTTTGGATAGAAAAACTGATTAATATTGATGATGACAAGGAATATTTTGCGTCATGCATTTGATGTTGCATCGCTGCATATATCGTCGAAAGTTTAAAATTAAATTAAATTTTTTCTTATTTTGCGTTTAAGTCACATCATATCAGAAATCAGCGATTTAAGCTGTTAGGTCCTATATTTAATGCGTGAAAAATATAAACTTTAATGATCATCTTGTAAAATTTTAACTTTATATCATAACGCCTGCAATTTTTACTCAGCTCTTCAATTTTAAGAACCTGAAACTTCTTTACTAAATTTACATTACATTTTTTAGAAACTAATTTTTGATGATATACAAGGCCTTAGAAACCAAATTTTTATTTAACTTTATCAAGTTACAGTATCGTACCTCAAAGAATTTCCTCTGTAAATTGGGAATAACTTTAAATATGTAGATTAAAAAAAAAAATTAGACAGACTCCAGTAATACAAATAGCTAGACGAGAGTTGTGTCTTAATGATACTCTCAACCTATTTGGATTCTTTAATAAAACGAAGGAGCTTAGCTATCGTAGGGTTGACTAAGTCAGCTAGATTATTGAAAATGTAATCACCTAACCGTCTAAGTCTGCTCCTACAAGCAACAGAGGAGTTATGTAACAATGTTCACCTCCTTTTCGGTACACAGATTCTACAGGTAACACTAAAATCTCTAGGATGGTATTTTGCCATTTGCCCATTTTATTTCCGTCTTCTCTAGAGCTATGAGATTCTTTGATCGCTTACAAACAATGTCGCACTTTTCACCGAAATAGAGTTTTGTAGCTGCTGCTTTCCCTCAACACCGCTATGCTCTGGCACTTTGAAAAGAGTCAGTTTGATTTGGGAAAATACCATCCACCGCATTATTGCCTGCCTTTGAACCATCAGTGAAAATTTAAACAATGTTCCTGACGATCAGGAATAGAGAAGTGTACAATTAAGACTCAAACTGGATCAACAGAAGTGAAATAGAGAGGAATTGGTCGCCAACCCCTTTAGTATCAGGCTGTAATTTGAGCAGTTTTGCCTAACCATACCAAGAGAGATTACGAGTTCATGAAAATTTGTAAGGCAAAAGGTAACTTTCGTTTTTGGCTCAAGTTTTTTGAAGAAATTGTAATTGCAACATTTTTTGGCTGAGCTTAAATTTTTGAGTTGAATTATTCTTAGGAAATAATCTTGTTTTACAATTTCGGGCTTAAGTTTATTTAAGGTGAACTTTTCAGTTTGATTTCAGTTCTATGTTTTGAATGATACTTTTTTGTACGCGAGTCTACTCAATTAAAAAGGCTAGCTATGATTAAAAAAAATATTTTATTAATCAAGTACTTAATTAACTAGACCAGCGATGGGCAAAAATTAAACTATGAGTTAAATTGTGGTATAGGCGAAGGTATGAACCAATGGAGTCATTGAGAGATTAACATTATTTAAGCATAAGCCTACAAATATTTTCCCGTTCTCTAGATACTAAAATTTTGAATGCCGTTTAGTTGATGAACCAATGAAATGCTCGTACGTAAATTCTGTCGCAATAATGCCAAAAAAGTCTGAGGCGTTAGATTAGATCTTTTTTACAGCATACGTCCAAATTATAGTATAGAGTTGGTTCAAAAAAATAGCACCTCGTCAGACGTAATTAGGCTGGTATGTCGACAATTTTGTCGGATTTTAGACTTTTTTATGCCGAACCGATAAAAAGCTTCTATTATACCAGAAAGCTATAGCTACTTTTATACTCATCTATAAATATCTTGCACAAAAATTATGTTGCTTATTGGTTTAAAATTTAACTTTGAATAGCATTTTCAAAGTCATGCAATTTTTTGCAATATTTTTTAATGAAAAACCATATCCAATGTCAAAAAAATTAGCAACTTTTCTTAAGTAGGTACATTTTCGCAAAGACACAGTTTAACTTTAGCAAAACTTTTAGTTCATGTAAGCAATTAAATCTAAAAACGATGGCTGATGACTGTGGCATATTAAATTGAAAAATTCCTAAATTATTCTTGCATACAATTATAATTACTAATTGTCGTTTAGTCGCTTAATTTTCTTAGTTCTAGCATTAATTATAATATGAAAATATGGCTAAAGGCTACAGCAAGCTGCTTTCAAAAAACGAAAGCTATGCAACCAATTTATTTTTGTTTTTGTTACAATTTTATGCTGACTACCAGAAAATCAAAATCTTTCTCATAACAATTTTTCACATTTTTCTACACTTTTCATTTTAAGAACTTTCTCTTCCACCAGATATAAAACAAAAAAATTTAAAACAAATTTATGAAGCGAATGCACCATATGCAGCAGATGGGAGTGCTGCATAAATATTAATATCATTTTAATTACCCGCATTCAAACAAAAAACAAACAAACTAATCAAAATGCAATTGAGCGCACAAAATGAAAATCATTAATAAATAACTAACTACGAATAAAAGTTAACATTTTGATTTAGAAAAGCGCAATGCCGCCTCTTTTCAATTAACTGACAATATTTTAATTTAATTGCAACAAACGCAAAAATGCCGACACTAAATTTGCATATCAATTTATGGGGGAATTGCATTCAAGAATGAATTACATTTTTTTTAACTTTAGTACATTAAAGTCGTTATGTTATACTTTGATGACTGTTGTGGTTTTTTTAACAGTGTTGCCATTTCATTCCTATTGGTTTGATTGTTTAGAAGACAATGATTTGCATTCAATTAAAAACAATTGAGAAGATTCTCATGCAACGCTTCGATTTAAAGTCAACATTAAGACCATTTTTCTTTCAGTGTATTTAGTATTTATTTAGTTTATGAGGTATTGTGTTAAAAAATTTAGCTAAAAATTGGGTTTAGTATTAATGCACGCCTTTTTTGTAAATAAATATCAGTGAACAATTTTGAGTTAGTTACGTCGTAGAAATAATTTAAAAGGCATCACTTCATACGAAAAATAACACACAATTTAGGGCAAATTTATCTTCTTCTCCATAAACATTATGTGTTTGGATGAGGTTTAATTTTTATGATATTTCTACCATGAAAAGTTAGAATTGAAAATATCATATCATATACTTAAGCCATGTATGAAAAATGTTACCAATTGAGTAGCATGGACGTAGACTGAATGATGTTTCATTGTATTTTTTATAGTTCTCACTTTGTTTATGTGAAAATTATAACAAACGATTGCTTATAAGACAAACACCAGACACAAAAAATAAAATTTCTTAAAATGAGCCAAAAAATGGTTAGCTTACTAGTTTTCACGGTGTATGGAATCTTTAAATATAATAACCGAATTCGTTAGGTAGAATGGACCAATAGAAAAAAAAAACAATTTAACTAAAATCTGAAAAGTGGACAAAAACAAACAGTTCAAATGACCAAATAAGTTGTTACTGTTACAAAAATTATAGGTATTTATCACACAACTGTTGGTTAAATTTACCTAAAAGAATATTTAATTTTTTCTCACAAATTAATTACAAAATTTGAAACGTAACCGTGAACGTATGAACGAAATTGCTGGAATTTCTAAATTTTTCTTTTGAAATGATGATATCTTTTTTCTATTCTATATTTTCGAAAATTGTTAGAGACCGTAAGAAAAAAAAATAATGTTGATTGCTGATGGTGTGCAAGTTTTTAACATATTTTTTTGTGCTCTAATTCAGAAAATTGTTCAGAACTTATTTATATTTAACATTTAGTGCTGAAATGGTTGCCATACATTAATTTTGTACTTAAATTAAAAGTAAGGTACTGAATCCAGTTTTATGATTTTTTACAAAATAAATTTGTTAAAATAGTTTTCTAACAAGTTTACATACAAAATAGTAAACAGCCAACTTTTTTGTTAGACAGACAGTAAATAAACTTACCACCTCTCACCGTTTATATTTACAATTTTTGACCATCGTTTTTGAATAAATTTACCAGTCTTGTTGGTTAAATTAACTAATATTTTCGCATAAATTGGACTACCTTGTCGGTAAGTTTACTCACAAAATAGTAAACTAACAACTTTTTCCTTTAAAATTTTTTTTTTACATAAATTTTCTACCTCTCATAGGTTTAATCTTCAACTTTGAAGGATTATAGGGTTTTTGACAATTGTTTTCGGTTAATGTTTTCTTGTGTGCACTGAGCTTACTGTGAGAGAATGAAGGAATTCAAATTGTCAACATATGGAAAAAGCAAAGGTAATACTGATTTGCCCGATAACCTTACTTTTTGTAACGTATGGTTGGAAAGCAATAGTTCTGAAATTTAAGAATTTAAACGGAATAAAGTTTTTCTATGGTATTAACAAACGAAAAGGTAAGGACATAACGTAGGGATTCAGAACGGTGTTGGCAGAGCTTAGTATAAAAAATTTCTGTCTTTGTTTTTGGAAAAAGTTGGTGATCTTTATGTTTTTTTTATTGGCTGTTTCACAAAACTTTGGTATAATTCCCGACTATTTCAGAAATGTTGAAATTCCTACCAGGTCTCCAGCTTTGACATGAAATTCCGGGTCTGGCCGGGTAGGTACCGGTCAGTTGACAAACCTGATTGGGAATCAAATGCTTCAAAAAATATGTTTCCAAGAAATTTAAATTCGGGATCAAATTTTTTGATCTCCATGGCAAGAAATGATTTCTTTTTCGATTCCGTTACAGAATTGGAAAATTTTAATTTCATTCCAAGGAATTTGAAAACTAAAAAAATGATGAAATGCATCAATCGATGCGGAAACGCTGAAAGTGGGCTTTGGACATTATTTGAGACCCCGAAATTTATTTCAAAAGTTGAATCAAAACAGGCTCTTCCAATATCCTGCCCATTTATGGTATTGTTCAAAGTTTATTTTACCCTTTTTCTAATCGAATTGTAGAAGAACAATTGCAATAGATTTTTAAATTTCTTGAAATGGAATTACATTTTTTAATGTCAAATTTTGATTTCATTTATTGATTCGATTGAGAAATACTTTCTTTTGTCATGGAATTAAAAAAGGAGATTTTGTGTATATATAAATTTTCTGATATGCAATCAAAACTTTGCAATTCCAAATTTTGATTCCTGTAAATGAATTGACAGTGGACTTGAAAATTAAAAATCTCATTTCTTTGGAACTCAAATCGAAAAGCATTCATATCTTACCAGATATTTATGCACGTTATCAAACAGGAATTAAAATGATATATTGAATAAAACAGTGGTAACGTTAATCCACTTGCTGTTGCGCACTCTTTACTCTTTATGGGTACACATTGCTCATGCGTAGCCTTTGCTTATGCAAAGAATTAACATATGAAATATAATAAAATTTTGGATTTATTTAATCTACAAAAGTATGGATGGTCACCTTCTGTCTATCACAAGATTCATAAGGTGCTTTGCATACCAATATTTAAAGAATTTCATAAATAATTAGCAGATCAAGTATGGCTGAATAAATGTAAATCAAGCCCGAAAAAAAGCCAACTTTGACAAAAATGGACAACAGTAGAAATGGTTTACAAGGCGCTAATGAAGTAGCAACCAAATAAAAACATTAAAATCTAAAAAATATTGCCAATAATAAAAATTTTAAAACTAATAAGCACAGTACGAAAAGAAAAAAAAATCCAAAAACTATGTAGGTGTAGAGTAAAATATGAAACTGTCAGAAAAAAACAGCAAATTAATGTGTGAATCTCCAAGCAAACAAGCCAGCAAAAAAGAGATTACCCTAAGGGCTGGATTAAGCAACAGTAACAATTTCACAATAACAAAAAACAGATCAGCGCAAAAATTGAATAACTTGATCAATGAAGAAATTGTGTCAAACAGTAGCAGCTGGCGTGGCGAATTGACATTTTACGCTTTGCTGTCCAAGAGTGATTGAGCAAAAGTTGTTGATACCAAAAACCGCAGGGACACAAATAAATCTCCCCAAAATTCATTATTTATTAATTTTATACGGCTATTGTGTAAAATTTGCAGCAGATTTCGAAATTTCATTTGATTTTTTTTTATTTCATTACATTTTTCTATCATTTGCACACTTGACACAATTTTTGACATTTACATGTCAATTTAGAATTTAGCGTCTTATAAAAAGGCTTTAGGGTGAATGAAAAAACAAAAAAAAAAACATTCTAAAGTGAGATGAAAATCAATTGAGTATTCGAAAAGAGAAAGGGCGCACAATAAACTGACATAGAATTTATTTTTGTATTCTAACAGTGCGAGTATTCTAGGTTATGTCAACTTGTCAAATGTTGACAAATGTTGAATGCTTTACGCGACACATGAAATTCCGCAATACTCGCAGAGCACAAATTTGTAGCGGCTATGTCACAAATTCAACGCATATCACAAATCAAATGTCAATAAATTAATCACAAGTTGGGTGCAAAAAAACAACGCTATAACATAGGTTGCCCACTAGAGCTACCATGTGAATTATAAATTTCGAAAAATGTCATTTAACTTGCGGGCAATTTATTGACTTCATTATTTTTTGAGTGCAAAGTTAAAAGAAAAAAAATTTGTATTTTATGTTAAGTAAATAAATAGCAAAATTTTGGCTACTGAAATGAGGTTAAGGTGAAGGGAAAATATTCGATTTAACGTTTGTGTCATTTTGGGTGGCTTTAAAATTAAATTTTATCTTATATTAAATGCACGTACTTAATTCAAATATTTCAATACTTTTGATATATTATGAACAATCAATGTTTTCGAGGGTTAGATTTAGCGCGAAAGTTCACATATTTCAGAAGAAATTAAAAGCTCTTAGTTATATGTGAAAAATATTTTAAGCTTTGAGTGGTGTTTCAAACTCAATTTTCTAAATTGATTAATAACCAGTAGATAGATAGATGGCTAGGGATAATAAAAAAAGTTTAACCCTTAGTCTTAAATTTTAGCATAGATCACAGTTTCGATCGGAAATGTGTTACAATTAAGGCTCCGTGACGTGGCTCAAACCGTTGGTTGTACATAACCCTACAAGGTTAAGGGATTTTTTTGCGCTAACTAGTACAACTAGGTCTGCGCAGACCTATATGGGAGTTGTATAGGCAGGTGTCCTAAAAGTGTGTGTAAATGTATTAAATGCTGGGAAAAACGAGGCTCTCCCTAGCCGCTTCTAGAAAGTCATGGGCGGATTCGTCTCTAACACGCAAAACAAAAAAGTTATACACACATTTATATGCAAAAGCTCTGCACATACCTGGTTGAACCTCCTAGGGTTAAATGCAGAAGAGAGCTCCAGCTAACAGACGTAACCGTGAACTGGACTCGAAGTTGCCGATGTGCAAAATTTATTGTTGTATTTTTGTGCCTTTTTTAAGAGCTTGTGACTGTTTAGAAAAAGGGTGTCTAAGCTAGAGTGTGTATTTTTTTGAGAGTAACTTGGTTGCTAGTAAGCCAGGAGAGTTGGTTTTCGAATTGAATTTTTTATTAATTTCGTTTTTAGGGCTTAGCAGAGTAGATAATTTTTAATGATTATGCAGGCTTTGATTTGGTTACGTTAATATTTGTTTTGTTTCATGGTAATTTTCGGATGTTTGAACACTGGTCAAGTTTCGCGTTTTTTTTCCTTTAGCGCGGCATAGGTAATATTTTGTTATATACTTCAACAGTTATAGATATTTTATGGAGTTTGAAGATGATCACTGCGGTTTTTCTGGATTTTTATATCAGACATTTGTAGTGCTTCAGCTATGTATTTTTGTGGTATTTTATCTTTGACCATGATTTAGAAGAAACTTTTAAGTTAGTATAATGGAATCTGACTAGCAATGACGAAATGTTAAGCGTTTGAACATATTTTGAGCAAACTTTGTTTCAACGCAACAGTATTACATTTTTGAACATGTTTTGATTGACCTTTCATATACTAATGGGCGACGCAATTTGCAATAGGAGGAGCCATTGCTGTGGAAATGTTGTCTATCATAAATTTTAAAGCAATATGGTTAGAAAATCATGCGATTTTAAACAATTTTAAGAATTAAATCAGACACAATTGAATCCATCAAATGGATGATAAGGTATAACACATTAACCAAGTTAGATTGAAATATAACTCAGTACTTCCTTAAAGTGAATCGGGGAAAATATAGCAGAGAATTGATGGCACTCACTTCCCTTTGCGCACGTTGAAACACTTTTGTGAAAGCTCTCTGCTCCGTAAGGAGATCTTTGTCAAAAGATCAAATTATATATTGAATGTTTTTTATTCAGTACTGCGCTTCATGCAGAAGAATTGGATATATTTTTTAAAACGATTTTTTACTTCACAGTTCAAAGTCAATACTTTGCTATGTTATTTTGTCCTTTCAAATATTTACTGAGCCATAGAAAATGGCATTTGAAAAATTGCTTGCTCACTTACCATATAAATTTCATAAGTGTAAGAAAGCTTAATTTGAATTACCTGAAAAGAAAAGAAAAAGAAAATTAGTTGAGGATTTTAACGTGTAGTTTGTGTCAATAACTAAAAAATATATTTCAACTATAAACTGGCACATAAAATTGGCATTGCTTTCGGCAGCCACCAACCAAACTTTATATTTTTATAGAGCGGATTATATTGAATCACTATGATTTAGATATTTAGCTGCTAAGTTATATCGAAAGTGAGGTATTATTTGCTAAAACATTACACATTACTCATACGTCATATAAGACAAAATTTCAAAATTAGCAAAAGTCTAAATTATATTATTTTGTTCTTCTGCTGCATTTTTAATTTATTTTGAAGATACTAACAATTTCTGATGCTATTGCCGTGACTATAATTTGGTAAAAGTTTCGAATGCAGCAGCAATTATAATTATTCATCAATGTTTTAAAAAATTATTTGCTTTTGTAAAAAGTGCAACTTTTATTTTGTCATAGCAAAATCAGCACTATGTCATTTCCATTACTCATACATGACTAAAGTAATATGTAATCAAAATGCTATGCAATCAGCAACAAAAATAAAATATTCGTCGTACTCTAAAACCATTACCAAGAAGCTTATTTGTAATAACGGCTAGCAGCTAGCGAAATTCTTAAAAGGTTCTCAAATTTCTAAAGCGCTTATCGATTAATCATCAAATTATAAATTATGTGGCTTTCAAATTCGTTTTAATTCTATTCCATTTTTTTTGAGGTTCTAAAAGCAACCGAAAATATTTTCTTCTTTATACCTCTACAGTAAATTCATTTTGTATTGTTGGCTCAAAGTTGATTAGAGAATTGAGTTAATAATTTAAACAATAACTTTCATGGGAGCTTATTAACTTGACTATAGAATGATGGTAATGTGTACTTGCTGCTGCTAGTGTTGTTGATGTTGTTTTTGTTGTTTTTATAATGAGCAGCCAAAGAATTTCAGCGTAAGAAAATTGGCAATTGTTTTGTCTATTGAACTTTACTACTTCATAGCACATACATACGATGCCTTCATTAGATAACTTCTAAGTTGAGTATGTCTACATACAAACTTTTTGTTTGCCAAACTTTATGTGTGCCGCCGTCTAACTTTTTTGGCCTCTTAGGTGTTAATCAAATTATATTTAATGTCTTGCGCCAGCAAAAAAGAAAAATAAACTACATACTCGCTTTAATATTGAACGATTTTAACAAGTTTTTTGAGTTAATTGTTTGTTTGAATTAAAAATATTTGGCTTCAGAATTTTAGAATTTGATACTTTTTATCAATGTATGATTGTATTTTTCAATGGACGTATTAATCAGGTACACATTCTTAACTAAATTTTATCATCATTCTATCATTCTAAGCCCCACAAATAGTAAGTTTTGAGCAGCCACTTGTATAAAATTATATTTTTATGGAGCGTAATATATTCGAGATATGTGTCGTTGACATCTTACTTCTAAGTTATATCGAAAGTGAGATATCAGCATTTGAAGAATAACACATTATTCATACGTACGTTAAGGGTAAATAAAAATGGAGTAGTAAATTTTAATGAACGCTTGATGTCAGTCCCAATTGTGTAGTGGTTTAAGTGATATATTGAGATGTACACATTTTTATATAAAAATCGGCAACTGTTCTAGTGGCCTCTCATGAAATTTAATTTTGTTGTGTAGCTGTTTCAAATTACTTAAAATTACCCCAAAGATAGACTTTCAAATAGTATCGGAACTTAGATAACAGCATTTAATATGCATACTCTACTAGGCTATGCGAAGACTTGATGTCAGAGTTACTAACAATGTTTCTAGTAACATAAGTGTATGTATATTGTAGAATTATTTGTACACTTGACAATTTTGGTGTATGAAAAAAAGACACTACTTCTAGTGGCCACTAATAAAACCAATATATTATTGTGCAGCACTTAAGCCTTTTAATAACTATCCAAACATTTTAATACGTAATAAACTCATACGTCATGTAAAACATAAAAATGCAGCGTAATGGTGATGAATGTATTTTGAATTACATTTCATATGAAACAAGTTTTTCTTACAACTTTGCCACCATCGTTTACAAATGGCGCCACGTGCAGCTATATAACATTCCATTTTAAAAATCAAGTAAGGCGTAGTGTTTACTTACAGGATCTTAAGACTGTGATTATTTGTGTTTTCAAAAAGTTAATTATCTCGAAATTAAAGAAAAATAGATAAGTCGCCTTTGAACACAAGAAAACAACATTTAATTTCCGTCAAAAAACATTGTACAACAGCTAATAATGAGTTTTTGGCTTAACCTTCAAATAACTTTATCGATTTTTTTAGATTTATTTCCAATAAATTCAATTAAAAAGAAATTTGCAATCTTGATAAAACCAAAGAGCAAAAAAAAAAAACTCCTACGCATTCGAAAAACTACTCTACTAAATTAGAAAATTCCAAAGCCATGTCATGTGGGGGAAAAACTGATAAAAAATGAGCTACTAACAAACAGCAACAACAACAACACAAAATGGTAAATATTGATACTTAAAAGACGAAAACATTAAACCGATAAATTGAACAAGGTTAAAAAACATGTCAAAAAAGCGTTGTAATGATTTCATTAAAAATGGAATTTTATCAAAATCTACTATAGAGACAAGCGTGCGTCAAACAGTCTTGAGTGCACTGCAAACAGTTTGATGTGCACGGTAAATTAACGATTGGCTGGAAAAGTAATAAAAAAACTAAAGTTATAATTATCATTAACATTACCATTTAAGTTGGCCACATTTGAACTCTACAACATGAAAACTAATTAAAGCAGTTAATTAGATGCAATAATTACAAATAAAACAGGGCTGAACAGCAAACTGCACCTGCTTGCCGAAAACGCAAAGAGACAAAAAAAAAATTATAGTTAACCCAAAAAAAAAAAACGCTTTAAACCAAGCCCAAGACAAAAAGCGCGTTCAAGCTTTTCAATTTATCACAATGAGGTCTTTTTTTTGTTCAATCTTTCTTAAGCAAAATGAACTTCGAAGTCAAATTGATTTAAATGTTTTGTTGAAATCTCAACCCATGAACTGAGTTGTGGGTGTGGCTTTTAACAAGCTGTAATTTTTTTCATTACAAATAAAATAATAACTTTATTTTATCATCAACACTTGCAGGCAGTCAGCAACAGCAACAGCGACAGCAGCAGCAGGCGCGGTAATAAAATCAAGTAAACTTTTTTTTTTGTATTTTATCGCTTCCTTCATCGTTACTCCTTATTTTTTTATTTTTTCTTTATTTTTTTTTTATTTTGCAAACGCCTACGCTTCAAGTTACATAGACTTTCTAAATTCTACTTGAAGGTGAGGTCCTTCCTCATTCTTTGCTTGTAGAGACAGGTTCTTTTTGTTTTCGTTTACACTGTAAAAAAAAGCTGCTGCTACCTTTGAAAGAATTTAATGTTTAGCTGAAAACGACTTATTTTCATAACATATTTTACTTTTGAATCTATAAATTTTCAATTTTCTTATGTATGACAAATATATAAAAAAAAGTTCTTGAAAATCATGCAGTTTGATTTTGAAATTTATTAGAGGTACTTTTCAGAAAGCATTATTAAAAACTGATTTTCTAGTACATCTGTGGTTTCTATAACCAGAAGAACACATATTTTCTTTTAAGTTTTGCGTTACAAACAAAATTTTGTATGCCGAATTAATTAAAACGTTTAAGAAGGCTTACACCGCATCAGTGTTTGCTAAACACACAATTAGAGAAACGTATTCAACAAAAGCTGACATGTGGCAGTGGGACATGACATTTTATTTAATTCCGTTTGAAACATTCTGACCAAAGTTTTAGGAATGAAATGCGATGTTGCTCCAATTGTGCCAAAATAGCTTAATATTGAACAATATTGAGCATCGAAAGCAGGCTGAATTTCTTGAGCTTCTACGAACTCCACTTTCATGAAACGTATGTATAATAGCTTTTGAGAAAACATAGGCCTACAAGAATAAAATTGAAACTACTAATGGAATAGCGCCTCAGAAACGTACCGAAACCCAAAAAATCACGTCAAAGTCACTCGAAAACCAAGGTTGTTCAGAGTTTCCTTTGTTTACCGTGGTGTGGTGAGCGCTGAACCCTTTACAGAATAATTAAGCGACTTGCAGCGATCATGTGGGGTCAGATTTCTGAAAAATTATGGATTTTGCATCACGACAATGCAGCATCGTATGAAGCCATCATTTCGGAAATGTTTTTAGTCAAAAATTCAACACATGTTATTGACCATATTCACTTGACCCGTATGACTTTTTTCCGTTCCTGAGGGTAAAATTACCACTTTGAGGAAGATTTTGTAATTATAAGCATGTGAATGTTTGCGGAAACAAACATTAATTTCAAACAAAACATGATATATTAAGAATTACTAAATAAATGTCGAATTAATAGATTGTTCAAGCATGTTACATGTTCATAATATCAAATATTTATTTATAATATCAAGTAATATTTATTGTTAGCTTCAAGGATGCCATTTGCTAATTATCACCAAATTATTTTCTCTGTGGATGCATTAAACAAATTTGCCAAATCCTTACTTACATCTTTCGAAAATATTGTAGCTTTTTTTGGGAGAGGGTTCATAGATAAAAAAAGGGTAGCTTGATTAAGGCAAGTCTTATTGGCAATAAGTGAATGAGTTTAACTTATGCTTTTGTTTTTCTAAGTGTACCAATAATTGCTTGAATGCAACCTTTCTTCTCATACAATTGAATTTTTATTATTACCGCCATTGTTGTTGGTTCCTGTCGTTTTGCATTTGCTGCTTTAGCTGGCAACACCCTCAACAGCTTTCAAATTAATGTTGACAGCATATTATTCATGCAAACTATTAACTACTATTTTTGCTTATGCCTGCATTAATGTAAAACCTGCTTCAACTAATACAGCAAGTTGGCAACTCTGTTGAACGCTTACGAAAAGGTCACGTTCGTTAGTCACTTGTTCACAGATTCTGTGTGTAATTTGAGTTTTCTTGCATGTTTACTATAAAAATATTATTAATTGCAGTTGTAACATAATACCAAACAGCATGTTGAAATAATAAAATATCATAAGAGATGAAAAACAAATTCTGTAAAAAATATACATAAATAGTAATGCAGAATTTTATGAGCTCAAACTGTTAATAGGCTTGTAAAGCCATATTTATTATGTACAGATTGCCAAAAGAACTTAAGACCCTATAAGTTATTTAATGTTTTCTTACAAAAATTAATCATCAATATATACACAGTCTACAAGGCATTGGAACATATTGACGAAATGCTGGTATTGTGGCATACATGAAATTAATTTGATTAATTTGAATTTTGCTAAAAGTTTAAAAAAAAATATCTTACTGAAAACTTATAACTATTAGTGGCAACACAAAATCTGAGGAGATTTAATTAAGAAAATACATTGCTAAGAAAGTGGCAGAAACACTTAGAAATTGCAAGAGTAACTTTCCAAAGCGTCATTGCTGAAATTTCAGTTATTACGAAAAAAGAACATCATAAGGCCTGCTTTCACTTAATGTATTTAAGATTATGAAAAATAGGCTGGTAATGTGGCACACCTTGTATATTTTATTTCACATTCTTCATTCTTTTTTATATACAATATTTTGCTACTCTGTGCCCACAAAGCTACCTAACACATTTTTAATAAATTAATAAAGTTAAAACAAACAGTAAGAGTTATTAAGAATAATTTAAAAAAAGTGCCTCAAGTGCTTATGCAAATATAGGAACAAAAAAACATTAAAAAAAATAAGTTCGAAACAGCTGTTCTATGCCTAAACACGAGCGAGCATATACTGAATTTTTTAAATTTTTTCTTTTAACACTTTAATTTAATGCCTGTCTTTAAGCCACTTAATTTGACACATTTTGGCTGCTTTTGGTTGGTTTTTCATGTGGCTTGATTTATTCTTCTTCTGCAAGGAACTGTTAAGCTGATTCAAACGCGTTAATAACTTCTAACATAAATGGGCTTTTGCTGTACGCCATATATTAAAAAAACCGCTGTTGTTATTTGCTTTACTGGAAGCTATGCCTAAGGAAACAGCATGTAGACAGCTGTTTGTAATTTATTTTTCTAAAGTTAGTTAGTTCAAGCTACAAAGCTATAAATAATATTATTGTATGCTGTAAAATAATGTGTGTATAGATTTATTTAACACTTTTTTGGCAAATTAATAAGCAAATGAATATCGTTTGTTATAGTTAAACTGACCAAAAACTAAAGATTTATTTATTTAGGTGTTCTCTTGTACTGCGGCCAATTATGAAATTTGTAATTATTGTAAAGCACTTGAAATTACAGCGTAATTCATGTGCTAAATTACATCGGAACACAGATATTACGACATTAAGTTTTTATAGGTCACTCATACGACCTGATTAGCTAAAAAAGATTTGTTTTTCTCTAAAAGTTTTCTGATAAATTTTTTTCTGAGATATTTATTAGATATTGCTTGCACGTGTACTCTTTCCAAATGATCTAGATTTTGTGAAAGACCACTTTTAGGACCTACTGTAGCCATTCCTCAATAAAAAAGGAATTTTAGACGAAAATAGCTCCCCAGCGACAAATTTTCTCTTTTATTATTAAAAATTTAAGTAGCTGAAATATTTTTCCAAGACCTTAACCATTGAAGAAAAATAAAAAGTTATTACTATCCATAATTGTCTTACAAAAATGAAATCATGTTATCATAAAGTACGTTATTGTAAAAAACAGATACTTAAACTTAATACCATTTTCAATGACATGATTATGTAAATAAAATTATACACAGTGTTTTGGCGCATAAACACATGGACTATGTTGTAGAGTAGAGCAGAGTTCACTGCCGGCCGTCAGCAACAGTCGAATGTGTCAGTGTTGCTTCCTGTTTTCACATTTCTGCCCGCAAATCAACACAGCAAACCACCGAACCAACATCACAGGGCCACATAATAAAAACTCGATTAAAATTTATTTGTTTACCAAAAAGTTGTTGATTTTTTTGTGCGCCTTTTTTCTTATTTTGCCTACATCTTCAAGTTGGCATCTCCTAAACAATTTTGTTTTTCTTTGGTTTCTTTTGTTGTTTATAAACAACAACAAAAACTGCATGAAGCAGCGCAAGTCATGCGGCAGTTAAGGAGTTTACTATGAAGCAAAACATAAAATTTTCAATGTGGAGCTGCATGCAATGATTTTGCATTTCACTCAACAATGAGGTGAAAAAAATACACAAAAAATTAAAAATTAAAAAGAAAAAAATCACTGTTTTTCACTTCACTTGAAAATTGCGAAATTTTTCACCCAATGTTGATGTTATTGTGGAAATTTGAGTTTTTGTTTCTCTTTAGTGATGGTATAAACTCGGCTACACAAAATACGATTATATTCCATATCATATGTTTCATTATAAATAAAACAACACAGTGACTGGTTTTAAGAAATGAATATAAAAGTGAGCATAGTTACCCCGATTTTTTCGATTGATAAACAAGAAAGAATTTATTAATTTTCAGGAGTGATTCAGTTTGTCCATATAAACTCCTTCCACCTACTAAATATTTCCTCAAATTTGTTGAAAATGGTTGGAAAAATACATCGAATGAACCGAAAATCACTTAGTTTTACGGGTGGCCTTTCATGTTAGAGTTGGATGCCACTTGATCAAGAAGTTTTCTCTCAACACTGAAATTTTCTCTTATTAAAGATTGAACGTAAGTAGTTTTTCTGATTTCAATATAAAGTTTGCGGAATAGTTTGATTCCATAAACATTTTTCATTCGCGATCATCTTTACTAGCAGGCATGAATTCTATACTGAAGTAAATTGGCTACACTAGTGTACACTATATATTTTAAGCTTTTTTAGCTTTTTCGACTTTTTCAACATTTTTAACATATTCAAAATTTGACAACATTCACCGAGTTTCATAACCTCTTTCGACTATTAAAAATCTTGAAAGATGATCCAAGTTTTCCAACATTTTTTAACATTTAAATTACAAAATGTACATTTCCTAAAAAATTTTATTTAATGCGTGCGTTCATTAAATACGTGAGTCGATTTGGGGAAGTGAGTCTACAAAATCTCACCAAGAGGAAGAGGGAAGTGTCAGGGGCAAATAAGAAGCTCACATCAATAAATTATCATAACAGATAACATTTTGCATCACTGTGTGCTGTGCAGTGCGCCGTGAACTATAGGTTGGAGTCGCTGCACGAAGAGAATATAAATGAAATCTCACTATTCAGCACTATTTCAAAAGTTTTCTACAATTTTTCAATGTTCGCCTTTTAGTTTCAATCGCAACGTTTCTGAAACTTTACAGAAATCTTGCTAGATTAAGGAGAAAAAAAAGAAACATTTTAATGACGTCATCGGCTTCTTTTTTGTTTTGCGTCTCTTGTGCTACGTTATCGGGAGTCAGAATTATTTTTTCTCTTCATCCACGTCATCATTTGCATTGATATGCAAACTTTTTGTAATTTATAATTGACACTAAACTACCTATAATTAACATAGACATCATACACAGAATCATAAAACATTATTTAGATTTCATTAGAAAAATTCTGGAACCTTTCAGAAACACTACAGAATGATTGCATGTGAAGCATTACATTTAAAATATGTAATAAAAATTTCTGTGACATTCCGTTTGCAATATTTCAATATCTGGTACGTTACGTTCTGCTTCTGAAACTTTCTGAAACGTTTTATGCTAAACGGGTAGCATAAGTATTAAGAGGTATGAAGCAAAAAACATGAACAATATATATAAATCAAAATATTCCAAATGAGTATCGTGTAAGTATTTTGACTTGCTGTACCAAAAGTACAAACGTTATGTCTTTCAAATTTTTCAAATCAGTTATATATCGTTTGAAAAAAGGAACACTTTTAATTTTCTTACAGCAAAAATCATGTCCAAAATATAAAATGTCTGTTTAATTAAAAATTTAAGTATCGGATATTACAGTATCTCTCAAGAGGCACAAGTTGTATATACTGTTGGCTGGTTAGACTGTCAAAGCCCTGTCATAGCCTACTTTTTATGTTTTTTACACAATTTTGCATGAAAACGATCTGGTCTAATTTTGCAATCACCAGCAGACTACCTGAGACATTTATAAATTTTTGATATGCCTACATAGTCTTTAGTATTAGCAAAAAAGTCCCCTGAAGTCAAGTAAATATCAGCGATATTTAAGGTTATTGTTCATAGAAGTCATGTCTGAAGTGCTGAATGCCTTCATATCTTTGAAATCGATTTTCATTTACATTTTCCTGCTCCTAGTTAAAAGTTCACTGCACTCAATAGATAATTTGCAGTGTAGCTTAAAATCAATCAAAATGCACCATGGACTTAAATATCCCCAAATTGACACACCCCCAAATGTAGCGCCCACCCAATAATCAGGCATAATGTAAACAAAGATTTTACAACAATTTACCAATTAGGTACACAAAATTTCATATAATTAAACGTGAAGTAAAAAAACAACGAACTCAGTAATGAAATGCAAAGTAATGATTTATCTCGATAAAAAGATCGAATAAATCGATGGAAAAAAAAACTTGGACAACGAAAGATGAAATTAAGCAGAAGAAAGAAAGACGAAAAAAAAAAACAAACTAACGATGATGAAACTACTTAAAATCGGATTACAATATATCAATTGCAGTTAAATTGCATCATTACAACAGTAACAACAACAATACACAAATACGTACGTGCAGTATCTGCTCTACTACGTGTACAGTAATAGTGAAAATACGCTGCATATTCGTGATAAAGCGTTAATTTTTTTCTTTTGATTTTTACTTTTCATTTCATTTGAAAAAATTTTTCTGTTGAAATGTTATTGTTGTTGTTGCCGCTGTTCAGTATTTCAGCACCCACGCAAATAAAGTTTCAAATTACAACAACATTAATGGTAGCAACAACAGCAGTAGAGAGCAACAGCACTGAAATCAAAAAAAGTCATGTAATCGCAATGGACTGCAATTAATTTGAATTTCCACAATTTCAACTTTGCCCTCTTCCCCCGTTCAATTGGATCTATACCCCTTTTTTTTGTGTTTTTTTTTTTCATTTCCCACTAACAATGCAGCAATAATTTTTGATACCATTTTCGTTTTTTTTTAAATGTTTTGTTTGCTTTCTATTATGACTTTTGCTTGCAGCTTCTTCATTTGGTTTTTTTGTTGTTGTTGTAAGTGATGGATGCAACGAATACTTTAACGAATATTAAAATTTTTGAGTAAGCTACTGTGTTATGGCTTATTCGTTGTCGAATTACTTTATTTGCTTTTGAAAACGTTTATTTTTTAGAAAAAATTTTAAAACTAAGCATACTCTGGATGTGCTGGGAAAACTGTATGGGTACTTATTTAAGCCTTGATTAGCTAAGATTACATATATGAAATAAAACCTTAGTATATTGAATTGAATTATCATCAGAGCTTCACACACAAGCGGCCAAGTCAGAGCAATCAAAACTACAGCAAAATTTGACTGCTTTTAATGGAATTCTAACAAAAACTTTTTCTATTGTAAACGTCTCTTTGTTTCATTTTCAAAAAGAAATTACTCTTTTAACATCCCATTCTAACTTCTCTCTTCAAAAGTAACAAAATCCTAAAGCAGTTGGAAAAGGGTTTGTGTTTTGAGTTGTTTTGTGTTTGTGTTTCGAAGCCAAATACAAACGGTACATATGAGGATATAAAACAACAATAGCAACACAGCATTCAAGAAGCAACATAAGCAGCGTGCAACGACATTTTACATGTGAAATTGCAAAGACTTAATCATTAAACAAAAATATATACCACATTAAAAAATTTAAAAAAATAAGCATTAATCTTTATTAGCGCAAATATGCCGTCCTAAAAAATAAATTACTAAAATCTGTTCAGAGTATTTTGCGCCAAAGCGTTACAAACCATTGCCGTATGAGCAATTTTATGTAGATAGTATACATAGAAAAGCATTAACTTTTTTGATTCAAAGAACTTTATTTCATTCACATATTTTTGAATGATATTTTACTTTAAAAAAACTTTGAGCACATTCCAGCTGAATATATACTGAATCCTCGCTTCTCGATATCGTACGAATGGTATTTCTGCTAATGGATATGAGCAAGTAGTCCCGAATAAAAACAGTTTTCATCCATCTCGTAAAGAAAGTTCAACAGTGAGTCCTGGCAAAACGTCGCTTTTAAAAGCCATTCAGGCACAATGTCGGGTCGGTTTCACATACAATTTTTTTAGCACTAATTGATGAAGAAAAGGACTTCAACGGGCAATATTTGTGTTTTTAAAAAACTTTTTTTGCTCCAATTGATGAGCAATATTGAATTAAGATTTTGATAATTTCATCCAAAAATTTTCTTGGTATCTAAGAGTTTTGCAAATTAGCTATCAGGCCATCGCTGTTCACAAGAAGTAAAGTTTTTTTTAAGTTGTCTGGGCTTTTATAGTTGCTTCAATTGGCGTTTCGTTAGCAAGATTATTCCCTTAAAACCTTAGTGTCTCGATAAGACATATTTGTCTACAGACTGTGCCCAGCTCAGCATAAATTCAAATATATCTCAGCACTAGAGTTCACTGTCAAATCCCAATAAAATGTCAAAATGACACCAACAAATTCATGCAAAATTCGAGCAATAAAATTTTCTACAAAGTTCAAGTTAATTTGAATGCGCTTCTTGTTGTTTTTGTTGCTTCGTTATTTGCACCAAATTGCGCAAAAATTTCGCATAAAAAGTCGTGACATTGCAAGTGAAATTTTTTAGTACCTTCGTACTATTTTTTTCAAATGATTTCTTTACTAAGGTTTTGTATTTCTTTTATTTTTGTATCACAATTTGACTGACATGCGAATTTTTTTCCGGAGCGTAGACAATAAGTGCAAAATGCAAAAAAAATCGTAGTACGAAAACAGCAAGCGAAGTTTTAAAGCGCATCACTCGCAGTTAATGCTATTGCTGCTAACCCAACTATTTGCCGACAGATGCCGCTTTGTGATAACTCAAACGAAAAAAGTAGTACATACCAATGGTACTGGTTGTACAGATAGTAGCAGATATGAAAAAATAAAATACAAAAAAATGTTACAATGTGTTATCTATTTCACGTTGTGCAAGTTGCAGAAAAACGATTTATTTTATTTATTCCTCTTTTTTCTTTTTGTAAATTGGTGTAAATTTACTCAAGTTGAGTGCATGATGATTAATGCTGAAAATTGTGGAGTAGATTAGACAAGCATGGCAATTTGTTAAAAGTCAGTCGACTGAATAGCATCCAGTAAGTAGTTCGGGTAAATACTTGCTGAAAAAATAAGCAAAAGAAAAATAGGAGTTGCAGATTAGGAGAGAAAAAGAAATGTGTCATGCCAAGCATTCTTAAGCTTTCTCAGGAATTGCATTGTTAATCCGCTGCTGCATTAACGCAGCAGTTTATATTGAGCTTGAGAAATGAGTAATCTTGATTTGTTTTATACAAAAAATTTTTTAGAGCTGCATTTACTTTGAAACTGTGCATTTTTTATCCAGTAGCAATGTTTACTTTTAATGTTGAATTGTTCCAGTGCCAAATAATCTGATGTCCATCCAAATCAAATAACAGAAATGCCAATGGGTTAGACAAACGTTACACAAATGGGATCTTCAGGATAGCTCGAAACTCAGCCATATTAAACCAAAGTGGAAACGATCGCTAGAATCGGCGAAAAGTTCTAGAGACTTGAGGATATTTGGCTATGAATGATGATGATGAATGATGAAAGGACTTTGTGAGGCCTGCATGCTCCATAAAAAGTTAAGGGAATCACAGAAAAATGTAACTTCAACTGTAAGAATTTTGCTTGTGCACCCCAAAGTAACAAAAATTAAAACAAAGCATGAAACCACCAAATCAGCAATCAGTCAGATCAGAGAAAAGAAAGGAGCCACAAGGTCGATGTGGTTCTTTACCAAAAACTTTTATTTATTCTGAACACAGTGAACATGATGACTACCCTGAGCAATAACAAGATTCTACACCTATTGCCAAAAATGCTTCCATATAAATTCATTACAAAGCTTTACTCTAAATCTTCAGTTAACTCTACCACCCCTTGCAATCTTCCTGCAAGCAATAAAACAACTGTTTACCTATGCAGACAACAAGAGCAACAGCAATAATTTTAGATACATTGGCATCTCCTAGGAATGTTGTGTAGGTCTTTTCTCTTTTTTTTTTTTTGATTTTGATGTAGTAACTCATGGCGCGCGGATTAAAATTTTAAGCGCATCTATAAATAACTCAAACAACCACAAAACTCTTAACTCAACTTTAGTGTCGACTGAAGAGGAAAGAAATCAAAAAAAAAAAAAAAAAAGCGAACGGAACCAAAAGCAAAAGAATCGAACCAAAAACTCTCAGGAAAAAACGTAGGTGATCGATGAGTGCAGCAGCAGCAACAACAGCGCTTTGTAGCATGCAACAGATCCTTTTATACACTTTTGCTAAACATTGTTTTGTTGTTTTCTTTATTGTTATTGGTATGCTGTTTTTTGTTTTTAAAAATAGCAAAAATTGCACAGACACAATCTCTAGGGTAATCAGCAGCGTTGCTTTAAAACAGAAAAAATAAGAAAAGAAAAACTTAAGAAAAACATACAATTTAAGTTAAAAATGAGAAGAATACCAAAAAATTGCAAATAAAAATCCAAGTAGCAAAGCGTCAATAAAACGCGTGCCAAACACGCAAGAAATTGAACGATAAAAACAGCCAGTTTATAGAAATTTTTATTTTTCTGTGCATAAAATTATGTGAGATCTTCATACGTAATCATACATCATGGTAGCGAGAGTTGCGTATACTTTGAACTCTGAGAGCTCAGTTCCGATAAAGTTCGGAATTAAACTAAATATGTAAGATTTGTTTGCTGTTAATTGCTTTCGGTTAGTGTGAACATTTGTGCAATGGCTGCACTTCAGTACTTGGGAAAAATTCAATATATCAATAACTATGTCACTAACGTTAACAAATATGTTCGAGTTTACAAAATTATCACTCTAAAAATGATCTGAAATCTATTAAAACAGTCATGTGTTACTCATACAGTATATCACCGAAAAAACTGCAAAGTTTAAACATTAATACAGATGTTTTGATGTGATTTGGAAAATAAGACTCACAGTACTCGCTGCATTTTTTAGGTGCTTTACAAGAATTTTATAGTTTGGTATTTGGCCGCGTATAAAATTTGAGTAAATTAGTTAAAAAAAAAAATGCCTCCATATGAAAATGTAAGCTGAATTGAACCAAAAAAAAAACTCAAGTATTTTCCTACACAGAATAGTTTCTGTAGCATCATTTAACGGAGCTCCGATATCACTTATAACCACTTTTTTCACTACTGCTGCTCATAAGAAGTTGCTACACAAAAATATGTAGTTTTAATAAATGGCCGCTTACAAACTTAAGCGCAAAATCAAAACAAATGTGGTGAAAAAATGCTATAATGAGCCCCTTAAAGTTAAACTGCTGCTTTCAACAGAAAAACAAACCAAAGTTTTGCTAGTGCAACCCGCTGCACTATCAGTGCTGCCACATCTGCCAATTTAATTTTCCCTTCAATACAACAGTAGAACAAAAAAAAGTACAAATATGTTGATGGCGACGACGAGGAAGGAGCGTTACATCCAACTACTAAGGAACGGGCAGGATGCTGCTGCATGTTTTTTTTCATCTTTTAGCTGCTTAACAAACAGCATGCAGCTGCAGCTATTTTTAGATGGCAAAACAACACAACGTGCAACATTGCTGGATTGCTTTTGTTGCTGCTGCTGCTGAAGAAACCTCGCTCGCGCACTGTGTAAATAAGTTGAGGATGAAGATGATGATGGAACAACAGTTGAAGGGTCTATGCCCGA
This sequence comes from Meiosimyza decipiens, assembly GCA_963680825.1. Lineage (NCBI taxonomy): Eukaryota > Metazoa > Arthropoda > Insecta > Diptera > Lauxaniidae > Meiosimyza > Meiosimyza decipiens. The sequence goes on from OY804258.1 coordinate 45,217,994, forward strand.
TAAGATGATATGTGCTCACTGTCTATTTATTGGTGGGCGCAAGGGCTCGCGTAAATAACAAAATTCCAAATGTTACAAAAAGCATTACAATTGAATGATGAGGGTGAACGGCGCTGCGTTGAAGTGTGTTCAGGGTGTGGTTGGCTGCCAATGTAGGGATGAAGACAGAAATGTATAGAAGCATAGGAATTTATAGGCAGCTTTTGCTTACAAAATATGTAGGCTTCCACCGCTTTTGTTAGGGTTTTGATTTACGTTTTGCATGATGATTTTGTGCTGCTGATAAAAACCCACAAAAATCAACACAACATGCAGCTGATGTTGTGGCTGTTAAGAGAAGGCAACAATGAGTTTTAAATAGAGTTTTGAATACAAATATTTGAAGAAATAACTATTGTCTTATGACAAGGAGTTGATAGTTATCTCTTTAGGGAAGCTTAAACCGCATGAAATTGGAATTTAAAGTTATGAACCGCCTAAGAGTCAAAAATTTAAAAAAATCCTTATTTCAACAGCTTTCAAAATTAAGGCTGTGACTTAAATGAGTATGGACTGTTCACAAAAAAATTGAGGATTATTTTTATATTTTTTAAAAAGACTCTTGTCCACGTTATGATGGGAATGTCGATGCCTTTACTGGTTATTGATTATATCGGAAGGAACAAATTTGTAAGGTCTAAAAGTATGCAACTTGAGCGGCACTTATTGCCAATTGCTATCGACTAGCGGTGCTATACTTATATTTTTTTTATTTTCTGTTGCATATTTTTAGGCGGCGCTGTTTTGTTAACTTCCGAATAACTAACAATGGTAAGGTGCTGAATTTGAAATCACGTTTGCCCAAAGCATTACAAATTACAAGAAAATGTATCGTTCATAACAAGATGTTTTTATTTATTTTAAAATCAAAATTAACGTTGCTTTTTTTTAGAAAAAAATGCCTAAAGTAAAAAGATCCCCTTTAGCTGCTCACTTCATCTCAAGCATTGCAGCTTCGTTGCACAAGAAAAATTACTATATTTTGCATTAATTTTATTATGTAAAAATTGAGACATTTTAAATATTAAACTAAAAAACATAAAAATTTTTTACAGCTACTTAAATCAAAGATTTAACCCAACTTAACGATGGCATAAGCTCAGCAGCGATTCTTTGCCGCTCTGCTGTGCAACTGTTGCTGCGATTTTAAGCCCATAGCAGCAGCAGCAGCAGCAATCGTACAAAGGCAAGCAAGTGCATGTTTTACGCCCACCATTCATTATGCTCCCCTATATCGCGTTGGATAGCCGCCGCCAACCCACTTAAGCTGCGCACGCTATATCCAATTTTGGTTGTTTAACAAATGCAGCGAGCACAAATCACGATTTTTCTTCTAACAGCGCAACAACTACTTTGATTATACATTAGAAAAATCAATTGTTATAATTTTCGACGAGTTGATTTTGTTGTAGTTAGTTGTTGTAATTGTGTTTTCTTTTTTTTTTTCTTCTTTTGTATTTTTGGTAACATATAATGACCCTAATTACGCGCCGTTTTTAATTCAGTTCAAACCAAATGTAGCAAGTCGTCGAGGTTGTTGTTGATTTTTATATGCAACATTTACTGCATTTTATACCATCAGTGCGATGAGGAAGGGATTTTGCATTTTTGGGCACAAAATTACATAAATCTAAGCTTCGTTGTTTTTTTGATTCTGTTTTTCTTGAAGGTTTTACATGGCAAGAAATCTGTATTGAGAGTGTGCATAATGAAGTTGCTTCGTGTACAATTAAAATGGGCGTATTTTTCAAAGGCGGTTGATCTTATATGTTCTGAAGAATTTGTCCCAAAACCAATATTTACTTTGAACTTATTTTTTTAGATCATAACTTATAAGGAGCTTATGTTTATTTGATATATTGTGATAATGAAGGCTACGAGTAAGAGATAGAAATTTAAATTTTGAAAAAAAATTACCATACACGAGCTTTAGGTGACTCAGATATTTGCAAAACTAAAAAAGGAGGTTCAGCAATGGAACCACATATCAAAACAACAAAAAGATATCATTTATCAAACTATATAAAATTTGCGAAAGTTGTTCTTAATTTTCTTTTGGTGGTCAAAGGCATACCGCTCTGCTTGGGTTAAGGTCCATAACTTAAATTTTTTACAAGTTTTTCAATAAAATGTGGTACAAGAAAATACTAAATGACAAAGAAAAAAAAGTGAAAAAAAGAGTAGCAGGTATAGCACATCTTGCATAGGTAGTTAAAGAAATAAAGTTGACAACAAAAATATCTTTTGAAATGAGAGCTTAATTTAAAGTCGAAATCACCCCCCAGTGCACATAAAGTGGGTAAATAAAAGGAATCAAATGATTTAATTTCAATTTTTGATGAGAAACATTTTTAAGGGAATGTAATACATTTAGATATTATGACACTTGGCAGCATAAGCGCTGGCTGAATAAAACGAGGTCGGTATAAAGGTAGGAACGTAATACTGCATCGCTTTATCATAAAAAAGTTTGGTATATATAATTTAAATAATATTTTAAAAAAATTTTAGAAGTTTTAAAAGCTCGAAAATTTAAAAACTAGAAAAAAATTTGAGCATGTCAAATAGTTGCTCCGAACATTTATAGCATCAGCTCTGGGTAATGCCAAAGTATGGCTAGATTACAGAACTGAGAATGGTCTAAAGTTAATTTAAAATAAGACTTTGGGTATGACTTCTTTTTCATCTTCAGCTACCATGGAAAAATCAAGAAACACTATACTTTCTAGAAATAGTCCCTTAAAGGTAAATAGAGAACTCATTCTGAGTGGACTTAAGCATAGTGAAATAAACTTCAGGAAGTCGAGCTCCAAAAAATCACATACTTTGTTTTTAAAAATGTGATAGCTTTATCGAAGAAACGCGAAACTCACGAGCTGCTCACAAAATTTAAGCACCAGTTCTAGTTCGAATTAACTCGACTCAATTCAGCTTAGGTCGATTTTTGCGCTTCTGATTTTTCGAACCAAATAAATTAAATTTGCGGTGCGTCGAACAGTGGAAAAAATATTGAAACTTTCACAAACGTCTAGCTCGAAACTCATAAGTTCCAATCGTAAGAACAACAAACGAACTGCACAAGAGTTGAGTCGAACTAATCGAAATATTCGTGTTTGACTTATTGTGGTTCGAACATATTCGATCAGTCCGTTGCACAGCTTTACAAAAAATGATTGCGGTTCACTCTATAAACTATTGACCTTATCCCGTTTTTTACTTAAGATTTTTTAACGAGTGAGTCTTTATCAAAATATTAAAATGGCGGAAATAATATGCTGACCCATGGAGGACAACATCACAACAATATTTTTATTTTGTCAATAGCTTTTACATTTCATAAAAAATTGCAGTGGTTTTTGGAGATTAAGATAAGCTTTGGAAAACTTACAAAATATATCAAACAAAAATCAAGAAACACAAAATTTCAATTGCTTTCTTAGTTGTAATTCAATACTTAGCTACTGCATTTAATTTTTTATTTTTTTTACTAAAGTTCTTTAATTTATATCTTCTGTTTTTGTCTTAAAAAGTACTTATATTATTGACATGTCATTGTTTTGCCCAAAGTAATAGCTATGTAGAAACGACTTCTCATGGTGATGGATGAAACATTCTGTGCGAAAAAAATAAAAGTCACTCATACGACACGTGCCACAATATTACATTAATGTAATCTTGAAAGTAATTTTCAAAACTTATGTCAAAATTATGACAGAATAAAATATAAAACTTTGAAGATAGAAGCTAGAATTTAAAAAAAAATAAGGCGGCTTTAAAAAAAATAATCTGGAGACTAAGAAGTAGAGCTACAATAAATAAGTCGGTAAAAAATGTCTGGGGTTTGAGGTGGAACTTTTGAACGCCAGATTGTTAAGCATTTCATAATCTCATAATGACAAGTTAATAAAAAGTTATAGACAAGAGAAAATTTCTATCTGAGATCATGGGTGACCATATATGTATGTCATGTGTCAATTTCAATATTTTGCAAGAGTAACGCGGCAAAAAAAAGTTCTGACATTAAGTCCTAACATAGGTCTCGGTTCACAGGCCGAGGTAGACTAATAGTGTAGAGTATGACCTACATACGAGTATATGCACGCTTAAGTGCTTGATTTTTGCAAAAATCACACATTATAATATAGCACCGATTTTTTGCCAGTGCTACACGTTATACAATTCCATTACATATATCGGTATGACAACTTATTTTAACAATTTCTCATTCCCTTACCCATTATTGCAAGTGGTTACTTTGGCTCATTGAATTGAAATTAAAGTAATCTTGACAGCATTAAGTTGTCGCTAACTACCTACAATTTATATTTACGTTGATTTCAATTTAAAATTCAAATTGAAATTGTCGGAAAAAGCTTTAAAATCGTGCACTCAGTTAGAGCTTGAAAATTTTGTCTAAAACCATTTATTTTTCATAAATTTTTATGTTTTTTTTAATTACAAATCTTTGAGTTTTTTCTCTCATTTACCAAAAAGAAACCCATAACATTTCTTATGTATTTTATGTCGTCAACAATTGACGCGCGCTCGAACGAATTTAAACAACTTGTCCACCCAAAAAAAATTGTGACTTAATTAATTAACTTTAATCGTAGCGTTATGGTAGCTATTGTTGGCGTTCTGCTGCTGCTGGTGTTGCTGCCGCCTGCCCACCTAAAAACGTGACTGAAGTTTGTTAAACATTTAAATAAACATTTGTTAATCTGGACTTTTGTTTACAACATATTGTCAGTGGTAACAACAATAGCAAGCGCACCATTATAACAAGCGTTGCTAACAACATCTTGCATATGTGGCAGCATTTTAAATCTTCTTAACGCCCACTTTTTGTAAGCTTTTAATTTTTTCGATATTTTTTTTCATTGTTCATCTTAATCTTGTTGCATTTATCAATGTCTGAGTGTTATGGCCTTTAAGATTTTGATTTTATTTTTTTATAAATTGCTGTTTTTCTTTTATAATTAAATAATTTTATGGTTTTTAAACAAAATTTTCAACATAAAAAATTAATGATCAATGTTACGCGTGGATGAAATAATAATTTTTCATTAAAATTGTAAATTTTTTTCTAACCGAAAATTATTTCACAAAACATTGAATATGGATTTGTATTTCTTAGGTAAATAATTGCATAAGGCTATAGAATTTCAGAATGTTATGCGCTTTAAGTTCATTGTTTTTGCTTTGAGACAGTAATTAACTTGTTATATGATTCATATTACAAGATTTTAGTGAGATTTTTTTTATGTTATTTACTGGGCTGAATTGAATTTATTTAAATTCTTCCTATGTGATTTGTTTTCTAAATGTTGGGTAACACTAATCAATTTAATAAAAAAAAAAAATTTATGAAAAAATACGTTTCAACATACAAAAGACTTTGAGTGTCATTTTTAAAACAATTTCTTACTGTCGCACTAAAGGTGAACAGTGAGACAGTTTCACATTTTCTATTTATTTCTATAGACTCTTCTTTAAGGCGTGGCGTGTACTTTCCAATGGCGATGAAATGTCATAAAGTTTTTTAAAATGGTATAATTTATATTCAATAAAAGCCAACCAAAGTTGTAAGCTGATATGCCCACAGGTGTGCAATGGTATTTTAATCCAGAAATATTCTGTCTAGTCAGGCATGGCGTCCATTGGGAATGTAACGTAGCCTATTGGGGGCATGACATTTTTAATTTGCTTGCTTCTATTAAACGGATCTCCTTGTTGAATAGTCTTGCGTGAGAGGATGTGGCATGGCAGTGAAGGAATGGTCAATTGCTAGGACCATAGTAGTAGTAGTTGGGGCTTATGGAAAGAAATGTTTTTATTGCATGTTCAATGTTTAAAAACGAGTCAATGTTGTATTTGTTTTGTGAATATTGAGTGTTAAGGCAACTAGTCCTAAGCAGAATGGAGCCTAACTAGTAGAAGGTCATGGGGAACTTCTGATAGGCCTCCATGTGGGAGGCTTTCACGGGAATGTGCCCTGGTGTAGAGTTGCATCGCAACCGATTATCAGTCCTTAGGAAATGGAGGAGATTTCAGATAAGCATAGGCTCTTCCCATTTGCTGATCTAAAAAAAGCGGCGGCTTGACGAGTTGTTTTTCGGGTTTGTGCAAAAACAGCTTGAGGCTTAAGCGTTTCGGTAGGGGTTCAAATTAATCACCATAGACTTTCTGTGGCTTGTCAAACAAAATTTGGGCACACTTTAGTATATTTGTAAGTCCTGTATTTAATTGAAGTTTTGTTTTGTGTCTTGCAGCGCTTGCCACAATACTTTTGCTTAAGATTAGAGGTCGACTCAGGGCTTATATCTTATGGCATAGGTGAGCAAAACATAAAGTATTACCCAGCTTTATGTCTTTATAACAAACACATCGTTTTTCTTCAGAAAAATAACCAAAACTCATGCACTCACTACTGCTACGCTCATTTTTATCAATGGTCAAAAAACCAAAGCCAGCGAACAAGAAAACAACAATGCACGTATTGAGGACAACTTCTCTCGATTCGTTTGGTCAGTGTACTTTTATTTCTACACTCATGTTGTTCTTGCTTGATTCTTGGAATTGGCTTTTGGTTTATGGCAGAATATCTTTTAATTGTCTGAAGATATAATTTATGGTGGTGTTTTTTTTATGGTTGTTTTGCTAGAAGTAGATCTTGTTTCTAGAATTTTGCCCAAGTATGGTATGTAATGCTATATTTAAATTTATTGCATGCCTTTAGGCATTAAGGTTAGCTTGTTTTGCCAATGGATAATTAGTTTTGTGCACTTTTCATTGTCAGCCACATCTCCTCCTGTTACAAGCGGTTAATAAAATGAATACACCGTAGCACTATGTTGCTTAAGTCATCATTTTATTTCATAAAAAACAAAAAACTTTTTAAAGTGATACCAATTCGCCTCACTTTAACCATAAAACTATTGCAAAAAAAGTTATGTTCCAATTTTTTTTACTTTGGTAGCAAAATTGAAACTATCAGAGCTTATATTTGAAATACAACAGCGACATAACAAAAGATATCAATTTTAGGTATTTGGTAAAAGCCACGCCAATAATAACAACTAATGTTATTATTAATTAATTACATTTTTTTGTTACAACGATTGTGTAAAAAATTTGGATTTTATTAAAAAAATTCGAACAAAAAAAAAATGGTTTACCATAAATAAATATGGCGCCCGCATTTGCACAGCTTGATAAAAAAACTAATATTGAGTTCAATAAATTATAACAATAAATATTTGATAAAAAAAACAACAATAAAAAGTAAAGCATAACAAAAAATATTGTTAAAAATTGAACTTTGAAGAAAATGAAAGTTCCATCTTCATATTTTTTTTCTCTTTTCTGTATTGTAAGTTTGAATAAGCCATATTGTTGTTACCTTTTTGTTGCTGATAAATTGCATACAACAGCCTTTTTTTTTCAACGCTCAACTATACTCTGCTGATCTACACCGATCAGTCAAATCTTTTATATCTGTTCGGCTGTCAGCTGTGATTTTTAGCAATTTTTTTTAAGAAATGAGATTTGGTTGCATTGCATCATGGAGAGCTGTTTCGCAAAAAAATCAACAAAAAATCTGCATAATAAGCAGCTCATCAAATTGTGGCACTTTTTTGCTAAGTTTTCAAATCTATTTGTCTATTTATTTGAGTTTTTTTCTCACACAACGAACACCTTTTGCGAAATTTAAGTCTATTGAAGATCACTGAAGATCACCTTAATGACACTTGTAGCACTCACTTTCTTTATTGTTGTTGTTTTTGCTGCGGCTGCTGCTGCCCATTGTCAGTTTTTGAAGTCTCGTAGCTTATGGCATTTTAATGACTTTATCGTATCGTTTGAAACAATGAGTTATATAACTTTTTTAATATTTTAAGTAAATATTTTTTCTTTATGCAATTTGTTTTCAATATTAAATTTCAATGAAATTAAAAAAAAAAGGAAATAATGCGTTTGATAAGTAAATGTGGCAGCAACCTGATTGTGCATTTGCGTCAGTGTCTTAAAAGAGTTTTGCACCATACGGTATATTTGTATGCTGCCTGCACTACTGGCTCACAAATGGAAAATGCGGAGAACGAAAAGTTACAGAAAAAGCGCCTTCTCATTGAAGATAAAGGGCTTGAACCCGTTGGGGTCCTGAAAAATAAGAGCTAAAGTTGGTAATTTCAAAAGACTAGGTATGTTCTTTAATATTCTGAAGAGTTGCCACAAAAATTGAAAATAAAAAGGCTTAGTTGTGTTGCCAAAAACCAATAAACCGCATGGAGACTCGGTAGCTTATCGAAGAATTGGTCTGCTTGACAGTATGAGACAAATTCATGATATATGGTATATGAATAGCTGCTGCAAATAGCAGTACACAACGATGCGTTATCCAAAAATCGATTCTGATTCAAAAGATCGCGCTGGTGCTATGGCAGTCATAAGATGGTGAACTAAGGAGTAATGCGAGATTGGTTGTGAGGAATTCTTTTAGTTTAAAAACAGACGTTGACCAAAATGAATGCTTTCCGTAATAACTTCGAGATTTCGGTAACAGAAATTGGAATTAAGAAACGGTTTTTATCAAAGAGCACTACAACATACCTAGGGTCCATTTTATGGATTATAATTACGGTGACCATCCATCCCGTATTTTCCGGGACAGTTATGTATTTCAGTATGTTGTCCCCGTTTATTTTTTTGAAGAAATACGGGACGTACAGAAAGAAGTCTTTTTTTAAACTAAGCTCCTACAAAAAAAAGTGTCATCAACTATTTGCAGTAAAAGAAATTTGGTATTTCGCAAATTCAACGATATTTTTTTGTTCTGGGTTTAGCTCCTAAAAATATGGTCACCGTAATTATAATGCATGACGAAGTATTTAGGCTGCATGTGGAATCAAAAATCATTGGATTTGTGGGTGACATCATAATAGTGACCTTCGCAACCAACTACATGCAATTGAGTATTTTTGAAATTGGAGGCAGTTTTGAAAACTAATTGAGCGAAATAGGCAGTAAAACACCGTATGCTGGACAACAGAACAGGCTTTAAGCTATACCTGGACGTCATGAAGGCAAATGCGGAGACGACGCAAAATTTATTTTCGGTATTCATTTCAAATACCGCAGGCTTAAAGTCTTTTGGGTGAGTTAGCCAAAGTGGAATGCTTGGTACTGATTGGCCGGAGCGATGTTGGCAAAAGCATTAGAACAGAAATGTTAGCTCCAAAAAATTCTCATTGTTAGTTAAGCACATTATCAGAAATAGCAGTACAGATTGAGATTGACCCTGCTATGCCCGATTTTTCATGTCAAAGCCTGGTAGAATTTAAAAAATTTCTTAAAAAACGAAATTAAAATCAAAAATCTTTTTCCCAAAAAAGTTTCACTTTTTACCATTTGAAGAAAAAAAGATTTTTTTTAGAAGCGCGGGAATAGCTTTATTACAACTTGGCAACCCAGAGCACAAATCGTAGCAGAACTATTTTCAGTAACAAATAAGCCGTATACACTATCGAAATAAATCTTAAAGATTAACCTTGATATAAAAAAGAAAGAAAGATTAGTCTCAATAGATAGCTACAAAAACAGATATATGTACATCAAAAAGTGTGTTCGATCTTGAAAAATAAGTAACCCGCAAGTATGATGAAATAAACTTTCACCAGCTCCAATTCCTAAGAAGATAATGTGGTTACAGGAAGTAACTACACGGCTTTGGGTATTAGCTCTCTATTCTCACGAAACTGCTCATATCAATATGAAAACGCAGAGTAAGCGCTATTTGCTTGTCCAATCTTCGTTGTGCTTAGCATATTGAACTCAAATAATGCAGTGGAAAACAAGACAAAAATTAATACACATCAAGAGAGAACATATAATTTCTTGAAATCTTGAACTCAAAAAGAGATGAACACAGCGAAAAAGCTAACCAGCAGCTATACCTAACGTTAGAGCAACAGGAAAAGTAATTTTGGAAGCTGGGTCAAATTAGGTATGTAAGCATTCAGCCAAAGATGATTCAAGTCTATTTGCTAGTACGGACCAACTGCATCCAGAAGCTTTTCAAACTATTTTGAAGTAACTAAGAAACAAAAAAACCGTTTTTGACTGACAGTGTACATATGTTATCCGCTGCAATCTTCGCATACTTTGAGCAGCGCATGCTATGCTACATAACTTCTTTAAAAATCGTAATTTACGTGCATAAAGAATTAACTTTTGACCCTTAAGCCTTAAACTATTTTAAGTGATCATAAAAATTACATGGATTTGAACAAAATTTAGCACAGACACGCACCAAATGCAGAAACCAATTGCAAAAGTGTAGACAAGACGAGCCCAACCCATTGTTGAAGCGAGAAAAAAATGAATAGAATCAACGTTAGATAGGTAACTAACGTAACGTAAGTTTATTACATAGTAAGATAACAATGAAATAGACTTTCCAGACAAACAGACAGATCAAGACAGGCAAGACCAAAGACTGACAGCCGCCAAGTTAGACGGAACGTAACGTACAAATATTGCGCAATATTATCATTATTATTTTTCTTCTTTTTTTTCAAAAAGCTCATTGTGGGGTTATTCAGCCAAGCAAACTTCATGTTAGCTGAAGATATTATTGAAGATCATTACCGATCGATGAGTTTCAGTTAAAATAGAGAGAAAGAGGTGGAGAAAGAAAAAAAACGGTATTTATTTGTTCAATGTACACAATGTGCACACGTACTATAAACGAGCCGTTGAAGCAGCAGCGACAGCAGCAGTAAATGCAACTTACAAGAAAAGGTCATAACATTGACATTGAACGAGGAGCGTTCGCTATATTTAAATTTCAATTACACAATTTCAAGTTCCACAACAATGCCATGTCGGCATCATCCATCTATTGCAGCAAGTTCACAAAACGAAAATACAAAGTTCCGTTGCTGTTTCTCACCCTGTCAATCAATTCCGTTCCGTTCAGTGCAATTGAAAGAAGTCAATCGAAATTGAAGTTGAAGAAGCTTAAAATTAAATTAAACGATGACAAAACAATTTTCTTTCATTGGAGGAGATGCGTTACGCTACAAAATGCAAAGAAACTTTAGAATCTATTTCTATGAACTACACAGCGGAAAGAATTTTTTGTTGAAAATGTCAAAAGTTCATGTGCAAGTTCAACGAATAAAAAATTCTTTTGGCAGAACTCTGTTTTTTGTAATTTCTTATAGCAACTTAAGGTTCAATTCAACTAAATTCAATTGAATGCTTTTAAGATCAATTTAAATTGACGTACAATTCATCAAATTACTGTGGACGTTTTAAATGCACCGTACGTACCTACATGATCATCAAAATTGATCATCGCTTTTTTGTGATGATCATGTTGAAATACTGCAAGCTCTTCTATTCTTCAACTGTGTCTATCACTGGTATTGTGAGTTGTAATTGATCTTTAAACGTGTGACGCCTTTTTTGAGCTGTCTCTTTTTGATTGATCAAGAAATTTGTTTTTTTTTCTTTGATCAATAAAAACTTCTCTGATTGATCTTGCGCTGATCTAAGTAATGACAAAAGAACTTCAATGCTTGAGGTGGGCTTGTCACTTTTATTGATATCTTTATGTGTTGCATAAGAATTTTTGAATTTTTTCTTTGATTTCGGTAAGGAAATATATGACAATCACGTTTTATTGATGGAGCACTTTTTTAAAGTTTTCGTTACATTGAATGCTTTTTGATTTGAGCTTTATGCTAACATTGTATACAGTCCTTTTCTGATGCATTAATTAATATTGTTCAAAATTCAAAGCAGCTTGAAATCTAAAATATATATCAGCCCATACTTCTGCTTACCCTAGATATCAGAATTTATATGTATGCAGGTGACTTAAATTAGCATTCATTACAACAAACTCGCTAAGTTCTAGTTTCAATCAAGTAAATCAACAAATGTTTCAGAAAATATCATGCTCTTGGAAGTCTTATATTCCGAAAATAACCAGAATCTGTTTCCGGCGCAAACAGAATTCGTTTCCCATATAAACCGAGAAATCTGGAAACAATGATAATTGTATGGGAAAAAAACTCTGTGTGTGCAGTTCACAGGTTTGGTCTAGGATGCTGAAGTTCTTGTAGAGTTTTTTTAAGGTTAAGCCCTTAAACATTGACCAATGTACATGCAAAGAAATAATTCCTTCGGATATAAATTGTTTGCATTTTCGGTACCTCACAATTAACTTAATTAACGTTATATCTTGACACCTAAGGCAATTTTTTCTACGTTTTAGTAAGTTTGTTTTTTGCCAAATTTCAATAAATTCAGAGGTGAATTCTGTTCGCACCGTTTACAGGATTGAGATAGGAAGCCGAAATTTTTTGAGAAACATTTTCAAACAAAATCCTAAAATAAACACCCTCACGTGCATGTAGCTGAAGATGTGAAAGCCAGTTGATTTTGTGTTCATAACAATAATATTGAATTTAGCCACAACAACTATTATCCTTCTTAGCTATTTAGCCGGCTCGTTATTTATATTTTTAGCCTTAACTTAAGGTACCTTTAGTTTTTGCTGTTTGAATCATTGACCCTTAATTTATAAAAAACATAACTTTTATTTTTTTGGTTGAAATTTAAAATTTTAAAATTTTAATTTTTAATAGTTTTAATTTTTAGTTTTTTATTTAAGTCTTAATTTTTAATTAGTGTCTTAATTTAAAACCTTTTTGTCGCAAGACAAAAACTTTTGCAAAATAAAAAAAAAAAATTTTTATTTTCCCTCATCTAATTTTTTGTTGCTTTAATTTTTTCGACAACATAATTGATGGAACCAGACACGAGTCCTTTCTAGGGTTGCCAAGTTGAAAAAAAGGAATTCCCGGCTTTCTCAAAATAATGTTGCATTTTAAAAGGTAAAAAGTAAATTTTTTTTGTGAGAAAAAGTTTATGTGCTTTTTTGCGCTCATTAAAAAATATTGTAGCACATGATAACAAGACTTATGCAACTACCGGCTTTTTGAGCAAATATTTTTTTATTTTTCAATTCAAAATTAAAATTTCGTTCTAAAATTTTTTATTTTAAGACTTCAGCTTTTTCTATTTTAATTTAAAATTTTTATTTTTACTTTTATATAACGGTTCAAAATGCACAAATTATATTGACATACACCGCATGGTGCTTGCATCAAATTCCAACCATACAAACTATCAGCACAAAAGCATAACTGTTCCATTCTTAGCTATTACTTGCGAGCAATTAATTTTGATTCCTTCCAACCTAATTATTTGTCAACTTTTTTACTGTCAACTGTCAAAATGAATAGCATGTAAGAATTTGTATTTGCCAATGCTTGCGCTTAAGCCAACAAACTGCCTGCACAAATGTCAAAATATGTTTACAATTAAAGTAACAAGAAATGCTTACGAAACAGCAGCAGCAGCAACAGAGAAAAAGCAATAAAATTAAGCATATCGATTGCTTGCGATCACTAGCTGTCAAATTAAATAATAATTTCCTATAAATCAAGTGAACAACAAAACATGGCACGCGGTGCATTTAATGCAACACAGCCAGCTGTCAAAAAGCACAGCGACAACAGCAAAAACTGCCATATGCTGCTGCTGTCAGATAATCGACTATCAAATAAAAGCATAAGTATTCTGTTGAAGAAAGAAAAAAAAACTTTAAAATCTGACAAGTCATTAACGCCGCCATCTGACCGTCCGATCGACAGTTTACGATGCCGCTTTTTGTTGACATTTTTCTTTTCCATTCTGTAGTGACTTTTTTGCCGCGTGTTTTGTGTATTTTGCTGCGAGTGGAATTGCCAGTTTATTTATGCTGCCATTATGCATTTGGCGCATTTTATGTTATACGTATTATTAAAATTTGTATAAGCTCTGGCAAATATTTGCTGCTGCATGTTAGTTGCCTTATGGCCAAGTTAATAAAAAATGCCAACTAACGGTTTATGCGCACAGTGCGTAAGACATACACACACACGCATGTAGACACACTTTTAAAAAGCTACTCCCTGAGCTACGCCGTTGATGATGATGCGTCTAGCAAATGCAGTTTAATGCTTTGCTGCTAAAGTGTTTTAGCTGTTTGCTGTTTGCTGCGTAGCTTGTAGTTGGTCTTTGACTCATAATGTGCTTAGTGATTATCGTACTTGTGTGTGCAACAACATAAGTGGCGGTAAATAACGCGATGAGTATAGCATGCCGCATGAAGCTCAGCATTATTGCTTTTGTAGCGTGTTTCAATCTTGCAAAAATAGATTTCGGTCAGAAAAATATTGCACTTTTTGGACCAAAATGTACACGGCGCGCTTTGAAGAACATTTGAGTTGGCTTACGTTCTATAAAACCAAGGTATTGTAAGTCCATTTAGATTCTTCTCTGACCACTTCTGTCTGATTTTCTATATTAAGCACTTGTAGAATCATCAATAATATCGAATTTCAACTAGGCTTCTCCCCTAATAAGTTGACGAAAAACAGCAAAAAAAAAAACTTGAATTTAACTTGTGGCGTGATTTAGTTGCTGCCATTAAAACTTGTTGCTCCTACCCTACACCTCACTGAGTATCTGTTAGCAATCTTTACTTAAGCGTTTGAATTTTAGTCACCATTATTTTTTGTCATTTTTTCAACGAGGATTTTCCTTCTTGATTTTTCAATGTTTTTCTTATCTTTGACTTAAATACATAAAAAAGCTTGCCGGCGACATATGTTGCCAACATTTGGCAGTTTTTATTATTATTTTTTTCTTCCATAAACGTTGGTTTGCTTTGTGTAACACTGTTGCTGCTAATCGGCGGCCATCTTTGTCCCATAGCTGGTGTTATTGTAAATGAAAATTTATTGACTGTTTAATAAATTTACAGCTAGGTGGCAGCAACGGCAGTAATGGCAGCAACTTCAGCAGCTGAGGGAGTAGTATTTGCAGCAACAACTTTATGTGTTTGGCTAACAAGTGTGTTGGCTTATTGATATTGCAAATAAGAAAAGGTGTCAATGGGCCGCCTTTAGGATTACGGCAAGTTAACGGGGTGCAGTTGAGGTCAATATGACATGAGAGGAGTTGGCAATGTGGACTTAAGGCAGGTACTTATGTTCTATAGAATTCAGCAACAGAGTAAACGAGAGATTATGTTATGCTATTTGCGTATTTTCTTTACTTTTGGAACATTTTTTAAGATGCTCTGCATTGATATGCATGTCGGCAATTGTGGGAATCATTTAAAGGAAATTTTTTCTACATCAGATCGAAAAGTTTGATAGGTCATATATATAGTATAGTATATATGTATATAAATTTTAAAAGTATTTTTGCTTATTTTTGACATTTGTATAAAAGTTCTTAGTATTTTTTGTGGTATATGTAGTTTTTGGCAGTTTTTGAACATTTGTAGTATATGTTGTATTTTTAGCATTTATAGTACTAATAGTCTTCATAGTATTTGTTCTATTTATTGTATTCATGGTATTTATAGCATTTGTTATATGTGAAGTAAGTACTTGTGATATAAGTGGTATTCCTTTGTAATATTCATTATATTTGCAGTTTTTAATAAAATATTTGTGAAATATTTATCTTATATATTATTTCCAGTATTTGGGATATTTATTTACTAGTTTAATATTTAGTATTTGTAGTGTTTTTATTATTTGTATTTAAAGTTTCTGCAACAGCTATGTGTATTTTTGAAATTTGTGTCATTATGAGCTTTCTTAGCATATGTGGTATTTGTGCTATCATAAGTATTAGTAGTTTTTGTAGATTTTGCTGTTTGTGGTATTATCTCATACATTTGCATTAATTTAAGTGTTTATAGCGGGTGATTTTTTAAGCGTTTGGTTTTTGAAAATATAAAAGAGAACACAAAATTTGCAACTGTGAATGAAATATTTATTTGGAGGATACATCAATTTCTTTCATTTAGTTTTTAGATATTATTTCATGAAATGTTGCCCGCGGTTACGTCTGAAGTGGTTCATTCGTAAGCTCTTGTCTTTTCAAACTGTTTCCAGCATTTTGGCCTGTATCTCACCAATTGTAGCTTTAATGTTGTCTTCCAGCGCTGCAGATGTGGCTGGTTTGTCTTTGTACACGAGAGACTTCCATAGCCCCACAAAAAACGTGAAATTACCTGCTCACCAAACTCAACAACCAAACTCCATGGTATCGCGTACCGTGTTGTATGTGGCACCGTCTTGTTGAAACCACATGTCAACCAAGTCTAATTCTTCCATTTTGGACATAAAAAAAAGTCGGAAATCGTCGCACGGTACCTGGCTCCATTGACTGTAATGTTGCGATTTTCATTATTTTTGAAAAAGTACGGTCCAATAATGCCGCCGGCCCACAAACCGCACTAAACATAAATGTAATTCTGGGCTTAAAACCTGCTACTTGGCAACGCTGATTTGCAATTTTTTTAGTGTTAAAAACCTCTGGCGAACTTTTCGTTATTTTGGTATAATTAGTTTTTGCGGTTTATTATATTATTTCAAGTTTCTATAACATTTTTGGTATCAGAAGTATTATTGATTCCTGTGGTATTTAACGTATATATGTTGTATTATGTTTGTAATATTTAAATTTGAATTGTGTTTGTTTTTATGTTTACTATACAGTTTCTTACTTATTTACATATAGTAAATATGACATATTAACATTTATTAAAAAAAAAAACAAAATGTAAACAATAAAATATCCTCTGACAAATTCCCTTTCAAACTACAAGATTTGACATTGTACAGCAGCATATAATTAAGCTGTCAAAAAATGCACACTTGACAGCACATTTTGACAGTTGAAACAACGCACTTGTCACTGCTGCTAAACAATGACAATCAGTCGTGCATTTTTTTTCGTTTCCAACAGCGATATAAAAAGACTTTTTCCTTACACAGTCTTTATATAGAAATACTACTGCTAAACGCATATGTAGAAATAAAAGGAAGGAGTAAAGTAAAGTAAAATGGAAAACTACACCAGTTATTTTTAGCAAATGTCAGACCAACTCATGCTGGTTGCACTTTTAATTGTTCCCTGGCCATTGTTATATTTTATGATTTCATAACAAGAAACAACATGAACAACAATAGTAAAATTTTACCACAGTATAAAGTTATAATTTTTAAGGTAAATACAGCTTATTCCGTTTATATTTCAAAATATGCTAGAATTACTACGAGCGAAAAATAGGGAAGGCGGAGTTTCGGCATTAGTAGGTTCACTTTAAATCGTATGAGTGTAGTGCAGCATAGGGAAATATGCAAACATTTGGAGGAGATTTACATGCAACAAGCATGCTGCTAAAGAGTTACGATAGTAAATCTAAATTGATTAGTGATAGCTGGCGAATAATGTAAACTATCATAGAAAATATAAAATAAGTGATAAGCGATTGGTGGAATAGATAAGCTATGACAAATCCGTTTTGATGACAACTTGAGTTGACAAATAATTTCAAAGAAAATCGGGATGGCTAAAAGGTGGATGATCATCCTAGCGGAATGCCCAAGTCCCGTGGACTTGCATTTACAAACTTGGTTATTACGAGTAACTTTAGCGTAAAGTTAGTAAACTTTAGTATGAAATTAAGTGCAGTTACCTTTGCAACTGATCAGCAACATAAGATCAACTCTCATATTGACTAAAAGCGGCTAAGAGCAGCGACCTTTTGTTGCTGGTTATTTATTCTCTTACCAACAAAAGCTGACCTTCGTCTACGTGAAACCATGTGTTTCAACATAGATAGTACACACAAAACGGCATAAAGGGGGCCTTTAAAAAGTATTGTTTAACAAAATTTCGAAAACAAAAATAAAAAGAAAAAAAAAAACAAAATAATAAAAAAGTGGTAGACGACGGTAAAACACGTTGTAATTATCAAAGAACAAAAAAAGCTGAAAAAATACCATCACAGCTGTGTAGTAGATACGAAGTTGTGATATGAAAAAAGAAAAAGTTGCAAGCCATCACACACATAGTGAAGGTTAGTTAGATATGATTGTAGTCAGAAGATGATGAAGTTATACAACTAGTTAACTTGGCTATTAAAGCGTGTTAAGATTAATGATCAGAATTAGCTACTGTTTTATGAGGAAAAATCTTAAGAAGTTCTGCAGCGTACACTAACTGATGGTGAGTGTAAAACGTCTAAGGTTCCGGTGCAATGATTTGAATGAGTCAGTGATTAAAGCCATCCAATGAATGAAGGAATGAATGAATGAGTGAATGCTTGCAAGCAAATGCTTCATAATAGCAATATATATAATGACAACTGACAATTAAAGTAAAATGTGGATAAAATTGCGCAAGTTCTCAGTGTGTTGTACGTGGAACGAGGCGAAGACAGCTGCGAAGCAACGTCTCTAGAAATCAAAGTACAAAGCAAGCCCTGACCAACTGCGTGAATGAATGCATTTTTGCATTGCTAATTAGCTATGAAATGCATTTAATTGCAAAACAATTGCATGATACCAACAATGAGGGGAAATGATGAAAAAAAAGAAAATCAAGTGACGCTTGCGGTTTTATATTTTTACCGCAAAAAAAAAAAAAAAAAAGTCAGAAGACCGATGATGTGTTGTATCACAAGTTTATTGACTTGTAATGAGTTTGTTTACACTTAGATGATGTTTTCAAAAATAAAAGTACAATTAACTTGCTTTTCAGAAATACTTCTTTTTTTTAATTTGTATTCTTGATTTTCTTTTCATTTTGCTTTTTGTGGATATATTTTTTTTAATATATTGCATATTAATCTTATGGGTTGAAGAACAAAGTTAAATGAAAGTGATGTGTTTTAGAAAGCAATTACATCAAAGCAATTGTTTAGTCACTATCCCATGCCTTTTCTGTAAAAAAAAAATTATTTAATATTTTATGAAGCGCAGTCCCCCAAAAAGCTATGGATGTTAATCAATTACGTAGTATTTATAGAAACACCAACTTTAATTATCAATTAACGGTTGATCAGAACTTAGCAACTGGTTAAAGGACCCGGGAGGCTCTCACCCATGGTATGGTGAGTGTCAGTAAAAATCTCACGTCAACTTTTTGATTCAGACAATATATATCATATAATAGATAGCATTTTGTATCACGAAATCAATGATTCCTGGGACGTTTGCTTCGACTTGTCAGCATCCTACTTAATGCACGCATTATTACAGCTGTTGCGCAATACTGTTTGCAGTAAACGGTAGGCTGTACGAGGGGCATACTTCTGTTGACTGTCTTCCTATACTTCAGTTTCAGTTACATTTCAGAAATCATTCATTTCCATTTCAGAAAGCTTTCTGCAAATTTCCTTTTCATTTCATTAGAAATGTTTCTCAAACTTTAAAAACAAACTTTTTTAGAAAAATTCAGTAAAAATTATGTCTGGAACCTTTCAGAAATACTTCACAATGATTACAAGTGAAATATTACATTCGAAATATAAAAGAAAGATTTCTGTAACGTTCCGTTTCCAATATTTCAAATTAAACTTTTCTGGTACGTTACGACAGTTTCTGAAACTTTCAGAAACGTTGAATACCAAGTGGATAGAAGACATCAGTATTAGTATTATGAAGTAAAATATATGAACATATTAAATAGATTTAATGGGAGGGTGGTCCAAATTTAAAAAAAAAAAAACACCACGATGGACATTGGACACCAACTTTCAGCTAATGAGATCAAACTTACCGTCGACGTAGACAACTCTACTTAAATAATCAGTGGAACAATTTTTCTTGGCATTAAGTTTCTCTAAAATGTTAGCGCTAAAAATTCACCTGACAATTAACGTTTCAAACAAGGAAATCATTTCAGAGGTTCGCAAAATAGTCTTAGTCAATATGAAGGATGAAGATGAGAATTTTTTCTCCGAAATATTCGCAACATATGACGTGTTTTAGTATCGGGGTCTACTTCTTTAAATATTCTCCAGAAAATGTAGAATTTCATTAAATTTCATGCCAGTTTTTCAAGTGAATATAAAAATTATATGCATGATATTTTTGAGACTAAGCGTCTTAATGCATTTGCATACCATTTTATACAATAATTTTTCCATGGCAACAAGCAGCTGCAAAATTGTTAAAAATCTTACAAATGTTTCCACGCTATTTAATGCGCTCAAGTACAATAATTTTATTTTATTGTAACATTTTAATTTTTTCCTTCTCGAATATTTCTTGTTTTTGCGCATTCTAAATGCATGCTAAAAATTGCACAATGCATGCGTTTGTCTTCCATTACTTGCAGTTGCAGTTGCAGCTAATGCTGCACTCCACTCCCTACGGCGCACCATATACAAATGTGTGATATTTTATACCGCGTTATGTTCCCTTTTTTATTTTGCAACAAGCTCCACACACACACACACACACACACACAACTGTCAGTGTCAAAAAGGTTAATGGCTGCCATGCTGCCACACTGCAGCATATTCGCATAGAGTGTAACAATATGGCGCGTCGTTGTTTTTTTCGTGCTACAAATCAACGCTATGCACTCTAAAGATTTAAAAATCATTTTTTTTTCGCTGCATTATTTTGTATTATTCATACAACATATTTTTTCTATATTTTTATAAATGATGAATTGCATTTTTATTGTCTCGCTTGCTTCCTCTAATTTAACACAAACTGTGCTACTGTGCGCCGAGCGCCTCATCATCGTTGCCGTCGTCACTGGATGCCGGTTGTTGTGTAAAATTGTAGAGCAACATGGGTTTGTGGAATAGGGAAGAGGTGGTGATGTGATGTGCACATAGTAAAAACGTCACAATTGGTTTGTTTTGATTTTTTCATGTTGCCATTTGACAGATTGGTTTAATGAACGCTTGATAGGAAGGCCGGCGATGACATTTTTCCCAACGATTTATTTTTGTTTATTTTTTGTGTGGAGTTTCTTATCATTGTTACAATGTCGAACAAAATATTTGTGTTAGTTTATTGAGGCTTTCTAAGTTTTTAGCCTGGGATAGATGAAGTCTTTGGATTTCAATAATTTATATCCTTTACAGCAATACGCATTGATTCTTTTAAAGTTTTGGCAACAAAGGAAAAAATACTATCCGATAATCATTGGCATGCATATGAAGCTAACGATGTTTCTGTGACTATCTTTAGCTTTACTGAGATGCTCGCTAAAAGACTTCAGTAAAATACGAAACAATAGTTTTATTCTGAATGATTTGTAGTCCTGTGAAAATCCACTCAAATACGGTTTTTTAAGGCATAATAGTTTTTTAGGAATTTCTCACAATAACGCACCATTAATATGAAAATCGATAATCGAGCTTTGAAATAAATTGACATCAATACAGCAAAACTATGGCAACTCCGGATAAGAAGTGGGGTAACAGGCATGCGAAAATAAATTTTTCGTGACTTGGAGAATGAATAGTACTCAGCGACTTTGGTTTCAACGTGTGGTTATGTATTTTTTGAACCGAAATTTCTATACCATTCCTATCAGATTTCATGAGAAGGTCTTTAACAAGCAGATCCTGCATTAATTTACGAACTGACAAATTGGCCAGCTGTTTACTGCAAACGGACTTTGATATTAAGCATACGAGAAATGTAATATTTTATTTTCCTCCAACTCTGATGACTTACTACACGCGCTTTGCTAGAAGACAGGACGCTGTCGCATAACAAAGTTGTTAAGTTAAAAGTTTTTGGTGAACAGAGTGCTCATCCAACTTTTTTTAAGTGTTGCACAGTGTTGTTATTATAAATGATTTTTTTCAGTTGCCAGTTGGAAGTAGCAAGCCTGTGATGTATATCTCGCGTATATTATAAATGTGTCAAATCATTATCTTAATGTTGTTGCGTTATTTCTGTGGTCAGTTATAAGTAACGAAAAAGGGTCAAATTTTAATTTTGTGTTCGTTGTGATTTTAAGTTGCCTACGAAAATAAAATTATGTTATCGATGTTGTTCGGTTGCCTTGTGCGTGGACAAAACTTCGACACAAAAAGGTATTACTCGCACGGGGAAAAAAGTGAAAGTCAAGAATGTTGTTTTCATGCAGCATGTAACACATACGACATTGTTATTAAGTGGTAAAGTGTCGAAAGGGTCGTCGACAACGCTGATGATAATGATGATGATGATGATGAGTATAAGCGAGAACATTGACAAATCATCGATAGCGTTGAAAATGTTATGTTCCAGTAGTCATGTGAAATTTTTAGAAATTCTTTGATTTATGAAGTTTTTTTTATGGCAGTTCAATATTGTTGCTTTTTTTTTGTGTTGCACAATATTTGTAATGTTTAATTGTTGTTGTTTTTACGGCTTTTTTCCTCATATGTCGGGTCAGTAAACTTTGGAGACTTCTGAGTACTAAGCAGGAAATGATGGACCAAAATAAAAAGTTTATTTAGGGAATATTTACTATAGGAATGTTGAACTTTGGTTATGGGAAATAATTTTTCAAAAAAAAATAATTTTTATCTCATGAGAAATTCGATACAGTGAAGTAAAAAGTAAATACACTGCTGATTGTGTGTCTCCCTTTGCATTTTTAGCCTTAATGATGTTTTAAGATCTAGGGTAAACTTAAGCTGCAATAGTTTCATAGCCAGGGAAACAATTTTTCCAATGTTTTATTTTAAAATCAAAAAACTCAAGAAAACTGAAACATGCAACACAAAAGTTGCATTGAAATTGCGAGCACTTAATAGACAAAGCAGCATATGCGTCACACAAGACAGCTACAGCATGAAAACAACAACAACAAGTACACCTAGAACAACAGCAACAACAAAAATAACAACATAGCAATGACACAACACAGCAACACAAACACATTTTTTTGTTTAAATGAAATGGAAAACAAGTTGTTGGCATTTGCTGCAACTGCGCCTTTTTTGGTAGCAATGAATGCTTTTTGTCATGTTGCTGCCATTGCTCTGGTTCCTGTTGTTGTTGCTGCTGTTATGGCAAAAAGCAAAGATGCCGACCAGTTGAAGTTTAACAGCAGCAGCAGCAGCAGCAGCAACAGTAACACGCAACAAGTAGAAACAAAATGGAACTGAAACAAGGAATTTAAATTGCTAAGAATTCAAAGAAGAAAAAGCGCTCTGGAGCAATCGCAATAGCAGCAGCAACAGCAGAAGTAATGACAAGTGAGAGAAATAAAAAAAGAGAAACTTTAATTGTCAAGGTTTGATGAGTTCTGTTGAAAATATGTACCAGCAAAACAGG
This sequence comes from Meiosimyza decipiens, assembly GCA_963680825.1. Lineage (NCBI taxonomy): Eukaryota > Metazoa > Arthropoda > Insecta > Diptera > Lauxaniidae > Meiosimyza > Meiosimyza decipiens. Next base: position 45,241,258 of record OY804258.1, read on the forward strand.
AAGGGGTTTAGTCGCGTCGATAAGTTTAATAGATGAACCTATAGTACAGTGGAATTCTGAAGAAAATTATAGGGAAAAAAACCCTACGCAGCAATTTTTCATTAATAAAATGACATCAATATGAAAATTCTGAGCGGAAAATTAGAGCTACTGCCGTTGTGCTTGTTAGGTAAACGAATGTTAAAAATTGCGAGAAATAATAATATAATTTTTTGTTTTTTCTGAATGGAAAATGCCGCGAGAACCGATAAGCAATATTGACCCAAAAAGTCGGTTGCAGAAGAAATATCATATACTAGACATTATTAGCAATACAATTGCCAAAAATTCATATCGATTCTGGATGTTATTCAAATCATTTTTGCTAAAAAAGTATTATAGAAAATGTTTAACAAAAATGGAAATAAACATCATCCAAGAACGACTTTTACCAAAAAATGAATAGAAAAAACTGAAAAAGTATAATGTTTCGAAACAGTCTTCTAAGGGAAAGGTTGCCCAAAGAATAAAATATGAAATTAGTTTCAGTTTTGAATCACATCCATATGTTTTGGAACCCTGCAATAAGGCAGTGATTCAATATATTGACTAGCAATTATCCTTGCTAGAATATCGGGCATTTCGTTAACAAAGACATTGGTATGCCCCGGTACCCAGATTTTTATGAATTTGGAGATATTCGCATACTAATCTTAAAGTGATCTTGTATGTGCTGAGCACATGGAGGTCTGATTTGCTGACAAAGATAATTTAGATGTTTCTGTTAATTTTGGCTTTGCTTTGTCTACATAACTTTTTCAAAACTTGAAGTCCCGGTATCACACCTTTCTGATGTCTTCTGTATTCCAATCGAGGTCCTGGAGACTAACTTTACTGTCGTGTGTTAGATTGGCAACTTTAGCAATGATGCTTTACCGCAGCAGGTTTGGTCTGTTCAGGAGCAAGTTTTCAGCACTTTTGATAGTACTCTAAGCACTTGACACTAGACAAGTTTTCCCTGTTTTGATACAAACGTTTAAGCTTTATTCCAAAAATAATCATTTTCATTGTGTAGATCACTGATCAATTCCAAGATACAAATGTACAGATGTTTTGAATATATGCACATTTTTTTTATATTCACAATTCTTTTTTCACAATCAGATCAAAGAGTAAGCCAACGGTTTCAATATAATCAAAGCAAATCAAACAAAAGCTGCAACACCTCACTCGACTGACTGGTGATCATGACGCATGTCACAAATATTTATACACCATAAAATTACGCTTGTAATGCATAACATTACGCAAATTATGTAATTTAACCGATAAGAGAAGAGAAGCGGAAAAAACCCAAATTACTTCAAAATAAATACGAAAATAACCCTTTTTTTGGCGGCATAAAAGAGCAATTAAAATGTCATTGAACAAAGAAACTCAAGACGGAAAAAAACCCATTGAACAGCAAAAAAAAGAGACATTGAAACGGAACTTTGTAACGAACGGATATGAGGTTTTTTCCAATATTTTTTTAGCTCCGTTCCTTTTTTCTGTCCCCGGCTGTTGTTGCAATAAAAGTAATAACAATAAAAATAAATTCATATCATAAAAATGAGCGCACAATGCACAATAATATCAAAATTTATATAGATATGTAACACCACGCCATGTCTACAGCGATCGTGTCGCTGTCTCCATATCTTAGATGAATCATAAAAACCTAATAATTCAATCATTAAACACAAGCAAGCAGGCAGGTCGCCGGTCATAATATGCAGCAGCTACCAATTTATGAAGTGAAAGAAAAAAAAAAATTTAAAACAAACAAGGTGTCATTCAAGGTGTCGATAATGATCGCACAGTAAGAAATCGGGGGGAAAAAAAAGAAACGCACACGATCATACAAATTTGTTTGATGACGCGTTTGTTTATTGTCAGTTTTTCCCTCAGAGTCTTTCTTCAAAATTGTCGAGAATTTTTTGTTTCTTCTCTGTAGATATCTGCGCTTTCTACTGCTGTTTATGTTGACATGCTTGAAAAGCATTTAACAAGATCAAATAAAATTTAGCCGTTTCGATTTGATCGCTCACGATCATCACAGCGGCGGCACACATTTATGTACTATGTATGATGACATTTGGTCAGCCTAAACAAATTTTGGAAAAATTCTTTTACTAAATGGGTTAATATTTATTTTCTCTTTTATGGCTTCTACGTGTGGTGTTCTGTCGTATTGCACGTTACGATAAGAAGTTTTGCTTTGTCGTTTGAGAAATGATCGTTGCATTTTAAATGGAAAAAAGAGTTTTATGGTACAATTTAAATATCATAAAGAGTTGTCGACAGCATTGTACATGGTATGTAAATCATGAGAAAGAATAACAAGTGTATTGAAGAGTTATTAATTGTGCGAAGTTGTTTTTTCCTGAATAAGATATGTGCTGCCATAGGCTGCATGTAGATCAGTAATCTATATGCTGAAGACTGCATAATATCGTATAAAATTTACGTGTGAGCGGACTATAACATTTTAACACATTATTCTTACTACTTTTTTCAAGACAATAGGTGATCTTAGCTCTGTAGATCACTAAACTTTGAAAAGGAAAAAATTTGCTTATTTAAATTTAATAATTATATGTTATTCAAGCTTATAGTATAAAGGAGCTAATTTGCTGTAGCTATGATTACTGATCTACGCTATGAAGATCAGTTCTTTAAAATAAATATATTAAGCCGAATATGACGTGAGAACCGAATAATTTTCAAGTTTGTATAAATCTGAATACCGGCAAAGGTAGTTATTTCGAGTTGCTGATCGAAAAAGCTATTTTGTCTATTACGATCAGTAGCATAAGCTACACATATGTATTATAAAAGTAATTTTTTGTGGTACTTTTGCTGACTGACTTACACATGTTCAATTTTAATTTTTGCAACTTTAAATATATCTACAGATCAGTGATCTACACAACGAAGTTCTTCATTTTTGAAAGTAAATTTGCAAGAACATTTTTATCGATATTAAGTCGGTCAATTTATAGAAATTTCAAACTTGAGACACCATATGTGAAACATCCTTTTCGAAGAGCGTTAAAAATTAAATTTACAGCTTTTTTTCTTTCAATACTTTTTTTAATGAAACAAAGAAAAATATATACAAATATTGCAGCTGCGCCAACAGACACAAGAATGAAATGACTTTAAAGATCACATCCTCTTAATGATTGCGGTCTATACTTTGTTGGAAATTGCATAAAGGAATGTAAACGTATTGTTGACATGAAATCAACAATCAAGCAAAATAAACAAACCAACAATTTTATTGACAATTTCAAACTTGTGCAAATAGAAAGATGCTTGCTTGCACTTGAAAACAGAATGTATACTGCATGATCGGTAACACTGTATATGATAAAGAATGGCAAAATATGATAAAATTAATGCAAACATACAACTTACAATGCTTGGCACTTAACTGTATTATAAAGAAGCGCTGTGTTTTATTTCAATTTGTATATGCAGTTTTTAAAACTTATCAATTTTGCATACTATAAATTAAGTGATCTTGTAAATTTTTTTTAAACTGCACTCTTCTTCACATTAATTGATGGATATATTCTATTTAAATTTGTTCACTTTTAAGTATCAGTTTAATCTAATGACATGATCACTTTGCAACCGGCTTTTTTATTTGATGCGATCACTTCAACTTTTGTTATTCTTTTTAGATAAAAAAAACTTACAATATACCGCACGACCCTCGACTGCTCGAGTGTAAATGCGCGCATACAATGAAGTTGCACTCTTTAAAATTGAGTGATCAATGAGGTGATCGTAACAGCTGTTGCAACATAAATGTGGCCAATGCATAGTGTACTGCATTAGCAACATGTTGCAAGAGCGCATTATTTTTAGTTGAGAGTTGCTTGATAGAGTGTAAAAGAGAGTGTCGTTGCAAAATAATGCCGTCAAAAAAGCCGGTATGGCATTTTTTATTGGAAACTGAACGTTGCAGCGTAACAAGAAAGGAAAACTCAAGATATTTTTTTTAAGATGCAAATAAATTTCACAGATAGAATTACGAGTAGTTCTATAATACAAAACTTTCTTTAACAATTAAGTTTTTATTAGCAGCATTACATTTCATAATAGAATTTTACAACATTTGCATACTCATGCTCTTGCAAATGTCTATGGACAGCACTTCCATTTAGATTTTTTCCTTTACAATTTTAAAATCGACACTAAATTTCTGATTAGAAAATAAATTAAAAAAAAAATAAAATTTTTAAGACGAAGAAATTTTTTACAATAAAACTTGTTCCGCCTGGAATTTTTCTTACGGATGCAATTTCTTAGCCACCCTCCTTTTTTTGTGCAATTTTATGCCAGAGGAACTGGCAGCTACCAGCAACATTTTACATAAATTAACATAGCGCTGCAGTATACTGACAGCCGTCAAACTGTTATGACTACTGTCGCAGTAAGCGGTCGTTCGGTTGGTTGTCAAAAATGGCGATATAAACCGTAAATGACAGCGCAATGTCATAAGCATTAAAATGGTGCTATGTGACAGCCTTAAGCCACAAGGAGTTGCACTGCAATAAATTGATGAAAGGGCAAGACAAGAGTGAGAAAGAGAGAGAGAGGTATGCGAATAAGGAGATGACAGCGGGTGGTATTGTCGCAAATGCCAATCATAAATTTGCATATAGCGGGAGTTGGTTGCATTTTTTTTGTTTTTTTTTTTATATAAAAATAATGCAAATAATATGGTGAAAAATTACGAAGTAGTTGGAGGATATACGAGTACCTACCTAAAACACTTACATATAAAGTTAAATAAATCAGTTTTGCGCAAATCCTTACTCCTACATATATAAAAATAAAGATTTGTTTTGTTTGCTTACCAAATAAAAATTTTGAGATTTGTTTTCTTCTTTAAAGAGAAAGTTTATATTACCTGAAAAGAGAGAAGAAAAAAGTAATTTAGTTGAAGATTTCCTGCCTCATTTATTAAAAATTTCTTGAGATAGATTTAATTTTATAATAAAATTGCTTAAGCAAAAAGCTTTAATGTAGCAAATAAGTTCTTTTGGAAAAACTGTCTTTAAATCATGTAAAAAAATTCCAAAAGCGCGAAAGCCTCCCACTCTCGTCAAGAATATAAAAAAAATATGTAAAAGATATCAACCTTTGCATTTCAAGCAAAATAGTTTTCAAATCTCACTAGAAGCTTAAGGGTCGAAGGTAGTAATGCTGAATATTACCCCCATTGTCCTTTATTATAAAATAAGATGAAAAAGATGTTGTGCTTCACTATATGAGAGAACAGCACTGAGCTACTCTCCATGTGAGCCATTCATGAGCTCGTGAAGCTTTCAGCACATTCACGCTTACTTACGCTCACATAAAATTTTGTGAGACGAGCCACCATTCGTCTCATGGCGAAGTCTGTGAATGCGAGTGTGTTTCACAATTAGTGAGTGCTGTTTCATTTCGTTTCGTGAGCTACTTATTAATATTTTCTTGAAAGGGCCAGTTGTTGTTTCATTTTGTTTTTCCGAATTGTCGTTTGAATTGTAGAGGTTTGAGGCGTGTGGAGTAAATGTTTTTTAACAAGTTTTTTTTTTCAATATTACAGAATGAGTGCTAAAGAAATAATTGAAAATATTAATTTGTCAGCATTCGAGTTGGCACCAGTTTCGACAGCGAGAAAAACTTTTTTGTGGGAGGTCAGAAATGGAATTTGAACATGACTTAGAATGGCTCCGGGCCCTAAAGGAATCATTTTTAGAATTTTTGTGTCAATCCATAAAGAAAGTTTCAAAAAAGGATTTTTGACATCACATGAGATGCTCTCGAATCATGGAAAGGACAATTTCCGACCAATTTTGGAAAATATTAACACCTCCTATCGATGGGGAAAGGATGAAAATGCATCTTGTCCGTCTAAATTCAAGATATAAATCAAAATTTTTTTTTTCTTTTCCAACATCTATTACAAAAATACTCAAGCCAAGAAAAAAAGCTTTTATAATCAGCTCATAAGCGCCAATTCGCCTATATCACTAAAAGCAACTGCTCATGCCTATCAGAATCTTCCATGCTTTTTATGGGAATGATATTTTTGTGAAGAAGTTCCTACAATCTGTTACTAATTGACTTTTTCACCAGGATAATCAAGTATTCATGCTTATCAGAAACTTAAAAATAAAATTCGGTACTTACTGGATTAAGTGCGCTGAAATATTGAATCACTACCGTGCAAAAGCTTGATACTATGCTATCTTGATGGTAGAGAGGCTAAGTACTTGAGCAGAACATAAGCTGAATGCTTTGAGAGATCTTGTTGAATTAAAGACGAATGGAGAGACAAAAACATCCTCTAATACGACATCGAGCTTGAAATACTACGCAAAGTCTTTCATAAACTTTTCAACGGGTTTTTAAATTTTGGATCGAAGGGAAATTCGAAAAAAATGCTTAATCTGAAAAAGTGTAAACTGAAAGAGTGAGCGTCTCAGCGTCTACATTGGGTCGTTAAGAAAGATCACATCATCAATCTACAATTACTTTCTTAGTCTAATAATAGATTTCGAAATTTGTCAGGAAGATTAATGACATATTACTTATCACCCACCTTAAGAGTAAGAAGGTAGTAAAAAAGGTAGTTCTGACATGGAAATGAATAGGTCGTCTTTCGTTGTAGCTAAACTCGACTAGTGTGTCTTTACAATGGTACTATCTGAGGGATTGGAGTCAATCACAAAGTTTATTTCTGCGGCTTGTCTGGGCATATTCATATCAGTGGGGAGAAAAACAACTTTACTACGGCTAAAAATTTCACACCTGTTACTTTGTCTGAAACCACGGTACGAACCAGTTCGAACCGGCTTGCATCGATTATGCCGTCAATTAACTGCTGAATAGAAATATTAACCATTTGAGATAAGTTTTTTGAAGCAATTTTAAGTAACTTTGGAATTTGAGCGAACTTGCAATTTGGTATTTGCTTGTGATTCAAATAAACACAAACTTTCCTTTGTGTTCTCTCATAAAACGCGTGCGGTTTACTTTTGGTCTTCAATATTTAAATGTAAAACGTTTAATGTAAGCTAAAAAAATAGGCGAAAACAAATCATTTCCATAATAAAATTATACATTTTTCGCAATAAATTCAACGTGATTTTAAATGAAAAAAAAAAACATCCCAAAGGGAGAATCAAAGCACAACCTACACGAATGCAATAATTTATTCGCACACATAAAATTACTTAAATTTTATTTATTATGCATAAAAATTCATCAATAATCCTCATCATCACCATCACCATCAGCAGCGACAACATGGTCAGCGACCACATCATCCATCCATAATCGCGTTCCCCATATAGGAGTACTGTTGTCCTGTGCGCCTTCTGATGTCTAAACATAACCATAATATTTTCACCACTTAACTGTAATGCAGTCTTATTTTGCTGCAGCACCGATTTGTGCACCTTTTTACGCTACGCAGCAAAACACCGCACCGCATGCTGCAACAATTGTGTTACATTGTGTGTGCTTGCTTGCTCTCCATTCTCCACTTTCAAGACAATTTACGATCACATGATATCTATAAAATAATAATAAATAAAAAAAATACGACGACGACAGCGAAAACTTTTTTTTTGGTTAAAAAACGCTAAATAAAAAAGTTCGCGCAGTAGAACGCCAGCGAAAACGAAATGAAAATCATTTATCATCAAAGTGCGCTGCACGTTAAGAAAGTTCTGCAAGTTGCTGCTATGACGACGCGGCGCAAAGAAAGGATGCAATGGACTCATTCTGGACAGACTACAGCTGCAATACAAAAAATGGGACTTTAGAGATAAAAATAAAATTTTTCCGCTGCAGCATAAAAAAAAAGCTGCAACGCAGTTAAAACAAAAATACATTGTAGCGAGCAGTAAGACATAAAAAACGCAGTAGAATGCAGTTGAAAGTTGCCCAAAAAGAAACAAAAGCGGGTCAAAAGCAAAAGCGACAAATTAAGAGCAATGCGAATAATTTTTTTTTTGTTTCATATGGTACATCATATAATGTGAGCAGGAAATTTGTATTTAATTTTATAAATTCATAGCTAAATGATTCGAATGTGATGTTTTCAAAAGGGCATGAGTAAAGTATTGTCAACTGAAAATTTAAGTACACATCTATGAAGCTGCTGTACGGTGAACAAATCTGAGTGCTTAGTGAATCACCTGCGTTTGCACCATAAGAGCAATGAAAACATTATCTATATGACTATGACGTTTCTTCTGAATTGAACTCTACTTCAGATTAAATTGAAAAATGAAGCTAAATGAATTATCATCAGAATATGCCTTAAGAGATTGGGAACAATAAAATGCATACACATTAAAAAGTAATTTCTTGCCTAGAACGACTGACAAAGCTTAGTAAGAAAATTCAGTATTGTTATAAAAGACAATTCAAGAGTTAAGAGAAAACTAATAAACTCTGCGGAAATACCATAACTTGTTATATTGACGGCTGATCTGCAATTGAAGAAACATGCGGTCCCAGGATCAAACACACAAATTCCCAGGAATATAAGTCTAGCAACAATCAAGCAAATTCATTTGGCAGACAAATTGGCAAGAGAGGAAGCATCATCCTCAGACAAGTATACCATTTTATATGAAGGGAATGCTGGTTGACATTGTCTCTTGGATGAGGAGTCATCCGAACTAGCTCTTCTAGTAGCCTCAAAGAAGCTTCCAAAGAGTTTGTTTGAAGACAGATGTGTGTATGGATATCATGGCCAGATAGCAGGACACTTTATGAACATACGACTACAAGTAAGATCCTGGAACATGCAAATTCGACAAATAATGAGGCACTGGAAAACATATATTATTGTACCCACTATAATCTGTGGGTCATTGGAAACAATTTCGATCTGTATTGTCAATGTGAAGAAAAATTCAGGACTTTTTTTTATTGTGAGATGAGATGCCTTGTTACGACTCTTAGGCACCTTGCAAGGTTTCTCAATATCTGATGCTGAGACGACATTTGTCTCGGTATTTTATGAAGTTTTGAGAGGTATTTTATCAAAATTTGACAGGCCCCACATTTTCGCTTTGAGTGGCCTTAGCGTGAGTCAGTTTAGCTATACGCATTTTTTGTCAATGCGTACTTTTTGTTAGTCAACGTTCACACACAGAAACTCTTGAAGAAAAGTTTTCTTGTTTGTGGCCAAGAGGGGAAAAGCGGAATTGTTGTGGCGGGTTATTGCAGTAATTGTTTTGACATTTTCAAGCACAAAAAAATTCTAGTTGCCGTATGTAAACCCAAAACTAATTCACAAAAGAGAATAGACAAGAATTTGTTTTACCGAATTTCCTTGAGGAAACGTTGACTTAGCGTGTACTTTTTATCAATGGATATTTTTCATGATGCGGACTATTTTTCTCTTCAATGCGTACTATGTGCTCATGCGATTTCTTTCTTAGTATCTACTCTTTGCTTATGCTCACTTTGTGCTCTTGCGAACTCTTTGCCGCGTGACCTTTCTGCTCATACGTACTCTTTGCTCAAGCGTACTCTTTGCTCAAGCGTACTCTTTGCTCATGCATTTTTTTTTTTGCTCATGCATACTCTTTGCCAATGTGGACTTTTTTCTCTTGCGTATCTATCGTTCTTGCGTACTCATTGTTTTTGCGTACTCTTTTTCAATGAGGACTATTTGCTCATGCGTTCTCTTTGTTTGTGCATACACTTAACTCATGCGTATTCTTTGCTCAAGCGTATTTCCTCATGCGTGCTATTTGATCATGCGTACTATTTGCTCATGCGTCTTTTCAATGCGCACTCTTGTTCATGCGTACTCCTTGCTCATGAGTAAGATTTGCCCTCTAAGCTCATTCGTACACTTTTGTCACGTGAAGTCTTTACTCAATCGTACATTCTGCTCATGCGTACTATTTGCTCATGAGTACATTTTGCTTATGCGTAGTATTTTATTGAGTTTATACATTATTAAAATTATATTTCAGTAGTTACTTTTTAAATTGGTGCTCATATACAGAGAGTACGCAATAATTCCTCAACAAAAACACCACAACTTTTTCTTTTACTTTGTTGGCTTTTCACATCATATCAAATGAAAATTTTCGGACACGTTAAGGTTTTTGCGCCACATTAAGCTGCCTGAGTTGCCGTTCATTCAATAATAAACGTTCATAACAACGGCAACAGCAACACCAACAACAACAACAACAACAGATATGCATTGTTGTTGGCATGTCGCTTTTATGACGTTTTTTTTTGTGCAAAATGAAATGAAACGTTTGGCAACAGGCGATACGTCGATTATGACCAAATTATAATAAGATCAGCAACAGAACAGACTCAAACAAGCTGCGGCACAAAAAACGTACAAAATAAAGCAGGTCAGCAGCGATAGCGTCTGAGTTTTTTTAATTTTTTGCGGCTGCACTTTTGTGCCACATTTGTCCCAATTTTTGCCGTTTAAATGGGTGACAAGGTAACGTGCTGCTGCTGCGCCTTTTTGCGTCAGACCGCAGACGGGGTAGCATTATTGCGCCTGCGTCTCATTTGTCTTGTCATTTTCGCTGTGTAACGTTGGAGTGTGAAGTGTAATTTTTCATTATTTTTAAATTTATTTTATTTTTGATGCGAACATATTAAATTGCATGAGTTTTAATTTCTATTTTTTTTTTGCAGTGAAGACTAAAAATTCATTAATGGCATGTTGAGGGCAAAAACTTTATGAAGGTCTGAATTAATTTGGAATTATTTTAAGCGACAATCTGGATACGTTAAAAAGTCCAAAATACCCAGCACACATTTATTATCAATTTAAATTTTTAGTATCTAAAATGCTTAACAATAAGAAAACCTCTGTGAAGATCAAAATTTTCCACAAGGGTATTTCCACATTTTTCGCTTTTCGTTTAAATTTTTATTATCTGTAAAATTTTCCCATGGTTAATATGACACGTTTCGGCACAAAGTATTTCACGCGCCAATTCTTTACCTACGAAGTCACTTTTTTTGTTCATTTGGTTTGTGTGACATTTTCACTGTCATTTGATGATGCTTTCATTGTTGTTGCTGCCATCACAAAGTGAACCCTACTACACTCATGTGCATATTTATTAGGTCAAGAATTTGTTTTTTTTTTCGTTTGTCTCTAGATTTTCCGTCACCTGCTCGAATGACGATAATATCGAATTTTTTTTTGCGCAGTGGATAGAGTGCCACGTTCGTGTTTTTAGCTCAATTTCGTATACTAAGTTTTGTTGCTATTACCATTGCTGGGCTGGCGCATCAAATGCTATATGCTATGATTTTCCTAAAAGTCACGTTTGGAAATTTTTTCGCTTTTTTTCAATGAGAAATTGTCTTTATTTCATTTGACTTTTGTGCGGCCAACGTAATTACCCTACTGCTATTATTGTTGCACGAAAAAGAGCTGACTTTTAAGCGGAACCAAATGAATATCCTTTATAAAGTGAGATTAGAACATTAAGGCAAACTAAGTCAAATTGTATTTTATTCTTTTTTAGTATACCAAAGGCTCGTAAATGCTTGTGTAATTGTTTTCTTCTAGATAATCTTTCTGATATACAAATGTTACGTTTCGTTGACAGTGGCAAAGTTCAATTAGAATATGCCAAATGTGTTGCGCGTTATTTTGCCCAGGTATGCACTTTTGGCACAAAATTGAATAAATTTTCCAACTAAATCGATTTAAATGATGCCAAAAACTTCTGAGCTTTTAGGACGACTTTTTCTTATTTTTTTTCAGCTGCGATACTACACACTTATGTCGTGAATAGCAATGCAGTTAACCTTTGAGCTTGAAGAGCAAAGTTTTAAAATATATTACCTTTACTCAATTAAAACAAACTTAGCATAATACTTTGATTTACTGATCTCTAGTGAAAACTTAACAAGACCAAAAAACAAAAACAAAAAAACAAAAACCAAAATCGAAATGAAATCCAATGATTCATAAAAAACAGAAACACAAATATTCGAAGAATTTGGTCAGCAAAAATGCATTAAATTTTTACTGCAAAGTCTATAGTAGAAATGCAAAATGCTGCAACACTCGAGCCATCATAGATATTCAATGAGAAAGAATTAAAGCACAAAAAGGTTAAACGGATTAAGCCATTTGTATGCCACCCACACTAGCGCTTTGTGTGTAGAGAGTCAATATCTATAGTCGATTTCTAGTATTTGAGACTTTGGCTTCATTTTTACTTTTTCCCATTTACTTACTTATTTGGTTTTCTGCTTAGAATGGTAGAGAAAGCAGGTTAAATGTAAATGAAAACGATACTTTGTCCCAAATGATAGCAACATTAAAAAGCTCTATGTTTTTTCTTCTTTAAATGCTCATGAAATGTATGCAAGAATTGCGCTTTAAAATTATCTAGGAATGTGAACCAGACATGCATTTGAAAAAGAGATTTTTGACAAACTTTCAAGGAAAAACAAAAAATATTTGGATATCAAAACTTTTCATGGCGCTTATGAATTGGATTCTTGTTCCTTCATGGCTTTATAAGGTACCAGAGCTTTTATATAGGCTCAAGAAAATTCCAATATCCGCTATATATTTAAAACATTATAGGGAATCAAAGAAAGATGTTGAGATGTTAAGTACTTATGCATCACCTTCGATAAATCCACATATATAAAACTTAAGCCGCTCAACTGATCGCCGAAAGATTTAGTAGAAGTGTTTCTGATCGTTTGTGGAAAATTTTTATTATAGTTTGGTTTGGAAACAATGGGCAATGCCACGCCCTCCATATAAGCGAAAAATCACACTAATAATATCTCATGTATTGCAAACAGATGAATGAAACTGGGTATATATGTATGTAGTACATTTTATGTACGTACTTAAAAGGTACGGTCAGAAGAAAGTTTCAATACAAAAAAAGGCGGTACCACACCTCTTGTAAAGAGAAAAAACGATTTTTTTTATATCGGCTCATATTTATTTATTTTCAAAATTCAATGGTTTTTTGCCTAACCTTCAATCGCGCCAACTTCCTCTTTAGTTCAGACTTTCTTATACAAAAACTTTAACCAAATAAAACTACTGGAAACGGGAGAGCAACATTTGCTGGACCAAGTAATACTGCAATTTTTTCATTTCATATCCTGAACATAAAGCAGTAATTGAGATGAACAGCAAACGAGAACTTTATAAAAGTGTCACTTTGATATTTTGCAAGTGTATGTTTTGTTTTCAACTCCAATTTTATGTAAATTTATATCGCATTTGAAAGGTAATGTATGACATTTTGGTTAATTTACTTCGTACACCCCGAGTAACGGAGTTCGCATTGAAAATTATATATTAAATAGTTTTCAAGCAAACAAAAAAAAATTACTAAAAAATTCGATTCTGAAAAATCGATTATAATTAGTCATTTTTCTTAAATAAGTGTTTGTGTCAATCAATAAGGAAATGCTCAAAATAAAATTCAACCACCACCCAAAAGTCGGCAGAGTCTATTTTGGTTTCACTTCTTGAGTTTTTTTCCCAATAAATAAATATGTTAAGGTTGAAAGAACGTAAAAAAGGGGTTCTTCGGTTTACCTGAGCTACCTAAAATTATGTAAAAAATTAATTTTCAACGTTTTGGTACATACAAATATTTAATTTTTTTTTCTATAAAATGATTCGAAATTGGTATAGCCAGTCGTACCATCTCTTTTGGCGTCCAAAAACCATTTTTGATCTTTCTGCAACATTTGATGTTTGTGCAAACATTTGTATAATAATAAAAGCTTCATATTTTTCATTTCTAAAATAATAAAATTTCTAATTTTAATTCTATGTAATGGAAACAAAATTTTCAAATTTCAAACTTTGATAGTTGTCAACTCCAAATACGATTTTTTTGAAATGAATCAAAATTTTTTAAACTCAAACTTTTAGATAGCATTAATTTTTCCATGATATCAATAAGGTTAATTCTGAAAATTTTAAATCCAAATTATTATTGTTGTGTCGATATTGCTAACTGAGTAAATGCTTTGAGGTGTTTGAGGAATTTGATTTCAAAAGGAACTATTTCTGCCCAGTTCTCCATTTTTACGTGAGGCAGTGGCAGCCAAGTCATAGCCATGAGAATGGTTAGAGATTGCCACTCCCAAAAACAAAAGCATTCAATAAAAAGTATTTTATGTAACATGAGTGGAATTTTTGATCCCATTGCAGAATTTTTTTTTTGTGATTTGCACAAATCAGATTCCTTTAGAAGTAACGATTTTATTTTATTAAGGTTTTCGGTTTTGCTAATATATTTTTAAGCGCTCCGGAAGCAAAAAAAGATTTTCGATAAAAACTAGAGATTTTTTTTAACAATTAATCTTACTCCACTAAGTAAAATTTCTGGCTACGATCTTGTATGACACCAGTATACTAACCCCAAACTACCACAAGTTAAAGGAATAGTGGCCACTGAAAATGGTAGAAAGAGCTAGTGATTATTATAGCACTAGAAAACGCACTGGTTAATTAAATATTAAGCATTATGGTGCAGTAACTTTTCCCAAATATTTTATTTTATTTTTCCTCAATACTATTCATACCTTTCGACACTATATCTTTTCAGCTTTTCAACTTTTTCTTTGACGTTTTTCGTTAATTTTCACTGAATGTAACTGACTTTTGTCTACAATTTGTGCAATTTTAGTAAACCTTTTGTACATCTAACCCCCTTTTACAGATTTTGTTCAATTTTTTAAGTTAAGTTTTCATTTTTCCCAAGAATTTTGTTACATTTTAATCTTCTTTGTTTGTATTTTTCATCAATTTCTTACGTTTCTCGTCAATCTTTCTTTAGTATTTTCTGGAAATTGCATATCACTTTTTTATAATATTTTTAACCCCAAACAGTCACCCATTTGTTGAGTCGTTACGAGTTTTGCTCCTTTTTTATTTAGATAAAAGAACAAACTTCTTTTAGAAAAATTCAATGTTTTTTATAACTTTTTTTTTTAACAGCAGCAATTGCCTTCAAGCTGTGTTAAATTAGACATCATTTTAACAACAGCAACATAATATCCAATGTTATTTATTTGAAACAAATGCAAACATGACCATATAAAAAATTATATTTTTCAATTCCAATTTAATAACATTAAATTTAAGACTCTGGTCAAAATACAATTTGAAAGCCAAAGTTCAAAAAGTTTTGCATTAAAAGTAGCAGCAGCAGCAGCAGCAGCAGCAAATAACAAATGTATTTAACTCGTACTATGAAGCAGTCTACTAAATATTGCAAATCACGTTTTATTGCTCGGTTTTAGATGAAGATTTCACAAAACGCAATGAAATCGTTGTGCGACTCAATCAAACCAAACCAAGCCAGGCAAAATGTTCTGACTGCGCGCGAGCGCTCAACAAATGGTCAAATTAAATTTACAAAGAAAAAAGAAAAAGAAACCACCTTAATGCTTATCTTCGATCTAAACGATTTTTATTTAAAATCCTAAGCTAATTTAGCAGTCATGGTGTTAACTTAATATTTAACCCAATTTCGAAATTTTTTATTTATTTTTTTTTTCTTTTTAAATTGGCTGAAGCGTCGATTAAGTTATGAACACGAACTTTATGCTGTTATTGTTATGGCCTGGCAATTGCTGCTACTTTTGTTTGCCTTGTTAACGAAAAGCGGGGAAGGCTCTTGTTGTTGCTTGCTACACTAGATTGCCAAGTGAAAGGTTCCTGGTTGTCAGAATGTAATGCAACACAACCACAGCGAAAATAATGAGAACAAAAATAACAACAAAGTTTTTGAGTGAAAGAATTTAAGAAAAAACATTTGAAAAATATAAAAAAAAAACATTAGAAATTGCACGATGGCAACATCTTTGTTTCACTGATGGCATTAAATTGACCTTTTGACTGTTAGCAGGGGTTTCATAGCGCTTAACTATAAACTGCATGAAAAAAATTACTTAAGGCGTACATGAGTGACATGGGACAAAAAAAAAATACGGAAAATGCTCCAAAGAAGTTGAAATTGAAATTAGAAAGATTTTTTCCAAAACCGAAAACCGCACGAGTTCACATTTGCAATATTCTTTACTTACTCGGATTCTGTTAGAACATAATTTTGCATTAATAACAAATCACAAATTGTCCTAACTGCCTCAATCCGGCCCTGCTCAAACTTAGCCAAAGATCATAAATGAAAATAGTAATTTTGAAAATATGATATCTTAAGATCTTTTTCTCTCCTTCTACTTTGCTGCAACGACCTATTGCCATTCATAAATTTCATATTTTATAGATTTTCTTTGACAAAGTCAAATCAACAATAAACACAACAATAAAATCCAAACAACAAAAATCAATAAAAAAAATTTTATGATGCTCTTTGGCCCTTTTCACTCTCTAAAAATTGGAAAACCTTTCTACACGAGAAAAAAACAAAACAAACAATGGAGTGATAAAAATGGAAATTCGTTGCAACAGAATTTTATTTATCATTTTGCTGCTAAGCGCCGCTTGAGTTCAATGTGATATGTCGCGACAACTTAATGACATGAACTTGACGTTAATGTTCGCTGGTGGTGGTGCGCTGTTGGTCAGCGCAGCACTTTTACTTTGTGTGAAAAGTTGTATTTACAAATTATGATCGTTAAAATGAAAGGTTCATAAAATTGCGAACTATTGGATAATTTTTATTATAGAGAAAGGACTAATTTACTGCAGTTATTTCAGGAGCTAACTTTAACAGCTCATGGCCTACAAAGTAATGATCCTAAGATAATCAAAAGAGTCAGTTTCAAACTGTCAAAGCAGGAATAATTTTAGTTACCGCCTAGAACTATGCAATGCATAATATGCAAGTTGTCTACAAGTTCGCTGCTATTCGCTTGAAAAATGTTATGCTGCATACTTTGCGGATGTCATTTTTAACAACAAAAGAAAAATTTTAGGAAATGGAAAATAAAGCTTGAGGTTCAAAATCCTTTTAGATTTTTTTCCTTAGCGATGTTGACTTCTTCAAGCAAATTGTAAGCATTTAATGTGTTTACAAGCATCATGCACGCGTTTGAAGTGTTGAAAATTTGCTGTCGTCTTACTTAAGGCGACTTTAGTTGCATGCAAGCATGCACCAGCAACATCATACAAAGAAAAAGGCTTTCAACTACGTATGGCATGGTATAACAAATCAAGCATTGAAAATGAACGGTTTTCAACATTTGTCTAATTTGCTAGATAACTGTCTGCCAAGCTGACAAGACATCGCTCATTCCATCACGATCGAATGGCACTAGCATGTTGAATGCTTGTCTGTCTGTTGGTTTTCCAGTGCGGCTGTCTATCAATTCAACACTTAGTCAAGCAGAAAACACAGCGATTTTTTGCAGACATTTTTTGTATGAGGCGTACTTACATTGGTAAGCATTGCTATTTTTGACTATTTTCGGTGAATATATTGGCGTATGTATTTCGAGGTTCAGTAAAACACAATATTTAGTGCAATAAATTTTTGTTTACTTTTAGTTTTTAACTTTTATGCTTAAATTTTATTTTTTGGTATTACTTGCGTCACATCCCTTACCATAATTTTTCCTTCTTTACCTTACACGAATTTAAGCAAACCCAACCCAACAGGAAATGTTTCAAAATGACACACCTTACTTTGAAACCTCCGAGAAAAAAAACGACGTAGCAACAACATATGGTGAGAACTGATTTTCCCCCACTACCATTTTATTGAAAAATAACGAGCCACTGCTGCTGCTGCTGCTTCCATACTTCGCAAGTGCATGCAAATGCATTTTATACGATATTTTAAAACTTTAGATATTTTTCTTTTGTTTTCATTAGGAAGTTTGTTTTTTTTTTTAATTTATTGTTTGCATTTAAAGATTTAACCACTTTTGGTAGCATTGACAGCAGCTGCTGCTGTTGCAGTTGCCATTGTTTTCATTGAATTTTTTTTAATTTCTGTGTGGGCTGACACGCCTACTATGGCATTATAACGTGACGGTTGCTAAATGACCATAGTTGTTTTTGCTTTTATTCATTATTGTTGTTTATTACTCATGTTGCAGCATTAATTTTATTTGATACTGTGAGCGACAATCGTCTTATTGCTTCTGAGCATAAGGTGGAAATTGTGAGCAAATATAATAAATTCAATATTTTTTTCTTCTAAATTTAAAATAATATTTCAGAAAATCATATTTGAAAAGTTACATTTTATAAAAAGTCAAATAATTGATGCTTCACGTTATCAGTTCACCAGCATTGATCTTTGCACGAAAAATACAACAAAATACAAAAAAAAAATCGTTATGCCCAACTTTTGTGCGCACAAACGATAAAAATCTGCTCTAAATTTTTCAATGCTGTTTCTAAATAAAAAGTAACTTTATCAAAAAATTTATCTACATAGCAACGGGCAGACAAAGTGTCTAGTTAAGCGCTGCTTAAGACACATCACTTTTTATATTGTGCGCAGGTTTGTCGCTTAACTCTTTCGTTTTTGTACTCTAGTAGACTTCATTTATTTTGCATTTAGCTGCGCAATTTTCATTTTCATTGCATTGTTGCTGTTGTCATAGCTTTTAATGTTTGTTTAAAATTGGTCATTCAACTTTCACAACAATAATACCAACAACAACAACTGTCACAAAATCAGAATCAAAACTAAATGTCGAGGTCAACTGTAGAAAGTATTGTAAGTGCAGCAAGCGACATCCTTGGCGCTACAATTTTTTATTTTTTTGTATCTTAGGCCCGCTATCTTATTCCAGCTGTTATGTAGCGCTTTTCACATTTTTCTAAATTAACACTTCATCATTCCAAAAAAAAATAAAATACAATTTTTTATATTATAGTAAATGATCTGTCGTTTTTGCCTGCTGTTGCACATTCGCTCTCGTGACCTACATTTTGAATTTTTTTTTGTTTTTTTGTTAAGCAAAGCTTTTCCTTGTCGTCTGTAGATACTGTGGATTATTTTTGAAAAATGTACTGACTAAAATTAGTGGAAAAGCAAATAGACCAATTTCTTTCGAAAATTCTCAGACTTTTAGCGATCTTTTTTTTTTAAATGTGAACATTTCTGTATCGAATTATTTTAAAATGTCTGATATAGTTAAAAAAGAAAGGACATAAAAGCTCTTCCAATATTAAATTATACAAAATGGCTCTTGACAACATTATGCTAAGAGAATGCAGTGACAGAAAGCAGCTGATCAGAGAGAACCAAAATAAATATCTTTACAATTTTGTCATTATGAGAACTTATTCAACACCTAATGAATTTACTAGAAAATCAATTTGCAAATAGAAAATCGATGCTAATAATTTTAATTTGAGGTCTAATCGTACTAAACTTGATAAATTAAAGTAAAATTTTATGTCATCGGTTTTTGGGCAGTCTTATGTTCGCATGCTATATTTTATATATTTTTTGAACTCAGTATTCGGAGGTCAACTCAAACTTATTTGAAAAGTCCATGATAAGAGACTTAAAATATCGATATATCGATGTTAAAATATTTCTAAATGCGTAAATGGTTATTCAGTAGTAATAGTAAAGTTGATAAATTTGCGCCAAGATAAATTTTGGCTGCAGAGAAAAAATCTTGTGGCACAATGGCGATTCCTTACGAAAATTTTCATATTTATCGTGCTTTATGGGTATACCGAAATGAATTCAATCCACCAGAAACTTTTTTAAGGGATTAACTCATTTTGTTTCTTGACAGCGTTTAGTAGACAGCCGAGATAGCCATCCACCAATAATGAGTCGAATTCAAGGAAGCCTCCACCACTAAGGACCTAATAAGTCTGCTACTGCTAGTGCTTCCACACCTGCTGGTCCTACAACAGCTGAGGACAAAAAAGAAGCCGCCTAGGAATATAAGGTATTTTTGATGAAAACTCGTATGGTATCAAAGCATTTATAAAATCTTTGATATTTTGATAAATTATTGTCGTGCAGTGCTTGGAATCTTTATCCCAAAAGTGATAGTTTTACGAATTTTTAGTGGTACCAAATATATGCATATATTGTATATAGTAAACCGTACTGAATTTATTTTGTTTTTAGTCGAACGTACATTCCTTCCGCTTAATTATGGAATACTATTTCCTTCAAATGACTTCCTCGGCTGTCAAAAGTGACATGCTCTTCTCATATTTTTTGTTTTACGCCTCATATCTCATGTTAAATATTGCGAGGTTTCTACCTCCTCTCATGTTTTATGCCTTAAATTCCACATTTAAAGCCTTATCTTGCAAGTACTTACTACAACTTTTATCACATATCTTATTGTTTATATCTCCAATCCAATATTTATGTGCTTATCTAATATCGCCATGTGACTTTTAATGCTCATGTCATGCGCCTCATGTCATGCGCCTCATGTCATGCGCCTCATGTCATGCGCCTCATGTCATATGCCTTATTCCTCATATCATGTCTCAATTTATAGTTAAAATTTTTCATGCCTCATTTCTAATGTCTCACATCTCATCATGTCTCAAATCATATTGCCCATTCGCATGTATCACTCCTCATTCTTTATGTCTCATGACGCACACCTCATGGCTCATTTCTCATATTATGTGGAACATGTTTCAAGGCTCGTCACAGGTCTCATGCCTCAACTTAGATGTCTCATATTTAATGTTGCATGTCACATTCCTAAGGTCTTATTTTTCTTGTATCACGTCCCATGCTTACATCTTATATAACATATCACAGTTTGCACGCCTTATGGCACATGTCTTCTGCTCGATATCTAATTTCTCCCGTCTAAAGTTTTCTGGCTAATATCTCATAACTTCTAACTCATGATTCGTGCTTGATCTCCTATGCATAATATTTCGCTTTGTATATCTTTATCATACATCACTATCTGGAGTGCCATTTCTAATACCAATTGCCAAATGCTTCATGTTGTTACTGACGAATATCTTCATAGTGCCCAAATTTTCAATAGAAAACTCATATGAAATCACTTTCCACCAATCGCCATAAAGTTCAAGTACTAAGCATTATGAGTAACGTAGCTACGTAAATTTTATATCACATTCAACAATTTCTAATTAATTTTTAGCTCCTTAAATCATTGGAAAAAATATATAATTTTTATTAAAAGTTAATTTTCGATGTTTTTGTGCCACTGTAGCACACTGTGCACTATTGTGTCTTTAAGAATGCGCGCGCACGTAGCTTCTTCCGTTTTTCATTTTGATAATGTTACTTTAATTTTGTTGTTGTTGCATTCTTTATGCTCTTGTTTTTGTTGTGCTTGAAATTGTCAGCTCAGCTTGGTGCAGCAGACCGCTTGCAGTTTTCGTGAGTTTTCGTACAGGTTACCTTTTTTATTTTTCAGAACTTTCATATCATTTTTTTTTTTAAAGATTCCATGTAATGTTTTTTTTTTTTTCAAAATTGTCTGACATTTTACCACATGCGGGTACATGTTCGTAACTTTCCTTTCTTTGAAAATTCGGTCATTTTTCATTGCTAATTGCACCTTTTGATATAGTTTTAATTTTCTTTGTCCGGGAAGTGTACACACGCGCGCTAGTTGTCGTTTATGTTGCGCTGCAATTTAACTTCTATGACACGCCACGCTCATTACAATACAAAATCAAAGGCAACTACTTGCAATTACCATGGGGGGAAATGGATTTTTTCGGAAGTTTTAATGCTTTAGTGAGAAAATATTAAATTCCACGTGCTTCGTTCAAATTTGTTTTTGATAAGCTTGTAAGTCATTTTAGACTTTGTTACTTTTTTGAAATATGTTTATGACTTGTGCCATGCTTAAAATGGGGTTCACTTGAAAAATTATATTTGGAACACCAAAGTTTAATTGAACGCTACAGTAAGAGAATTGTGAGTTTTTCAGCCAAGTTGATTAATATCGAACGTCTTTAAAAACCAAAAGTAAAATTTTTCTACAGCCTAAAATTATGCTTTTAAAAAGTTATATTTTTCGCATGTTTGGCTACTTTTTGTTGATGAATGTCTTCTATTTTTGCCATTGCATAGTTTTAGGCAACATTTTTAGTTTATTTTAATGTCGTAATAGCAACATAGTAAAAATTTAGTTTCAGAACAAATCTTACCATATCTGACTGTACAACTATCAATAGCTATGGCCTCAGCTGCACTTACCTGAAAAACAAATGAAAAATTATTAAATTTATTTTAACGTCATAATAAAACTCTTAAATAAAAACATTGCATATCGTAAAAACATACAAATTATTGCTGCAAATAGCATTGCAAATGCTGTAATAAATCATTTTGTTTGAATTCAATGCAAAAAGGTTAAAGACTTATTACACAATTTATGTAACAGTTGGTCTGTTACAAGTTATTGGCTTAAGACAAAAAAACTAAAAAATATTTTATGAATTTACTTAAAAAAAAAAGAAAATTACATCCAAACAACTGACAATGCGCACACACTAATCATGCACCTAGTGCACGTCACTGTTGACCCTAATGATGATGATCAGTTGCCCCTCCCGGCTTTCAACTACAAATAGTTGTTGAACAATTTTTATTTTTTTTTCATAAATTTTTCCACAATACTCGTACATTGACTAATTTACTCCGTTTGAAAAAAAAAAAAAAATGGAGAAAAAGTTACCGGCAAAAAGTAAAAGATACGGGTCAAGAAATCTTTCAGAGTCAACCAGTGTTGCTCATAAAAATATTATTAAAAAATATGAAAGCCTGCTGCTCATTTCTCACATCAACTGCCATGCGAGATCATCAAAATAAATAATTATTTTGTCTACGTCTAAGCTTTCAGCGCGCGCCGTTTAATGTTGTTTGCTGTACGTACGAGTGCTTTCAATTGAATTCAAATCATTCATATGTTGCCGCGGCGGCGTTGTGCTCATTCCGTCATACGCTGCATGCTTCACTTAATTAATTAGTTGGCAACGCAATGAAGTTTTGACAAGTGATTTTTTTCGCTTTAACTTAATTTTTCCTGATTGCCTAATAACAATTAAAGCAAATGAAATCTGTAAGTACTTAGTTGAAAGCAGCAAATTGCGACATTTGCGTGTTGCACAACAAGTGTTTTACTTGTTGGTGGCATGCTTGGCTTAAGTAGCTGAAATTCAAAATATGAGAGCTGTTTGCAATTAAAATGAGCTTAAGCTGTTGATTTAAAAGGAAACTAATTTTTGGAAACTTTTTGCATAATTTAAAAATAAAATTTTAAATAATTGAAATTGATTGAAAATGATCATATTTAGTGAAGCTCACTTAAAATTAACACAAAATTGAAATTGGTTGAAAGAACCATCATTTTCAAATAGAAATGAAGTATTAAGAAAAAGGTTAAGACTTCCACCTGCTTGTTCACTTTTATCCATTTCTACGAAGCCCCCCTCCCAAACCCTGCTGCAGACGTTTTTCATGTACACCCCTAGGCATGATACAAAGATATGTATCTTTCGTAAGAATACACTGTAGAGAGCTTCTTTAAAAGTCCAATTCTAGACCACGGTGCCAAATTGATGTTTCCAAGCTCTCAGCAACACTATCATGAACTACTTTGACACTTTGTGCTGATGGGCTTGTTGAATTACGGTCAGAGTGTCTAAGATTACTAATTCGTTCACAGTTAATGAAGTTAAGCCACTATTCAGATTATATTTTGTATGGGAACTGCGAACTGTAGCTGCCCAGCCTTCATTATTTTTAATATATCACAGCTGAATTATCAGCTGTCACGCTTCAACAACAAACCTTTAGAGAGAAAGCGATTCGATTAAATGTAACAACTTATTTTTGATATAGAGCAACCATATATTAACTTAAGCCAAACATATTTCATTTCGAGCAAATTGTAATAAATCGTAGTTGAATCACTATATCTTTGACTCAAATAAATATTTAATTGCTCTTTATCGTTTATAACTTGATATATTAATTCGAATCATTTTCTGAGTACATCGTAAATTCTGAAACACCTTTTATAAAACAAATTTCTAAAATACCATGTGTAGAAAAAATCAATGGGCCCAACGCTAACCCACTCAGCTTTACGCTAGGCTACATCTGAAATCCTATGCTGGCCCTTGCTTGGCATATGTCTGGGATGACAATTTCGTCAAAAATTTGGCATTCTAATTTGATCATTGGTTACTAGCCCGCCCTCGCTCATGTTCATACAGGGTGCTTTGACTTGTTAATCCAGGCTTTAGCCAAACATTAGACAAACAAAATCTAGACACATCTAGTCTGGACTCATTGCTAGCCTGGGCGTTTTCCTACATAACACAGTGGGAAAGGTGGTAATGGAAGCAAATCTGTAATGAAGTGAACTACCAGAAAAGTGTCACTTATACAGCGCTAGCCTTACATGACTCAATCGACTTTTAAAACACTTACAATACTTTTCGATTATTTCAGCATATTTGTCGGTTTTAGCAAATTCCTTAAATTTTTGAAAAAATTTATATTTATGTAAAACTTGATTGAACTATTTGAAGAAGATAAAAATATGCAAGATTTCAAAATCTTACAATAAAAAAACAACGCGCAACAGCGCACTATCATTTCAAGTTTGTGTATCTTTTGCCGAATGCAATGACAGTGCTGCTTTCAATTGTGAATTTCAATCAAAATAAAGTGTTGTGTACGTAAATAGTCAAAGAGAATGAGAGTGCAAAAATAATTGAAGAACAACTTGAAGAAAAACAAAAAAAAAGAAACATACGCATGCAAAATAAATGATAAAAAAATTATTTTTAATAGCAGAATTCTTCACAAGATAAGAAATCGAGCGGAAAAAATGGAAGAAGAAAAAAAAAGGCGAACAGCAAAGATATTTGCAATGAGCTCTAGTGGTAACGTCAGTCCAAGGTCGTTTCATTACAACACGCGTCCTTGGATAATTACATTCCTGGCGTTTCAATTTTGTGTATCGCTTACACTGTTGCTTGCTGTTTTTCCGCCTTTCTGTCTTTTTTCCTCTCAATTTTAACTTGAGTTTCTGCTGTTGCCGTTTGCAATTTGAACGCAATTTTATTTAGAAATTTACGTGCTGTGGCCTGGACTTGCTCGACTCGCTTTTCCAGCAAACAAATGTTTTTCCATGCGCACTTACAGTTGAATTTGCAACAGTTTCAATTAACTTGGCTTTTGGTTTTTTTCTTCTTTTTCTGTTTTCTGTATTATTTTTTTTTCGCCTTCTTTGTCTAACTCCGTAGCAAAGCGTCTCTTCCTGACTGCGTTAAAGAACTTTCTAAGTCTTTGACTCGATTTGGTACTTGGGAGCAGTGATCACCATCGAAGAACGGTGGTGGACGTCGTTGTACGCTGGACGACAGGCTGCTGTTTAAGTTGAAACGTTTGCTTTTTGCTTACTTGCTGGGACTTCAACATCTTGGACGTGAAGTTCAATGTACGTTGATCTCGAGTTGTTGTTGCTGTTGCTGCTGCTGCAACCGTTCTTGGCTACGCGAATTTATTTGTTCGGAGTTTTTTTTGTTCTTTCGATGTTCATGTGAGTGTGCAAACGTGTTTCTCTAACTTCAGCTGCCTTTCAATTTTTTTTTTGTAGCCAGTTGTTGCTTTTAGTTGGGGGCAAAATCATGGAATGGCTTCTGTGACCAAAGTTGCTCAAAGTTACTTGAGTTGGTAGCAGGAAAATTGTAGTATCTTGACTATGTCATCTTTGATTTCTTTTGGAAATTTTTTTCCTCAAACTGAAGTTAGAAAATCAAAATACTTTCATGCTAATTGAAAAAATTTCATATTCTCATTATAAACGGATCATGATAAGTTTTTGGACCGAAGTTTCATTCACTTCTGTGGCCTGGGTTGAGAGCCATTTACACTGTACAGAAAAATTAAGAAATATGGATTTATATGCAAACCACATTCAGTGATAAATCATTAAGTGATAAGCGCCAAGTAGGTAAGGAATGATTGTTGTGACGTGATTATATTTGATAAGTGAAAATTGATAAATGCGTGATTTTGTGGTAAGAAAAATCGGAAGTGATAAATGATAAAAGAATAGTGGTTGTTGAGAGGTAAAAAGTTTGGTGATAAGTGAAAAGTAAAATTATGCCAAATGATAAACGATATTTTCGAATTGGTAGTTGACTACAAAGTGGCAACAGAGGAATTTTCAAAAGTTATAACTTACATAGTTGCGTATGATAAGTTATAGCTGATAAAAGAAAATTGAGAAATGGCAAGTTGATGATTTAGTGATAAAAGAAAAGAAAAATTAAAAGTGATAAGTCAATAGTTGTAGTTGAAAATTGAATGATTAAGTGATAGGTGAGTTCTGATGATGAAAAATTATAAATGATGAGTGATGTCACTTTGTATAGTTGATAAGTGAGTGATTAAAGGAAAATGAAAATTAAAAATGATGAGTGATAAGTGAATCGTGATTCTGTAAAAGCAAATGATAAAGTGATAAGTAAGATTTAAATATTAAGTAATTCAAGACGAGTTAAAAATGATTTTTAAAAATTATCAATTTAAGTGAATGATTTAATGATAAATGAAAAGTGATAAGTTATAAGGGACAGCTGTTAACTTAATAAATAAGCATTTAAGTGATAAGAAGATAAATGATAAGTAATAAATGACGAGTGACGTGTATGAAATATTTCCTTTATTCCAACAATGCTTCCTAAATAAAATGCTATATTTACCGCTTGTCCTTCTGAAGGAACAATGGGTGCACCTAACCGCAGTAAGCGACGAAAACTCAAAACGTTTTTGGGTTATGTTTAGATAGTTAGTTTTTTCGAGTTTGTTTTACCACTTAAATGAAGTTTCATATATGGCATAAAGTCTTAACCGGAATCATTATTTTTTTAAAAATTTTTTCAATAAAATTTTCATTACACAATTCAAAGTACCTCACGCATGAATTGGCCCCCATATATGCGTGTATATATGATTGTATGTGTATTAGCATATCTATGTATTTAAACTATCTTCAATTGCAATTCTTTTTTTTTTTTTTTGGATCTCTAAGAGCAAGCAGCTGCTCTCTGTTCTTCGTTGTCGTGTTGTGTCTTTTCGTTTTTTTTGTTATTTGCGCCTTCGCCTCGAGTGGGTGGATCGAACTTGGACCTTGCATTCAGGCATAAAAAATTTGAATCATAAAGCATGGAATTATATTGAATTGCTTGGCAATGGTGGCCGTCGCATGAAAATCTTTTTTTTTTGTGAAATTCAAACGAATATTGACCACGTTTGACCAATGTTATTGCTATGGCTGCAAAAACTGTTGTTGCTGCTTTTACAGATCCCCGGAAGCGCATCCAAAGCAACGAGTTATTGAATAAGGAATAATAAATAAACGGTTATGTTAACCGCTGCATCTGCCTTATTGCTGATATTGTTGTTATTGCTGTTCTTTTGTTAACTGGCGCTGGCAAAGGAAATTTATATATGGGAAAAACAAAAAAATTCTTGAGGCAAAATAACTGAAACATGTTAAAGTGATCTTTGTCCACTAAGAAACTTCTTTTTTTTATAAAAGTGATATGAGATTTTAAAAACTAATTGCGTGTCGTTAACTAATGTGTAAAATTAAATTTCTCTATGCAGATGAAAATCTTATGTATTCGTAAAGTTGCATTGAGGTCATTACATTGAGTCTACTTAAAGAAATCCCTACAAAAATTTTTTTTATAACTATTTTCATTACACTTAGAAAATTTCCTGGTTCATAGTTTTTGTTTTTCTCTAGGCGTACGTTAAAAAATTCTTAAAAATCAAAGTTGTTTTTTTTTTTTTTCGATGAAAAAATATTTTCTCTGCAAATGTGCAAAAATTCACAGAACTGAACAAAACAAATCGAAGCGGTTCCTGAAAATGTAGTCTTACATACAGAGAAGTTTTACAAAACAAAAAAAAACTAGAAGGAACTTTTTAAAAAAAAGTTTAAATAGTTTGAAAGCTGCTCCATGGAATCGGATGGGTCCACTAAGTCACAGCTCTGACGAAGATAATATGCCAAGCATACCAAAATGATGTGTAAAATTCTGTATAATAACTTAAAGTTAAATATTCAAGACCTGATGAAAAGACGTAAACAAAAATTTATCGAGCCTGATTTCATAGAACCAGATGAGAAAAGGTTAAGAATATATAAAATAAATTTAAAAAATTCTGGACTTGAATTTTCTTTTATATGAAATATCCCGATAAAACAGGCTTTCCTAAGCAGACCTTTTAAGACCGCTTCCCGTTCACATAAGTACTTGGAAAAATTATATTTTATTTTATACGTCGTGAGACTCTTCTGAATAAATTGTTTTTTTTTTTATGTTCGCGTCAGATCACTTGCGTCGTAATAAAAAAACATAAACAGCCTTAAAGTAAATAGAGGCCTTCTTCTTTGTCTTCTAATATCGGGCCTGATAGCACGTCTGCTG
Organism: Meiosimyza decipiens; assembly: GCA_963680825.1. Taxonomy (NCBI): domain Eukaryota; kingdom Metazoa; phylum Arthropoda; class Insecta; order Diptera; family Lauxaniidae; genus Meiosimyza; species Meiosimyza decipiens. Next base: position 45,269,714 of record OY804258.1, read on the forward strand.
TGGAAGGCATAATAGCATTTTATGAGTACACATATTTTTATTTGCATGAAAATCTAGTTTTGAGAAGGCCTCATACAATCGCAGCAGTGATAGCAGGATTTCTCCCAGGCTGACCTTCTCCGGGGCAGGCCTTCTCCGAGGTAGACCTTCTCCGAGGCAGGCCATCTCTATGAATAAGTGTTTTAGTATCACTTAGAGAATGAGTATGATAATGAGTAGGACTATCAGTAATACTGAGAGATAAATATAAAATGGAGCAAATACTGTAAACAGGGATCAGCTTAAAAATGAAAATAAGAAATGAATCATGGAAGAATGGAAAATAATATGAAGATGTTGCTGGTTTCAAAGTTTAGGCCTGATCAATAAAATAAATATAGTTTTAAAAAAAATCCCGGATTCATCAGTACAACGGATCCAACGATATGAAATGATAGCACAAAGTTTAAAATTACGATAAAAATGAAGATGTGGATAATAATGAGGTAAAGGTTAAAAAAATTATGAAAGCTCTTGAGGAGCTTGAGTTTAGTCCGATATATTTGAACTGACTATGGTAAGGTATAGCTGAATATAATTATGAGCGCAGTTGGGAGTCAACTTGGGCTTAGTTGAGTTAAATTGACTTCATTCATGTGGTTCATGCAGTTGTGACAAGTGAATTATTCATGGTATTGAATTTAATTAGATTGAGCAAAATAGTGAACAAAATAGTCTATTTCAGTTGAGTTTTCTCAAGAACTGTTTCATTAAATTTTAGAAATAATTTGTCAGAGTTGACCTTAGTTAAAATAGCTCTTTTTTACTATATGCAAACCGCTATTAACAACTTTAAAAAAAGTTGGTTTCCAAACAACTTTAATTTGTCTTATGAAATATTGAATAAATTAATGAAAAATAAAAAAAAATTATAATTTAAAACTTAAATAATTCTTAGTCAATGTCAAAAAGTATTCGCGTTTTTCCGTTAATCAAATTGAAACAAATGTTTTGTCAAAAAGGCACCTTCACTTCTACATTTTTCCAATTAATGAGCTGAATTCGCATCATTAATCATCGTGTGTTTTTGTGCTGCTTGTTGCAGGGCACACTGCGTGCTCTTCATCATGGCGCAGCTTTCAAATGCTTTCAATTTGATGTTGTTGTCTTCCGAGTGATTCTGCTTTTTCAACTTCTAAAGTGTTGTTGCGCTTGCGTAAATCAATGAATTTAAACGCACATAAATTAGCGATTAATTATAAATTGACTGACAATAACAACAACGTACGCGTGTACATCAATTTTAAACTTTGATTGACAGACAGTCAGTCAGTCAGTGCGTTTTTCATAAAGGGCACCACTCCGCAGGGTGCCAACTTAGTCGCCATAAAAAAAATAAAAAATCATTGAAAAAGCAACAATTTTTCTTTCTATCAATATTTTCTTAAGGGATTGCAACACAGTAGCAATTGAAGTTGGCGCTGATTCTTCTTATTGTTGTTGTAGATCTTATTGCTCTTGTTGTTGTAAGTATTTTTACTTTTGTTGTTGTTGTTGTAATTAAAGTCCAACGTGTTTGATCAACAGGAAATTTATTGCGATCTTATTGCTTAATTTATTGCAGAATCTGCAGCAGTAGTTTGACATTTGAGCAATTTATAGAACTAAAATAGCAGCGCGAGTGAAAGAGATAGCAAAGCATAGAATGAGGCAATGATAGAGTTACATACATATATACATAAAATGTTGAAATTTAGCTCATGAGTGTTGTAAATTCATCAATTTGAAATGGTATTAAGTGGTGTTACTTCTTTAACTACATATTTGAAATTAAGAGAAGTCTTCAGAGAGAGGAAATAGTTCTTCCTATTTTTTAGAGATTAAATATTTTTTTTTTTTAATTTGAAACATTTTGGAAAATCCACACACTAAACTTAATTACAATTGAAATTAAAACAAAAATCACTAAGCAGCGCCATTAACATTAATAAAGCAACGTTTACAGCAACCGCAACAATTTAAGGAAGAAAACAACCGCTAGTTAAACTATGAAGTTGCCGCTTCTTCTGTCCAATAGCAACGAAAACAGAAAGATCTGCAGCCAGCAAAGTCAGTGGCTTTAGAAAAATTGCTTCCAACCCGTGAAAGAAAATTCAAATTCAACTGCTAAACAGTGCAAATTTAAACAAGTTGTTGCTATGTTTATTGAGCATAGTTGCAGTTCTGCAACGGCAACAAAAAAAAAAAAGTACCCGAAGGAACCAAGAGTGAAACTCGACAATTTCAGCTTAATCCCCCGTTCTTTGCAGCATCCTTGCTTTTTAGCCAACAGCCAGTAAAACGGCTTTATTTATGCAATGCAGCCATAAAAATGACCGAGATGAGTGGTCGTGTGTTGTGTTGTGTAGTGTAAGCTGTGGCTTCCTTTCTACCCCCGCTCCCCGAATTTTTCATTTACATTGTACCAGTGAGTTGACTGCTGTTTGATGTTCTATTTGCTATTTGTGTGTGATGATTCCCTTGTACAAATACATTTTTGTTCTAGTGAGAAAAATTTATATACGAGTATCAGAAGAAATTTTGCTCGAATGGCAGCCAGTGGTGGTTCCTTAGACTTTTCACAGTCTTAAATTTTACAAGATCATTTATTTTATTATATATTTTTATTCTGGTCAATTTTTGTATGTATCAATTCAATGCTCTGTTTTCAATCATTTTTTTAATTCCAGCCGATTCTTAAAGACTGAGCTCTTATTGATAACAGTGACATGAAATTATATGGCGTTCGTAAACATATTAAAGGAATTCACAAGATGTGATAATATGTTATATTGATCGGATGTTGTTTACCTTAAAATAATTGTCAAATGTTGTTGTTGGGTTCCATATGAAAATGATACAAAACAAGTAAGCATTCAATGTTTTTTGTGTGTTGTATTAATTTTTCTATTTTGATGAGAGAGTCGTATGGAGAAAGAGAGCAACAAATCTTTGCTGAGAGAATCGTATGAGGAAGAGAGTGAAAAAAAATTTTCTAAACAAATATTTGCTGAAAGAGCGGCTACCATATTTAATTTAAAATCGGACTTACGATTTATTGATGGATGAAACCTAGTGCACTCCCTAATTGTACTATATACATAGCCAATGTGAACAACGTAAGCATTAGGGTGTTTATTTTGAAAGTTTTGTAGATGTATTTTATTGTTTTTGCCTTTTTTTGGGTTGAAGTTCCAAGATTTGAGCTTTCTAGCTCAAACTTGAAATCGGCGCGGAGAGAGATTGTGTCCGATTTCGTAAAAGATTTACAAAAAACCGATTTACTAAAATGTAGAAAAAGTATTGCTTAGGTGCCAAGATACAGCGATTAAGGTATTTAAGTTGTATTGGATGTGCCTCCCACTATTGTAAAACCACGTAAACATTTTTCATGTGACAGAATATGCGGACAAAATACACCCGAAAGGTTTTTTTTTTTATATTTGCGGTCCCATAATCTTAGATTATGGAATCGGGTATTTAGAAAATTCTCCCAAAATTTCAGCTTTCTAGATCAAACCTATGAACGGTACAAACATCTTGTTTAAAATTACAATTCATATGGAAAAAACGAAAAAGCAGAAAAAAGAAAAACAAAAAACAAAATGTCTAAAACGCTTTATCTTGGCACTTAAGGTAGAAAATTAGTTGGAACTATACAAGTGGGAGTGGCATCTTGCTTATAAGCATACAAACGTTTAAACAATGTGTCACGAAAGAGAATACTAAAAAACTCGTGGCAAATGCAATATGATATTTGACAAACGCACTTTTTTGGATGAAATGCTTGTGGGCGTGGCATTTTCTAAGAATTAAGAAATTTCAACTGCTTTATCACGCAGGTTTTAATGGCTGTAAGATTTTCCGAATGAAAATCGGGTTCATTAAAACAAAATTTTTTTGACGAAAAATGCGTAAAGAGAATCCGACAACTTGTTTTTTAGAGCATTTTTATTTTTGTTACGAAAATTCAAAAAAATTTTTTCACTTTTCTTCTCGCCGGGTGTCAATAATCCAAGCTCTGAAACTGATCCTACCAGGGTTGCCAGGTGACCCAGCCAAGTCCGGACTTTATGTCAAAGCCTGGGGCCTGTTACTTTTTACAAATGCATGTGAATTCTTTATTTTCAAAAAGCCGAAAATACCTTCTTTTCAAATTGGCAACTCTGGAACAGAATAATTTTTTCTTTGGCATAGGATAGGCGGTAACAAATGTATCAATTATTGTTGGTTTTAGATTTTTCGCCGACCAATAATACAAATTTCAAAATTAATAATTTATTTTTAATCAAAAATTCTGATCAAAAATAATATTATTTTGTTTCAATGTCTCATTTATGATGAAGAAAAGTATAATATGAATCACAATCATCGTTAATTTTGATATTCACGAGTGGACATTGATTCATTGTGACTAGTTTGATAATGGAAATCATAGATTTGTAAAATTTAATTTAAATAAAATCCAATATTTTACCACTGTGCAAAGTCGTTGAAAAAGCGGTAGTGGCATGGAAGGATTCTTTCTTAAGCAGCGAAAATTTTAACAAAACTTGTTTTGTGGACTTGTAAGCACGCAGCAATAACAACAACCAACACCGACGATGTGGTCCGTTGCTGGCCATATTTGCAATAGCAAATATTTATTTCATGCACCACAGACGACGACAATTCTGGTGCGGAGGCTGCAATATATTGCGTTTTCTTGCTGTTTAGCTAGAAATGTGACCATGTGCACGATAAGATGTTGGGGTGTAGAATGTAGTGCATTAGAGTGTTTCGAAAAAGTGCAACAATAAAATTCCATAAAAAAAACTAGCAAACAAATCAAAAATAAATTTTACTTATGATTACAGAACACATTACTATTACCATGACGTGTCACAAAAGTTCAGAAGGAACAATCAAAAAATTCTATTTCCATCGATTTTCAACCCTCTATGCTTATCGATAGCTCTACCATCTCAATTGCTTTCCAACTAAAATTGTCTTATTACAAGGCAATCGTGCTAAAGATAAGAATTAAATGGATTTTGTCTTTATCGCGCTAATAAAATCCCTACAAATGTTTTTATAAGCGCATTATTACCGTTCGATACAAAAACAATATCGTTGCTGTCTACTTCATTATCCATTCAATTAGTCAATTACAACGGTTCAACGTACATACAACACAGCACGCTTCCACTTCATTGGCTATGTTGCTGCAATTGAAATGCAACCTGACACAAACGCCATAACGACTGCTTTGCAACATTGCAGCACTGTAACGCAAAAACGCCAGCATTGCAGCAAAAAAACACAAACGACGCTGAGCAACTGTAAAAAGAACGCAGCAAATCTAATCAAATCTTGATCTAGATCAGGAAGGAAATCAAGAGTCGTTATAAATTGATTAACTGCGCCTGCGCGTGTACACTTCACTTTAGTCAATTGCGCGCTGCTATAGAAGTGTGGAGCAGCAGCGTAGTGCAAACGAAAATATAAAGGGGAATCACAGCATTGAATACGCAACATTTTGGTGTGGTGCACGGCGCACGCATCTTTGTTGCATGCAGCACAGGCAGGAAACCAAAAATTGTAGTCGTCGCGTAGTGTTGGCAATAATTTGTGATGTTATTGCTAGAGAACAAGAAAGGGAAAACAACCGTTGGCACATAGCGGTAAACTTGATGTGCCTGACTAGTTGCATGAAAAACATAAAACACGGCAGTGAGATTCGAGATTCAGCAGAAGATCATCGACTCGTTGAATTCACAGTCAATGGAGGAAATGTGTACAAGTTCTTTGGAATATTATGCGAATTGTCATAGCAGTATCTATAGTTTTAAACAAATAACATCAGAATATCATCGTATCGGTAATGGGATAGTATCATGGTCTAATGCCAACAAACATTTTCAATCGCGGAGTGATCATATTTTAAACACCGTGATGATTATTTCGATCGCGCATAAGCTGATGTACTGATGCAAGGCGATAGTTTATTCAGTAGAAGCAGTGCAGTGGCAACGAATTCATTCGCTTATTAATTACAAGGCAGAGTTTCAAGCAAATGTTTTTCAAAGCGAAGGAAAAATGTTTATAACTTACATACACCATGTTATCCACGACGCTGAGAAAGATATTCAACAGTTCCTATTTGTTGCAACATTGTGATTCATAATTGAAAACGATTTCAAAACTACACTTAACATAACCCGAAAACAGAGGCAACATTGACACCGTTTTCTGCTTTCAACCATATACCCATGGACATTTGTGTATAAAAGTAACATGTAATCATAATGAACGCCAATATAACTCTTCAAGAACAAGAAGAGTTATAAATACATACCCTGTATATATAGGAGGAATAACCAATACCTTAAGAGTTCCTTATAGGAACCATAGCGAAAGTCCCAAAAAAAGGACTTATCATTATGCCAAAACTACAAGGGCATCAAGATATGGTCAGCTCTGCCCAAGGTCTTGGCAGGAATCTTCCTCGCCAGAATAAGCGGCTAAACACTTACCCGTAACCAACGAGTAAGTTTTCGCCCGAACAAATCGTGATTTGAGCAAACCACATAATACCTATACACACACGGGATTTATTCCATTGTTATTGTTGCATAATTGAGCAAAAAAAAAAAAACAACAAGAAAAAACCGAAATGAGAACAGTTTTTCTCGTTTAGTTTGATCAGTGTACCTTTATTTGTTGTTGTTCTTGCTTGATTCTAGGAATTGGCTTTTGGTTTATAACTGATTTGTTTTTACTATCGAGATCAATGTTACGGTGTCCTTTTTTCTGTTGCTGCAATTGTTGTTTTGTTGCTTTTGCTGTATCTGGCTCTTGCTTCCAAAATTTTTGCCCATCTATGGACTACAGTAACGATTTTGATAGCATAGACCCTGATGCATTAAACAGACGAGCAGCAACTAATATCATTAAGGCGCAATACGAAGGTTTCGAGTGTAGAGTATTACAAAGCTGGAAACTTTCTGAACCATTTTTTTCCGTTTATCTCAGGTGCTCGCCAAGTTTGTTTGCTGTCACCAATCTTGTTTCTGAGAGTACTTGATAATGTTCTCAGCATATCTCTAGACTCTACGAACCGTTGTATTTCATCAAGCATCTGGAAGACCACGAGCAAAATTGACCCAGAAAATGAGCTTGGAATAGGATTCAACAACACAACCCTAAATATTGTACTTTGGGTACTATCATTTGGCATACATTTCAAGTTGTAATCTTATACATTTATAATTCAGAAAAAAGTTGCCAACATTTGGGCATTTTCTGGATTTTGGGACGGGCTTCGGCAAGTCATCCCCGGGTGGTTGTATTCACCATAATACATTACTATCTTTCTGGTGCACCTCATTCTGTAATCTTATGCACTCTGTGTCTGTCTATTTTTTAACTTTTCATCTTTGAACCTGTGTGCTTTCGTATCCTCATTGAGTATCTATTCGTCTTTGTATGCTTTATCTTTATGCCTTTATATCTACATATATTTGAATCCTTAAATATTTTGCAACTTTGTGCTAATGTTTTTGACAACTTTGTAACTTTATGGCATTGTATATCGTTGCAAGTTTGTACCTTTAAATATCGTTGCACTTTTGTATCTCCGTACGAGTATCTTTTTATCTTTGTAACACATTATCTTTCTATCAGTGCAACTCGAAATCGTTGTAGCATTTTATCTTTACACTTTGGTAACTTTTGACACTTGTGACTTTGCTTTGCATCTTTCGAATTCATTTGATAAATTTGAAATGCTACACGCTAGAATTTAAAGGCTGTCGCCAGAATTTCAAAATAGTGCAACAACATTTCTCTAACTTCATCCAAGCGAAATTTATGCAAACATAAATATTTTATAGTTTTGCAACAAAAAAAAAAAAAAGAATTTATTTAAATCGATGAAATAGGAAAACCAAAACAATTCTACAATGCGCTCGTAATACGTCCATGACCTTCTTAGTTGGTACCTTTGTTTGCTTGTGGTGTTGTTGTTTTTTTAAAGCGCACTGTGCACGACTTTGAACTTCAATTTCTTTTTTTTCTTCCTCTTCTTACAGTTGTTGCTGTGGTAAAGTACAACCACAACAAATGCTGAATGGAACGAATTTTTCTTTGAAACCCGATAGATGGTAAGATGGATGACTGACTGTTTAGACGGCCTGATGTGCTGTATGCAAAAAAAAAAAGATCAGAAAATACCACAACGCAAGGTATGCGGTATGCTAGAAAAGTTAAGGAAAAGCTTCAGCAAAAATATTAAAATTACGTGCAGCGTCTAAGTACGAAAGATTAACGCTATGGCAACCAAAGATTTAAATAACAAAAAAATATGGAAAAAAAATATTTTAAAAAGGTTAAAACGAAATAAATGTAAAGGAAATGCAAAAATTTTGCACATTATGACGATTTCGTATTTTTCTGTTGACCTAGAAAAATATGAAATTGTAAAGTTCTGGGTCAACTCCTACAACAAGAACGAACTACTGCACTAAATAAGACAGCTAAGATCAAAGTGCTATAAGAATTTCGAGTAGCATAAATTTGCCTACATACAACATCGTTGATGATTTAATTTTTTGCTATGTTTTCATAGAAATAGTTTTCAAATATTGTTGAAATGATTCATTTATTCAATTCATTTGTAATTTCAGTTTTCCAGACGTGATGACTACAATTTTGAGTAAATAAAAAAGTTGAACTCAGCAAATACACACAATGCTCAAAGACTTTAAAGTAAAAATTGCAAATATTAAAAACCGCAACAGAATAATAAGAGTGCAGTCAGCTAATTACAAATGCAGCGTGACCGCATGAGTAAAAACGTAAATATTTAATAATAACAAAAAAACAAAAAAAAATAAATGAACACTACGATAAAACTTTTAATGGCATTGAAAAATTATTAAAGTGAAAAGCTTTTAAGATATGAACAAACAAATCTGACTCATTATCATATGAGACATAAAAATGCTCAGCACTATAAAACTTTGCATATCATTAAAGTTGAAACATTGTATTTCACATGTCATACCTATGTGCAAGCAGGGGTTTCTAAGAGTAATTACTGCCAAAAATTGGTTTGAAATTTTAGACATATACAAACTGGCAGGTATGAAAGAAAATCTTTATTGGAGTGAATTTGCTGAAAAAATTATGTCCAACGCTTACGCTTGACATTAAACCAGAGATGACCAAGTCGTCCAAAAGTTAATTATTTCGGCTCTTTTCCATATAGGATGAGCGCTCATATGAGTTTGATGAAATTCGTAATTTTTAGATTCCGCAAAAGTTAATAAATGCAAAGAGTATTTATTTTTTTTTTTAAATTTTCGATTTTGAAAAATATAAAGCAATAACTACAATACGAAAAAAGATAAACTATTTCTGCCGCACGGCACTCGCAACGAATAATGTCTGCGCACACTGGCTCTTATCAAGTCATTAGCAATTTCCAGCTCCCTTACTCAGCTCTCCCGGACATGCCTGATTTGGACTTTTATCGACTTTTTCAACATACTTTGATTTTTTTTTGGATTTTTTGAAATTTTTTCAAAAGTTTTTCGGTCTATTCTATATCATTCGACCTCTTCGTCTTTTTTAACACTCTTGGAAATTTTTCAAAATTATTCAATTTGTACAAATTTTTCGAGTTTCCCAACATTTTCGAATTTTTGAACACATTTTGACGATTTGCCGCATTTATCGACTTTTTTTTATGCATCTAAATTTTATCGAGTCCTTCCGATATCTGCTAAAAATTTTTTATTATTAGTGATTTTTTTTATACTATTTGACTTTCATCAATTTTGTTTGACACATTTCGATATAATTTTGTAGTTTTTGCCTTTGTCCACTGTTTTCAATTTTCGATAGGACATACTTAATATTTTGTTATATCCATATTATTAGATTCACACATTCCTATCTATTGATTTGGTACCTTACAACGTGAATCGTGCGTTTTTAACCTCTGGAAATGTTTCGTTAACATCGTTGAGTTTAAGAAAAAAAAATTTAAAAAAAAAAAATGGTATTTGCTACTTAAAATAACATATTTGCTACAAAGTTATCAACCCAAAACAAGAGCAATTCAATTCATGTTTATAGCTCTACGTCGCATCGTGATGTGGTGACAGCAGAACGAGTATCGCCCATGCTGATGTATTCACCCAACCTTTTTTGGCTTATTCAAGAAAGATTTATAAAAAGTATACGCTTAGGTATGTATATCTAATAGCGCCCTCAGATGATACGATTATTCAAACTATTTTCATGCATGGTCGTACGACCGGTAGTATGAGCAGTCGTATCATCTAAGGGCTCTATAACGATATTAGCAGCATTAAGAATTCTCACCGATAAAGTGAGCTTTAGCTTTGAAGTGTCTATATATATATATATATATTGCCAATTAGCAAGAGCTATCTTGATAGCCACCAATGGTAAAAACCAGAAATATTTTGTAGATTACTCTGCTACTGCCTGAATGTGTCGTTGCAATGATAGAACACGATGCTCAAAATTTATGAATAAGCTGCCTTAAGTCTTCTGCAATGAGAAAAATTAAAGCGTCGCCATAAGCAGAGGGGTCAAAGGTTGGCACTTTAAATTTACTAGTTTTATCAGTTGATAGACTAACACGCAAATCGAGCATTTCTTTCGCCTACATATGACATATAGGTTTTCAAATTTTACACACAACATGACTAGAACGGATGGGCGAAAGGTACATTGTGTTAAATAACGAAGTCAATTACATTTTCCACATTATCTGGTTTCGTCAATGGTACGAAAAAAGTGCTTTGGTAAGTTCTTATTGTTAGGAAACTATTAAGGACAATATATGAATATTATAGAATTAGCCATATCGTGGAATGGTTCTCAATGCAAGTCCATTTTTAAGTAATTTATTTATTTTTTTTTTTTTATTTATTATGTGGGATGGAACTTTTGGCACTGCCTGTCTATAATGTGAGTTAAAGGGTTGCAGAGAATATTCTCAAAGTGTTAAGTGAAATGAAAGTTACACAAATAGGGTTGTCTGATATTGACATCATAAATGGTACAAAAATGGTAATAAATTTTCAATTAAAATTGAATGGAAAGTAAACACAAAAATAAAAGGAGATGGGGTACTTTTCTAAGAAAGATCCGCTCAAAATTTGATATTCCTACTACTGAGTTAAAATTTCACAAATATTTAAATGCTAATATTATTCATGAAACCATACTCTGTATCAATGGGTGACTTTTAGTGCATTGGTACATAGTTGTTTTTTTATTGTTAACAAACCGAAATTGAAAAATATTCTATAAAAAATTAGTGGATATAAAAATTAAAGATCGAGATCAAAACAATTTTTTTAAAAAAGCTTTTGCAATTTCTTTGTAATTTTTAATGAAATTGTTTTCTAAAAAATATGTTTCAAAATCACATATAGCACACTTTGGACATTAATCCTGAGCAAACTCGTATTTATTCTGTAAATTGAGGAGTTTTCTTACGTTTCCGAACATTTTTACTTAAGCTTAGGACGAAAATACAATTCTGTAGCTGAATCTAAGCTTTTTAGATGATTTTTAACTAAAAATCGGATTAAACATAATAGCGACTGTGATATTTTACAGCCACGGAAAAGCAAATGACTCCTATATACTATGTGCGAATAGAGAGAGTGATATAAAAACAATAACAAAATTTACCTTGCTTGATATTAAGTGCAGCGATGCGCATGCGATACATTGGTGTCAGCTTGCAAATCGCACGGATAAAAATCGATGAATGATTTATTGAAACTACGAAGTTAATCAAGTGTTAAACAGTTAGTTGCACGTAATTATTGTCTTACTTTTTAAGAAATTTTTTTTTTTCAGTTTAATAATTAATTTATGATAGCAGAATTTAGCACAGTTTCAAAGTTTTTATAATTTTATATTTTTTATTCAGTTTTCTTGAATTTTTAAAATAAACACTTTTCGTAGCTGCACCACAAAAAAACAAACAAAACGAAAATAGCGCCTTTTTAACACAAAAGATACACTTTGCGTGAATTGAGATACTTTTGTATCTTTTAAGTATAATAAGTTTTGCATTTAAGTTACTCGCATGGCATGTTTGTTGTTACTAAAACCGAAAACTTCCCATTGAATTGCAGCACACTAAGTTTTTTTTTATCCATGAGATACTTTTGTATCTCAAGCGCTAAATTGAGTATCTGAGTATTATATGCAATGTAAGTGTATTACTAAATTATTATGATTTTTTCTTAAATTTTTTTCTTTATTTCAAAATTTTCGCACATTTTTTTTAAACTTTGCTCTTTTATTATGAAAACTTTATTGTTTTATTTGCACCCGCATATTATATATCATTTTCTACTCGCTTATATCTCATCAGAATCACGATCCTGCGCCCCAAAACCAACCTATTTAAAAGACGTTCGACGATTTACTGAAATTTTGAGCTTCCTGTTCAAAAGCTAAAACTCGCGGAGGAGTCGTACTTGCGAGTTCCGTGCAAAAACAACTCCAAGAAGAATCCACAAAAAGACAACAACAACGTCAAGAGCATTAGCAGAATTTTTGCAACAAAAGACAGAACTAAGCTGCGGAGTAGGTGAAAAGCAAAAGAACTGACAAAGTACCAGCAGTAAATGCAGAAGAAATATACCAAAACAAAGCGGAAAAGAAGAAGTTCAAGTCCAACTTGTGGAGCGTGTTTGAAGAGTTAGTTAGCTCCAACTTGGTAGTGATCGTTTCAACTCTGCTGTTTGCAATTGTGGATGTCGAGTGTCAAGTGTACGACAAGTGTGTATCTGTTGGTTATGTTGGGCATATGCGATGATTTTTGCTTGTGATTTATGATTTCATGTCAGTTTTGTTGAACCATTAAGTTCCACATTGAAATTTGTGCACGAGTAAATTTTCAGTTCGAAATGATTTCAACGAAAATCTTTGTTATCATCAAAAAGTGTACATATGTTTTCAAAAAGTTACCAGAGCAATATAACACATAAATCGGTGTCTGATTTAGGGTTTGAAAGGACTTTTTTGGTGATTTTTCTTTCAAGATTATGATAAGATCAAATATATTTATAAATATGATTTTGGTATTAAATATCGATAGAAAAAAAAATCCTAATAATCTTACAAAAGTTTTACAAAAAATTTCTTGAGAAAATTGTTTCTTCGGTGCGCACTGTTCGACGTCTCTGCGGATGCGTATTATCACATAGAGTAAACGTAGTGCGAAAACGATGCATGGTTAACCGAATTAATTGCTCTGATGGACGATTATGTCGACCATAAAATGGACGAAGCTTGCGGTAAACTTCGCGAACTGAACCATTATTTTCGAAATAAATTTGCACGATTTGCAAGCGTTGTTCTTTTGTCAACCTGTTCATGATGAAATGGCAAACCAAACTGAACATAAATGACATTAGAGTTGCCAGATTTGACCATAAAATGCCAGTTTTATCTCTATTCGAAAAACAAACCTCTAAAAAAAACACCCTTTATAACCATTTTGTGTTGTGTAATTTTTCCACAATTTTTCTGTATGGTATCATTTTTTAAGAGAAATCTAAGGAAATTACATCAAAATCTGATATATTTTTATCGATGAACTTTATGGTTTTGGAGTGCAGTTGTAACCTTCTAATATATTATTGCTCAAAAACATATTCATTGTCCCCTTATGGGTTTAAATGAAATATAGTCAAAACATGAGCAACCTTAACTAATGTGCTATTACGCACGGCTTTTTTCAATCACTGAAAACATATATCTCTTAAGATATACCAAACTGTTTTTACAATTTCTGGGACTACATTCCCGTCTCAATATTCTATCTTAAACTGTGGTTTTCTTATTTATTGCTATATACTTACGTATTATTTTTACGAAATATTAAAATATGTTTCATATATGCAAAGTCCATTGATTACATTCTAATGATGGCTGTAATGCTTAGAATAGTTGAATAGAAGTAATACACAGTTTTTTAATAATGCGGCAAAAGGGTCAAAACTCAGCTACTTATTATAATCTTGAAAATTATTTCCATGCATATATTTTTTTAAGAGTTTTTCTTAAGATAAAATTTTATGTATCATCAGTACTGCCTATAGCGTGCTCAAGTTTTTAATGCTTCCTTTTACGGCATAGTGTTGATCACAGACAGCAGTCGTCAAACATGTTCGAAGTTGCACAAAAAGTCGTATAAGACACAAAGAGAGCGATGTCATGTAAAAGAGAGAATAAGTTCTGACTGCAGCAAAATTTTGTTCACTATAAAGTTCAACGTTTTTGATTTTAAACCGGAAGTTATTTTTGTAGTAGATATTAAAATTATTTTATTTTACTTTTTTAAACAATATGTTCCAAGAACCACTTCTAATTAGACGATTTCAGTGCACTCTAGTCTGTAGATGATAAAAAGACATATAGTCAAACATAAAGTCAACTTTGTCAAAATAAATTTTTGCATTTCTTAAAGTTTTATTGTATCTGATAGATTCGCAAAATAAACTCTCACGATGTCAATATTTCATCAACAAAACATACATACATGCATGAGTAGTTATTTAAAATTTAAACAGCGAGTACAAAATTTTAGCGTAGAATCCATAAAATTAACGCCCTTCAACGCCTATTACGTTGTCAAATTTAAGACAAAAAAAATTTCTTAATTTGTACCTAACACTTTCATTATCTATCAAAAAAGAATCCAACAGCACCTCAGGCACTTAAGCTGTCGATAGATATCCTAAACAAGTAATACAGGTGATGATAGTACAAATGTCAAACTTTGCCGCAATGCCGCATAATACATAAAGCTGTCAAAATAATAGCAACAACAACAAGAACTAACAACAACAACAATAATTGACCAGCAAACTGAGCGTTTGTAGCGTGAGAAAATGTCTCGGTTTTGTTTTGCTGCCTAAGATTTTTATCGCAAATTTTTGGTAAGAAATTTTTCTGAATAAAATTTGTTATTTTAATTTTAACATTGAGTTCGTCGTTTCTGGCATTTATTTCTTAACATTATAATTAAATATCGATTGAAGTGAAATAGATTTGCATTTTATCGTAGATACAACCGACGTTCATTGTTTGACCTGAATTTTTGCGCAATAGATTGCAGATTCTTTACTTTGCTGACATGTCAATTTAGTACTTTGAGTGAGAGTTTTTTATGTGCTATGTTTTAAGGTTTATCCAGTGGATAGTTAGCGAAATATAATAACATTTTGCATTAATTTCTATTTTGCTTATTATTGCCTTGGTTCGTAATTTAACAGCAACACTAAAAAATTGATAAAATTAAAAAAATTATCGAAAAATTAATTCAAGTCGAATAGTATTCGATTATAACGAAAATCGAATAATGACAAAAACAATTGAAAGTCTATTTTAATTGGAAAGTATCGGAAAAAATATTGGAAACATCAAAAGGTAGGAATAATATCCGTATGTATGTATCGAATAGTATCCAAAAAAGTCAAAGAGGTACGAAAAATTTCGATTTGTAACGAAAATCGATGAAATTATCGAAATGTTGATTAAAATTGAAAAGGATCGATCCCTGACAACTAAAATGCCAATAAAATTCGGAAACTATAGAAAAATTTTGAAAGGGTCGACAGAAGTCAAAAAAAATATTGTTATAAGACTTTGAAAATCATACAGAAGTTGGAGAGATCAAATAATATGAAAAAGCATCGAATACCGTACATCATCAGCACCGGAGTCGATTTTGCCATTTCCGTCTGTCTGTTTGTGTAACTATCTGTTTGTGGAAATCACAATTTCGGAAAAATTAAGCGAGATATATAAACGACATCCGGTTATACCATAAGGCTATACTTTCAAACAAATTTCTTGAAATTTAAAATAGACGAAATCGGTTAACGGACACGACTACGGCCTATTTAATTAAAACGCTATATCGCGATAGTTATTTGGTAACGTATGACCTAATTTCTGACAAACACTAAAGGGGCAACTTGGCTAAGCTTTGACCAAAAAATTAGCGAATTTTACAAGAGGGCGCGTCACTTCTCATACAAGCAAAAACTTTAAAACGCTATACAAAGAGGTTTATTTAGGTAATCGGACCAAGCTTTACACAAATAATAGGAATGATTAAGAAAAGCTCTAAACAAGAACTTGGTGAATTTCTGCAAGTGGGCGTGGCAAACCTCCACACAAACAAAAAATTTAAAACCGTGCGATGAAACCAAATTTCACACAAATACAAGAAATGGTTCGGTTTAGCATCAAACAAGAAGTTTGTGAATTTCGAAGTGGGCGTGGTACCCATATAGAAGCATTAGCTATTTAAATAAATGCTGCTTAATTCAATGTGAATAAGTTTAGTCAAACGAATGTTAACGCGGTATAGGTTTGGCAAGTTGAAAGAAAGGAATTACAGGCCTTACCAGAAGTTTTTCAATTCTTAGCAGACCCCCTGCTTTGACATGAAATTCCGGGTTCGACCAGTTCAAACCCGGAAACATGGTAAACCTGGGTGAAGGGTATTTAATTTTGTGGCGAAGCCAGTCTAGCTTTAAAACGCTATACTAAGAGTATTATTTTAGATTATAGGACCAAATTTTGCACAAATTACTCTGGACAAGATCTTAGCGAATTGTTAGAAGTGGGAAGGGCACCTTCCATAGAAACAAACATTTTAAAACTGAGCAAATTATTTAATGCACTGAAACTTAATTTCACACAAATACATGAATTGGTTTAGCCTAGCATCAGACCGAAAAGTTAGCAAATTTAAAAAAAGGCGTGGAACCATTCATAAGAAAATACGATTGAAATCAATACCTAGAGAGCTATTTAAGTAAATGTTGCTTAATTTAATGCGGATAGCTTTAGTCAAATCATTGTCTAGGGTATTTATTATTTGGCGAGGTCAGGCTTATTTTTATTTCAACCTTCGTGAGTGTGCTTGCCTCCTTCAGAATCAACTACTTTAGCACTTATACGTAAATTAAAGACTTAGTTAAAAATTTCATAAAAATAATGAGCAAAAAACTGAGGTTTGCCTAGAGTACAACACCTTCTCATAGCAAGCGGAAATATTGCAATCCGATCTGATGATTTATTGCATATAAGATGCTTTAGTGCAAGTAATTGACCGTGATCGACAAAAACAAAACTCTATTGCAAAAACACTGTTGGACTGTGTAATTTTCTATCCATTTCAATTTCATAAGCATTTTGCAAATCTCTAAAAAGTACATTAATGTTATTTTAATTCTGAAATAATAAAATAAACCATTGGGGGTCCTTAGCCCCCATAAATTATCCACTGAATGCACGACTGTTTAGTTTTTACTTATCACTTAAGTCTACTTTAGCCATTCTCGGTACAATGACTTTTGGCCAATAACAATTGGCTCCGTAGTTTGCTATGATTTAATTTGATATACGTCATTCCAAAATGTAGAGAAAGTGCTCTTTAGGGATAACTTCTTGTAAATGTCACAAATGCTAGTTTTATAAATGGAATGTTTTAAAACAAACACATTTTTTAAATTGCTACAACAAGCTTTATATGGGTAATCACAAATTATTAAAAAAAATTATACGGAGCAGAAATCTCAAAAGAATAAACTGCTCCAAATCACTATAACTAAATTTTCATAAATTCATAACCGACATGCAATAAAATGACGCGATTTATAAAAATAATAGTGCGCGCTATGCGTGATTCAATTCAATTTAAAAATTCGGCAATATCTATATATAAATTGATAAAAATTTCCGTCAATTAAAATGCAGAAATATTTTATTAATTTGTCAATTAATTTATTTTTTTATATTTTTAATATTAACTAAATATTTTGACCTTCATTCAATTTATAGCTGATTGAACTGCTGGAAATATTGTGGCACCCGCTGTAGAGCATATGAAAATTTCTAGTCACAAAGTAAGTACACAATATGTTTGTGAGCAAGTACGTTTGTTTCTGTTCAACTTCTTTGAAACGATGAAATCAAAGATTTGTCATTTAAATTGAAAAATTTATGAGTGTATTTAATCACGCAAGGGTTTATTGTTGTTACAAACTTAAAATTAATTGAATAGAAATTCATGTGAACGAAATCAGTGAGTAATAAATATTTGACAATTAACTTTGATAGCATTACAAGGCCCTCTGTTAATTTCTGGTTGATTTGACAACAACGTCCTCCTGCTGAACTCAGTCAGGCTTAAAGTGACAAATTAAAATAAAATTTCATCCTATAAAATATACTTAAGCCCCTATTTTTGGGATCTGATCTCAACTTAAACATATCATTTTTAATAGCAAAAATGTTGATTCAATTTAAGAAAAACTCAAGGTGCTTGAAAGTGTTGTTATTGAACATGCGATATAATGAGATACACCGCACAGCTTTGTTGACCCAACGCAGCTTCCTCAATTCGAGTTAACAAATCTAAGCCGTTAAATTAATGCTGCTGTCGCTGTTGTCTGAACTGCCAGCATCATTCTGAACAGAGTGCTGTCAAAAATTGTAATCCACTTAAGAAGACGTTTTTAAAACAAAAGCCAAAAAAGTGAATTGGCAATTGTTATTATTGTTCTTATTATAACTTTTACTTTTGTTGTTATTTACTTATATTTAAATAATGTTTGCTAAATGTTTAATAAAATGACGGAAAAAAATCTCACTCACTCAGTTGTCAGCGCTGCAAGTAAAGGGTGTTTCTGTTAGAGCACCATACTTTCCAAAATGGATGCCACATCGAAAATTTCACATAGATATTCAGTAAAGTTTGACATTTTATTATGAAAAAGTTGACAACGCTTACAGTTTGAGGAAAGTTACTTTATATTCAAATGATTTCTGGTAATTATGATATAAATTGCTTATGATCGCTTGATTTGACATCACTGCATTATTTCTAAGGACAATGTATGCAGTTCCTGTTTTTCATTTTTTTTTATAAATCAGCAAAAGCTGTTGTTTGTGAAAAGTCACAAGGGTTATACTATTTTGCAAGTAAGTATGCAATGGCTCGAAAAGTGATCGAAAATTTGACCTCTAGATTTGGCTATATTTTGGTTGAAGGCTGTAATTTGCACAAAATCCTATTCACATGCTAAATTGCTTAAAGTTTTTAGCGTACTTAGCTCATTTGCTTTAATATTCCTGTTCGACTTTAATGCTAAGCAACAAAAGTCTTAAAAAGCACCCTGTACTTAAGTATTTTGGATAAGAAGTTCAAGTACACACATCGAGAAAAACTTTGTAAGTTAAATATTTTTAGTGCCTGATTTTTTTTTAATGATCAACTTCTGTTTATGAGTTATAGAAACATAACTCTCCAAATCATAGAAGAAATAATAAAATGCCATGAGACAAATTGTTCTTCCTTACTCAATTCATTGTATCACAACAGGTCAACACTGGATTTAAGTTAGTCGGTTGTTAAAATGACTGCCACTGCTATCTTATTAATTCTCAATTCAAACTCACATCTCTTTAAAGTAAATTTTGGATCACAAGCCAGCATTAACTGCTTTATATCGCCATACGGTTCAAACAAAAAAAAATTGAAGTCACAAATTAACAAGATGATTTTTATTTTTCGAGAAAAAGCGTTTAATTTACTGACTGTCAGCTTTTGAAAACTGAGTACATTGCAAATAAATTAATGCCGTACGAAAGCTGGAAATTTACAAAAAAAAAAACAACAAGGAAATATTGGCATATTCGATTTGTTCATAAATTAGTAAGGAATACTAAGTATTGTGGAGTATTCTTCATGTTCATGTTTTTTCAAAATATTTTCAATTTTTTATTTCGATTTTCAATATTACAGCAAAACACAATATATGTATTAAACTTAAAAATATAGGTAAGAGCAACATTGTAAAATTGCAATTTTCACTACAGTGTGACCACGGTCAACGCAACCGTCGATAAATGCAACTCCTCAATGTTCGCAACTAGTAGCTTTCTTTCATTACAGACACAGTAAGTGCAACTTTTCAAACAAATTTTACCTTGCTAATTGCAACGTATGCCATTTAAATATTTTCTGTAGCATTTGTGCTGGGAAATCGAATAACGTTCAGTGTTTGTGAATACCCCAAGATGGAAAAATGTTTTCTTAGGCAAATAAATGATGGTTTCCTTTTGATGAATTGACATTGATTAATATTTAATGATTTTTTTATGAAATATCTATACCCGGTTGCCTAATATATTTTGACTCCATCATTGTAACTTCTGCGGATATTGCAACAGGCTTGGTATTTATTAGTTGCGTTAAGCGAGGCCGCACTGTATTTTGTTTTTCCTTATACTGCGCTGAAAATTTTCATTTTGTGTGCAATAAAACTATGCCATTTTATAAGAAATCATGCAAATTTTTAATTTCGCTTGTGACATTTTGTAAAAACCTTTTGAAATTTTCATTTCTATTTAAAACATTTTTTTGTTGCATGATATATTTTATGACATGTTTCCAAAATTCTTAAATATATTTATTTTGTACATAAAAATGTAAAAGTAAAATTACAATATTGCACATATTACTGTTCAGTTTTCTTCAATTTGATTATGAGTTTTTACAAAAATTTAATAAAAATGTTGTATATCCTTGTAAATCAAAAATCAACAGCTGGAAACGTATTTCTTTTTTTGATACAAAGCATAATAAAAAGGTGATGATGGGGTCATAATTCACGAACAGTCTTGGTGATTTTTAATTTATTTACTACAAATTAAATAGATATTATCAACACAGCGCTTACAAATTGTATTAATTCAACTTTTCTTGTTAACATTAATCTTGGCTACAAGAAATCCGAATAATTTTTCCAAAAAGGCAACTGCCAGTATCAGAACAACATAACAGTACATGCAACTATTCGATATACTTTTAATAAACGTTTCTTGTCACATATTAAATTTTTTTATATACTATGTAGAATTTTGATATTTAAAACTTCCATTTGATACGATATACTATGTATGTTTTTTTGGAAAATTTTTTTGTTTTTTCGCATGGAAACTTTTTAAAAGTCGCCATGATATAACAAATTCACCTGTATTACAGCGTAATAATGATAAACGCATTATTGAAATTATATACAGTTCAATATGCTGCAAAATATTATAAAACAATAAAAAATATATATAATAAATAAAAAAAGGAAATTTTCAATAATATTTTCAATTTTTTAACTCATATACAATTAATATTTCAGCAACACAGGGCAATAATACAAAAAATATCAAAGCGATTTAACAATACTTGTAACTATGTATTACTATTCAACAAGCTAAACAATTAAAAGGATTTGTCGCATGATATATTCTAAACACTTTCAGTAACAAGAGATACAAAACACCATAGCCTCTAACAACAAGCGAGATCATTTTTGTGCCGCATGACATATTTTTATCGTCAAGCTATCAATGTTGCAGAATAAGAATAATTTTGCAACAATGCCGGTCAATATATTGCGAAGTATTTATTTATTATTTTGCACTAACACAATATTTCATATTAAACACCAATACACTATAAAACTTCAAATTATTTTGCAATATTTTTGTTCATTATATTGTGCAATAATATTTAGGATGATTTTTGGTTTGGCTTATACACAAAATTTAAATATAGCTGTGCTGTTGATAAATAACATGCACATCATTGCACAATATTACGAAACATGCAACGAGAAATATTGCTCAATATCAAATATTGCTGAACATAAAATATTGCTCCAATTGAAATATAACTAGCGAATTTTGTTGCATCAAACTTTTATTTGTTTCAATTTTATTTTATATATTTATTTTTCTAACAAAAATTGCTATTCTTAAGAGTTGATTGCTCTTAAAAGTATTGCGTGAAAATAAAATATTTTTTCTTTCAACTATAAATACTGCCAGTTGCTCTTTACTTTATGATCTCAACAGTTTTGTTTTTTTTTTTTTGTATGCGTATGCACTTTATTTAATAGCGTCACGATCACAAAGATGCAAAACCTTAGCAGCAGCAGCAGCAACTTGTACTAAAATGCTCTTCAAATAAACGAAATGCTCAAGAGAGTAGCGCTGATGATGTTGCTGTTACTGCTATATATAAAAGTAAAAATTTTTTCTTAACTTAAAAAAAAAATTAAAATTACCTATACAAATGAAAAAGAAACATCAAAAACAACAACAATGTTGTAAGAAAAGTGAAAGATCGATTTTTGTTGCATGCCATTTAGATAACATTTTTATGGGTTTGCTATATTGCTGACTAGGGCTAGCGCTAGTGCTAGTGTAATGGAAGCTCTGAGCAGCAATAGTCAAGAGACCACAAAGATTCTATAAAGCAACAAATATCACAGTATTTTCTAAGCTACCCACCAGCAAGCGCAAAGTGACGAAGTAACCCAACCAAACGTTCTAAACCAAAAACCAAAGAAACGACGCAACAACAACAACAACAGCAACAGCGAGCAAACGTACAAAAATGAAAACAACAACAGCAACCTAAGTGTCATTGACTATTGAACACGCTTGCCACATGCAACATCAGGTTGTTATAACACGGAGCGAAATTTTTTCATGAAAATATTTTAGCGCATGAAACTTGAAGTACTTTGAAATTTTGTCTATGAAAACTTCTAAGTGACAGCTAGTTGCTTAAAAAGTTTGAAAAATATCCTTAAGATGTAATAAATCATTAAGTGTTAATCATACGTCATTTTGAACAAAAAGAGCTTTGAACTCAAGCCAAAATAACTAAATTGGGATATGACTTGAAGCATATAACCCATAGAACTTTTTGTTGGCCTTAAGCTGCTTGCACATAAATTTTTGTTTTGAAATATGGCCGCATAAGCGCTTACAAACGCTGCTATGATAAGGAAAAATATTCCGAAAAATTTAGCAGTAAAAAGCATTTTTTTTTCTGTGCATCAATTTCTGATTCCTGTTGATGCTGCAGCGATCCTCTTATATTGGCTTAAACTGCAAACAGCAAAAATTTTGTTGCAATTGTTGTTGTTGCTATGGCTGCTGCTGCCAATAAAGTGCGATTTATATTCGTTTTTGCTGATTTGCTTCGTCTTTGTTCGCTGATTTCATGTTGTTTTTCTTTTTTATTTTCTTATAACTTTTTTTTGTTTTATTTAAGATTTTCTATTTTAAATTTAAATTCTATTGGTTTTTCTTGTGCTGCTGCTGCTGATGTTGTTTTTGTAAGTATGACCACTTGTTAGTTGCAATATTTTGTTGCTAATATCATAACATAACTTACAAAGAATAAAACAACTTTTTGACTGCGAGAAATTTGAAGAAAAAAAGAACCTTTAGCATGAAGTATGATCTGAAAGGCCATGAATTATAGACAGCAATAAATGCAGGATATTAAACAGCAACAGTAACAAAAAAGTTACTGTTGCTGTAGCAAAAAAATATGGGTTTGGCAAAAGATTTTTTTTTAAGGCATGGCGGCAGTAACCTTCACTTAGGGCTCTTGATATAAAACTTTATGAAGGAGCAAAACAAAAACGCATGAGATAAACGTCTATAGAATTATTATTTTTTGTAATTACATCTGTTATATTTGTAGTTTTGTGCTATTACTCGTACAACAAAAAAGTGCTATTACTTATTATTTTTATGGCTCTTTATTTGCTGATCTTATTTCTTTGATTTATAGCTGTCAGACTGGTGGATTAATTATCGATTTGTACTTTTTGCTTCAAACTTAATTTCATAACTATTAGCGATTTGTTTGTTTTCAGACAGCATCTTGATAAGTGCTGCATTTAAGAAACAAATATAAGTATTTGGAAATTTATCTATATCCTACTAAATTTGGTTGTTTTAATAAAAAAAAATTTAAAATAAATAAACGTAAACATCTGATATAACAATTTATTTTTTATTTTTTCTGTTAATTTTTAAGCGGCTTTTTAATTAAAATATCAAAAGAATCATCAAGTCAATAGTGACAGCGCAACATCATATGGCTTTTAGCCAGAAAAACTGTTATACTGTTAACTCAATAACAAGCCCGTTTTTTTTTTGTTGTTGTCGCCGTTGATTGCCAATTCTTGGGTTTTTTTTTATAACCTTAAACTTCCTTATTTGCTTAGGTTTTAAAAAAATTTCTTGCTTTTGATTTTATTGTAATTTTCGTGATCTTCTTCTTTAAAGTGTTGCATTAATCTAAGGCAAAAAATAAAACTCTTTTGAATGCCGTACATATTTTTTAACTTATGTTTTGTGTTGCATTTACAGGGTGGGCCAAAAGATATTTCAGCATGTGAAAATAATTGATTTATATGGACAAAGGTAATTGTTAAAATGATCGTTCAAAGCAAAATACTATACATACCGCGTGTTACCTGATATTTTTTTTGGTGTTAATAATCGACCACATTGCAAATGGTACAGGCAACGCTGTTACTGTGAATGGTGAATGCCAACACACCATAATTACAAACTTTTTCTGACTCAAATTGAATGATATGGATGTGGGCGAAATGTGGTGCCAGAATCAATCAGTGAATTGGCCACCAGGATTTCACATCATAGCACGTCTTTGGGGTTATATCAAAAGTAAAGTTTATTTTAATAAGCCAGATACAACTTAAGAGCTTGCTTAATAACGAGATACATTGGTGAAATAGAGAAGCTTTTATACCAGGATGCCATCCGTAACTGGGAAAAACGGATTGACACATGTCGCCGAAGTCGTGGAGAAGTTTTGACTGATATTATCTGCTACACCTGCTCGATTCCTATCAATCAATAAGCAAATCAAAATCATTCCAATGCAATAATTTTCTATTTACTATTCTCACAGTGAAACACTAAATTGGTCTACTCTGTCGATAGTATCCACTCGATACAATTAAGTGAAAATGTTTGAAAGGGTTAGGGAAAAAGTTTTTACTTATAATAAAATACAGCAAGTAATTTTTTTTTTTTTTTTAAAGAAGGTAACATCCAACTATTGTCGTTCTCATGGAGACTTTTGTTCTTGATACCAATTCAATAGATCTCTGCAAAAAGGTGGGAGCCATTTGATTGAAACCCATTTTCATACAAATAGAGCCGTGTTCTTTTAGTGATGTCTTGTACAAATTTCTATTAGAGCAACATTTAAAAATGAAAGTTCAGAGTGTTATCAAATACAGTTTTAATCTATAAGATATAAATAGTATGTGAATTCACAAATGTTTTATTTGGTATGGCTGCTGTGACAATATTGAATAAGTCTTAAACAACGAAAAACTTTAGCTTAAAATTTGATATTGTGATGAACTAGCAGAAGCTAAATAACGGGAGGACTTAAGGAAATAGGTGCGCCAACTGCTACGTAAACTACAAAAAACTAAAACGATTGATGGCGCTATAAAAGCAAACTTGGTGTGATGAGTTAATTACAACAAGCTATTAAGCTTAACGAGAATTGAGTTAGACAAATGAGCTGGGTTCCTTTAATAATAAAAAAACTTCTTACACCAATTAGGTATGGTAGAACAAAATTCGAAGATAAAAAATAGCATTTAAAGCCAATGCTTTGAAAAATCAATATTTTGGAAGATTTTGTGATGTGACATAAAAATAATTAAAAAAACTTTAAAAATTTCAAGCTAAAAAAGATTAATAACGTAAACATTAGTATGTATTTAAAATAAATAATTTTTTTTAAAAAAAAAGGTTAAACAAAAAACTTAGAAATAATTATATAGATAATTTCGCAAAGCCCAAGACCGAGACCAAAACCGAGACCTGCACAGAACTTTTACAGAAATGTCCAACTAAAAGAAATTCTAAGGAATATCTGCAAATCTACGTTCCATTACTACTAATAATAATAACAGAATTCAACTACTACACCTTTTAGCCTTCTTAGATATTCGGCTTGAAGTTTTAAATCAAAATAATATAACAACATATACATAACTGACAGTGAAAATGATTATTAAAATTAGAGTGCAATTTCTCTCTGTTCTCTTAAAACTTTACTCATTTCCAAGTTTCGTCTGCAAAAGTTCTGTTAATCAACAGTTTTGCTAAATTAAATCATTTCTCAAGTATGAGTATTACTAAAAGACATTAAATTATCAGCATATTCGTTTAACACATCGTTAATTTGTTATTTTGCACTGCCATTTTTCAATTAGTTTTTTTTTTGGTTCTGTTGTAAGAAAAAAATTTCTAAGAATTTTTCTCATAATGAAGTCTAGACTGTCGACCGGCTGCTGTTGACGCAAATGTCAATAGCAAGTCGATGACGACAAGTTTTACGACGCCATGCAAGGAACGCGTTCAGCGCAAAACAAAGTCGGCTTGCGAGCCGTTCGTTGTTCGCCAACCAGTATTGATCGTTAGCCACATTGAAATTGCACAGTTTTGTAGCCTTAAAAGTTCTACTCAAGTTTCACAGCTCCATTTTTTTATTGATTTATTTTTCTTGTTTTGCAATAAGGTGCCAAACGTTTTTAAATTGTTACATTTGCTACTGAATGAAGTCATTTTGGGTATAACATAAGCTTTGATTAAATATGCAGAAAACGGGTGTTATTTTCATATTGATGACTTAATTAATTGTATTTACATATAATATTTATATAGAATTATATTAAAAATATGTACTTTTAATTAGCTAACACTAAAATACGCGTAGTCTTAATAAATGAAAATTCTAAAAAAAACCATTTCAATAGTTTCATCAAGACCCGTGCAGCAAAAAAGCCTAAAAGTATGCAACATGGCATAGTAATAATTGCCTGCAGTTAAATGGTACTAATAAAAACGAATTATAGTAGTTGACATTGCATATTTTTGGGCTGCTTTTTTATTAGTGACATTAGCGAACTTATCTGTTGATAAATTACTTAATGTCTTAATAAAAAGGTTTATAACCAATTGCAAATATATAAAAACCCGCTATATACATATATGCCTCTCAAGCCTATTTATCAACCGTTTTGCATATGTCTGCCCATTTTTATTTAGGCATAAGTCATTTCACAGCATTTTTTATATATTTTTTTTTTTTTTATAAACAATAAGAAATCACAAAAAAGATCATTGAACTGATCAAACAACAGCATTACATAGAAGAAGAAGAACCATAAAATTTTATACGCTTAATTTTTAAGCATTTTATTTGCCTGTGTCTTCCATAAGAGTTGGGGGGAATTGAAAATTAACACGAACCCAATGAGTCCATACAAACAACGATATAGCATTTGTTGGCAGGTAATAATAATAATAATAAGTACTAATAATAACAATAAAAAAAAAATAAATATTTTGTAATCTTTCTAAATAATAAATTGCTCATTAGCGAAATGATCTGGCAAATAAATTTCAAGTATTAGTATTGCCAAACATGAAGCGCGTTCTTACACACGGTTCAAGTTGAATGGTACATTTATTTATTGGATACTTATCAAGTGGATTTTTTACGATATCTTTTTCTTTATTCGGTTTCAGTTTTTTATTTTTATTTTTGATTTTTTGAAGCTTAATTGACAAATAACATGAAGCGTTTTATGGTTTGAGAAAATTGAACTAATGATCGACAGCTGAAGATCATTGCGAATTTATTGTAGGTGATAGGCATTTTGTTTTACTTTTTCTTTATAAAATTATACCAATAAGCCAGAAAGCAAAATTTTAACTAAGAAACAACATTTTAGCAAAGCAAGAGAATTGAGAATTTAAAAAGTACATAAAAAAATTATAAGTATTATTAACGACGTCACTCATTTTTTTTCGTTTTGTTTTTTGAGGTAAACGGAATTATACATATATCAATTTTAAGCTATATCCCATTAAATTCAGCTTAAGAAAGTGCAATTTGTGAATTAACTATAAGTAATTTTAATTTTGGCATGAGCATTTCAGCATGTTCTTTAAAAAGTTATCATCGATAACGTTTACAAAATAAAAGGTTCGCTCAAAATCAATAGCTATATTTTGAAAATATATCATTCTCCATTGATCGGACACATATTTAGTTAATGTTAAGTTTTTCAATCAATATTATCTTAAAGCAAAAGAGTCAAAAATTCGATTTTGGATATTTTTGGGAAATTGCATCAATTACACCGACTTTTTAGTGAGTGCTTGTGTAGGGAAGCAATATGTTATGAATTTTTTTATGTAAAATTTTTTATTTTTAATAATCAGTGGTCAAATTATGTTAAATGATACATAATAAAGTTTTTTTTTTTAATTAGTTTTTCTTTACTTTTGCGTACTCAGAAATGTTTCAAAGTAAATTTTGTCTTTGCTACAAGCATACGAAAATTGTCAGAATCGCAATTTTTGACCAACTTAAGCCCATTTATGCCAAAAGCCAGACGCGATAAAAATAAAATTACATGGGAAACTAGCATTACCCACTTCGCTTCACCTTAAATTGAAAATTTCGTCCTAATTTTTAAAGTCGTCTTTGTGAATATCCTATTTTAAAAATATTTTTGTGTGAGGCCACCCTAAATATGCACTCTAAATAAACGTTTTATAGCCTATGATACCCGCCTGATTGATACTAGCATACTGTAAAAAAAAACATTAAAATCAGTTGGATAGTTTTCGCGTCCGTAAAAGACATACAGACAAAAACTGAATTTTACATAGTAGACTAGCATTACGCTGTGCGCCTCGCCTCATCTGATATAGAAAATTTCGTCTTGATTTTTTAAGTGGTCTTTGTGAAAATGATATTTCAAAAAATTTTTGTATAAGGCCACCGTAAATAGAAGTTTTGTAGCCTAAGCTGTGTCTCATAATATAACAGCTACGTGGTGTAGATTTGGGGTGAATCGATTAGCCGTTCAAAAGATATTTTAAAAATATTTTTTTGTTAAGGGCCATCCTACATATATAACCTAAATATCAGCTTTATAGGCTTAGCTATGCCTTTTTATATAAAAGATACGTGATGTAAATTCCAAGTGAATCGATTAAGTGGTTTTTGTGAAAATACTATTTTAAAAATTTTTGTATGAGGGCCACCCTAAATATGCACCCTAAATATAAGTTTTACAGCCTATGAAATCCGCCTGAGCGATACTAGCAGACTGTAAAAATTTCATCAAAATTGGCCGGATAGTTTTCACGTCCATAAGAAACAGACAGACAGACAGGCAGACAGAAGGGCAGACAGACAAAAACTGAAATGTGTATAGAAGATAATGAAAAAGTCTTTCAAGCATTCGTTTAAACAAAAAAAAAATGTTTTCTTGATCAATATCTCAGTGTCATAATATTTTATACATCAAGTAGTCTTTCGAAATTGAAATTTTAAGCACTTACCATAGAAATCGTTTAAGTAAAACAAGTGATTAAATTTATAAGCTTACCTGTGAAGAAAAAAAAGAAGCATATAATAACATATTATTTTAAAAAGTTATGTTTTATTAAAAAGAAAAAATCAATTATTGAACAATCCTAATCCTTACAGTCAAGTTAACTTCAACATAACAACTCACACCTCCCTTGGAAGCAGTGCGATCAAAATCAAAGTGTTGGTAAAAAAGAATGCGCAAAATGCATAAAGTAAAAAATCAAAATAGGATCAAAAATACACAAAAAAAAGTATAAGACTTTAACTGAATTCTGCAAAAACTTAAAACAAAAAGCGAGAAATTAAAAAACAAAAAATAAAAAACTATTGCATACTGCCCGGCGCTGTGTGTGGTATATGTGACGGACGCAGCTGTTGTTGAGGATCTTAAGATTTTAGAACAAAGCAAAATACAGCAAAATAAAAGTAGTCCCAAACAACAAAAAAAAAAAACAAAAATATTGAATGAAATGTTACACTCTCTGCAGACTGAGCCTTAGAAAATAAGGTTTCTTTGTTGTTTTAATATACATATGTTATAGTTCTTTTTTTTAATTCATAGGGACCACCAAGGTAGTATATTCGTTCTGCTGGCATAATCAAAGGATTTGTTTTTAAAGTGAATTATCTGAAAGTTATAACGTATGGACACCACTTTTTGCTTAGACATGTTGGCTAAGTGATTTCAGATAGAGCCAAAATAATGACGAAACAAATATTTCGTTATTTGAAATTTTTTTAAAACTTTTAGTGTCTTATAGTAAAAGCATTCCTAGAATTTTTTTGAAACAAACCCGCAATAGGTAATTATTTAGTAGGAACTATGCATGACGAAAGAAGTAATACAATTTTTGTGGCGGAAACTTTGAACTTCAATTTTTTAAAAAAAGTTATTTTCTGCTATCACTATCAGTAAAATGTGCAAAGTCTTTTAAGGTAGAGAAAATTCAATCAAAGTTCCGCATGCGAGATCGCGCAAAATCACTTAAGGTTTATATTTTTATTTATCAATTTTTTTGAAAAGAGCAAAAAATAGCTGTCAGGACACTCAAGTTTATTGTACTGATATCTATGTCACTTCTTAAAAATATCAGTTCCAAAGCTACTACTATATTCAAGGGGAAGTGGGGCTCAAACGAAAAAATTGGAGCAGCATCTACATACCCTACATGCTCATTATTTATCTCTATGTATATTCCAAGAATAGAATGCTCTGACTATAGCAACACTATCGGTAAGATGTCTTTTTAACTATGTCATAGCACGAAATCAGTTCAGCGCTTTAGGATCATAGAAAACATTTATTTCCGATAATTTCTTTTGAGTCTAAAAATTGCGAGCACTAGTACTTAGATTGGTCAATATGTTCAGAGTATAGCGAGACATCGTAAGAAAATCTCTCGTGCAACATATAGCCTCTAATTGTTTAACTTCGATAAGCTCACTTTTTGCATACTAGAGATAAAGTTTTATCGCTGTGAAGGACCTAACTTCTTGCCATAAGCAGTGCACTCTAGAGAAAGCCTGCTCCACCAGACAACTTAAGCACTGGTAAATACAGATCTAACCGTAGCCATATAAGTCTTTTGAAAAATGTCTGCTATGATTTTATTTGACCTTTGATGTGATAATGAGCTTTTCGGTCTCAATAAAATGTAATTTTTCGAAATCTTTTTAGACATGCGGTGTGGTGTTTATTATTGGCAATTGAGCATTGAACTTCAAAAGCTGAAAATAATTTTTTGATTTCCTAAACTTAAAATTTTTAGTTATTTAGCAAGTAATTTTTTAAGTTTATTTTTAAACTTACTCAACAAAAATATTTTAAGACAATGTCTGATTAACTTTAGTAACATAATAAGTTATTTTAATAAATATAATCAAACCAGTTGATTGCTTTATATTATTAAGTTAAACTTTCATAAATTATTTGGCTAATGATTATCAGAATGGGATATTTTTTTTATTAATAAGCAATGGGTGAACTGAGACAATATCAGACACACGAAGCGTGCAATACTTCTAATAAGCATTTTTCTTATTTTTTACACCTTTGTGGAACGATAGTCAGAATGCAATGTTGAGTACTCTTGAATTACATTTAATTTTCAATAATGATTATAAGATTATTAAAAAGTCAATTTATCAAAAACTTCAGGATTTATGGTTGTTCCGTTCGTAAAATGTCACTCATACGCCATGTTGTACTATTTATACTGTATATACATTTTAAGCTTTCAATTTCTAAGAATCGATGCGTTTTAGGAATTTTTAGTTACTGTTTTCTTATACAGTTCGTAAAAATTTCCATCAAGATGAACATTTTAACAATGGCTGCAAATGTATCAATCTGAATTACATAGAAAGCAAAAGCGCTTATTTTATACAATCAACTTAAGCACTCAAATTAAGATTTTTCTATATGTATCGCTGCATTATTTCTGTAGCATACGAAAAAACGCATAATATTTTAATCTTATCCCGTTCCTTCTTTTGAAATGCCTTATGCATTTTATGTTTCTTTTATAAGTTTTTGTTTTGCATATTCGCCTTAAAGCCGTTGACGTTTCTTGTCTGTCAGCTTAAGTTTACATTAATTTCTTTTTCGTGAGATTGTTTGCGATTGCGTTTGTTGTTCTTTTAATTTCTATTCAAAAGTTGAGGAGAGAAAAAAATTAAAGAAAAACCCAAAACTTATAATAAAAACAAAGCAGCGCGTCAACTTTGCTTTGTTTATTTTTTCTGTTTTGTTTTTACTTTTTTTTGCATATTCTCAACAATTTCACGCGCCATACATTGGCAAATTTTATCTTTTGTTTTTTATAGTTTTGTTTTTTTTTGCTGTACTTTATTCAATACCATATTTTGCTGTCTTTTTCATTTTGCATTTGCAGCTGTCAAAAGGTGTGCCTTCTTAGCTGTGTTTATTTAACGTTGTGTCGCCGCTTAATATATGATAGCGTTGACAGCATTTTGGGGCGGGAGTGTGAAAATGACAGATGCGTGCAACTGTCTGTCTCTTTGTTTATTAATCAGTCAGTTGGCATAGTGATAACGAGTGAGAGAATATTTAAAATTGAAAAAATAAAACAGCGAGAAATTTGTCCCAGAACACTAGCTTTAGAGACTAAGGTTTGAGCTTTGATGTGATTTTAGACCTACACGCCTTTGGATAGTAATAATTTCTCATGTTCTATTAAGCAACATCTGGCGTCCAAGATAGACGTTTACATTAGATAATGTTAAATGCTTAAGCTTCTTGTAATTAACTTAAGCATAGTAATTAAATCATAGTCAAACGTCATGTTTTGCTTTCCTAACTGAATACAATTTTTAGCTTCCTATATTTAAGTTTGTTGTTTTGCTTAAGCACATAACTGTTAAAATTGATTTTGTACATTTGCGAGACACTTTCATACGTTAGATATTTAAATAATGGCCACCTAATGAAATTCGTTAGACAGGTTAATTAAAAACAATTTACGATCATAAATTCTTTAACAGCAATCTTAAAAGCTGTAAAAGTAGTCTTTAATTTCTTCATAGTTAAAAAATTTTTATTGCTTTGTGAAATTATAATTTTATATTTCTTTCTCCTTTTAAGGCATTCCTTGACGTCCCCTCCTCCACTGACATGTTGATTACATAATTTATTAACTGCTTGAACATTTTGTCCTCTTTATTCTTTAGCTTGCTATGATGTCAATGCTCATACCCACATAAATTGCACAATAAAAATTGCAATAATCATAAAAGTGCATAATATAATGCTGATAAGCGGCATGAGGAGTTGTTGTTGGGCACAAGACAGATTGCATGTATGTGCGCATGTGCGGCGTGCGCATAATTATGTTATATTGACAACAAGTTATGTCCCAAACGGAAGCGAAGGAATAGCACAATAAAATGGCAAAAGAACAAATTGAGAAATTTTACTTGCAAACTTTATTTTGCAATAATGGGCACTTGGGAAATTGTTTTGAATTTTGTTGGATAGGCCATCTGGAAATATCTTTCAACGTTTTAAAATTAATTTTGATATTTTATTGGTTACTGTGAGTAAAAATATTTTAGAAGTCCAAGGCAGTGCTTGGTAAGATCCAAAATCTTTTTTTTATAGTTATAGTTATAGTTATAGTTATAGCTATAGTTATAGTTATAGTTATAGTTATAGTTATAGTTATAGTTATAGTTATAGTTATAGTTATAGTTATAGTTATAGTTATAGTTATAGTTATAGTTATAGTTATAGTTATAGTTATAGTTTTAGTTATAGTTATAGTTATAGTTATAGTTATAGTTATAGTTATAGTTATAGTTATAGTTATAGTTATAGTTATAGTTATAGTTATAGTTATAGTTATAGTTATAGTTATAGTTATAGTTATAGTTATAGTTATAGTTATAGTTATAGTTATAGTTATAGTTATAGTTATAGTTATAGTTATAGTTATAGTTATAGTTATAGTTATAGTTATAGTTATAGTTATAGTTATAGTTATAGTTATAGTTATAGTTATAGTTATAGTTATAGTTATAGTTATAGTTATAGTTATAGTTATAGTTATAGTTATAGTTATAGTTATAGTTATAGTTATAGTTATAGTTATAGTTATAATTATAGTTATAGTTATAATTATAGTTATAGTTATAGTTATAGTTATAGTTATAGTTATAGTTATAGTTATAGTTATAGTTATAGTTATAGTTATAGTTATAGTTATAGTTATAGTTATAGTTATAGTTATAGTTATAGTTATAGTTATAGTTATAGTTATAGTTATAGTTATAGTTATAGTTATAGTTATAGTTATAGTTATAGTTATAGTTATAGTTATAGTTATAGTTATAGTTATAGTTATAGTTATAGTTATAGTTATAGTTATAGTTATAGTTATAGTTATAGTTATAGTTATAGTTATAGTTATAGTTATAGTTATAGTTATAGTTCAATGAAATGGTAACGGCAGATATTGAAAGTTTTTTATATAGTATTGACTCAAATGACTTTGCATGCGATGGCATAAAGTCGATGGTGTTTGGAACTATCTTACGAAATAAAGCTGCTGGGGAGTGGTCTAAGCTGCATTTAAAGGAAGGGAAGCAGATAGTTTCGAATTATATGGACTTGTTTTGAGTGGCAAAAGATTTTATCAAATCATGAGAAATTAAGTTTCAATTCGTAAAAGTCCAAATTTTTCTTCTCTGGCTACAATTTTTTACCAAACTAGCGAATTATGAAAAATTATACTTTAATTTCAGCTGAAACGTTTAGCTTTTGAAAATTTGTGTTTCCATTTGCAATTCATTTTTTTTATTAATCACAAGCAACAGAATACAAAAAGAGTGTGCAACTTGTTTGAAATTCTCGTATGGTCTTAGAAACCAAACAAGTCTAAGATTACAATATAGCAACAACAACAACGACAATAAAAGCTACACTTAATACATTGCTAAGAACCAATATAACAACAACAACGACAACAACAACGACAACAACAACGACAACAAAAACGCAAACAACAATAAGCAGCAAATGAAATTCAATGAATAATTGCACATAAGCAGCAGCAACAATAGCAATGGGAAGAGCAACAAATACAACAACAATATAAAGGGTACTTTAAAGACCCTCATCTTCTAACTAAGCGAGTAACTAACAAGCTTAAGCTAACAATGCCAATACCAACAACAAAAGCAAAAAACAAAAACAAATCGAACAACATACAGACATAGCAACACAGTAGCATTTATTTGAACAGCAACAGTGAACAGCAACAAAAACATCATTTTTCTTTTAACTATTTATACAGCTTGTTGTTGCTAGCGTTGCTGTTACTATCGCTAGCATTGTTGTTGTTGCTGATATTGTCTTTGTAAAGGAAGAAAAAAAACAGCTCGGAGAAGTTGAAGAGCATGGCCAAGAAATGCGACATTACAGCGACAACATGCTTGTTGTTGCTGCTGCTTAGAAGTTGCAATAAACGCGTTTATTGACTTTTCTTTGGTAAAAAGCAACACCAACAACAAAAGGTTGGCATGAACAACAACAACAACGAACGTACGGTATAGCAATGGCGCAAAACACGACATTGTACATTGAATGCAACAACAACAACAGCAACAATAATGCGAGTCACTCGCAACGTATGTTGAGCTGATGATCTTTGGAGCAACAAAATAAAAATAGCAAATGTGCCGTCAACTTTAGCAGAAGAAGAAGTGGTAGCAAAGAGAATAACTTTTTTCGGGAAAAAGCTGGTAGATACAAAACACTAAAAAAGTTTTGTCAAAAAATAAAGATCTAACAATTGAGCTCTAAAGTTTTCGGTCATTTCTACATATAAAGACATCCTTTGGAATCTTGTCAAAGTGCAGACTTTTTGGTGGTGAATTATAAACTGCAAAATATTTCGGTTACCCGCTGAGTTATGGAGTGTCTCACGCAAAAGTGAAAACAAAATTGAGTTCTTTATTTAGTGGCAATATTATGCGAAGCTAGTAACAGCTAAAACGGGTTCATGAAAAGTTTTCAAAATGAAGAAGGGAATAAACTCTTAACGTCGCTTGTTAGAACTCAAGTGGCGGTAAATCAAAGATGTACGAGATGGTGATACAACAAATTGTTGCATTCATATTGCGGTGATCTTTTTTATGACATTTAAAAATTTTAAAAATAAACAAAGCTTTTGAGTGCACTGCAGGGATAACTTTCATCTCTTTTTTTATTAACTCTACACCCTATTAATGCGCGCTATTTAGTGTAAACCAGCAGCTATTTCAGCAACAGAACAACGTTTGTTGTACTCATAAAAATGTGCAAAACATTTTTAATGACATCACGACAGCGACAAAGCTACAACAACAACAAATACTTAAAACAAACAACATCAGCAGCAACAAAAGTAGCAATATCGCATACAGATTGTCGATCAGCAATAAAAATGTTAGATTTCTTGCAATTCTTAAAAACAACATGGCTTCGTTCGCTACGAAATATCTTACAGCTGTTGTGAGCTGTTGCTGATGTAAGTGCTGACATTACACTGAGAGAAACATATTATAAACTTAAGCAGAAAAGCGAAATTTTTTTTAGTTATTTAGTTATTTATTTGTTTCTTGAATAAATAGTGAAACAAGATATAAAATCTTATAATTACACCACTAGTAACTCACATAGCCAACATTATCATATACAATCAAAGCTTAAACTGTAGTTATAAGTTCTATAAACATAAATTTAAATATAAACATGAAGAGAAAACCACATAAAAAACATAAAAAAAAACATAAAAAATCATAACTCTAACGAGATTTTAATTATAATAATAAGTCCATGAAGATCTGATTTTTTGCAGCACACATTTTCAATAAAATCTTTGTTTGTCATTTTTAAGCGGCCAATAATTAAACTGAAATATTATTGTCCAACATACAAAAATTATCAAGAACCAATTGTGTTTTAGATGCTAGGTATCATCGAGGCAAAAATATACGTATCCACATGAGAAACAAGACCACATTAAATCTATCTAAGAAATCAAATTTCCAAAGCATAGCTCTTTATTCATTAAGCGCTAATTTTATAAAACTTATTTTATCATTGATCGCTTAATCACTATGCTTTTATGTATAACTTTATATCAGACGCTTTTAAAAACACTAACTGCAATGAAAAATTGGGTTAGTTTACATTCAACGATAAAGCGATATACATATGTCATTAGCACAGCTCCGATGTTAACTTGCCCAAAAACGTTCATTTTCATCAGTAGCTTAAGCATTTCTTATAGTAAAATATTGCTTTGATTAATGGCCTCAAAAGTATTTTCAATTTTTGTAGGAATACGTTTTGCAGTGTATTGGATATGTAAAATACTTAAAGAAAATATAAAACAAACAAACAATTCTATCGAAAAATGTTCAGACTATTGCAAATTTTTTGCATAAAGAAAAGGTACCTTTGAAGTAATTTTAATTAACACGCTCAACTCGCTAATAAACTAAAACGTCAGCTGGTGTGAGAGAAATTTTAGAGTAGAAATTTTTATTTTCACTATAACTGGGGATATAGCAATTGGCAGTGAACAAACAGTTAAACAGAATATGTTAAAAAGAAACACAACAGCAAAATCTAAGCAAACCAAATACTAATAAAAGTTGCTCATTCCTTGCTGCCACTTGTGGCAAAAACATTGTGGCGCCACTAATTACACATTCCACACGCTGTACATTTAAGGTAGTAAAGTGGCGTTAAATACTTTTTTAAATGGCCAACATTGTTATTTTGCTGCTGCTTGTGAATTAATGTTGATGATGATAGTGACGCCGACGATAATGATGATGGTGTTGATGATTATTATTATATGGTTGCAATGATAAAACTTGAAGGCAGCTTGGAAATAAAGTTCAGAGATTAAATTAAAGCTGAGCAAGAGAAGATGTTTGAAGTCAAAGTAATGTATAGCCTTTTTGAGCATGAATTTGAAACGATCCAAGTTTTATTAAATTTTTTAAAATACATAAATACAAATTTAAAACTCTCAGTAGTAGAAAACTACAACTGGCAACATGTTCATTAAGCGGCCATTATTAAGATCCATATATTATTGTAAAGCCAAAAAATGTGATGTAAGTGACCGATTACTTTTGAGTTCTAGCATATATCGAATATAAGATATCACCAATAAAGACCTTAAAAACCAAAAATTTCTGGTTTTTTTGGAAGTTGTGTGTTACTCATACGTCATGTTATGCAAAACAAACTTAATTATAACCGAAAACAAAACGAACTACACAACTCCAGCAGTTAAAATAAAAAAATCTTTCGTAAGGGTGCCATAAAACCAAGGCCCCCATAAAAATCTAACATCATGTCATCAAATGGTAAATTTCTTTTCACTGCTTCTTAGTTTGATTTTAGGTACTTGTTACTTACAATTGCTACTGCAGTCATGAAGGCAATAAAATAGCAGCAGCAACAATGACACTGATGCTTTCGTTGATATTGATGACATCGCAAAGGACATTTAACAACAGATCAACGTGAACGGCGACATGTTTTTTCTACTTTTTCTTTTATTCCAATGCTGCTTCTACTTTTATCTTTGCAAAGAACCTTTTTTTTTGTAATACTTTCAAATTCAAGTTCAATACCATTTGGTAGCGACAACTATTGCTGCTGGTTGCCAATTCGTTAAATGATCGAAAAGCGATCAGTGTATGTTGAGTCGAAGCGCAGCATGTGGTGTCGTCTTCCAAGAACCTACGATCGCGCACGAACACTTACAAAGCAAAGACATGCAATCCAATGAATGCAGAATGGTTGTTTTGACTTTAAAGCAGGCGTTGAAAATGTTTGTTTCTACTGGTGATGTATGTTAAGAATTTTTTTTTTTTCATGATTTATTCTACATATGCTGGGTAGAAGCGTGCTAGAGCATCGCGTTATGGTGTTACAAGGATGTGACGAAAGGATTTTTGTGACATTTGAAATTTTTTGTTATAGCATACTTTAAGAAATCAAAATTTCAAAAATCATGCAAAAGACTTTTATTTACATAGCTCAAAAGCATTATGTTAAAAAAGTTAATTTTGCAATACTTCAGCCAAATCAAATATTTTTTGTTACGGAAAAAAGTCTTTCTAATGACGGTTTTTGTGCGCAGCCATTAACTAAATCTGAGTATTATTTAAGCACATTCAATGTCAGATAAAATTATCAACAACATATTGCCTCTTTAAAGTATCGATCTTCAGACAATATAGTTTGAAACCACAACAGCAATAGAAATGATTGTTAATAAATGGCGATGGTTAATAATGACTCTTACGTCATGGTAGAGGGTTGAATAATTTTTCATCAATAATTATGAGCAAAGATTTTGCAGTAGCAAATACTGCTTTAATTGTGACAGTTTAGTATAAGTGAACGAACAAAAACTATTTCTTTGAATAAATGATTTTTTTTAACATGCATAGAAGAAAAGAATCTTATATATAATCAAAATTAAGTTAAGTTGCTATGCCAATAAATGTGCTAACTAAATTGTTGCATAAAAGCAAACTTTCACTATTATAATACAGCAACCATTGTCTAAACCAACATACTTCTTCACATCAGTTACAAGTTCAATTGCATTGGTCTTATGACACAATCAATCTTAACTTAAACCCATATGCTACTAACAGTTGCGTTAACTATGTAGTTCTAGTAAAAACTAAAAGTTGCTCACACGTCATGCTAAGCTGAGTAAAATTTCTTAAACATTTTTTGGTATAAAATCAAATATTTGCTGTAACAGCGTTAATATGCAAAAGCTAAATTTACTTCTAAGGCACAAAAATTTTAATAAGCAAGCAAATTATCTGTCACTTATAAATTAAAAATTAAAATTTTGCGCTAATTTAGAAAATGTTAATTTATAAACAAAATAATTATGTATCAATTTGTAAATATGTTCGCGAAGGAAATCACTTCATTTGAGAATAAAACTTATAATCTCCAGAGAAGTCCCATATTCTTGTGGAGCATTTTAAAAGCAACTTAATTGTTAACAAAATCCAGGTCCATCGTAAGACTTCAAGATTGCAAACTAAAGCTGTAACTGAAGCATTTAGTAATTGAGAGTTATCGATTTCACAACAAAATGGAAATTTTTTCTATGTCAATTATTTTGTGTGTCAAGAGCTTTTGTAAAAAAAATAACATAAAATAAATTTTTATTCTGAGGTTAGATTGAAAAGCACATTCAGCATCTACAATGCATCGGTCTGAAGACACAAAATCTCAGAAAGAATAAAAAATATTACTCATACGTCACGTTAAGCATTACGAGCATTTTTATACATTTACTGTCATAAAATTAGAGGTTATCTTTACATAATTTTCTGGTGAAATATTTTAATCGCTCGACTTAATAAGAACCAGTTTTCAATGGATGAGTCTTACTAAAATTAAATTAAAAAAATTAGAAGGTGATTTTTTTTTAGTTTCATGAGTAGTCAAAAAAATTTCGCATGGATTTAAGCAAAACTTAGCTACATAATTAAAATATAAATCTGTCAGTTCAATCGTTATGCATATTAATAACATTTCAGCTAAACACAACACTTTATTAGAAATAAAAACTATCTACAGCTGCATTTCTCCAGCGGCCATTATATAAACTCATATATTATTTTAGAGCAAGCAAGAATAAGGAAAATTTACTGCAAGCTATATATTCTAGATAGCATCGGTGCCGAGTAATGACAGCTTCAAACTATAACAGTTGCAAAGATAACTAAATGTTTATAATACGTCATGGTAAACAGAGTGTGTTTTATTTTTGCGCATTATAAACAGAGCAAAACTTTTGCCAAAAAATATACCAAAATCTACTTTTTACCACTTTTCTTTATCAATTTGTGGCAAGGCAAGCCAAATATTGAACTTAACATTCTCTAAACTACTTTAAATTGCTGCAGCTACACTAAAAGAACAATGATTTAAAAAAAACAGCTATTTCGTTTCAGCATAAATGCACAAAAACGATATGAAAGCGCATAGAATCAACATAAAAATGATATTTTAAAAAACCGTGAAAGCAACTTAAAAAAATAACAAAATGGTGCATAAAAACTACACAAAATAAACACTATTCATGCCGGAAATAGCAAAAACAATAGAAAGCAAACGGAAGTAGCAGCAGCGAAAAGGAAAAAAATAGGAGCAAAATATTACATAGAAACAAAAGTGGAGAAAAAAAGGATGTTAGCTAAAAGCGCAATGTTCCGGCAGTTGGTTGCAACAGCGGCTAATGGTGCGCTGTTCCACTAAGACACTAACATTGTTTTTGTTGGAAACAACAGTGTAGCATCAAAAACAAAGTAGCAAAAAGTGTTTGTACAAAAAAAATGCTACAATATTGCAAACAATGAATGTTAATGGCTCGCTTTCTGCTCACTCTATTTGAAATAACAAAATGAAATCCGATATGCAAATAAAATTAATTTGTTCGTTGCTGTCTAGATTGAAAATAGCAACAAAAATATAGTACTAACTATGTAGTAAGTCTGTGCACAATAGGGTGGAAAGCTACTGCTATTAATGCTATTACGGGGAAGCGAGTGAAATTGAAGTTGTACGTGGCAATATGCATTCTGTTTTATTTTGGCAATTTGGACCAAATTAAATGTCTGACAAAAAGGTCGAATGAACTAATAGAGCTGCTTGGGAAATGCAAGTAATTAAGAGCAAAATGTTAGATAGTGAAAATATTGTTTTCATATTTGCAATTAGAAAAGAGATAGTGTAAGTGATGCTTAGAAATAAATTAAAATAGAAAAATCATTTGAATACTTACACACAATATATAGGATATATACTTTTTATAGCAAACATACCTGAAAAATATAAGAAACAAAATTAATTAATTCTAAAATAGATCAGCAATGGAAGTTAAAAATGATATTTATATTAGTCATGCTGTATAAAAAAAACTTTGAATTTATGCTCTGATAACTAAGTGGCGATAAGTAGTAAAATGCCATTAGTCTTCGTCATTTTTGTTGACTACAAGATAGCTGACTGTTTTATATAGCTTGAAATTATAGCCACACACTTGCTTTAAACGAACTGAAATAACGACACGGGTGGAGCCAATCAATTATTTAATTTTTACTATTTACTGCCGGTTTTACAAAAATAAAAACTTAAGATTATTATTTTAACATATAGGTTTTAAATTGCATCGAATTGAGCTATGAACGTTCCAAACTATAACAATTTCTGCTGAGTTAAGTCTTCCTTCAAAATTTTAACTAGAAAACATAGCAGCAATTGATTTTGCAGTCAAAGTCATAAAGAAACTAAATCAAATCGTTAAAGACCAACTACAACTAGTAAAGGTAATATCTTCGGCCAGACCGAAACTCACATAC
This sequence comes from Meiosimyza decipiens, assembly GCA_963680825.1. Lineage (NCBI taxonomy): Eukaryota > Metazoa > Arthropoda > Insecta > Diptera > Lauxaniidae > Meiosimyza > Meiosimyza decipiens. The sequence goes on from OY804258.1 coordinate 45,312,033, forward strand.
CCTACACTGCATTAAAATTACTACACTGCATTAAAATTACTTTCTAATGAATTTTAAAAATATATTGAAAATTAATTACCTAAAATTTTTATGAAAATCGTATGTGCCAATTGTGAGTTATACGAAATCAAAATTATCAATTGTTGAAAAGTGCCACGCCCAACTTTTCCAATTCCGCTCACTTTAAGCACAATTTAAGATATTTATGATCTGTATCCGTGTATTTAATTTCATCAGAATATATTGCACGGTCAACGAGTAATGGTGCTATGAAAGTTAAAATTTAGGGCTGTGCCACGCCCTTTTAAGAGCCTTTGCAAATTTGAAACCTAGCCCAATCTTAATTTTGTTCACATGTTCAACAAATCACCAAGTTTCATCAAAATCGCAGCAACTTGTTTCAAAATGCGCAGGGGTATATTTAGATAAAGCATGGGCGGTGGGCGTGGCCATAAACCGAATTTGCCCATTTTTACAGACAGATAGACAGACATAGCTATAACGACTCAGGTGGTGACACTGATCAATAATATATACACTTTTCTATACCTGCCACGCCCCCTTCTATGCGTTACAAACGAAATAACAAATGACTCTGTGTAGTGTATAAAAACAATAAAACACAGCTCAATGGATGCCGGAGCTTAAACAACTTAAGGTAAATATTAGACGGCTATGTAGAAAGTTCAAATCAATTAAACCTAATCTTAATGGAAATAAATGAAAATCGTGAGCTATCTTTTGTGAAGATCTAGAAGAGACTGCAAATGCTTTCATCCGAGCATCCAGCTGTCCTAAAATTTCAACTTAAGTTTGACGATTCGTACTTTAAAAACAACCTGAAAAATCTTGGGCTCACTCTGCTCTAAGCACATTAGGAAGCATCTTTGCAAATTATAACTCGACGTGCTCATCCCATGGCCAGCAAAAAGAGAATTTTGGTGAACTTATCTGCGAAAAAATGCACTTTAGGAAATAAACACTTTCAGTCCTTTTAAATTGCATAGATGAAATAATTCTCACAATGCTATAAAAGTCTTTAGTGGAAAGAAGTTAAAGTGTTTTATGGTATGAGAAATTAATGCTTCTCTCTCTTACATGAATTTTTATAGATATATGTATTATATGTATATATATTAGGCTATAGGAATGACATGGTCCTGCAAACAAACTCTTAAACATAACCTAGTCATACAACATGTTGCACCAAAGTAACTATGAGTTCAAACAGCAGTACTTTAGCTGCGTTATATCTTATGGCTCATGTTACTTCAGCACTTTAGTTATCTCTGAAATGTTACATGTTAATATGCAATTTCTACAACATGCTGCCTGCAACACTGTACCATTTGCTGCAAATGTGTGCCTACATTTTATAGCCTGGTCTTTTATAGCTAACATAAAGAGTTTTACTGCTTCACTTTTAATTGTTACAACAAACATAAAAAATTTACGCACCTAGTTGTTACAATTTTAAAAAAAAAACTTTTTAAAAAAATAATATATATCTCATTTAAATTGCATGACACGTCCGCAATGGCCTCAGGACTTTTAATAGCTTACATGTCATTGCTTGTTGGTGAGTAATTTACAGTACGGTCATTTGAATTGTTTGCATGTTGTTTCATTTAAATTATCGCTATTTCGATTATTTCATTATTTTCGTTAACACAAACCATAAATTGCATAAATTGCGATTTATATTTTTATTGCATTTTTTGTTTGTTGATATTGATGTTTGCGCATTATCTGTGTGCAACAAATGTCATAATTGATTCTTTCATTATTGGGTATTTTATTGTTGTTCACATGGCTTGCATACGAGCTTCACACACTTTAATTGTTTTTGTTATATTCACTTAATGTTTTGTGAAGTTTTATTGAATACTTTCAATTTTTAAAAAAAATATTTTATAACATCAAAAAAAATGTATTAAAAAAAGTTTTTCAATATAAATTGGCAATAAAAAATATTCCTATAGTTTTCCACAGTCATTCGCTGAATTTCGTTTTGGAGGAGTTTTCCTCTGCTGCAGTTGAAACGCATCAGCAATTTTGTATGTAATTTTAAACAGCTTATATTACGTTCAACTGCTAGTCATTAAATTTAATTGAAAATCAAGTCAATTTGATTGCAACACGTTCAGTAAATTGCAGCAATTCGCACCAAGCAGCATAAAGCTGTTGTACTTGTTGCCTCTTATGTTTGCCACAAATTTTCTCGTGTGGCTTTTTGAAGGCCACCACCAGCAGAGTAGTAGACTCAATCACATTTTTGTGGCTGAACAATAAACAATCAAGTTCAGCACACAGTGTTGCCATGCAGTAAGTCAAATACATCAGACAAATATTGCATGAAAAGTTTTTCCTGCCGCACAGTATACTTTTTGGAACGAAGTTTCTTAATAAAATCCACCTGTAAAGCTTAAATTTTTCACCTACTGGTTGAATATGGTATTACGTCAGAAGTATCGCAATAGATCCAAAAGACATGGGCTTCTTATGATCTCAAGCAAAGTTTATATTTCGTCAGCTTTTGTACTAGCTGAAGCACTACATGGCCTTTGTTTAAAGCAAAAGTTTTTTCTTAAGCACACAAAATTAAACAAAAACTCGCAGTTACAAAGTCTCCAAATGATATCGCAGCTTAGCTATTGAAGTATGTGTGCAAACATATTTTACCACACGCGTCGTATGAGCAACATTCTGTTCATGTTAATGATTTCTATAAATTCTGATCAAATTTAAACTTCGCATGGTAGTCAGAAAATAATTTGAGTTCATATTATAACAAAAAACAGAGCCCGCATATTGGGCTTAGGCAATAAATTGAATAAATTGATAGGCAATAACGCACTGCCGTCATTACGAATATCCTGAATATATGTTCCGGGGTTTCAGGCAAATTTTTTGCTTAAGTATTTACATCTTTCAGCGGCCAGCATTCAATATTAAAAATTACTCTCTTGCATGCAAAGTACAAAAATAATTACGAAGACACAGAGATTCAGCGTCACATCGCAGCTGACACATTGCAGTCTTTGCTTAAATTTTCTTTGTTACAATATGTCGTATAAATATCATTTTATATGAATTATTAACTTTTTATAGACAAGACCAAACTTTTATTTTCGAAGGAAATGCAAAAATTTCATGTACACAATTTCTGATACTTTCTGATACGCACCATCTCATATCATTCAATGCTAAAATATAAGATTTAACTCGAATAATTATTTTTTATTATTGCAACTGATTTAAAATGCTACCCCTCTTAGGCACTTTTATTATCCTCAAGCATATAAAGTTTAAAGAAGAACTACAACGACGCATTGGTTCCAAACCAAGATATTGAAGTCAATGTTTGAAATGCTAATGCTGAGAAGTAAGAAATTGAAACTCTACATTACGTTATCAAAATGATTTTTTTTTTGAAGGTAGCCTTCGTAATTTCATTATTCTATGTGATACCGCAAGCGGTCAATTTCGAACTCACAAATTAATTTTAAGCGTACAAAAGTCAACAAAATTCATGTAGGTTCCATATCATATATAATGTTCCTTCAGATCCACTTGTCGTGTGAGTTACATAAAATTTATTAAAACAAAATTTCAAATCTACAAATTGTTTGATTGATTTCATAGATTTCAAATGCACAGCCTAAAGATGCCATAACCTGCATAAGCATATTCTGCTAAAATAAATCTCTTAAGCATTTCCCTTATTATCAATTCTTAATTTACTTTGTGATTAATAAGATTTGACTTAAGCGCGCATTGTCAGTCAGTTTATAAGTGCAATCAACTTTTTAGTACCATACGCTGGACAGTTGAGCAGACATTTTGGACAGTCGGACAAACCGACAAACGGACAGCTGGACAGATAGCTGAGCAATTGCTGCACATGCTGCAGTTCTTTTTCAACTTTGTTCAAAGTTGAAAAAAAAACAAAAATCTCTTACAAGAAGGTTAGGCCAAAAATAAAAAAAAAAGACTTAAAAGGCTTGCGACCGCCAAACCTTTGCAGCGCCGCTTTCAAGTTTACAGCCAAGAAAAAGAGAGAAAAAAACACAAAACGAAAGCGATGGATGTTGGCGATGAAAAACATGGCAGCATCAAATGTCGCTGCGCTGTTACGTTTTAAGGATTAGCGCGAGCACTACCAGCAGTCGTCAAAGATTGCATGCCACTGCTGCGTCTTCGTTTTCGTGTCTTTTGCGCGTTCAACCTGAGGGACCCATTTGATTTGTGATTTTTGCTGATACAAAAAAAAAAAAATTTTTTGGTTTATGAGTTGTCATGCAAAGAAATAAATCATCGACATTGAAGAAAATGTAATTTATGTTAGAAAAAGGGAAATTTATTTTTCAGCAAAAGGGAAATGTACGCAAGTACTCAAGACAGCCAGCTAGCACAGGAAAAATGTGTCGGCAATGAAAATTTTATTACATTTACATATGCTATTTTTGGTATTAAATTTAATAATCAGACCCCCTCCTGTATACGACTATTTTCATAGCCACTCAAGCATCAGTAGCAGCTGAATTCTGAAAGGTGTGAAATATCTTTGTGGTTAAAGTTTAATGGAAATATCTAAAGTGGCCATAAAATCACTTAAAGATGCCAGGTACGAGAAAATCAGTATCCAGAAAACTGGCATAAAAAAAATTAAGAAAAGAATAAAAAAAAGCACGTTAATGAAAGAAAATCAGAAAATCAAATGAAATTCAATATGACGCAGCCGGCACAGACCACACAGCAGCGCATCGAAGCTAATGGAGTGTGCAGCAGCAGCGATAGGCTGAATTACTGGCTGCTGATGGTGCGTAACATAGCGACGAATAAACAAAAAACACTGACGAGATGACACATAAGAGTGGTCAGTTGGAAAAAAGGTATCGATAGCTTATTAAATTTATAAAATAAAATCAAATTTTCTCGATAGCAAAATCAATCGATGAAGATTGTGCAGCAGTTTGTGGGATTTCGTCACAAATTGAGATGTCTTTATTTTTTGAAATTAATCATTTTTATTTAGACCCAATTTCGCTGCGCTACTACTTTTAGGGCATTAGTTTTTTTAAAATTATATTTTTAAAGGCAATTTTTAGTATCGATACCTGGTATCTTGTTATCAAAATAATTTGTTAAAGTGCACGGTTAAGCGTTTGGTCGACTCTATAGAACAAATTTTGTTACCGTTGAGTGTTACGAACAAAATAACACTTAAGTGGCGAGACGATTGTAAGAAAAACAAAAACTTTTAAAACATTTTTGCAGCAGTAGTTGTGTACCATATGCCTGCAACTTGGCAGTAACCGCTAGTGGTAACACTTTGCTGCATCAGAAGATTTTTAAAGTTTAAATTTATATGAGTTTTTTTTTTTAATTTGTTGGAGTTTTATTGGGAAACATTGAAGAATCTTAGCGGTTATAAAATCATATTAGTTGGTTTATCTTAAATTTGACTAACTTGATTTTGTGTTAAAAATTATGGGTTGCTCTTTACGTGGTGAAGGGCCTGAAGTAAGGTGGCTGAAGATGATATTTCTTAAAAGCTGCTTAGCAGAATTGAAAAAAAAAACTTAGAACTAAATAAAAAAAGAAAAAATTTTTTTTGGAAAATTCTAAAAAAATTGTCACTAAGCTACTTATCTGAGTCGAAATCGGTATTTTTCTTCTTTAGGTGATTTTTTTTTTTGATTTTTAGCAATTTTGCTGAAGTTCCTGATAGAATTATTTCCATTTCGTTTCTGAGCAATTCGGCCACAATGTCTTTCGTGATTTTTAAGTTTTGAGTGACTAAACAGTTATGAAATTTTAGGTACATTTGTACTTTTTTCGTCCTAAAAACCCGTCGTCAGTACATTTGGCGCGTTTTCAGTACATTTTCGGTACATTTGGACAATATATAATAATTAACTTTATTTTTTTTAGTAAAATGAAAATAATATAATTCTAGATAGTGTAGGTAGACATTTTGTAATATACTGTGAATTATAGCTCATTTGGCTAGGGCTTTTGAGATGCCAAAAGTGAGAACCTTTTTTTAAGTCACTTTTAGAAGAATTTTCTAAATTTTAATAAAATTGGGTATTCAAGACAAAAAAGTACATTCGGCCTCTAAAAACTACTTTTCAAGTCTCAATTCAGTACATTTTCACAAAACCGGAATGCCATCACTGGACAATAACCTTAACGCTGCTTACAATTTTTTGATGCTAGACTGAACCATTTCTTGTATTTATATGAAATTTGGTCTTATTACTTTAAATAATTCGTTCAGTATGGCGTCTTAATCTATGGAGAGTGTCACGCTCACTTGCAAAAATTTGTCAATTTCTTAATCAGAGCTTTCCCGAAAAAATTTTTACTATTTGTGTGAAATTTGGTTTCACTATCTTACATTATTTTCTCACTATAGCGTTTTGAGATTCTTATGCCTGTTTGTGAGGTACCACGCCCTCTTTTTGAAATTCGCATACTTTTTGTTCAGAGCTTGTCCAAGTTATCCTCAATATTTGTGAGGAATATGGTTGAAAATGTTGCATATGTAGGCGGTAGGCGTGTTCGTGAACTGATTTCGTTCATTTTCAATTCCAAGAAGCTTGCGTGAAGTTGTAGCTTGTGTAGTAAATTTCATTAAATTATCTTGCGTGATTTGCCGTGATCGTGATCGATTTCCACAGGCAGACAGACGGACATGGCTATATCGACTCAGGTCGTAACGCTGATCACAGACCGTCACACTGCCTGAACCCTGCTAACAGCCTTATGTAATAAAGTTAAGTTACTACAAAGAATATTGAAATATTTTAAATTTTGAATTTTTTTCTTGAGCAATGATCATATTATAATCATACCGAGCTTTGTAGTTTTATTAAGACCATCACATATATATGTGATTCTTCATGGCTTTCAAAAATCCTCGAACCTAAATTGGTCTTACGATAGTGTCCAAAATAATTTTCTTTAAAAAATTTTCATAAAACATTCTATAATTCTGACTATCATAGAGCAATTCAAGCGTGACTTATGCAACAGCATCATAGACGTCATCATTTGAAAGTGCACTCTAGCGAATACCACATGCAAGACCATGGCACACAACTCAGTGACTGTAACACTCCATTAACACCGTGGCAAATTAACAACACTTCATGCCTTTTTATACCACGTTGTCAACGTGTTGATTGCTTACATGTCTTAATCCGCTAGACGACAGCACAAAAAAGTTGGGAATTTTTCTTGTTGTTGTAGAAGTTACCACAGGATTTAGGCAACCGAAGGGTATAAACCGCTGACTACGCTCAAGTTGCTGACAGAGGGCGTACAATACGTAATTATGACGCGTTACGAAACAATACATTTTTACAAAAAAAAGATTTAAAAAAACGTAGAAAAAGTGTGAAAATACAATAAAACTTTCAACTGTCAGAACATAGCCTTGAGCTGTACATAAATGAGTATTCTCTTGTGTTTTGCAGGATGCTGCACTCGGTTTACACTCATGCTCAAATGAATATGAATATGACTTTATTATTGTGGTACAGAAAAAAATATCAGAAAAAGGGCACAAAATAAGGAATCACCACAGAATGAAAAAACTGTGCAGGATTTATATGACTGCTGACATTTTATTAAGCTTACAATCATTCGTGCAACGTATGAGGAAATTTTATAATGTCAATTATACTTTTACAAGAAATGTTTAAAATTAGATGAACTATTAAAAAAGAATAAAAGATAAAAGTCAAATTTATTTCCTTTTAAATAAATCAAAATAAATTGACAATATTGTCAACAACGCTTGTTGCTGTTGCATACTAAAAGTGCTGTCAACAGCATGGCAAAGAAGAAAAAAAAAATAAAATGTTTTATTACCAAACACATGACATTTTCACCAGCCTTTAAATAGAACACAAGACAAAATACGAGTGCGCTGAGCAGCAGCGGCTTATTATGCGCTTGAATTATCTCTAAACAGCAATAGCATTTCGACAGGCCAACAACAAATGAGCAGCAACAGCAACCCTGTTTATTGGCTTCTACCACAGTAAAAAGGCCTTTAATTACTATGGTACGCTGTTAATTTTCGTCTTAACCAAAACTAAATGCATTCGTTACATTGAACTTGACTTTGGCAGATAACATGCGAGGTACCCTTACACACAAACATCCAACTAACTAACTGCCTACCAATGCTGTTATCCTTTTTGCCACACAAAATTTTTCATGGGTAATTAGTGTACAGAGCGGCCATATTTAAATAAATTCTAGTTAAGACGCTAGCGATAAAATGAAGTTACTTCGAGCTAAAGTGCACTGTGAGAATTTTCTGCAGAATGTGCTGTTTGCAGAATACTTCAAGTATCAGCCACTTCTAGCATAAAAATCACTCAGTGTGCTTGTATTTGAAATACTCTCTGCAAATGTAAAGGGTATAAAGTCAATTTCTTGCATTTGGTAAACTAGGCGCAGCAAATTCGTCTGCTGCTACGCTAACCCTGTGCCGCGTATATGAGATAAAAGGATTACATGACGCGCGCATAAAATGACTTTTGACAGTTCGCTTAGATTAGAGCTTCAAAAAATAAAACAGAGCTTTAAGACATTCAGTTTGAGTAAAAAGAAAAAGGTATCTACATACCAACTACAGACTCTTCTTGGTCAGAATTTATTTGAAAAATGTTGCCGCTTTGATGTTTTGCATCAATGAATATGCTCCGTATATGCCCAGTAAGTACTGTGTATTTGTAAAAATAGGGACTTTTTTATTTTAAAGCGATAAATTTAAATGGCTCCGTTCGCTCATGTTAATTGGTTTATGTCAGCAGTAGGATTAGGTTTAAGTACAAAATCAAGTCGATGAAAAAATCAGCTATCTTTCAGCACATGATTTTGCATGGTTTTTGTAGAGCAACTCGTATGAAGCTATCAAAACTTACTTTTTTTAAAAAAAAATCATTTTTTAGCTCATGTGTCTAAATTATATCGATTAAATTAGAATCATTGGGAATAAACATAACAAAATAGCAATTGGCACCTACACTAAAAGCTAAACTGGGAAAAAATAAAAATAAAAATCAAACCGAAAAAGCGAATTTGTCAATATATTATCGAATGCTATCGAAAATTATCGTTATAAGTCGAATGGTGTAAAAAAACTATGAAGAAATCTATAAGGTTCGGATTTATCGCTTGGTATCTATAAACATTGAAAAACTCTTAGGGTATCAAAATAGTCGATAGTCGAAAAGTCATCGAAATACATCGAAAAATCGATAAAAGGCCTTAAGTATTGCGAATTTCAAAAAGCTTCGAATATTATCGAAGGAGTCTTACGAAGTCGAAATATATGTAGTATCGGTAATCATCGAAAAGTCGTTTGTATCGGATGGTGATGGAAAATATCGAAAATTGATCAGAATAATAAAATTCGATTAAGTCAAATAGTAAAAACACCAAACAATACACTCAAAAAATTTCGAAAAATACGATAAAAGTTTTTCTGTATCGATATCGCAAAAGATATCGAATGGCGTCGAAAAATACTGAAAAAATCGATGGATCTCAAAATGTATCAAATGTAACCATACAACATGGGAAAGGTCGACAAGAAACAAATTGTATTGAAAAACATCAAAAGAGCGTACGAATAAATAAAAAGTAAAGTCAGAAAGTATCAACTTGCTAATCTTTGTATCGAAAAATATAAAAAAGTCTTAAAATTATGAATAATCTCGAAACCGAATTGTATTGGAAATAGACAAAAAAGTCTATGATAGTGTTGCAGTAAAGCATAGTATTGATAAGTCTAGCCTTAGAAGCTGAAGTTTTGTGTAGCATCAAAAAGGTCGACCAAAGTCAAAAAGTATTCAATAGATGGACATAAGTCGAAAAATATGGGATATACCAAAAAGTTCGATACTCAAACATTGAATGTGCTACCATCGAACAATATATCATTTGAATCCAACAAAAAGAATTAATCTTTAATATCACCGTTTTAGTCTTCTAAGTTAAACAAAAAGTATAGGCGGCACATTTATCCAAATCAGTTCAGTAGCTCAGAATCAACGACTAAACTAAATTTTTGATAACAGCGCCCCCATTGATATCCCAATACAACTCTGCTAAGAAACTCAACGAGTGGAGTAGCTTGTAGTCATTATAGCAGCTTCTTAGCAATGCTTACAAGCTGATGTTATTGCATAAGTAGGCGTGGCACAGTTCAGTAACGCTTTTATAAAGAAACTATTCATGCAAATAGTATTTAGCGCATTTCGAAAAAAATGCAAAAAATAAAAATGCGATACAAAGACGCAGTCACGAAATTGGGCGTAGCACCTCCCATACAAGCAAAATCTTTCATACGGAAACTGTTCAAGCAAATGGTCTTTAAACCAATTTCACAAGAAAGCATAAAACCAAAAGAAACGGTAGTGATACAAAGAGGCGTGGCCCCTCTCATATCTACATTTGAATAGGCGTTGGAAAAACGGTTTTAGCCTTACATAGCTTGATTTTCTTTTGTTGGAAGGCTGTACCACGCCTCTAGCAAGAAAATATGCTTCCATGGCAAATGGACAGGATTTGAGAAAATTTAGTTTGAAGATAAATTTGAACCTTAGAAAGGGTATTAAAAACTCTATGGTGATTTTAGAGGGCGTGGCACTACTCTTATGAGGAAAAACGCTGTTATTACTGAGCCGCTACACCGATTTTGATAAAACTCGGTGTGGAAATAAATTGATTCTTGAGTCATGGTATTTCTTTTTTAATGGGCGGTGCCATGCCGCTTACCAGGAAATATGTTTTCACAGCTAAGAAAGATTAAGAAAGGTATTTATTTTTAAGTGACCGGTATCACGCCCGTAACTGAGAAATAAGTTTTCTCAAATAAATCAACGGACTGATTTTGATGAAATTTGGTATGGAGATTCGTTGAAACTTAAGAAAGATATGAAGATAGGAATTAGGCAACATGATACATTTTTTTTTTGAGAGCGATGAAATTTTTCTCAGATGAAATGTTACTGAACTGTTTTGTATGGTCACTATAATAGTTGAATTTCAACGAAAATGTTGAAATCTTCAAGGCGCCTTTCTAAGAAAAGTATGCAAATTATGTTACCAAACTCGATGCGAGAAGTTTTGGCAAGTGGATGGGAATGAAAAAGTAGGAATGATAATCAAAAACTTTGAAATGAAAACAACTCAAGCAAATGCTACTACGCTCTTAACTGAAACGTTTGATGACACTTCCAAGCATTGAATAAAAAGTGATCAGAATTGAACAAAAGACCGTAGCACTACCCATGGTTAGCTTAGGTTAAAGTGGCAGCCTAGCAAACATGCTAGAAGTCTTAAGTAGCACTTGAGGTGCCATTTTAATAGCACATACGTGACCTGCAAAGTCTGGTAAAGAGAGTTGTCAAAAGAATCTATATAGCCTTAGCAGCGATTAAAGCTATATCCAGTTAGTCCTGTTCAAGTATTTTAGCAGCGATCTGATTTCATTTTCGACCAAATCGCTGAAGTTGTTGAAGAAGGTTTGGCATAGATATCTGAGCCTGTTTCTGACAAGGGACGGACAGTAACAGAGAAAGGGTTCGATAGATTCTTTCTGGTTTACATTCAAAGAACTGCGACAAAAAGGGTTGGATGGTATACCTAATTTTTCAGCATACTTGCCGATGGTCCAGTGTGTAGTGCAAGTCGTGGTGATTCTCGCAATGTCATTTCGGCTCTTGGACAGTAGGTCAGTGGTTTCTGAATTTTTATAGGATGGCTAAATTGCTCTGGATCTTTTGTAGGTTTTTAAGGTCCTCCAGTTCTTCGCTGCCTCGGAAAGGAAAAACGAGAGGACCTTTCTCTTGACTAAAACATAAAAGTGAATATTTCGAAAACTATTCAGAAAAATAAGACCGAACGTATCATAAAGACGTTGTACAAACAGTGAAAGTGCAGAGAACGAAGTCGGGTAGCCCTAATGTTATATAAAATAAATAAGATATGTTAAATGTTTGATTTTTCTAGATAAAGCCCTAAGTATTGCAGCTGAAAAATTAAGGAACCTGAGCGTATTTTTTCGGTCCAAAAGAATACTTTCTGAACAATACAATTTTCTCAAAGGTATTTCTAACATTTTAAGATTAAAAGTTCACACCATTTAAGCACCTATCCAGCTCGCTTTTTTCTATTTTAATTTTTTTTTTTATTTTAATTTTCTTAATTTCTAGAATGTAATAAGCGCATCTAATCAACGATCCAAGTAGCTTTCTTAAGAAATTATATGCTCAGTTTAACCTTTTCTCCTCATTAAGACGGTCAACATTAATCTGAAAATCACATTTTTTTTACGCCGCCTTTGCTGTGGATGCTCATCAACACTGAAATTAAAAATAAAAGTAAAAAAAAACAAAAAAAAAAGTTCGAACAAAATAAACAAAACTGCAAATGTGGCAGAAAATGCAACAGTAACCAAAATCAACTTTTGTTGTTTTTGCAATTTTCCAAGTATAGTTGACAGAATATCCATGTTGCAGGCAAACAAGTAAAATGAAGACAAGGTCTGACTGAGCATCGAGAACAAAAAAACCAACAAAAACAAAAACAGGCCAAGCCCAGCTGCAATGTTTTCTTGGAAAGCTCATTAGATAGGAACTATATGAAGTGTTAGCTGCTGACTTTTTTATCTGAGAATTAGATTTTTCAATTATCACATTTCCTTGTTGCATTGCAGTACTGCAAAAGACAAATGGACAGACGGCAGTCATAGGAATACAGACAGCAGCATCTCAAAACTCATACAGTAGCTGTCTCACATAGAATCATACATTTTGTTTGTTGACATTTATGACATGTGCTACGACAGTGAGCATAGTAAAAAAAAGTTCGCGCGAAAAAAATTTTTATATTGGGAAACTACTGTGTAAAAACATGAGATCACGCTTAAGATTTAACAGTAGCGATCAACATTAGATGTGAGGTTCAAGTTCGGTGCTTTTCGCTTGAATTTCATGCGTCAAGTTAAAAAAAATGAGGTTTTGTAAGAAGAGCTGAAAAACAATCAGCAAAGGAATTCGACTTCTTTTGAAGCTAAGATTTTTGAAAAATAATTTTTAAACATGAAATATTTCATGGAAAAATAATGCGAAAGACTTCATTCAATATATTGAAAATAATATTGCAACAATAGCAACTAATGAATAGCTCGCAAAAATATTACCCTAAATCTCTCAATCTAAAAAATTTTCCTGACTACTTTCAGTTCTGAGGACATTTTTCTTTGACAATTCCATTGATAAACTCCACTGAAATCTATGTAGATAAAAGTAAAATTGAAAACCCATTTTTATTATATCCCCCACATTTTTTCTTCACAGTAAATCCTATTCCAATAAATATAATGGCGTTCACTTCATAAACTCAAATCATCGCCGATTTTAAAATTCTGACCACAATTGTGGCTTCAATTTTGCGTTAATAACAAAATAAATTCGCTTGTGTGTGAAATTTGCTTTACAGTCAAACGCAAATCTTGTAGCAATTACTGTGCGCTGCATGTGAGCTGCATGCAAAATAAGCTCTGCTGAGTTGACTGCAAATTGATGGCCAGAAACTACATCGTCATCATCATTGCAACAAAAGGTACCTACTCTGACACGCATGACATTGGACAGTTATGAACGCAAAGATGTCAGCGTAGAGATTATGATTATTATTTTTTTCTGTTTTTTTGAAAATAAGTTTTATTAAAAAAAAGAAAAAAACACAGAATTTAGGTTTTGTGGTTTTTTGTTTTTTTATGCACAGTTTGCACAGATTGACTTTGTTCCTTCGCACATTTCAAGTTATTTGTGTTAAATTTTATTTGGTCGTCTGGCTTGACCAACCAATGATGATTTGCGGTTACAATGCGTGTAGGACGGACGAGTACGATGACAACAACGTCAGTAATAACTACGCCGCAACGGTGAGGTGATGTTGTTGACTAGTGATGATGACAAACTGTTATGAGTAAGCAACATAAGATTTATGTGCGAATTTTATCGTATGTTTATGTTGAGTGGACAGTGTTTAACAAACTGTGTGTACTAAATATGAGGAGTGAGTTAGCGAAACGGAACATTTGCGCTTTGTACTGGAGAAAATTAAAACCATTTAAGAACTTGGATTTTTTTTTTAGATAAAATTGCAAGAACTCTCAAAAAAAAAGCAAAATTACAGCATTAAAAAATTTTTATAAAAAATAATAATGAGATGGTTTCAACAAATTCTTAGAAAAGTACTAATAAAAGTTGTTTTGTACGAAACTCAGGCCTTCACATATAAATGGTTATAGAACGAGAAAGACATAAGGGCATCAATTGGACTATCGCTTGAACATAGCCGATTTGGCTTACTGCTTAGTAAAACATATATATAAATAATTCCAAGAATAACATACTTTTGTTATAAATAAGCCAAAAAGCGTCAAAAGGAGTAAAAAAACAATTTCTGCATTAGGGAGTCAACTGAGCTCTGGGTGGGGTATCTGTACCCAAGGAATGAAAAAAAAAACCGCACTTTATCGCAACATTCAAATCGCAGAACACAAACTTTACTTCTCACATTCTTTGTTTCGCTCTTTGATTCAAACACCAAACCGTACTAAAGGGTGTTTTTTTTAGAGGTTTGTTTTTCGAATAGAGATAAAACTGGCATTTTATGGTCAAATCTGGCAACTCTAATGTCATTTATGTTCAGTTTGGTTTGCCACTTCAGCATGAACAGGTTGACAAAAGAACAACGCTTGCAAATCGTGCAAATTTATTTCGAAAATAATGGTTCAGTTCGCGAAGTTTACAGCAAGCTCCGTCCATTTTATGGTCGACATAATCGTCCATCAGAGCAATTAATTCGGTTAACCATGGATCGTTTTCGCACTACGTTTACTCTATGTGATAATACGCATCCGCAGAGACGTCGAACAGTGCGCACCGAAGAAACAATTGCCGCTGTAGAGCAAAATGTTGAAGAGGACCCGAATGAATCGATTCGCCACCGTGCACAGCAATTGGAGCTTTGTCCATCAACTTTATGGAAGATTTTGCGCAAAGATCTTGGCTTTCGACCTTACAAGATCCAGCTTGTGCAAGAATTAAAGCCGCGAGACCATGCAATGCGTCGTGATTTTGGTGTATGGGCCGAAAATGAGATTGATCTCGATGCTGATTTTCATCGCAAAATTTTGTTCAGTGATGAGGCTCATTTTTGGTTGAATGGCTACGTCAACAAGCAAAATTGCCGCATTTGGAGTGAAGAGAATCCACATGAGACCCTTGAGACGCCATTACATCCACAAAAACTGACTGTTTGGTGTGCTCTATGGGCTGGTGGAGTCATTGGGCCATACTTCTTCCGAAATAATGCTGGAGAGTCAGTTACCGTTAATGGAGACCGGTATAGAGCCATGATAACCGACTATTTTGTTCCCGAATTGGATGGCATGAATGTGGATGAGTTGTGGTTCCAACAAGACGGCGCTACATGCCACACAGCGCACGTCACAATCGATTTATTGAAGGAAACATTCGATGAGCGCATAATTTCGCGGAATGGACCTGTCAATTGTGGCGTTATTGCCGACATACGGCCCCATATGCTCGAAAAAGTGGTTCAAAATTGGACCTGTAGAATTGGCTTTATTCGAGCCAGCCGCGGCGGCCACATGCCCGAAATCATATTTAAACATTAATGGCATAAAATTATCCTTCCAATAAAGCCAAATTGATGGACATTAAAACGATTTTCTTGTGTTTTATTTCAATTCGAAGCCCCATACCTCTAAAAAAAACACCCTTATAAGCAAGCAGAAATAAAGGAGAGGAACAGAATGCTAACGTTCTGCTCTACGTACAAAAAACTTTATTCACTTTGTTGTGGTTTTGAATCGCGTTTGCTACCCAAACCCGTACCAAATGTAGTGATCGTTTTTTTCATTAGATTCGTGTTAGTGATGACATGTCTTGGAAATCAAAAATGGGTACCATGGTCCGGACATATTTTCGGATTAAAAACTTTTTTTTTCAGGGTCCTGAGCCTACCTTAGTGATGTCCAAATTTTTTATTTAGCTATCTTTCGATTGAAAAAAAAATTTTTTTTTCTCATACGAATGGGTTCGGATAGCAATCGCGAGTCAAAACCACAACAAAGCGAATAAAGTTTTTTTTTAATTAGAGCAGAACGTTATAATTCTGTTGCGTTAGTGTTTGTGTTAGTGTTTCAATCAATGAATGAAATACGGAATGTAGAGGGAAAAAGTTATCGCTCATAGAACAGAACGAAATCGTACCATACGTTAAGAGTTTTTTTCATTCTCTGTCTGTACCTACTAGGCTGCCAATACAAAAAATTCTTTCAATGAAGTGGAGTCCTTTGAAAGAAAATTATTCAGAAAAAAAAAATATTCTTTTGATGCTAAGGAGCCAAAACCCAATAAAACTATGACTTGGGCATGCTTGATGAGAAATAGAAAGGCAAAAGAATACAACCAATAGCAATTTTAGTTACGTTTTTCCATTAAGTAACCAACAAGCACTAATTTATCCATAGGCTGGACACCTTCAATTAAGGTAAGCGCTAACAGCTATATGCTGCAGGATACAGCTTTTTGAAATAAAGTTCGCCATATGCGAAATTCTATAAAAGCCGCAAGCAAAAAAAGTTTTAGAACCACTGGTTAACTTTGATAGCACGTTGTAAAAGACAGTATTGCCAATTCAACTGCTGTTTGCACTTAATTGTTGTTGTCATTGCAATTTTTATTGTTGTTGTCATTATTATTATTGTTATGTTATTACAAAATATTCACATATCTTGACCGCACGTAATTTCTTTCGTAGTCAGTTTTGAGCTTTGTTCTGTTTTAATTTTTGTTGCATTTACCACACAGCACTACACGAACTGGCAAGCTCATAAGGTACAGATTTGCATGACGCATTGTTTTGTGGACCCGTCAGCAAGGTTGCCAAAAGGTTCAACGCATTTTTTCGAGTACGAACAATTCCATATGATAAACTATATTGGTTTATGTGTTGTTGTTGTTTTAATGCGATTTTATTGCACTACGTGTCAGTATTAAGGTTACCTTTAATTGTTATTCACATGGTGAATTTCATGGTAAACTATGGCAATAAAGTTTATTTACGGTTTCCAAATTGAAAATTCTTATGAAGGTTTTACTAAAACTTTTATCTGGAATTATTACAGGCAGATAAGCCAACACAATTGATGGGGAGTTTTAAATTTTCGTGTTTTTTTTTTCATTCAATTTAATTCAATGTCCACAAAATAACCAAAGGATTTTTTAATTAAAATCGCATGCTGCCACATATCTATGGTGATTGTCCAATCTTCAAACCGCAGCGTGGCGCGTCATAGCGTACATAGCTATCTATGCAGATGCTGCACTTCATTATGATCATTTTGTATGAGCGCAGTAAAACGATTTTAATTTTCATTACATTTACATTTAATTAAAAATCAGTTAGCATTGAACATGCAATTGCACTCAGCAGCAGCAGCAGCAGCAACATCCTTTTTTTTTTTTTGCCACCACCCGCCTTTGGTTTGAATCCTGCAGCATATCGCGTTTATGAACGGCTACAAGCATGCAAATATCTATCACTCACCCAGCTATCAACGGGCTCGTTCAACTATCCAGCTGTGTCGCTGATAAAGTGAGTTAAGCCAAAGTTTTATGTTCTAGAGTATCTGCTTTTTTCATTTCATTTTGTATTTTCAATTGTTGTACTTAATTCTCAACATTTATCTGGTTTATGGAATACAACAAAGAGTGTTGCATTCGAAAGTATGGACTTTTCTTTAAAAATTATGATTTTCAACTTATTTAATATTTAATTGCGAATACTTTTGGCAATGGGCTTTTTAACTTGGACACTTGGTTTTAGGTTTTTTATTATTGATGTTTGAACCTTTTGATAATCGATTCTTAATTTCGCAGTTTTTAATGCCTCTTGAGATTGTGCTCTTGTCTTTTGAAATCATAGACTCCCGTTTCGACTATTGCCTTTGAATTTAAGATAATGAAACTCCAGTAGATAAATCTATATAAATTCCGATTGTTAACGTTTGACTTCAGCATTTGTCTTTTGAGCTTTATTCTATAAGCCAGGATCTCTAAATTTTGATTCTTGAGCTTTTACCCTTGACATGTGCTGTCTGACTCGACTCGTGACTGTTGACGCTCATTATTTGATATTGATTAATTTCTGTCTCACAATCTTTCCTTGTGACTATTGATCTATGAACATTGACCTCTGACATTTTTCATTTGATTCCGGACTTTTAAGTTTTGACTCCGGATAGTGAACTACCAACTCCTAACCAAAGGTGTTTGATTATTTCTCTCTGATTCTTAACAACTGGGTTTTGACTGCTGACTTTGACTCTTAACTATTGATTATTGAATCTTCTGCTTAGCTCTTGACTCTTACTCTTGGATTTTTGCTCTTGGCTATTAACATTTTTGTTTTAAAACTCTTTACACCATACTATACTTTTGATGGTTCACTTTTGTTTCGTTATCTTTAGCATTTGCTTTTTGAGTCATTATTATCTAGGCTTACATAAAACTCTTTTATAGTGAGCCTCGATATCTGACTCTTGATTCTTCAAATTTTTCGTGACTCGAGACTTCGACTATTCTTTATTTGATAATAACTGTTACTCAAGGACGTTTCCTCTTAACTGTTGAGCTTTAAGTCATGTGCTTACTTACAATTCAATAGTCGTGTGGCTAATCATTAATGAAAAATAATATTGTTGTGTGCATCAAGCGATAGATTATTTTTGAGTTAAGAAGTTGGTCAACTATTGCACAACTATTTAGTTGATGCTAATTTTTTAATTAATTTTCAATTAATAAATTATCCAACTATATAATCATAAGCATGTACACTGTCATAAAGCTCAATGCCTCTATAAAATTCGTTCAACTATTTAAATGTCAGTATCTGCTGCCTTTCAAGCTACAACTTCTGACACTTGACATTTGGCTCTTGTATCCTATGTAAGTACTGTATCAAAATCTACTGCATATTACAAAATTCACCTAATACATAAACATAGGTCTCGAGATAGGCTCAATAAAGACTCAACATTGCCAATCTTGATTTAGGCTCTACTTTCATGGAAATAGTTTGTAACGCTTTGGCGTAAAATACACTGAATCGATTTTAGTAAGTTTTTTTTAAACGACATATTTGTGCTAAAAAAGTTTATTGCAAACTAATATTTTTATTTTTAAAAGTTAAATATCTTTTGTTCTTTATTATTAAGGTTTTGAAAAACCTCACACAAAAATTGTCGCTTGTTTTTTTGTTGCATATGCCTATGCTGTTTGTTGAGTTCAATGCTGTCATTGTTGCTTCTCATATGTACCGTTTGTCAACGTTTACACGAGCAAATTCGGTCAGACAAATTTTTGTCTATTCTCTTTTGTGAATTTGTTTTGCGTTTACACACGAAAACTAGATTTTGTTTGTGCAAGAAAATTTCAAAGCACTTACTACGTCAACCCGCCACAGCAAACGTAAATTCAAAGCATAATATCAGCTAACGAATAGAACGAAAGGGATTTCGCGGGTACGACAAAATCTGTACACCACCCTTTCGTATTTCCCTTCTTGCCTACAAACAGGAAAACTTTCTCTCAAGAGTTTCCTCGTGTAAACGTTGACTTTGTATTTGGCTTCGAAGTTGAAAGAGCAAACCCTCTTGTCTTTTTATTTTTTTGCTTTTGATATTTAATATGATGTCAAGAGATTAATTTCATTATGAAAAAAAACCACCACGTTCGAAGCCGCCAGTACCACTAGTACTCCATACAATTTGGATCCATAATAGATTCATATAAGCTCCAGATTTGACTATTGCAGGAGTCAGACTTGACTTAGATTTGACTTAAACTTAACTTCAGTTCGGTTTTATTCAGGCTTGATACGGACTCAACTAGCAAGGCTATAATCAGAACTATCTTAACATCAAATCATACCAGACTCAAGCTTAACTTAGGACCTTAGAACGAAATAATTCCGAATCAATGCTACAACTTGACTCAACCAATATATCGAATAGACCTCACGACAAGACTCAAATTCGATTCAGATTTATTTTGTTAACTTAAACATAGCTTTGACTCTCAAAGGAATTTTGTATCAATTATTTTTCCAAGAAACCCCACTGTGCAATCTGCTGCACAGTGTCTGCCAAATCTGTCTGTTTGTTCATACAATCCATCTATTCGTTCTACTGACCCATTATTTATGAGCATTAGACGCTTATAAATTTTGCTCTTTCTATTTGTTTGTTGCTTTTTTTTGCGCTTCTTTCACTGCTGAGCGCTCTATTTGCAAGTCAAAGTGCTGCGTTGCATTTTCAGATACACTACGTATGCAGTGCATTGCTTTGTAAATAAATAGTTATGACTTGATCTAAGGTTGTCGTTTGGCATGCGATGACAGCAATGGACACAGCTTGATTCTGTTGTCGGTGGGTCGTCAACGTCGCCTAATGCTGCTGTTTGTATGGTAGTGTGCAATAGGGTAATTCTTAGTTATACCCTGCTTGTTGACTGTTTAGCTTTTGGTTTTGTATGCGATTTGCGTATTGGATACACGATAAAGCCATTAGGTATATTTTAGCATTTTAGCATATGGTGAGCTGGGTGCAAACCACTCGCAGCAGTTGACTACGGTTGGGATAAAGTTAAATGCAATATTGCATGTTAACATGCAAATTTTATTTTATTTTTACCATTGATGTGGCAGTGAAAATCTATGCATGTGAATAATATCAAACACAGGGTGTACTGAAATATTTATGAAATTTATTTAATTTTTTTTTTTTGTGAAAGTAGCAATTGGCGGCCATTAATTAAAACTGTTAATTTCTGTAAAGCAAACAATGATTAGCGAAAGGAAGTAAAGAAATGGTCCAAAGTTACATCGAAGCTTAGCAATCGTAATATGAATGTTGAATTTTACCCACGCCGTATGAGTAACCTTTTTAATTTATTTTAACTTTCAACCTCATTAATTTTATTCATGGTCATATAATAAAAGGCTTACATCAACCCAATGCAAATGTATAAAATTAAAAGTTTCAATGCAATCGGGTCAAAACAAAAGGTAAAATTTTATTAAAAAAATTCAATATAAATCAAAAGCTATTCACACTTGTAGCACGTTTTAATACATCAACAGTCAATCAAATTTAAATGCGCTGTTGACATGTCATCATTTCAGCAGTAAGGCCACCAACAGCAATAAGGATTTTCTGCCACATGCAATAGCGTTGAAGTGTAAGTCTTTGGAAAAAGCGTTTTTGATATATCACACGAAAGTAGAAGGTTTCTCTTATCCGTTCCATTTTTATATTGTTTTTTTTTATTACAATATTATTATTTTGTTCTCAGTCACTTTGCAGCTTCTGACTAACTATTTAAGTGAATATCTGTCCTACTGTTCGTTTGTCTGTTGGCTGTCAAATAAAGTCAATCATTGGCTTCCGAATTGAGCACAATTTCTCCACAAAATGTCAATCAAAGTATGTATGGTATGATTTTTTCCTTTTTTTTCTGCTGAAAGCACTGACATGTAGCGCCATCTGATGGCATAAATATGCAAAGTTCAGTAGAGCAACGATTTTGTCTGTATGGTCATGGGAATAATTGGGATAACTAAAAAATACTCGTAAGCAGCAACGTAAAAGGGTTGCTTTATCAATGATTTTTCGATTTTGATTGACAGTTTTATTGGCATTTTATTGGGTGAATAAGTGAAGAAGGACTGCTAGCTAAAAAGTGTTTTTTTCGCATTTTTATCATATTAAAGGGGGATAGACGAATTGTATCCATTAGATTGCGAGCAATTAAGCAAATGTTTCAATAATTCTTATCAACATATTAGCAAATATAACAACGGATATAATCACGTAACTATAAGCATTTTAGCTACATTTGTAGCAAATTTGAAACAATGAGTGTTTTGAAAAAAATGCCACGCATAAAATATGTAAATAATAAAAGCTATTAAGATAGATAAGCTAAATATTAAACAGTAAAAAAGAAATTGGCTGCGGATAAGTCCTGGTCAGTATTGATTTAATTATGCTTTAAGCCAGAGATGCGCACACAAATTTTTTCTAGAGTTGGTTACAACAACATCAATTCTGGTATAAAAATCTCAAAAATATTTTTGGAAAAAATTCCTAGTATTGATGAAAATTTTTAAATAGCTGCGGCAACCCTCCAGTACGGCTGGTAGCAATTACTGCCTTTTCATGTGTTACCTCACTAGTGAAAGGTATGAATGGAGATCACTAGTGATGGGTAATGCTGTGGCTCATCGATTAGAAACAGCAAATTAGTTTGCTGAAACTGATCAGTTTTATGTATTGAGTATATGCTACACGTGCAGCGTAAACATTTACCGTTTAAGCGGTTACAAAACAGTTATAATTGTTGTGATATTTAATTTGTCTCTCATTTGATTTATGTGTAACGAAGATAAAAGTTAATTTTTCTGAGTGCTTAATAATTTGTTGAAATAAAGTGCTCTACAATAAGGAATATTATATAGCAAAGGTATGTATTGTAAAAGACATATAAAACGTTTTCTTCTATCTACAGATTAAATCTATGAAGCCCCTTCTAAATCCAGCAGGGGTTATTAAAAATTTGAAATTTGTGGTGTCAGATGCTGTAATGCAGGATTACAACATAGATGGCGTGCACGGGAAAAAAACCCTGAAAAATTTGAAGCATTTTTACAACGCGCTAATTGGTATGTGAACACAATTTTTAGTTTTATAAGAAACATGCCTTAATCAAAACGAACTTCATCTTTGATATAAAAATAATTAAATTATTCAAGAACATTTTATTTTCATATTGAACCCTTTTTGGTTGAGCCATGTACCAGCGTTAAAACAATTATGTTATGATTTATTTATTTAAATTTTCTTTTAATTTCAACTGCAGATGGTCTGGCAGAAAAGCAGCTTCGTAAAGCTATACAGTTACAGAAAAACCGTGTAATTAAGGCTAGAAGCGTTAATACTAAATCTTTAACGATAGAAAAATAAATTTTATAAGCTAATTTAATAATACGTAAGAAATTTGGAGTGTTATCAAAAATGAAATAAATAATTGAAGTAAAAAAACTGTGAGGCAGTATTTTTCACCAGTGAGATAGGTAGTGAATGGAAATGGTATATTTCATCAGTGAGATAGCTAGTGATTGGTATTGGTATATTTCACCAATGAGATAGCTAGTGATTGGTAATGCAGAAGGTATAAATTACCAGTGGTGCTTACTGGTAACCTGTGAAGTCATCAGTGACTCACTAGTGAGGTGTACTGGAGGGAAGCTACGAAAACCAAAACAAAAATCTCAAGCTCAAGGAGCAAATCAATTGAAAACAAAGTCACACAAACAATAAATTGCGTTGAAGCAAAAACTATGCAACGATAGCGAACCGAAATTATTTAGCTTGAGTAACGGCAATAGCTCAACAGCAACAAAATACATGCGATGATTGCGGTCCAAAATGATCTAGCTCGAATAACGGAAGGAGCTCGAAGTGAGCTCAATATTTTTTTTTATTGTTGTAAGAGCTGGAAGAGCCATACGAGCTATGGGCTGCACATCCTTGCTTTAAGCAGTTCGAAAAACTGCACAATTTTGAGATATGGTACTATCCGAATAAGTTGAAACATATGAAAAACGCGCTCAAAACAAAACTTTTTAGCTCATTTTTCTTACCATTCATCAATTAACATGCAAAATTGTTAGCGGATTAGCTCCGGATAATATCCTTACTGAAGTAAAAAATTTTACACAAAAGGTAATTGGAAGTTTTAAAAATGATGTGGATAAAGTAGTGAACTAAAATGATTCATTAAAATTTTTTCCAGTAGCAGCAAAAACCATTTGGAACAGCATTTATATGAGAAAGATTTCCAGAAGAAAAGCAATCACTGCTAAATATAGCACTTCAACCTACATTTAAGTCAACTAGTGCTTCTCGGCCTCGCCTAGTTTTATAAATTTGAGTCTCGCCTCGCCTCGTTCTCGGACGAGGTCTTGAAATCACATACCTCGCCTCGCCTCGGTAAGAACCGAGGATTTTATTAAACTGAAAAAAAATTATTAGGCCTGTATATTGTCGGCATTCAAGCAAATTTGACTATCTGCAAACAAATAATAAGTGGGTGGCGCTTATTAATCGTTTAATTATGTTTACATCCTCTTAAATTTGTGACATATATTGCTCGGTCAATTTTGCTTGTATGCCAACGATATGTTCAACTAGCAAAGCCGGCACGCGTTGCTACGCCTCAAGAAGTAAAATAAAATATATGTTTTTATTTTTGGTGGATTGAATTATATATGATGATTGATGAGCTATGATGAATTTAATTTTTTTCTTATATGGGACGGCGTGGCATTGTCCATTTTTATTCAAATAAAGCTAAGCAACGAACCTTTTACAAACTACAAGAATTATTTGTACCAAATCTTATCCATTTACGTCATATAGTTACTGAGATATAAAAAAAAGGTTATTCATCTGCGTTAAGTAGTTGATAATACCAAAGTATGCTACGAACCTTCCACAAATCATAAGAAACATAAACACATGCCAAATCTTCAGGCGATGGGTCGAACGGTTTTGGACATTAACAACAAAGTTTTTTACCGAACGTTGGGCTCCCCTTATTAAATCTTTCGTATAATAATAACAAAAGAGAGTAGTAGCTGTATTATTCTAACTCTCATTCGATTAGAGATCATTTTAGTACTGCTAACTCTAAAGACCGAAGATATGACGAAATATATGGATTCTAAATAAAAGTAGCCTAAGCTGAGCTTCTTAATGTGAAAGCAACGTGGTGTGAGTTCGGTGTGAATCGGTTAACCATTCTTCGAGAAAATGATATTTAAAAAATATTTTTGTATTAGGCCCTCGTTGAACGAGGTTGCCTCGCAGCCTCGGTGAAGCACTAATGTCAACATTATACAAATAATGTTTACGGCTAAGCTGCATATAACAATGAATTAAAAAAGGAGAAATGCATTAACATACAAATTGAGTGGCATAGCGTAAATGCCCTTTAAATTTATTATCAATTAAAAAAATTTGATATCAGCAAAAACTTATGCTGGCAATTGAAAATCGATTTTCTCACCCAATTTTTATTGCATACCCTATAGTCAATTGCATAATTGTTATTATACGAAGTTTTCGTGCCTGAGGACAATTGCCACAAAATGACAAATGGAAACGTTGTGCAAACGCTGCAATGCATTCACCCAAAAGACCTGAAATGCGACTTACAACAAATTTCACACCTTTTTTATTTCATGTTGACACAAATTGCTGCTGCCAGCTGTGATGGTTTGCCATGGTTTTGATTATTTCATTTAGTTGGTTTAATTAAATTTTGCTATAAACGGTTTTAGTGCATTGCTCTCATAGCACTAAAACCACTAATAAAAATGAATATTTAATTGAATTCATGGCTAACGTGTTGGTAAATAATTAAATTTGATGTTTGAATCACTGAACTAACTTGGTCAAAAGTCTTGTATATTTGCAATGATTCAATTGCATAATTTTTATGTTACCAAAAATGTGCTAAGGATATGTGTGAAAGAGCCTATGATTTGTAGAACTTAGCATGAAATAATTTTTATCTGTTTTATCCACGCTCAATTAAAAAAAATAGTAGAAAAAGCGATTCGAGTTTAAGAAAGAAATTTCATACGAAAACGGGTCAGTCTCAAATTCGAAATGGAATCAAATGTACAACAAACTATTACTGGGGTTGTATGTGAAACGTACAGAGCTATAGCATTAAATCGTTGCACACAATGAGACCCTATCCCATTACACTGGCGTTTTATTTAAGTAGCACGAAGTCCGATTGTCCAACAGATTAAGGGAAAATTTCTCGCCAAAAAAGCTTCGACAGGTCTTGTAGTATCACAGTTCAGAGCTCAGTGGCATAAGCAAACAATTAAATTCTTACAAGAGTAAAACTAAAGTAAATAGTCACGGTATTTGTGAACATAGACTTCTCTGCTACGATACGAGTATAATATTATTTCACGCTTTACTATATATAAATTGTTTGGTTGAAACAGATTAGCCATAGCATAATCCTGAAAAGGACGTTGTGCTCACTTATTTTGCTTATTGAAATTATAGTTCATCACGTCTGTATTTTAAGCATACATATTGGGATAAGATTATGCTTTAAACTGATATTTGCATAAGCACCCATTGATATTATCCTTATAGCATTTATTGTAATATAAACCAAAAAACACTCACCTTTTTCGTTTTCATCGATTTGTCTTGATTTGGCTTTCTCGAACTGCTGCTTTTTCTCTACCACTTCCTTAACTAAAGTTGTCTCGTTGTAATTGTCATCATCATTATCATCGTCGTCATTCTCGACAACTGCAATCACTTCAATGGCGCTCTTAACGGAATCCGCCGATGACGATGTTGACATCAATGGTGGTGTTTGTGTAGCATAAGCTTCCGGTTCATTGGGTAAATTGATTGTTTCCACCAAATGCATTGCAGAATGTGAAGAAGATTTGCTCGGCTGCCAGTCAACTACTTGTGCGGGGGCAATAATGGGTGACGATGCTTGTGGTAAATGGTTGCGCTGATTTTTGTTAGGCAAGTCTTCGCTTGCAAATGTTATAATGGGACTTGATGTTGTTGTTGTTGTTGTCGTTGTTGTTATCGCTTGTGGCAATTCAATTTTATGCTCTACACCAACAATAATACGTTCCAAAGGCGCTGGTGTGGTGCGTATGGTAAATTCCATTGAAGATTTTTGCACTGGCTGTGGTTCATCGTGGACTGTGATAACCTCAGTGATAATATGTTTACTATTGATCTTATCACGTTTGGCTGGTTCAGGTTTTGTCTCACGTTTGTGCGGTATTGGCGCTGTTGGATTTGACTGTTCCAAAGGAGTTTCACGTAATTTCTCTTCTAATTTGTACACTGTGTCTATCAATGGACTAGTTGGAAGTTGATTGAAATTGGTACCGGTGACTGGACTAGTTACCTCTTCAATGTTTATGACCTCTGTCAGTTTTTCTCTTTGTATTTCTATTATCTTCTCTTTAGTTTTTTCTACTTTTGCTGCTGGTTCATCGATTATATTCTTATGTAATACATACTCCGGTTCAATATCAAGTAGTGTGGGTGCTTGATTTGTTTTTTCAATAATTTTCTTTGTCTTTTGCTGCGTTTTTTTTTTGATTTCATCAACATGTTGCTTCTCTTGCAACATAAATTCCACTTCGTTTTTCAAAAAATTCTCGACCAAATTTATGGTATCTGTGGTCGGTTTTGTTTCTTCTCTTACTGTAGCAACGGTTACCTTCTCCTCCCCTTCATTGTCGTCAAAGCAGAAACCTTCTTCCACATTATCCTCGTACTGAAAAAGTTTTTCTGCCTCTTTCTTAACCTTTTGGTAGCTTTCGATTAATTTTTGCGCTTCCATTTCAAGTTTCTTGTCATCGTCGGATTTCTTCAAAATTTTAGCGCCTTTTTTTGGTGCCTCCTTTGGCTCAATTTTCGTAGTCTCACTGCGTTTTGTCACCTGTTGGTCGCCATCACGTGTCAACGTTAGCACCTCTGACAATTCGCGTACCAAACTTGGCTTCTCCATAACATCGCCAACTGCAAGTTCACTATCTTTCCCTGCCTTCACTAGTTGCTCCATATCTTCATAGGCTTCTTGCACTTGATGCTCACATTGCGTGAACTCATATGCGCCCTCATTTGTATGTTGCAACTGTTTCCCACTCTCCGATACATTCAAAATACCCCTGACAATATTTTGCCGATCTTGTGGATTTTTGGCAATCTCCGATAGGCGTGTCTCAGCTGCAGCTGTGACAGTCATCGGTGTTTTCGGTGTTGTCGGCGTCTCTAGATCCTCAACCATAGCTAGCAAATCATCCAGGGCATCAGTGCTACGCACTTTCTTGAAACCTGCACGCTCTTTATGCGATTCAGTACTCTGTTGCAGCTTCTCCTCACCATCGGCAGCTTTAGTGCGTACCTCCGTATGTGATTGTTGATCGCTTACAAATTTACGTTCTTCCATCACCGTAACTTTAGTGTTGCCCGTACGTTCTGCATAGGGTTGCAGCGTAAAAGCTATTGGCGCTGATGCGGGTAGTTTTGGTAAATCATCGTCTGTAAAGTCAAAGATGTTGCTGGTTGACTTTTTGCCAGTTTCATCTAGCAGCCTTTTAAACTCCTCTGGCACTGGTGTGTCATCTAATGATTCAAAATCGTCAATACCCTCCAGCAGGCGTGATGTTGACGACGACGACGAAGAGGATGCGCTCGTCTTCGATGTTTTGGTAACCTTAGTTGTAGTTGTCGTAGATTTCTGTGTAAACCGTTGCTGCTCGGTAGCTTGTTTCGTGTCACTGCTGGTTGTTGAACTCGACTTTGAGGAAGAACTGCTTGTTGTGGTTGAAGATTTCGTTCTTTGTTCGCTGCGCTGAGTCCTAGACCTTGTTGCTTGCTTTAGTTCTTCATCGTGTGCTAATGGTTCAGCTTCATTGGCTTGCATGATTATTAACTGCTGCGCCAACTTCTTCTCTACTGCGTTGTTGATGTTTTCGTTGGCGTCACTAATGGAATTTTCACGTACAACTAACTGGGCTGACTTGTGTTCAGTCACTAACCCTTTGTCGCAGAGGGTTTCACTACGAGGGTATGTCGTCAATAATTCACCTGCTGTATCAGCGTTTGTTATTATTCCGTTTGCTATTGTTGTTGTTATATTGCCATTTTGCATTGCCTTCTTCACTATTAACTGCCCCTCCCCCTCGTTGGCAGCTGTTTCAGAAATTAGTTTCATTTTTGTCGTGGTATCAGTTGAGTAATTAACGTTGCTTATCTTATCGCTCACCGCATTGTCGTCGCCGTCGATGTTACTGATGTTTGGGCTCTCATTGTTATCGCTGCTGCTTTGAAGTTGGTGCTGCTGTTGTTGGCTTTCAGTGTCAAGTTTTGATACTACGCTGGGTGTTGCAGTTTTTGTTTCAGCTACAAATTCTCTGGGACTTTCTGCTAACACATCAATAATTGGTGGAGCAGCATTCGGGAATACTTCACCTTTCGGTTTGAGTTGTTGCTCCAACTCCATATTGGGCACCGTTGGTGGCAGCACGGCAACACCAATAAATTGAGATTTCTTGTAAGGTTTAGGAAGTGTAGCTGGTGGTTGAGATATTTTCCTGGATTCTTCGCTGCTTACTGGTATTAGTTGTTGCCTCTGCTGACATAAATCATCCACAATGACAATTGGTC
The DNA here is from genome assembly GCA_963680825.1 of Meiosimyza decipiens. Taxonomy (NCBI): domain Eukaryota; kingdom Metazoa; phylum Arthropoda; class Insecta; order Diptera; family Lauxaniidae; genus Meiosimyza; species Meiosimyza decipiens. Next base: position 45,341,470 of record OY804258.1, read on the forward strand.
TATAAAAAATAAACGAAACAGTAAATATTAGTACTGTGTCAGTTGGATTTGGGGGGGGAAAAAATACCAACAGTTGTAAAAGTTACCAGTGCTCTGCTGAGTACAACAAACGGAAATTACTTTATGTTAACGACACACACCGTAACGAATCTTCGCCGGTTACAAATTGAACTTGTTCTAATTGTTATTTGTACAGCGAAACGAATTTTGAGTGGTACCACGAGATTCGGCGCTTACGTCAAGTCGCCTATTTTCAACGACTACTAACTTTTCAATGTGCAAATTTAGTCAGTTGTACATTTGCGAAATTACGTTTGCTTTCTTTTATCGCTGTTAAGATTGGATGTTTGGTCGGTAGAGGAGAGTGCCGATAAGACTAGTGTATTTCTACTGATATTTGTCATAAGTTGTTTCCAAATAAATATTTATTATCAATGTAGTTTTTTGTCGATTACTTGGTATTTATTGCCGAAATAGAAATGGGAATTACTTGGCATTTTTAGTTTTGCTTTATCAATCTATTATGAGGAATGCACGAGTTATGTAAATGTGGAGGTGAAGTCATTACAAATATGACCTTGAGGTAGCTGCTTATCTAAAGAATCTTTAAAATAAATAAAGCAGCAAGCTACATGAAATTGTTATTGCAAAGGACAACACTGCAGAGTGTTAAAAAAAGTACACTAAGTACTTTGAAAGTACACTAAGTACTTTGATCAATAAAATTGTAGTAAAAAGGAAATGCTGCAACTGATAGCTCCGCACAAGGCAAGTGCAGAGCCTCGGTAGTTAAGAAATGTTCTCTGAATGAGACTTGGAGTGATATATTACGCCCACATATTTGATTTTTTTTATGTACTTTTATTATTTTATATTTTGATATAAGAAAGTTATTTACCGGTGAATATTACAAGTAGAGTCTGTGCATACATACAAACAAATATTTCTAATAATTTAATAATTGGCCAATTTTGTTTATTGAAAATTGACATCAACTAAATAGTTGTGCAACAGTAGACCAACTGATTTTTTTTTTTTTAATTAATTTATTGCTTGTTATTGGCTGCGCATATAATATCCCTCCTGGTTCCTTGACGCAATAATTGCACAAATTATTAGTTTTTGAGCACTGTAATAATTATAACAAAATACCAAATTACTCCAATCAGCGTTCAATTATTTAATTGTCCACCGAATTTTTGAGTGGTCGCGAATTATTTAAAAATGACTTAAATATTTCATTGAGGTTGGAAGTCGCACAGTTACATAAATGCGTGCATGCGCACACCCTCAAGAAACAACATTACTCATACTAGTGCACATTCTGTGTTATAGCACATCTGACTGTTTAGGAAGCATTTCGGGTGTACCATACAGCTGAGCACTTTACTCTTTCTGAAAATCACCCTTATAGATTCAAATGTTTTCTTTTTCAAATAGGTTTAATAAATAGTTGCAGGTACATGAAAGAAAACATGGTACAATTAGAGCACATTTTATTAATATTTACTGGTTACCCATCGAGCTTTTTAATCTTCCGTACGGTTTATATTGGAACGAATGCTTCATTTGAAAGTTTTGTCTATGTCTCGTGAAAGAAAAATCCTACACAAACGGGATCAAGCCTATTAGAAAGTAGTAATTTTTTTCGTGAAGATGGTATCGTCAGAATCGTATAATTCAACTTGAATGGTACGAAGAAAAGAGTATTCAAAGCATCCAAAGCTTTTTCGGCACATGATATCTAAAAACCGATGGCGTCGGTCTTATGACCGACTTTTACGAAAATTGTCCTGCTGTAATCAGGACAATAGCATATAATTATATCATATCTAGCACTTTCCGTAAGAATAAGCTAAGCGTCGATAAGAAACATCTTTGCTCCTGTTGGATATTCAAATATCATGATGGCATTTCCGGTACAATTGTGCTTTTTTCTACTTTCCATTTGAAGTATCTTTTTCATGTTCATGTTCATGTTTTTCATGTCCATTCAATACATTTCCACAAAGCTCAAATGTCATCACTGACCAGTGCACTTTGTGTAGGTTAACTCCAAAAACAGATCTCTTGTAGTTAGTAGAAAGTTGCAACTCAATGATAAAAGTCTGAGAGTCACAAAACTTCAAATATCTACTTACTAACCTCATCGACTCAGCTATGTTACGCCCTAATACGTATCGACCAAAAATTATATACAAAAACGCTTCTCGGTAAATATCCGCAGTGCTATTATTCTACACTATGTAATCTTCAATCCCTTACTACAAATAACTGCTACTATCTGCATTCAGACTAAGAGTCCCAACAGTGCAGCGTAGCAGCTTTATACAACCGATTTTTCCCGATTTTCATACTTTTTACAATTTTTTAAAACTAAACTCACCCATTTGGCAATGATTGTGGCTCCAACGAAGAAAACTCTTCTTCAACTTCACCTATAGTTGGCAACATATTCGAATGCCAATATAAATTGAAATACGCTTCAGATGGTCCAGGGCCATTTATCAATTCTGGTGGTCCCAATTTCTCACCATCTTCGATGTCGTAATCCCTTTCATTGGCAGCAGCTCCATATTCCTCATCATCGCTACTGTTATTACTGCTGGAACTGGAATAATATGTCTGATTGCTATCATTGACTTTGATGCATTTGCCCACAATAACTGGCGCTACTGGTTCATCTACACTGTCCACGGTATCCACGGTAGTCTCAGTTTTCTTCATATGTACTTTGATTGCAGGGGAAGCAACCACAGCACTTCCAGGATCTTTGCGTGGCGCATCCGGACTATTTCTGCGCACCAAATCAAAAAGGCTTGGCATTTTAACTTCATCGTTGCCATTTATATCGGTAGCAAAATGTGAATTCAAAATTTGAGTAGGACTTTTCACCTTACTCTCGTAGGTTTGTATTTTGAAACGTATCTCACGAGTGGTGGCGCTGCTATTTGGCGACGGTGGTGTTCCAGGTGTACTGACTGGCGATGACGGTTGCCTAGTTGGTGAGCTCTGCTTAAAGGTCTGCATTGTGGGTACTGCGCCATTTGCAGGTGACTGCACAGGCGGTGAATTGCGCTCAGTTAACGTGACTGTAACTTGTTGCCCTATGGTTGGGATATGCAATTTGGGTATCTGTGTCTTTGGCAGTGATTGTACGCGTTCTGGTGGCTTAGGCTTGGGTCCCTTCATCCGCGATGCACTTGAAATGTTGCTAAGTGACTCTGTCGATGATGATTGTCCACCACCAAAGACTGGTATAAGCGTGCGCTCGGGGCTTTTGAGTTTGGACTCGGCAGAGCTGGTGCGTTGTAGTGGCGGCTTAGCATTGAGCGTAGGACTGGACTCTTTCGATTTACTACGATAGAAACCGAGTTTTAAGTCGGTTTCAGATTTTTGCTTTGTCATGAGACGGCGCGGTATATTCGAAGGGCTGTTGTTGATTCCTGGTGATGCAATTCGTGTTTCCAAAGCAGATTCTAGCTCGAGCGAACGCCTGGCAGAGAGCACTATAGGAATGCGTGACTTGATGGTGGCGGATTTTGGCGTCACTTGTTTATCAAGTCTTTCAATGCTGCCTCTGGGTGTTAAATTCTCCGTGGAGCTACGTGACTCACTTTGCAAAAATAGTGATGTCTGCTGCTTAAACTCTTTCGTGTTTGGGGAGGGAGATTTCAGCTTAATTTCACTTTCAGTCTTGGCACGTTCCATCACACGTTGTGAGTTCGGTGAAAAAACGGAAGCTATAGCTTTCGGTATTTTGGTTATAAATTCTTTTGTGGGCGTGTTGGTGCTGCTGCTGAGTGTTGTTGGCGTATTAGGCGTGTTTGGTGGCGTAATTTGTGTATTGTTCAGTGATTTTTCGTAAGACAACGCCGATGAGTAAATTGGCGGCGTAAGAGCATTCGTTGGAGTTGTGGGTGTTGTCGGTGTACTTGGCGCCCCAAAATCGGGTACCTTTGGTGTTTCGACCTCAATAAGTTTTCTTGTGGGTGTGGCAACTTTACGTGGCATTGGTATTATTGAACGTTTTTTTGGTTCAACTGTCGATGTCATTGTCGTGTCGCCAGTTACAGCAACTACAAGCCGCGGTTTTGGTGTGGGCGTGGTTGTTGGAGTTGTTTTTAATTCAACATTTTCGTAATCGTTATATTTTTCGGTCTTAAACTCGATATTTTCGTAATTATTTCCCGGTATCAACTTTAATGAAGAGAAATCTGTATCATCATCTACGCTGGACTCGACCACTTGCTTAATGCACTCCTCCAGCGGGCCAGTACTATCAACATTAAACTCTTTCTCCAGCATGGTAAAAGGCTTCAGCACCTTTGCTAGATCTGCTTTATTAATAACGCCCTGCCCGCCATTGGTGAGCGAAGCATAACTTGATAAATCAGACTCTGAAGAATAATTCGAATTCAGTGAGAACTTATCTATAACCGTAGAAATAGTTGAGGCAGTATCATCTGATTCAGATTCTGTTTTTATTGAGTGCCCATCAGAGAAAAGATTAATATAATACTCAGCATCTGGCGGCGGTGTGAAGGGTTTTTCTGTCGCATCCGCAGCGCTCAAGCTACTGTTTCTGCTACTCTCTGTGACACCCTCTTTCAGTGATTTACGCTTGACAAGCTTCCTTGGTGGCACCGGTGGCGGCGGCGGCGGCGGTGGACTCACTTTCATTTGTCCATTACTTAACAATTGTCTGTCTATTGCCATGCCAACACCCAATGCATAATCATCTTCTGCTGTTTCTGGTTTTCTACCAAAGCCATTACGCACCTCCAAACGTATGGCTACATTATCTTTTAAGCCACGCACACATTCAATGCGTGTCATATCAGATACTTGTTGACCATCAATGCTAACGATTTCATCACCTTCTCGTAGCAGACCCCAACTGGCTTCAACACGTGAGGCGGGACTATCTTTGGCACAAGATTGTATAAAAAGCTTTTGTACTTTTTCAGCGCTACGTGTGCCACCTTGAAATTTCAGACCAAAACCTAAACGTTCACCGGGCAAACGATAAACGATCACTGTTTCCGGTTCCGCTATTGAAACGATTAAATTTTGGCTGTTGTCACTGCTGTCTTGCGCTATTGGTGAATTTCGCTCTCTGTTGTTAAGATGTGGATTGTTGTTAATCGACAGCACTGTTATGAATGATGAGTCTTCTGGTATAGAGCTTTTCCTACTGACTAGCTGAGGGCGCTTCTGGTTTGTGTCTTTGGAACTTGGATCATCAACTTCAACAACTGTAACATAGTCGGCCATTGTTGTGGTTGTGATTGCTGATCGTTAATGTTGGTGTAGTTTTTTCACCATTAAGTGAGTTGAAACGGTTGCTAAGGTTTGTGTCTGAGGTGCGTGTGAGACTTCGGTAACACTTGGTGGCGCTAGAAAGAAAAGCAAAACATAAAGGTGTGGTTATAGAATATATTTTGCAAATAAAATGAGACTTAAATATTTACATTTTTTTACACCGAAAAGAAAAATATTTTTAGTTTTAACAGAACATTTTTTTACAAATAAAATTTCTAACGAAAACCAAGCTGTTTTTCATTAAGTTTTTTTTTTAAAGAATTCAGTTTTGTAAATTAAATATATACTATGGCGCATATTTATAGACGTATTTGGTATCAGCTTAAGAACTTTATTTTAGCAATATCTAAGTTATTTATAATCGATTTGAAATTGACTTTTCTGCTTGGTTACAACTAAAAATATAGTTTCAGCTCAAGTTGATATTAAGACGTTATCAAAAAGTCAAAGGAAGAAATAAATAGAAAATATGGAGCTAATTCAATGCGATTTTTATATTTTTGAAGGTTTTGAGATTTTTTGTTATGCTAACGAGGAAGACTAAAGCTTACAAAGAACGCATTAACCCATTTCGAATGGACGATGACGATTTTTACGCTCGGCACAGGTTTGGTTAGGACACAGCAAAATTCATTATTGAAATTTACAAATATTATATAGTTTATTTTTGCCACAAAATCTTTACTAATGCTATTTGTTAGCTGATCTTCATAGTTTGTTACAAATATTGGTAAAATAATCAAAAATGTTACTTGAGAAATAGCTTTGAAGATGCCAAACTTTGTAAAGCTTCCGAGTGATGCGGACGAAATTAACGCTGTCAAATGCAAATTATTTAACATATCGCGCTTTTCAAGTGTTTAAGACGCTAGGAATATGGGACAAGTAATGGCGGGTCACTTAAGAAACATGTACGAATGTGTTGTGCACTACATTTGATTGTTTGCGATGATGATTGCCAAATTTAAGATATTGTTCCAAGAAGTCGTGGTACCATACGATTAAAAACTACCATAGAAGCAACAAAACACCATCAAAGTATTGTATTACGATGGCGTATACCCGGCTTCTCCAATTATGTTAACACCTCTACGAAATTCTTTAACATATAAAGTACAAAGGTAAGCTTAACAATATTAATGGAGGCAAAATTTAAATATTTCTTTCGTACAGGTGTAATAGAAGCCATATAGCAACAAGAGCATAAATTGAGTGCTTCAATGGTCAAACGAACTCAAAATTTGAATCTGCTCTTGAGAGAATTCGCGTAGATTTGGACACTACGAAAAATATAATTGTTGCTGTTGGAGTACTTCACAGCATTGCAAAGGAGAAAAACCTGCCATGTACATTTAAATTGCTTAAAAAAACTGTTAATAGTTATAGCTATGTTAATGTTTTCAGTGTCGGAACGAATTCCAATAATCTTTCATTGACTAGAGCTCCTCGAAACACTAATGTGGTCTATATTGCAACATAGTCTAGAAGAGCTTTCAAATGCCTACATTTGCCTTATTTTACCTTTGCATTTGCTACCATCGCACAAAATGAAACAAAAATCAGTAAAAAAATTTGACAGGGAATTCAAAAACAGTTCAAGTAAAAATAGGAATGTGTTTATTGCGATAACTTAGGTTATGCCAGCTACTCAATACTAAAAAATCGACAATGAACAGAAAGCAATTTTTACTCCTAACCAAATTTGGTTAAAGCTTAGTTGGTTTTAACTTAGAAAAACGACTATGAATATGGGCCTATAAATTCACAACATGATTAGATATAGTTCCTTGCTTTAACTTTATACAGGAGCATTAGAAAAAGCGTAGGATTCGCAAAAATTTTAATGATATTTCAAACAAAACATCGATAAGAGATTTGGTAAAGTTTTAAAATCTCGTACAGCGAACAACTTTCAAGCAGAGATTTATTTAGCACCATGACTCGTATTTCATTAACTTTTCAGTCTCTCGCTCACCTGCAGAACTTTTTATAGTCAACATACAGTGTATATTATTATAAAAATATTTAATTACAACCGGCAACCTAATGTCTACTTTCTATACAGTAAACGTTAACCTTTAACCTGCCAGTTATGCTAATTCAGCAATGAAGACCTTGATTTATATTGCAAACACCATAGTCGCCGCCACACTTCGTAACTTAGCCAAGTGCTTGTTTTCGTTTCTCTTCAAGCGAATTTTATTGCCTTGTCACGTTTTTATTCTTTTTCATTTTTTTTTTTTTAAGAAAAAAATAAAAATAAATCACAACATAAATAACCATTTTACATTTACTCTCGCTTCCCCCAAATCCTAGGTAAAAATCAACCAAGCAGCAGCCACAAAAAGACAACGAGTGAACGGTAAGTGGCAGGAAAAGTAGCACATGTTTGGCTGGAACAACGAGTTGAGTAGCTAAGGCTCACTTCTGCTTTAACCCATGAATAACAGATATTAATTCGTGATGCAGCTAGTGGGCAAAAGCTTTTGCTTTAAAATCTGCAAATGCACGCAAGTGTTTTAATTTTTGTTACAATTTTTACATTATGCTTGAGCATTTAAAAGTAAACTGAAAGATTTTTCTGTGCTAAAAAGCAAATTACAAAACAGAACAATAAATCGTTTCCCAGGATCAATAAACGCAAAGGCTGTGAAGCATTCACCTAACAACTTCCATTTCGGCTAGATATTTCAAAAATGAATTCGCGCATGGTGAAACTTTATTTCAGTTCTACTCGCCAATTATACACGAAAATCATCGATTATGACATTGAAGTTGAACTTGGTGTCAAGTAGAATAAGGTTGTGGAGCAAAGTGAAATTCTTTAAGGCGTAAAAGTTAAATATTATTAAGGTGCTAAGTGGTGTCACCACACTTGAAACAAATTCACTTTGGGAATTTTATCTTTTCAATGCACAAAAAAAAAACAATTTTTAGCGAAAATCCTTCGAATCATTAAAATGCCTACTAAAGCAACATTCACTGACTAGCAACGTGTTAAAACATTTCACCATCAATGTACAAAAAAAACTCCAGCTCAAATATCAACAACAACCAGCTCGGAGGTGATGATGACAACAAAAAACAAAGAAAAATACAATAAAATACTAAACTCGCCGGTACCCAGTTGCAAGTTGCCATTGAGTGCGACAGGGCAACAGGCGCAAATGTTGCACATTATGCTGTTGCTGCTAGTTGCATTCTTAAAAGTATGTCAGACAATCACTGTTGCTGTTGTTGCTGCTACTTTTGATGCATACTACGCTATAAAATGTTTTTGTATTTTTTTATTTTTTGTCATTTGTGTTACCAACATATAGCAAAAGAAAAAAAGATTAAAATCAAATAAAATGAAATAAAAAAAATAAATCAAATAAAAAATTGCTATTGGTAAAGCAAAGGAAGTTGCAGCAAAAAATAAAATCGAGCTCCCAGCTATTGCCAGTTTTTCGTTCAGCTTATAATGTCTAGTTGCTTTTAATTTTTTGGATTTTGCTCTTATGGTTCAATGTTACAACAGCAACAACAACAACAACACAGTAGCTGTTAATTTGCATTAGAGATAATGATCAATAGTTTTTCAGTTAACTTTTTAACACGATCAATGATCAGAGTGGATGGCTTTAAATTGCAACAGCAACAGCAAGATCAGCAGCAGCAACAAAATCAAAACCGATGCAGAGCAATGCGCTGAGCCAAGGTTTAGCTCTACAACCGTAACTGGTGTAATATGAGCCTTTAACTTGGGTAAATGAAGACAAAAAGTCACAACATCAACATCTGAGTTGTGCTGCTAAGTATGAGATCATTTTCTGAGTCCGGCTTAGAGCAGGTTTTAAGAACCCACTTAGAGTTTTATTTAACAGTAAACCATTTTTATTTTGTGAGTTGTTTTTTTTTTAGCCTACAACATTTTTTAATTTTTTGTTTTGCGACAGCATACCAAAAACTTTTATTCATCGGAAATGCTAAAACAAAATATTTGGTTAAATTGTCTACAAAGTTAACAAAATTCAAGGAAAAGCTGCCACTTTTGATAGCTGTAAGTTTTTAAGTCTTGTGTGATAAGCCATACACGGTAATTGATAAGTGCTAAGTTAAAAGTTAACTAATATCTTGTTATTCACATATTATTCAAGTGATAAATTGAAGTCGTTTTCGTGAAAAAAACACTTTTTTAAAAATTTTGCTATTATTTTTTTTTTTAAAAAAGGTATTTTTTACTATACAATTTACTATGCCAAATCAGTGAAAACAAAATTATAAAAAATTTTCCATCATATAAAAACTATGGCGCATTTATAGCCATCTTGATAGAAACCCAGCTTTTGATCAACTTCGGCGCTTCTTTGTATAACCGCCTTGCTACATTTTTGCCCTCGTTATCTAAATCTCCATATTTTTTTTAATATGCCATTTAATTCAACTTAACTTGAATTACTTTATGGTATGCAATTCTTTTGCCATTTCCAACATCAAATATTTAATTATGAATTATTAACAACAACAACAACAACAACAAAAGCAGCAGCAGCAAAATAAAGAAAAACTTCATTTATGCAAATTAAACTCAATGTTAACTCGTTGCGCTTTGTTACATTTTAGTTTTATTTTTTTTTAAACTTTTCATTTATTTTATCTTCATTTTTTATTATAAATTTTCTTTCAATGCAAATTTTGTGTGGGAAAAAACGTATGCGCGTTAATAAAACACTTAATGTGGAATCTCATGCTATTTTTTTGTTACTGCTGTTGTAGTGTTTCGTGTTTTTCTTTTTCTCGTATTAAATTTTTATGTTAATTTCACTACATATGCATTTTTAATTGCATAAGAAAACTTTGAAGAGTGTAAAGTTTTAAATGAAAATTTTACTAAAGAAAATGTAACATTTTTCATAAATCAAAACAAAAAAAAAAGATATTGCGTTATTTTTGTAAATTTTACGTAAAAAATTTTATTGAGAAAAAAATACCTTTGACATTTTCGGCAAATTATATGCCAAATATGCCAAGCTTTTCAAAACCTCACGTCAGTCAGCATAGCCATGCCAAGTTAACATTGGTATGCCAAATGTTTCGCGGCATTGCTACCAAAATTGCTGCTTTTAACTTAAGAAAAAACCATTTTCGCTGCTACAAATTGGTGCAGATGAAAAAAATGAGTGCACAACGCTGTACCCAACCTCGGTTAGTTACTCAGGAGGGAGTCACAGCTTTACAGTAAAATAAAAAAAGAACTAACTACTATACATTAAACCAGTTAAAAAAATATAAAAAAATTATCGTTGGTATGCGGTCACCTGTAAAAGTGGAGTTTTGTTAAACCGCTGTCACTACAACAACAACAAACTGGATTTGTTGGCTGCCACAAAGTACATAAGCATGGCATATTTTTGTTAAGCCATTCTCCGCCGAATAAGCTTAGCTTTAATTGAACTTTATTTGTAAGCGGATTTTCTTGCGGTTAATTTTTATGTACGAACGTTTTGCTTTAGCGACTTTCATGTGATTCTTATGAAAAAAGTTTTGACTGATGTTAAGGTTATGGATTAACCCATTTTTATGGGTGTTGGCAAGATAATCGAAGCTCCATTGAAAAAAAATTCAAAAAAAATATCAGAAACATCACTTAAAATCAAACAAAAGTTTTACCTGCAACTAAGGGGAAAATTGCAAAAAAAAATTAAAAGAAGAAATCGTGCAGTAAATATTTCTGACTACCCAGATATCGCTGCGAGTCTTAATCACAGAAGCTAATGCTAATGCAAGAAGTAACAGATTATCAAAATAAATATTTGCATTTAAAAATCACATAGAATCACAAAATTATTTTTGTGGCTTACTGTGAAGCAATCTGGAAAACTCATACACTAAAACCACAGTCATCTTTGTAAGAATTTGGTAGGATTTTTGAAGCTCAGTCAATGCTGATAAGTTGAGCCTAAGGAAAAATTACTATTCAAGCATTGGAATGACCCAAGCCTGTACTTACTCATCTGTTCATTATTTTGTCATTAAGTTCTAACACAGCTAACACAGCTTAAATATTACGAAATCGATCAGTGGATTGTGCTTCAGTCAAAAACACACATTTCACTGCACGAAACAATTGCTTTACTCACTATCAATAACAATTCAGAAGTCTTTAAAAATTATTCACAAATATTGCGAAACACTAGCTTTAAGTCGAAACACGCTTTTTACTGTCGGAAACAAATGCTTTATTCACTATTCAAAACAATTCACAAGTCACAAATATTACTAAACACTAAATCTTAGTTTAATTTAATAAAAAACTATTTCACGAGCGTTACTTGTGCACACTTTTGTATTCAACTTCCTGATCTTTATTAGACCTTGAAATAAACAGCTTTTATTTATTACGAACTTATTCATTGCATTGTGTTTCACTAAGACAAAAACAATATTTAGTGTGCTAAAATAAATACGTTATTCAATCTTCGAAATAGTTCAAAAGTCGAAATTGTTCATAAGCTCAAGCTTAAGCAAAACAGTTTTCCAAACTTTGGCGTTTGGTTGATAATTTGTTTTGCCTAGACTGTACTACAGTCATTCGAGCTTATTTCTTTCCATTCTAAAACTTTGTTCAGGTTATGTTTTTCGATTTAAGTAAAGTTTTAGAATTTATTTGAAGTGTCTTGACAAAACGTAATATTTTGAGACTTTTTTCTTATTTGAATTAAAATCATAATGCGCCTCAAATAAAAAAAATTGAGATACTTCTTCTTTCTCATTTTTAACTTTTGCTTCTCTACAATGTCTATCGTCTTGAATTAGTAACTTGTGCATTATATGAATTCATAGTGCTCTTCTCAAACTCGATTATCATAAATCGAAGAATTTGCTATACTTAAGAACTTTTAAAGAAGAAAATATGTTCAACACTCAATTATATTGGTGGTTCATACTTAACAATGAGAGAGACTCACAAAATTTCATTTAAGTCCTGAATAAAAAATACACAATAAAATTTAACTGCCATTTTAAATTAATGGGCTTACAATTTAAGACAGGCAAGTGTGAGGTTAATAGAGCGGTAGTACCTAGCAATAAAAAACTACTCAGCAGCAAAGCGTATTTTCTCCCAACCCGACTTAAAGTGCCTAAGAAAAGTTTAATTATATTGCGAGTGCGCCGCATTTCTTCTACGGTAGCAATCAGCCATAGTTTACTTTGGCTTTTAGTGAAGCGTTCTATTTTTGTTGTTGGCTTAAAGAGTTGGCTCTTTTTTGAGGTGTAATTTCTACAGTTAACCATTGAGTTCCACACCTTCTAGTATCTAGTTATCCCAAATTGGCGTGTATTTATTCGTCGCTATTTTTGTATTTCTCTCTCTTTGATTGCCAGTGATTGCGCTGCTGTTGATGATGGCCTGTCTTGAGGTTAACTTCAAGGTACTGCTCGTGAGGCTTAAACAAATTTAGGTTAATTAATATCTTGAGAGATAAACGGAGATAAGAGAAAGAGATCAATCTAGTTGTAAGCTAGAAGCTTGCGAAAAATTTTGTTTAAAAAAAAAATCAGTACAGCATAAAATTTAATTAAATTTCATTGTGCTTAAAGAAAGCATTTCTTTGAAGTTGAGGACTTGTCTCAAATTCTGTTAGGTAAAACATGTAAAAATAATTACCATATTAATGTAACTTAACGTTTAAGAAGACCGCAAATGTCTTAAGAATCGTTTTAAATGCATTTTTGTTGCTATGAACTTACTAAGAAATTAAGGTCGTACTTAAACCATTCGAGGTCCTGACAGAAATAAATTTTGATCTCTGCAAAAATACATCTATCGTTTCAAAGGTATTTTTAAGTAATTTAATTCTTGCAAAGCGAATAATCTCGTCAGTTGCGAAATGATTTTTTTCGATTAATTTTAAAGCTTGGCACAACTGAAATTATTATTTGAACCCTGCAATAAGAGCTCGCGTATATTAAAATATTTAGAATTAAAACTTATACCTTAAAGTCAAAGTGTTCTGTTGAAATGAGATTAACCAATATATGTATGCGATATATGCGATCTTTGACCTTCTATGACATCAAGTAAAATAACTGAGGAATATTTCATGTAAGATCTTCAAGACGTAGCACTTGCGCAATGATACCAAGCTCTGCGCAGAGTCCAAATTAAGAAGAAACCTTATTCAAAGCCAAGATACGATATAGGAGCGACAGATTCATATATAAGATCAACCTGTGATAGATTTTGATGTTTTAGATATCATTCTGATAACGAGTGGCTGCCAATGACGTAAGATACTGTTAACCAACAAAGTTACGTGGGAATTCGTGCTTACTGCTGAATTATTATTCCTGTGATATTATCTGAGGTTAGAGATAGCAAAAGCTTCAATCTTCTTTAGTTTTATCAGTGCACACAACTGCTGATGAATTGCTGGGAAGCTTGAAAACGTATATAGCAGGATTTGCCTTGGAGACATTTTCCATGTGACAACTAAATGTATCCTCCACTTCTTGCCGCAAAGTTGTTACGATGAGCTGTGACCTGCGCTCTTAGTAGTTTAACAAAACGAAAAATTTTGTACCAATTGTTGGTAAGAGCTTTTTAAATGAATTTTTGCCACAGTTCGCTGCATCCACAAGTCATATGAAAATTAAGTGTCAAAGCTAATGCCTATTTTACATAACAATTTTCAATTAATTTGTTTCCCTTTTACATGAATTTTTTCTTTGGCATGAAGATTTCTTATCAGTCATCACAGCTTTTTTGTTTTTTTTTCTTGCTGTCGTCTGTGGTTCCCATAGTAAATTAAACTAAATAAAGAACTGTTGGGAGCAACTGTTCCAACTGAGTTAACACGTGACATTGAGACAATGTGTAATGAGCTACTTTAGTGCTAAAAGTTGAGAAGTGCTGACTAAAGTTTACTGCTACAAGTCACGTTTTTTTTTCTCCGAAGATGAACCATTGCAAAATACAGCAGCGAAAACTTTTGATGGGCAATTTTTTCATTCATTTGATTTTATTCAGCAAATTTTGATTCAAAAATTTGCGCCGGTTAAAGGCCATTATGTAAATTCAAAAGATTAAATGTTAAACCTGCTGTTAACCAAAATCCATTGTCAGTTAACTGCATAAGAATAAAATTAAATTAATGATGATGAAATGCATTAATATAAAACAAGGTGAAACTGTCAATTTTTTGTTTTAATATTAATTAGTATACACAGCGAGCGTCATACATATCAATGTATGCAATGTTATTAAAAGCATTTTGTTGTCAAGAATCTGATAAGCTGTGATAATGTTAATTAAACCAGCATCCTTATTGTGCTGAAGCACAAGAATCATTCAATTTACATTACATTAATTTTTTTTTGTTTTTATTGACAAGCACTTAAGTGAGCACTGAAAGGTGAAAATATATGTAATTGTGCGCGACTGATAAGGACAGTCTACTTTTCACCGCTCAATTTATTTTAAACGGCTCCATACACTTGTTCATCATAAATGCTTTTTTTAAAGCTGCTCATTCGACTATTTCAGCTAGTGCTTCACCGATGCGAGAACGATATGATAATTTTAGAATTGTCGTACTCGTAGTGGCGCCAAGCATATCGCCTTGTACGAGAAATTTTTGATCTGTATTTTTATCGCCTCGCTCTCGTCTCGTTATCGCCGATAATTCTCGGTTATTCTCGCTCACATTTTTTAACATATAAAACTAGCTGAACCAGCGGCTTTTCCGAGCACTGTCCGTTGTACAATCACGTCTACATTTTACGTAGTCTTTACTGCAGACAATTAGGTCCATGTACGAAACATCACAACTTGCGAGGAGCTATGACCCATAAGCCAACATTTTTTACATTTAGCGAGTTGCTTAGTACAAACAATTTTCATTTACGTTTCAGGTTAAATGATATGGCGTTTTAAGTAATTTTGTTTTATAAAGGTGTCACGCCCGTTTGTCTTTCATTTCTTTTAGATTTCGTGAGGTACATAACATAGACAATATACATCCTAGCACCGAATTTCAAAACGTCTGCTACCATACGTGCCAAGATATAGCGTTTTAAGTATTTTTCTATTATGGAAGTTCTGGCTAAAATTCGTTCTCGGCGTTAATCTAGTGCCTATCGTACGACAAACATTGCATTTTCGCCGAGAACGAGATATCAGCCAGACCCTTCTCGTTCTTGTCCTTGGTAGTATGATATTTATCGGTTCTCGGTGAAGCACTAGTTTCAGCGCACAGTTAATTTTTTACCGCTCAATCGATTTTTTTTTTTTGTATAGCTCTGTGAAATTTTTGTCCAAATACTTTTTTTTTTGCTCAGTTTTTTTGTTGAACAATCTATTTTTTTAAATCAATTAATTAACTTTTTCTCGCTTTTCCAATTCTTTTAATGGTTACTCCATTTTTATGCTGTACAGTGGCAAAAACCCAAGCCCATTAATCATTTTACACAGATCAATTAATATCTTTTGTTGTATTTTTATTAAT
This sequence comes from Meiosimyza decipiens, assembly GCA_963680825.1. Taxonomy (NCBI): domain Eukaryota; kingdom Metazoa; phylum Arthropoda; class Insecta; order Diptera; family Lauxaniidae; genus Meiosimyza; species Meiosimyza decipiens. The sequence goes on from OY804258.1 coordinate 45,357,285, forward strand.
TTTTCCTCCGCTTTTTTGTTGTAATTGAATCGTTAAAGTGGTCTTAGCTGATGAGTAAAAAAACAAAAGTCCGCGGCAGATTCAGCGGGTGAATTATAGGGGCTAAGCCCTATCGTTTGATTTAAATATGTCACAAATAATTTGATCGAAAACACAGGTTTTTAAATAAAAATTGTTAATTTTTAATATGTCAAAAATAATGAAGGCTACAGTTGGCAATATTCAAAATTCAGAGAGACTGGATTAATTAATTAGTAATCTTAGAGTGTCTTAGACCTTTCCTCCACAAGTCGTTCAACATAAAACTTCAAGCTCTTGTTGAGAGTTCAGAAACATCAATTCAGCATCGTGGTCAAGAACTGAATATTTCGAGCAGCGTTTCCTTGCGAAAGATTTACATCTTCATGCTTATAGAGATCAATTTATTCAAGAATTGAAGCCTTCTGACCACGGATAGAAAACGGACTATGAAGAACAACAAGTTGCTGCCGATATTTCCAACAAAATTATATGAGGCTAATTTTCCTTTTTAATGGTCAAAATTGTCGCATTTGGGATTCAGAAAATACATCGACAACGTGCTATTGTATGGTGCGGATTTTGGGCTGGAGGTATCATCGACCCAGTTTTCTTGGAAAATGCGGCTATTCAAGCAATTACAGTTAATGTTGATCGCTATTGTGACATGATAAAAAATTTCATACACATGTTTCTAATATCGTGCCACTTGAAACTTTTTTCACCAAAATGCTCTTTGAAAAATCGATTTTTTCCTCAAACTATTTTTCGGCAAGTAGTATCAGATATTCAATAATTTTCAATAATCAAGTAATTATTACCAAATGTACAATTGCTTAAGTAACCAATATTGTTGAAACAATTATATATTTGGTAACAATTGCCAAATCGCACTTAAGTTAAAATTAAATATTTCTTTGTCATACTAAAATGAAATTATTTTACTGTGCACATACATATACACAGGTACATACTTTGTGAAGTTTTCACTGACCCATTGGTAATTTTATACTGAACTTCACTGTGTGTGAGCAATAAGAGTTGATTCCCTTCAAAGTTTCATGCGCTTTTTTTTGTCAACCAATTTTTTCTGTTAAATAATGGCGGTGTCATATTGCAGTCTTTGCTGTGTTGTTGTTGTAATTGTTGTCATGTTCTTAAGTTGTTCACAATTTCTCAAGGACATTTATGAAGTGGTTTGTCGCTTCTTCTGATTTTTCTCTTGTGGTGCGTGTGTTTGCTGCAATGCCTGTGTTGTTTGTTTTAAGTTATTTTGCTGTTGTTTTTGTTATCTGCCGGCATTTCTGTCATGCGATATAAATCGTTAGTGTTGCTATTTTTAAAACGACTGCGATATCCTTTTGATTTGTTGTGTTTTTGCGTATTGTTTTTTTTTTTTTTGTATTTTTTTTTTGCATTAAGGGCAATTTCATTGATGAACTATGCTACAGACTGAGCAAACTAATTTCATAATGGAGACCGAAAAAGTTTGAAATATTTTATTTTGTTCTGAAATTTTCGATTTTTTGAGATTTTTTCAACAAAGTTTTGGTCATTTCGAAGTAATACGCTTATAAAAGGTCTTATGTACTGAAAGTGTCTTGAGTAAAATATTTTATGATATGCATTTTTTTTTTATGATTGTTATAATATCTACCTTAATATGGTTGCTAAATTTTTATAAAATATTTAAATGTGTCTGATATATAGGTAAGAAAACACTGAGAAATCTCTTTTAGACAACTGCCAGAAATGTAAAATTTTACATTAGTCATAAAAAAAAACCTTTTATGCCTCATTGACGGCAAAGAATTAATCGTTCAGTGAAGCACACCGCCTGCACTATATGGGGAGCTGAAATAAGTGGGCGTGTCATCTGCTTTAAATGCAAAACTTTAAGTAACCACATCGAAACAGTTTTTTGAGGCAATGAAATGAACAAAGACATTATTACGAAAACTGGGTAGGTTTTGAAAACTTAATGTGGTATCATCAACTTCTACAGTCAACTTTGATAAAGCTCGAATGATTTATTTAATTAAAAAATATTAAAGCTTCACCTCAATATAAATTAGAAATACGTCCAAGATTAAGTGTGAACTAAATTTTGATATATGTGACGTTAATAAGGTACGTTTTTTTTTGGCATACTGTGACTAGATTATGGAAGTGGTCTTAAAGTTCAATAATTGCTGTATATAACATGTGAGCATATTAAAAGTTTATATTGCTTTAAATGACTTTCTTTGTGGAATGACACACTGTTCTGATTTACGATAAATGTAAGTATTTTTATTTATTTTGTTTTTATTTTCCAGGTATGTCAACTTTGTCTAGTGTTTCCTTTATATTTTTGCCGCTAATCGTCATCCACAATTTAATGGTTATTTTTGATATCTACGCGGAATTTTCGCTTTTGTTGTGTTTATTTAGAAAAATCTGTGCCATCGCTGTTGCTGCTGTTGCTGATGTTGAAATGAATTGTTGCGAAAAGTAGTTGCTGTTGCACGCATAATTGGACGCATATTTATTGGAACAATTACTGCGTTTCTATTTATGTACGATTGTGTCGGCTTTATTTGTGGACTAGAAAAAAAAAGTATTTATACAGGGTGCGATTTATTTTCTAGCACAATTTTGTTTAGCCACCATTTTGGTTTGGACGGCTTTTGTTAATTGGTATTTGAATGTTGTAGAAAATGGTCGGTTTCAATTTATTATGCTGCAACAAAATGTTGAAATTATGATAGCTTTTTATTTTTCCAAATTATGAAATTATTTTTTTGGTGTTAATCATGTGCCGACCAAATCAACCATTTACCGTGGAATGAATTATTTTTTGAAAATTTACACGTTGGGTTTTTAAGAAAATAACAAAACAACAATCATATGCACTCGCCACCGCTACGCACATTGTTGTGTTTTTTGTGTTTTACGTGATTTGTATTATTGTTACTGTTGTATCATTCAAAAAAAAAAAACAAAAATCGCAAATTGAGGACAGGATCAATCGCTTCGTTTGATCAGTGTACTTTAATTTCTACACTCATGTTGTTCTTGTTTTATTCTTGTAATTTGCTTTTGGCTTATTGCATAGACTTTTTTTTTGCTATTGAGATCAAAGTTAGTTTGAGGATTTTTTCTGTTTTTGTAATTGTTGTTTTTGTTGTAAGTAACTCTTGCTTCCAAAGCTTTGGCCATGTATGCTCTACAACAACACTTTTAAAATTTTGCAGCAGTCGTACTTTATAAATAACTTTAAGAAATTTCAGTAATTTTTCATAAAATACGTAAGTCTTAGACATACCCATAAGTCCAATGAACATAAGCTACGCGCTTTTGATCATTTTATAAATGAACTATCACAACTGTAACAAAAGATAAGAAAGCAACAATTCTTTATAAAATTAAGTTGAAACTTCTCCAAAAACAAAAAGAACCGCACCAACTTTAATAAAGAATACAGTGAAAACTAAATGCGTATGACAGTCAAACAAAGAACGTACCAAAAACCAGCTCCAGCAACCACAACAATAAAACAAAGCCAAAAACTTCAAAGAGACAGGTGCTTAAACTTTTAATTGGGTCACGGTACTAGCCGTGGAACGAAAAACAGTTTAGCGGAAGAAAAGTAAGCAAACCAAAATATTAAATAATTAATTCAGCGCATTAAAAAGCTCGCGGAAAAAATTTGAATTGAAATATTAAAATGTCAAAATTATAAAATAAAACATGAGCTAAGCTGCTCGTGGCAAATAACAGACAAATTATTGGCATATCAACTTAACAGAATTTCAATATCAAAAGCAGATCAGCACACAGTGCAGTTGCTGTATCAAAAAGCATAAGATTCTTGCGCGCCAAATTATTGGCATCAGAAGCAGAATGAGAGCAATCAATACTCCACGCAGGTTGCGGCTATAAGAACCGTTAAGCATAAACTTTCTTTTGCAGTTTGAATGTAAACGGTTTCGCGAGCGTTACACTTCCAAGCAGTGTGGTTAAAAAAAAAACAGTGATTTTGTTATAGATCGGAAAATTTTATTATAAACCGGAAAATATCGAAAAAAAAAATGGATAAAACATTTTTTGGCGGCTTTTCGGCAGTCATTGTTTTAGGTCTCATGCTGCATGCTGCGCAAGCGGTAAGTGCTGTACGAAGTGTCCGCTATGGCTACTAATTAACATTTTCTGTTGAATTTTATACAAAACAGGGAAATGGCTATTTTTATCCAAAACCAGATCGTATTACTGAGCTTGAGCCCGTTAATAGTGGAACGTTAGGAAATGGCACGCAACAGGGTGTACAGGAAATGCACGCAGATTTCATTGATGATCTTATAATGGCGCAAAAAGAGCAAATTTTGTCATCAATACTAAGTGAAGTGGGACAAAATGGACATGGTGGTGCGGATTTTGGGGATGTGGGAGATAATAAAGCAGTTTTGCTGAACAAATGTGCTGGCTGTAGTAAGTATGAAATGAAGTGGCAATGAAACAACATTATACAGCAGTGAAGCTTAGTTACGATAAGGAACGCTGTGATAACGAAAATGTGACAAATTATTCAAACACATGCAGTACAGTAAAGCTGTTAACAACAGCGTTTTCGTTTGTTTTGATACTGATAATGACAGAAAACTGTAACGCGGTGTTCTTAGTTAGCATGAAGTCTGTTAATAGCTGCCTAAAGTCTGTTATAAGCTTTTCCAAACGAAACAAAACTTAAATTATTTTGAAGCAGTGCACTTTAAACAGTGCTAAATTAAAGAATTTAACAACTACTGATTTGATCATAAGCAAACCATCTCAGTAGTGCCAGAATCACTAAAAGCTTTTCCACACATGGTTTCGTTATCATAGCGTGCTTAGTTCAAAATGCAAGAAAAATTTTAACAAAAAAATCCGCTAAAAGATTTTAGCTTTACTATATAAAAATATAGCATTAAATATTGGGCGATTGTTAAGAAATTTCTGGAAAAATTTTGTATTTTTTTAACTAATTTTTATTCAAGAAGAATTAAAAAGAAGAAATCTTTTGGAAGAGATACATCACTTTGGTCATAAATTCTTCTATAAATTTTAAATCAGAATTTTTAAATTTTATTTTACACCCACTTTTGGTTTTTCTTTTACACCCTGTATTTATAATTCTTTAATTAATTACCACTCTTACTCAATGATTTTTTTTTTGTTTTGTTTTCTTCCCTCCCATAGCGTGTGGTGTACCCAATGTACAACGCATTGTGGGCGGCAACAGCGTACGCACCAATAAATACCCTTGGACCGCACAATTGATGCGCAATTCGTTCTTCTTTTGTGGCGGCACCTTGATCAATGATCGTTATGTGCTGACCGCAGCTCATTGTATTTACGGCATGAATACGTATACGATATCGGTGCGTTTGCTACAATTGGATCGCAGCTCTTTCACAGATTTGGGCATTACACGGCGTGTTGTCTTTGCACAATCGCATGCCGGTTACAATCCAACAACACTCGTCCATGATATTGCGCTGCTGCGGTTGGAACTGCCAGTGCCGCTGCTAGATCCTATAAGGCCGGTTTGTTTACCTCAAAGCGCTTTTCAGAATTTCGAAAATATGGCATCGGTGGTAGCTGGTTGGGGACTAACACAAGATAGTGGCACCACCTCGAACATTTTGCAAGAAGTCACTGTACCGATTATCACCAATGCACAGTGTCGTGCGACCTCATATAAGAGCATGATTGTGGATACAATGATTTGTGCCGGCTATGTGCAGACGGGCGGTAAGGATGCCTGTCAGGTAGGTGTTGTCTTTCACTTTAATTTATGTTTTTATTTGCAACTAAATTTTACAGGGTGACAGTGGCGGTCCGTTGATTGTCAAGGACAAAATCTATCGTCTTGCTGGTGTAGTTTCTTTTGGTTATGGTTGCGCAAAACCGGATGCGCCGGGTGTTTATACGCGTGTCAGTCGGTATTTGGACTGGATTTCGGCAAACACCAGAGATGCTTGCTATTGTGCATATTAATGTCTCTAAGTTAAATTTATTTATTTTTTTTACTATTTATTTTATAATGTAATTAACTTAATAAAATGTAATTAATTTTGGCAAATAATGTTTATATAAAATCTCTTTTTTTCTTAGGATAGACTAGAATATTTGAAAATTCTTCGTTTGGGTAGAAAGTCATGTAAAAGAAAATGGAAGATGTCACCACAAGTTGTAATCAGAGCTTCCTAGAATAAGTCAGAACAATGTGTTAAGCATTCTGCTTGCAACGCAGTTATCATGCCACCTTTTTTACAGCACTTGCATGTGCAAATGCGCTTTTATACTAATTTTTTTTGTATTATCGTATTTAAAAAAATTCTTTGAGTACAGCAGGGGTGTTTTTTTTAGAGGTTTGTTTTTCGAATAGAAATAAAACTGGCATTTTATGGTCGAATCTGGCAACTCTAATGTCATTTATGTTCAGTTTGGTTTGCCATTTCATTATGAACAGGTTGACAAAAGAACAACGCTTGCAAATCGTGCAAATTTATTTCGAAAATAATGGTTCAGTTCGCGAAGTTTACCGCAAGCTCCGTCCATTTTATGGTCGACATAATCGTCCATCAGAGCAATTAATTCGGTTAACCATGGATCGTTTTCGCACTACGTTTACTCTATGTGATAATACGCATCCGCAGAGACGTCGAACAGTGCGCACCGAAGAAACAATTGCCGCTGTAGAGCAAAATGTAGAAGAGGACCCGAATGAATCGATTCGCCACCGTGCACAGCAATTGGAGCTTTGTCCATCAACTTTATGGAAGATTGTGCGCAAAGATCTTGGCTTGCGACCTTACAATATCCAGCTTGTGCAAGAATTAAAGCCGCGAGACCATGCAATGCGTCGTGATTTTGGTGTATGGGCCGAAAATGAGATTGATCTCGATGCTGATTTTCATCGCAAAATTTTGTTCAGTGATGAGGCTCATTTTTGGTTGAATGGCTACGTCAACAAGCAAAATTGCCACATTTGGAGTGAAGAGAATCCACATGAGACCCTTGAGACGCCATTACATCTACAAAAACTGACTGTTTGGTGTGCTCTATGGGCTGGTGGAGTCATTGGGCCATACTTCTTCCGAAATAATGCTGGAGAGTCAGTTACCGTTAATGGAGACCAGTATAGAGCCATGATAACCGACTATTTTTTTCCCGAATTGGATGGCATGAATGTGGATGAGTTGTGGTTCCAACAAGACGGCGCTACATGCCACACAGCGCACGTCACAATTGATTTATTGAAGGAAACATTCGATGAGCGCATAATTTCGCGGAATGGACCTGTCAATTGGCCACCAAGATCGTGTGATTTGACACCATTGGATTATTTTCTTTGGGGATATGTGAAGTCGCTCGTCTACGCCAACAAACCAGAAACGTTAGGGGACTTGGAAGCCAACATTCGTGGCGTTATTGCCGACATACGGCCCCATATGCTCGAAAAAGTGGTTCAAAATTGGACCTGTAGAATTGGCTTTATTCGAGCCAGCCGCGGCGGCCACATGCCCGAAATCATATTTAAACATTAATGGCATAAAATTATCCTTCCAATAAAGCCAAATTGATGGACATTAAAACGATTTTCTTGTGTTTTATTTCAATTCGAAGCTCTATACCTCTAAAAAAAACACCCTTTATAACGAGTGCCACACCCACATGTGTTAGAGGTTTCTATGCCTATATTTCTAATATATATTTGCATATATACCTGCTTAAGGTAATATTTCACAAAATACTTCGGTGCCGAGTTTCGGCAACTAAAAATTATTCTACTCAACTGAAAATTATTCAGGTAGTATTCTATTTTATGCAAATCAATAATCTGTTGTAGCCTGATTTTGATATAGAGAGATCTTAATTCAGTTACAGGCAAATCTGGGTGGTATTGTAGACAGCGCTTAGTTCTGTTATAGGCACACCCCATCAGGCATTTGAATCTTTCTTACAGAAAACTTTTGTAGGAACAAAAACCAGGCAAATCACCAGTTTCACAGTAGCTAGAGCTGCAATAATGCAAAAAGTCGAACGCATTAACTGACAAACAGCAAATAATATGGAAACAATCGGCAGATTTCAGGATTGCACGAGAATTTTAAGGGTTTTGTATGATTCAGCAACGTTTGATATTAAAAAAGATGCATTTCAAGTGTTCACTTTCGTAAGGACTTGAGTTACTTCAGATATTAAAATGAAAAATTAAGTCTAACAAGCAGTGAAATGTTCACTTTGGTTGCGTCATAAACGAACTCATCAGAAAGTAACGACTTTTTCGAGAGACATGTTCTATGGATAGTATTGAATGATTTCAATGTCTCATTTCAAATGTTCCGATTTAATAACACACTTTGATTTCTGTTCTTACAGACTAAGTAGTGAAAAAGGAACCATAAGGGATACCAAAGACAAATGATCGAAGAATTCGTATTGTGGATACTTGTGCAACCACTTTTACGAACTGCACACTTGCACATCTTTTTTTTTGAGGATTGAATGAATCGCTAGAAGATTGTATAACAGTTGGGTGAACCAACTACAGCATTTCACTGAAAAGATGGAAGGGTAAAGAACACCTTCTATACATTAACACATACGTATGTAATGAATTATGACATGCATTCTAAGGTTGGAAGTAGTTTTCAAGATATTTTAAGTGGACATATTGGAAACGACACATTCGATTGAACATCGGATTATTTAGAAAGTTGTGGTCATGTTGGTAACTGATCACTTATTTGTTGTATTTTTTTTTTAAGTAGCGCAAGGACTCTTAGTTTTGGTTATTTTTTAAATCTGGTCATTATTTTATGAATATGCTAAATTAAAATATCTAGAAGTAATACAAAGGATAGACAAGTAAATTGAATTTGGCTTTTAGCATACTTCATTGAACATATGAAATTTTGAAGCGTCTTAGCCAAACTACTTCTAGTAAGAAATCAATCTGTTCTATAGGTCATATTTTTTTAAAGTTTGTTACTACAAGTCCTTACTTCAGGACATCAATGTACTTTTCCAATCAATAATTTCATTAAAGTGACTCAAATATTCCACTAATTCTTTGAAAGTAAAAATCAAAAAAAAAACCTTTCAATATGGAAATTAATTTCGATTTTTCTCTTTAATTCTTTTGAATGATAGAAAATTTCCATTTCATGCTTAAGAAATAACCCACACCACATCAACTTTCTCTCTTCTTAATTTTTTGTGTGTTTTGAATGACTACGGTTTCCCCTTTCATTTAATCTTCATTATCCGTTAAATTTATCTCGACATGCACAACATCAGCGACGGTGGTTTGGTCGGTCACTCATTTATGATCAGCGCTTGAAATTTAGGTCAGCGGATCATTAGAACGTTTCAGGTATCTGCGTGTTTCAGTTTCAGTTTCTCAAATTAATGAAAAAAAGAAAAAAACAAAAATCTGAGATACCAAAATGTATTAAAATCTCGTGTCAGTTGTAAAAGTTTAACCTTAGTTATAAAGAACTTGTTTTTCTTTGTTGCTTTTTGAATAATTCAAGTTAATGAAGACAACAGAGTTACAAAACAAAAAGTTATAACAAGCAGGTTGTTTTATGATAATCTTTTATTGTTCACATAAATGTAACCTTTTTTTGTAAAATGAGATTTGATATTTTATGTAGAAAACTATAGTAGACTAAGGTGCCAAAGAGTAGAAAAATATTTTCGATACCCACGATTAGTTGCAAAATGGGTGGGCTGTGTTGTTGTATTTTCAGTGCATGAAATTGAGCCAAGGTCGAAAGGAATTGTAATACTTTTCATAGAAACTAAGTTTCACTAAGCAAATGTGCAAATAAATTTATATTGGAAAAAGGGACAAAAATATATATGTGTAATCCTTATGCTGATCAACGATAAATGTCGAAAAATCTGTCACATATCGACCAATATCGAAAAGTTTCGTACAAATCGATATGTAGCGGATAATTTCGAAAAGGCCATGTGAGAGTGCATATACGTATATGCATATGTCGAAAAGTGTGTGAAAAGTTGATAAATGTCATATAATGTCGAATTTTGCCGAAAAATGTTGAACAAATTTAAATGTTTCGAAAAAGTCGATAAACTGATACATCTCCAAAAATGTCACAAAAATAAAATCAATCGATATATTGAAAAATTTTCAAAAATTATCAATTAATGTCGTAAACTGTAGAAGAGGTCGGTAAATTTTATAAATTGATTTTATTTCAATGGCATCGCTACAGCGTCTTACTATCGAAAAAATACTTTCATTAGATGATTTTCTGTATAAATTACATCAAGACACATTACTTTGTCAATAGAAAACGTTAACACTGCATACCTTTGATATACATATGTTACATTCGTAGTAACTTTTCAAATATGGATCAGTTATTTTTGATTTTATAATGATTTTCTTTACTTGGATTTTTTTTAATCAATTAAAGTAAATATAGCAACTTGTTAACAAATAAATGATTCTTATTGACCTCAATCTTTTGTTAGTAAAATTTGTATCACAATGCTCCGGAAATGAAAAAAAATCCCACAAATCGACTTAAGAAATAGCAAAACTCTTCTTATTCATTTTATAAAAGTTAAAGAAATAAAAAAGCTCGTTAATAACTACTGTTTTTTAAGAAAAACAAAGCAATAAAATAATTAATCCATAAAAATTATAACAAAAAAACCACAAAAAATTTTGTGAGAAAGTATAAGAAAACATAAAAATAGAAACAAAATAAAAAAAACGATTTACAATAAAAATAGAGACAACATTTTTAAGAAGTAAAAAAAGGAGATGGTCTATGTATTCAAACTTTCAATATGCTTCAGAGACCGCAAGAAAAAGTTTAACTAATGTGTGAAAGAAACACGTAATTTAGAGCAAAAATATTTATTATTTATAATAAGCCAAGTTAAAAATATAGCATAACTAACATAAATAATTAATTTGTCAAGAAAATAAAAGAGAACGTAAATTATGTTGGCACTTCATGTAAATGACAGAAATGCCGACAAAATGATGATAGAAAAATAATAAAAACACAGCAAAGATAAATTGATATAGGAGTAATAGATCTGGCAAAAATGAAAAAACCAAAAGCAATTATTTTATGAAAAAGTTTTAGTTAAAAAAATTGCGTTAGTCTTGTGTTAATTAATGATGTATAAGGTAAAATTAACCCATTTAGTGTGCTCAGCTTTCAAATTGCTATTTTTTTTTTTTAAATTTGCTATCCAAAAATATTTTCAAAAAGTATTCATATTTTACTTTTAGATTTTAACAAAACAATATTTTTATGTATCAGTTTTTTCTATCGACTCATTATTGAAAACTCAATTAAAACCAATTGAAAATATTTATTAATTAAACTTATAGTCATTAGCAAAGATTGATATTCATAGAAATTTAGAAATCGTTCAATATTTTTACCTAAAAAATACGACAGCAAAAAATCAATTTTACCCGGTAATGGTGACATGTGTTTCATCCACAACCACATAAACAAGAGTAGGAACTACGTGCACAAAGGTACTGCAATTGGCGTTACAAAACTAAAATTTCTCAAATAGAAACAAAAATTTATGTAAACATCTAACAAATCTTCAAACTTAGAGGTCGACTGCTTACTAAATCTAACTTGAAATTATAACAATAGCAGGAGTTTGGCGTTCTAGTAGCGCATTTGTGCACGTGGTTTCTATATGAATTTATAAGCACAGTACTTAGAGTGGTTTCTCTTAAAAACGAAACTCAATGGTTCAAATTCGTCACTGTACTAATTAGCCGAATTAGTTTTATGAGTCATAACTTCTTGATTAATTCAGTCATCTGTAGTTATATATGGGTCATTCCATCTATAATGAGCCTTTCATTACCCTCATGTTTTCTAATTAGGCTGAAACTTTTTTCAGTGATTGTTCTATCATGTAGAAGATATAAAAAAATTAGATAAAAATTTTTTAACCAATATTATTGCTTAAAAAAAAAGTTTCAAATTGTGTTAAAAAAAACTCGTAAGTAAAACAAAAAAATTCATTGATGAATATAAACAAACCAACACAACCCAAATTAGCTTTTATATTATTTTTAGGTAGATGTGTACTAGTAGATGGCAAAAAAAAAGTAAAATAAAATAAAATAAAATAAAATAAAATAAAATAAAATAAAATAAAATAAAATAAAATAAAATAAAATAAAATAAAATAAAATAAAATAAAATAAAATAAATAAAATAAAATAAAATAAAATAAAATAAAATAAAATAAAATTAAATAAAACAAAATAAAAGTAATATTTTTAAAACTAGGAGAACAAACTCTAACGTTAAGTCTGATGGCAACATTTATCAGGTCTTCAAACCAACATTTACTGCTTACTAAAACAAACTCGAAGATATAACGATGGTAAGAGATTGGCGTTCTCAAAGCGCATCTGTACATGTAGCTTTCTAAGTCCAATAGTTTAATAGTTAGATATATTTCTATTAAAACTGAGAGTCAAGGATTTATATCAAATGAAATTGTCCGGTGGGGTAGCTCCTACTACAGCCCCGTAGGCTTTGCGTGGTTAAATCTATTTTCCCTTGCAGAATAAATGTCAAAAGCTCATAGCTATGTAAATATATGGGAAAGCGTCGAGAACATATATTTCTGAAATGTGCAGTAAAAGTGTGATAAGTGATATGTTTAATTTTTTCTCTTTAAGGAACACCTCGAATTTAGCTTGTATGGCCGGGCATCCAGAAAAAAAATAAAGCACCAAAGTACCGATTTGAACTTGATCATGCAGCTGATGCAAGTTTTGAGTGCTACCTGGCTGTCATCGTGGAAATTTTTTCAATTGCCGACATCGATAGCTAACACACACTTTGTAGCCGTACTTATCGCCTCCAAGTCAGCCTGAAAGATTTTACAGTCACAAATGGCTGATATGTAAACTCGAGATTCCACCCCTGTGTTGTGCTTCAAGTCGTGAATGTAGATATTAATTAATTTTGAAGGTTCTGCATATGTGTATCTTCTTGACAGTAAAACTGCAGAGAAGTTCCCATCAAGATAAAGTAATGGCAAACAATAGCCAGTACACATGTTGTATTCATACTTTAAACCTGTAGCCTCTCTTCGAGTCTGAGCAACAAATTATAAAGTAAAACTATCTTACATTTAAATATCAGAATAAAAAAGAAGATAAAATGGGACTGATCGATCTAAATCGTAATAGATTTTTGTGTTGCTGTTACAATTTTGTTGCAATTTTTCACATGTTTTAATGATTGGTGTTCCATACAACATCATTTTTTTTTTCCTTTAATTTTTACCGCATGTTATACGGGCTACGAACTGTATTGTTAAGCCGTTTTGACCCAGTTTAATACAAGTGGAACGAATTGGCCAACAACATATCATACATAGATGAACGAAATGCAAAAACTTACTAACAAAATGTAGCATTTAATGCCAACCAACCTGTGCGCCGCTCGATAAGATGAGGCGCTACCAAAGCTTTTTGAAACATGGCTTAAACAGCGTTATTGGCGTTTATAGACAACAATAACAAAACACCGATAATAGCAGCAACAACAACAACAACAACAGCACAACTGTTGTAACTGTTTAGCAAATAACTCCAGTGTCTTCTTTTGTATGGCAGACCAACTGACATACAAAATTCACAACAATGCAAAATTTCAGCACTTGCAGCAGCACTTTTTTTACCAAAACAATTGATCAATTTAAGAATTTGCAAAAATTTTCGTGTTGTCATGGTTATAATTGGTTTCTTTTTTTTCTTCAAGAAATTCTTCAAAAAAACACAGTTGAAAGCAGCATTGAAATTCTTGACTTAATGGGTTACAACATTTTTTATTTTCTGGCGGACAGTTAAAACTTTGATCCAATTTGCGATCTAAATCAACGCGGTGGACGCTATCATGTAGGAGTTTTACTTCAATTTTTTGCTACAGAAATTTTTAAAAGAATTTTAGAATTTTAAACGAACATTAAAAATTCGGTGCAGATTAATTGAGTTTTTAATTAATTAAAAGCGCATCTCTTATGTCAAGAGGTGACAAACCTAATGCTACCGAGAATTTGGGCCACTTCGCTTTGAGAATGAATATAAGCAAGGGCCCAAATTATATGTATTTATATATTATACTATATTATATTATATATATATTATTATATGCATTTGATAGTAATCGTGTGTTACTTCTATGCGACTTGACTGATTGATGTCAAATATTTTGATTTGGAAAAGAATGGACGATGACACGCCCACCATACGCCACACAAGGAAGAAAAATTCATAATATCCCATCAACTATTTGACGCGGTACATTTTACTTATGTATATAAAAGTTACGACCAAAAATATGTTTTAATAAAAACAAATAAGCGGTGCCACTTCTCCTATATGAGAAAAACAGAAAACCGTTTGTCCGTCGAATATAAGCTCGCGAACTACTCACCAGAATTTTATTATTCTTTTTTAAATGCTTTTTCTGGTCTGTGCAAAGTTCTTAGTAATGTAAAGCTTAGAATAATGTGCGGGCAGGCGCCTCCAAAATCAAAGTCATCATATCTTATCAACTTTTTGACGCATATTAATGAGAATAGCTGCAGATATTAAAAGTACGGGCAAAAGAAAGTTTCATTAAAAAATGGGTGGTGCCACTCCCATACTAAGAGAAAATCCAAACATGTTTATATATCAGCAAATTTTTGACGCAGATGAATGAGACTTAATACATAATCAGACAAATGAATAAATTGAGGTCATCACTCCACCTACTGGTAAGGGCAAAACAACGTCTGCCAGGTCAGCAAGTAACTTACATATAAGTCTTTTATAAGGATTTTCAATATTTTCGAATTTTTCTACTTTTGTACATTTTTCAACATACATATTTCAAATTATTCCACTTTTCAATTCTTTTCAACATTTTATGACCTTTTCAACATCTCTCGACTTATTCTACATTTTTCAACATATTAAGATTTTTCCAACATTTTTCGAGATTTTATAATTTTTTTTTTCAATTCGTAAAATTTTTCAACATTTTTTGACTTTTCAATATTTTTCAACTGCTAACATTCGCCGAATTTTCAATATTATTCGGTATTTGATTTATTCGAACATTTTCAAAATTTTTTAACTTTTTTGGAATTTTTCACATTTAACGACATTTCCAATGATTTTCAACACACTTAGACTTTTCAAGAATTTTTCACATTTCTTCGATTTCTAAAGTTTTTCTAACTTTTTCAATATTATTCAACTCTTTCAACAATATCCGACATTGCAACAGTTTTTGACACATTCAATATTATTCGGTTGTTAACATTTTTTAACATTTTCAGCATCTTCAACATTTTTAAATTTTTTTGAAATTTTCATAGATTTTTCAAATCTTAATATAAAATATTTTTCGATTTTTTCAACATTTTTCAAAACATATGTTAAATTATTAATAGTTCTTGTCTGATTCTTCTGATTTTTAAACATTTTTCCACCGTTTTCATTATTTTTTATGTAGTTTTCAACATTTTTCGACTTCTCAACCTTTCTTTGACAGTGTTTCAATGTTTTTCAACGTCATCAAGATTCAATTTTGCCTACATAGTAAAACATCATAGAGTTCGCACAGTACACCGCGAGTGCTTGCACTCACCTGCTTGTTTTTTTTTACCGAACTCACAAAAAATGTCAATTTTACGTTATAAAGTGTTCAAGAGTTTTGCTTGTCACCTATTGTTTAGTAGAAAGTTAAATGAAGTTGTTGTCAAACTCGTTTAAATGTCAATGAAGCATTGCAATATTTTAATATTTTTCGCTTTTGCAACGTGGTTTTTTTAAGTTGCGTGAAAAAATCCAATCAAAAATCACTTTTATCTTTCTTGCCAAACTAAATTAATTTTCAATTGTGATAAAATGTTCGCTCTCAAGTATCAACATGACATAATGAAAAATAAAGCGCTTATGGCGTTTCGAATTGCGTAGGCGGTTGTTATTGAAATCTTTCAACAATAAATAAAAAATCACAACTTATTTATTTTAATAAAAAAGACAAAACCACTGACCACTCATCACATGGTGCACGGTGATAGCAAAAGCACTGTAGGTGGCAATGCATTTGTTGTTTTCATTGCTCAAGCTGTAAGTAAATGTCAAATGCGAAAAATTAAGAAAAAAATTTTCATTAGCTTGTTAAATTAAAATTTTTTTTTTAAAAAAGTACTTCATTTTTATTATTTTTAGCAAATTTCGTATGAAAAATATTTAAAAAAAAAAATAAAAATTAAGTACTTTAGCATTTCAACGCAACACTGAGTCCACATAGCACAAATTATGTCCCATTAAACCAACACTACAGTTAAAATAGGACAGATGTCCAGCAGCTATCGCAATAAAAATCTGCGTAAATGCCACATATCTACTAGAAACACGCATGCGCAGCGTCATTTTTAATATAAAAATAAAATATATTATCTGCATGGCTTGCAGCACAGCACAGCACAACAACATTAGTGACTCAATGAATTGTGCATAAATTTACATTTTTAATGCAAATGCTGCCATACTTTTGAAAAGTTTATCTCTGATCATGACATGTTTTGCAATTTAATTAAAACAATTAACTGTAAGCTGCTGCATTTTTCATTTTTAATTTTTTTCCTCGTCTTTAGTTTCCTACTTTGCTGCTATTTTCTGCAATTTATATACCATGAGCTTCAATTCGCTGCAACTTTTTCTATTGCCAGCTAATTTGATGTTAACGTGTTTCTTTTATAACCCGCCAGCGGTTTTATGGGAAAATTGTTGTTAATTAAGCAAAGAAATAAAAAATTAGTAGTGATATTTAATTTTTTTTTTTATTGAAAATGAGTGACATGCTTCTTTTGCGTACAGCATGCAGACAGACAGACAACTCTGTCGTGGAATGTTGTACTTAATTGGCACATTTTTGTTTACTGGGTTAAGTCTTTCGAATTAAGAAATTTTCAATAGCAAACGTTAAAGAAAAAAAAAAAAGAATCACAGTATCATGCTTCCGTTAAAATACCGCTTATGCTTAGCGGCCGCAAAACCTCTAAGTTGAAACGAAAAACTGCGGTAAAAGCAAAAATGAAATGTCAGCAGAATTATATAACAAAAACATAATTAACAAATGATTTATAAAAGATGTAAAAGAATTTATGCTTTGTACAAATGAAAATCTAAGTACAGTACTTAGTTGATGTAAAAAAGATTCTGTCTGACATGATTATGATAAATGGGTTATGTTGTCTAATTTGGTACAAATAATAACAAGTTACTTGGCATGTTCAGAGATCCAAACTGATATCAATTAGGGTGTTTCAAATAATAACCGTTCCCATTAAATTGACTAAGCAAGTGGTCTTCTGCTGAGAGATATAGTTTTTTTGAGATTTTTGTGTCAATAAATTGTCTGTTTTCGTCAGAATGGAAACTTATACGTCCATTGTCTACATATGTAGATTATGTAGACCTAAATTTTTCATTCTGACCATAAAATATCCTTATGTAATAAACATCACTGGAATATACTATTCGATTTTAATGAAATTTTGTACGATGGTAGTCCTTCGAAATTTTTGTTCATTCCTTCACGCAATTTAGAATTTTTGATAGCTCCGATTATTTGATTTTTTTCGATTTATATATATTCAACTATTTCGATGTTTTCAATATTTTTTCGTAATTTTTGATACTAATATTTCGATAAATTTTCAACTTTTACTTTGTTTACAACAATAAATACTCCATACTTTTCAATATTTTTCGACACTTTTCGAGCAAGTTCGATTTTTTTTTCAGTTTATATTTGTCGATACTTTTCGATTTTAATGTCAGTTTTCTTTACTAATCGATGATTTTGACTTCAATTACATTGCGATTTCAATTTTATTATGAATTCGATTTGTTCTAATATTTTTAAAACTTCTGATATTTTTAGATTCATGCCTTGTTTTTCGATTCTATTCAATAGTTTCCAATATTTTTCGAAATTTTTTGGCTTATTAAATTTTTTTAAATAATTTTATATCTCTTTCGAGCTTTTGATACTTTTCGGTTCTTTCGATTTCATTCGATACTTATCAACTTTTTCATACTTTTCTACTTTTGCTCAGTTTTTCAGTATAATTTTACTATTATATTTTTCGAATTATTTGTAACTATCGATACTATTTGATTTTATTCGAATTTACTGACAGTTCCAAAAACCATGCGATGATTTTCAAATTTTATGGTCTATTTAGATAATTTTAAGCTTTCCTGACACTTTTCGTTACTATTCGATCATATTTCGATACTATCAAATAGTTGTCAACTTAAGTCAAGTGCTTCGATATTATGTGCTTTGATATATAATATCGTTTAGCCTACGATCAATTAAACTTCTGATGTATATGACAAGAGCAAACTGAGTACTGTGTTTTAATAATTCAAATTTGGAGTAAAATCGACTGATGTTAATGTAGGATAATTTGGGGCTGCTGAGCTCGAATGTGACGTTTCGAAATATCGGTCAATTAACTGGTAATTGACATGGTTAAAAACGCTCTTCTACGAGATTTTTTTGGTTTCAAGTCTGAGAAGCTTAGTAACTGAAGCAAAGTTGTTCCTCATGCAAATATGAAAACCTTTTGCCATTCGCACTACCCCCCAACATCATTTAAAATTAAATTTTCTGAAAAAAATTACATACAAGACAATGTATGAAAATGAAATGAAATGAAAATTTTTTCATATGGTTTTAGGCAAAAAAAATATTCTCCATAAGAAATTAAGGGGGGTCTTCCAACAACAAAACTTCATATTGAAATTCATAATATTGTAATTCTGAGGCCCTATGAAATATTTTTGACAATTACGATCGCTCAACAGAACAGTGTTTGTGATGGTTGTCTTACTCAGGAAGCAACAATACTCAACGGTTCCAACAATAAATATATTAGAATTTTCGTGAGAAGAGAGAAGTTTGATGAAACATTAGTCATGGCTTAGAGTGTAACGTCGATGCTTGACTTTGACGTTGAATATTAGAAAATTTCTATATCAGAATACGAGTTTTTCCAAAACAAGTACAGTGCACTTGAGTTTTTGCAAAGTTTAGAAAAAACCTAAAAGATGACTGAAAAGAGAGAAGATGGCTTTTTCTTCACCCAAAAAAAAGCTCGGAGCTTATTTCGGAATTTCAAAACTGCTAGAAATTAAATCTTAATAGGTCACATCATGTGGATTCTGATAAAAAAAAATGTAGTTACAAGCTCCAAACTTAAATATATTATTGAATCTGCTAGTCATACAGTTCAAGAAGCCCTCTGTCATTATTATAAATTATAATTCCAAACAAGGTGCTTTTCAGTCCATACTAGTATTCCACACTTGTCTAGTTAGCTAATTATAAAAATCAGCAAAGTTTGCATAATCAGAGAGAGCCGTTAACAAATAAGATCATGTTAACGATATCTGAACTTTATAACAGAGCAAAAAAATAGCTTTTTTTATTCTTAACTTCAAAAAAATTTATTCATTTCGCGAAAAAATATCATGTGAGCAGCACAAGAGCTTATTTTTTTCAGATAAGCTATATATTTAATGATAGTTTCTTACCATACGTGAAACAACTGTGTAAACTTTATTATAAATATTTTTCCAAAACACGCGTATACCACATAAATAATTCTATACATTTTTTTCACATACTTGCTGACTTCATCTCAATTCACACGGCTTAAAAATAAATCTATCAGTTAGAATTCTAAAGTAAACAACTTCATAAATGCCAACAACTCAAATCAAATCGAATCAATTTAGAAAGAAAAAAAAGCAAATGTGAGTCATATAACGCTGACAAAAACGCGCATTGTATCGCTTAAACAGCATTAGATTTATTTTTATATCATATTGAATAAATGATATATCATATTGTTCTAATGAATAATTAGATTTCTTGTTTATAAACAAAGTTTTCACACACGGCCATGCTGAAGTCACCAATACCAAATTGAATGTGATGACTGACCAAATGATGACTGACATAAAATTGCAAAAGTTAATTACGAGTATGTTAATTTTATTGCACGATTTTTGTAACAAAACTTTACTATTTGCTATATTAAACTGAAATTTTTTTGTTACTAAAATTTTTTTAAATTATATACATTTATCTGCTAATGAAAAATTAGTTTTGTATGATTAATTTTTAAACTAATTATATTGAATATTATTATTCATGAAATTTTTGAATGCTGGCAATACCTTTTCAATATCAATACTAAACAATTTTGAGATTAAAATTAAAATCTGTCAATATCTTGTCGGTGTTTTATATAAACAGCTGATATTTGTCGAACAGCATTACTATTTAAATTGTAAATAATACCTTCAAAACAAAAAACAATTCCACAGTTAAAGGAACGGATTCGATGCATTCTTCCTGAACAGCAATTGAACTTATGCCAGAAAACAGTAGAAAGTTACTTCAAAAGTGTAGAAGTCTGCAATGCTGCTTGTTGTGGTTATTTTGGCCTATAACATTTTCCAATCTTTGCAAAATTTAATGTGTTTTTCTTTCACAATTGCAATTTAATCACCCTCTAAAATTTGATTTTTTGCTTCATTTGCATTACAATTGTTACCCATTATTTTTTAAAACTTTATTAGCTGCATTTTTTTGTTTGCTTAACAATTGACCAAAACAGCGGCATTAGCAAAATTTTTGCTGTAGCTGTCTCTTCTTTTTCTTCTTCAGTTTTCTTGCGGCTTTTATTACATTAAGCTCACAGTAATCGCGGCTAATTTTCGCAAATTTTTTTATTTTATTTCTCTATACGAGTTAGCTGCCTTTTTAAAGATTTCATGCTTCAGTGCGTTACTGCAACGTCAATGTCAAGGTTGTTGTAATTTTTTTATAATTTTTGTTATTATTGTTTTCTTAAAGATTTTGATTTTTTTAGTTTTTTCCTAAGAAACTTTGTGGTTTATTTCAGCTATAAGCAGTGACTAGTTAGTATTCCATTAAGGTTAATTTTCTTAATTTCTTTCATTTCTTGCGGTGTCTTTTTAATAACACATTTTTTACGTGACTTTTTAGTAGAAAAAATTTTAAATAAATTTTTTAGAGTGCAACATAAAATTAAATTTTCTATAAATTATGAATAATGTGTGTGAAATATTTGATATATTTACATAATTTTTTGACATGCATTCGAATGTATATATCGTTACCTTAATATAGAAAGGCCCTGTTGAGAAATCAAGTTGTACTTTGTTGAAATTAACTTTACAACATGAATTTGTTTTATGTTTGTCTGTATTAATATTCATGTTATATTGAAAATTATTTTTTCATATTGCTTAATAAAACTTCACATATTATATTAAATAATAGGCCTTAACTAAAATTTTTTTTCAAAATCCAATTTTTTGCAGATTTTGGTAAAAAATTTCAGATGATTGATAAAAAATGTGTGTGCTACAATTGAAAATAAAGCATTTACAAGCAAATAAAAAAAGCCTAAACTCTCTTCAATAATACAATTATTAAGTTTTGTGTTCTCCTGTAAAGAAACAAAAATGGTAGATAGGGCCTTTCCATATTTAGGTAACGATATGTAGATAAATCCACATCTAAGGAAATTTTGGATTTCAATTATTTAGTGGTCGCATATTTTTTAAAAAATAATAGGAAATCAAAACTGAATTTTCAAATATAATGGAAACATTATTCAAACAATTTAATGCTCATTTAAAAGGTCGCTAGACAAATTGATTGAACTCAGATATTATGAATTTCATATCCTTCTGACTTTGCATCACAAAATAGCATTAACTGATTTATGTAACCAAGCAATTGATCGAATCAGAAACAGAACCATTAATGAAAATTCTCTTCAAAAAAAATTTAAAAGTTAAATGTATACGATGAATAGTTCTCAAGATATAGAGATCTTAACATTAAAAAGGAATTGCCTTGTAACAACAAATGAGTTTGACTGGTAATAAAATGCGATGACTTGAACTTAAATATCTTCGGAAGCCATTTATATGATGCGTTTGGAAGTGAGAACATTTTCTAGAGAATATAATTTTGTTACAAATATTTATTAAATATTTACTTTTCAGATACGTTCAATATTTTTCTACAGTTTTAAATTATGTCGTATTTTTGATCACAACAAACGTTTTTGAAATTTTTCAACATTTTTGAAATTTTCAATATTTTTCGATTTATTTAACAACATTTTTCAACATTATTTTCATATTTTTCAACTTTATTTGAACAGTTTTGGATATTTTTAACTTTTCCATAATTTTTTTCACTAAAATAACGAAACATCATTAAATTCACACATTCTAAGTTCGCTTGGTATATTTTATTAACTGCGTTTCTTGGTCATGTTCTAATTAACATAAAAAAATTTTGCCCGCAGTCAAGTGTTTGTTAATGTACTTTTTTAGTATGAAAATAAAGTAAATAAAAATTCTAAGGAATGAAATAATTTCCATAATTATTTAATTATCATAAAAGTAAAATACAAACAGAAAACAAGAAAAAATAGGTTACCTCAATATTGCATCTCAAGGCTTTAAAAAAAAAAAACATCAGCATGTAAAGCAAAATGAATGCACCAGAGTTGATTAATGCTATACACATTTCACTAAGCAATTCTTAAAGGGATATGCCTTAAGCCCAGTAATATAGCAGAAAAACTTCATACCGACTGATAAATTTCAAGATAACATGTCATTCAAGGCTGTATAAATACGAGTATCATGAGTTATTGAAAACATGTGATATGGAAACATGGGCTGCTCGAATTAGCGTGTTAATTTGAGCAACAGTAAAAAATCATAATCGACTTTTCAAAAGTAATCGGTCGATATTTGTAAATACATAACTTTATTTTCTGTGTGCATAAAGAAATACTAAAAATAAAAGTACAATGTAATTGAAATAAAACATATAGTATATAGGTACAGTCGGTTATTTTCATATCAATGTACAAATTCTTCAAAAGTTTCTTCTTCACACATCACGCGCTATTATTAATGATCGCTAGTCTTCGGAGGTTTAGGTGACTTGACAAGTCACTTTATAAATATTTGTAAAAATTATATTGAACTCAATTGTTCCGAACATTTGACGTGATAGGGAAAGACTTTCCACCGATTACATACAAATTAGCTCAACAGTTTTGAACGCCATGAAGTAATAAATATTCTATTTTACTGCTCTGAAAAATATATGTAATTTACACAATTTTTTTTCTAAGTCACGTGTGTAATTTATTCAAAAAATATTATAATACGCCTAGGCAAAAGTAAAGCCTAGAGAAAGCAAAACAAAACAAAAGTTCAAAAAACTTTTATATTATGAATTATGTTATGAAGTGGGAAAATTATGAGGAAACGCATAAAGATTCTTTTACTTGAAAAAAAAAGTGCAATGCATTATCTAAACTAAACGCATAAAGGTGTCATGTTAGAAGATCATTAAATGTATTTTATTTAATTAGTTTTTGGAAAAATTATATACAATAGAGTGTTACACATTTGCATGAAGAAAAAAAAGTCGTTCAATCTTAAGCTGCTCACATTTTTTTCATGTTTTTTTTTTGTTTAATAAAATAATATGACAGCTAAAAATTTTCAAAAATTAATCGTTTAAGGTTATTCGATGTCCTCAAAGTTCAAAAATTAAAAAAAAAAATTTAAATTAAGTTATAAAATGTTAAAATAAAGTTGAAAAATGTTAAAACAAAGTTAGGAAATATGCTTGAAAAGTTGGGTACTACAGAAAAACTGAATAAGCCTTGTTGTTGAAAAACATCAAAGTTTGTTTGCTGAGAAACATTATAATGACAATGCTGCTGATGTAGTCGTAAAATGTGAAAAAATTTAAGAAAAAGGTGTCAAAAGATCGAAAAATATAGGAAACTTCAAAAACTTTTAGCGCGTTGAAAAATATCAAAGAATTTTAAATCGAAAATGGTGATAACTATTAAAACCTTTGAATAACTCGAAAAGTTTGGACATTGTTGAAATATGTTGATAAAGCCGAATAATTTTGAAAAATGTTAAAAGGTCAAGAACGGCTGAAAAAATCGAAATATATTTAAAAATGTTAAAATAGAATTGAAAATTGGTTGGAAATGCCGAGAGATAGTACATTAGTAAACTTATGACTTAATTATGGAATAAATTGTTTGTTTACGTATTTTTTTTTTCAGAATTAACTTTGAAAAACTTGGGAGATTCATGACGGAAAGACTCAGCAGAGAACAAAGAACCAGAGTAGTTCAATTTTATTTTGAAAGTCGAAATTTCTTTCATTTTTGAAATGCGCCCAATTCTTCAACAATTTACCGATTGGTCCAGCGTGCAAGCAAGTATTGAGGAAAACACCGAAACTTTCATAAGGCCACGTTCTCAGCAGTTGGTGATGTCTAGGCGGTCTTTGCAAGGAGTTTTACGGCAGTTACACTTTTTCCATATAAGATTAAATTGATTCACGAGTTGAAAGCAAATGATCCACAAGCACGCATTCAGTATGCTCAGCGTTTTCAAGAACTGTTCTGAGAGAACAACGAATTTATTCATAAACTCATAATAAGCGATGAGGCCCATTTTCACCCCAACGGCAACGTGAATAAACAAAAATGCAGTTTATGGGGCATCGAAAATCTAAAAGTAATTAATGAACGTCAAATGCACCCACTTAGAAAGGACATTTTTTCGAAAACGACGAACAAATTGCGACTAATATGGATGGCATCCAATACCGGGGTATGATTGAAAATTTTTTCAGGCCAGAGGTACGGAGCAATTCAGAATTATGGTTCCAACAGGATGGAGCCACAGCTCGCACCGCTCGTCCAACTATGGCTCTCCTGAGGGAAATTGTTGATGATCGGATAACATCGCGTTTTTCTGATTTTAACGGGCCACCGCGTTCGCCAGATTTACCGGCTTCAGATTTATTTCTTTGGGGCTACCTGAAAAAAAAGGTGTATGCCAATAAGCCAAGAACCATGCAAAAGCTTAAGGCCAATATCCGAGAAGAAACAAGGACGCTGGGACCTGTAGTTCTAAGAAAAGTACCTAATGGAAAATACTCTGGAAAGAGCACGTCAGTTCGAGGAAAACAATGGGCATCATTTGGGACATTTTATTTTTAAAACATAATGTGAACATATTTCCAAGCCACAATCTAAATTTTAATAAATGCCAAGGTTAAATAAAATCAGGAAGAAAAATGTTATTCATCAAACAAATCATAAAGTTACTTATGCGTCACCCTGTATAAGAGTCAATGTTGAGAATATTGAAAAATTTTAAAAAAGTTGAAAAAGTTTAAAAAGTCAAAAATGTGGTAAAAACGAAAATGCCAAAGTTTGATTAAGGCGTTTTCTTTCCCCCAACTCACTCCTGTATACATATCTTGAATACGCCAGTAAAGAAGTTCACATAACCAAAATTATTGATTATGAATATTATTAGAAATATTATTTGCTAAATTTATTTCTGCGGTTAATTTTTATTGGAAAAACTCGCCAAAGTTATCTTAAGATAACTTTACTGTGTTACTTATTCTTCAAGTGATGTGATTGTTGAACTAAACTGAAATTCGTCTTTACAGAATTAAATTAATTAAACGTCATTACAAACGCATCGATTCATCACTGAACTATGAATTCTAAAAAAATCGATATGGTTTTTAAGAACTTTTTCAAGTTTTATTTTTAAGAAATTCTGCTTAAGAGCAGCTTTTTTATATGATTTTTGTCAATTTTTATTTTTTTACTTTCAAAATAAAGCATAATCGCATATTTTACTCATTATATCAAACATTATTCGAACAACTTTAATTTGGCATATTGATATTCCAAATGACTGAACGCTATTAAATTGACAATTATCATAACTTATCTTCAGTATATTGACTACAGCAAATGTTGCACATGCTTGTCTTTATTACAAGCTGTATGATAGATTTTACCTTTTTTTATGCCTTTTATTTAAAATACCAAATACAGGTCAATAGGAATTTACGGTTATTGATTTTCCCGCTACAAGCCACGCTTGACTGCTTTATTTGGCAGTTAGTTTTATCTCATTCTATTTATCTGCTCACTGCTGCTTGTATTATTTTTTCCCCTCTTTTTTCTAGCGTTTTAAAGAAATTTTTTTAAAACAAGTGTTATCACTTGTTTCTCATATTACACAAATAACAAACTGGACTTGGTGTTACAACCACCATTTTTGGCAAATTGCAATGCGGCAACATTTTCCTTCCATTAATTTAAAGTATTGCAGTTGATGGTTTTTTTTAGCATTTTTTTTTTTGTTATGGCAGCTGCAATGGCAACAAACTGACTGCCATTTTATGTAATTGAAAAATATATGTACAAAAATGGTTTTGTAAGTATAATATGACAGATACTTTGGGTTGAAAAAAATACTGGTTTATTTGCTATTACCTTCAATATATAAAAAGTCTCAAATGGTGGTTGTTTTTATTAAAAAAAAAAGTTTACATTCAAAAAAACTAATTGAAAATAAGTAAGCCAAATAAAAATCACAAAATACAGTCGAACCTCTTTAAGTCGAACCTCGATAAGTCAGAAACCTGCCAAACTCGAAGAAATGTTGTATTCCCTTCCCTTCAATCCCCAAAACCTCCATTGCTCGAAATCTGACCCCTCTATGAGTCGAAATAATAAGTGAGTCCCTACAGCTAAATTCAGTACATATTTACCCTCTATAACTCAAAAAAATAATATCGAGCTCTGTATCTCGAACATAGCCATGTTTGATTTTACAACCTTTACAACTGGATTATTTGAAACGAATTACCTCTATAGCTCGAAGAAAAATAAGATACCGACTTTAAGAATATGCTGACAATGTACATCATTATTTGTTAGAAATCAATGTAAATCCCTACTTATATGTACAATAAAGCAATTCTATGAAAGTGAAGTTATTTTATTGTTGTCGATTGAAAAATTATCGGAATTAGTTGGGTCCTACTGCAATACGCACCAATGAACACCAAAAAATGATGTGTAACGTAAATTAAAAACTTTGAGTCTCGCTGAAAAGTTAGAATTGCTCAAAGCTGTAAAGAGCTGTCAAAAGAAGAAAGATGTTGCGGAAAAATTTGGCCTGCCAATGAGTACTCTGTCAACGATAATAAAAACCGAAGCAGACATGATGAAAAAAAATTAAAATGGTCACAAGTTGTTCTGTAAACTGTTGCCTCTATAACGAGGTTATTTATTTATTTCACCTTTCTAACTCAAAATTAGTTGGAAAAAATCTTAACCTCTATAAATCGAACAAAAAATAAGAATCATAAAATTGGCGATTATTTTCGCTGGAAAAAATACGAATTTAAAACGAAGAATATTTTTGATGATGAAATTGCGATCAATAAAATTGGTTTTTTTAGTATTTTAATAAGAAAATGAAATAAAAAATTAAATAGCAAAATGTTTGCAGTAAGCGAATTTTTAGCCATAATTTCAAATCGCTCTCTAATCGAAAGTTATTAAAAAAATGTTTCTTTATGGAAAATCTATTTCTTTTACTTACTTTGCTGCAATTTATATTGCCGTCAATATTTCCGTATTTAGGTAAATTGTTTACCGCGGCTACTGCTGCTGCTAATGCGTCTTGTAAATATCAGCAACTAATTGTAAGATATGAGTATTTCCTGCATAAAAAATTTGTCGCCAAAGCCACTTTACTGCTGGATGTAAGTATTTTGTTGCGACTCTTTCACTTTATATTTTTTATCTTCACTTTTTGTTGCTTACATTGAGCATAAATTACTTGCGGTTTAACTATTTTAATTTTTTTTTTTTTTTAATATTCACTCAATTTCCTTTTTTATGTTGGTAAAAACTTGTTTTGATTTCTTTATTTTTCATTCACAAAATATGGAAAAACCAGGAAGTGCTCTGTTGGGTTTTTATTATAAAAAATTAAATTTTGTTTAGTAACTAAATGGTTTTTTTATGTAAATTGTCATTTTTGGGTAATATTATTTTTAACTTTTTATTAAAACTGTCTGTAATAAGGAAAACGTTTAAGCAAAAATTGTTGAATATCAAAATGAATGAAAATTATGTACTTGCTGTCTGCATATTTGTTAATATGTTGGCTTATAACTTCATTAACGCTGAGTGGTATTTAGTTAGGATTGAATAAAGCGAAGGCTTCATAGCGCAAATCATTTAAATGCAACGCCTTTTAGCGTAAAACATTTCATTTAAGGACAACTAACTGGGTTGCATAATTAAATATTACGCATATATACGTTACATCAGACAGTAATTTCTTTTTATTTAAAGTAAAGCTTAAAAGTACAAAATGACACTAACAAAAACTGACATTAATATCATTTAACTGCGGTTTTTTACACAAATTTTCACCATTTCTTTAAGTCGCATTTAATTAATCCGCTTAACTGTGCGCTGAACGTGAAAATTGACAAACGAGCTATGACTTTCTCAAAATTCAAACTTATACGTTAATAAAATATAATTGACAAAAAAAAATCACTTGAACATAACAATATGCCGCAGAATTTTCGAATTAATCGCCTGTAATCAAGATCAACGACGCGTGCAAAATGACAATTTCACCGTGTGCGTATAGCAAAAGCACGCTTTGCTTAATTGCAGCGCTAAAATAGCATACAATTGCAAAAATCACAACATAATAAAAAAAACATTTTAAAATAATAAAAAAAAAACACAAAATAGCGCAGGACGAACAACAAGCAGTTCCGGGTTGAATCAAAGCAAAATCGAATTCACATTCACAATTACAAAATTGAATGTGGAAAACACGCAGCTTCATTTTGTACACAGTGAAAAATTGCAGATCAATACTGACAATATTTGGTTTATGTCTGTGCTACAAGTACTCATCAGCAACTCTTGAATTCAATACAAAATATAAAAAGAAACGATTCACTGAAAATATATGCACAACTATTACTTATAGCTTGGTTTCGTTGTAGACTAATTAGAGAATAAGGAATACTAAATTGGTGCACTTGATAACAATCGCTCGTCAGAAGCCCATATTAATGTAGTGATAACATTCTCTCATCAGCAGCCCATATTTATGTACAGCTAACATTCTTTCATCAGCAGCTCTTATTAATGTAAGACAATATTCTCTCGTCAGCAACCCTTAAGCTAATCAAAAATAACATAAATATTGAAATGAGAAATGTACTTTCAATACAATAACAACTTTTTTTCATCAGCAGCTATTCCGCTAAACTAAAAGCTACTTAAGTCATGAAGTTAAAAACAATATAAGACCTGGTTGCCATACTCATTCATCAGCATATTTCAAACTAATATAGAAAATTTGGAAACTAAAGAAAAATTAAGCTAAAGTTCATATCGTTCGACAGTATAAATAACATTATCCCATCAGAAGCTAATCTATTTTGGAAAATTGGTGATAAAGTTATCCGACGAGGAAAAAAACTATACGACTATGATATGAAAAATTTTAAAAAATCTAAGAAAGAAAGCTTTTAAAATAATTTTTACCTTAAAGCGCTTGGTGTACCATTTTTATAAGCCATTTTGAAGCCAATGTCACAAAAACAAATGAATTAGTTATTACAAAATATTTTCGATTTTCCCTATTTATTTTTGAACAATTATTTTTTGAGCAACAAGTGTATTCACAACGTACAGAGTTTTTTTTTTCAGTGTAAGTGTTCGTCTAAAATTATACCTCTTTTAGGAAAAAAATAATCAAATCGAAAAGTCGTACGAAAAAAAATGCAAAAAAAAAATTCCAACTTTGTGAAAGTTGTTGCAAGGAATGAGACAAAATTAAAAGAAAAAAAAGCAACAAAAAAAGTCGCTTGAGAGAAAAAATGTCATCGCACAATGAACTTGAACGCGCAAGAGGCGAACGATGCGACGATCGATGATCACCATGCGATTGATCTTTTTTAGCACTTTTCACAATTTACAGTTAGCTGTAGCTGCGCAGTGTACGGCGACATGAAATCAACTTATAATTAAAGGTCTTTTCACTTACCATAAATCGTGTGAAGCACTATCAAGCTATTTTAAAATTGTAGTGGGCACATATCATATAAGGAAATTTTAAGTTTTAAAATTTTTACTCAGAAACTAAGATTGTTCGATATGTAATGGGTCCAAATATGTCAAAATATCATGACCCTAACTTTGTCGTTCGATGGTGTCATTGCCAAGCGAATATCATATTCTTCACCTGAATGATTTATATCTTATTTAGAAGGTGGGTACTTTTTTCCAACTATGCAATTAATTTCTAAAGTGAATTAAGCCGATTTTACAGGTCGGAAAATGTCCCAACAGCTTTTTCGAAGCCATGCCATGCATAATTTATTTTCAACAACAATGATAAGTGAGAAGAACTTCAAAAGTAAGTTGGTTCAGCGCCGCCGTGTGCAATGCAGCTTCAGCATCCATTTGATACTTTCGAGCATTGGAATGCACTTGTGCGCGCGATGCGCTGATAAACAATTTTGTCTGATGTATTTTTTTTTTTACTGGTACTGTTTTTGTTGTTGTTTTAGTCTTTTTGGTGTCTCACTTAAAGTGAACGGAAGAGATTTTAATGTATTTTCTTGTTGTGCTGCTGCTGTTGTTGTTTTCACTTCGAACGTGTGAAATTATTAGGAGCGAAAGAGAGCATAAAATGTAACAAATTAAAAGTTTAAAAGTATCCGCAAGCTATTAAAAGCAGCCGCCGCCAGTTTGTAGCTAAAATATGCGCAAGTTAATGAGAGTAGCTTTAGGATACTGTGAAGGTACTAAAATAAGTACATGCCAACATATATTCATTAGAGAGATAAATTTAGAAGTAGCTAGTTAGATAATAAAGTAATGCAGTTGTAAAGTAAATGAAACTAAAATGGATTGCAGCGATATCAAGCCGAATTAAATGCTACATATGATAGAAGGTTGATTTTACACTTTGTGTAAGAGTTTTACTAATAAAAAATGCTTTCAATATGAGATACATAGTGATACATACAAGCAATATAGTTTATTTTTTTTAGAGGCTTTATGTGACCTTGTTCAACATATTCTTATTTTCAATTCGTTGACTGTGCAAAGTGAGATTTTCAATAAACAAAAATGCAATGCCTCTTTGAAGTAACCTCAGATATCTCATACCTATGCAAACAATAACAATAATCCATAATATCTTATCAAATCCGCGGGCCAACTTAAATTAACAAATTAAAAATTTTAAGATGTCTTTAATACCAAAATAGCTGCCCTTAAACGCAGAGCGGATGCTACTTCAGTCTTAGCTAAGGTTCTAGAACGTTAAAATAATACTTTTCATTTCAGATCCAAAAGAATTCCCCATCAAGGTGAAATTTTATATTTTTGATTTTAGCAAACGAGTATACAGGGGATGAGTTATGGAGATCATTACGCACCCCGAGAATGACAGTTTTTCACTATATTTTTATTGAATGTATGAAGAAGAAGATAAAAAGTTTTGGTGCTATCACTCTCGAGATGAATTGATAAACTGCGAAAGGGTGGAATAAAAAGAAACTTTACAAATCACTATATCAGACAACGGCTTTCGACAAATTGAAATCGCTGTGGAACGTAATGAGTCTCAAGCAATTTCCTAAAGTCACAGCCAAATCGATGATGAGCTCAGGGATGAAAAATTGTCTTGTAACACTCCGAATGTTAAGGCACTTATGTTCACTGCTTAAAGAAACTAAAATCTAACCAGAAGAGGTAACAATGAATACAAAAAAGCAGAACTTAACAACTGTTTGCCTCATAGTTGCTGCATTACTGATCTATGGGTAAAGTGCAATAACGACATGAAAGCTGCAGCCACTGTTACGTTGAGCTGCAGACTGTTACAAAAAAAAAAAACTATAGCTTTGCGAAGATCGGATACAATTTGAAGGTTTTATTGAGGGTTCATAGTCTTCCTCTATAGCTCCCTGAAAATGTGCGTTTTCTGTGTGAAGCAATGGATTTTTTAAATAGTAATTCTATGATGAAATTTGAGCAGCATTTGAAAGAAGAAGAGCCATCTCTAGACTACCTGCACTACCAAGGTCAATGATTCACAAGAAATGGTGTTTTACAAGAGCAATACATATATTAACAGCTGCTAAGCAATGAAAATCTTGAAGATAGGTGATTATATATTGATAGATTGCATGCATCAAATTATGACTTAAAAAGTAACGAGTGCTTGCCTGAGGTTGAAGTTTGAGCAGTCACCAATTCATTCATCAAAAAAATTAAACATATGACTATTGAGCGCATAAATTCATATTTGAGCTTTAAATTGAACCAAAGAATTTGTGTTATTGAATGCTCAAAGGAATTTCTTGTAGAGCAAATATTGCTCCCGCTTTATTTAATATACTTTTTTGGGAACAATTTGCGATTGCGTTGCACTATTTTGCTAGATCTATTTCATGATACTCGCTTGACGAGTATCATTAAATAATGTATGATTTTTAATTATCAGGTGAAAGTGCATTTTCACTATTGAATAGCTGGGATATTGGGGATTGGCACAATGGATTAATTTGTCCTTTTTGATCCATCCGAAGACATATATGACCTTTTGGTTTAATGAAGATGAAACTTTATGCACATTTTACTAGAAAATTTGCTTATGTGTACAACTTCAGTGAAAATTGAAGTTAAATTGTAGCTTTTGCATTTGGATTTGTCCAAAAATATAATTTGATATTCAGTATTTGCGAATTGTATTGGAAAAACGGGTACTATACAATGCAGAGCACAATATTTCCCCGCGCCCTTCTAATGAGATTTCCCCATATATTACATTTAAAAGTATTTTTTAGTACTGTAATGTTCACTAAATCAAATATGCGATGTATCGCATATAAAACGGCTTAGATTTACTTTAGCTCCCTTTTTTAGAATGAAAATTAATCAAATGGTGTCGCTCGGTTCTAGTTTCAGAGGTATAGATGACCTGCAATGTTGGTATGTGAAATTTTATAATCTAACTTAGACATAGTTTTCGAGATATTTATGATTATGAAAGATATTTTTTTATAAAAAAAAGTTTTACTAATCTGGTTTATTGTTTTATCGATACACGAAAAATTCTCAATTTTTTCATTTCGATTACTTCACTATTTATTTCTTAATTTTCTTTAAAAAAGTGAGCTCAATAATTTTTAAACGGAGTTTCATTACAATTGACATTTAATAAGTTCACGCACTTAAAAGTTTAATAACAAGGCATTAAATATTGTCCTACCGAGTATTCAACTAACTAATTTAAAATTTTTCCAAAGTTTTTAAATTAGATTTTCAAGCTTTAAGTTTGAAAGGATTTTTGCACAAGTAGCTTTGAAAGCAGTAATTTGATATTACTGGTACTTAAGAGAATTGTGTGAGTACAAAATAAAATGTAGGCTTATTTTAACAGCTTTCGTGTGATATCACACATATTGTTTGTATTGGTCACAAGACCAAAAAGCCCGTACTTTTTTATGCTTCTTTTTGACACTGAATTAGCCAGGCTATTATGTGGTTATCTTGTTAAAAAGTTAGTATTTGAAACAGCTGTCTATTTAAAGGAAACTTGATCGACTCTCTTGTGTTCCGCAATCTATCTTTAAATATTTCAATAATCTTTTAGATCGTAATTTAGAAAGGTCTAAAACGGAAGTAGTTGATCAAAGACTTTCTAGAAACCTACATTAATTATTAGAATTTTTTTGGGCTCCTCGTATAAGTCATTTACTTTTGAAAACCGTAAATTTTGAATATCCATAAAACGCTAATAAACAACACAGTTACGTTTTTGTTTGCATAAAATTAACGCTGCTTTGTAAGCTTTGCGATTTTTTCACCACAGTGGCAAGAACTCTTTTCACTTCATTTTTTTGCATGAAATGTTACACATTTTTGCACAGTTTTCACACATGAAAGCCGAATAGCAAGCACTTCCTTGTAGCAGACAGGGTAGGGTAACATAGAACAGGTTTCATGCAAAATTTTACAAATATTTTCTACAAAAAAAATATATATTTTTTTCTCACTTTTTCATTTGTTTTGTTATTGTAATTAGCTATCAATTCTTTCACTTAAATACCGAAAAATTAAGAATTTGTTAATGGGCGATGCGCGTGCGCAAAAGCATCAAACATTAAACGAAAAGCAAACGATTTTTATTTTTTTGTTTTTTGCTCTGAGATAAAAATCGATTTTGTTTTTCTTGTACTCAAACTTACAAACACGACGAACTTGACGCGCAACGATCTAAACTCTAACTGCGCAACGTTTGTGAGTCAGTCAGCGTGTCAGGCAGTATGGTGTGTAGTAACTTGGCTCAAATGCAATGTTGGCAAAACAGCAACTGAAAAGCAGTAAAACAAATACAACAAAGTAAAGAAAACAAAAAAGAGTTAACAAATCATTGGTGAAGGCTTAGAGCAGTCGGTACAAAATAAAAAAAACAACAAAAACTTCATTCATACAAGTTTTTAAGCCCAGCCAAAGAGAGTCAACGAGTTTGTGTAGCTGTATGCTCTATTATTAGCCACATTGTAAGCAAGCGCAAGCGTGCTCTTTTATTAATTCGCTCTTTTTTCCATTCTTTTTTTCGCTCACTCTCTGCTTAATTGACCGCTATGCCGCTCACTTTTTGTTTTTGTTTATTTAAAGCTTTTTTCACCGATTAAAGGTATTGATTTTTTTCAGTGTTTTTTTTTTATTAATAAAATATTTCGAATTTTTAACAACAAAAAAAATTTTACATTTTGCAGAAACTCGTTTTGATACTTGAGAAACTGTAGAGCTAAAAAGAGGGAGCACAGTGGATGTGCAAGAGGTGTGAGAGTCTGTGTGGGAAATTGTCAGCACTTTTGATTACACTAGATAATTGTGCCTTATGAATAAAATAAAATGTTGATTAATTGAAATTTCAATTTTGTTAAGAAAAAAATTCTATTGGCTTTTTTCAAAATGTGAGTAAATTTTTTTGTCAATACCACCTTAAAAAGCTCTTGTAAGTTGAAAATTATCCTTTTTCTTTGGAAATAACTCAAAAACTTTGTTTTAATGGTTTCGTTTGTAACGCATACAACAGGCGTGTTAATTCTGCCAAAAAGTTGTAAGTATAGCCTTTACAGATGATATGTTAGGTTACGCTGCAGTAGATTTGAAACAAGAGAAATCGATTGAGGGACATGCCTTCAAGTGATTGCACAAATCTTGGTTTTTGTACTTAGCGTAACTACATTTTCATAGAAAACTTTTTTCCAAATTAGTGCTTAAGTTTGAAAACTTTTTGGAAATGATCATTTTAAGTTTTTACTTTTGTGGGTGACGCCACGCCCGCACGTTTTGATTCTTTGCATGATTCTGACATTGAAAAACCTATGCTATTATCATTTGCAATTTGTACTTCTATGGAAGGCGTTACGCCTACAATTTCATCCATTTAACATATTGATAATGCCTTCGTTACTTGCTTCGTACTTTTGCACACAACTGCAGTATATTTCATTTGAAAACTTTCTGTAAATTATGCTTTTAAGTTCTTACTTCGATAGAAGGTGTGACATTCGCTAATTTATCCCACCGCTTGTTTTTAGTGCATGTAGATGTATCACTTAGCATTACGTAAATTTTGGAAAAATATTAACTAAAAATTTTTGGGAGGTACCAAACCCTTTGGTGTTCCTTAACATCAATATTTCGTAAAATTCTTCGATGAGCTTCTCGTATACAAATTATAATTTTTCTATTAAAAGCTGAATTCTTCTTAGGAGGTATTATATTCTGTTCCGAATTGAAGTGACAAAAATTCTTCTTTACTAGATATTGATATAGGTAATCATCCTTATATATTATATCATGTCTTAAATTAAATGTTTGTTTTTCAAAAAGTTTGCTCTATGTATTTTCAGTTTACATTTTGATTTAAAAAGATAAAACTTTGAATTTCTGGTATAGAGTATGCCATTTCCCTTAGAATTAGAGTTCAGAAATGTATTTCTGACTTTTTCACAAAACGGATTCAATATTCCAAA
This sequence comes from Meiosimyza decipiens, assembly GCA_963680825.1. Taxonomy (NCBI): domain Eukaryota; kingdom Metazoa; phylum Arthropoda; class Insecta; order Diptera; family Lauxaniidae; genus Meiosimyza; species Meiosimyza decipiens. Next base: position 45,393,476 of record OY804258.1, read on the forward strand.
TGCTGCTTGGACAAATGGTTTGGTCTAGGCGTTAATATTTCTCCCAAAAGCGACACCAAGTTTGGTAAGACAATATATTTGAAAAGACTGCCACAGCTTCACAAACATAACAAGTCCCCATTTTTCAAAGCAAAGTTTAAGACTATCACGCGCACATATACCATTAATGCAATGTTAAAAATTAAGTTTTTGAGCTCGCATTTTTATTAGTTTTGCTTCAGTTTGTCACACAACGCTGCTCCCAAACTTGTTGGCTGACTTGTCCAAGTATATTTTAAGCAATTTCGGAACAAGTAAGTATACCACGCTTAGGGCTTGGTATCACTATTTTATATGGTGCAAAAGTTTAAATGAAATTATCTTAAATAATTTTTAGGATTTTACCTACATTCGATTTTTTATCACTTTTTCTTCATTAAATCGAAGTTGTCATCATTTGAAGGCTCTTAAGTTGAATTGCAGCTAACGCCGTTTACAGTATATGGGTTTTTGAAAAAGGTCATTCCCTGAAGCTAACATAGAAGTCCATGTAAGTCCATGTAAATCTTTATACCAAAACTTGGTAATAGTTAGCAAGCGGTGTGGTTGATATTAGCAAAATAAATATTTAATATTAGTTAATATGCCACATAACTGAAACAAATATACATATATGTTATAATAGTAATCAAATCATATTTTAGTAGAAAAAAAAAACTTTTCTTTGCACAATCTATCACTTGTTTATAGTTATTATATCTTGGATTGTATAGAACCAACCAAACTCTTATTATCTATGCAAACATGTATCATATTATCCATTTAGAAAACTATGCATTTTTAATAAAAGTTTTCTAATACTTTTTATAGAGCTTCTTTATACACCTTTTCACTTCTCCTTAAATTTGTCTCTATATACCATTTTTTTATTACAAAATTGCACTTTCAATTTCATTACTAAATATTTGAATTTCCATAAAAGTGAATCTACAAATATGTACTTGTCTGAATGTTCACTTCATTTGTTTTTGGTCTTCTGCTACTGTTTGTACTCAATTACGCCCACTTTGTTGCTTAATTTTAATTGGACTTGAAATTATTATTTTCAATGCGTACACAATTTAATGTCACTTTTGTTTGAAGCGCTTACGGTTGGCGGCTATGGCAGACAAATAAGACATCAATGGAATTATAATGAGCTGCGTGTTATAAACAGTTCTGCAAGTTGTGTTGTAAAATAAAGAATTTTATTATCATTCCAATTTGTAAAAATTTTTCTTTAATATGCTTCAAAATTAAAGTAAAGTTATGCATTTAAGATATGAAAAGATTTAAAGAAAAAACAAAACAACTTAATTAATAAAAATTAATGAAAAAATTTAAAACAACAGACTAATCAATTTTTCAACAACTGCCAAACAAATGAGCAACAGCATTCCACATACAAAATTTATTTCGTTTTTTATTTTTCGTATGGCAAATGTTGCAAAAACCGCTTCAAAAGTTGTACAAGACCACTTTTTTGCATGTTGCAACTTGTTTTTTTTTCTTATTTAATTTTTCGATGCCGAAAAATATTATGGAAAAAACCTGTAAGCGTTTATTAAAAATTATTAACACTTTTTAGCCAGCAAGCTTGCTAACTACTTACCAATAATATTTTCATTTGCATTACAGTTGTGTTGCCTTTTTTATTTTTGGCAAAACACGTTGTGAGTGTTGTTACCACCAGATTTGTCGCCTTCACTTTAGCGTGGAAGTTTTGGATTTTTGTTGCTACAGTGTATTTGTCTTTTTGCTTAAGACAGGTGCACTGCGCGGCTTGTAATAATATTCCAAAATATAATTGAATATATATTTTTCTCTTTAGTATTTAAATGCAAAATCAATGATTTGATATTAAAAAAAACTTAAATAATTTGACTTTCTTCATATAACTCAGATAGGTGAAAATTTTGAAAGAAGTCCACCCCTTGCTTATGAACATATAGCAATGCAGTGACCTAAGAAAATTTTGGAAGTGGAAGATCGTGACCATTTAAAAATTTTTTAAGGCAATCGTCAGGTAATACTTAGGAAGAAAACAAAAATGTAAAAGCTCTAATTTTTTTTTGGTTTAGTGACATAGTGGGCTCAAAGGTGTACTTTGAACACAAAAAATGTTTCATAGAACTTTTTATATAAGCAACTGTTGGATGGAGCGTCCTAGTTAACTTGCTTGAAACAAAATGCGCTAATCAAGCATATTTGCGGAAAGTACATTGTTTCCACTCTATAAAAACCAACTTATATTTTTTCTACCGCCTTTATATGAATTGTACGGATTTTTTAAACAATAGAAATGGTAAAAGTGGAAAATTTGCAAACCTTAACAGAAAAAAAACATGCACTCTCATATTTTCTTAATTTTTTTATATATTACAGTATGTAAGAAAGTATGGTCCAAAACTCATGCTGCAGTTTTTCACAAGTTTTTATTTATTGCAATATTTGGAGGAAAAATTATTTTTATTGCTTCACATTTTGCAATGCTTAACAATAATTTTATCAAAGCTTACAGTATAAGGGGAGGTGCTTAGATTTAGAAGGGAGAGGAGAAGTTAAAAGTTACTTTTCGACTTTTCATCCACTTTTTCACAAACAGAATAGATAAACCTTCAAAACGGGGTTTCTCTAATAACTTGAAAACTATAAGAGATATCGCACAATTTATAATTTTTGAAATCAGCATTGTCAAATTAATCGAAATTGATACCCATTTTAAAGAAACTCTCCAACCACATCCAACTATCGTATGGAAGGTAGGCGTGTTCGTGGCCCGATTTGTTTCATATTCACAAATTTTTGTTGTTTTAAACTAAAAATCAATTGTGTCTGCGAAAAAGGAAAATTTTTCGGTGAATGATCGAATATTCTACTTATATGAGGTGCTTGTTGAGGGCTCTGACTCATTTTCGAATCGATGTCGATTTCGAGTACATTAATTTTATTCGAAGTTTATTGGAAAGACCTTTGATTTCGATACTTGGAATAGAATTTATCGGCAGGTGGGATATTGCAAAAACTCAGAAGAGTTGAAAATTTCGAAAAACATTGAAAAAGTTGAAAAAAAGAGGAATATTGAAAAAGCTAAAAAAATATTGAATAAGTTGAAGAATATTGAAAAGTCGAACAATGCTAAAAAGGTTGAGATATGAAGAACAATGTTGAGAAATTCAAAAAACGTCAATAGAAATTTAGAAACTCAAAATAATTGAGAAGATCGAAAAATCTTGAAAAAGTCAACAGGTATTGAAGATGCCAAAAGAATATACATCAAAAAAACGTCGAAAAAATATTAAAATTATCCTGCCGGAGTAAAAAAGGTAATTACCAAAAAACAACTAATTTAAAAGTAGTTGGAAAATAATTAGTTTAAAAGTAGTTGAAAATACATGCGGAATGCGTCAATTCGATATTTTTTACACTTAACAATTGTTATAATAAAACAAAGCAGATTTGATTTGATTTTTTAATTTTGTATCGAAAATTTTCATTTCTATAAATGTGAATAACTTAAAATCACATTTCCAAATCAAAAACGAGGACGTCTTTGCAATCGTAGACAACTACATCGAGTCTTTTCTTGTTGATGCTTTATTTTCCCCTTTTTAGACACCTTTGGTGATGCAGCTTTGGAAGATGCAGATCTTCAAAACTAGTTTAAATAAATTACTGTAAAGCTAGTTGCTTTTAAACTACTTTTAAATTAGTTGAAAATAAAGTACTTTAAAACTAGTTGCTTTTAAACTATTTTTAAATTAGTTGAAAACACATGCAGATGACGACAATTGCCTTACTCCAATGACATCCCCATGTTATTCAAGTCAGTTGGTTACATGAGAAAAAGTCAGAATTTCAACTAGTTGTGCTTTAAAAAAAAGTATTTTTCAACTACTTTAAAATTAGTTGATTTTCCTGCAGGGTACTGATAAGTTGTGTGTTTTGAAATATATTAGAGAAGTCGGAAATTTCAGACAAGTTGAGAAATATTAAAAAGTCGATAAAAATCTAACTGTAAAACCCTCTGAACGACGATTGTTGCTATTTCATGGGACCATTTCGGATATAGTAAATTAATAAAAGCTTTAAGCCAACCAACATAATACTCCCTTATATATTTAATGGCATATTTTTTTTTATTTGTGAACAAACTCTTATTTATCTAAGTGTTCTAGTATGAGTTTTTTTGACTTAAGTCTTTCGTTTCATTCTTAAAATTTCCTTATTTATTTAGCTAAGTTAATTAATATAAGCGTAGGTAGGCGTTTTGCCAGATTCTTGATTTTTAAGATTTTTTTATTACAGAGACTTAAAATTTTAACTCAAAAATCTAGTTTTGTCCATAAATGTTGTTTCTGAATCATAGTTGTTAATATGGATGTCAGTGAGTGTCATTAACATTTGTGTAAAGTGATTTTATTTTATTGTTGTTTCAAAGGTTCAAGTTTTTTTGTTGTGTCTGATTTTGATATATCTTCTTTTAGCAATGCAACAAAGTAAGCAAATCAATTAAATGTTTTTTATTACGAAATTTTTCAACGTTTGCTTGACCAACACTAAAACAAAACCTTGAAGCTTGCGTACCTTTTTTGTTACGAATGAAACTGTTTGATGCATGTGGCATTTAAAAGTCTTAAAATCATTTGTTTTGTAAGCAATGCAAATGATTTAAGCAATTTTTTTTTCTCTGTCAAAAAAAACTTCAGCAGGTTGTTGCTTCTTCAAGATGACCACAAAAAGTGAAATTTTTCGTTGCAACTTAGCTTCTTCATTAGCAATATTAGTCAACAAATTGCAGAAAAAATCTGCAACAGCACCAAAACGCAACTGCAGCATCACTCAAATGATGCTCATTAAAGAAATCATAAGCTGCAACCAAACAGCCAGCAGCTATGAAGTTTTCCTACCTTGATATAAGCAAATTTTTTCAATTTTTGAAATTTTTTACTAAACATTTTTTCTTTTGCTTATGCAAAATCTGGGGAAAATTAAATTTTCTTATTAATTTCTACTATAGCTGCTGCTGCTGCACAAATTGAAATAAATTGACCAAAGTAAAAGCTGTAATGAAAGTAAGAGTCTACTACATCGTGCTGATCGTGCTGTTACTTAGAAGATCGAAAAAAAAGCAAACTAAAACTTGTTAAGCAACAAAAACAATAGAAAAAAACCTGCTGAAAATTGTGTTAAGTATTTGGAAAATTTCGGCAAGAAAATTTGTTGGGTGAAACTTAGTATTAGTTAATTAAAAGTTCGTTGCTTAAGTCTTTTGTTTTATAGCATAAACATTGGAATTATGCGCGTTTTCTAATGCTCTTATTTATGCATATCTGACATAGTTATTTTTGAAATTCGTTTTTTATATGCAAATTTCACAAAGAAATAATGAAAGATTTTAGCTACAAACTGGACGGCAGAAAATTAATTAAAGAATAAATGCTTGGCAAGATAATAAGATATAGAAATTTGAAAAACAATTAGCTTTTGGAGGAACAACAAGTCATACGGAGCAAAATTTTCATACTCAGGAGGCTATTAAAATCAAAAGATTTGAGCAACAAATTCGATTACGGCTGTTGAACCTCAATTTTAGTGTATGGCAGGTTGGTTGCTTAAGTCTTTTGTTTTATTAATGCAAAAAGATTTTCATAAATAAATTATAGCTGATTTTACATAGATATCATTTTAGTTTTTCATGTTTATTATTGAAATTTTCTTAATAAAATCATATTTCATATGCTAAGAAGAACAAAAGACTTAAGACACAAACTCGAGCGTTGCATTTAGTATGTAGACAAATGGTTATAAGAATTCAGCAAAAAAAGGTGTTTTTAAGCTGAATATCAAGTTCTAAGTATAAACACTGCAGTCTCAGTATGTTTTTAAGATTCCTTCACACTAGCGAAAACGAAAGATTTAAGAAACAAACTCGATCGCAACTATATAAGAAAATGTAAGATTTTATTAATAGAGTATTTCTTTCATACGTAAATGCCCAACAAATCAGCGATACAATTTTGTTGTTTCATACACACAAAAACGAAAGACTTAAGCGACAAACTCTTTGCCTTAAAAACAAAATCAAATAATTTCAAGCTATCAAATGCAATTTAAAAGCGCAATGTGTTCTATTTTTCCACACACTCATATGCCGCGCCCACTGGTAAAAGCCTATTTTATACGAAAACCAGCAAGATAGCGATACAGCGTTAACAATAATAATTTCCGCGTTTCTATTAAAAGCGCTACATTACACGCCCATTTAATTAATACTTAGAAGTGTTGCCAGAGAATGTCAACATGAAGTAGCGAAAAATTTTGCAGTTTATTTAGTTTTTTTAGCGAAAAATTCAACGAATGTTTTCAACTTTCACTAAGCAAAACAAAATGTACAACATCACAACGCTGGGAACTAAATGCTAGCCATCCCAACTCTTATTTTTTTCGCACTCTTAAGCACATGCAGTCAAATTAAAACTGCATCTGATTTTTAAGGTGCAACTAAGAAATAAATTTTGCAGCAAAATCTTTCGGATCTAACATGGTGCATAAATAGAAAACAAAAAATCGTCGGATAAAATTTAAATAAAATGCACTTTAAATACGATTGCGCTTGCAAAGCTGTAATTATTCTTGCCAACAATTTCTAGCTGGATTTCTTGTGTTTGTGACTTTTGCAAGACAATTTCTTGCATCTTTGCACATAAATCAAAGTTTAGTGTTTCGCTGCTGTATATGCATACATGTTTTGTTGTTGTTGCTATTCTTGTAGCATGCTAGCGTAAAAAAATGTCTGCATTTTGCAATGATAACGAAATTTAATTCGCATACCAAGTTGTGTTTTTTTTTTTCTTTAACTGCTCCTCTGGGTCAATTTCATTACTGTGAAGATTTATTGAAAATAATTTTGATTAGGTTTTATTAGTATTATTTTATTTTGTTTAAGGGGCTGCATGTATAATATGATCAAATTAAACCACGATTTCATTTGAAATAGACGTAGTCTACAATTTGATATGAAATATTTCCTTATGTTAAGTGACAAATTTAATACTAGGAGTCATAATTTTAATTCAAAATAAAGATCAATTTCTAATTTCATTTTTCAGTAAAATATTTACAGCATTTTTGCCGCTTGGTAGTACTTTTATGAAACTGTCAGGTTTGGGTTTATTTTAAACAATATAGAGCGTTCTTTTAGTGTGGGAATTCCACTTTTTTCTTTTGATCTAAAGCCTCAGTAATGAAAAAGTTAATGTTTTCAGCTTTTTTTAAAAATACTGAATTACAAAGTACATTAAATTTGATGAATGTCTCAAATGTATTAATATTGCCCAATGACAAATGCGTAAAACCCTATGATATCTTTCAAATTCACGTTTTAAACTACTTTAATATCAAAAGCTTAAAACTTTTTCTTGTAAGCCTTTTAACTAGTCATACAGATTTTTTTTTGAATGGAAAATTGATAATATTCAAACTGTTAGAAGAAGTCTGACTGGATGGCTATTCGATATGAAGATATCGGTTCATATACTTTATGCAAAGGTAGCAACATCAAATGGCAAGTTTTAACTGTTTACAATGATAACAAACAACTGACTATATTTCATATAGCTATTGTCAATACTCCTTCCAAAATATCACCTTATCTACAGTAATAATATAAAATGTTCGCTATATTCGTATCTATGTACGCATAGATACCAAGTTTCTCCACAGTTTTCTGTCTAAAGTTTGAAATATTATATTGAAATAAACAAAAGAAAACTCAAAATCATAATCGTTACTTAGATAATAACTCAAAAACTATGAAGACGTCAGCCTCACTAGGTTTCAATTTAAGTATATCGTCAACCATAACCACGAAAAAATTCAAAATCGGTTTTTTATTGACTATGACTAAATTACACATCCCTACAAAATGTTTAAGTCATGTGTCAAATAATAAAGATTTTACCAACGAAATTCAAAAGGTTTCGGCAAGTTTTTGAATTTCATATAGCAAATAGACGTAGCACACGAGTAAGAAAAAAATTGAAACACGATCTTCGAATTCTTTAGATAACTAAGTAAACTTTGACTCTTTTCAATAAGAAATACATAACAAAACGTTTTTTGCTTCTCCTGTATAAAACTAAAAAGTGTGGTTACGGCTTTTGGGATGTTAGGTGACGATATGTACATATGTGCATGTGCAAAAACACTCATTTTAATCTTTTTAATTCCCGTTTGTTAGTGCCTTACTACGAAAACTTAAGGCCACTTATTGAAAAGATTATAATAAAACTCAAAGATAAAGAATTTGTCGAAAAATTGGGTACAATTGGTTTTGATTCAATAATATTTTTCATTTATTCGTATAGTTCTCAATTGGCTTAATTAAACTTTATTACAAATACTACAAACTTTGACTAACTGGCAAATATGAATAAGGCCGAGTTGGAGCAAAAGCACTCAAAAAGGAAAGGAGCAAGAAAATTTTTTATTTAATTTATCCTTGGCGTTATGAACTTTTTCACTAGATCATATGCATTTTTTTATTTCAAAGCAGCAACATTTACTTATGCTGAGAAGAATAACTAAATTATCTTAATGAACGAATGACATTGACGCATGCGTAAAAGCTTACTTTTCGTAAGAATTTTTATTAAAAACTGAGTATACCTTTTCAAGTATAAAAATTAAACGTAAGCAACAATATTTTTGCATCCAAAACGTACAAAGTGTTCGCTTGCTGCCGCCATTCGGACTGTTTTTTGGATTATGCAAACAAACCAGAAACCCTTGAGTAACTCAATTCAAATATTCCTGATGAAACTAAATAAATACCGGATTAAATGTGTTCAAAATGTAAAGAAAATGTGCTCAAAAAATACCGTACTTGTGGGGCTGAAAGAAGCGGACATTTATCTTATATTATATTCTGTACATAATTGCTAACATTACATAAACGATTTGGCACTGATTTACTTTAGGAGCAAGTACTCGATTTTTTTTTTTTTTGCAAATAGAGGTTTTACAGAGGAAATAATAGAAGTGCAATCAGAAGTTGGGGTACGCATCCAGTTTCGGAGACATAAATAGATATCGAAAGCCGGGCATATAGCTTTTCAAAAAATAGGTACGTCCGATAAATCCCTGGATCGATTTTCAAAATATGAATTTCATATGAAAGGTAATTTAATTCTCAATAATATTGTTTCATAAAAATTTGTTATTTGCGTCATAGCTTTCAAGATATGCCAATTTTTTGAAATTTCTGAACAAATTTTTTTTTTAAAGAAGAGTCGATCCAGGTATTCTGAATTTATAACGATTTTTTGAAAAGCTATATCCCCGAATTAAGACTCGTAAGGTAACAATGGATTAATAAAAAAAAAGTAAGCATTAGAGCCATTTTCTTTAAAAATTTATGTGGTGTTTATCCTTTATTAAAACACGATATTTAGATTTAATTTAAACATTTATTAAAAATTAAAAGTATAAAGTAGTTTATTCCATTGAGATTTACATTTTTATTTCAGTTCAATTTCACTCTTATAATAATGCGTCTGTTCGTCCGGCTCAACTATTCAAACTGTTCTTTGTTCGTGGTTCTTTTGTTCTAGACAGCCACGCTTCGTTCGGTTTGATATAGTTATCCTATTCATTGTCCGTATTATTGTCCCTGTCTTCGTCAAAGTCAGTGTTACCAATACGTTAGTAATTTCGCCCGCTCCTAGTTAAACGTTGTCTGTCCGCGTTACAGTCTATCTGTCTGACAGGCTCACTTCCTACATTCGGCCGTCCTGATATGTTATTCGACCCGAATGACGAATTCCATGGTTTTAAAAACTCAGCTACTGTAGTCGTTTTTATTGGTCCTTCCTGGTTTCCTACCTTTTCTACTTCGTACCTCCCGTGGTTTAACTTGACTGTTACCTTATACGGTCCGAAATACTTAGGCTTTAATTTCAAATTTGTTCCGAATTGAGTTCTTTTTATTGCTACTAAATCGTTTATTTTATAATCAATTTCTATCTTTCTTTTCTTGTTAAATGTTTTGCGATTTTCTTTTTGGATTTTGTTTATATTTTCTTGAGCGTTTTTTCGCACCAAATCTCGCTCCTCATTTAACTCGTCTATTTCCGTATTATTTAGAACTTCTCGTAAGTCTGGGTAATCAGTTTTTCTCATTTCTAATCCTGTTAAAATTTTGAAAGGAGTTGTTTTTGTACTTCGCGGAGCAGTATTGTTTATGGTTTGTTGAACTTTATACACATGACTATACCAGTGTGTTGGGTTATTGTGACACAACTTTGCAATCATTGGAACAACTATTTTGTGGATTCGCTCCACTTGTCCGTTACCGCGAGGCACGCCTGTTGCTATTTGTAAGTGTTGTATATTCTCACGCTCACAAAATTCTCTAAAAAGGTTTGACGTAAACGCGCTTCCCCTATCTGACACAATTCGTTTTGGGTTTCCGAAAATTGCTGACTGTCTTTGTAACCTATCAATTACCTCTTCTGCTCCGGTTGATTTAGTGGGATATAACCAGACAAATTTGGAAAATCCGTCCACTATAACGAATATATGGTTGTATTTTTTGTGAGTTTCTGTCAATGGGCCAACATGGTCTATATGATATGTTCCCAAAGGTTCACATGCTTTGTCAATTGGCGTCAACAAGCCTTCTTTTTTCCCTGTTTTGGCTTCCATTATAATACATTCTACGCAACCTTTCACTACTTTTTTGGCTTTCTCAGCTAAACTTGGCACATAGTAACATTTCTCTACCAGTTCTTGTGTTTTCTTGGCACCAAAATGGCCTTGACTATGCGCTAACTTTATAACTTCATCCTCCATGACAGAAGGTACAACTAATAGTTCTTTTACGAGATCCTTATATAGCAAACCGTTCCTCATAAAAAAGTCTTCATAGCTATCTTTTTCCAAAACTTTCCTCACAGCTCTTATCCAATCGTCTTCTGCTTGCGCTTCCCTCAATCTAAATTTTAGCGAATCTTCGATTAAAAGACTATAAACGCGACTAAGAGCATCTACATGTTTCATTCGCGAACCTGCTCTATGTTCTATAACATAGTCGTATTCCTGTAAATACATTGCCCACCTCATTATTCTATCTGGTACTTCTTGTTTTTTAACTGTCATCGCGAAAGCATTACAATCGGTGACGATTTTGAATTTCATGTCCTTAACATAAATTCTCCATTTCTTCAGAGCTTTGATTATTGCTAGAACTTCGAGTTCGTATGAACTGTATTTTTCTTCGGTTGTAGAAGTCTTTCGGCTCATGAATTCAACTGGATGTAAAAATTGGTCTTCAGAGTCTTTTTGCAATAAGACTGCCCCATAACCGTATTTCGACGCATCTGCGTGAATTTCTGTCTCTGCCGTTGGATTGTATAATTTTAAAGCTGGTGCATTAACCAATGCATTTTTCAATTCTTGTATTACTAACAAATGTTCTTCCGTCAGTTTAAATTTTTCGTCTTTCCTGAGCAAATCTGTAAGAGGTTTGGCAACCACTGCATAATTTCTCACAAAACGCCTAAAAAATGAAGTTAACCCCAAAAATCGTTGCATCTCCTTTTTACTTGATGGTATAGGAAACTTTTCTATAGCATTTGTTTTTTCTCTTGATGGCAAAATCTTCCCATTTTCAATAATGTAGCCTAAAAAATTAATCTGTCTCCTCAAAAACTGACATTTGGACCATTTAATACTCAAACCATTTATGCTTGCGTGTTTCAAAACTATTTCCAGTTTTCGGATACCTTCTTGTTCATCCTTTGCGGGAATCACAATATCATCCATGTAAACTATAACCGTTCCATTTTTCAACAATTCCTGAAAAATAGCTTGAACATAACGGCAAAATACTGCTGGTGAGTTCGAAATTCCGAATGGAACATAACAAAACTCGTACTGCCCATTCGCGGTTACAAAAGATGTGTATTTTTTAGAACCTGGCTCGATAGGCACGTGAAAAAATCCATTTCGCAAATCTAAGGTCGTAAACACGTTTGCCCCTTGCAACCTATCTAACACTTCATCAATCCGTGTCATCGGAAAATTGTCCCTAACTATTTTGTCATTGACTTTTCTATAGTCACAACATAATCGTTTAGATCCGTCTTTCTTTGATGTAACTACTACTGGTGAGGCATATTCTGACGTGCTAGGTTGCACTATCCCTTCCTCCAACCAATTGGATACCTGCTCGTCTACCCAACGTTGATCAGCGTACGACATCCGACGGGGCCGCTGATAAACGGGTATCTCGTCAATTAAAATTAGTTTCATTTCAATTGGTGAAATAGCTAGCTTCTGTGGTACATAACTAGCTATCATTGTCTTAATTTTCTCAGCCTCAATTTTCGTTAAATCTGATAAATCAACATCAACAGTTGGTTTATTTTTTTCAAAATCTATAGCTAAACACAACGCTTTGAACTCCTTCAGTAAAAAATTTTCACACGTAGCACTTTTCTCTTTTAATTCAAAAACCTCAGCCTTGCGTGCTGTTACCTCAGCAACATCTGCACTTTTTCCACCACCACTCAATTTAGTCACGTCTTCTGTTACCACAGCAACATTTCTTTCGTCTTCCTTGACCGTAACCGCAGCTACACACTTTTTTAAATTTTGAAATTTTATTCCATCCTCATTAACAATTAATTCAAAATTTTTGAGAACATCGCTTCCAATCACCGCCGCATACGGTAAATCGCGTTCCCTTACTACATGAAATTTTATTTTCATTACTACCTCGTCAACAGAAAATTCAATTTCGAAGCAACCCAGTGTCGTAAGTTTACCTCTGCCTATTCCGTATAACTGCAACTTTTTCCCATCTAACTCGATATTATCTAGCATCATGAATGTATCGTACCTCATAACTGAAAATTTACTGCCGGTATCTACCAGTGCACTAAACGTGAAATTATTTACTGTCATGTCCAAAAAAAATAATCCATCCAACTGTTTGGCATAAGTTTTTGCTTTTACGTCACCTAACATATTGACGCGTTCCAATTTTAAATCTTTGTTGCTTTGTTTACCCTTGCATTGATAAGAATAATGCCCTAATTGCTTACACTTGAAGCACTGAACGGCACTCGTTCCACTACCACTTGTACTAGCGGCTGCAACTGCAACTGCGCTACTATCTTTCTGACAATCTTTAGCGAGATGTCCCTCTATTCCGCACTTAAAGCATTTTCTTTTTGCATCCCAAAACTGATTTTTATCATTATTTCTTGAAAAACTTTGTTGCACGCTCGATCTATTTTGCGATAGATGAGGGCTTTTAATTTTTTCGTACACACGAATTTGTTCTTTTAACTCCTTTAATGACCTCGCTTGATACAACATTACTTTATTTGCTCTAGAATCCGGTATTCCTTCGACAAAGTAATCGATAGTGCTTTGTTCATCGAGTGAAATTGGCCTTCCCATTTCAACTAATACGTACAAATATTCCTGCAAACTCTCTTTATGTTGCTTACTCCTATTTTTTAATGCGCGGTGCACTTCCGAAGCACATAACTTTTCGCCAAATTCATCAACAAGATTTTTTTTGAGCGATATCCAATCTCTAACACCAACTAAACCTCTAGTAAAAAGTTTCGCGGCACCTTTCAAAAGTTGTTTTGCATAGACATATTTTTGCAAATTGTTCCAACCTACTGTATCTGCCACATCATCAAATTCCGAAACCCACTGATTTACGTCATGTGTACCATCTCCTGAAAATGATGAAATGCTGCCTTCAATGTCTCGCAAAGTAAAAACAACCCTTTCTGTCCTTTGCGCACTTACGCCGGCTAAATTAGCGTCAGTGTATACCGAATCGTCATCGCTTATTTCTACATTTTGATCACTGTCCAAATTAAAATGCTGTAAGAGTCTGCCTTGCAATTCGCCTTTTCGTCCAATTACACTCAAATTGAACTCTCTCAATTTCTCTTTAAGTTTATCAACTGTCAAAGAAAGTATCGTCGCAGCGTCCATTTTATAATGCTATTTGGTCAATGTTACTTAAAAATTCATAAAATCACTTAAAACAATTAATTTAGCAAAAGAAATTCAATATACATAAATTTTAAATTAACAAATTTATATTACATTTCGTATCTAGTATTTACTTCTAAAAACAAATCATTTTAATTTAAGAATAATACAATACAAAAAAAATTTATCTGCTCACGTCTGTAGCTTCGCTTTTGTTTGTTGGCTTTACTCTGCTTACTGTCCCTCGTATTCGCTCGGCTTTTGTCTGCTGTCGTTCTTTCGTAAACTTTTCGGTTTTTTCTACTTATTTTTGTTGCTGCAACTCTTTTCTTGGTACTGAACAAGAAAATTCTCTTTTAAAATTTCTCTTCAAAAGTCTTTTACAAATTTCTTTACGCAATTTGCTTTGCGCCTATGATTTGCTTCTTTTGAGTCTTTTTATTCACTCTTTTTTACTACTTGCGTTTGACGACACTTTCGTAACTGATATTTTCAAACTGTTAAACGCTTTTGCATGTCCAAGCGCGTCATCACGAACTGATTTTCAGTACAGTACTTTTACATTTTATTACATGAGCATGTGTAAAATATTTTGGTTTTTACATTTGCCGTTTCACAATGCTAACACAAATTCACTTTTTGTCTGCTACAACAAGTTTCTTAGTCTTGTGCATCACGATTTAATTAAAAAAAAAATTTTCACTGTTTTACTTGGCTTGGCTCAATGCCGGTCGAGTCCCCAATTATTGTGGTGTTTATCCTTTATTAAAACACGATATTTAGATTTAATTTAAACATTTATTAAAAATTAAAAGTATAAAGTAGTTTATTCCATTGAGATTTACATTTTTATTTCAGTTCAATTTCACTCTTATAATAATGCGTCTGTTCGTCCGGCTCAACTATTCAAACTGTTCTTTGTTCGTGGTTCTTTTGTTCTAGACAGCCACGCTTCGTTCGGTTTGATATAGTTATCCTATTCATTGTCCGTATTATTGTCCCTGTCTTCGTCAAAGTCAGTGTTACCAATACGTTAGTAATTTCGCCCGCTCCTAGTTAAACGTTGTCTGTCCGCGTTACAGTCTATCTGTCTGACAGGCTCACTTCCTACATTTATAGTCAAAAAATAGTAAACCTTCCAGGCGGACACCATGTATTAAGTTTATTATTGCAGTGTAGTATACATTTATTTTTTTTTTGTTTATGAATTTTTTTCTAATGGAATTTATTTTGCTCGAGGAATTATATTTGCTGCACAGCATGTGATTTATGCGTTTGCTTAGCACTGAAGTAACTGCTGCATGTCAGAGGTATTTTCCAATTTAAATCGTTCAAAGCAACGAAAAACTTAAATTTATTTTGGTTGAATAAAAAAAATATTTATAATTCGAAGTTTAGACTTTAAGTTGTTGTTATGAAAAACTTATTTAATTTTTAATCAGAAGTTAAGTAATAGGATGTTTCACAATTTATTAAGAAACAAGTCCTCTATGTTAAGGTGCGTTTGACTTTTTTGTTCTATTTGGATAGTTACAGAAAAGTAAAAAATAATGCACAATAAGTTCATAATCAGAACTTTTTATATGTTCTGCAAGTTCCTTAAAGCATTAAAAATTAATCACTACAAAATCAAGAATTTTGTTCAAAAAATACATATAAAATGTTCGTAACAATTATAATTATTAAGAGAGTATTTGTTTTCGTATGAATTTCTTAAATATAAAAGCAACGTAGAGTTCTAAGGTTTATTAATTGTTATTTTTTTTTTTTTCATCATTTCTTGCCAGAAGGAACTTAGACAGCTCAGAAATTTTTGACATTTTCTTCGAAATATATTCAATTGGAATACCCTAATAGCTAAGTAATAAAATAGTTCAGTATCTTTAAATATATCTGTTTTATATTGAGTCATAATGTTCACCTTTGTTTCATTATTGGTACGATTTAGCTATTATTCATTGTCTAAGTTTTTGTTACATTCTGGGAGGAAATTGATTAATGATGTAAGTTTTACTTTCAGTTTAAGTAAAAGTGCGACTAAAATGTAGTGATTGGATTTAGATTTTTGTCTTATACTCAAGTGCAATACAAACAATAAATTAGAGCGTTGTTTTTAAAGAAGGTTCATTGTTTTTTTTTTAATTTTTATTGAACCTAAAGCAGTTTGATTGATTTCTTAAAGGCTTTAATTACATATATCGAATTTGGAATTATAGCATGGGCATATTCTTAAAATATATTTGAGCTCTAATATATTTTCTTTATGTCAATCACCTTCCTACGTTGTTTTTTTTTTTTTGTTTTGATTTTGTGCATATAGTATTATTTGTATACAGATAGCAATCAATTCAACACAAAAAAGTAATAAATTTTCTTCTACAAAATTTTGTGCTATTGGGTTTGTTGCTTATGTTTTTTGATTTCTCAACGTTCTTAATCAAGTTATTTGTATAAAGCGCATACATTTTTTTCACCACCCAAGTAGAAATACTGATGCTCTCTATGAGTGACATGAATTAACTTATATGTTTTTGTAAAAATTCATAAAAAAAATTAATGGAAGCTACGACATTAATAATAAGACATTAAAATTATGCACTCATATGTGGAGTTAAGTTTATTCCTTCCAAGGTAATCAAGTTTTTACACAATTTGTTGCTGTCACATTCTCAAGAATTTTCCCACATTAAAGTGCATTCAATGCATTAACTCAATATTTTACGATACAGAAGAATATCATGTCATTTAAAAGTCATAAAGATAGCATTAAGAGTTATAGTTAGAAGCCATGCAGTGAAAAAAGCGTGCTACTGACCTCTTTTAAAGCCAACGGCAACAGCGGAAATTCTAAAGAAAAGAAAAGGTGCCAGCAAAAATCTAAAAAGGATTCATAGTGAGCAACTAAGTGTCATCAAGAGCTCAATGTATTTTTACGTTGAGCAAAGCAAAGAGTTACTGACAAGACATAAAATTGTCATAAATTTAGACAACATGAGTGGTAAACAACATGCAATAAAAGTTACTGTCACATTTTGTGCAGCACCAACATACTGTTTGGTTGATGTTGGTGGTCTCTAACAACTGTTGCTCCATTTTTTTAACAGGAAATTTTTTATTTTTATTATTATAATACAGCAATGATAATTAAAATTTTTCTTTTACTTTTACACACTTAGGTAATTTATGTAAACGATTTTATTCCGCTGATTTAATTAGCAACATAGAAGTTAATTGTTTGCATAATCATTAGTCTATTTCGCAAAGACATATTACACGTAAGTACGTAAACTTATTTTCTAAGAAATATAGCAAATTGAAGCAAGCATGAATGCACTCACTTGGCATCGCATTAGTCTTTTAATATTCTACACATCCACTTTGTCATTGCATTTTAAGGAGGCGTGGCAGATTTAGAGAAGTATGTATATACACATATTCTTGTTCAATGTCACCACATGGCCTGGAACACAGGCGGCATCTATTTAAACAGGCTTCTTGGGATTGGTCGAAATCGATTCATGATTTCGAAAAGCTCTGGACAAAACTTTGGTGGGCGTGGAAAAAAAAATTTTACACAACTTTTTTTTTAAGCTAGCTTATGAAAACATTTTAATGAAATGAACGTTAAGAAAAGGTATGCAAAAATGAGTGTTTTTTTTTAGTGGGCTTGGTACCGCACCTAATGGAAAAAAATGCTGTTACAGCTAGGCCGATGATGAATTTAGTATGGATATAGATTAATTTGAGAGCAAAAATATCTATTTATTGTGGGCGATACAAAACTAATGTATCGATGTGATGCAGAGAGAGACAATTTGAGTTCAAAAAATTTAAATAGAAAACAAACCTTATTTCCAGCATCGGCATTCCAGTAGACACACTTAGGGAAAAAATAGCTACACTGTCTCACTGTTCGCTATTTTTCACTAATCCACCTAAAATAAAAAAAAAATCGTTAAAATTTTTGCATTTTATCGAAACTGAGATGAATTGACTTAAATTAGGGTTCTTATATAGAGCATTACTAATTTTGTTACATTGGCTTAAATACCTTCCCAGATATGGAGTTTCAAGTTTTTGAATTGTAAACAAGGTACCAGTGCACCTGTTCAAACTTCGTCACTTCTTAACAAAACGTTGTTTTTTCATCAATTTTAACAAGTTTCTACCGAAGAATTCGCAAGAACAACAGCATAACAATTCAAGAAAACGAAAAACTTAAGCAACAAACTTTACTTGTCCAAATCAATTTGTAATTCATATGCAATACATACAAGTGTTTTGTGAAATTCCTATATAAATATTGTTTTCTTTCCTAAAATTCATCTTACACAAAGTATAAATAGAGATAAACAAAGATCAAATCAAAGCGTAAGAAGAAAATAAACAAAGATATTAACTTATGTTAACTTGTAATGTGGCTGCTATGTGATAGCCAATAGAAGTTGAATGAACTACTGCACACTAGCGTATTGATTTTAACTGCTTATAAAAACATTTTTTTGGGATTCTTTTTTTCAATATTTTCACTATTAATGATGGCGATTACATTAGTATGAACATATTATTTTCTCAATGAACGTAAGTGTGCAAGCGCATAATATCAGTTGAAATAACACTTCATAAAAGAAAATGTGTATCTTGCATTTGTTACGGAAGTTTTTATTGTTAAGTTTTTATTGTTAAGTTTTTATTGTTAAGTTTAAGCCAATTTTAATGGGCGCTCACGCGCTGCTGTTAACACAAAAATAAGAGCACATGTAAAGGCCCCTAATTTATTTATTTAATTTTCTTACTGCCACAATGTGAAATTTTCCAAAAAAGTAAAAATTCAACAAAGAGAAGATTTGATTAAACTAATGCTAAACAAAACTGTTAAGGAACGAACTTAATATTGTAAGAATTGCCTTGCATTTTGCAACATCACAAAGTAATTAAAAAAAGGCTATAAAGAAGCAATTATAACAACAAAGAGAACAACAGAAACATCATTATCATTATCACTGACACCAGGAGCAGTAACATCACCATCAACACCATCAAATGGTTCACTGTAATGCCTCGAAAGTTCTTTTATGTATAAATGTGCATTCGTTCAATGTGCTTGCTTTGCCATAGCGCAACAAGCACTTGCAACAAATGCTGACAGTAACTTATTGTTGTTATTACTGCTGTTGATGCTGTAAAAAGTAGCACAATTGCGCGCGCGCTTTTAGTAAAACATTACGAATTAATGTAAGCAAATGACGGGGAAATTTATGAAAAAAAAGTTAATAATGAATGAAGTAACAAAACGACTGCTTGGCAGGTGTTTAAGTAGTATGTTGGCGATTAGTGTTAGCGATTAAATTAAGAAAAGTGTAGAGTTTATGACATTAAACTTATTTTATAGACTGCCAGTTTCAGCTCCATAATGAAATAAAATTTTTCTTGAAAAACAAAAAAATGTTAATTAAATGAATAATAAAAAAAGAGTTCGAAAGAGCTTTTCGAAAATAATAATATTCATGTAAGTTAGAAAAGGAAAAACACTTCATGAAGAAAAGGAATTTATGGACAAAGAGCACAGTGAGGCACTTTCATTAATTAGGCATAGCTTTGAACTCATATTAGCTTGTTCAATATTTAAAGGCACATTTGACTACTCGTAATAACTATGGAAGAAACTTAAGCAAATAAACTTAAAACCTTGCTAAATTTCCAAAAAATCAAACTGTCTCACTGTTCGCCGATACATCAATATTATGTTTAGTATATTTAATGACATTCTTAAGTCTAGTGGATAGATTATTTTTATTAAATTATAAAGCTTTTTACAAAGTTACAAGAGACAAAGCAGTAATAAAAACAAATTGGATCAAGCATCAAAATCATACTGGAAATTATATGTTGTTTATGTCATTCTAATGTTTTCAAAAACAGTTCCGTCAGTGTGAAGTTCATCGATAAAAGAGCATTCGCGCACTTTAGAAAGTGAATTTGGAGTATCAATTCAGATCATTTCCTTTCCACAAAACCGAAATATTATGACTTATGGAAAAGCAATTTAGCATGACTGTATGAAAATCGTAGAAGAAAAACTAAGTTTTGTAGAATAAACAACAAGTGGTCTGGACTTTGACTGCAAGATAGTTGTGCAAGACTTGTTTACCTCTAACATTTTTCCTAGTTAATATAAAAACTAAAGTTTTACAAGAAATAAAGCCAGAAAACAGGAAATCGTGTCAAGAAATTTTGAACTTACTTTCACTCACTTGTGTTTAAAACAGTTTTTTGAATAACAAGTGTTTTGAAAGTTTGTTCAAAACTAAAATCAAGCCAAATAATATTCAAAAGGTTCACATTGTTATAAACTTAAGTAAGTTAAATAAAGTAATTTCTAACATTCCCCATAAAAATAGCTTTTATTTAAACAGACAACTTCATAATAATATGATTTGAACAACATCATTTTTACATTTCCAATAAATAAAACTGGTTACGCTGTGTGTTTTCTATCTGACCTAAAAAACCTCGAACGCACGACATTGGATTCAACTTCTGATTGCTTTTGTATGATGGTGAATTTTTCAATTCATTCTACAGCACAACAAAATAAACTGACTTTCTTATGTGCAGTCAGCCAACCTTGCTGCATCACTTAAACGGCTCATTGACCAATACATCATCATCAGCAGCAGTGGTAGTGCAGCAGTGGCAGTGCAGCAGGGGCAGCAGCATGGGCAGCAGCAGAAGCAAAAACATAAGCAACATACAGTGAAAGAGTTGCTGCTACGGCAGCACCACAACTTTTATAGCATTTTCGCTTACTCAATGGATTCTAATGACCAAAAAGTGAGTAAACAGCAAACTTAGTTGTGACTTGAGACAACAACAGCAGCAAGTGGACAACAGCAACACCATCGATGATTTCGAAAATGCATAACAAGTGAAAAATGTGCGCATGCGCACGCGCAAGAACAGGTTCAACAACGGACAACGGTTACTTGTGGCCACCAGTCAGTCAGCCAGTTATGCTATGGAGGCACGCATTCGTTCTTAAAAATTTAGTGTTTATTTATAAAAAAAATCATAAAAAAAAATCACCAAGTCAAATTACTGGCATATGCGAAGCCATCATGTAGACAGCAACAGCAGCGGCGACACAACATAACGAAAAAAAACTACTGCTATTCAGACGCAAGTTTAGCCAACTAAAATGTTTGAGAACAAAGTAAAAAAAATTTAAGTTTGCTAGAAACTAACGGTGAGTTATTAAAGTTTACCTACATAGCAGTTTTTTATTATTGTGAATGTTGTAGTTGTTGCTGTTGTTTGTCATGTTGGCAATGCTGCATAGTTTTTCTTAGGTTACTGTTAAATGCTGCTGTAGCAACTACTTTTTGAAAATTTTCTTTGAAAACTAAATATTTTTGTTATAATATTACTATGATATTTCAATGCCAAGTTCTTTGCTTAAGTCTTTCGTTTTATCCATACAATGGAGTAAGAATTTTTGGTATTGGCCTACATCACTATTATTTAACCAACTTTTATTAAACGGCAATTATCTAAGGGCTCGGAATTAGTGTGTATTATTTAAACGAGCGGTAATATATTAAATTTTGAGCAGCAATTAATAAATTTTCGTGCTATATCCAAATTAATTGAGTAAAATTATACTTGAAGCGCCATTTCATCATACTGTGAGCTGGTTTATAACTAATGGAACAGTAATAAAATTGATTGAGGAGTCAGTTATGAGCCGAATTGTATTTTATTTTGAGCAGCTTAAAAAATGTTGCTGAACAGTAAAAAAAATTTTTTGAGCGGTATCAAAATTATATTGAGCTTTTTTTATTTGCACCTCTGGGCTGACACTTTATGACTACCCTCAGTTTCATTGGACACAGCAGATCTGTATTTAAGTCTAAGTGGGTGGTGTTAGATCTTAAGCGAGAAATTTCATCCTTCATCGTATATAGAATATATATATTGGTTGCTTTATACATGAATTTTTTTAGAATGAAAAATTTAACAAAGATTTCAACTTGTTAAATGTCTGCTGAGCCAGTAAGGTCATCATCAAGGTATGCGCCTGGTTTGACCGGTTTAGGTTTCTAAGAACTTCGCAGCTCACCTTAAAGCATTCTGTGAAGGCTGCCACACTGAATTTTCTTATTTCAGTATGAGTGGGATATTATGCAGCACGCGGTTATCTGAAACTCAGATTCGGGAGACAATATTCCACTGTACGAAGCATTATATAACGAGGACGATTTCCTGAAAAAATAGTGAGTCTACAAAAGTTTTGGTTTTTTAACTCGGGTTTTTTCAAATAGATCCAAAATCATACCAAGCCATTTCGGTTGCAGAAGTTTTTGCAGCATAACTTTAAGAGTTGGGCCAAGCCTTTTAAGTTTAATTTTTATCATAAATTATTTTTCATTCAACGCCCACAATTCATTCCTTTGCTTGAGTGTTTGTTGATTTCGAATTGGCCATTTACTAAGTATTACACAAGTTTGTGGCTTAAGTCTAACGTTTTTTTTTTCTTTCAGCTTCTAGTATTACTTTCTTTTACATTGTTTTACGCATAGTCATTTTAACACCCATGAATAATAATTGCCTCAACATAAGAAATTTGCCACGCCTTACATTACTGCCTTCACCTTTACCTTTATGCATGTGACCATCCATGTGAACAAATAATAAATCTTAATTTAAAAATTAGCACAGCACAGCTTGAAAAATCGTGTCAAGAATGAAACGGAAAAACGTAAAGAATTAAAAAAACCAACAAAGAATTGACGGTGATGATGCCAAGATGCCGATGCCAATCGACCCAACGAGCAACGGGTAACAATTTAGGTCAAGTCTGAAATTCTTTGCTGATAAAATAAACAGCCACAGCACCTTCATTATCCGCAGCGTCAGCAGCATCAGTAAAAGCAGGCGCAGCCAAAGAAAGGCTAAGCGAAAATAAACTTTAATGAAAATAAACGGAAAAACTTTTGTTGACAAGCGTCACTTAACAGGTTATGACTGTGAAGAAATCAATTAAATATGTCCAACTCTTTTGAGGAATTGTGATTTTGTTTATGGGAAAACTATGAAATTTTAAAGAAGGCTTGGTGTGAACCAAATTTTAAGAATTTTTTTGGAAAAAAATTTAATGTTTTAATAATATGAATAGGTTAAAATGCCCAAACAGTGTATGTACACAAATATTTCATGAAAGTTTTACATCGATGTGAATTTATTGATTTTGCCAAAAATTTCCTAAATCAGGTTCGCTGCTTTAGTCTTCTGTTTAATCCAATTATTGCAGAGTATTTTCCTTCAAACTTTTAAGCAAAATATCACAAAACCTGTAACTTCCATGAGCTGGAGTTAATTGGGAAACCTTGTAGTGTGTGAGTTCAGATTTTTGCATTATTTTGCTCTGTAAAATTATGGAATGACCTTGCACAAGGTCAAATTTCGCAATATTTCATAAATTTAATATATGATAGCTTCAATAATCAGCTCACGAGTTCAATAAATTATTTCACATCACTCATTGGCTTTGTTTCTGAAATAATCTCTTTGACCTTAAGTAGCTAAATGTCTCGGCGGTAACAGCATATGAGCCTAGTGCCACTGAATACTCTTCAGAGAAGTGGATTCAGAAAAATTAAGCTTCGCTTTGTCGCATAATGCTATTATTATTCAATTCACATTTACAATATTATGTAAAAAATTTGTATTGATGAGTTTAGAATTTAAATTTTTCACGATTAATTAATTATGTAGAAAAACTGACAAAAATATAACATTTCATTATTAAAAAATTTATATATAATTGTTTAGTATGCTTTAAGGGCTTTATAATTTACATGTGTCAAAATGCCAAAAGGTAAATACGTAATTTAGATGGGTACTGAAAAAAAAACAACTATTATATAGCATATGTATGGAGCATTCACTTTTAAATTTTTGGAAAAATAAACCAATAACTTTTGAAATATTTTTTATCTCTGTAAATATCATATCTACGGAAAAACTTGTCACAACATAAATGTTTGTATTCTAAAAGAGAAATTAAAATTTTCCTCATAGGGTAAGTGAGAATTGTGCTAAACTTTAAAATTTAGCAAAACTTAAAATTCGATATTTAAAAACAAAAACAAAATAACAGATCTTAATTGATTTTGTTTGATGTTTTAAATTTCAACACAAATATTTTTTTTCGAATTTTTTGAAAAAAAAAAAAACAAAATGAATATTTAAAATATCGCAATTAAGTCGAAAAGAAGAGATTTTTGGTCATCGTCTGATTCCCGGCACTTTCAGAAATTTTTGAAGGCCCCGGCTTTGACATGAAATTTCGGACTAAGCCGGTCAACTCCGATCACTTGGAAACTTTTGTTATAGCCAATTTTCAAGTTTAAAAGATCAAATTTTAGTTTATGTCTTCTAAATTTTTTTAAAATTTTTCAAAATTTCTAACTTATAAACAAAATTATCTTTAAATATTACAACACTATGAAAAAGATTGTCGAAACATAAAACATTAAAGGTTAATTTATTTTTCGAAAAAAGGATTTTCAAACTTTTATCTCCTTGGAGATAAATGATATTTTGAGTTCAACGTGGCAATTAGTCAAAAACTGAAATTTCGTTTTCATAAATTTGTTTGTGCAAATTATAAAAAAATATGTGTTTTGGCCAAATTTTAAGCTTAACTAAAATATTTATTACGCTATAAAATATTAAAAATTCAAAAACTCAAAAATCATTCATTCATTCATTTCTTTCATTAGATGTTTTTTTGTAGAGTTAATATTTACAGTGAAAAAAAAAATATTTTGTTTTAAACTATTCAAAATTTAAAAAAGAATTGTAACACAGCAATGGTTGTTTTTATGCTGCAATGATTTATGAAAATTCATCAACAAGTCAAACGTAACACACAGAAAAAAAAACAAAAAAATCGGAAACGTAAAGATTCAACTTATTTCGTTTTGGCCCAAAATGCCCCATCTATAACAAATAATATGAGCTGCAAAGTATTAACGAAAGCTGTCTAAAAATATAAAAATAAAAAAAATTTGTAACCTTTTTTTTTTTTGAAGAAGATACTTATATTAAAATCTAATTAGCTGCAAGCAGGTTCATTAATTATTTTTGTTTTCTAATTTTGTTATTTTTTGCTTGCAGGTTTTTCTAGTTTAACTTTAACATTATTTGGTCTTTATTTTATTGCTTCGAGACATAAGACTACTTATCACTCGTGTGTGTAATATGTACGTACATTAAAGAGAAAAACCTTTAAGTGAAACCTAAGTTTAATGACTGTGAAAACCTTTGCGCATGCGCAAATGAAAAAGAAAAAACAAAAGAATTTAATCAAAGTGTTTGAGGTGACAACTTAATTTGACTAATTAAGACGTTATGCTGCTTGAAAATATATACTAGCATGTAAACATGTACATATATGTACTCGTATGTATATATCTGATAGCGGCACATAAATGAATCGCAATTAGGAAAAGTCTTCATGTAAAAGCTTGAAGTGCTTTGATTGTATTTCTCATTACAAGAAAAAGAAAAGCTCATTCAGAGCATTGATATAGAAGTTGTACTCCTTAGCTCTACATTGAATGTTGTTTTCTTAAACTATTACTGCAAGTATAACTTAGAGATATTTTGTACGGCCATCATAGTCACTATCAAAATTTCAGTCGGGGCGAAAAATACGGCTTTCAGTTCTAAACAAGTAAAGTTACTTTAAAATTTTAAATAAGACCATATCTTTTCGAAAATGACGATGGTTATTAGTAATTTAAGACTATGAGAAGTGGGTCAATTCTTGAAATCGATCTGTTTTCATATTTTCTACTACTTTGGTCTTAATATATTTTTCTGCTTGGAGCTTACTTTCCGAGTTATCGAGCGAAACTTTTTTTTTTTTCGGCGAATGATGATTATTTCGATTAATAGCCAAATTTAAATTATCAATTACAGAAAAAATTAAGCAGCATGGAATGAGCATGAAAAATGCAACGCTACCTCACGGACTATAAGTCTTTAGAGGTAAAAGAGTTTCACGTCCTCCAAACGTTTCAGTGGCGGAGCTAAGGCTATTAGCGCCTGAGGTGAAACTACACATTTTACGAAAATTTCATAATAAAAAAATAAAAGTTCAATGAAAAAAATAGCGTGGATGATTTTGATGCCTTCAGGACATTGTGCCTGGGGCGGCTGCCTTCTTCGTTCAACCTGTTATGAGTACGTAATTTGTAACTGTCTGTGTCTTATCGATTTTGACAGATAAGGTTGAACTTAGAATAAAGAAGAAGAGCTTGTCACTCAGTAAATTATGAGATTATCATTGATTGAAAGTTACAAATTAAACGAACTTTTTCAAACACACTGTAGCTCAGAGCGTGTCGTAGATAGACCATCAAATGGCCAGGTTTTCTACTCGCTGTATATACGAGCACTCGTTGTTATTCTCGCTATTTTTCAGTTCAAATTGTTTCTTTCTGCAGCTGGATCGTTTAATTTCAGTAAGATAAGTGTTTAAAAAAGCATTTAGCAAAAAATAATTGAAGAATTTAACATAAAAAAAAATTTTAAATAAAAATATAAAAGAAAACTAAGATTCACATATTATGTATTATTTTATTTTATTATTTTTTTTAAAACAAATGAATGATACTTGAACGCTGACGTATGTTTGGCACTTAAGATAATTGTAATGTTAACGAAGAAACTATAATTTTAGTCAATCGCATTTTTGTATGAAGTATTATCATGTACTTACAGAAATGATACAATCGCAATCATAATGGACGTACAAACAAGAACATAAAAAGTATGTTTAAACAGAGCAAAATGTACATTTCACAGACATTTTTGTCTAGCATATATAATTTACGCATGTTTCCTCATTATTATTTAAGACTTAACCAAAATAGACGTGACGATACGTGACGAGTAAGTTCGAGTATATGTAAGCCAATGGTAATAGCCAAAATAAACAAACGTAACTGATCGAAAGTGAACGAAACATTTTGACGAGACGAGTTGTTCCGTAAGAACCGAACTTTAAAGCGTCACTACTCGTCATACCAGCTGTTTGCCGGCACACAACAATATTTTCACAGTAAAATTCAACAACAAGTAATTAAAATGACAGATTTTTTATGTAATTGCTACTGTGAGGGATGAAATGGAATTTATCTGAAATGCCATCCAAAATATGTTAATAAAAATGAGAGGAACAAAGCATGGAAAGGGTAGCTGCAAAATTTTGTTTCTTTAAGTTTCATCTTAAAATTTGGGAGCAATGTAAATAGTTTATGTATGTGCCTATTTATTATTTCAATCAAGTTTATTAAATTCTCAGTAATTTCACGCATTTTTTGCTTTTGGGACAAAATTTTTGGTTTGCTAAAATATTTTTTATCTATGGGATTGCAGAACAGCTGATCTGTTTCGATTCGTTTGCTAACGTAGCATTTTGGATTAAATGTCAAAACAGACGTAACGAGTACAAACGTTAGTTCAGCTGCTATCGTCTCGTCACGTCTATTTTGGTTAAGGCCTATGGAAGACAGCTATTCGCTTAATTTTTCTTTGGTGATTAAGATAACTGACTCACGTCATATAAAACACAGTTTTTATTAAGTGAATATCAAACTTGGCAGCACTTTTATACTTCTATTCCATTTTCTACATATGTCAACCGTTCATTTGACATTTCAATTGAACTGACAGTTGTTTGTCTTCCTTCCGCCTTTCACTTTGACGTTTTTTGATTTTTCTCATTGTCAGCAGTCGTTCGTACGTCTAGAAAAAAATTGAAGGAACTTTATTTTCACAATTCAACGCAATTAAAATTGGTAAAATTTAACATTTTAATTCAAATTGCCACAAAAAGCAAAGCTATGCGTGAAAATACACCACCACGTGTCCCAGACATTGAAGACGACGATGGTGAAGTGATACACTTCGAACACGATGAAGCGCCACTAGACGACGATGATGAGCTGGAAATGGAGGAGGTAACACTGGAAGAACTAGAGGCGCGCTTAGGTGAATATGGTGATGATGACTATGAAGATGGTGTTGGTATGTCACGACGGACACCAGTCCAAGATGATGCACAATTGACATTCAGTGAACACACTGCACCGGTATTCGGTTGTGCTCTGCTGCCGGCACGCGAATGGGCTGCCACTGGTGGTGAGGATGATAAAGTCTATGTGTGGAGCACAAAGACAGGAGAGGTGGTGCACACAATCGAAACACATCAAGACACTGTGACAGAAGTACATTTCAGCTACGATGGCAATTATTTGGCTACAGCGGATTTGGCTGGTGAGATACAGGTTATGCGCATAAGCGATGCGGGGGAGTTTCGAAAAGTATGGCAATATTCTATGGGTGATATGGCATGGTTACGTTGGCATCGTGGCGCTAATGTTCTGATCGCAGCTAGTGAAAATGGTGAAATTTATGTGTGGCGTATCCCATCAGGAGATTGTAAAATATTGCCTGGTAATGGTGTGAAATGTGAAGCAGGTGCTCTCACTGTTGATGGAAAGAAATTGTTCGTCGCCTACACGAATGGTATACTCAAACTATGGGATCTCAAACAGTGTACGGTCCTTATGGAAATGGATGAAGAACATCCGTTGGCGCATGAAGAGTCGGTCACCTGCGTTGCTGCTGATAGAGATTCCCCACTGTACATGTCCGGCGGCGGAGATGGTAAGAAAGTCTAGGATGTACGTATTTATTTTAAGACTCGAATTAAAGCCTTAGTGTAGAAATTTACATTTTATAGGCTAGAGAGAGATCTTGAGTTTCGAAAACGTCGGCCCTATAAACTGAAAATTTTCGTAAACCTAGAAAAGAAGTATTTAAAAAAATTTTTGCCGGAGTTAAATAAAAGGCCTTTTCTAGCCATTTATCTAAAAAGAAATAAAAGGCACCAGATTTGTGCCATCTTCAGCAACTTAATTTTTGAATCTATACCGCAACTTTCAATGGATATACCTCGGCTTCAACTTAATTATTTGAATAAAATTACTTTACATACTTTCATTTGGAGTAGCACAGACTACACAAAAACTCTATTTTAGGTAATCAGAGGCATGATGTTTTCGAAAATCCGTCACCGCAGATTCCTAATTGCTATCATAATGGGGCACTATTATACGAAAATATTCGTCGATCGCAAACAACACTGCATGGTCTTCGAAAAACACTTCTATCACTCTATTAAAGTGTTTTACCTTGATTGACAAACCAATGTTGAAGTTAAAAATATGCAAGTTCATAGTATAGGGCCGATATAAGTAGGTAATCTAAATTATTCAAAATATAAACTTTGATTCATTATTTCCATGTTGTAAAAAACAATGAAATGAGCTAAACAAAATTGCGAATATTTTATAAAATTCCAATTGCGTTTTTTGTGGCATAAATTATTTCTTTATATCCTTCTAAATATTTAGCCGCTCTCTAACCTCAAAAAACACTAGCCAATGTTTTTTAATAAAAATTTTGCTTAGTAATTATATTTTGTTGTAAGTTAGCAGCTTGCTATCCAGTGTTAATCAAGATTTTTATTTTGCAGGGAAAATTGTATTTTGCTCAAATCATGGCCCATCGGGTCATGTTATGGCCTCCGGTCCAGTAGAATGTGTTTCCTTTTCACCCTCAACTGAACTGAAAATGGCTGCCAGTGGTACACTACATGGTCAAATTGCCATATGGGATTTTGCAAAATATACATTGCGCACAGTTTGTGAACATCCCGAGTTGGATGATGGCATTACGAAGTATAACAAATATTTAAAGTAATAATAACATTTTATAAAGAATTTCATAATTTCAGAATGAAATGGATCAGTGACTACACACTGCTCGTAGCCACAATACAAGGCAATATTTATGGCTACGACGCACGTTCGGGAGTACGTAAATTCACACTTTCCGGTCATATGGCTGATGTTTACGAAATGCAATATGATCCACAGGAAAGCATTTTATTGAGCGTATCTGAAGATCAATCAGCAAAAATATTTAAAGTTCCTCAATTGGGCGATTAAACTTAACGTTTTTTGTTTTAAAATTAATTTAAAATGTTATATTTAATTTGTACTTTTTCTTTTCTACTTTTTTTTTCTAACTAAACCTTTTGCATATTTTTTACATTAAAAATGTAACTGACAAATTTTTGGAAGAAATTGATATTGAAATCTAATTAATATTATTATTTAATTAGAATAAAACAAATGAGAAACAATATAGCCTAAAATTCGGTCATTTCATGGAAAATACTCTTGAAAAATCCCATCCCAATTTTAGAATTTTGAGCAGATATATATTAAAAAGACCCCAGTGTGCATCGCTCGATTTGTTGTCAATGCGCTACAAGTAAAATCGAAAGTACGACAGACAAGTAGCTGGCCCCTATAAGCAAGCACGTGCTGCTTAAGAACGTAGCGTGCTGTAGCATAACGCAATGAATGAATGTATGGTAGATAAATGCAAAAAGTCAATGAAACATAGAAAAATCGGAAACGAAATAAAAGGGGGTTGCTTTAATTTTTCTATGCGCACTTTATTTGGCGGGAAATTTCTTTCGCTGCGGTAGTGGGTATATAGTGATGAGTGATGGTTTTATTTATGAACGTTTTTATCTGAAATTTTCATTTGTTTATTTAATAAAATTTGTCGACATGTCGCATTACACATGTTTTTATTATATATTTTTATTGTTTCTCATATTATTTTTACTCTCTCATTTTAGTACAAAATTTAATTTTATTTTTGCGCTTTACTTGTGGCACAGACATTAACATGTTAATGTGTTGATTTCAATTTAATTCTTTTTCAGTGGCAGCGTTTAAGTTGAAAATCATTTTCAGTCACTTTTTCATTCATTGAAGTCAGTTGTTTTAAATAATCGAAAGTGTGCGGTTGTTGTGCGGTATCGCGTTGGGTTGCTGTATTTAGCTCTTTTGTAGTCAGAGTGCAATGTTGCTTCTCCACACTTTCTGCAGTCAATTGCTTAAGTGTATCAAATTTTCTGAAAATAGTTAATTGAACCTTAAGTGTCATGCCACTGTGTAAGGCATGTCTTAAAAGTGTATGCTGCAGAAAACAAAAATTTGATCAAATTTAAAATTTTGAGATCTGTCCAAAAGTATGATGCACTAAGTGCATAGTAAATAAAAAAATTATGTACTGTAATAGTTCTACATAGCGTCAGAGACAAGATATGTACGTATGTTGGCTGATGGCATTCTAAGTTGTAAAATTCAATCTGCGGATGGTTAGACCCAGCTCATAAAATGAATGTTATTTGGTAGAGGAGAATGGGATTCGATCATTGCGAGGATTAAATTTTTAAGTTTTGGTTGTGCTTTTTGTTTGCACTTCTTGTCACTAGAGCTTTAAGATGGAAAACAGCATATCTTTAAAATAAAATTAATTCCTTGTAGCTTTCATTTACATACGTATGTATACAAATATAAACATTTTCTGCTTAAATTATCGAGTTCTAGTTGTACCAATTGTCCTAAGTCTACCCGTTAAAACCAATCAATTAAGCAAGGAACAAGTGCAGCGACTTTTTGATATTTTTTTAAGCATCTTCAATATAATAATAGAAATTCTATTTATAGACAAGCAAAATCAAATCACAAGCATCAGATTTTTACATATATGAATATCAGAACTGGAAAACATAAGTTGGGAAACTCTAAATCATTTCACAAGTTTGATTAACTGAGTAAGAAACTTTAAAAATTGGCATTTAAAATTTTGAAATAGATTGTGTAGCTTTTGAGTTACAAACAGTTTTTTGCAATTATGTTATATTTATTTATATATTAAAAAAAAATACTAAACTTTCTTTAAAGAGAGCATTCATCATGTAAGCAAAGTAATAAATCCTTATTAATTGTTTCTACAGAAATCTCCTATCTTTTTCATATCATTGCTTTGCTCTGAAAAGGTGACTTTTGTATTAATTTTAACATAAAAAACAGTAAATTTATTCCTCCTTATACAGAAAAACATCAGTCTTTGAGAAATTTACTAAAATTTGATATTTGATCACTATACCGAAGATTGTTTTTATTTGTTAGTCAAGTTAAGGGAATAAAATAAGCTCTATTCATTTGCCACTAAAAGTAAAGGTACATATATTTTTCGAAAACTCAATTTATCAAAATCTAAAAAAAATGTACCATAAGCTTTTAGTTTTTGAATAAATTCTCATTTTATAGCTTCCAGAATTAGAAAAACTTAGCCATATCAGGCCAATGCAATGATATTCGCTCAATTTTTGACAAAAAACTCTTGCAAAATGATACTATAGGACGTAAGCCCTGAACCACGGTGACAAACTAGAGAAGCTGGTGTTTCATATACTATAGGATGAAAACCTTGGGGCACTACCAAAGGCCTCCCACTTACCCTTACTTTTATGTAGAATTACCTTGGCCGGCGTTGGAATACTGTGAACATCTGTGGTTGTGTAGCACTACCACTTTTAAGCAGATTAACAACAAATGATTCGAAATCATACACTCAGCACTATCACTTTTATTGCAGATCAAGAAGAAATTGTTTAATTTAAATTTTAATTCGACACTTAATGCTTTTGGCGCAAATCTCAAATCACAAACAAGAACTGACAACAGCTGCTTGCCATTCCTTTGTATTGTCTTCTTCTTCTTACCAAATAAATCGCAATTAACATAGAACTTGTTTTATCGCACTGCGAGAGCTTTCGTAAGTGAAACTAACAATTCTGCTCAATTATGGCCTCTTGCTCTAACGTATAGTAAAAATCATGTTGTCTCGTTTTGTTTTTCGCTCGCACTCGCATATCGCATCAATTCTGTTTAGCAGTTAATGTTATACAAGTTGCCAAACACATCCTTAAAATGAAGTTTTGCTCATTTAATCACAAAATGTTCGCTTTTTGTTATTGTTTATAAGCGAATTTTGATATATTTCGGCATATATAATCATGAGAACGAAGATGCGTTCAGCATCGTACCATTTTGGTAGTCAATAAAACCAGGAGAACTTTAATTCAATTAAACACAGCTCTGTCTTAAAACAGTTGTGTCAACAATAAGAAAGAGCGCATCGGAGAAAAATACTAATGTCATGTTTTTCGTTTGTTTTTTCAAACATTTTGTTTAGTTTCGCGCATTATTTCATAGTTTTTTATTTGACAAAAAAGCATTGTTTTCCTTTGCCTCTATTACAAAACTGTTATTTATTTAAAGATAAATCAATTAATTTGCTAAAAATGTCAACTAATTTGTATGAAATTCAACATTTTGGGTTCACACCTGAGCAAATGACTATTGAAAGTAAGCCCTTTGGATTCTTGTAATGCCGTCAGATTCAAGAGTTCTTTTTTGTCCACTTCAGGAAAGTATATGCTGAAACAATTTTTGGAAGAACTACTTCAAGAAGTAATGGATAACTTGGGAGCGTCTGAAGACACATATCCACTTTTAATTGCAAAGAAATCTGAAATATTAAGCACAATTCTAGAAGATTTTAAAGATAAACTGCAAGAGATTGAATCCTGCGACAAACGTAACTTTTCTATCCCTCAATGTGTGCTGCTTCCACAAGACTTTGAACTTTCGAAAAAATATACAACTGATGATCTTAATCACCTTGACACAGAAGTTTCGCATTTAAAGAAAGTTTTTCTAGAGGTAAATCCATTAACGACCACGTTAAATAGTTTGTTCAACATAAGAAATCATTTTATATAGAATTCAATTATGATAGCAGCATTAGAAATGGAAAACAGTCAATATGAACAAATCGATAGCTTGGTACAAGAGGAGCAAGAATTACAACTTCTACTGCAAGAATCTTTTGAAAATAATTCAAAAAATGTTGAGGTGATTTCAAATAAAAAAATATGGGCTCTTAAAAATAAAGGCTTGAAATAGATTAATTTTTTTAAAAAATATGTGTTATGATTTCTAGTGAAAAACTTACAGCAAATACCGCCACCGTATTATTCTAAATAGAAAATGTTTTGGTTCAAGGTAATTAAACTTTAAAGAAGTTATTGAGCTTCATAAAACCCTCAATGATGTAAAAAATTAATTTTGAAATGTTTCCAATTATAGATATATATTATATAAAATACACATTTTATTTTAGTTTTTTTTTAGACCCCACTCACAATTTCTCTTAAATATTCATGTGATTTGATGGAAAGAAACTCGTCTGATCATTCTGCGAACACCGATTTTAGCACTTGCGCCAAAAACATCGTTCTCTATGAAGTGCTGCTGTGTACACAAAATAGTGAATTTGTGAACTTAGCAAATATTCGCAAAAAATGGCAACACATTCTTTTTGGGTGTTTTGGGATGTTTTATTTTTTATTAATATTTTTCATTACATCAAATTCACCTCAAATCATACGAAAATTAATATAAATTCTCAGTCCTTGGAGTTTCACAGATTCAGTCAACTTAAAAAATAGCATGTTTTAAAAATTCTGAAAAATTGTATCCACATTTACTAAGACGTTAACAATATTTAATTTTGATAACGTATCAATGTTTTTTACGGCCTCTTTTCGCTGCTTTTATGATAAGCTGCTAGTCCCTGACATTATAAAAATAGACACAACAGATTGACGATGAGATATAAATTGGGCTGAAGCTCTTTATATGTTGTTGCGCCTTAACAAGATAACTTTATTAATTATAGCATATGTCAACCCAAACGAAGCATTGGACTAAATACTCAAAATATCCAAAATTTTTCTCAGTTAGCTTTGATTTTTGTGAAATATGTACATATGTATATGTGGTGAAAAACTAAATTTTTGGCAATATTGATATATTTTATAATAGGGACACAAATTTTATCGAATATTTTTGATAACATCATTCTACGAAATACTACACTTTGTTATAACGTACTTTAATTTTTTTAAAAATATTAAAATCACTACTCGTAAGTAAATTTTCCTCTTTGTAAGCATTTCTAGCAAGAACCATTTGAGAGAGCAAAAAATGTTCGGGGTGTCTTTCGATCTTCTAAATAATCCACACTTTATGTCTGGAAAATAGTTCACAAGTTCCAAAAAAGTATTTTTCGTTTTCTGAAAATTCAGTAATTTTGAGTTGTGCCTCCTTAGTGGAATGTGTGCGATATGTATTAAAATTTTTTATAGCATTCCAGATGACATATCAAAGAACACTATGAAATATTTTTTTTGGAAAATGGTTTTTCAGAAAAATGCTATCAAAATTGAATGCTTAGTGATATTTAATTTTAACTTAAAGTGTGCGCCGTATATACCATAGCCTAAAAGTATATTGTATTCCATTTTGATGGTTTTTATTCTTGACATATTCTAAATTTAAGGTTCGACAATTGATTCTCAAAAGCCATTTTCCCAATAATTTTGAGTTGTAAAGGTTTTAAGTGGCTATTCATATCAAATACTAAAATGCATGCGATAAACCATATAGGATAGGGAAAGTTATGAGGAAAATTTTAGGAATAGCACCTTCAAAATCGGCAGCTACGCCACTACGAGCAATTGCTTCTAAATGTGCATACGTTTGTATGTATCGTATGTACCAATGATAACTTGCAGTTCTAATTATTTTAAATTAAATTTACTTACACGCTTACAAAACTCATTTATCAGATATTCGATTTGCCAGGAAAATATCATTAAAATATAAATAAAAAAGTTAAGAATATTATTTTTCATACGAAAAACATAACATTAAAGTTTTCCTCATTAAAAAGAGTAACTGCAGATTGGAATAAAACAAAATGCTTGCTATGGTTGTAGGATTTTTTTATTAAATGGGAAGTGATCCATCACTGATTTTATAGCTGCTCACATTGCAAGCAGCACTTAAACATAGGGCACCAACACTTTGAGCTAATAAGTAGCAGAAACATAAAAAAAAGAATTGAAAATAATAAGAGATATTTAAGGTATTATCTTCGGCCATACCAAAAATTAAATACCCTACCCACATTAACAGAAAAAGTGCGCATGCGAGTCTTATATTTTTATTTAATGGTATTCCTTTCACCATCTCACTAGCTGTTTGGTTTGACCAAATGTTCCTAAACATTTACTTTTTCAGATTCTCGTTATAACGTTTTAAAAGTTTTATTTGTATGGGCTGTAGGCGTATCCATCAACCGGTTTCCTTAATTTTCAACCCCACGAGCTATGTGTACCAACTTTCAATGAACTATCTTGCTTGGTTTTCTCATAACCGTGGAAGACAGACCGACAAACAAACATGGCGAACTCGACTAAGTAGGTGGCACTGGTCAAGAATATACATATATACTTTTCTATTTCTGTCACGCCTTCTAATATGCGTTACAAACGGAACGTCAAAACGAATGTACCCTGTAGTAGGGTATGCAAATAAAATGCGATATTTTGTTTTGTTTTGATTTAGCGTAGGCACAGAATTAGATTATCACACTAAGCAAACAAATTTATCACACATTCAACTACATATGTGTGAATGTACGTAAAAACAGTCATAGTTCAAAGTATGTAGTTCGTTTCAAAACAACAAAAACTATAACTGTTCAGCAAAATTTGACCTAAAAAAGAACAATCGATATGTGATACTTTTCGTTTTAAGGACTTCAATCACAAGCGAATTATTTTATGCAAACAAAATAGAAAAATTGATTTTGCTGTTTGCAAACTTCCTGCTACTGTCAGATGTCGTTGAACTCGCAAACTCATAAAAATAGTTTAAATTATTATTTACTAAAATCAGTGTTAGCTAGTGTGATAAAGCCAGAACAAAAAGATATACACATTGAAAATGAGACGTTTTAATAATTTTATTAACCACCGCCATTCACTTCATTCCCGGCTATGGCAACACTTTTATCATCAACAAAAACAGTGGGGGGTTTATTTTTACTCCGCTGGACACATGTGGATATCGTGTCAAGTCATATGGTGTTGGTGATAATGTTAGTATTAGTGATACTAGCGCAAATAAATAAAGATAAAAAAAAGAAGCTAATTTAACGTAATAGTGGCATTTAGTGTCACAGTGATACTTCTCGCATATGTCAGCGGTTGTTCGCATTATGAACAAATTGTTTTCTATTGATTTACAAAAGCCAACAAATGAAGTGAGATTCTTAAATGAAATATGAAAGAAAAGTGAATTCTAAATGAGCAGAAACGTTAAAATATTTTTATTAAATAACAATAGCGTTCTTTTAAAAATTATTTTACAATAAAATTACCTTGTGATAAGTTTAAACGTTAATTTTATTGCATTTCTTTTCATGTTGATAATATTTATTTAGCAAGAGCTAAGATGCGTAACGTTAAATGATATACAATTTAATTGTGCAATAACATATGGTTCAAGTAATTGACGATTCAATGGAAATATTTCCACTTTATGGCTTTTGGCTTAATGACTAGGATTATCGAGTACATACTCAAAATTCAGCAAAAACTGAAGTTTCAATAATCGAGCAAGGTTTGAGAATTTCATTCGATTAGAAGTGTTGAAGCTGCTACACAAAAAATGGCTGGCAGGAACAAAGCCAGATCCTTAAATATAAAGTGGAGTTACAAACTTTGTTTTGTCGAATTGAAACACAGAAACTATTTAAACTGAATATGAATTAACTTAAGAAATTTTTTATCTTTGTACACATTTTCCTTGCTTAGGCACTGTTTAAAAGTAACCAATGTTCTCTATCCTTAATGGGTTCGGATTTATGACACAGATGTGGTTCTGCCATCAGTGGAGGTTCATAAGAAAGTTCAATGCACATCAGCTCTGTAAGCTCTCCGAAACATGGGAACAAAGTTTTTTTAATAACCGGTGAGTTTTTTTTTAAATGAGAAAAAATCGAAAATTCTTCATTTCATGTAAAAGAAATGTCTTCAATATCTGTGACGTGTCTCTTAATTGAAAATAAGTGATGCCCTAAAGGTCGCAGTTTGTCGTCATAAAAATCCTGTCTTAGCTTCTCTTCTAGGGAGACTTTATGGCTAAAAAAAAAGTTTATTGCATCAGAAGGTGAGATTATAGATGAATTTTTAGTATGAGTTAAAAAGTCTCGATAAGTATGCATATAATGCCATTACTTTTTTATTTTGCAAATCTTAAAAACCTAATTGAACTATCATACTATACATGTATATTGAATACCTATGAAGCACGATCCCTATTAAAAAAAATACTATTGAGACTGTTAAAATGCAAGACACAAAATCACCAATTGAGTGGTCATAACACACACACGACTGCTAAAGATCGTTTGTGATACTTCGTTAGAGATGTTAGTGAAAAATGTTATGTGTAGAAAAAAATTTTTGTGATAAAATCGAATTTAAAAAAAAAATCTAAATTTATTTAGACGGTTAGAGCGTCAGCACAGCGCAATAGCAGTTCATACCAAATTATCAGCAGACCGTTAAGAACTTGTTAGCTCAAGGCAGACAACTTTAAAAGGCGCTGACATATTTAGCCATTTCTTAAGCTTATTAAGCTTGATATATTAGACATGAGAGACATTACTTAATTTCTTGTTTTTTCTTTTAATTTAAAATTTATTAGCATTAGAAAAAAATTGTGTGCAACAGAAATGTCAAAGCGCATTATTATTGCTTGTCTGATTAAAAAATGTTCTGCAACATCAAACTATATGCAATGCAATTAGAAATAATTGAATTATTATTTGATATAAATCACTTGATATGACACACAATTTTTCATTTAAAAATAATTTTTTTTTTATTTTAAAAGGCATGGGGACAGATAACCCTTTGATACGTGGTGTGTTAGCTTCCATCACAGGACCGGCACTTTTATATACATTCATATGTATGCACAAGTGTTGGCATGTCAAAAAAACTTTTAGGTTTACGACGATCACACGTGGTAAATTCGAAAAAGGCAGAAACGTCGCAATATCCTGAAAACCTCGTTTTAACAACTGCTTAAATGTCCTACACGCAAAGATTATAAAGATTATTAGAATAAAAATATAGAATTCGTCCTTGTCAAAAACTCAATTTTGTCACAAAGTCTCGAACGTTTACGTTTACAACCTACGGTCGTAAAAGTCGCATATTTCGCGCTACATACATATGAGACATGCCAGCCGTGGTATGCACTGTTCAAAACTTATGTATAATTTTTCAAGTTTTTAAGGTGTTTTTATATACTCGTATCACATTAATGGTGAAATGAAAAATCATACAACTAAATATCTGTCTGCTTGCAAAATTGACTGTCACTAGAAACAGTGTTCTCAATTTGAAAAACCCAACCCCTATGAAAGACCACATATTTTTGATTTCATTATTATGTTATTCTTCAAATGATAATTCCCGCACCAGTCTTATTGTATGAATTGCATGATATTTTCTAAAGTTATGCCGGGAATTACCATTTGAAAACACAATAATAACATATAAAAATATTTTTAAAAAAAGATGTGTCGAAAATATTTTGAGATATAGTGCGCGTGCATTTAATAAAAAAATCCTATTTTTCAAAGTTGTGTCGGAAATTTCGATTTGAAAGCAATATACATATAATACATATGTACATACATGCATAGCATATTAAAAAATCAAAAGAAAAATTTTAAGTCGAAGTTTTCATATCCTATTCCACAAAGTTTTTTAAAATATATTGTTTCAAAAAATTCGAAAAAATTGAAGTATACGATTGTAAAAAGCCTGCCTCAAAGTGACCAAATTACCAAATATTCATTGTCTTAGTCTTCAGCAAAATGTAGAAAAAATTCGCTTAGTTGAAATTACATAGTGATTAAAAAGTTATCGATAAATTTGGTATACATCGATAGCTCTGTCGATTACCAAAAGCTAACATAAAAATAAATGTAAATAGCTGATGTAATTAAAGAAATCTAGATCATCAGCAAAAGTATACAAATGAAACCCACCTCTACAGTGCAAATAATGAAGACACTTATTATCGCCATAGATAACAGTTCGGCGTATGTATCTAAAAATGCCACCCCATTATTGTTTGTTGTTATTGTTCTAAAGCGCATTGCTTCAAATGATAAGCGAACGTTTTGTTATTATGACATATGAATGCCACCTACTTTTAAATTTCTCACATTTTATCTTACATACTGGTACTTTAAGGTATCAACATTTTGCGACTCTAAACCTACTCGCTATCAAACTAATGAATCACGAGGCGTTCACTGATAAAATGTGCTACTCATTATGTGCAAAGTGTGAGTAACATTTGTGGAAAAATTTTTCTGAAAATTCAAAATTCCTTATTATTATCGAACATTGCATTCAGAAGCAAAATTTCTTTCAAATAAACCTAAACCATTTCCATAATATAACTGATAAAATTAGGTGAAATTAAGAATTTTCTCACCAATAACACTCTCTTAAATTGTAAAGTATTTCTTTATTTTAACTTCTCTTTAAATTTTAAAAAAAGAGCGACTTTTTAGTTGGTGTTTTGATCAAAGACCGCGCAATGTTTGCTTATTTGCGCCATGCTGTTGTATTTTGCTAATGCGACTACCTAACACGTTGCCCCTCTGGACGGAAATCTCTCACATTAGAGGAACTTCTGTAAGCATCGATGATCAGAAGTTTGATGTGAAATACATATTTTTTGAATAAAAGAAATAAAACGGGTGCTTTATGAAATAAGGCACAAAATAACAAAATTGGTCATATTTTAAACTCTTTAAATTAAAATTTCAAATTATGTTTCCAACTTCAATGAGATACGTAAATTACTAAAAATGTATATGCTCCAAAGAAGCTCATATTTATTACTGACTAGAAGAGTCATTTTCTTTATTCTGGGTCCAGACGCAGATTAAAAGTTGCCTGGAACTGAAGTTAATGAACTTTTGAAGCTGCTAACTCTCACCTATCCCACGAACACCCAAGTAAACGAAAACTTAATTGCTTTACAAGCATTTGAAATCCTATTGGTTTTACATGTGAATATTTACCAGAACTTTATGATATTAAAACTTATCTGAGGATCATCAGTCCCCTACTCTCATTCTTCTAAGTGAGATTTTGTGATATTTGGACTTTAATTTTGAATACCATCAGTCCTCTGGCGCCATACTTTAATGCAGATGTTACTAAGGGCGGTGGGAGCTGCTCCAAAACGAAGCTTTGATTATCAGAAGGGAACGATTTTACGTACATATCACATCCGCTATAAGTTTTCGGAATATTAATTTATTGTGTAATTAATTTTAAAATTTTTAGAGTAGAATAATTTTTGCGTAACGATTAAAGCATTCCAAATGGAATATCCTTACGGAATTACGAAACCAATAGACGATAAAAACTTCTAAAATGAATTCCATTAGAGTTCGAAGGGTTGCAGCCACTTAAACAAAAAAAAAAAAACGTAAAGTACCAATAGATGGGGCAAGACTCACAGCAAATTTTGAATTTAACATGGGTTTTCCGATCTTTATTGAGAAGGTTACATGAACTTTCGTCAGTCCCATAGACTTCTTCCAAAAATATTTTACTCTACCAACCAGTGGGAAAAATTTTAAAAACATATCTTGACCATCATCCGTTGAAGATTTTCAAAATTTTTCGACAAAATTTAATTTTGAAAATGAAAATCCTTGAAATTCAATCCAATATCTTAGGGGGAGTTCTGGGGTTCATATACGAAATGAATTGTTGTTACTACAAACGATTGGACAACGTCTGAATGATATACTTAGTGGAGTATAAAAAAATTTTTTTCCAAAGTACCCATCAATAGAATACCAACATTAAGAGTAATATTTTCACAAAAGTTCCCCAGAGATGGGAAAATTATTACGTACGATACCACTATGGGAAAATAAAGTATTATCTTTCATTAGGGCGTGACTTTTGTACTAACATTTTTTCGGAAAGTGGGACTAAAATTTTGTTTTGTACCAATCGATGTTATGGTAGCATTAGGGGAGTCCAGATTCATTTTCTCCCAAAAGAATATTCCCTACCAATCGATACACGCGAAAAGGGTCTATGCTTCGTCATTTTAACTAAAATGATTTTTGGCTATCACCAGAAAAGCGTCGATCCTCTCTTCCTCTCGGCTTCTTAAATAGTTCAAAATTTTTTGGAAAATCAAAAACATCTGGCAACACTAGACTAATGCAAAAATCATACTACTGCTTCTCTTAGCAGCACTATATGTCAGATAAAATAAATCAGCAAAAAACAAATTCCATGTGGAAATTTAGAACAGACAACAGCATAAAAAAGAATATCAAACCGATTCAACAAACTAACATTGAAATGAAGTATAGATTTGGAAGTGGAAGCTAAATAAGGCGACAGCGCGCCATGCAGCTGTTAAGGCTGACGACAACGACAACTTGATTTCAGTATGGTTTTAACACGCACATGGTAAAGACGGCTGGAAATTTGAGTAGAGCTTGATATTAACAATTTTTTAAGCAGCGCTACACATGTTAGGAATCATAAGAAGTTTTTAAGAAATTTAAAAACAAATATATTTGTGTGGCAATATAACTCACAAGCGTATAAATAAAAACAGGAAGAACTAAAACTAAAAAAAAAGAAACACGTGCATGAATTACAGCTAAATACGTAGTAATTTGTAAGAATAAATTTAAAATTAAAAACATTACTATACTTTTTAAACTCTCAAAGAGAGTGTGACGTGCACGACACTAAAATCTACTTTACCTATCTATAAAAACACAAAACAGCCACCATAATAATAAGTGCTCCGTGAAGCTTCCACTGAGCTTAGTGACTATGGTGAACGCTGGAATGAACCAACAAAAAGTCTCAGAGCCTATGTACTATATAGAAATGTATGCGTGGAACAAGTTTAACGTTGAGGTGGCATAAAATTAAATCAACTGATAAAAAATATTAACAACAAAAAAATTCAGAAAAAAACCGCGTACCGCAATTGTCAAAATAAAACAAGTGAAGGTAGACAGCTGTGTGCATGTGCTGATGCAATCGTTTAAAAAGAAAAAACATAATATAAATTATATTAAATAACACAATTGAAAAAAGAAGATATTTAAATGTTAATTTTACTAATAAAAAGCAAAATAAATTAAAATAAAAAGAATAACGAATAACCTGTAAATCATTCTTAATATAAAAAACCCATAACAACAAACAACAATCCTGCTTGCAATTAAAAATTTAAATTTAAATTCA
The DNA here is from genome assembly GCA_963680825.1 of Meiosimyza decipiens. Classification (NCBI taxonomy): domain Eukaryota; kingdom Metazoa; phylum Arthropoda; class Insecta; order Diptera; family Lauxaniidae; genus Meiosimyza; species Meiosimyza decipiens. The sequence continues at coordinate 45,436,773 of OY804258.1, forward strand.
ACATAAAATTGAAATCAACAAAATAAAAACTGCAACCTGAAGTTTAAGCTTAAAAGAAATTGTCACATCATATCACAATAAAAATGGCACGCGTACAAGCCGGTGATACTCTCATACCTAAACAGTCCTTTGGAGAACTTGTCATAACACCGACGGCCAAACAGCAACAACATGACCAGCAGCAACAACAAATTTCCGATGCAGCTTCAGATAATTCATCACAGGGTTCTGGTGTAAAATTAAAACAACGCATTGGCCTACTGGATGGTGTTGCAATTATAGTCGGCGTAATTGTAGGCGCTGGAATATTTGTTAGTCCCAAAGGTGTGCTACTCTATTCGGGCTCTATTGGTCAATCACTTATTGTTTGGGTGCTATGCGGTGTGCTGAGCATGGTCGGTGCGTTGTGCTATGCGGAATTGGGTGAGTTCAAATATTTACATTTTTTTTAATCTAAAACCTTTCAAAAGATCTTGCTATGCCACTTATTTTATATTTAAATTTATATACATACTCGTATGTTGATATCTCGAAAGCATAATAAGTTTAAAATAATCTTATGTATTTCTTTTTCTTTGTTCAACGCATCTACATATGTATTTGTGTAAAATTCTTCGTCTCATTTTTTATAAAGTTTGCACCACTGTTCATTGTGGCAGTGACCTTATGTAAATTGTTACGTTACTATACTATATTTGGTATTTTTAACAACTTCAGTTTACTCAAATTGCTTATGTGTTAAGGACGTTTTTCGGCTTTGAACTTTTTCTATAAAAAGCTAAAACATATAAGCCTGTAAGATTAAAACAAAATCTGGTTCTTTAACCTTAATTCTTTTAATATATGATGTTTCATGACTATATTAATTATTACTGTGCTTGATAATCGTTCTTCTAATAAAATAAAAATCAACATTCCGTTTTTCTCATTTTTCCAAAAACTCTGAAATTGCTATAGGTATTTCGAATATTAAATCACCTTATACTTATGTTTTGCAGTTCTAGCATACTTTTAGGCATTTCAGTAACGATGAAAAGAATCCCAATAAATAAGGGTTTTGCATAACCGGGTCCGCGTGATCGAAACCATCGTCTCGGTGTGAAGATCTTTATAAAAATGAGGTAGATAAAACAAAAGTTTGGGTGGAAAATTGTTGCATAACTTTAGGTAATAATGTTACCTTCTAAGCTAGTTACCGTTAAGCATTAAAATATGTAATGAAATCTCAATGCAAATGCACTGTTTCTTGCAAAGCAAGTGTTCATATACTATATATATAGGATGTAATTCCTATGCCTTTCGCACACACCATGTCGAAGTGCCCTTGTATTAAAATTAAATTACATACTTTCAGGCGTACAAATCAACAAGTTTAGCCTAGTTTTTGGGAAAATTTAGTTTGGCCGGTACATAGGTAATAAGAAGAAATGTACACACTAAATTTTGATATTGTTACTAAGAAAATGTATGTGTTTTGACAGCGACTGGAGATAATCTATTCTTTAAGTTTCAAGAATTTTAAAATACGTCACTCAGTGCCATAAATCTAATGCCTAATTCATCAACTACTCCCGAAACATGTCCATATCCTAGGCCATTTTTTTTACTTAACTGATATTTTCTTTAGTAGAGAATATTGATGGTAGATGATAATGGGGCAATGCTTTAAGAGCCTATTATAGAAATTGTTAGCATGTACATAGTACAATAATAGGAACATCTTCTATAAAGATATTTTCAATCTAATCTCAACTGTACTTCCAGTGTGGTAATATAATGAGACATTCTCAAATATAAGTTTTGCTATTTAATAAAAAAATTCAATTAATTTTTTCTTTTATTTTGGCAAATTTAAAAAAAAAATCAATACTGATAACCTACCACAGAGAATAAAGTCAAACAGAAAAACAACAACATCGACAGTGCGCAAATCTTGAAAATTTATTAAGCACAATTCTTTAACACAAAGAGATAAAGATTTTTGGCATACGACAATTGAACACATGTTTGAAAAGTTGATTCAACTTGTTATAAACTATTAAATTTTATTTATTGTAAGTGCTAAGTACGTGATTTGATAATGAGAAGAGCAAATCTTCAACTCTGCTCAATTGTTAATATGAAATGGCAATATAGAACTATTAGAATAACATCTTAAACTTAATCAATGCAATTTATATGGCAGCTAACAGCTATGTTATTGAGATTTACTTAATAAAGCTTAAGAATTTAAGCAAATATATGATTCTAAATATTTCTATTGTTTAAACAAGAAATCAAATAGAGAATATTTCAAGATGAACGAACCGCAAAAAAATATGTTTTCGCCGAAACTTTCAGTATATTTTTCAGTCATAAAATGTGTCGAAATGTTGTTACGATAAGATAATCTTTTATTGATTTATTTAAAGAAATCTTTCAAATAAATTGTCAAAAAAAAATATAGTTGTCGAAAAAAAAACTTTTTTGGACTTAGTTTACAAAAAGAAAGGCTTAAGTCGCAATGAATTTTTTTCCCACCTAAAATATCAACTTTCCAACAGAAAGAAACTGTGCCTACTCAAATTTTCTGCACTCATAAAATGTTTATCACATCAAGAAACAATTTTTTTTTTAACAACATTTTTACTATACATGCAACTATAATGATCTTAATCCCATTAATATGGGCTTAAAATATGAACGAATATATAGGAATGCAAATATGACATGAATAAAAATGACATCAAAAAAGTTCCCAAAATTTACAGAGTGAACTAAAAATCAAAAGCATAAAAATTTCATTCAACTTTTTCATCTTTTTTGATGCCATATTTTTAATCATATTAATCTTCTTCCAAATGAGGTTCCTAAGTATCTTCGGCATTGGGAACCATTCTTCTTCCTAGTGGAACAAAAAATGCGCTGTCGTGTTTATATGTCATCCAAGGTGGCATTTGTTTAGTTTAAGGTTAGCCATTTTACATTATCGTTGGTTTAACTAACGAACAATACGTTAAGGACGTTTCGTGGTCATAATCGTTTTACTGAGCGGACAATTTCCAACACAGTTAGGAAATTTGAGAAACTATGTCTTTTTTTGGATGTATTAAGGCCTATGCATCATTGTAACGTAGGCTCCATTGAAAATATCGATACTGTTAGTGAAAATGTGACCGAAGGCACAAATTTATCGATTCCACAGCGCTCAGCATTGGGACTTTTCATGAGCGACCATTACACTCAATGTTGGCTGTTTTAAAGCCGACTTGTTTTGGCCTCCAATTGCAATCTCTAAGGATTTTGATCTGGATGATATATGATTTCAATCTGACGTCGTCACTTGCCAATACAACACAACCAATTTTGAAAAGTTGACAAGACACGTAATTTCAAGATTTGGTAGTGTCAAATGGCCTCCAAATTTGTACGTTTGACATTTTCTTTCGAAGCTACGTCAAAGATCATACTAACGCAAACAATCTTCTGACTCTAGAGTAGAGATGGGCGCGGGCCGCGGATTTTTTTCGTGGCGGCGGGTCTTTCCTTTCCAGCCTCGGGCTCAGGCCTCGAAATATTATTTTTTGTAAAATAAATTTATTCCATTGTCCTTTATCTCATACCAAATAATTTTTTCACATAGTAATATGTGATTATAATATTACCAAAGACTTTTTTGGTAAAAAAAACATAGAGATTTTTTCCTTCCGATTTTTTCCTAATTCAGAGAACTTATGTATAAATTAAAAATTATTTTCACAGAGGCACGGGAAATTCCTCCTCCCAAGAAATCCGAGTCAGTTGGGATATCCGAGTATAATCCCTGACCTAACAATGAATCTAACTTAAAAAACTCAAATTTCAAAATCTATGTTAAAATAAATTCTTGCTTGGCCAAAAATTAAATCCAACAAACAAAAGATATTTTGATTCAAAATTTGAAAATATATCCGAACAAGAAATCCCTGACCCGGACAGCATCTCCAGGATTTTTGTGCTGCATGGGTACCAAAATTATAGAAAATACTTTGCTGTTTTAAATTTCAATGAAATCCCGTCGTTAAACGACAATTTGATTTTGAATCACGTAAATAACCGATTGCTAAATAAGTGCCAAGATAACAGTTTGAAATAGTAATTTGTAATATTTTTGTGTTTTTTGCTTTTGCAGTACTGAACATGAGGCTCAGTAAAAATAAGTTTGAAATAGAGTTTTCCAATCCTCTGCTTGGTATCTGTATAGCAGACATTCACAAGAAATTTACTCAACTCAATCAATACGATCGTATGTGGGGATTTTTCTACAAAACCGAAAATCTGCCAAGGGACGAAGCTCTCGAAAAACATTGCCTTGAACTCCAAAAAAACTTTCACAATTGAAAAGAAATGTGAAATTGATGGAAGGAGTTTATTTTTCGAGTTGATTCGCATAAGAAAATAAATAAGAAGAGCCGAATCGTCTCCAATGGGTGGTTTGAACTTCATCAATTGAAAAAAATCCAATTTTTTGGAAAACTTTTCAACAAACCATAATGTGAATGCAGCCAGTCAAAGTTGTAACTTTTTGTCCTGTAAAGTTAGATTTTTGTGCGTTTAAGACATAAAAGTACTCAATACTCGCATGAAACTACTTTGTACATAGCAATTAAGTACAAAATAAAGTTTTCTAATTCCCATAATAAAAACCACTTAACTTTTATTTTAATACAACCCACTCAACTAAGCGAAAGTTTAATAAGTATATTGTAAACTAATTAGCTAATAAAGCAAATTGATTTATTAATCGCTAAATGATAACAATATTATCAAAGTAGAAACCGTGCCGCATATAAAATCTTTTCAAGCGGAACATCGATAGTAATAGTTAAAATAATAAAAAAACACTTAGAACTATCATAAGAATTACTGGCTAACAGCGTGTTTATGAGTAAATATCAGAAGGTAAAGGTACTTCAAAGATAAAACATGTTTCATATTTGGCGCCAAAACTTTACTACGCTAAAATATCGACAAAACACAAGAAATCTTGAAACTTTAGAACACCATAAAGTACAGTAGACCATTAGACTGCTATAGACTTTAGAATGCATCAAATGTTTGTTTTTTGCCAGTAAAACAAAAATAAAGAGGAGAGAGATAAACGTCTGATGAAATACCTTAAACTCAATTACGTCATATGTAACTTCTCTGAAGAAAGTAGAAGAAAAAAGAGCAGTCATACGCATGCTGCTCCAAATTCCTAACGGCAGAGTTTTAATCCTACGATGCTGAATAAAAAATTAATAATTTTTTGATAGTGAACCTAAGATGGCATATCCTTATGAGCGAAATCTAATTAACTATAAATTTAAAGAAGGAAATTGTAGCTTGGTGAAATGTAAACGTTTCCAGCGGCTACAAAATTATTTAACCTACGAAATGTTTACTATACGGTGCCCTATCTCGAGAGCATAATTAGTGCTACTACTACTTACTTGCAATGCTGCAAAACTAATTCGCATATATGTAGTAGCATTGTGATGAGAATGTCAAGCTAAGCATATAACAGCCTTAGGATGTTTTTTATATCGAACTACTTTTATTAAATTATTTGGCAAATATATTTTCCATAACCACTTCAAATGTGCTCACAAACTATGTTAACTAGTGTGTTTTTAATGCTATTAAAATTTGAACCGTTTTCACTTTGTATTAAAAGGTGAAAAGTGTGTCATCTAACTATGGACACCCGTCTGTAAGTAACATACAAATCATGTCAAGTGACTTCTTCTAAGCGTAGAGAACGAAACTGAGTCTATTACACTCAGCGTAGCATGCTGCTAAGGTTATTTTAGAGTAGGTCTCATACCTTTAAGGGTTAGTTGTTCATTAATTTATTGGTGTACATTTGTGGCTGTCACTAGTTTTTTCCTCATAGTTTGTCACTACTAATAAACTTTAGTAATATCAATTAAGTTGGAAGTATTGCACCAAGGTTAAATTGTTAGAGGACTTGTCACAGCAATGTAAAAATAGAAATGTTCTTTATCAATTAAGGTAGCGCAAAATTCATGTTCAAATAACTGGAATTGTTATGTTTACATAAGGTGCGTGCTTAAATACTCGTAGATATCGTTAAATACTGTATTTTTCTGTTTGCATAAACGCGTGAAATTCAAAATGCCGCAACAAGCAAAATTTTTATTTGGATAGTAAGATACCAATATATTCATTGCAATGACGTACATTTGTCCCTTAATGGTTTGATACCGAAATTATAGCGAAAGCTGAAACTAAAATATATTAGAAAATCTTACTAATAATTACCGGAAGCTATGATTTTAAAAAGTTATGAAAGTATGTACATATGTACATAAGAAATGCTTATTTATCGTTGATTTCTCTTTTAAATTGTGTTCTATACACTTGTGGGGAATTCAGTCGGTTTATTTTATCATAATCCGTTCTATTTGCACAGCATGCTAAAACGAAACATGATAAAACTTAATGTCGACTGTCATACCAGTCTCCCCAAACAGACGTTATTTAAAGAGCGCTAAAGTGGCAAATAAGAGCACGTGACTTTGAATATCATTTAAGAGAATTTATTTAGATACCGATGTTTCTCTTACATGTATGCTCATTAGTAAAACATTATCGTCTATTGAGGAGGCCATGTAGTCTAAGAAAATCAGCTCATTAACATAATTACATTGAACAACAAATTTTGTATATCAACTATGTCACATTTTCAATTCTGCAAAAGTTTGCACAGTGTACGTGAAGTTGCCGATAAAAGGCACGTAGAAGGATGCTTGAAACGCTATGTGAAAGCTTGTGTAATGTAAGGGAAAGTAATCCCTTTATGATCTTACAAACTTTTGATCTTGAAAAGGCAGCTCAAAGTTTAACTGCTCTCGTTTTTGTTGTTCTCAATAAGAAAGACTTTTATTTGTATGTACATTTTGTAGCATCTGTAATTTATTTTTAAAATTTAATTTGTCCTACATAAAATTGTTACTTGATTGAACATTTTTTTATCGAATTGTACAGTCTAGCAGAAACCGATATTCATGTGAAATTTCACAAATTGGTCAATTCATTCTAACAAACATGACAGAGTCAACAAATGGAACAATTTAACCTGTTAATAGGTGACATAAGTTTTGGCTATTACTACATAATGCATATTCACATACAAAAATTAAAGGTATTCATTTCTCTTTCTTTCAGGTACAATGATACCAAAATCTGGCGGTGATTATGCCTACATTGGCGTTGCTTTTGGACCCTTACCAGCATTTCTATACCTTTGGGTAGCACTGCTAGTACTTGTACCAACAGGTAATGCGATAACAGCGCTAACATTTGCACAGTATCTGCTGAAACCATTTTGGCCAAGTTGTGAAGCACCCGTAGAGGCCATACAGCTGCTGGCAGCGGTAATAACATGTACGTTTCTTTAACTAAACTTTTCTAAATACAAGATTGCGCTAACTCTTCTTTAATTTTTTTTGCTTCCCAGGTGTGCTTACGGTCATCAATTGTTACAATGTTAAATGGGTAACACGTGTCACTGATATTTTTACCGGCACTAAGGTTTTTGCGCTACTTGTCATCGTTGCTGCTGGCGTTTGGTATTTGCTAAGTGGAAATACCGATCATTGGGAGGAGCCAATGCGTGGCACTTTGACAGCACCTGGACTTATAGCGTTGGCCTTCTATAATGGTCTTTTTTCATATTCGGGTTGGAATTATTTGAATTTCGTCACGGAGGAGCTAAAGGATCCTTACAAAAATTTGCCAAAAGCAATTTGCATTTCAATGCCTGTAGTCACTGTTATCTATGTGATAACGAATGTTGCATACTTTTCGGTGCTTTCATCGGATGAAATACTGTCGTCAGAGGCAGTTGCTGTTACTTTTGGCGATAAAATGCTTGGATTCATGTCATGGGTTATGCCTTTGTTTGTGGCCTGCTCAACGTTTGGTTCACTCAATGGTGCCATATTTGCATCATCACGTCTTTTCTTTGTGGGCGCACGAAATGGTCATTTGCCCGCAGCGATATCGCTGATCAATGTGAATTGTCTGACACCAGTGCCATCACTGATATTCATGGTAAGATATTCAAATAATGCAGTTAATCCAATAAAACAAAATGTTCCTTTATTTTTGTACAGTGCGTTTTAACATTGGTGTTGCTATTCATTAAGGATGTTTACTCACTCATAAATTACGTCAGCTATGTCGAGGCACTTTTCACGCTCTTGTCTGTAGCGGGTCTACTGTGGTTGCGATACAAGCAACCCAAAACTGAACGTCCCATACGTGTCAGTTTAGCATTGCCTATCATTTATTTAGTAACATGCATCTTCCTGGTGGTTTCCTCAGTGTTTCAATCACCAGTTGAGGTTGGCGTGGGTACTGCCATAATACTGTCAGGCATTCCAGTCTACGGCTTAACCATATATCGTCCTGTCAAGTGGCTGACGAAGGCGTCACAAGCCTTTAATTTATGGTGTTCAAAATTCTTTATTTGTATGCCCAACCAGGAAAAATTCGACTGATCGCTGCTGCTGCTAGGACTACCACTGCTGCTAAACGTTTGCTGTGGTGTAGCCAACAACAAAGTGTGCCTTGTTTTAACTCGAACAATTATTTTAGCTGGTGTCTAAATTGTGTTTTGCGAATGAGGTTCACCTACATTTTTTACAATGTCTCAAGGAATGAAAACAAAAGATCTGTAAAAGGACTCACAAGAATGATTGTGCTGCATAAAACATAAGACATTAGTTTTTAGTTCATAAATTAAATAATAATTAATTTAATTAATTTAAATTATGTTCGAGCATCCTTGTTTTCTTTTACAAAGAATTATATAAAAACTTCCGAATCGTTGAACTGTATATAAGTACATAGTTTATTAATAAAAAAATTTACATAATATTTTGTTATGAATTTAAAAGTACAATTGAGCACAAAAAAGACAATTATAGTAAAATCTGAACAATTTGAGCCTATTTATATATATATATGTAAGGTAACCGCTAAAATAAATTACGTATAAAATTAGAAGTTTAATCGTTTTCAACATGTAAGCTCGAAATAAATACATCATTAAAATGTTAAAATTTTAAAATATTTTAAATAAATTTTAATGCATATTTTTATATACTAATAAGAAAATATTTTTATTAACTTACTTTTTACTGTTAAGAACTCATTCGATAAATAGAAATTAAAGCATGAGATGTCCGAAATAATGAAAATGAAAGTTGGAGTACCTACCACAAGGAAGTGTCCCCCATTCTATACATGATATGTTACCGGTCAAACTAGTTTTTAGGAGAAACTAGTTTTTCCTGGGTCAAACTAGTTGATTTGTATGCCTGCAAGTATGCAACGCAGGTGTTGCACAAACTATAGAGTGAACCGCGAAGCTGATCTTAGTCATGTAAATCCACTTGCCAAGGATACAATAAAATTGATAAGTTCTACTTTGCTACGGCCTAAGTCACTGCTTTTGCATTATATCATCATTGTCTATTTTTATTCTTAACGGTAACTAGTTTCGCTTAAAAATAGTTTGGCCGATAACATATTCGGTGGTTCCTTCCATATCACGAGTACTTTTAAGAGATTAATTTAATTATTATAGGACAATTTTGTGTTCAGAACCATTGACTACCTTCCTTTTTTCAAATAATGGCAAAAGTTTTTTGATTCATGCACGCTGAGCTTCTGGATTTTTCGTTTGATTAATTGATTTGCTTGAAACTAAGAAAATCTCTGTTCAAATTGAAAAAAGAGCTGCAGAACAGATGTTCATTGCTAAATTCGGAGAGTAATTGAAATCTTCTAAACATGTCGACGGAGAGAAGTAAAGTAATTTTGTGGTAATATTTAGAAAGATTATGTCGCCAGCTGAAGTTACTTTGTTTATCTGACGGTACCTTTGAGCTATGCATAATGCTAACCATTGTCTTTCCAGGTTTAATGGCTGCAAATGTGCATTCATTAATATCTATGATGCTCGTATATATATGTTACCGGCCAATCTAATTATTGGCCAAACTAGTTGCCGTTTAGACTAAAGATATGCAATGAAATCTTAATGCTAGTTTGGCCGGTAACATATGTATGTATATATTTTCAGAATGGAGAAGTCTGAGAAAATTGACGCAAACAGTAACACTCAGATATTAGCCATATTTGATATTATTTCAAATTTACTGCAAGTCATGCAGGCTTATTTTTTGAGATGTTTCCCATTGATATATAGACCTCCTAACTCAATGCAATGGACTTAACTGCGTTTATATGAATCATAAAAATCTGAACTTTAATGTACCATTTCTCGGAAGTTATGCACCTTATTGAGGAGGTCAAAACAAAATATTTGAGGAAGAAGGTAGTTGATATATGATACCATAAGATTATGTTCAGCAAACTTCTTTTTAGAGCTAAAAATGCCTAAAAAACAGAGTCTTTAAGCTTTCGAACATGGTTAACACAAAACTCTGACGTGTGTGAAAAAAAAACGGAAAACAAGGTTTTGTTTATGAAACAAGAATTGTCACATATCTGGGTAAAAATTTTATGGACTAGTGCGACCCCTTTTTCATTTCAATGTTAGCATGAGGCCCTCATCTCACATACACTTTATGGAGTAGCTTAAAAAGTTATCAGTATTTTTTGCCAACCTTTTGACATTGTGCATCGAACGGTGGCAAAACAGTCCATAGTGTAAAATGCCATAACGAATACTATCAAATTCTATAGCTCAAATTGGATGATCCGAACAAAATTTCAGTTTCCTACTGCAAGGACAAAGTGATCTATTTTGATGAGCTATGTCTGAAAAGGTTCAAAATAAACAACAGACTCAGATCACGATAATAAGAAACTGCAATTCTTGTAGAATAAATATATTTAATAATTTGAAATGAAAAATTTATTTGCAAACTTTCTCATAAATGCGAAAAATGAAATATTTTAAAAGTATTTAAGCTTATTTGATTGGACGATACAGTATATTATTCCTTTTGAAAAGCTCTGACGAACTTTACAATATTGTAGGGAATGAAAAAAAAACTTGCTACTTTTGTTTTTTATTACAATAATACAGCACAAGCACAGTTTTTAAGTGGTTTTTTAGTGCAAAAAAAATTGTATTTACTGTGTTGATTTGAATTGAATAGAAATTTAGGTAAGTGATATGAAATCAAGCTCTGGGATGATATCGACATGAAAAACATTTTTAAAAACACAATAAATCAAAATTATTTACTCATTCTCAATTAATCTACTATTTCTTAGTATCCAAAGATAAAACTGCAAACAACACATAAAATAAAATACACAACTAGCACGCAGTAAACAAATAAACACATCACTGCTATATTCGCGCTGTTATCACTGATCACACATTAGCCATAACGATAACAAAGAATCAGGAATCAACTTGAGGTTTCACATAAAAACACCATAAAAAGATTAACAGCAGCATCCAATGTGAAAACATGGTCGCCAGCACATTTCCGTATAACAGATTTGCTTAGTCTGAGACTGCACCACCCAACAGGGCAGTAAACGGAATATAAAGCTGTGTAAAAGCTTTACTTTTATACGCTCTCCAGCGTACGCTTACTCTCGCTTATCACTGATCATGGCAGCGAAATCAAAACAAATACGAAAACTTTCAATATTTCACTACAAAACTGTGTGTTGGATAGCTCTAACGATCATTAAACCGGTGTTGCGCGAGGAACGACGATCTTCGGTAAAGACGGTAAAAACAGACATAGCACGCAACGGTGATGGTGTGAGAAAATTTCAAATTTTAAAAATCGAAAAATAGTAAATAAACGATTTGATGGTAACGATACAAAGTTAGCGCATGAATAATTTGAAATTCAAACAAAATTCGACAAAAATGTGAGAAAAGCGTTATATAAAAGATTTCAAAATAACATTCAATACGCGCATAAGTTCTGTCTTCAAACACTCAACGAATTACTTAAATTGTTTAAAAAATAAAAAAATTATACAAAAAAAAAACTTTAAGTTCAGAAATATTTCATTTTTCGAAATGGTTCAAAAATTTTCAGTGCAGTGCTTTTGCATTTGTTTGCTAACATGTGTCGCTCTGCATGTGGCGCCTGTTGCTGCATCCACGGAATACAATCGTTATTTGGCGCATATTTTTAATAAATATGGCAGCGGTGGTACCATGTCATTCGAGGTTAGTGGCCGTCAACAACAAAAATATACATAATCATTAGAGTATTTTTTTAAAGTTTTCATTATTGTTATTATGTAGCTACTATAATTGCTATGCTTACTATAACCCAACCAATGACCTTAATTTTTATAATTATCCGAATGTGAATTTCGGTAAGTGAATAACAAAACAAAAGCAAAAGTATCCAAAAATATTTTTTGAAACTAATTAAAGTTATTTTTTCTCAGTGCTGACACGCAAAATAAATTGGGCTTTTGTTGGAGTCATGGTCCACTTAGCTGAGAAGATTGCAATCTGATTATACCTTGTGTTTAACATTAACCTCCGTAAAAAATTGTATTTCACAAAAATTATCTAACTTAAATCAGGGGCGCCGCTGGTCAATCGAGCGCCTGCGTGCATAACATCATTCTGCGACTCCTTAAGTTTTGAAAAAAGAAATTAAAGTCAGTAAATTTAATAAAAGGCCATGTATGTGATGAATGACTTTCTGCCCTATAAGATACGGTAACTTGGCGCCCTTTGACTGTGCCGCATGTATTGCACTCAGATATCATTTATATTACTTTATTTTTGTCAAAATCGTACTGTATCTGATTGCACGTCGAATGGTGATTGAAACGGTAAGTGGCATTTGAATAATTGCATCATAGTGGAAAAATAGTCCCATTACGATGTCACTGCAAGTTGATCTTAAGAATTAATGCACTTTAACTTCCACATTTCGTTTCAATTAGTTTTCTACGTGCCTCCTATCAGTTGCTGTACGACATAGAGGAAAAAAAGCCGAATGGCAAATAGTTTTCTTATGTGTATTTTTGGGTAAATAAATTTATGTGTGTGTGTAAAAGGGATTTGCCAACCCAAATTTCCAGGTAGAAATTCAGAATTCAGTTGGTATTCGAAAAGTGTAAATTGCAAAATATAGTGCGGCAAAGGTTAGAAATAGTTTTCAATATCTTACTATTTTTTCGATGTGCGATATTTTCAAGTTGTGATATATTCCTTCGATTTCAATTAGCGATGCAAATCGAGGCATTGGAACTCGTATAATGAAGAACACTCATACAACGCGTTATACGAAATCTTGAATCGCCTAAAATGTGAAGATGGATTTTTTTTTTTGGCATTGGTCCCTTTTTGTGAACCAAGGCTTACACGGTAACTAAAATTTTTTCTTCTATGAATAGTTGTCAAATTTTACCAGGAAAGGTCCTTTGACATGATAGTTCAAAATTTAGTACCGCTATGAGTGGTGTTACGCCCATTACCTAATTTCGCGTACTTTTTACACAGCGCTTGTATGCCGCCTAGCGACCATTAACAAAATTCAGCAGCAATCCACCTAGTCTTTGAAAAGTAACCCAATTTCAATTTTTGTGGGATGTGCCACGCCTATAAGGAGTTGAATTTCAAAATTTTATTTCTTTAAGAAGACTTTAAGTAGACAGCTCATGAGAATTATTTTCTACAAAACTCTTCTAAAGTGAACGATCATTAGCGAGTGCCTTTAATTCTCTCCAAAGTGTCCTCGATTCACACATTCCGTGCCCTAAAAAACGTTTCCACGATGATGAAGAACAGCTACCCTGTAATTTCCGCAACATATCTAATCCATTTCTACTTTCGTCGTTTGATATGAATATTTAACTACAGTTAATCAGGTCTGGGTATTAATGTGTAATTTCTATATCTGCCACGCCCACTTCTATGCGCTACAAATGATATAACAAAATGAGCATACGCTGTGCAGCATATTAAAAACTCTAGCAAACAAAATAAATTATTATTGGAAGTCAATTTGTTCATAACTTAATGTTGTTGAAAATTTTAATTGTGTTGATATCATGTAAACCATTTAAGCATGAAACTAATTTGCACTCTCTTATTTGAATAGCAACACAATTTTGCAACGCATTGCACAATCACTTTATAAATTTGATAGGCAGACTTATTATTATTTGCCCTTAATGTCTTTATGAATGGAGTATAACTAACTAATATTTGCACAGCGAACGTTGTTTTCAATAATATTTTGTATGTAGATAAAATTTAAATATTTACGTGTTAATAATTTCATTATATTTATTGATTTTTTTAATTAGCTTTCTTACATCGTAAATATTCTAAATTGTCATTTGACTCACAATATAAATAAATAAAACTGTTTAGGGCATAACTAAGTTTTGCTGTCAAATTAATTGAATCGATATTTCGTGGTTGTTACTCTAACTAATTTTGATAAATTAAGAATTATTATGCTGCGCATTAATGTGAACCTGCCTTAAATATATCTAAGCAGAGATGAACATAGCTTGAGGCGTAGAAAAATTAAGTTATTTTAGAACTTAAGTCACATTTCATTTAATATAAAAATTAAATAATTTACAGACATATTCGTTATATTAACATCAATCTAATAAGTTTAGAGGAAGTGCAAATTTTTTGTAAAGTCTGTGTGTAGAAGTATGTATTCTTATAAATGCTTTGTCTTGTAACGATACATAAGTTGTGTGCATTTGCATCATTGCATTTTATCTCTCGCGTTGTTAACAAGAGTGACAAGCATCTGATGCATAATCTGATATTCATGCTTTAGCACGGGCGCCAATATTCAACTGAGCGGAAGCGTGAGAATCTTATTTTGCCGCCCCTTCTTTTTTAGGGAGTTTTTTAAGAATTCCATGACTAGTTTTCCTATTACCATATTCAATTTGATAAGCAAAATATAAAAAGCCTCCTATAATTGTAAAATGGCAGAAGTATGATTCGCCCCCTTATGACAGTGATTATTCTGTCTTTTGATATACCTTGCTGGGGCCCTGTGCTTATGGCAAATTAACGACAAATATATTTGAATAAAGTGATTACAGACAGTACTATTTAAGATTTAAGTCTATAAAAGAAACCCTGCAGAAACAAATAGAAAAAGCTAGCTAACTTTTATGTGCCAAAACTTTGTCATTGATTGCATTTGTGTCTTCTGAACATTATGATCAGACTTATATACAACACAAAAAACTGAAAATGTAAGACAATTGTTATAAAAAATTATAAATTTTTACTTAGCAACATCACACCAATGGTGTTAGTAAAATACCTACATCAATTTTGTCATTAATAAATGTTTTCCCCATTGGGTAAATGTGTTCACTTGTACATCTGAACTGTCTGATAAAACAAGATTATTATTAAATTTATAACAATAAAAGCGACAAACATAAAGAGACACAAGAAAAAAAACGTAAGGCAACAAAGTACATAAGATAATTTTATTGTCAGTCAGTATTATCATAAACAAGACGTTGATTATCGTAAGAGCATTTAGTTAGAAGATGCGAAAAGAATTATATAGAATCTGGAAAAGTGAAGAACAATTTAAATATTTCGTTGCTTAGTGATAAATAAAATTTTTAGTCAAATGCTTTTATGAAAAAGTATAAGATCTCCAACTTATAACATACCCAAGTGATAAAACTAGAAGAAATCCAAGAGGAATGCTGAATAAGTGTACTCTTAGAAGTGTCATATGATGTAAAGTGTCGAAATTTCTCACAAATCTTAAAAGAAATGCAGACAAACTCTGGACAAAAAGTTGGCAAATTTCGACTAGAGGGCTTGACCCCTCATATACAAGTGAAAATTTAAAAATGCTATGTTTAGAGAACTATTTAAAATAATGACAGCAAATTTCACACAAACAATGGGAATGATTTGAAAAATCTCTGAACAAGAACTGGGCAAATTTCTACCAAGATAACACATTCATTAGTTATTTATCGGATACTGATTTGTAGTAAGCAAAATGTATGGACTAATCAAGTTCACACTAAATATGATGTGAAAATCGTTCATGTTAAACTTTTTGCGAAGCAATAATCTCTACTGTCTGCGTCATTGTAATTCAAGTCAGTTTGGTAATCTTCAAAGATCTTATCAAATGAAATCGTGCAAAAACAATAAATTTACTATTTACTTTTAAATTTTGCACTCGAGAAAAAGCTTTTTGGTAACTTTATTAAATTTTTTAAGCAAAGTAAAGTATAGATATAAAAGTGTCGAATGAAACTGTTTAATTTTTTGTTTAAATTTTTGTTCATACTAAGGCCATATGATACTTAAGCTTTTTTCCAAATTATGGCAACTGTGCCATAATTTTTCACATAATAAAATATTGACGTGATTTAATTTGAATATCAGTACAAAGAACTTTAGTTTCATTAAAACTATTTGATATTCTTGTCTCTAACACAGCAACCGGCACATTATTGCATTGTTTAGTTGAATGAGAAGACCAATTATAGCAAGAAACGTGCATGGCATACAAAAGCCATGTAAATACCAAAGAACTTTTATAATATTTAGTGAAAACAGCTTAAGTTTCCAGTAATTCTTCTATATTTTAAAAAATCTTCAACATGTAGTTTTAATGGTAGAAAATGTATTTTAAATACCAACTGTGCGTGTGAGTATTTCAACTATTTTGAAATAAAAGTTGGAAAATAATTTATTCAGTATTTGTGACCACACAACTAAGCCATGTTATCCATTTAAAAATTATGATTCATATTTATTACATAGCTGCAAAATTGTTGGCGCTGTATACAGTACAAAATGTTTCTATGGGCGCACATTGCGTTGAGCACCCAAATTTCAAATTTGACGGATTAATTGGGGGAAAGAAAATGCAAATACATGCTATCAAAATTTTTGATACATACGAAAAAACTAAGTTCTGCATCAGTAACTCAAATATTAGATCTTGGTTATGCCATAATCAGCACTGTTTCTCGCAAGTAGCATTATTATTAGTTGTTTTGCTAAAAAGTTTATACAATTCATATAATTTTTATCATTAGCGATTTATACTCTATGGCTATATACGGAAAATTGTCAATTTTTGAATGCGATGAAACCCAGCGTGATTCACAAATGGCCAGTACACCCACCAGATGTTTATTGTTGAAAATGTAGCTGGATATGAGGTTACAGTTAGTGGTTTCCCATACACAGCAATTGTTTTTTTTTTTTAATTTATTGACTTGGATCCTGAAGACATATGGGTGCAGAGGATGGCGCAAACTGTCATACTGAGCACGAAGCATACATATATCCCAGTAGGAATTCCTATTATAATCAGCTCCGGATCAGTTGTGGAATGGGGAACCCTATTAGGGGTAGCCGTGTGTGAATCTAATCAGGATCTTAAAGGTAAAAACGTATTAAAAAATTCAGAATCAGGTATGGCAAAGACTAGCCATACTGCAGCCATACCAGCGAAAGCCCTATGAAATTTCGTGCAGTCATGCTAAGTTCTGCCAAATCATGAACGAGATTCTATTACGGGTTGGAGTTGGCTAGCCTCATTAATCCCTTCTATGTAAAGCCCCATAAAAACAACCATGATCAGCTTAGCTAAATCAAGAACAACGCAGGCTAATCAGATCATTGAAGATGTGGTTGAACATATTTCCACTTTAAAGATGTAGACAATGTATTGTAAGAACCTATACGGTCCTGATCATCTTAGCCAGAACTGATGTTTTGGTAAAATTAGAGTCAACTATGTATTAGAACTTTTATGTTTTTGTCTAAATACCGTCAAGTGACATGTTAACCTAATAAATTTTTCTATGGGATCCTATGGGACAGCAAAAAAAAAATTATGTCGTATCCACTGGGGTTTGAACCCGGCTATGCGCATCAGGCGCAGTTTAATGACATCAGTCAACCCATTGTTATTTTTTGACTGTCTAAAAGTACATTATTTGAACAAATAATTGTCAACTATATAAAACGAAAATGCAATTTTTCACTTTGACAGAAAAGTAATATAGTTTTAGTCTATCGAAAAAATAATGAGAGGAGCTCAGTTGGCTAAGATGAGCATCTTTGAAAGCATGGCGCAGGGTGACCAAGGTTCAATTCTGATCGATTACAAGTAAAAAAATTAAGTTCTTCTTTGACGTTTTAAAAACGCAATACAAATAAATTAACAATAAGTTCCAATTAATATTCAGCCATAGACAGAAGAAATTAGTACCATATCAGGTTTGCCTGGTCTGATGCGTTACCAAACCTACAAACGATCCACAATTATGCAACAAAGTATCGAAAATTTTATCAGCAGCGCTAGAGTTTACCAGAAGAGGTGCAGGGTACTTTTGTTTGAAAATTTCTTCCTAACTTAATCCCAACATTTTTACTTTACAATGAAATAAAAATACTGTCACTTTCCGAATAATCCTGATGTTTGATACGAAACCTAAATACGGCGCTCCTATTAGCATGCAACACGTGCAACAAATATTTCTTGCGCTCGTACTCTTTGTCGTCCTTACTATGCTCCAGCGACACCTGCGGAACTATCGGAATCGAGTAAGCAATTTTATTTTAAAAGAAAATTTTTCACACTCTATGCGCACCCTCTGACAGTTGATTTTTGAAATGCTTATGCAACTAAATATATTAACATTGCGAGTCACTGCAGTTTCTAAATAATATTTTATACCCGTTTAGGTCTGGTGTACTAGTTAGTACCTACATAAGTACACCGTAGAAAATTGTTTTTCTTAAGAATCGTCATCTATTTGACACAGTTACAGCAATATTTGTAAGATAAATAAATTTTTATGTCAAACTGATAAGATCATTTAATCTCAAGTTAAATTATAAAACAGTTAAAAATTCCAGCGAAATTGTCATTCCCATAAAACACATTTTTTATTGCATACATTACAATATAAATATTATTAAGATACCATAATAATATAACAAATACTGCTGGTGATAATTATAGCAAAATGCGCATCTTCACATGAAGACGTACACGCACGTGCTGATGAAATGATAATAAAAATGTGTTTATTATTTCCCTGAGCCACCCCCCAAGACTACGTCTAAATGTTTAAATTTAAAAGTTTTATTGGGGATGGAATTTCTTTTCACTACTACAATATACTAAAAATTATTGAGGGGTATTATAAAAAACGGTTTCATAAGAAAACATGCTATGCATGTAATCCGCGTGGGAAGGCCACGCCCTTAATCAGATTTTAAAGCAGATATACAGAGGTAAGCAAAGCTCAGTATTTAATATTTGGCACTTTTAGTTCCCCGCTAAAATTTGTTTTTTACACTTTTCGAAATTGAATAAAAGGCACTTCAGTGGCTTTTTTATCGCTTGAAGTTTAATATAAAATCGCTCAATCAATTTCAGCATCGCATTAGAAATGTTCTTTATGCTCACATGTCAATAAAATACCGCTCAATAAAATGCCGTACACGATTTAATGCTCAATTAAATTTGAAAATTTTTGAAACTAAATAGAATGCCAGTAACATTTAATTAAAATGAAGCAATAAATGACTTAAATACAATCCATTAGAAAAACAAAGAAATAACTCACTCATTTCGACCTCAAATTTCTCCATAGAACTGAAACAGCAACCCATAATCCGTTACAAAGCATTATAAAAGCACTGGAAAATAAGCAATGGCTGTGCACCTTAACAGCAACTGCAATACACTCAAACTAAAGCAATTTGCAACGAATTTTGAACAAAGAAAACAAACACACACACAATTTTCGCAAAAGAAAATTTAACTTTCAACATTATTTTAGCCACAATTGCTTTTTTGTAAGCAAATTTCAATAAAATTTCAACAAATTTCAATAAAAATCGAATTAAAGTTTCCAATAAATCCATAAAACACTGCACAACACTCGCACTTGCGGCTCTACAGACAGTGCCGCTTCACACAAGATTTTGCATTTTCTTGTAATTCTATTAACATTTTCGTAGGGAATTTATAAGCAAAACCTCGCGGAGAAATAGGATTCACTACACTTTAAGTTTATTTTTTAGTAATATTTTATTATTGCAGATTTCAAATTATTGAGGAGAACGTGCGCGTTGAAAATTAAATTAAAACTAACGAGTGAATTATTATAATTAGTGTTGCCACCTTCTTACGAGGAGCTTAAATTTAGGAGCTTTCACAAAAACGAACGAGTAAAAAACTCTAGCTGAGAGTGTTCGCGTAGCAGGCATACCCTTGGAGATTACTTGAATAATAATAAAAATTGTCGACTAGAAAGCAAAACACTAGGTATAAGCTGAATGGTTTCATTGCATTTCCCACGCTACAAACTGAATGTAATTAAAACAGTGAATATTATATTTAGAAGATCTATTAGAAAAAATGCATTTAACTCGAGCAAAGTTTTTATATAATTTTGTGAAAGAAATTAAACTGACCTTACAGAACATTTGTAATTTTTGAAAACGAACGCTATATATATTTTTTTAGAGAACTATGGTGCTCCGCTTCTTGCTCACTTCGCTCGCCAACTCCCGCCTCCACCCAAGTCCTTTTCCCTTTAATGCGTTAAACAGAACTCTAGCGGTTGACGTGAATACCGCCAGCGGTAATACGCTGTCAAAATTACAACACACTTGACTGAATGAAATTGAGCAGAATATCGGCGTACGACGTAAATGCCGCTACCGCTGACGGTAGAATTAGATTTTATTTTAATTTTACCGTCGCGGCAGTCATATTTGTAGTGTCAATTTTAAGTGAGTGAAAAGGAAAACAAGTTTAAATTTGAATTACATTATCATTTTAAATAGAAGGAATGAATTTCAACGAGTTATTTATTAATAGAAAAAGTGCGCAAACATAATTGTCCGTACGACCTTTCGTTGAAAGACGACAGGAATGTTCACAAAAAGGATCTGCTTTGGGAAGAGATCGTGACAGCGTTAAAAATAGGCTGTAAGAGCATAGTTTTTGCGTATAAATTTTCTCAAGAAACGCAGATGCCGAAAGACCTACAAAAAGTTGTGATCTAACGCCTTTGAATAGCTATTTCATTTTATATTTTAGTCTTTTTATATTCCATTTGCAAGAAAACCTTTGCATTTTCTGGCTTCGCTGAATTTTTAATATTTGTATAATATTAATAAATCATAATCGAACAACAATCTTTGACACACGTTCTAAAAAGTATTTTATTCAAACTCATAAATTTGTCATTAAATCTAACAATTTCCACTAATAGCTTTTTCTTAATTGATATTAAGCTCTAAACCATTATTAAGCACTTTTTAGAGTCAGTTGGCATCAAATTTCATATACTATTAATAACATGACATTTATATAAAAAGGGCTATAATTTATAGCCATCAATAAATTATATGCTTATAAGTACACATTTTACACGCTGCCAGACAAATGAAAAAAATTTTATACTTTTCAATAATTCTGTAATGATTAATTACTTATATCTGTTAAAATTAATTACACTTTTTATATTAAAATATCGTTTTAACTGGAAAAAAAACTTCAAAGAAATTAGAGAAAAAATATTTCATATAACAAAGTTGTAACTTTGTGCTACGCAGCATGGCATGCAATGTTTGTTTGGGCTTTCAATTTACAATTACAGCAAAACATTTAAAACGTGATGTGCTGACTTCATTTTAATATGACTAATAAACTTCATATCTATTTTGAAGTTAATATTCAAACAAAAATACCGTTTAAGCTAAAGTGTTTTAATTTAATTATCATAAATTTTAGAAAAACATATTAAAAATTCCAACAACGCCTTAAACGCTGTAGGTACTCTTGTAAACACTACATACAATTTATTTTCGGTAGCTATTATTTGCAATGTAGTTTTTCAAACGGTAAGCAATTAATAAAAGTTCCTATAATTACGCTGGCAGAACTGTCATTTCAATGTACACTTAAAATATCTTAATAGTTTTAATCAACTTTTCATAATTTGACATTACTTGCTTACATTTTGTATTGACTCAACATTTTATTATCATATTAGATGGGTTCATATTTTATTGGGTTTTCATTTTCTTATGACGAATTTTAATTTACATTTAAACAGAAACTTTTACATTATTGAGAAATAAATGCCGACAAACAATAAAAATATATAGAAACAAGTGGAGAATCAACAAAGACAATATCATTGATTTCAATGTACATACATACATACAAGCATTTGTACAAATTTTGACTGTGCATTAAAATATTAATTTTACTTTTATGGGAGAAATAATGGATTGTTACAATAACAGATTAACTATTTCAGATGTTGATATAATTAAAACTTTTATGCTTTAACATTTGTGAATTACAAATGCTAGCTTGCTATAATTCTATGCAAATTTATAATTTGGTATGACACTATGGTATTAACAAATTGGTAACACTTGAACCGGATTCGTAATATTAAAAAAAAAATACGTTTATGCTCACGACTTGTGTGCTGCACCTTAATTTAAGCAATTTCATTTTTACCCTCTGGCAAAGAATAATAGAGCTGTAAGAGAGTTTACTGTGGAGCCAAATCGATTTAAGCTGACCAATTCGCAATTTTATCTATGGACTTCAATCACCACATAAAAAATTATCATTTTTGAACCATTGCCTGGATGAGTGATAGCTCAAAAAAAAAAAAAGAAGAATATCTGGGTATTTCCACAGAAAGGTCCACCCTGACCGAAAAATTAAAAGTTTTAAATTAATTTTTAGTATCTGATATTATCTAAAAAAATCATTAAAATTTTATCAATTTAAATAATAATTTACACCTGAATTCATTCACCACGGTGAGCAAACTCACTGCAAAATTGCACAAATGCAGTTTCTCTTGTTTATAACTTTGAATAGTGATTTGTCTTAAATATTTAAGTCTTTAAGAGAGATGATACATGATGACAGTCATTCCGCAAAATCTCCTCCCAACAACAATTAGCTAAAAAAATGCAGACATCAAAACATCCTTTATAAAATTTAAATTTTTAATTTGCTTTAGAGGATGTTCTAATTTCCCGTCCGCGATTAAAAACATCATTTGTTCTCATTACGTAATTAATAACAGCAGAACGTGTTCCAAAATTTTTTTGTCTAAGCAGAGTTTCATGCATATAATTAAAGCAAGAAACAATGAGTGCAAAAAAATAAAATTTTAAATTTTTGAGCTGTTTGAAGTTAGTCCCGTCCGCAATCGTAAGTGTAAAACTTTTGTAATTCAGGCAGTTGGAAATTGGTTAGCCACTTTTTAATTGCCGCACACAACATAATCGCTTAGATTTTTCTTTTGCAAAGCTATGAGGAGTGCACAATATAATTTTCTTATAAATAATAGGTGGTACCACGCCCCTAACAGCAAAATACGTTTCCACGGCTAATTTAGTAAACATATTTTAATGAGCCTCGGCTTGGAGATAGATTGAACCATAAAAAGGATATTAGAGACTCTTAGCCATTTAAAAAACGCAGATACGACTGAGTCGCTCCACAAATTTTGATCCAATTTTGGTGGTGATAAACCAATTCCTGAGCAGAGAAATTGATTTATAGTGGGGCAATGTCACGCCGCTTGCAGGAAAAAACGTTTTAACAGCATAAATAAAAGTTTCATATTCTTTAAAGAAAAATGTTCAATTGAATTAAAGTTAAATTAATTAAAATTGATCTCGCCAATTTAATTCGACAATTATTAATATTATATATGTTTTTTAAGTATATACTATATAAATCAAAAAATACAAAAAATATATGAAAATTTTACCATGTGAACCATAATGGAAAAATATCTTCCGTTCGCAATACTTTGTAAGAAAAAAATTTAAATAGATTTTTCGATCAAACGAAAACTTATTAAAAATTATATTATTCCATAACATTTTAAAAATAGTCACATTAAAAAATGTTGGTAGGTTTCGCTGACATCTGCTTTTCTATAAATGGCCATGAAAATCACTTCCATATTTTGTTCCTTTCGAATCACTCATTCAGTGCCTCAATCTTGGAACCACTAGTACGTCTGCCATCAACCAAAGGGTTATTCCTCAAAGTAACAGAAAGAAAAAATTGTTTTACTATGACATTTATTCCACTTTAAAAGTGTACGACGATTCCATTCGACACCATAGAAGTACCCATATCGGGTTCTGTCGCAAACCGTGACATGGGCTTAAGCGTTACCACGTGAACTTGCTACGACAATGCAATCTCTTAACATTGGCAATGGTAAACGGAAAAGAAACGAGTGAACGCGTTAAATCTCGTGAGTATAAACATTCATAAAACTACTGTCATAGAATTTCTTAGTTTCCATACAGTCTTAAACTTTTTAAACTTTTAATACAGATCGGTAAAAAGCGGTCACCAAATAATACATAATCGTTTACCATATATACATCCTGTTACTTAGGACTTAGGAATACTCTCAAAAGATCACTTTGAGAGTATTCCTAAGTACTCTTGGAAGCGAAAAAAAAATTCTTTTGATTTCTGCTCAGCTAAATTTGATTTTACCCTACAGTAAAATGCTTTATATAGACGGCTCGTTATTTCCCCAGCTCTTTAATGTCGGAGCTCGGTATATAAATTTTTTGTAAATAAAGAAAAAAAATAAAAATATAAAAAGAAGAACAGCTATTTTATAGCAAATCTTCGGTATTTGACCCACTTTAAAATTCATATATACAAAAGTAACAATTACTAAAATTTTTATTGTGCAATTAATTAAATTTTTAAAACGCTCTACTTTTTACAGGGCCTCGAGCATTTAATGAATAGTTTAGGCTTGGGGCAAATCGAGTTCGAACCTACGCACACTATTGATGAACATCGGCCGAATGGTTACAAACAGAAGGATGTCGAAAATGATAAGCAATTGAAACAGTATTTTGAACAACAAACGATTAAGCTGCTGACAAATGACGATCCGGATGTGCAAGTGGCAGCACTGAAGCGCAGTAAAGGTGAATCAGAAGATACTAATATCGGTGAATCAGAGGATACTAACAACGGTGGTGAACAGCATGTATCGGGTTCAAAGCTGATGTTAGATTTTAGAGAAATGCATGATCCAAAGCATAGGCATCCAAGAGAAAATGGTAAGATTTTGCTTAAAATAGTAACGACTATTTGCTATAATTATAGCATATAAATATGTTTTGAAAATGTGGTAAGTGAGATACGGTGAGTGAAGCTTCATAAATCGATGCTTAATGTCACCATTTGATAGCAACATTATTTACGTATTTAATTAATGTGTACTTGCCAATTTACGTTTTATAATTTTCTACACACGAATTTAATTTAAATGTAGTTTTTGTATCAATTGTAAAATGAAAACCACAACAAAATTTGCATCTTTTCGCTTGAAAACTCGAAACCTTGTGCGCAATTGAAAATATTTGTATGGAATAACTTTAGCTCGTAAAAAGAATAAGAAATTCCCCCCACAAAATTTTTACACTGTTACGAAACCTTGAAAGCATTTATCATAACAAAGCCTTACGCCGAATGCAATGAGCTGTTGACATTTATTGACAAAGAAAATCTCATGAAATACTAAAAAAAGGCCTTGCACTGAATTTTTATGAAATAAAAACGACATAAGAAACGTATTACGTTTCCTTGATTTAAATAAGCCCGCTTTTACATTGAAAAGGCGTGTGCTTACCGTGGTTAACGTACGTGATTAGGGTAGATCACATAGTTCCTCATGTAGCACGACATGAATTGCAAATTTAAAAAAAAACCCCTTCGGGGGTATTTTGCCCGCACTTTCAGCCACAAGAAAAATCTGGGCGTAGTTTGACAATAGTGGATGGCATCTCGCATACTACTTAAATACCTAAACGCTATATCTTAGCACGTAACGTGCATTTTTTTTCGTTTTAACTTTATCGAAATCAGACACAAACTCTGTCCACACCGTTTACAGGTTTGAGCTAGGAAGCTCAAATTTAGGGACAATAATTCGTAAATCTCAGGCAAGAAAAAATAAAATACATCAACAAAACTTTTAAAGTAAACACCCTAATATGCATCCATAGGTTAACTAATTGTTAGCACTAAACATACCTTCTTTTATGACTCAAATAATAGTTTTTGCTAATTACTACTCAATAGAAAGCAATTAGTTTAGTTTTTTGTTGTTTTTTTAAGTGGTTTTGTTTATTTGCCTTATACATGGTGGCACCAAATTACTTTTTAGTTTTAAGCTCGCTGTAACATCTTTATTTCAATATTTGCATATTTTGCAAACAGAACTTGGAGAATCGAAGTCTCGTACGGTGCAAAAAATCGAACAAAAATTATCGAATTCTATTTTAAAAACCAATAAGTCCAACGTGCATGGTTTTGTTAAGAGGCAAAACTGCAGTATAGGGCCTACGGAAAATTCAAGAGCGGCTCATCAGCGACAATAACATCTAATTAAGTATACTATTTCTTGCGGTGTAGCGTAAAATAGCTTCGTTGTTGTATATTTCTTCGCAGATGGAGCCTTTGTCGCAGTAACTATCAACATTTTTTAAAAACCAACTATATAAATTCATTCCAGCTGAAGCTTCAAAAGGATGGACTCATAGCATATACTGCAAAGGAGACAATGATTCTGTTACGCAATAGGGCAATATTTTCCATATTCAGTTGGCTGCCACGTTCAACGGACTAGGCTGGTCGCGACCTTTTTCTCCGGGATTGCTTCAAATAATGAGTATACGCCCCAAAATCCAGCGAATATTGTTATCCCGAATATCAACTGAAAATACATTTTTTCTAGAAAAGAAAGAGCTTGAATGTGTGAAGCAGAAAATGGCCATCTTCTGCTAGACGTTTTTTTACGTTTGGGTCAATAAATATTCTTTTTCTTATACAACACATAGAAATTAAAAAAAAATACAATGAATTCAAACCTTAAAGATCATTTTGCGCTACCCAGTAATTCCAGATAATTAGTTTTGTTTAAGCAAAGTTACAAAAGACGAACTAATGAGCTTGAGAAATTTTTATTTGTTGACAATTTTTTTCAATGTCACCATCAATTTTATGAGTTTTAATTTAAATTATATCTTGCATAAATTTTACAAAGAAAATATTAGAGTCATTACTATTGACGGAAAATCAGGTGATGGGTACATTTTTCAAAAAAGACTGAAGGTACAAACTTTTTGATGGCAGGTGTCAAATGAAATCTGTACTGGACTGTATTGGAAGAAAAATAATATTGAGGCTAATGCAGCGCATTGACTATCAACTTTTTCATTATCTTTTCAACATTTTTCCACAGTTTTAAAATTTTTCCACACTTTTTAACTATGTATTTGGAAAATATTTTGGGCTTTTTCAGAGGAGCGCTTTTTATATTTTTGAACGATTTCTGTTAATCTACTTTTTACAAATAATAAATATTGTTGACATCGATGTTACTCAAATGAATTATTAACGATAGGAAATGATCACAATTCACATAAATCATTTTGCACATTTTTCGACACCTCACAGAAAACATTTTGATATCAAAAAAATTGTATATAGAAAAACTACAAAACCTTTCCAAAGTAGAAGCTATATTTGAGTTTTTTGGACAAAGTTGTCGTACAAAAAAAAAAAAAAAAAAAAAACAAAGATTTCCTGTACCTACTATGGCGTTTTTTAAGATTTTGTGAATTTATTCGGAAACTATGCTTTATGTAGTCCAAAAAATACATTGACGTTATTACTTTATAACAAACTACGCTTGAAAAATTCTGTTCTTTCCTATAAGTCACATATAGAGCGAGGAAAAATTGACGATAATATCATTCACACATGAGTCCCGTGGACTTTGCTTAATAACTGATATATTACTCTCTTTCATTACATTTTTATCTTTATTTGTGAATGTGGCATTTATTTTTATATTTTTGCAATGCTTTGAACTAATGTCCTTAAAATATCAATATTTACCCCAGGCTTGTTTATTTGATTTGTTGATTATATGCTTGCTGGTGTTATCTAGAAACTATTAATGTATATATTTATTTAGTCGCACTTGTTTTGTCTGAGGTATAAATTATATCAGATAAAGTTCATATATCTTACACTTTTTATTCTTTTATTTTTGCACTTAATAAGCCTTGCTCGTGAAATTTTACTTAAAATTTAGTGAAATTTTTTTCATAATATTACGTAGTATGTTAGTGTCAACATGATGTTTTATAAAAGCAAATACTAACATTGGGATGAAACTTGAATTATCACTAAATTTGCAAGATTAATTGATAGTGTATTAATTAAATATTCTAGCGAAAAAAAACTTTTCGGAATAAATTAATATTAGGTGTAATTTTTTTTTTTTTTAAAAAACATTAATTTTGCCTCCCACGCCAAGGCTGTAAAAACAAATCTAACGTACTATGGACAGTCATTATTTTGACACATTTAAGTGATTTGTAGTTTGTAAAAAGTTAACGAATGTCTTCTATTTTTAAGTTATTAAATGAGAAGAAGAAGAACTGATTATATTACTAAACTGATAAGAGTAAAACCTTCAGTTTGCTATAAAAAAAGTATGACATCTAATGAACTTCTGAAGTGTCTGAGATTGAAATTAGATGAAGTTAAGTGTAATGAACACGATTCCATCAAAAAACTCACAACGATCAACTATGGACATGTGCCATTCATTTTTTTTATAATGATGTTCATATGAGTAACGTTAAAATCTTATGCAAAACCAAATTTCATTTCGATGATACTTAGAATGTATATATTGAAGTTATTTTTCGATAATTTATAGCACTAAAATAATATACATATCTTACAAATGGCCGCTAGAAACTATCCCATAATTTTCTGCTACAAGAAATGACATATTTCAATTTCTTTTTTTTTTATTCATAGAATTTAAAGGCACGTAATTGAAATTCTTAGTTGAAATATGTCAAGAATTTATTAGATTTTATTTTTGCATTATGGAATATTATCTAGGTATCCGGCAGTTTGCATCTAAAGAAAGCTTGACGATTGCAATTGTGTAGATGCGCATTGCTTTCTAATGAGCTTAAGCCGAAAGATGAACAATTAAAACAGTTACTTACGCTAGTCATTGTCATTGTCATTACAGTTGTCAGTCTACATCAGTTGTTCTTAATCGATGAACCATAGGCTATATGGAAGAGTGCTAAGTGTTAACAGTCGAGCCCAACCAAACGATAGTTTTAAGAGAAAACATTTTTGAAAGTTATGATATCTGACATTAACTCGAGTTTTCTCGCATAGACCAGTAGCGTATCTAGGGGAAAAAGGGGCGAGGGGCGGCTGCTCCAGGCAAAATGGTAGTGGATTATATCTCATTTTCTTAGGGTTTTTGAAAGTCAAAAGTAAGTACCTTTTTTTGAGTAAATGAAAATACATTGATATAGTAAATTGCAATGTGTCGGTGGAGATTTTCTAAATTTAAGTGAAATATATCTAGATTTGCTACGGTTTGAAAGTTAAAAATGAGAACCCATCCCACCCCCTACCGAGCGCCCGATGTCCACGGTGCACCACTGACATGGACACTTTTGTTTTTTTAGAATTAACGTGGTTTACATACGAGTATGTACAATGTACTTACATACATATATTAAGCTTAAGAGCTAAGGGCAGCATTTTGTGGTCCAAATTTTGAATCTCCATTTTCAATCGGATCATGAGCCTTTCTTATAAAGATAAAGTTAAAAATAATGCCAAGGTCTGTCTTTTGAGACATGAATATGGATGATGTCAAACTTTTTCATTAAGGCTTAAGAATCACTGATCTAGACTCATGATAAAAACATCTGACGGAAATCAAGATGCTGACAAGCGATTTATTTATGACATATATATGATGTACGAATGAAATAGCTCTGCCGGAATGCATTTATTTATAAATTTGTTTTTTGGCAACTCCAAATAATGACCACATTTTTTTGGACAATGAAAATTATGTACAAAAATATGGTGAAAAATTGAGTAACAAAGAGTTCAAAATATTTGCACGTCCTTATGTGACACGTGTAACGTTAACGTAACGTTACTTGAATAACGAAATCAGAAATTAAAAACATTATAAGCATTTTTGTATCGTTTGTAACATTCAGCGCACGTTCTTAACCAACTGAACATCGTCGTGCTGGGGAATTTCTTAACACTTTTATGTTTTATCTTTTTTTTTCAACTACAAAATATAAAAATTACAATAATAAAAACCTAATTTCATTCATTAAATTGCCTTAATTTTGAATTCTTGCCAACAGATGCCACTTTCAATCTACCGCCACCATCCGCAAATGTTTGCCTATCACCTAAATCGCTGCTGCAATTGCTCGTCGATCATAATGATTTGCACAAACGTAAATTTTATAAGACTTTTGCAACTGGATTTAAAAATGAACACGACGAAGTGGAGGAGTATGATGAATTTCTGAACAATTTACAATTGACACCAGTTGCTTTTATGAAATTGTGTCCCGCACTTTTGGCTCAATTAGATCAGCAGGTTTGCAAGCGAGCGGCGCCTATTTCTAATGGTGAAGATCCCAAAGATAAGCTATGGAATGGTAAGTTGGAAAAAATTTCATTTTCTATTTAATCTATTTTACGCTAAGACTATAAGGCTGTTTAGTTTGTTTTTCATCTATATTGAATTTTTATATTTGGAATTGCATAGCTTAAGGCTATTGGTTAAATATTTTTTTCGATGAAGTAATTTTTTCAGATAACTATTTTTTTTTTTATTCCGGTATATCGATGCTTTTAGTAATCGTAATTATTTTAGTACATTGGTTACGTACTCTCACCTTTCGATGTACATCTTCTAGTAAAAATTTGCTTTATCTTTTCTAGCTTGGATTTACGCCAGCGGCTCTATCTTTATACTTTCTGCCAGCGGTCTTATTGGCATATTGCTTGTACCATTAATGAAATCGGTGGCCTATGACGAAATACTAAACTTCCTTGTAGCTATTGCTGTCGGTACACTCGCTGGTGATGCACTAATGCATCTATTGCCACATGCATTAGGAACTGAGCAAAGTCTCGATCATGATCAAGAGCAAAGTCTTGTGCTAAGACATACAAATCAACATAAGCATGACACGGGCCCGATTTGGATTTGTGCATGTGCTTTTTTCACTGCCTGCTTGATGTACATTCTGGAAAGTTTGCTACCACTACTGAAGGGTGAGCAGAAGCATGATCATTTTCATCATAGTCGTGGTCATAGTCATGGTCATGGTCAAAGTCATGGTCAAGATCTATCTCACACCCACGAGCAAATTCACAAACATGGTGGCAGTCATGGCAACTATATGCATAGCCATAGCCCACAGCCAGCTAATCCAATAGATGCATCGCCCTCATTACCGCCTGCTGCCCCTTCAACTGATAACAAGAATGTTGAACATGCGCCAGAAGACAACACAATGCTGGATGAGCTTAAGAGGGATAAAAAAGTTGAGTCACAACCACTAACACCAGTCGCCTTTATGGTTGTCATAGGTGATGGACTGCACAATTTAACTGATGGCTTAGCAATTGGTGCAGCTTTTGGCACCGATCCAGTTACTGGTATGGCCACTGCTTTTGCCGTACTCTGCCATGAGTTACCACATGAGTTAGGCGATTTCGCGCTACTTTTGCAGACCGGTGTGAGCATTACTCGCGCAGTCTGTTTAAATATTGTTAGTTCGGTGCTGAGTTTTGTGGGCATGGCCATTGGCCTGCTGCTCGCAGGCTTACATGGCAATATGGCGCGGTGGATTTATGCTGCCACTGCTGGATCATTTCTTTATATAGCATTTGCCACTTTAATACCGGCTATGGCTATTGGGCAGGATGGTAATAGGCGAAGTTTAAAAACAATGCTGATACAAATATCAGGTATACTCACAGGTGGCGCTATAATGATAACGATTGCACTTTATGAAGAAGATTTGGAAGAATTGTTCAAATAGTTCTCATGAGACACCTCGGAAAAGTGGGCAGTTACAAGGTCTTGTCTTGTATGGCGTTTACATTTAAAACTTAATCAGGATTAGTTCGAGATTTTGTGTACAAAACATTCAGTAAAACTGGATTAAGTTCGGTAAACGTTACAATACAGCAGATTCGTAATTAAAATTAATTGCAAGTACATACTGCGTTATAGATTTTTGTTATAAATTTTTAATAAGCATCGTATTTACTATTGCTTACAAGACTTTATAAAAAAGAAAAATATATAAAATACGAGTACAGTAATCCCTCCGACTGCGCGGTAATTACGTTCTGAAAAAACAGCGCGCAATCCGAAATCGCGCACTGTGAACCCTATTTTGTATTAAATTAGGGGGATACGTTCCAAATCCTAAAATTCTTACAAAAAAATTAAATTTAAAGTACCAACGTAACTAAAATAAAGTCTTTATTCAATGACTAGTTACATATATTAAATATATAAACATAAATAAACAAAAAAATAAAAATTATAAAATAATTCATAAAAATAAAACAAAAAATCTTTAAATCATTTCAATTTCGCTGCTATCATCCGATGAACTTGATATTGCAGCCAAGGGTTTTGTAAAAAAACTTGTTAATAGTGATTGCTTACTATCTCTTAAGTTGTAAAGTTCCTTATACGGCGCTAAAGCTTCCGTCAAACGTCTACGAAATATTAAAGCACGCTCCAAATCAGGGTCTTGGTCAATAGCTTCTTCACCAAGTTGATTACCAAGTTTTAAAAATTCTGTCAGGGCTTTGCTACTAAATTTTTTTTCTTCAACAAGTTCTACATCTTCAGTTCCGTCATTTTCATCATTATTATTATCTGCAAAATATGTTAACATTTCTTCAACAGAAAGATTTTCTTCTATGCATTCTATAATTTCTGTAATATCTTCTGATGCTATATCATCAAATCCTTCCCCACCAATCGTTCTACCAATTTCCACAATTTCCACCAGTGCTGGCATATCGACAACCGCTTCTCTGATACAGCACTCTGGCCATATTTTTTTCCAAACGGCATTCATTGTTCCGTTCTTTACCTCATCCCATGCAAATTTAATATTTCTGACGGCGTCTAAGATGTTGTATTGTTGCCAATATTCACGAATTGAAAGATTGTTAGGTCCATCAGTAGCTTCAGTTAGTTGCAAAAAAGTTCTTCTTAGATAATAAAGTTTAAATGCAGCAATGACACCTTGATCCATGGGTTGAATTAATGAGGTCGTGTTCGGAGGAAGAAATATTACCTTAACATTTGGGTGCAAATCAGCCAAATGCGCTGGATGACTTGGCGCATTGTCAAGAATGAGCAAAATCTTAAAGGCAATGTTTTCACTTTTGCAATAAGCCTCAGCTTCTACGCAGAAGCAATTTAAAAACCAGTCTTCGAAAATCTTACCTGTCATCCAAGCTTTTTTGTTCGATTTCCAATGAACTGGCAGAGAACCTTTTGAAATTCCTTTAAAAGCTCGAGGATTCTCAGATTTATAAGGCAAAAGCGCTTTGCTCTTATAATCACCAGCGGCATTACCACATAGCAAAAGTGATAATCTATCTTTTGCAACCTTGAAACCAGGAGCAGATTTCTCTTCTTTTGAAATGAATGTTCTGCTAGGCATCCTTTTCCAAAATAGGCCAGTCTCGTCAGCATTGAAAACTTGCCTTGGTAGATAATTACTTCCTATTAGATCTTTCAACAATTTTGGATATGCAGAAGCCGCTACCGTATCAGCACTGGCCGCTTCCCCTGTTAATTTTATATTGTGTAGGTTTTGCCGTCCTTTAAATCTTTCAAACCATCCTTTACTGGCTGTGAACTGAAGTTCCCCAGAACTAGATGAAGTTTGCTCTTCCTTTATCAAATGGTCAAAAATTGATAAGGCTTTACTACGAATAACGCCTGAACTAATGGCCATTCTTTTTTGGTTTTGGTCCTCTATCCAAAAGCTTAGCAATTTTTCAGTCTTTTCTATTACAGAATTTCTAATTTTTTTAGTGGTTTTTGCCGATAATGGTGTAGAACAGGGAACAGAACTTTTAATTTTCTCAGCATTTAATTTTATTCTTCTTATGCTTGATTCATTTATATTATATTCTAGCTAATACAGCTATTTTTTCACCATTTTCTATTGCTTTAACAATTGTCAGTTTTACCTCCAATGTTAAAATTTTTCTTGAACGAGCCGGTTTCATTTTACGGTATTTAAAAAACTGTCAAAAGATGTGCGTTAATATTAAATTTTTAAAAAGAAAAAGAAAATTACTTTTATTATTATTTTTGCCTTGAATTAAAAACTGTCCAATAAAACAACTCCAATAAAACTGCTAAAATTAATATAAATAATACAAGCGCATTAATATAAATCCCTAAAATAAATGAAACTATTTTTACCTTTACTATTCTTTCCTTTAAGTATAAAACTTTTAACACCACAACGTTTATGGAAAACAATTAAAAAATTAAAATAAATGTAATTCACCTTTAACACGACTTTACATGAAGAGTTAAGAAAACAAAACGAGTATTATAAATAAATTACAAGTTATACATCAACTCAACATCATATACGGTACATATACATTTAATGACAATTTAAGGGGATTCACCAAATTCTAAACCAAGAATTGTACGAAATATATACGTATGTCATGTAGTACAAAAAAAAAAAAAACGCGCTGTAGCGAAACTTTTACCGCGCAATGCGAAATTTTAGTGGTAAAAACTAAAACGCGCAAGTCCGAAACCGCACAGTCCGAAACCGCGCAGCTCGAGGGATTACTGTATCTAGTGAAACAAGTATTATTGTAAAGTATCTCCTATAGCAATGATTGTTTGTGTTACGATTAAGTAGTAATAAAATATGTTTTAATATTTTAGCTGTTACGTAATTATAATTGTTGTATTATTTTTAAAGAAATCAGTAACTAAGAAATTATTTAACGAACGAATGAATAAAACTAAATCGCAACAAGAAAAATTATTACTCCTTGCAAGACATACATACTCAAATGAATTAAATTAGGAACTGTGAGAAAAGTTTAATAGGTCTGAAAATCTATCGTCATAAGCAAACCGAATTCCCAAATGTGAAAACTTACATTCTTGTTGGCTACCAAAACTATTTGAAAATATAGAAAATTTATTTGGCACAATCCTATGAATAGTCACCAATGACAATTTTATGTACATTAACATTATTTTATGTATGTTATGTTATGTATTCAAAAAACTATTTGATGAAAATGAAGGCACGATTCATTATAATTAATCTGGGCTAGGTTACTCATGTATGTACAAAATATTGTCAAATTATGTAAAATATATTTATTTTTGAGCATTTCAATAAATATCAACCCTAAAACACTTCAAAACTTTGGAGCCTAGTGATAGAAATCTCAGATAATATCTACTCATAAATATCAACCTTAAGCCACCATAAAATACTTCAAAATAAGAACGCTTTGAAGCCTAATCATAGAAAACTCAGATAATACTTCTCATAAAACAATCATAATGATGAGCATACTCTGAAAACCTCCACCAACAAAAATATAATTCATAAAAGCAAAATCGCTATATATGATGAAAGTGATTATCAAAGTTGTAAACTTGATATTATGTGGCAGTGGTAGCACTGGTGAAGAGCGTAATTCATTCGTTTCATATCGCAAAATCCTCTTGGTGACTTTTGAATTAAAAATTGGGAGAATTATAGGTAAATGTTTTTAAGTGAATTGTTTTTCAATTAATATGTATCATTCTTTTCATAGGCTTTTTCACTGGGAAGTGAAGAAGAGTAGTGCTCACTACTTTCAATACGCTGATATTTTTTGAGCGCCCTTATAAGTTTCATAAGCCACGAAGCCTAACAAGATCCTTATCCACAGAATAAAGTCTTTGGTTGTCATCCAGACTGGACTTATCCCTAGCTTACCGACAGTTGAAATGAGAAACTTTCGTATTTGCCTCGTTACCGCGCCACATTTTGGCGTCGCTGTCATGTTAGCTGCTGAGACGGAACCCCCGATTTACCTTAGTTATCGCGTAGTTGTTTGAGGACAATTAGATTTTATAATAAAAGAAGTAAATTTTTCTTAAAATAAATACTTGGTAATACATAATTAAGAAAAACACTTACCGGTGGGACCTTAAATGGTCGCACACATTTCAAAAGCCACTGCCCTTCGCATAACATATTCGACGTACTAAAAAACAAAAACGTCTGAAAAAACAGCAGTAGAAGCTGCACTATAGCAGCAACAGCGACGCGCTTCTTTCATTAAATGATTAGTTTTTGAAAAAATAAATTTTAATTTATTTACACTTTTGGCTGCTTAAATCGAATGGAAATGAAATTACAACAAAACGCTGCTATTGCAATGGCTGCTCTGACGCTGGTGGGATTTTAAAGCAAATTCATTACAATATTTTGTTAGATTTAACACTAAGAAATTATTTGGACACATATTTCACTTTTTTTTTTAATATCAGTAGTTTTAATAACGAATATGCAAATTTGAACTTTAGAAATTACGCGCACTTTGGAAATGAAATAAATATTAACGAATGACAGTTGTTAGCGTTGCCACCTGTTTAATCGGAATTACGATTGTGAACTTTTTCAATGATATAAGCAAAATGTGCGTAGTAATGCAGAATATGCAACTTAATTTATTCGATGAACGGTTAAAGTTTATTTAAATGCAAGAAGAAAAGCCTCATTTCTCCATTTTGTCCTTCAAATCATAAGTAATAAAATTCTATATCGAAATCTTGAGGCAAGTGCAATAGAATAGTCTAAAAAACACCTTATTTGTATGAAATTTTGTTTAAACAAGGAATGCAACGGTACACGTTTTGGACGATACGATGCTGATATTCATAAAAATTTGTGGCCGATATCGA
The DNA here is from genome assembly GCA_963680825.1 of Meiosimyza decipiens. Lineage (NCBI taxonomy): Eukaryota > Metazoa > Arthropoda > Insecta > Diptera > Lauxaniidae > Meiosimyza > Meiosimyza decipiens. The sequence continues at coordinate 45,473,718 of OY804258.1, forward strand.
TGCTAATATTTATAATCTGACAAAGCGCGATTTTGGTCGTACTTTATAAATGTCGGAGCCTTATCTTAGCTAATTTTCACAGGTAAGGTAGAATAAAGAAGATATGTCACTTAGAATCGCTACTACCACGATAATTGTACCATGATTTGAAAGTTTTTTTTTTCTGAACAGTTCCTTTATCAACTTGGTACCTATTGTGAAAATCATAGTGTTGAAAAGTGTTTTCTCTGATAATGAACAATCTCGGATGATTTTTGTTCTATCCCGTATAGTTTTTGAGTTGTTTCCTTTCAAAAAGTTTAAAAAAAAATCAAGTGTAGTTATTTGAAGAATGATCGATGCATAAATGTGTATTTGATAAGTGACGATATTTTCAAAAAGTGCAAATGCTGCAATTAAATATGGAATAGAGCGTCGCACAAATTTATCCCACACTCTGCTGAATATGCATTAGTCGAAATTTGATATTTTTCTTTATCCATTACTTTCCAAAGCTTTTTGGATTAAAAAATCAAAATAATAATTTTTTGGCACTGGCATAGTTCCAATTAATTTGTTTTGTTCTAGTTCTCTTTATAACTGGATTTCTAATGTTTTTTATTAGAAATTGAAAAGTTTTTTACATATTTTCTTGTTTGCTTTTAAGCAGGAAATTCACTTTAAAACTTTTGAAACGATAAAGTAAAAGAATGGATTCTTTTAGAATATTTTTCTTGTATTATTATAAAACTGCATAAACACCAAAATTGATTAAATTTTAAATTTCAAGCGGCGATGATTTTCTAAAGTTTAAGCTGTCTCCATAGGTATTATGCGCACCTCCTCAGTAAGATCAAAGTTTTTAATTTTTGTATCAAGTACAGCGGTGGTACCAACTTTGAAGGTGTAGTTGAGCTGCAAAGAAAAACAAATAACAAGTTAGTTTCGTAATTTCACACAAGATCAAAAAATATGTACTCGATTTTTCACTTTGATTTTTCATCCAATTTTTCTATAAAAATTAAATATAAAAGAATTTATTTTTTTTTTTTTGGTGCAATTCATTTTGTAGAAAGAGAAACGCAAAAAATTAACTATATATTCGTATGTTTTCTTAACAAAAATAACGCCTAAGTCGTGTCGTTTTTCAGTTTCAGTTTTCTCCAAAGAAACAGAAAAATTAGGACTAGACCAAAAAATTGAGCTCAAATAAAATTGTTCACTAAAAAAATTTCATCCTGATCAATGGAAAAAGATTGTGCAACATTCACAAATATTCGACCAACACCTTAGGCTATGCTCCTTCACTTTATTTCGAACTTACCTGTCGTTCTCCCTTTTTGTTGGCCAATTCATAGTTACGCAAATACTCTGTAGAATCCTTGCGGATCACACATAAGTCAATATTCGAACCAGAGCCCAAATCATTGAAGACACCACCAGCAATAGCATCACGAACCAACTTTTTGCCTTCTTCCTCGGTCATATCAGGTTTCCAACGAGCTTCAAATACAGACATGGCAGCTAAACTACCCGAACCCATCGTAACATATGGCAGTTTATCTGTTGAGCCATGTGGATGTATAGAATAGATATAAGCGCCAGTTTTATCAACGCCTCCCAACACTAGAGCAGCACTAATGTGTCCTTGATAACGGAACAGCATTTGTTTGAGTAGCGTATTTGCTGCTACAATAGGCACTTGACGTCCCGTATTGAGACGATGAAGTTCCAACTGAGACGATATCATGTCAGTGGTCATTTCAGTATCTGCAGCAGTGCCAGCGCCACAGCAACTAAAATTTAAAAATCGAAATTATTATGGCATATATTAAAATCTTAGTGCTTTGTTTAAACCTGCTTTTTTCAAAATTTACTAAAATTAACACTTGTTCCCCTCAATTTGTGTGTAATTTATTATTTTCTTCATTTATTCACTCAATAAATTCTCAATTCAAATTAATTTATTTAATTGAAATTGGGTGAAACTTTTATTTTAAGACCATGAGGTTTCGGATATTATTTCCAACAAGCGTCAACAATCTCTTAAACTTGAATACCTTTCTATTTTATTATATCATATTGGCAAGTTTTGCTCGGAATTAACGTAACGTAAATAAGTTTGATCCAAGTTAAAAAAAAGGCTTCGAAGCTTCAGTTAATTTAAAGTTTAGTTTTAGATAAAATTCAATGTTTCAAACTCTTTAAGACAAAAAAACTAAGGTTTTAAACATGATTTAACTATCTAATAAATCATGGTTTTAAATAATTACAAAAGAAGGATTTGAATCAGACTAAGTAAATAGCGGGTTTTGCTCCAAACCAATAATTTGAGGACACTATTTGATATTTTCCAGTTCAATAAACCACAGGACAAGAATTTAGAATTGAAAAAACACTCCTCATATGATAGCGAAAGTTCATATAGCTTAACGCATTACTTACTACATGTTTTTAGCCAAATAATGTATTTTTGCGCAATTTTTATCCGACACAATAGGACCCTCAGTGGCTCTGGTGTCAGCGCCCAATATAACGCCATCCTTGAAGATGATGCCCGCAATTGTTGTACCTGTTTTTACGGTCTTCGGTGGTTGGAATCCACCCTTTAGAAGCTCTGCATTTCTATAAATTAACAAAATAATTTAATTTTTAGCTCACATGAGGTTATGTGCGTTTAGCGGAGTCTCGACCGAAAATCATACGGCTTGTTCCACTTACCTTTTGCAGTTTTCGAAATTAAAGCCAGAACTGGGTATAGCACGCGCTAGTTCCAAAGTCATTTTTATTAAATTAAATGATTTAGTTTATAAGTAAATTGTAAAATGAATATGCACAAATTATTCACTTCGAGCCGCTCTGCTTGGAATGACAAACATAAAATTTCGTTTTCACCATACCAACAGCAACAAGATTAAGCTGTCAGATTTTACTGTCACACAGAACGGTGGTGAAAACTCATTAATTTGAATTAGCTTTGTTCACACATGTGCAAATCGAACAGAGCTATGTTTCTTAATTGTACCGTTTCCATTGTTTGTGTATGACAACGTTTACACGAGCAAATTCGGTCTGAGAAATTCTTGTCTATTCTCTTTTGTGAATTTGTTTTGCGTATACACACGGAAACTAGAATTTGTTTGTGCAAGAAAATTTCAAAGCAATTACTGCGTCAACCCGCCACAACAAACGTAAATTCAAAGCATAATATCAGCTAAAGAATAGAGCGAACGTGATCTCGCGTGTACGATAAATTCTGTGCACCACCCTTTCGTTTTTCCCTTCTTGCCTACAAACAGGAAACTTTCTTTCAAGAGTTTCCTCGTGTAAACGCTGTCTAAATGCAAATTTATTGTAAACGGTTGAAGTTTTCATTTACTCCAGTAGCGTCGATTCTGTAAGGCTTTGGACCCTCCTAGGATCTGATACCAGTTATACATCAATAAATAAATTCAATAAAACCATCTAATAGTTTTGGAACTATAGTTCGTGGATTTTGGTGAAGTGACACCACTGATTTACTCAGAGATACTTTTTATTTAAGAAATATTTTATGGCATTTATTATGCTAAAAATAGAAATGTAAATTAATTTGTTTTTGTTGTATAAATTAAACGTCACGAAAGGGCTCCTTATTATATCAAATTTTTCCTGCTATAAGCTTACCAATCATTCGAGTACGTTTTATATGCGAGGAAGGCAAAATCAACTAGGTATAAATTCATTTAATGATTTAATCAAAAAGTATATCAAGCTGCCTCTAATATATGATACGATGAAAACAAAGTCTTAAATAGCAACATCATGATTATTAAAATCTGAATTTGACACAGGGTTATTATTCAAGAACTAGTTATTTCAGTCTAAGCTAATAAATGAGAATCACTTTGGAACTGTATGTATTATGTTAGTATTATAGACTTTTACCATTAGTTTTAATTTTTTTTCTGCCTTGTCCTCTAGCCCTTAAAAATTATTATCTACGAACTTTTTATTGGAAAGTGGAAAGAAGTCGTTGGTTTTTTGGCTATTATTAGCTTAACAGCATCTCAGTTTGAGTAGATCGATTATATAATTTCGCTCTTTATATGTTAAGTACACAGTTGTAAAGAATAAAGTAGAATTTTTAATGTTAGATAATTCCCCACTTACATTTTGTAAAATAGCACTACTCTTTAACAACAAAGTTTTTTAAAAATTGGACAAACAAAATGGACTGGCAACTCGTTTACTATTAATTTGAGATGCACTGTGTTAAGTGTCACAACACATGCATGTCCGCTAATCAGCTGTTCAAGAATAGTCAAAGCAACTGTCAAAGTTTCCATAAAAATACCAATTTTCGCACTGAATTATTAAAAACTAAGTTATTAAATATAAAAAGTATTAAAACATAGCAGAAACTTATTTATAATGACAGCGATAACGAAACTGATACAAATGCCATGGAAAACAATGGGCGCGCTGCAAAAATTCACACAGATCCGTAAGTGGCTGTATGCTAACCAAAAAGTGAAAATTTAAATTTTTAATTCCACCAAATCTCAGGCTTCCAAACTAATGCGACGGCGATTGCTAAACGCAATGAACTTTTCGATAAAGAGCAGCGTCGTCAACGCGAAGCTATTGGACGCGTTGAAAAAATTGAAGTTCGTTACCTTGGCCTGCCGGAAGATGTGACGCTGATAATGAATCGCGGTATATCTACTCCTTTCAACTGTGCACAACACTTAACAGAGGGTCACTGCAAACGATCCGCCTTAGCACTAATTGATGGAAACTTGCCATGGGATATGCATCGGCCGTTGCAGGAATCCTGTACACTGCAATTACTTAACTTTACAATTGCAGATCCACATGTAGTTAATAAGTGAGTGAAGACTAAGTTTTTTATTTTTCATTCGAGTTTTTATAATGTTACTTGCTTAAGAGCTTTCTGGCGTACCTGCTCTTTTATGCTTGGAGCAGCATTGCAAAATTGTTTTAAAGATGAAGCCAAGCTACAGTTGCACAGCTTTCCGGGACCAAATGGTAAGTAAAACCTCAATCATAGTTTTAAATAAGCGTTAGGAACTAGTTAAACGAAAACATTCAATAAAGTTTTTTGATATAGTTTTCGATAAATTGTTCTATTAAATGTCAAATCAATAATAGCACGGTTAAAAGTTTAAAATCGAATAACTCGAAAATCTAGTTCTACAAAAATCAAATATGGAATCGGAAGATAAAACTTTTCGGCGCACCAGCTAACTTGTTTAATCTCAATAAAGTTTTTTTAAATTATTGAATTTTTTAATGTGTAACCTTAAAAGGTTTCCCAAATTCTAAATGTATATTTAAATTCTAGTAAAATCGGGCAGTTTTGTGCACGACATCGTACTGAGTTCACAACAATGGCAACCAACACCATCTGAATTACGCGCCATATCTGCAGAAATGGTTAAACTCGCTGCCAAGGACTTAAAAATCGAACGACTTGAAGTACAAGAAGACTTGGCATTGGAAATGTTTAAAGATTCACGCTATAAATGTGAACAGCTGCCCAGCATTTCACAACAATTTCAAGGGCGTGTAGCACTCTATCGAGTTGGTGAACATATTGATATATCACGTGGTCCGATGATAGCTTCGACAAGTTTTTTGGGCAAGTGCACTGTTGCGACGGCGATAAAAGTGGCCAATGAGGACGCACAAAATGCTTACTACAGAATACAAGGAGTTGCGCTTCCTACTGGTTTAATCTTAAATCATATTGCATGGAGCACGCTAGAGAATCGTGCCAAGAAAATGGTAAATTTTACATAATTTATTGAAAAAAATTTTATTAAACACTTTCTGTTCTATATTTAGAACCCTGCTCATCTGCCTAATGAACGATTCGAAGATCATGCTTTTTCGGGTAGCATCAATGATAAACAGCAAAAAATGGCATAGTTGTTTCAAAGCGAAATTTTATTAGTTTCAGACTAAACGCTAATTTAAGATAACACTATTTGTTGGTTAAAGTTGAAGTAAAAATATAAAATTTGTTTAAAAGTAAAAGGTGCCGATGTTCAAGCCACTAAAATATTTAATAATGTGCAGTTTAAATGATCAACATTATAAAGATAACTTATAATTTTCTATCCATTTGGTCACTGACTTTCTTATCGCAAGTTAAGTAGTCTACAGTTGATTGGTATTTGTTCATTGAACATCCTTCGGTGAGTAGTTTGAAAGACTTATTGATTTATACAATTGTTTACTCTGTCTACATTATTGATAAATGCATTTTCTGCTTAATCTTCCATAACACCGCAGTTGAGCGGCTTTATAAGTGAACGATAAGCAGTGATAACCTATGATTTGCTAATTATAGTGAATTTAAAAAGATGTTTTGAACCATGATTTCATAGATGATAAGAAATCTGTGGGGAAATGAACATATGCGGCATTCAACTGAATTTTTTTGAAAGCAGTCAGGTTGTATTACAAAATGTAACCCAATAACAAGAATACCAAACGAGCTGTAAACAAAGCTAAAAGTGTGTTCTTGGGTTTTTTTACGCTCGTCAAATGACTTTTTAGCTGATTCCGAAACTTGTTCCAATAATTTTATTTTTAGCTATGGAAAAATCTTATAACGCAGTCAAAAATCAGTCTCTCATTTCTTGTCTAAGCTATATTGCTTGAAATCCGAGCATAATTTTGCTTTATTATGCACATCATTTCAGGTGGATTAACCAGATCTTTAAAATTTATTAAAAATCAAATTCTTACTGAAAGCGGTGAACATCGAAATAATAATTGTATTGTGTAGAGCTAAGTCGTTTAGGGAGCACTTTCACTGCAGTCCTAATAGTTTAAAGGAAAGTGGTTAGAAAGTGGATTTGAATATAAATCTTTTCCAAAAGTATTCAAATATTTCAAAAGTCCCTTGCTTGAAGGCTATATTAGCTTAAGTTAAAAACTAGTTTTGATTTCGTTGGACCTTTGATATATACAGTCTTAAGATTGGGATAAATTAGAAAAATTAGAGGAAATATCTTAAATTGATCAATATTGTAGTCTATAGTTAGTAAAGAACACATTCATTTTATTTGTTCGTATTTATTTTATTCATTTTATAATTATAATGTACTATGTATTATAATTATCATGACGTAGACTTAAAAAAAAAAATTAAAGCTCTTTTAAGCGCTCTTTTAGTGCTGTTTATTGCATTTGCACATATGTTGCCATAGTCATAACACCACAATTATTTTCACGTGCTGCCATTAGAACATAACCATCATTACCCCAGTATGTTGACCAGGAATTCTTCACCAACCAATAATCCTCGCCGTTAATAGTACCATAGCCAACAGCCAAAACTGCATGATCTAACTCATCTGGACCATTCTTACAGGTTGGTTCATAGTAAACTCCGTGGGAATAAAAACTAAATGACTTCGGTGAGGCATCAATAGCAACAGAAATCGGTCCATGCTTCAATAAGGCGATTTTAAATGCATTCGAATCACCAGTGGTTACATTGACAAAACCTTTGATAGGTGCTACAAGTGTTAAATTCTGTACATGACAATAGCCATCTTGTCCTAAATATGGACCATATTCTTCTTCTGTTGGGACACCACCAACTTCCATCATCCATTGATATACACGGAAATCTTCCCCACCATCACAGCCATTGTTGCCATATTGCCAAGAACAATCAATAAGCGCTTGTTGTGAGAGACGCACTAGATTACCGCCGTTTTTCAGGAAATATGCACCTTCAATATGACCAATGGTACCGAAGGACCAACAGGAGCCACACACTGATTGATCTGTTATAAGAAAATAGAAAATTGAGGTAATTAGTGCTTACAACTATGTTAATTTAGGGTTGCCCTTTTTTTATTGTTTAAAATTTTAGTTAGCTTTTAATGCTTTTAAGTAAATCTGTGTAGGTATCGTTTTTTAGAATCGATTTCCTCAAAAATTTCAATTTCTGGGAGTACGTATTTGGAATTGACTTTTTCAATTCTATTGCAAAAGGATTGTTTCATTGTTGAATTCCATTCCAGAAATCAAAATTTGGAATTGAAAAGCTCAAAATGCACTCCAAGAAATCAGATTCGATATCGACTTTTCTAATTCCATGACAAAGATTTGATTGAATTCGAAGAATTGAAAAAGATGATTCCGAACTTCAATAGAGAAACTCGATTCCAAACACGAATTCCTTTGAATTCAATTAATTTTTTTTAAAGAAAATAAATAATTTTTTCATGGAATTAAAAACTCCCTGAAATAGAATTGAAAAGTATTGATTTCTACCCAGCTCTAGCTTTAAGCTCTCGTACTTTAATAAGTCAATAGTATTTACCTTTTACTGGTGTGACAGCTCCATATAAACGCCAATCATACTGCTCAGGCAGCTGATCACTTAGCTTTTCCACATCATAAGGGAATGGCTTGCCAGTGTTATAGCCACCTGAATATCTGTAACCTCGACGTGCACTCAATTCATCATCAGTTTTATCAGCCAAGTGATTTATTGCCAATTTATAGCTAAGTTTGGCACGATTCATAGAATGTATGTAACGTAGATTTTGTCTGAAGACATTTTTGCGGTATTCATGTTCATTTTGGGACTTATACGAAACGCCATGTTTACCTTTGAAACGATGGAACTCATGATTCAAATGGTGATCAACAGCTGGATGCACAAACTCTTGCATTGGATTGAAGGTAACATAGTGCCCAGTGCCAGGACCGGGAAAACCAATGCAGGGCATATCTGAAATATAAATTAATGAGGGGAGATTTCAGAGTATAAAGCTTAAACTGATCAATGGATTTCTTACTTTCATCGATTTCGAAGACTTCATTAGGTATGTCATCATGTTCGTAGCTATCGTAATCCAAATAATAATGATCGTAGTGTGAGCCCAGCAATGTGTTATAGCCACGCATTTCATAACGTACTGGTATGGGCATACGTGAAGATGGATATTTAGGTGATTTCTTATAACGCACCCATAGTGTGAAAACGTTTTTCTTCTGTCCAATAGTTTCTTCCAATTGAAATTTGTCACACGTAAAGCCCAAGAACGGTTCAGTGCCGATCAGAGAGAATTCTTTAGCATCAGGGAGGATAGCTTGTATGTTTACCTTATTATCGGCGGTACCATTCAATTGCAAACAAGTGACTTTGTTCATTGCTTCGTGATTGGATACTGGTGCCAATTTTAAGCTAGTACCATAGTCGCCGTCTCCTGCTAGTTGATATGTTTTCACCATTCCACCATAGTAATCGATACGTGAACGACGTGTGTTTTTGTCATACCATGCGTAAAATGGTTCAGCTATCTCCGCATACGGTATGTACAAGGTACCCTTGACAATATAGTTGGGATCCCATTTTGGGGGATTAGTGGCAAGCGCTGAATTAAAAAAACCAAATAAATTTTTTTATGTTATTGAAATTTCTTTACATTAAACAAAAGCATAATAAAATGGGTCAACGTTTTAATGTGAGTACAGGGGCGCTTCCGCGGTCGATGATCGTGTTCAAGCAAGAATCTGCTGAGGAAGAAAGGAATTTACTCACAGTGGCGGAGCAGCGACATAAAGTTGCATGATGCTAGCTAGATCTGTTCAAAAATTGTACTGCAAAAAAAGGAATTTTGTAATAGGTGCCTGCGTTTGAATAACTATCCCATTTATTCCTTAAATAAAATCTCGATAATTTCTAAAATCTATTGCGACCGTTTTCGTCGATTGTTTTTGGCGTAAATGAAAACTAAAAACGCTCTTAAAGGCCGTTCGGAACCCCCTGGTATCTTTTAAAATTAATTTTCGACACTTTCTCAATGATTGTTGAAATTACATTTTTTTCTAAAGATCGGGCATATACACTCCTAAAGAAGGTCGAGGCCTCTTGGTGTCTTCTAAAATCTACAGTCTGAAAGACAAAAATTAAAATTTTCAAAAAAATCGTCAATGGGTTGAATGATAATGCCTTTAGTGTAGCCAAACACTACGGGATTTCAGGATATTGAATATTTTCCTTTTAATGTATGTACATATGCACAAGGTCGGATCAATAAGTTCGTGACTTTTCTGATTTCCCTCGTAGTTATCTGAAATGCAATACTGCTGCCGTCAAGTACCATCGGTTAATAGACTACTGTGACATTTTGAGACTCTTCCGTCATTGACGGATCAGGTGTTCAAAGCATACAACCTCGTGAAAAAATGAAAAAAAGTGAATTTTGAGTGCTCCATAAAATATTATTTTTTGCGAAAAAAACCGTCACTCAAACCAAAGTGGTTTACTGAGTTTCGTTGTGGTCGCACAAGCACTAGCGACACTGAGCGTTCTGGACTGTCAATTGAGGTCAATACAACCGAAAATATCGAAAAATACACGATATGGTGTTGGGCGATCGGAGTGTGAAAGTGCGTAAGATTGATAGAAGCTATTGCTCTCAATTTTTCATAAACGTAGTCGTGAGACGGATGGTACCTCATCCGCCATATTCTCTGCACTTAGCCCCCAGTGACTATATTCTGTTTCCAAACCTAAAGAAATGGCTCGGTGAAAAGAGATTTAATTCCAACCATTGCTGAAAAATGGCTACTTTGAAGACCTCGAGAAATACTATTTTTTAAAAGGAATAAAAAAATTGAAAAAACGTTGGACTAAGTGTATTGAGCTAAGAGGAGACTAAGTTGTAAAATAAAAAGTTTTTTTTGTTAGAAAATCTGTGTATCATTTAAAAAGGCACGGTCTTTGCTTAAAACGCATTTTACTGGCAGAGAGATATCACATTGTCAGAATTGGTTCTATGAGAAACTTCAATGTTGAAACCAATTTTTAAGAAAATTATGGCTATAGCACGAGGCATCCGAATGAGAGCAACACTACTGTAAATTCTGTAATTTCCGACATTTTTGATTTCTAGAAAATCCAAAATATGTACATAAATAAGCTAGAAAGTCAGAATTGGTTAACCGGCATATTATGAGAAATATTTCGATTACACCAAAGTACTTGTACTCGACATTGGTGTAGATTACCTACAAATGAACTTTGCTAAAATTTCAAGGTTTTTCTTAGAGATTATGTTTTACAAAATATTGTAACTTTTTATACGTAAATATATACTTAAAATGGCGTTTAGCAAAATATTAATTTTTTTGTAAGACCGCTTACTTTTGTTGTGCCAGTTACTGTTTACGCTCTTCTGCCTATCCTCAGAAAGCACTTGACCAACTTGCTGTCATTGCTTTCACGGTTCTCTAAGTTGCCTAAAAATCAGATGTCTAAAATAATGAACTCACCTCTTATTCTAATCTCTTCATTTTTTGTTTTTTTTTTATTAAGTTATTGTTTTGTTTTTTTTGTAGATAATTTTATAAAAATAAAACAGATTAAATCGCAATATTCTTATTTCTAACAAACATTAACAGCTGCCTATAATTTTGTTCATCTAATATATAAAAATTCGATGATTTAAAAATTCCAATTACTTAATTTAATTTAATTACCTGTAGCTGCCAAGCCGCACAGCGCGATCAAAATCAGCGCAAATTTCATTTTAATACAGAAAATGAGCAAAGCTCAGAAAAATTATTCACAACGAATTAATTTGTTTGTTACACCTTTCTTTTTTTTAAATGCCGATATGTATACTATATGTGCAGTAAAACTTTTTTTGTTTAAACAAAAATAATTTTTAGCTTTGACTTAATAAAATTATGAACCTTTCCGCTCGCTAGATAGCTAGCTACTAAATTATAAAATTGTCATTTGGAAATCACGTAGAACTTTACAAGCGAGCAAAAAGTGGTGAGTTCAGTCATAATCAGTTCTTCAACCCCCTACACTTTAGCTTATGGGGCATATTAGCTTAGTACAAACTTTTGCAGCATGGTGACAGCATATCCAACGAAACGTATACAAATCTTTTCTTAGTTACAGAGCAATGTATCAAATCGGTTTGGATACAATGTAGGATATGTAGGCTCATTGTGAACTCTTGTGGTAATGCTGAAACTCAACTGAAAAAAATATTTTTATCAAATTCTTGATGTGCTTAATGCAATACGCTGTGTATTTATTCTACTGCAAATAATGTCGCCATCCTACAATAAGATGTCCCAATGTTTGGAACTATCGTCGTTTTTAATAAGTCGATATATTTACATATTGAACATACAGTGGGGAAATTAATTTGCATTAAAACTTAGTTTTACGGTATGCGAGTAATGTGTTTGAATTTCACATATCGCACTAGTAAAATTCTATGGAGTTCTGTGTGGCTTCCTTTTTAATAGTAAACTGTGTGAGTTTAATGCAGTGAAATATTTTACACAGTTTAATTTAAGGTCTCATATTTTACGTGGAATGCCACATATTTTATATTCTTGATAACTATTATGAGATGCTTTTTTTTGGGTAAAAGGTTGCTAGTTTTATTTAATTATAACAAAGTCTGTAATTAGCGACAAGATTCGACAAGACAACCCTATTCTATTCAACCTCTTCGAACTCAATCATTTGGCATATATTTCAAGCTGTTATCTCTATTAACAAAAATTGACCCAAACAACTTTTGGCAACCCATGTTTGGGACTAGATTCAATAATGCAATCTTATATGTTATACTTAGGCGCTTTGAGTTCTATCGTGTAGCAATTTGTGTACAATTTTCATTAAAATAACAAAATTGACCAAAACTCGGGCATTTTCGGGCATCGGGACGGGCTTTGGCAAGGCAGCCCTGGTTGATTAGTTTCACCAAAATTAATTTCTATCTCTCCCATACATCCAATCCTGTAATATTATACACTAGATTTTTCTACAGCGTGCTCTCCGCCTATTTAAATTAGGATTCATGAAAGATCGTTCTACTATGCTCCCTAACATCCGGCACGAAATATACGATTGTAACAATTTCTAAAGAGCTTAATTTCGTGCACAGATTTTTAATTCTCTCGAATTTCTTGTAAATGTTGTAGAAAATGTAGGTCACTTTGCAGTCGTATATGACCTAACCGCATGAGCCTTTGTTTTTTACGCTGTGTTTACATCTTTATTGACTTTGTTTATAAGCCAATAGATTGCTCTCTGGAAGGTTGAGTGTCTAGCCTGGCTGAGAATGAGTGTTTTAGGTATTTTATATACAAAGGTGGTATTTTGAGCGATTTAAGTGGCGGGAAACAGAGAAATAGCAATGTATTAAAGAGCTTATGTACTTACTCGTATTTTGGCCTTTGCTTTAGAATGTTTGTGTCAAAACAACGGTATGTGATAAAAATGTTGATGAAAACAAAAGAGCATTAACAGAGAGTTAACATTAAGTGGAAATTAGCACTAATTATGTAAATAAAATTGTTAAAAATGTTCAAACCATTCGACATTCTTTTAACATGAAGAAGTACAAATTTTTTGCATATTTTTTTAGAGAAACTTATTCTGCCGTCAAAATAATAACACCATGAGCGTGGTAAACATATCTCTTAAGCTTCGGGGACTAATCAAAAATTTTTTTTTAAATAAACAAGATGTAATATGCCAGACGCTCCCTATCTAAAGAAATCATTAAAAAAATATGTTTTCATAATTTTATGACACGATAATGCTCATAAATGCAAATATTAGACCCGTCAGAAAAATAGCACCGAGCAGATATTAAAAAATATAAAAAATTTTACTGAAAAGCTGTTAGTAGTTCTTGAATTATTTATTACTTTACACTAACTTTTACATTATATTAATAATTTATTACATTTTTCCTATTGACAGTGACTGTGATTACATTGAGTCCATCTGTTTTTAACACTTTTCTTCAGTGATCGCCTTCCACGAATGTTTAATGACAGCCTATATGTCAGTATTGTCTTTGCGGCTGACTGTCTGACATTCCTTTCTTAATGTCAGCCCACAAATCATCTATTGAATTCAAATCTGGTGACTGGGGTGGCCATTTTATCCCATTGACCTGACTGTCTTGGTTTTACCTTTTAGTCCTTTTCCCGGTATGCTTTGGATTGTTGTCTAGTTACAGGGTCCAAACTATCGGTAGCTTATCACCAGCATACGGCACCGTCACATCCTGCATGATATTCATATACTCATAAAATTTTACCCAAAAAAGTTGTGTTCATTTTTTCGTCATATCAATCGTATTTTAACATTTTGTAACATCTCTCAGTTTTACCAATATTTTCCATTTTAATCGAGTTTTTCGATATATTTCTACTTTTTTCTGCGGACTAAATGTTTTACGAAACTTTTCGACCGTTTTTTTATCATAGGATCAAAACGAAAAACTGAGCACAGGTCGGTCATCTGGAGCTTTAAAATATTATACTAAAACCAATTTTCACACAAATACAAAAAATGGTACGGCCAAACATCTGACAAAAAGTTGGCGAAATGAAATATAGTAGTAGCAAGTAGAACTGAAATGTGAAATGAGGAAAATTTAAATACAGTGGGTTTCGGTTTCCTTGAATATTATTTTATTGATGAGTAAATATTATATTATTTTCATAGTTGCGTTAATTTTTATAGACTAGACTTATATAAGCATCCTTAATAACAATTGTCTTTATAAAGATAAGTCTTACATTAAACGATTTACAAACATATGTACAATTGCAATATAAAACAAGATATTTTATTGGATAGCTAAATGTATAAATGTAAAATTGTGCTTTGGTACTAATATTTGTTCAATATGACACTTATTTTCAAAATGACACTTTATATGGCTTAAACTAGGTACGAGGGCAGTTTGATACGCACTTCGACTAATATAAATAAAACTTTCTTCTCCTCATAAATATTTTTCACATCAGAATTTTGTCTACTTCCATATATTTAAAAGAGTCTTTGAAAAATGTATTGACCGTCTTTGCACGGCGTGCAGCGAAAAAAATGATACAATTCGATGAACACCCCAGCAAAATCAATTTTATTGTTAAGAAAAAACAATTCATCGGGTGTTTTTATTTTATTTGGTAATTAATTATAGACGATATTCTTCTCCCACATGTAAAGTCTACAGATTAGATTTTTAAACAATTTCAAATATTTGTTGTTGGTCTTAAAAGCAGCAAATTTTATACAAAAATGTATTCAAATTTTTTTTTGTTCAACAGTTTAAGTAGAATGCGCATCTGGCTTTGTTTTAAATAATTTTCAAAAATTTTCTGAGGAAAATTCAGAGTCCGAGCTTTTCTAAAAACATTTTCAAAATTTAAGCCTACAAACATTTTCAATTATGTATGATATTAAAAATTGGTCAAAATTTTCTAATAAAGGTTAAAATATAAAATATTTCATATAACATTTTATGCCCTACAATCTTTACTGGAACAACAAGGCGTTAACCAGGGGTCCAAGAAATTAAAATATGTTTATTAGAGTGGGTCAAATTGTTCGGAGCGAAAGAACTTGACAAAGCGTCTAGAAGAAACGTAATCTGCGGTTAATTCTAAGTAAATTTGACCGTGATTTCATGGGTCTAAAATCAATATCAAGCCCACAATTTTTAACGAGAAGATTTTTATGTGACATTTTTATATAAAATAAAAACACTAAGGAAATACTGCTGTGTCATCTAAAAAGAAACTTCGTTGCCATTGGTCTTGTCAGCTTCCTGAATCTGTTCTAATCATTAAAAATTTTTATATTTGGCTACGTATTTTACCTAATTCCGAACGCATTTAATTCAAAAAAAAAAAAAAAATTAAATAAATTAGCTATGTTCAATTGCAAAAAAATTACGAAAGTCTTATGCTGAAAATGAATGAAACATTCTGAAATTTCTTGAGCTAAAGCGAAAATTTACCAGACATGAATTTTACCCGAGATATCAGGGGACAGAAATAAAAATAAAACCAATATATTTTGGAAGTCTATTGATTCAAATAAATATTTGGGCATCGTTGAAAAAAAATGTTTCAAATTTTAACAAAGTAAAGACTTAACATTAAAAAAATTTACAAGGACATTTTGATCTCAATCTAAGCTTTCTGATAAGCGAATTAGTGATAAATTAAATACCTTCTCTACGTCGTTTTATCTTGATCTTAACAATTTCTATAGAGTATTTTAAATTTTTTGTTAAGATTTGATTATTTTAAAGGTGTGCGTCAGCAATCAAACTCGCAGAGAGCTAAAATTGCTCGCTTATTGATCATGTCACTACATAACTAGTCACTTACTAGCGTCGTGAAAGTGAGCAAAAAGTTAATTTTGCGATTTTTGCTTAGATTGCGTATGAAAACTTTGTGTGACAGCCCCATAGAACTTGACACTTCCTACAACTTTTTAGATCTTTGACATGCTATAATTCATAAGTGACTCAACCTTCAAAATATCATCGTACGAAAAAAAAAATTAAGAGAAATAAAACCTCTATGAGGTTGCCTTGAAAGGCTTTCATGTGCAATTAGCCATTTTAGAAATAGTTTCCAAAATTTACTTTTTCCCAATTATGAGTATATGAACTAATAACTGATAAGCGATCAGTTGCATAGTGACAATATCAATGAGTGCTTAATAAAACATGACATTGAACTCGTTTGTAGCATTTAAGGTTCGCAAACTTTTAACGTGTTTGTTGGCAGCAACCTCTTCGAATTGGAAAAACTTGACCAAAAGCTTAAAGTGCTCTATTAAAATGTAAAAAAAATATTACATAAGTTACAGTTTTTGCCACGAAACAACAATTTCATCACAGTTTTAATAAGAAATACTGCTATGTTAACTTTGAAAATATATTTAAGAATAGAAAGTGTTGTGGTTACGGTCTGAAATTTATACAGAAGGTAAATAATTTATTACGAATTATCATATGAAAAAATAAAGAAAATCGTTATTCCAAGATATTTGTCTGAGTTTGGATGAACTTTGCGAATTTTCAGTTGTTAATATATGTATCTCTAGAACTAAGATTCATAGGATAAGATTGTAACACATGTTCTTTAGCCTTGTCTTATGTAAGGACTTTGCAAAAATTTTAAACAAGTTTAACTCGTTCCAGTTACTGTTTAAAAGCTTTACAATTGCCAGATTACCATTTTCAAAATCTATTAGCTAATTTAGTGGTCGATGGGGCATATGAACTTTGAAGCATTAGTTTTAATTACATACATACAATAACAATATTATTCTTTAATTACTTTACAACTATGATGTCTTTTAATTTACATAACATTTTGCTAAATCTAATATCACATCAAAATATATATAAAATATATAACAACAGATTTTCCACTAACGGTTCATTAGCGGTTGATTGGGTTATGAAGATTTTAAAAGGCACGTTGACAGGTGCAATTGAAATACTACAATATACTATGAGTATAAGATAAGCAACTAAAACTAATTTGGCACCAAGAATTCACTTGATTGTTTTTTGTTGTATAACAAAAATCTTAAAACAAAACTACAAACTTCTAAGGGTTCAGTAAATTGAGCAGTAGAAAATCGAAAATGGATTTTTCATTGTCGCTATCCATTCCTTACAAACTTCTCTAACTTTACTGAACCCAGTAACTTTTTACAAATTCAAACTACAACCTGCAACAAAAACTCACTACATTCAGCAATATTATTGACAGCAACAGCAACTCCATTCCTAAAGAAGACTTCAATATCGACCTACAGCCACTTTCCACAGTGGGTTCTATCATATGCGCCATTGTCAGTCCAGAAAGCACCAAATTTGTTGTAATACGATGACCCTGCGCCTCAATTAAATTAGCAATTTTCTCTGCCTCTCGTGTACAGGCTTCGATACCGATGCGTGTTGGCGCTGCATCACCGGTACGTGGCACTATAGCTACGAAAATTCCAACTTCCATGGTAAGGAAACCAGTCAGTTGACATTCAGCGATCTGCACAAGCGCCTCCAACTCACTGAGCACGCTATGCAACGTTAGCAGCTGTTTATTTTTGCCCCGTAACGCATAGAGTGCGCGATCAATTTGTTTGCGCGAGTAAATGACACGAAAAGCACCACCTGCGCATATAGGACAGCACGCACCAGGCGGTACTATAGTCTTGCAATAAGCTGAAGGTGGATTAGGACACTTGACAGTGCGACAGCGACGTCCCATATCATGTACGAGTAGTCCCACCTCACGGCAACGACCACGATAATCTACCAAAGCATAATCAGCCCAGGCGGCGCATTCATGTCGATAGCTGTTTCCATTGTTGCCACAAACGGGACCTTTCCAGGAGCAAGCGCTATAGCACGGACCCCAGTGCGCAAGTTGCGCTTTTGCGTTTAGTAAGTCACAAGCTGAAGCAAAAGTAATGCCCTTGCTGTCACAAACTGGCTGTTGAGAGCGCGTGCAGTGCGTTGTTTGATTAACTGTGGAGAGTAAAAAGAGGAAATGTCTTCATTGGATGTTAAGTGTGAAAAAGTGGGTACCTACCACATTGGTACTGCAGGCAGGGACGGTGCATTGTTGACAGACAAATTTGTCGTTGTTCTAGACACTGCATTCCCGGTGAACAGCTATAGGCCCCTTCGCGGCAGGCACTCGCAGTCAGGCAGGCACCATATTGAATTTCATTATCTTGCAGTCCTAAACATTTGGCAATGCATGCAGAGTGATATGTATTGCCATTGCGTCCACATACCGGGACATAGTGAGTCGCGCAGTTGCATGGCAGACTAGTGTAGGAGTCATCCGAAATACCTGCAAACATTAATTATTCCCTATTTACATAATTCCTCATTCCAACTTACCCGGAAATTTGCATTGCTTTTTCGTGCACGTTATCTCTTCGGCAAAGCAGCTACAAAGATTACATTCCAAATAGAATGAGGTGCCATGCCTAAAGCTACGACCACCTGGCAGCTTGCAGTTATCATAGGAAAAGCTCGGCAAAGGTTGACAATATTCGATACGTCCATGTTCACTGCAACGGCATACTTTAAAACCACCACGATGTTGCGTCGAAACAGGAATACGCACATAGGCACCAAAGGGAACTAAATAGGCAGAAGTTTCTCCCAAACTGCAGCCCGGCACGCAAATGTAACCGCTACTCTCATTACGGCGTGAGAGACAAACCTCACTTGCATTGCAGGGGTGGCCCTTGCATGGTGCGGTAATACGCTGATGACCACCAGTCTCACGCGGTACATCACTGGCTTCCAAAAATGGCAACAGCGAAACGCACGGTATGTCGTCACCCTCCGGATGAAGACGCGAACAAATCGATGCTGCATTTACCGAAGTGCTGAGACGCGTCCAATCCATACATTCGTTTAAAATATCATAGCAATCCTCGCGGCAAATGTGATTATAGTGCGCAACACGTGTGCACGGTCTTAATTGTACCGCGCAGGCAATCGCTTGCCATTTCTCGGGCGCACAGCGTGTCATATTCTTGATGGGCAACTGCAGGCCGGGTAAGCTAACAAAACCACGTTGCTGCCACATTTTAAGATCAGAACGTGCTGCAACATCCGCCTGTGTATTGCAACTACGAAAGAGTTCCGTTGGGCGATTGTTGAAATTAGTGCAGAAACTGAGACCATCACAACCCAACTCACAGGATTCATCAACATCGTCGATGCATTGGCGCAAAGCCAACTCATTTGGCTGCGTAAGACATTGCAGCTGAAAGTCAGAGAACGTCTCTGTCCAGTCTGTGGAATAGGTTTGTGTACACAGGCGTCGACATTTAGATATTAACGCCTTTTGACAGCAGTGCAACTTTGCCGAATCGATGCCAATCTCATTGATTTGTGATACCTCATTTTTGCTGCTCGATGCTGCTGCTGCAGGCACAAACATCTTCCGTTCTGCGGTAAAAAAGCATTGCCAGAGCGGTAAGTGCGGTAGCGGCGTGCCACAACCGCCTGCTTCAAGTTCACCAATAATGATGTCACTGCTTTCCGTTGTGTTCAAAAGGGTGCGACAGGTATTGCGGCATACTTCCAATGTAGCAAACTCACAACAGGGTAAATCTACGAAAAAAAACCAAAAACTGAGGTTAAAATTTATCAATTAACCTTTTCAATGCGACGCCATATGAGCGGACTTCAAAGATCTTGCTGACTACTTACATTTGTGTGAATTTGCCACTGGCGTCAAGTCAGTTACATTGCGCACACATTGAATAACATCGGAGTTTTTCTCACCACACAGCTCGTGAAGGCGTCTGCCGTTGCTACGTTTGTGCAGCGTGTGCGGCTTGAAGATGTCGCGACAAGTCTGCAAAGCGGAAAAAAATATAAAAATTAATTCAAACATTTCCGAAGCGCTCAAGTCGTTTCGTTGCATTGCCTAAGTTAACACCCAGTAATAAATCATCGAATGAAAATCAAATTGTCCAATGACGCTTATAATTAGCACCTCCCACTTGCATTTATTGCCCATGCAGCGTAATATGCCAAACACCCAGCAATTTGCTTCATACTCTTACAATCCAATTCGTTTCAACTCACCTGCAGACATTCCGATGTGCGTGCATTGCTGCAGCAACGATCACCCGCCTCTTGTCTTTCGAAACAAGCGAACATGTGTTGCTCATCACTTTGTCGGCATGCATCGATCAATTCATCCGTTGATGTGGATGTCGCACATGCATTACGACACAACGGTGACAAACCTAATGTACAACAGCGGCGACCCCACCATTGAGAACCGCGTGCCACTGCTAAATGGGGGAATAGAAAAAGTATTTGTTAGAATTTGTAGTGTTCAGCTCCAATTGATGTTTTATGGATTTTTAATTAATTGCACTTGGTGTGGGTAGTGTGAAAACTTGAAAGTATTCTTAATGGGTGCTGGATTTTAATCTGGATCACGTGCTATAACTTGACTTGTGATTAGTTTTCATTGATCTCAATTAAAGTGGAGAATTCATTCAAAATGTTTAAGACGGCCTTAGAAATTGGGGTCATCAAGTGTATTTATGCAATAATGAAAAGGGAGCACATAAGTTTTTTCTAAATTATTTCTTTACAGCGTGTTGGATATCAAGTTTTCCCTTAAATTTTTTTTTTAACTTTTAAAGTAACACTTTATGAACTTTAAGGATCGATAATATCGTTAGATCTGTAAAATGTGGCAAATTATTACGGTCACTTCAATCAAAGAGTAGTCTGATATTTGCGATAAATTAGTAAGTTAGTATGAGTAATTATGTCTGATAAATGAGTCAGTAATTGGAAACATCACTCCAATCAATTAGATCAGAAGGTGTTGTGTTCTTCAGTGATAATCAAGTAGCTATAAAGCCCTTCCTCGCAAGCTCTTAGGTAATTATTGTTGGCAAATGCAACTCTTTTCGCTATTTTGGAAAATAATAATGAGGCTATGAACTTTTTCTAGCCTTGAGATCGAAGCAAGCGAATGTAATTCGTCATACTTTACTCAGGACGCTTTTATTCTAATCACATTAAATGATATTGGGAAGCGTAAAGGCTTCCTCTGGCGAGGGGAATACATGCATGTATATATATTTTTTATTCAACTCGAAATATGTGTTGTAAATAGATATTAAACTGCAAATACATCAAAAACAGTCTATTTGAAGAGAGAGTGTTGAATTAGTAAAATAATTATGCCATTAAGTCAGATCAGTGAAAGATTTTCTATCAGACGTAAACTTCTTCTCTATAACTCTAAGTTTTTCTTTTTCCAAAAAACCATTCGCATTCCGTTGTGACAAATTGATTCCTCCTTGTACTGCAATAATACTCATCAATCTTGGTAAACACTTAAGAACACTTTGAAATGTCAACAACTCTGAGGGGAATATACAGACGTATAAAAATAGTTCCCTCAAATGTTGCCACTTCAAACGCAACGAAACCACTTTGATCTGCTATTAAATTCCTTGAACGCCATTTGTGTGCGTCTGGCATGAAGTGTCAAAGACACACAGAGAGATAAAGCACACAAAGTAGGAATTTTCGCAAAATGCCTATCTACATATCTACCAGCCTGCCGCTAGCAGTAAAAGAAAGTTCTACAAATGCGTTAATCATTAGTCATATTAAATGCGCATCATCAATTGGATCGAAGCCAATGCATAGGGTTGATTGGATAGATGGAGTTTTTGATGGGGAACTATTACTGATGCGTGCTGAGCAAATCAAAAGTATTCAATTATAGGCTCTCCTCATCTTTTGTTGTTATGTTGCATGCAGTTTGTGAATTATTGCAATTAAATTGAAAACTAAGTGATAATTTATTAGTGAATCCTTTTTAGCTATAGAAAACGCGCCAGAGAATTATCAAGATTTAAAATAATTTTGATGTGCTATATATCTGCTAAGATCGGTTTTTTGGAACATATTTCACTCAAACACAGGGAAAACCATAATAAACAAATTATATATTTATTGTCGGCGAAATAAATATTTGATATGAGTCAACATTTGGGTGTGTCATTTTTGAGTAACTTTTTATTTTCAACTAAAAGACAGGCTAAAAATTTTCAGAAAGGTGAAAAAAGAAGCCTCTAAAAATTTGAGCTCTTAGTATTAGCATTAAGAGGCGGCTGTTCCTAACTTTCCATTTTCCATATAAATAACATGGAAAACAATTTTTTTTTTTATTATTTTTGTAGCTTGACATGAGAGCATTGTCCAAATGAACTGAAAGATTATTTTAGTAGGAAATTGAACACTCGTGCATTTGATGGAAGAAATATTTTATTTCCGTAAACGTATACATTTATTAATATCGATTTGTGCCAAAAGATGACAACCAAAAACGAAATTTTAGAATATCGATTCTTAAATAAATCGATATACCAAATATCGTCACATCTCTATGAATGTCATTGGCTACCAAAATCTGTTAATAGTTAATAAATATCAGCCAAATACATTTATTTGTAGGAAACAAATGTATTTTTTTTTTTAAAGTAAATTATTCTAAAATCTCAATTCACGACCTTATTTCTTCTAAGTTTATTTTCTCTTCTAAAAAATCGCTTACTTACCTTCCAGCGTATGATTCATGCAACTCCAAAATTCCAATTGCATTGATGGGCAATATTTCTTCAACTCCATGCGAAAGCTGCGTTCATTTGCATCTGCAGCGGCCAGTTGCACCAGATATAACTGCAATAGAAGCGTAGAAAGAGAGAGCAGATGTTGTTAAATTTATAGAGACATAGAAAAATGGGCGATTTCAATAAATAAGCATTTATGACACTTTCATACAAAAATAATAAAACCAAAAAAAGTCCAAATAAATTAATGACAGCTCAGAGTTGCAAACATAATTCATGTGATTTCGTTCGCGTTTATCGTGATGCGAATAAGGCAAACTGCAAGCAGCTTTCAACGCATGCGTGAATCCAGTCGATTTGCAATTGAACAAGTTTGTAATTAAAGCAGTACAACAACAACAACAACAACAACGACGACGGCAACAACACTTGAAATATGTAATAAATTGTAAATTTATGAAGAAACCTTGGGGTGTGTTTGGCTACAACGAGAAAAAAAGTCAATTACAACAAGAACAAAACTAAAAATAAATAGACCAAGTGCATAAATCAATGCAGCATGAATTCATTTTTTCTTGTTGCGTGTGCTAGTCTTTGGGTTATGCCACCAAAAACAAACTAATTGTGTCTCTCACGTATAACCTATGCAAAAAGTCTATTAGCAAATGAGTATCATTTAGTATCTCTTTTTTTTAATAAAACGTCTAAAATTTAGACCTTTGAGGTGTCATATCACAACTTCTATTGACATAATATACCCATCAAAAATTCAGCTCTCATGAAAAATTCACTTCATGGTACTTTTGCTACAATGTCCAAATCTTCTAAGATTCTATTTCCAAGTTAGCGATGACGTTTCCTTTGATTTGCTGAGAATTTGCAGAGCAAATACTACACTCATTCTAAATCTTCCTCATATTTGCAGCTCTTACATTTTACACGGTGGAGCAAAGCGAGCTCTACAGCTAATGTGACGATGGGCTTATTAGTGCCTTCGTTCTTTTCCATCTCAAGTTAGCCATGGTGATTTGGAGAGCTAGACGTGAATACTATCCCTGATTGATTAGGTCCCTTCTTCAGTACTCTAGTTGTACATGGAATTTCAGTAGTACAGCGTTGTGTACATATTCATCATTTCACTTCTTCTCGGATCACGCCTGTAATTCCGTATACTTCTTCACACATAAGTTTGTACAGTAAAAAATCTATAGAAAAAAGTCACTCTCTGGGGAACCTGTAATTTTGCTCGCTAACATATGCTCCAGTATCTCTGATTCTTTCAGAGCAAAATCTTGGGTTCGTTTTATAATGGCTTGAAAAGAAGGTTCAAGTTTCCTGAATCATTTTTTAAGAACAACATAGTTTGGTTAAATATATAAGTATGGACATCATTCTCTATCATTGAACTCTTTAAGCACCAAAATAGTGTTGAATGCTACACCTTTGTCTATATTTATTACAAGGGTATATCAAATTGACTTTTGACAATGAAATGTAGCAACGTTTGTTCAGGCTAGAAGTGCATTTCAAAAGGCTGATAGCTACAGGATCGGTAAAACTTGAGTCAACACTAAAAGCGGGATAAAATGCAGAGTGCGATGGAAAGATTTTAGAGTAAGAAATGTTCCTCTTAACATAAATTTTACCAGCGCCGTATTAAAACTTTTGTAGGGCTAAGGACTGGAAAGGGGCTTCTTATAACCAATCGTAACAGAAAGGTCATTCATTCATAAAATATAAAGGTTTTCTTCACTGAATGTTACAAAATCGTAATGACCAAAACACAAAAGGTGCTCCGGATTTGTTTACCACAAAATATCCACATAACCTCTTGATATTTAGGAGACTCTTTTAACTCGGAGTCAAGGCAGTGACCCTAGCAAATACTTTACTCCAGCGCTGGTTTGGGGCCCCTTTGATATTGGGACCCGGGGCTTGAGCCCTACCTTAATTCAATGCGCTGAATTTAACATTTCAAATGATTAACCTTTGTTTTAATATGCACATATAAGTATACTGTGCAGCGCAGCTGACAACTTTTGAGCGGTTAAAATATAAAATGGCGCCCTTTACACTGAAACCTTAAATTTCTTTCTCAATTAAACTGCGAAAAACCCCGAGGAATGCGAGTACACTTTAACCTAAATTTTCAAGATCAGATGATAGAGACATCATAGTCCAAATTATTTGTCTTTATGTAACAGCTCATCAGTTTTTACATGCTGCTTAAGGCATCCCCCTTCAATCAAGAGTTTTTTGGAAAAAAAAAAAAATTAAAATAGTTTTGCGTGCGCCTTGACTCAGATATAGTAAAATTGTCCATAGTTATTATTATTATTAGAAAGAGAGAAAGGTTTCGTGAAGTGAAACATAGTAGAACTACACTCCAGACAGTTGGTTAATACAGTGAGTAATTTTAGCGATACCACTTCTCCGAAGCTTAACAAAGTCGCAATCGTCATTGAAGTTTTGAAATCATCGAAGGAATTGTAAAGCCGTCTATGATTTTTCCTGCATCCGCTACTGGCGCTAGTTACTTTTACCAGTAACTTGACAAAGCTACAAAATACTTTGTACACTACAAAATGCAGCGAATTAAATTTACATTTTGATTCACCTTCGGACTTATGTACATTGGGTTAGCAGTTATTTATGGAATTTCTTGTTACTGTTGCGTGTTTTTTTTTTGCTGCATGTTAAAATCTTTGAAATATCAACCTTTTTTAAAACAAATATTATAATTTTTTAACCAAAAAATACTCTTATCTAGTGGTTAATCTACTACTGTAAAATTGTAACACATTGCTACTATTGCAATAATTCGCTACTAAGTACAACTACTTTTAAATTGCCGCTGCGAGATTTTTGCAAGTGGTCATGTCTTTCACATTGGGTGGTCTACGCTTTTCGCACATATCCACTTTATTTGCATTTTTGTAGCAATTAAAACACAGGGGTTTTTCATCGCGAAAAAATTGCAGCCGTTCACTGTGGGCTACCACATTTGTTTTTTTTTTGTTCCAGCCAACAACACATTTGTCATTTTTGACAATCAATCTTTACGTTGTTTATGACAGCTGGTGTAGGCACAGCATCAACATGTGAAAAATTGATTTTGCAAGATTAATTTGTACGGTGCAATTTTAATTAAAATTTTAATGCATTTTTGTAAAAGTATTTATGCTTTTTTGGCTCTTAATACAAAATAAATACTAAGATGCTTACGCCAAGATGTTTACTACTAAGCTATAACTATATAGTGATTAACCTAGACACAAGCTTTTTGTAATTCATAAGCAACTTGTAAACAGCTTTTATGCTCTTGAGCATGTCTCTTATCTATATTTGGATAATTATGGTCTTGAAAAATCGAACATTTTTGATTGCACTAGTTTACAAAATGATTTTTTTTTTGTCCCATTAATGAGAGCTTACTTTTCTTATGTACTTTTTCCTGTTGAATTCAGAAATGAAAATGAAATTTTTTTGAATGGTACAGCTTTCGAGACATTGTGATTTTTTCTACCTATTACCATTTGGCTTAATTGATCAAACTTATTCTTCAAATGAACTGCAATTCACGCACTTAAAAAAATGTAAAATAAGAAAAAACACGTTACCACACAGATACCACCTACTCCTCATTTTTCGCTACTCTACGACAATTTACTGCCAAAACCATAAAACTTCAAGTGTCACCATGATGAGGATAAGGGCCCGCCTATAAAACATAATCAACAGCTTAACGAGCAGAACAGTGTACTTAAAAAAAGATAAAAGTAGTAAAAGAGCGCAAAAAAAAGTAGTTATAAAAAATGGCATTACAACAAAAATCAAAAAAAAAAGAAAAAAATAATAATCGTTAAAAAATTGTTGTTTTATAATGTCATTTATTACTTTTGCGCCATAAGCGTGTGACAATATCATTTTTGTTTTGGGCCTTTATTTTGCTCCCTTTTTACTACATTTTTTACTACTATATTTATTTTGATTTTAGTACAATTTTTCATATTAAAATTAAGAAATAAGGAAATACAGCAGAATTAAACTGAGTACAAAATTTTTATAGCTAAGGGAACACACAGTCAGTCTGACAGAGGATCAGTTGTATTGCAGCATTAAAAAGAGGAGATCTATAACGTGTCTGCGCGGAGGTTGTGCCAAATATGTACGCTAGAGTGAGCCTCATTTTTCTAATTTTTGAACTTTAAGTATGTAATCCGCTATTTTGTGCATATACTTACTTAGATTACTTGTAAGTCCCACAATTTGAAGATATAATTTGTTCTAATACCTTAAAATTTTAAAATTTTGAGAAAAAATTCTGTACTACGAGTCAGAGACTCGAACAGTGTCACACCCGTAATTTCAAAATCTAAAACCTCGAGAGCGGCTTATGCGTGCCATTTTTTACTCCAAAGCACTCCTTTCTTGCCTAACTTGAAATATTTTTGATTCATTGTTGTTACGCAGGCGTGGAGCTTTCAATATTAACATTTTCCTTTGTAGTTTATATAGATATCTGAAGCAGACTATATGTACAAACTACACCACGCTAGTTTCATTCAATCGACGATTTTTCATTTTTTCCATATAGCTAAGGTTCACTCTAATTTACGTGGATGTTGCTGTTGTTCCAGTTGTTGTTGCTGCTCGCTGCTGTTGATGTTGGTGTTATGTTTGTTTTACTTGGCAATAATTTCCAATTTGGTTGTCGTTGGAGTTAAAATAAACACACGCATGTGTGCACGACATGTTGATCTTGGTCTTGTTGGGTTTTTTGTTGTAATTTTTTTTTTTTTTAATTTTTTAATATTGTTGCGAGGGCGCTGTAAGAACTCAATCACGATTTTTGTGTTTTTGGCAGAAATAAAAATTAAAAAAAAAATAATGATGAACAGCGAAGGACTAAAGAAGAGACTGCAAAATCAAAATAACAACAGCAACATGAGCAAAACCGTCAAGTGTTGGAACATTTAATGATGCTTACGGCTGTCAGTTTCATTAAGTCTAAGATTAAGGATCAAGATCAATGCGTAGATCTGTTTGCAATGTTGGATTGTTAACGACATGGTGTGAAAATGTTTTGTCTGTAAAATCTGAAATGTTATTTCTACGGATGAAGTCAGAAAACAAATTAAGAGAAAGTTTTACTAAAATAGTGCGCCAAAGTAAGTAAGTAAAGATTTATTGAGACTTTGTTAAAAAATTTGGTGTTACATTTTATCGTTTATATCATAGAGAACTTAGAACTATATGTATTATTCTAATCAGATTTTATGTATTCGCTATATGCTTGAGTTAAAGAGTAAAAGATTTATTTTTTATGACATTGAGATTAAATAGTGTTTGCTCCCGACACATAAATAATAATAATTTGAATCATATATAAATAGTTGAGTGCGATTATTAAGCTGTCTTTGCATCATTTCGGTATTTGACCGATTTTTACTAAAGCTACGTCGGTCTCCATCTTTAGGGAAAACATGGCTTCGCTGCAACAACAACGAAATTAAAATGACCTTACACCAAGGGTAGTGGCACCACCTGCAGACATTTGTTGGAGGTTGGGCAAGGAAACCTTTAACATGCCATGTCAACCTTATGAGCTCTGCTTCAAGTGCAGTAGATCAATTTCGCTGGGAAAATCTCTGAAGTGCTCTCAACTATTATATTGTACGTTACTTACGCACATAAACCAAAACTAACATTATTTTTAAAACCATAATTACCTTACTGCGACGAAAGTTCAAAGTGGTCTGAAGTAAATTTTGTGGCATTAGCCTACTTTCAGGACGATATCCCAGACTATTCCCAGTTAGGTTGGAGCAACTATTCATAGTTGCGATTAGGTTTGGTATCAATATCGGTGTTAGTTCAGATACTAGCAATCGAGTTGTAATCGTATTAATAATTGGAATATATCCAGGGAGCTAACCTTTTGACTAGAGCTATTTCAGAAGTGTTAGACATATATGAACGTTTTCAAAGATTTTTCAGGTTTTGAGGACAGATTTTTTATGTTTGCCTTAGATGGGGTTAAGGTATATCATATATTGTGGAGACCTAAAAAGTATGACTGTGCTGTTTACAATGAAATATTAAGTAATTTATTCACTAAATCATATCACTGGCATTAACAAGTCATCAGTAAAATTGTATTGTTGGTGACTAAAAAAAAATTTTAGTTTTTATAATTTTAAGGAAAAACAAATTAAAGAACATTTTATTTTGAGAATGCATTTTTAGGGAAGGCCTGGACACCAAAAATAGATCAAAGACTTTGCACTTCAGCAAGGCTTGTCCAAAGATCAAAAGGAAAAACAATATTACCCAAACTACGAGTACTCCTTAATACGAAATTTTTCTCTGAAAAACTTTAATGAATTGTATGCGAGTTATGGCCGTTTCCCATTTGAGAACCTACATTAAATAGCATTATGTCCTAGAGATAACATCGTGCATTGACCTCTGCGACTTCCTTTGTACGAGTCGATTTGAGATAATTAATTTCAGATGAATTTTTGGCATAACCTCGTCAGAGTGCTTAGCAAAACCTGAAACGATGCTGTTATTCAGGTCATAAGTTGCCGGCTTATTGGCATAGATCAGTGACTTAATTTAATTAAAGGGAAAAAAACATAAAACCGCACTATCTTCGTACCTAACTGATGTTGTCACCATTTCAAAAACCTATGTGAATTTAAAATTTATGTTTTGAAGAACTTAGAAAAATTTGAAACTTCAACGAAATGTCAATGATGTCAACTCAATTTATCAGCTGTCAAGGCTCAGACGAATTAAAATTAAAATCTGCGGTCACCAATTATGGCACAATTTCGTACTAAGCTGTAATGGTTATCTAGTTATTCTGTGCCAATAAACAAAAATGTCATACAAAATTGAATTCATTGCTGCCGTTCCATTTTCCAACCAAAGGTAAAAATTTATTGGCGCTAAAGAAATCAGCGACTTAATTTAAGGCGCTTAATGAAATCTGAGACACAACCAGATACATTCAACTGTCAACTTGAACACACAATTAATGCGATCAAATTTCCATATAGCAGTGCCACTTTATACATTTGACTATCGAACACCTGCAATTAATTTGCGCCCCTTGCACAGTGGATGGGTTTGTATGGAACGGTGGGTATAAACATTAAAAATAGCGTCAGAGTCTTGAAGATTGGTACTGACGTTTCTTATGACAAAATTTCTAAAATTTGTGAATATGAAAAAAATGTTATAGAAAATTTTTGGAGTACAAAGTCCAACCCAATATGTCGCTAAATCCAAAATAAATTTAAATCTTTTATAGTTTTTTTTTTTCATTCCCTAAAAATTCTGTGACAATTGCCGTAAAAAAATGTTCAATCCCTAGCATTTTCAATTTCTTCCTATTTATGGCCACGAAATTCCACTGTTTCTTGTGAAAAAAATGATTAATAAAAATACATTTTAGTTTTTAAAGTACGAATGCATACATGTTCGTATGTATGTATGTGTGTGCTAGTTTTACTCGTTTAGTAATTAAGAAACTTAAAGTGAAAACATAAATAAAATTCGATTTTTTATATTTTTTTTGCTCGATCACAAGCAGAGATCAAAGCAAAGTTAAATGCAATAATAAAAACATATGCCAAATAATGGCATTGGAAGTTAAAAACATAAAAAATTTAAAAATAAAATTCCAAAAAAAAATTGCAAATAAATCTTCCGAGTATTTTTTGGATAGTGCAGAAATGTTGTAGCTGAAAGCAACAGCATAGAAAAAATTAAGAAATAGAGGTAGAAAAAGGGAGTGTTCAGTGGAGCGGATTGAAAAATTTAATTTGTTTTGAAAACAAATGAGATACATATGTATATACTGGCGCCCAAATAATACTTAAGGCACCTAAAAAAATTAAGCAATTTGAAATTAATTTCCCAGTTGCATTCATAAAATATTGAGCTCAAAAAAACAAAATCGCAAAAAAAACGAAATGAAAAAACGACATAAAAAATCATGAATAATGGCCGAACATCAAATTTGGGTTATAATAAATTGTATTTATTTATGAATTTTAGCACTTGCACTAAGGCAAAATTAGGGTGGGGTGATAAAAAAAATTTATTATTGGGGAACTTACAATCTGGCGTCAGTAGTTAGTGAGGGTAAAACTTTTTTGCGTTTGGTCTATCATTCTGGTAAATATGTCTGACATCAATTTCCATTATTTATTAAAAAGCGTTTTACTTGGTTTAAAGCTTCAAGCTAAATAGCTAAGAAGTCTAATAGCTGTAGTAGCTAAACTCTATTATTATTATTATTATTGTTCAAGTTCATAATGTAGCAACAAAATATCAATGAAGCTTTTTTCTATTCGATATTTGTAAAAAATTGCATATCATGTGACATCTTCTTGACAAAACTATCAACATCAGACAAATTATCATCTGAAACGCCATCTTCAAAGTAGGCAATACTGCTTGCAATGCAACTAAACTAGTGCTTGATCCAGGTCTCTCTACATTTTTGTAATCTGATTGAGGAATGGTCTTCAGCTAATTTAATGAATTTACTTTTATGACTTCAATTGACTCAAAGCGCTTTCCTTGAAGCTGTAAATCTAGTTTCAAGGGCAAATACGAAGAACTCAGACGGAGCGATATCAAATCAACATATTGCTTGGTCGCTGACAGTCGTTGAATTTTTGGCTAAAAATATTTTCGCGGTGAAAATCCAGAATCTGGACATTTTCAGTAGATATTATCATTCAAGCGCTTCATGATGACTAAATAATACTCCCTATTTACCGATTATCCTGGAAAAAGTTAAGACTGCACCCAGTATGGTGGTCGAAGAGCGATAAATTCCGTATACTCTTTACACTGTATAGTAAGTAGTTGTTTTCTCAAAAGTTGTGGTCAAACTCTGAGAGGTACTTTTTCCTCATTTTGTTCACTCCATCATAATTTACATATAACAAACATGGCAAGATCCATGTGATCCAAACTAAATCGGACACCATTTTGTTTTTGAATCTCTAGTTTTTTAATAATTTGTGTTGTTTCCTTTGTACTGGTTGAGACTATCCTCCATAATATATGCTATTTTTTTTCCTCCGATACATTGGAACATGGCCAAATTTTTTACTTAAATCAAGCTGGGCATAATTTTTGAAAATCTAAGTTTTTGATTATGTGAAAGGTCTGCATTTCTTGCCACCATCGAACAATAGAAAACGATATTTACGATATTTTGTAAAATAAGAATCGAACTTGAGTCTTTTTTTTTAAGATAACGACACCCTATTTTTCATGGTCCAGTTTCTGTTCTACTCCACTTTGGGAATTTGTTACACTTTGAAGTTTAGTAAGTTGCCAGCGGGCAAGCGTTATTACATTTCCATTTTTAACATATGTATGTACATAGATACTCGTAGCAAGCAAGTGACATTTTGACAGACAGTGTTGCCATTGCGACACACAAATTGCATAAAGTAGCACAACGACAATTAATTTATGAGCGCTAAGCAAATAGACACAATAAAGTTTAAAGAAAAATCACAGAAACGCCTACGAAAAACGTTGCCTTCGTAGAAATTAAATTGAGGATATAAAGCTGCTCAGTGTGCTGCACATTTTGTGTTGGTTTTTCGTAAATATTTCTTAAACAACTTCAATTAACTTTTATAGTTATGTCTTTTTGACGTTTTTATGAGAAAGCTTAGCTTTTGTATTGGGACAGAGCTAATTCAGCTGTGTGGTTAAATGCAAAAATTCAATTAGCAATAATTTCTGTTTCTAATTAAGCGCACGGCATGCAACATTTTATGGTATGCAACATTTTTACAGTAGCACAGCAACAGTTACTTTTTATGAGACAAAGAAATAAAATTAGCCGGTATCCTTTAGGCCATTTGCTACAAAACCGAATTGATGTTCAACTAGTTTTCATATTTCCATTCAAATACTTTAAATGCGACGAACTTTTTGCTTCTGCAATCTTGAACAGTTTACTGCATTAAGTTATTAAGCATAAAATATTAATGCAGCATTTACTGCAACGACCTACCAAGTGTCGTCGCATAGCGTAGCGCATGCATTCGTTAGTTCAGTTATAACCTGATTTTGCCTGTTTTGTATGTATGTTGCGGTATGTTGGTCGCACCACCAACCAGGCGGTTAAACAGCAAACATAACTTGCTGCTGCTGCTGCTGTTGTTGTTGCTGTTGTGGTAATGAGAAAATTCTTATCTCGCCAAAGCAATTAGTTGTCTGTGGGCAATAATTAATAATTAGTTAAGATGTTTTGGCTACGGTTGACAAATGCGACAGAAAAATAAAAGAAAGTGGGCGGTTTGTAGCGCTTAATTGAGTTTTATGATTTTGCATTTTGTTGCATAAGTTGAGGTTATGGTAAGTATATTTATCCTTCAATTCAAGTTGCTAAAAGAGTGAATTGTTAAGGGAGAGTTGCCAATTTAATGCATTAAATAATAGGCTTCAAATTCTTGGTATGGTGAAATATCTTGGAAGGTTTGCTGCGGAGCTACGTTGGGAAAAAACGCACGGTGCGAAACTTTACAACGTGTCAGGATAGTGCATATCGATATTTGCTACTAGAAAAGATGTAAGATGGAATTCACCAACAATTGTTCTCGCCAAATTCTGAAAATTTAATGGCCAATGATCATTTCCCATATCGAATTGCATACCAGCTGCTGTCAAGATACGACTTATATTCAAATCACACCTAGAAAATGGAAATAGTTGTCAAAATCATCAACTCAAGTCTGCCAGAAAGTAGAATTCTTAGCAAAGAAGCGCGGCCAAAATCATCGTGAAAACAATCGCTAGAGCAGCAGATACGTTAATTGGGAAAATATTGAAAAGAATTGAAACCATTCGCTGCTGATCATGCACGTTGGAATAGTTTTATGGAGATCTCATGCTCCGTGAGGAAATAGAGACACAACCGAAGTCACTAGTCCAATAGGTACTATAAATCTTAGTACTTTGAAACTACTTAGTTAGTCATACCGCTATCAAAGCTTTGAATTCGGAAATTTTAAAATCAAACTAAGAGGTATATTGCAAAAGAAATATATACAGACTAGGGTGCGAGCTGATAAGTTACTTATAGATAGGCTACCTACTCACTTTGGACTGAGTGTGCGATCCGATATCCTAAGCCAAGCTCTAGATATTTTTCAAGTTTCCTTTGAATAGATAATACGAACAATTTGTTGAAACATCTTTAAAGTTTCTAGAGTAAGCTAGACATTGTCTAAGCTGTATTGAAAGATAAAGCATATGCACCATGCTTAGTCATGCTATTGCTCTTACAGAAAGTAGCGTGAATTCTCCTTAAGGTTTGATGCAGAGCATAATTAGGTAAATGGGCGACTTCTTTGATCACTTGGTAAAAGGGTATGCTAATTTTATAAATCGACAATGGAATAATGACCTCCCAATGCTTTTAGGTTTTAACGATTGCAAAAAGCTGTGCGTAAGAATTTCAATTTTCAAAAGAAATTTGAAGAAAAGGCGATTAAATTTTCACTTATAGCTATGGTCACTTTTTCGACTTAAAAACAAATAGCTTTTCTTCAGGTTCAGTCAATCTCCATATTAAATCACATCAAAATCGGTGTAGCGGTTCAGCCAAGACAGCATTTTTTCCCATTACAGTAAGCCGCGACCGTGAAGCCGGTGTTGGGCTTTTTGGAGGATATAAACCTTGTGTATTGGCTGAAGGCCGCCCACTTACCCTTACATACTATTATTTTGCTAGGCTAAACAGGCTCTGCCATATGATTTGGACCAGTCTATTGAGGAAATGCCAGTTATAGCACGTAATTTGAGCGATAATTTGCTAACTTTTTCTTATGAAATCACTACAAAAAAAAATTTCTCATGTTTACTTTTTTATTTATTATCTAGATAAGCTTGTTAACTTGTCAATAATTTTTATTGCATTAATATCAAAAGTATTAATAAGTGACATTAACATGTAAAAGCAGTTTCATTTAACTAACAACCTATTAGTTGTAATAAATATTCATTAGAAATAATTTATAAACATTTTTATTAAATAACATAATATTTAAATAAAGACAAGTGCTAATTACAAAAGTTATTTGCCAATATAAATGCAACAAATTGTGAAATAAACAAGTTTGCGTCTTAAGTCTTTCGTTTTAGGCGCCAGAGCAGGTTGCTGCTATTTTGAATTCGATAATAAGAAATTTTTCCAATAATAGCAATAAAAAATTAAATAAATTTTGCAAAATTAAAATTATTTTGTAGGTTTTTTTTTTAAATATCTTCAATAAACGTACTGTTGCGTTAATTTAAAGATCTTTGCCTCAAAAACTACGCCTCAAGTCATAATCTTTGTTAAACTACAATAGCAGCCACGCTTATGGACAGAAATCCATCGTATGTATCGAAACATAAAAAAATATTTTTATTTTTTGCTGCGATGCAGCATCCGGCTACAGCTGATCGCCTGCTGTGCAACACGCTACGCTGTGGCAATGTCAATGTCAGCTAAAGTAAATGAAAAAGAGTTCTGATGTTGCTGCTGGCTGTATGGCTGGCAACCTGCGCGAATGTTGCAAATTGAAAAATTACTACAATACAAGAAGACGCTGAGTATTGAAAGAAGCTCAGGCTTGTTAATTGCTTTCAACTTGAATTGAGCACAGCAACGATTTGAAAAGAATGGGTCCTTAAGTGGGTGTCATGCAGTTGTAACTGTCACAGCTGTAGTTGAGTGAAGTTGGCATAAATGCTTAAGACGCTGATTAATTTGATGACTAAGAGCTGTTTAAGTTTTTAGTGGAATTTGTAATTGCGTATGTACATAAAAAGAGTTAATAAAAATCAATCAGTGTATGTTTTACTGAAGGACTTGCAACAAGATTCATAGCTTTATGAGCAGACATTTCATTTATTATTTTCTCATTTAATGCTGGACATAAAACGCTCGCTCTTTTATTCGTTGTTCGATGAACGAACAAATGCACACGCAGAACAACGAACATTGAGAAAGCATTTATGTACACATATGTTATTAAATTTAGTTTGGTGTTTGTTTCAAAATGGTCATGACCACTTTTCAGCCTACTAGTTTTGTGCGTGAAGTCTTCAATTTATAAATATTTATCTTTTAGAATTTCTAAACTATTTTCAGAAACAGATTATATTTAAATGCAAAATTTTTTAAAAACGTATTTCGGAACTTAAAAAATAAGACTTTCTGCACTGAATTTTTTCACATCAAAGTTTTTCCTACTATCTTCATTACATTTCAATTTGTCAATACGTATATCATTTAACATAAACCCTCACTTAATGTGTCCAATTGACAGTCTATTTGAGATAATTGTAATGTCACAAACAAGTTTGTTAAACCAACAAATGGCTGCAACAAACATTGATTTCTAATTTGCATTAAATTAGTCAAGGAGTTAGTTAAAACGTGGGTTGCACTACAACAAGAAATTTTTTGGTTCGTTAACAAAGTTGACGTAAAACAGCTGAAAAATCGTAGGATTTGGTTAAAGAAAATAAAGACATAGACTTACAAAGCAATTTAATAAACTTCCTTCAAGGTGTTGCCGAGCAACACCTTTTGTAAATTGCAAAATTTAAGACAAACCTTAATACAGATAAAAATTTGCGCAATACACACTATAAATTGTTGGTGAAAATATAATTAAATCATAGGAGAACACACTCCCCTTGCGACACTAGAGGGCGTTGCGTATATTAATTGTCCGCAAGCTTTGTTATCAGAAACCAACAATCAATATCAGACATGCAGTCTAATGTCGCTGGCTCAAAAAACATAGCACAAAAAGAGAGATCGTCACATGTGATGATCAAGTTGCGAATAAAGTGAAAGAAGTTGTTGCACTTCATCATCAGGCATCTCAGTAAAATGTGTGGGAGTTGAAACACAGACGACTGGAGTATGAATGCCCAAAGTGTCGCACTTCATTAGCAAGTTGTAACACAAAAGGGAAAACGAATTTGAGTGCGATCGACGATCGACCCCGTAGGAACGCTATTAAAACTGTAAGCAGACACACACACAACATCTTCTTTTGTTCTCGAGCTATTAAATAGTGCGCAGCTCATGCTGTGCCTCACAAAATTTATAGACTTGTCGTTCGTCCTCATCTTACATATGCACTCACACACACTTATATAAACGATTGATACTCTTTTGTACGATCATTGCTGTTGTATCGTATTTCATGCACAATATTTCACTTGTTTTTGATTGCCCAAAATTTATGTTTTAGTTTTTTGTTTTTGTTTTTGTGCTGTGCGTGTTAAAGTCTTCACATGATACTGGCATTAAAAGACACTAAAAAATTTTGTGTATGTAAAATGAAACCGCTTAATCGCTGAACCAAGATTATTTCGATCTGATAAAACCACAATGCAACCAAGGCAGATTACGGTGGCAACAAAGTGACAAAATGGGAAGTTGTTTCGAAAAGTATAAAGGGAATCACTTTTTCTTTTGGCAAAATTATGGGAACATCATAAAAACGTCTGGTTCAATTTAAGAATATTTAATGTGTGAAAATATATTGCCGAAATTTAGCAGCTGCTATCATTACTCTTATCTATCGTATAGGAATAATATGTACAAATCTTTATGACTGCGAAAATTTCATGAAATTCTAGAAGTAACGATAAAACAAATCAAAAATTGTTTGGAATAAAATTTTTTAATTTGTCTAAATTTCTGTTTTTGGCGAGAAAATCTTAAGCGATATGGTCAATATCCGTCGAAAAATATTGAAATATGTTGAATAGTTCATAAATTTTGAATTGGTGGAGCAAATGTTGAAGAGCTAGAAAATTATTGAAAGTTTCCAAAAATAATGAATAGGTCGCAATGTTTTGAAAAATCGGACAATGTGACCATCCACGAGAAAGCACACAAAGTTGTCAAAAATTAACTTTTAAAACATTTTGACAGATTTTTTTTAAGGCTAAAAGACTATGAATTATAAAAAAATTCGTTAATGCGTACTAGGTGGGGTGATTTGTTGAAATATTGAAAAATGCCAATATTAAATATTCTGTCAAATTTGCAAAGGAAAATATTGAAAACTAAGCCAGTGGTAGTGGTGTGAACCGAGACACCGCAAAAAAGAAGTTTAAATGCAGTAGTCAGAATAACTCATGATTGGTTAAGCCGAAATTAAAATTCCAAAAAGAATTCTTTATTACACAAGTTTATATTGGATCTGAACGAAAGTATTGCCTAAATATTAATTTTTGAATTCTTGGTAAAAGCGGAATCAAAAAATTCTGATTTTTGTCAAAAATTGGTCAAAAGACAAACGGAAAGTTGAATTAAAAAGTAAGTTGTTATTGAAAAGAAATTAAAAAACCGAATAGTTAGTATATATAAGAAGTGTGCAAAGTTAAGGCGATATCGGCCTGAAGCTTTTCGAGACATTTTGATTACCGACTTAAAAAAAGTTTTGAGAAAAACGCGATTAAAGTTTGATACATGAATAAAATAGGGAAGAAAAGACCGAATACCGAGAGATGCAAACGTCTTTAACTCAAAAATATTGCTACAAATGACTTCAAATTGACAATATTTGTTATAAGTTCTAGTATCAGAATTAAATTTAAACAAATCCGACCATTTCCCCCCTTAAATAATTCTCTCAGAAAAGCGTTTTGAAGTTTTAACTTGTATGGGAGGTACCACGCCCTTTATTAAAAATTCGACAACTTTTTTCTAAAGTTTGTTTGAGGTATTCCTAGTATTTGTGATGAATTTGGTTACACTACATCAAATAACTCTCTCAATATAGCGTTTCAAATGTTTAATGTATGTGGGGAGTAAGCGTGCCCGTGACCTAATTTCGCTCATTATTAAACCCAAGAGCGTGTGTACCAAATTCATTCACTAATCGTGATTTCCACAGACAAACGTAAAGCCAGACAAGCATTCTGACGGTCAGGCAGATGGTCATGTCTTATTCGACTCAGATGGTAACGTTTATCAAGAATATGTATTATTTCCTAAACCTACCACGCCCACTTCTATACGTAAAATTATGATGACAGAACGATTATACCGTGAATATAAGTTAAAAAAAAGTTCCAACATGTTAGAAAAGTCTTAAAATTTTAAAAAATTCAACAATATACCACGAGCATTGCGTGAGTGCCGTTGTAACTTCTTCGCCAATTTATTCCATCATAAATTTTATACCATACCCGCTCCTCACAAAGATGTTTTACATAAAAAAGAATAAAATAAATTAGAAAAACTTTGGTCTTAAAAACGGCTTCGAGATGTAGTTCATACAGTTGCTGGTTTCTTTAAAAAGTACAACACCTTTTGGATCACATTTTCCAATCGCTCTTTCTAGACATAACCTGCTCACATTTTCCGCAGTAGGTATTTGTATATGTATGTAGCTATATCAATTTTATTCAGTGTGCGTTCCACAAGTTTTTTAATATATAATTTGAAAATGCCTGCGACAAATCATACAAAGTTTGCTGTTTTGGTGTGAGGTGGTTGCCACACCCACTATT
Organism: Meiosimyza decipiens; assembly: GCA_963680825.1. Classification (NCBI taxonomy): domain Eukaryota; kingdom Metazoa; phylum Arthropoda; class Insecta; order Diptera; family Lauxaniidae; genus Meiosimyza; species Meiosimyza decipiens. The sequence continues at coordinate 45,513,256 of OY804258.1, forward strand.
AAAAATCTGTTGACTCATTCCCCAGACAACATTCTATCAGCATCCAATGCTGCATGTGAAATTTCATGCATGCGACTGCTAAATCATAGCCTTGACAGACTGTATATCGATTTGATATCCCTACCTCTCTAATTCCCTACAGCTAAGCTTCATTAGGTGCACACAGAATGATGCATCATAACTGCAGATGAATCTGACCGGCTTGCAAAAAGAAAATCAATTTGTTGCAAGTTAATTGCTTTTGCCCGTTTAATGTTGTTGATATTGTGTGCAACTATTACTGTTGTTGTGGTGTTATGTTGCTGTTATTATAGTTGCTGATAGTAAGGTGTTGTTGCTATTATTATCGTTGTTTGTAAAGCGTCAACCGAACGTGTTTTTATGCAAGTAATTCATATAATTTTTATCAGCTAATAACATACACTGTCGCATGCAACATTTGATGCTTCAACGCGAATGGTGTTGCTTTGTCTGTCAGATAAGAACGTGTTACTACCGACACTTTAGCAACTTAATTTGCATTTTTTAATGATGTTGCAGCCTTTTTTGTCAACAGCACAAAAAATTATCTATTTATCTTTGAGTCGAAGCAAAAATAATTAAATTTAGTTTTCAGTTTGAAAAAATTTTACATCTCTAATCTGTACAGTTTCTACTAGCTATGTTAAAAGTTTAAGTGGAGCACTTTGGTTTGAATATGAAATTTTTCTGCAGCTCATATTTTAAAAACAACTTCCTACAAATTTATAGTAAAATTTCACAGGAAATTATAAAATTTTATGTTTGTGATAGATAATAAGTTTTGTTTTTGATTTTATCAGAGAAACATAAAAATCATAAAATATTTTTCGATATTCAATGTTTTGCATATTAATGACAACGCTACGCAATATGAGTTTCTTTTTCATATTTTTATCCAATTCAATATCTAGCACTGGACGTCGCGTGTAGCTCTTAAAATTCCTGTCACTTCACAAAAAGAGCCACGCTTTTTTTTCATATCGTTTATGAAAATCTTTAAATATCTCTATATAACGACGGAAATAAATTCCAGGAAGAAACAGCGTCACCACCGCTGGCAATTGTTGCTGGTCTCGTCACCAGTTTGGTGGCATTCAGTGTAATAAATTCACTTTGGATTTTTATTTGCTGGCGACAGTTTCGTTGCGTTTGGTTGTGACTGCGTCGAACATGTTGCAGGTTGTGACAGCAATTGCTGTTTGTTGGCTCTTGGTTTTGTTTTTTCAGCGTAGCACTGCAGCATGTGTTAATGATAAGGGTAGCTGGCTGATGTTGTTGTGACAAGTGAATGAGATATTTATGAAATTCCATGAGTGTAATGGTAATGACAAATAACTGATATATTCGATCATAAATAATACTGCTTAGGAAGAACACACTATATTGCGGGAGGTAGTGTTGCATTTTTTTAACGTCATTTCCTTCCGCTCTAATCTTTTATGCAATTGATTGTTTAAGTATAGCTGATCATCGAAACATGCATCAGCCGCCAGAGTCGTGATGGTAGTGAGAGGCCGACGAAAAAAGTTTTGCTCAATAACTTGGAAAGTAAGCCATAAGTAGAAAAATGTTTATGATAAAGCCAATGTTGTAGAGGAGATAAGAGCACTCGATTTCATGCCCAAAAAATCTCCACACAACAAGATTTGTCCCATTTTCAATCGGCAGTGCTATTACTTGCTTTAACTTTGAAATTCATCTAAGTGTTTTCGTGAATTACTGCGCCTGAGCATTAAGCGCTTGAACACTCAACTGAGCAATATGCTCTACTATAAAACTATAAAAAGGATGCACTTACACGAGACTTGTGCGCACATATTTTTCTAGTTATTCCACCTTTACTATTGTACCCTAAAAAGTGATCGAAGTTAAAATAAACATAAATAGGAGCGCTACGCGAATGAAATCTTTGTTTCAAACCTAATTTCCCGGAACTTTCTATAGATGCTCTCAATTAAACGTAAATGCGATCTGCTTAGTAAGTTTAGTTTCCGTTACATTCTATTGATGCTCTCAATGAAATTTAAAAATTTTAAAAAAGGTTTAACTAAACTTGTGAATTATTGGGAACAGTAAATAAAGCAATAATTTTCAAACAATAAGAAGTGTGTTTTTGAGTATAACACAAAACAGCAGTTGAATCGATATGTACATGTAAGGGTCGTTTACTTTAAAACGATATCAGCCACCTAACTGACGGAATGTTCATATGCATAGTAGGCGTGACATCATTCACATAAACAAAAATTATTACATTTAACACATATTGTTTTTTTTTTTAGGAAGATAGCAACTAAATTTGTCATACTATAAGTACAACATAAGTTGTCAACTTTCAGCAACGAATCGAAAGCATACACACAAATTTTTACTCTATCTCTTGCATTCAACTAACTGTCACATAAATAACTGTTAAGCATTATACTCGTACTTACATTTTCACATGATGTACGACATGAACCGAAGACTTCCGCGCAACAAGTAATGATATCTGCAAAGAAAAAAATAAGAAGAAAGTCCTCCATAAATAAGCAAGCAATAACTACATAGAGATAAATAAGAAAAAATAAAAATGTTTCACATTATGCAAATATAATCTGTCATTTTGACATTTAATGCGCTCTCACGCACATATATACGAGCATAAATTGACGATAAACTTCGCAATAACAACATGAACTATTTTATAGCAGATGGTGAATGTAAATGCGTACTCTATAAATGCACAAGTAACTTCAAGTTAAATCGCAAAAAAATAAGAGTTTATTTCTCATTTTTTTTGTTTGATGTGATTAATATCGGATTTTTGTATGGAGTGTCTGGAGAAAGACACACAAGTCTACGAAGGAGGAGTAGAGCGTGTATCTTAGAAATGCTACATCATGCAAATGCTGCGCGTACAAGTGTCACTTAAGTAATGGCTCATGTTTGAGAAAAGCAAATAAACACAGCATAGGAATGACATGAAAAATCTGCCTGGTAATGGATTGTACTGAAACGATGCTATAAAGTTGGTCTGCTTGTCTGCGGCGCATGATTTTAGTGGGATTTATGACGTGTATGAGTAGTAGTAAGATCTGTACGAGTGCTATCTGCGCGTTACTAAATTAATTTGATGTCGTATGTACGAATTAATTCAGAATTTTTCAATTTAATTGGTTTTTCGAGGCTCTCATGGAGCATATGCTGATAAATTTTACATTTTTACGAACATAACGAATCAATATTAAATTTGTAATGAAAAGAATAACTTTGGAATTTAACATACAAATTACAGTTCAACTAAGTTATCAATGTTCTACGCTCGACCGCTGCTTATCGCATTGTTAACTTTGATGTTAAGCGTGAAGCGAAAATCATTCATTCGTAAGTTATGAAATGTTTACTTGTACTATGGTGAATGCAAATTCTCGGAAAATTTCAGTTTCTAAATGTGATAAGAATTTTAAGTAAAAATTTTAATAGCATTGTGTGAATAAGAAACGTATTGTTAAAATATTATACTACATGATAGTTAGGTTGTCACAACTGCAAGTAGAGTTTTTAATGTTCATATTAGTTAGAGTTACCATACGTCCACGAATTTGTCCTCGAATGCTTTTGTGTCCTTAAAAATCTATACATGTTCTTGTAGGCGGAGAGCCCGCTGTAGATAAGCTGAGAGTAAAAGATTACAGCAAAGGAAGGTGTAAAAATATGAAACCGGTAATGACATCTAGCGGTCGATAGCCGTATATGTATGAGCTTCCGAACCGCACCAAATGTCTTAATTGTTCATTCTGTCATCTGTCAACAATATTCAGTTCACAATTTGTCAAGTTTCATACAACAACGCATTTTTTCCGCTCGTAAAGATGTCGAATTTTGTGCCTGAAAACTCTTATTTGCGGGAAGCTTGTTGAAGCTTACGGCGAGCATGCTCTTGGTCGTACACAGTGCAATGAGTGGTTCAATAAATTTAAAAGTGTTGATTTTGATGTGATAAATAAGGAGCGCGGCCGGCCACCGAAAAAGTTTGAAGACACCGAATTGCAAACATTATTGGACGAAGATGATGGTCAAACGCAACAACAGCTCGCTGAATAACTTAATGTGACACAACAAATCGTTTCCTTGCGTTTGAAGGCCATGGGAAAGATTTTAAAGGTCGGTAGATGGATGCCACATGAACTGACCGATAGGCAGCAAGAAAACCGAAAAACCACTTGTGAATTGCTGCTCGCCAGGCAAAACAGAAAAGGTTTTCTCCATCGAATCATCACTGGCGATGAAAAGTGGATTTATTTCAACAATCCCAAACGAAAAAAATCATATTTGAGCCCCGGCCAACGACCCAAATCAACGCCAAGACCAAATCGCATCGGCCGAAAGACAATGCTGTGTATTTTCTGGGATCAGCGTGGTGTTATTTGGTATGAGCTACTAAAACTAGGTGAAACAGTTACTGGTGCACGTTACCATCAACAATTGATCGCTTTGAACCGTGCTATACGTCAGAAGAGGCCCGAATTTCAACTTCGCTATGACAAAATTGTATTCCAAGATGACAACGCATCGCCACATCGAGCAGCGGTCAATAAAAACTTGGTAGAATCGTACAACTGGGAGCCCCTGCCCCACACGCCGTACTCACCGGACCTGGCGCCATCCGATTACTATTTGTTTTCATCGATGGGACACGCACTCAACGATTCGCACTTCAATTCTTACGAGGAAGTGCAAAAATGGCTCAATGAATGGATAACCTCTAAAAACAAAGATTTTTTTTGGCGAGGAATCCATAAATTGCCTGAAAGATGGAAAAGATGTGTAGCTAGTGAGGGGAATTACTTTGAAGATTAAATTTGGAACTATTTTCGCAAAATGAACGGGCTTTTTTTGAATAAAAAATTACCGGTTTCATATTTGTACACCTAGTACATGAAAATTAGTGAGTTCTTTTGGTGAAACTAACGAGCCAGGGCTGCCTTGCCAAAGCCCGTCTCGGTGTCCGAAAATGCCCGAGCTTAAGCCAATTTTGTTGTTTTAATTAAAAGTGTACAATATTAAAGCTCAAAATATATGCCAAATGATAGAGGAATAAATATAAAATATAGGGTTGCATTGTTGAATCCTTTCCCAAACATGGGTTGTCACTGGTTTCTTGGGCCAATTTTCATTAATGAAAGATAACAGCTTGAAATGTGTGCCAAATGATAGAGCTTGAAGAGCCCAAATAGAATATATGTGGGTGCCTTGTCAAATCCTGTATCAAACAAATATTGCCCATTTAAGTGGTGTTATCAATGATCCATTTATCCCACACCGGTATTGCCGGCAACACAGAACTCATTCTTGAGATGTTCCTATGTATGGCTGCTGTTGGGGATATTACTAATGCATAATAAACTTTGTGAAAATATTTCCTTTAGTTAAACATTTGAAATGTTTCGTTGCAAAATGTCGAGTCAGCCCCAACAACAAAGTGATAAGAGCTGAGCTCTACACTTTTTATTTTGCAAACGTTGAGTAAGTACACTACTACATCGTATAACTTTCTGCCTGAGTTTGCGAATAAAGCGAGAGCCCTATTCACAGTTGTAAGTTTGAGCATTGAAAGCGCACATTTACAAAATTACGTCTCGTCTGCTGATCAAAGTAATAGGTTGAGTTAATTTGGTGTAGAACTCTTTCTTCTCCTGTTTATGTGCTTGAACTGATGGTATTACTCTAAAATTGAGCGGTGTTGTTATAATTCTGGGGGCGTTCAGTTACCACAATATGAGCTATTGTATTGCCGTCTTATTTAATCTGGAGAAAACCTACGCTTTTGATGGGCTACTTAATTTAAGCTCTGAAAATTGAGGACGGTTTGACCACCGCTTGAGAGAACCATTTGATCGTCTCAATAACCTATTCTTATAGTGCTCTTATAATGGAGAAGTTGCCATTAATTTCCTAGTATGGTGGTAGACCCGATTTCTTTGAGTGAAAATGTTGTTCGTAGGGTTCCGTACAGTCCCCAAACTGAGAAGTGGTTATTGTTTTAACTACAAAGCCGCCATTGTGAGTAAGACACTGACCGAAAAGCCGCGCACTCTAAATAAGTAGCTTTCAGGGTGCACAAAAGCCCGTGGTCGTTAGTCATTTTAGCTATTTTTATAAGAGATATCGCAGCGGCAGTTTAAAAGTTGCAAAAGTTAATAAACTACTGTGTGAAACGGAGATAGTTTATCTTAAAATTGATATTGTGTTTTTTACAAATTATTCTATTTGGAGATACAAAATTTAACCTACGCAGAGCAGTACTTCACTAAACTGAGAGGAAATATTGAACATATCGGTGTACTCACTCATGAAAGCGTACAAAGGTTTTTTGAATTAGGCGTCGGGCAAAACAACTCCCAGTTAATTTTTTGTATTCAAATAGAAAAATTTTAGAACAGAATGGAAATAGTTTAAAACAACTAGAAATATAGTTTAATTAAAACAAATTTTAAGTTGAAAATTATAAAAATCATTAAGTGTAATTTTGTGCTGCAGTGGCAAAGTCCTACGTTTGCGTCTTAGAATTTAAGAGCTTGGCCCTCTGCACGACCAAATATTTGGGTTTTCCATTTCAATTTTTATTTTTAATTGGATATCTGGTTCAAATAAACAGGTTTCAACTTAACACCAAAATATATCACTCTTTGAAATAGTTGAGCAACTCCAACTATGTTGAAATATTTTCAGAAATTCCAAAAATCCAAAAACAAAGAGTTTGGCATTGCGTGAATGTGAGTGTGCGCGTTACTATTCAGCCAATTTGCTCAAGTATTGAATCTAAAGATGTTCACATATAAAAATACTTTTGAGATACAAAGTTAATAATACAAATATTTTAACATTACAAAAAAAAATATTTCTACACAGCAAACGAAATAAAAATTATATTTAATTTATATTCGTAATTTTAATGAACAAATTTGTCATTGCTAAGAAAATGTATTTAGCAAATGCTATTTTAGGCAATTAATTGTTCCACTAAAATCTGTTTACAAATTTCCCATATTATTTTTAATACCTGCCATATACTCAAACGCTATCATTATTTTTTTTATTGCGAAAACACATGTGTTTATTTACAAAATGGGCGGAGCTTATTATACTGACGAGTATTATATAAGCCATAAAAATCAAAACGTGTGAATTTTCATCTCACAAAACGACCGACCACTTGCCTTGTTTTGATTATAAACAAATGTTTAGAATTTGTTTACAACTGATCTCTGTTTGTTTATAAACACAATAATGATGTATACATTGAACTAGTCTTGTGAAACATCCATTCGATAAGGATGGAATCATTAACAAAATTAATGAAACACTTTATGAATTTATATGCTTTGTGTAATGTGTTTTCGGTTATAACTTGCGCATAGTCAATTTTTATAGGTTTTAGATGAACCCATTGAAATACTAAACATTTTACTTGAAAATTGAATATACCGTCGGTATTGTTTTAGCATCAGCTTTACCTAATCCAGTGTTTTTCAACATTATCTTAACAGCGACGAAAATTGAGATTTAAACATATATTTACAGTGGACATTATAAGCAATAAATCGAGCTCTTACTTCACCGACGAAACTCAAAGATTTAAAGCTTTTAAAGATCGGAGATTTTTTTTTATATAATTTAGGGCGCTTTTGGGTGCTAGACCAGAATCTAGCTCATCTCGGCTACGGCCTCAAAGTTGTCCTCGTGGCACTAGTTTTCCTCAGGCACCGGGACCTAGTTCGTCTCGGCAATCACAACACAATCGTTTCAAACGTACTTGTTACGTCCATGGTAGTAGACAGGGACTTAGCCCGTCTCAGATACCACCCAAACTCAGACCGGGACCCCGCTTGTCTCGGCTGAAAATTAATCAGAGGAAACGCAACAGTCAAAACTGCGCCTTAAGATGGGGTGTCATGAACCTGTTGCCGTGCCACTGCTCCAAAAAGGTTATCCCATTCAGAGGCGTGCCGTGCATATCGGGTGCCCGGGGCAAACAAATTATTTGCCACCTCTACCAAAATTTTCGTGTTTTTTGACAAAAAAAAAAAAATTTTCACTTTTGGCATTCAAAAACTCTAGCAAAATATCTTTCAATTTCCATCTACCCATTCAAATTCACTACATCGATTTAGTTTCATTCACTAAAACAGTGGTCCTCGTTTTTGACTTTCAAAAACACTAGCAAAATAAGATATACTTTACGACAATTTTTCCACCACCTCAAGCCCTGCACGCGGGGCGGCTGCACCCTTGGCCGGCCCCTCCTCCCCTCGAGGTACGCTAATGATCCCATTCTCACCTATCGTAATGTAATTTATACTTTGTAATAGTTTTAATTAGATATTAGAGCTTACAACTTATTGTTAGTCTTTGCAATCCAAAGAGGTACAATAAATAAAAAAAGAGTGAAAAAACAAAAAAAAAAAAAAAAAATGCATAAATTGGAAAAATACCTTCAAAACTAATAAATATCTTCAGATTATATGAAATATCTCAATAAATAAAGCTCAATAAATAAAGCTTCAATAAAAAAATTATTCTTTTTCAAAAATAACTTAATTAATAGTGAAGGCAACAGCAATTTAAAAATAAATATATCTATGTATATAACTATATCAATTAAGAATTTCATAAAAAAAGAAAAACAAACCGCCGCGCAAAAAAACAAAGCAGACAAAATTCCTCCACCCTCATACGTTATGTGGAAAAATTCCAAGATAGAAATCATAAAAATAACACACGCGTAGCAACTTTTAATAGAAATTTAGCATGGACACAAAACAAAAACTTTATGATTTATGTGCAAAAAAAAGAAAAGAAAAGAAAAGAAAAACAACAAAATATGAACGAGACAGTAGAACATTAGAAGAAAGAAAGATGTAATTAATAGTTTAATGCAAAAGAAAATATACATTTTTATAGTTTTCATAGAAATAACCAACAAAAAAAATGATCTTTACTTGTGACCTAAATTCAACCTTTCATCTTTTTTACTTTGACAACATTTGAAATTCCCTTTACACTTTAACGAAAAACGTAAAATTAGCTGTATTTTTTAAGAGAAAATATACATGTGATATGGAAACACTTGTGCTTAGATTTCAAAAATGCTTTATTTATCATTTCGTAAAAAAAACAAATTTCAAAATGTTAAAAAATTATATGTTTAAAATTTCTTTTGTTTTATTGAAATACATACATAGTATTTTAGATGTGTAAAAAACTTGGATTCGCGAATAAGCTATGCTAACACAACGCTAGTGTAATATGTACATATAGGATTCTACCTCATTTTTACATTCAAAATTTAGATTTCTCAAAATCAATTATTTTTCGATACTTTGTCTTAAATAATTAGATACGTGTTTTTGGAAAAGGTTTTTCCGGAATAGTTTTCGAAATACGATGTTTTGAAAGAGAGAGTTACTTAATCAAAAAAAAAAAAAAATTATAAATAAATAGCTGGAATCATCAGGGCACATGAAAGTGACAGTTAACTGAAAATCGATTATCACAGGTAGAAATCTCACTAAATCAGGACTTCTATATAAGGAGTATAAGAGCAGACTGTGCAGCTGAGCTTTGAAATTTACCCATACGCAGCTAAAATTGGTGTTCGGCGTGTTCTTTTGAGGCTGGTACACGAAATTGCAATGAATATATAATTGGCAAAGGCCCTCAATTTGGTTGTATGTGATCCCGCGATGTAAAAAAATTGCATGGAACTGCATATCATAAATAATAATATTCTTGGTCACACATGCAGTTCAAGTAATTTTGACTTCTTAACTATGTTTGACTTATGTTGTCTTGCATTCTGATCATAAAAATATTTCCAGAAGAACATTATAAAGGGTGTTTTTTTTAGAGGTATAGAGCTTCGAATTGAAATAAAACACAAGAAAATCGTTTTAATGTCCATCAATTTGGCTTTATTGGAAGGATAATTTTATGCCATTAATGTTTAAATATGATTTCGGGCATGTGGCCGTCGCGGCTGGCTCGAATAAAGCCAATTCTACAGGTCCAATTTTGAACCACTTTTTCGAGCATATGGGGCCGTATGTCGGCAATAACGCCACGAATGTTGGCTTCCAAGTCCCCTAACGTTTCTGGTTTGTTGGCGTAGACGAGCGACTTCACATATACCCAAAGAAAATAATCCAATGGTGTCAAATCACACGATCTTGGTGGCCAATTGACAGGTCCATTCCGCGAAATTATGCGCTCATCGAATGTTTCCTTCAATAAATCGATTGTGACGTGCGCTGTGTGGCATGTAGCGCCGTCTTGTTGGAACCACAACTCATCCACATTCATGCCATTCAATTCGGGAACAAAATAGTCGGTTATCATGGCTCTATACCGGTCTCCATTAACGGTAACTGACTCTCCAGCATTATTTCGGAAGAAGTATGGCCCAATGACTCCACCAGCCCATAGAGCACACCAAACAGTCAGTTTTTGTGGATGTAATGGCGTCTCAAGGGTCTCATGTGGATTCTCTTCACTCCAAATGCGGCAATTTTGCTTGTTGACGTAGCCATTCAACCAAAAATGAGCCTCATCACTGAACAAAATTTTGCGATGAAAATCAGCATCGAGATCAATCTCATTTTCGGCCCATACACCAAAATCACGACGCATTGCATGGTCTCGCGGCTTTAATTCTTGCACAAGCTGGATCTTGTAAGGTCGCAAGCCAAGATCTTTGCGCAAAATTTTCCATAAAGTTGATGGACAAAGCTCCAATTGCTGTGCACGGTGGCGAATCGATTCATTCGGGTCCTCTTCAACATTTTGCTCTACAGCGGCAATTGTTTCTTCGGTGCGCACTGTTCGACGTCTCTGCGGATGCGTATTATCACATAGAGTAAACGTAGTGCGAAAACGATCCATGGTTAACCGAATTAATTGCTCTGATGGACGATTATGTCGACCATAAAATGGACGGAGCTTGCGGTAAACTTCGCGAACTGAACCATTATTTTCGAAATAAATTTGCACGATTTGCAAGCGTTGTTCTTTTGTCAACCTGTTCATGATAAAATGGCAAACCACACTGAACATAAATGACATTAGAGTTGCCAGATTTGACCATAAAATGCCAGTTTTATCTCTATTCGAAAAACAAACCCCTAAAAAAAACACCCTTTATTACCTTAAAAAGAATACTTCATGAAAATTACTTTTGTTTTTTGTTTCCAAACTAAATATCTTGGTGACAGTTAATTGAACTCAATGACCTGCTTTTTATTTTCTTAACGATTTTGTAATCATAACGAATTTTAAATAAATAATTTTTTAAGTGATAAAAAATAAATTTCAAAATTAAGAATAAAAACTTAAATTGAAACTTTTACTTCGTCACAGAAACGCACGCATTATGTTCACAAGAAGCTGCCACTTTGTTGTTCGATATGCTGGCGCCCACATTTCGGTAGCTTCTTAATGCGATTGTGCCTGCCCGCTTACGAGTACTATGTAATTCACTAATTATGAAAACAGAGCGCTTTGCATGCGCGCATATTTTTCTCACTTTCAATTAATAACAAACTTGTTGCTATGTCTAATGCAATTTAGTATTTCTTTGATTAACTTAAAGGGGGAAAATTTCAAGAGTAAAATGCAACGCATTATGCTACTTCTGTACCACTTATTTTTGCCACAACATCGCCATCATCATCGCTATTTTGAATTGCTTTAGCTAGCATGCACTTACTCACACGAGTACTTGCATTTTCTTATCACTTTGTACTCCATTTCAGCAGTCAACATGTTGCAAATGCTTGCAATCAACATATGGTAAGTACATCATACAAGAATCTAAATATGCAAGAATGACACTCCGGTTTGGAAATTTTGAATCGTGTGCCATGCAAAAGAAGTCATAGAGATAAATAAAGATGAAGATATATATAAGTAACCATAGATAAATATATTAAAATCTGTCAAAATCCGATTTTCATTTAAATCAAAATGGGAAAAATGGAAATGCGGAAATCAGCAACTGCAGTCTGTCGGCAAGCATTGAAGTGGAATCCGGTCGTCTTAAATCAACGTAAAAACTATCGCTATCACAGAAAAACGTGAATTGGAGAAAATTTATATCTCTGTGGCTTGGTTCGCGTCAATTCTTAGCTCAAAAGAGTTAATTCTACTGCAAGGCATATGACTTAATGTTGCCGTAAGTGTTACACTAAAGCGTAGTGTCTTTTACATTTCTACTATACACTGCAAGTGCTTTCAATTGAAAGCATTTTGTTTTTTCAAAACCTTTTCTTTTATGCTATAATTCTTGTTTGTAATTCAATTTTTTTTTCTTGTTTTTCTTTTTGAAATTAGCTGTCTGTCGTCTGTCTTTTACGTTTGTCCAACTGTTTATTAATTTGTTTATTTTAAGAGCACTGTGAATGTCATCAATTTGTGAGGGAAATACTTTGATGCCTTTGATGACAGTCTTTTTCAGCTGCTCACTGATCGTAAAAGAAAACTTTATGCGCATCGTAAAAATTATTTCGAATACAACGTGGACACTTTGCTTTGGAAAGTATAAAATTTGAGTGTATTGGTGTTGCGAAAAATTATGCGATCATATGCCATTTATTCGTCTTCACATGTGGCAGTATCAGATTTTGCATTTGCATATACATACCTACGAGTACTTATGTACAAAGCTACATCGGACATTATTTCAATAATAATTTTTTTGCATTTTATTTCATAAACTTAGTTTTGAGCATTATATGTATACATAAGTCACTCAGTACCTAGAGTAGAGTGATGCGAATCAGTGACTTGTCAAAATCCTTTAAGGGGCAGACTTGTTAAGAATTTTGAAGAAATCGGTTTTTTATGTGTTTTCTAAAAGTAGAATATTTCAAAAGTCTTTTTTGGAAAATTTCCAACAAATCAGGTTATTAATTATGGAGATAAATAACTTGGAATGGCGCCGTCTCTAAGCAATGCAAATTGTACTCAAAACTTTAAAAGCGTTTGTCTCGAAACCTTGTTTTTGAAGTCGGTGATCACTGTTACTTAAGAACCGAGGCCTTACCGATCAGTTTGAGATTGTTCTCATTTATTCTATGTATTATTGTCCTCCGGATGGATAAAAGGTTTTTCTTTGGACGATAATATTTTTTGTATAGCCGAAAATGTGAGTGAATTTTTTTTCGAATAAACAATTTTGAATTTCAACAGCCGCCATTTTTCAAAAAATCAAAATTTTTCAAGTCTTTCCTGAGCATTATGTTATTAACTAATGATCCCTTTTTGTTTTGTTTTTGTAGTGGCGAACTGCAGTGATCACGGCAACATTCTTTTTTTATAACCCCTCGCAAGTTTGCAGATTTACATTTTTCAATATTTACATACGTATGTATATGTGTATTATCTTCTTGAAATACATATTTTTCATGTCGAAAAAAATTTGTTATTGATTATTTTAATGTGTGGAAAAAAAATCCTAAATAAGAGCTCTTTTTGGGCCTCGCAACTAGGTCTACCCCCTTAATAGCACTCTCTAATTTCACAGTTTACTTGATAGAAGGATAGCGCCACTTGAAAAATTAGAAAAGAAAAAATATATGGAATCGATTTCCACATGAATCTTAAGGACAGTGTAAAATCGACAAGTTTAGAAATAAAGTGTAATGTTATGACTTAGTCTTCGTTATTCGATATCAGGGTTACCAAGTCTTACAGAAGCAAAACCTAAACTGGTAAAAGGCAAACTTTTTTGTGGAAAAAAATCGATGATAATTTTTTGCTTTGGTCAGCAATATTGAAAAATGAATTTGTTAAATGGTAAAAAGTTCAATTCCATAATTTTTTCGTAGAAAAAAAGTTGATATCCCTTTATTTTTTTTTGGTCGTTAAACATAAATTTTTAAATTCGTATCAAAAAAAATTTTCAAATTCCCGGCTGTTTCAGAAATTTTTCAATTCCTACCAATCTCTTGACTTTGACATAAAAATCCCGGCCAGACCGGGTCAATCATGGGTTCTTCGTAACCCTGTTCTATATATTCAGTTACTTGATCACCTCTTTTTTGTTAAATTTCGTCAACTTTCGATTTTTTTCTTAATAAAACATTCGACAAAAACATGCAGTATCTCAAAACATGTATATCAGTTTGAATTTTTCAAGCGGGGTTCTTGTTTTTATCAAGTAAACTCCGAAGTGAAGCAAATTCGACTTGTCACCCTAACTTTAGGGCAAACAATCGACATGATAACGAATAATCCCTCGCCTGATATATGCGATGTTGGCAAGAAAGCTCATTTTCAAAATCAAGCCGGCAGCGCATGTCATCATATCATTCATTGTAATAGGCGATTTCGCTTAACATTCAACTAAAATCGTTAGAAAAAATTTGAAAAGAAAAATTAAAAATTTTCCATTCCAAAAATACGCACCTTTTTGTTTTTTAGCAACGCCACACAATTTCTATAAAGTCTGTGAAAAAGAGCTAAAAAAAAACAACACAAAACATTTGAAACATCAAAGGAAAATCATAAATTTGAATTTCCCTCATCAAATCCCACAACAGCAGGCATAAAATTACACACTTAATTAATAGTTTTTTTTGATTATGTGGCATTAGCAACGTATAACAAACACTAACATCAACCGGAGCACGCTGCTTTGACGATTTTGCAACATGCAACAAAAAAGTAAGAGCAACGACAAGTGACAGAAATACACCCAAAGAGACAGCATCGTCGTCGTCGACTTTGTTGTTGACGTTGTCCCCAAAGATGCTGGCTGTTGCCTTTGCTTTTAGTGTCACCATAGCATAACGTGGAGGATTAATTTTGCTTAACGCTTCCCCTTTTGTGACGCGTCACAATTCAAGTCATGCTTCAGTAAACGGTTGTGTGTGTCTTTGCTGTTTGTTGCACACCAAGCAAGACGAATAGGTGTCTAATTATTTTCTGATTAGCTTAAGTATCGTGCGCAGCAAACAGCTGGCGGATGTTGCATATTGAACAGCAATGTGCAACAGTCTATATTGCAAAAAAAAACTTTGTATTAATATCCTTGAAATTTGCACGGACCGCATTAAAAGAGTCATTATTTTAATAGCCCATGCATAAAATTATGTTATAAAAATAAAACTGCATGGCAAATGTTGCAGCGTTAGCAAAATGCATGAAAAATTGTTGCAGGAGTTGCACGATAGGTAACGTTGCAGCTTCAATTTGATATTATTTCTGCTAGAGTAAATAGTGGATGCTCCAGAGTGTCGCCATAACTTTATAACTTCAATCAACAGTCTTACAACAAGAGTTCCATAAAACTTAAAACAACGACATATCTCGCTGAATGCTGACAGATTAATGCGTCAGATTAAGTTAGATCTATGAGGCATATAGCTTCGAGTTCCAAAATGTTTTTTGAACGGAAAATATGCTCTTTTTTTTTGGTCACACCGTCAATATACGTAAAAGAACCCAAAAACCTACTGGGGAGCCCTTTAGCCACCGGCATTTTCAAAAATTTTGAAAAAATTCAATCAAATGATTGAATTTGGTAAATTTAATTTGTATATGACAAGGGCCCATTGTCGGTTTTGAGGTGGTAACGATGTTTTCTAGGTTTCCAGAATACTTTCTCGAGATATCGTTACAAAAGCATTAGTTTCACTTAGTTCATTGTTTATTAAATTCGTTTTATCCCAAATGCTATGTTTTACAATTTATTCCTTAGTTATTTTAACACTTATATATAAACACTTTACTATGTGCAATAATCGTCGTTGCTACTATTAGTGTGAAGACCTATTACAGGTCTCTCAGCCTCCAATATTGCGAAATAGTTTTCGTGAGCTCCCAAAATAAAGTCTTGACGTTAGCCACACAGTACCGACAGAAATCTATCAGCCCCTTAACCAAGCAGTGAAATCTAACAGACGCAAAGTAAACTGAAGAAATTGATTTCATAAATTTGCAAGGGCCGTATTCCAAATTTTGCCATTTCAGAATACTTCGAATAGCAAGAAGTTGCTAAAATTGCAGAAAGATTTCCATTAATTCTAAATTAAGTTTCTTCATTGAACTTTTGAACCATTGAAAACTTTTATTTTACTTAGTAATTATTTTTTAAGTTAACAATTTGGACTACCTACACACCTTAAACTCAATTTAATATATTCAATGAAAAAAAAAGTATTATATATTATAAAAATTAATATGCAAACAATTAAACGCGCAAGTGCTGCACAGAATATCAATTATTTTTGAAATGCAATAAAACAGAAATCAATAAAATTCAACATAACTTTGCATACATACGATGTACATTCAGCATTTGCATTATTCATTAAAATGGTGTTGACTTTTACTGTACAGATGCTAGGACAGCAGAAACTGCAAACATTTATGTAATAATTTTGAACTTTATTGCTGATTTGTGCCTGCAGTTTTAATTGCAATTCCACACACGCACTCCGCAGCAAAGGAAAAAAGTGTTGGTCAGTTTGCTGCCATGACAACATTTGCAACATTATCAGTTTTATGAAATCTACAAACAACAGCGAGAAATTTTCATTTGAAAAATAATAGACACTGCGACGAGCATAACAAATAGACCGCACACACATTTAAATATTAATAAATGAAATATTAACTAAGGTACTTTAATAAGAAACTAAAAAATTTGCTTAACATTTAAAAAGCATTGACGTAATGTCGGCGCTTTCGATTGACAGCCATTGATGGCATTAGAAATGATTTGAATGTACAAGAAATTATCAATTTAATTTTCATTAGTAACTGACGGTTATTGACCATTCAAGTGAATTAGTGAGTAAACTGATATACCAAAGGAACAAAATTATTCTGTAAAGAAAAACAAAGTTTTTAATACAACACAACCATAAAGCAAAGCGGAGGTGTTGGATTTAATCAAATTTCTAAGATAGATAGTAATAGTTAGCCTCCACACGATGCAACGTAGTTAGCGTTAAATGAACTAAAATCTCTACTGATCTAGTTCCCTGTTTCACGTGTTTTACATCGGCCATGAAATATCAAAGTTCAGAAATGCAAAAACAGGCAAAATGTTATCCACTAAATTCCATCAACCGTTTCCAACTGTGATCGCTTTGCTGGACAGATAATTTTGCCCGCTTCAATAAGTATTCCTAAAATTTTTCGCTAAAAATGCATTCCATGATATGTAGAAACAGCCCATGCAGTGAATTTCATATAACTGAATGTCCAAAAAATTCCTCTCTTGTGTCTTTTAGCTCCTCGCGGAGCATTGGGCATACACAAACTTATTCCGCCGTGCACGATCAATTCTCTCTAACATTTCCCTTATTCACATAATTCCATATTTCCGTTATTTAGTACCGCCGCGTTATCTAATACCGCGCAGTTGTACACTGAGATTGCAAATTAATGTATATCCAAAAATAGTGTTAAAAATTGGCTGAAGCATTTCATGTTTAACTCAATCAAATATTTAAGTGCTCTATACCAAATAAAATTTGTTATATTCAAACAAGTTGTTTTCTCAGTGTACTGTTTAACTAAATACTAGCCTTATTGTTTATACGAACTACTGAAATAAATTAAGTTACAAATGCATGTTGAAAATTTATGTCAATGTGTGCGTGTACTACACCAGCAGAAATAAGTAGAGAGCATAAAATGCTTAGAATGCTTAGTATTAATTTTTGTCACTAATAAAGGGTGTTTTTTTTAGAGGTTTGTTTTTCGAATAGAGATAAAACTGGCATTTTATGGTCAAATCTGGCAACTCTAATGTCATTTATGTTCAGTTTGGTTTGCCATTTCATCATGAACAGGTTGACAAAAGAACAACGCTTGCAAATCGTGCAAATTTATTTCGAAAATAATGGTTCAGTTCGCGAAGTTTACCGCAAGCTCCGTCGATTTTATGGTCGACATAATCGTCCATCAGAGCAATTAATTCGGTTAACCATGGATCGTTTTCGCACTACGTTTACTCTATGTGATAATACGCATCCGCAGAGACGTCGAACAGTGCGCACCGAAGAAACAATTGCCGCTGTAGAGCAAAATGTTGAAGAGGACCCGAATGAATCGATTCGCCACCGTGCACAGCAATTGGAGCTTTGTCCATCAACTTTATGGAAGATTTTGCGCAAAGACCTTGGCTTGCGACCTTACAAGATCCAGCTTGTGCAAGAATTAAAGCCGCGAGACCATGCAATGCGTCGTGATTTTGGTGTATGGGCCGAAAATGAGATTGATCTCGATGCTGATTTTCATCGCAAAATTTTGTTCAGTGATGAGGCTCATTTTTGGTTGAATGGCTACGTCAACAAGCAAAATTGCCGGATTTGGAGTGAAGAGAATCCACATGAGACCCTTGAGACGCCATTACATCCACAAAAACTGACTGTTTGGTGTGCTCTATGGGCTGGTGGAGTCATTGGGCCATACTTCTTCCGAAATAATGCTGGAGAGTCAGTTACCGTTAATGGAGACCGGTATAGAGCCATGATAACCGACTATTTTGTTCCCGAATTGGATGGCATGAATGTGGATGAGTTGTGGTTCCAACAAGACGGCGCTACATGCCACACAGCGCACGTCACAATCGATTTATTGAAGGAAACATTCGATGAGCGCATAATTTCGCGGAATGGACCTGTCAATTGGCCACCAAGATCGTGTGATTTGACACCATTGGATTATTTTCTTTGGGATATGTGAAGTCGCTCGTCTACGCCAACAAACCAGAAACGTTAGGGGACTTGGAAGCCAACATTCGTGGCGTTATTGCCGACATACGGCCCCATATGCTCGAAAAAGTGGTTCAAAATTGGACCTGTAGAATTGGCTTTATTCGAGCCAGCCGCGGCGGCCACATGCCCGAAATCATATTTAAACATTAATGGCATAAAATTATCCTTCCAATAAAGCCAAATTGATGGACATTAAAACGATTTTCTTGTGTTTTATTTCAATTCGAAGCTCTATACCTCTAAAAAAAACACCCTTTATGAAGAAATATAAATTGAAAATACAGCGGGCTGTGTGCATGAATACTCGTTGTGAACGTTGCGCATTTGTTCATGCAGGCTTGACAGCAGCAATATTTCCTTTAATATTAATAATTTATTTTTACCATGTACTCAAAAAAACTGCCGAGCGTAATCGAGTCGAGCCGAATTGCATTTCGTAGTTTACAAAACAAGCATACATACACGCAGCCTCTACCTTAGATTTGCTGCTGTTGCCCGAGGGCGGCAGAATGACTGCCCGAGGATTTACATCCTAAGTGAAATATTTTTCCCCATATGGAGCAGTCATTTAACTAAGTTCTGACAAAGCTATTTGAATGCTGCATAATTTGAAAAGCGCCGCTTTCATTTCCTAGTAAATGTTATCCACCTCTTTCTTAATTGTGAAAATGTCTTGAAATAACATTAAAGCCAATTTAATTATATGGAACTCATCTCACAAAATTGTCCCAAAACAAAAAACATAAAAAAAACTTATCAAGGATGTCATGGGAATCATTTAAAAGCTGCCATCGCATCTAGTTAATACTGAAGTTAAGTTTAGCTTAAAAACTCAAAAATAGGAGATGCTGAGTAGCAGAATTTGTAGCTTCGTTTTTCCATAGCTTAGAAGAATGCAAGTCTTGTTGCAGTAGTTCCATAAAATTTTACACAACGATCAAATGTAGTGTGGACACGGACAATTACTAGGTGCCATAATAATTTGAGCAAATAGTTTCATCTCTGGATGTAATTTTCTCAAATTTGTCACAAATTCAATGACTTACAAATGAATAAATACAACTTACCATAGGGTCTCTTATTCCCCATTGCTACATCTGTAGCAATCATTGAACCGGCTGCCGTTGAATCCACATCAGAGGACATAAATTCCTTTATGCCGTCCGCGTCATCGTCGTCGTCGTCGTTGTTGTCATTGTCACCATCATCATCGTCGTCGTAGTCAGCAGTGTCGGCGGCACGTTGCCTTGATAAGCGACGTGAAGTTGGCGGCGATGAATTATTTTTGCTATGACGTTGATTGCGTTGTCCGGATTTACTATGAGCGGAAGTCAAATTAACGCAAAGCATTAAAATGGAAAGTAAATAAATTATGCGCATGTGCAACATTTTAGTGCAGCGTTATCACTTGATTTTATTTAACAATAAAATTTTAAAAGCATTTTTAATACATTTGTTCGATTTGGGATCTTTTTTGATTAATTGTTTTTTATATATACAATTTTTTCATTACTTTTTTAAAACCATTTTGGCACTACTATTTTTTTGACTTTGCCACTTGTAACTTTTTTACATAAATTCTTTAAATTGGTTCAATTTGTTTTTTCCGACTGCCGCTTTTTAAATTTTTTCTAATTTTACCCGTCGCTCACTCAACACTTTGTCACTCGTTTGCTGCTTAATTAATCTTTATTACATTTAATTGACTTTCAAAAAAATATTCTGGTCGGGGTTTATGCTTGTGTTTGTGTGTGCGTGTATTTTAATGTGCACATATGCCAGTTTTGTGTGGCGTAGTGCGCTCATAATTCTTCATTTGCTTGCCACTCCATATTGAATGCAGTTTTGTTTTTTCTTTTTACTTCACATGTCACTTTTTTTAATCTTTTAATTATTCATCATGTTAAAAATGTTGTTATTTAAATTTGCTGCTTGTGGTTTTTTTCGAAATTTTTATTTTCTACATCAGTTGACATTTATTACGAATATAATGAGAATTTTTTTCATTTTTAAACATGTGCATGTAGCTTTTTTTAATCCACTTGTTATATTTATTGGCTTAGGAGATGATGAATTGACTGCAATTTTAATAAATTAATCAATTTGTTTTGTTGTTGCCTGCAATGATCTGAATTAATTGTGGAACTAATCCAGAGATGAGGGATCGTTGTTTTAATTTTTCGTGTTTAAAAAGGCTTAAATTGTTTTATTTCATTTTTTTTTATCTGAGAAAGACAAAAATATTTATAAATATCTGTATGAGAAATATAGAAGTTGAATGTTTAAAAATAAAAAAAAAATTTAGTTTATAATTAATAATCAAATAATAAAATGATATAATTTTTTTTTTTTTTTTTTTTTATTTTTTATAGAGCATTCAATTTTCTACTAAAATAATCTTTCAGCTCATTTTTGAAAAAGTCCAATGATAATGCAACTGAAAAACTTTGAAAAAGTTTTTCCGATGAAAACTGAATTTAAGTTTCAATTCAATTCAGCGCAATCCATATTCCATATAAAAACGGCGGCGGCATTTTTAATTTGACTGCCTAGCATCATTTAACAAATTTCTTCCTTTCTTGACAATTCAAACATTTGCACTTCCGGTATTTGAATTCCTTAGGCAAAATCAAAGTCTGCCAACTTGTGCGCTATTTCTGTACAGAAGGGTGAATAATAAAATCACGATTTACATTTTGCTAAGCAACTCCAATTTGCAACATTTTATCACTTGATGAAAAAATGATACTTCAGAGAAAACTACTGTCTATTTGTTGAAGCTTTCTATCTTTTCCGCAAGCGCTCTTCACTACACTTCTAAGGTGACACTCTAAATGTAAAGCATACGAGTAGTTTTAAGCAATTGAAAAATGCTTTGATCTCGACTCATTGACCGCTTTTTGCATAGCACCACCGCGCATTATGCGACATCGTCGTCGTTACCCCAATGGGGGAAACTTTGAATTATTTACTTTGATGTCACCGAATTTGCACTTTCTTTGCAATTTTGTTGCTGCTGCTGCTCCAAAAAGCGCTTTGAACTTTGACATCAAAGCTTAGCGCGGTGCGCGGTGCAGCGCATGAATGCCTACACTTCAGTATTGCCAGCTGCTACTTGTGCTCGTTGTCGTTCTCACGCTCAACATTGCCTTGTTTGCGAATGGTATGTTTCGCCGTTGGGGTTGTGATGCGTGATATTAATTCGATACTTTTTGAATGAGATATATTTTTTTAATATTTTAATAGCGTGCTCAATATTGTGATATTCCATAACAATAGAGCAACATTTATAGGAGCCATTTTCCGAATATCTTAAGGAATTAAAGGGTTTTTGTATATTCTATTTACATCATTAAAAAATCTGGAAAACAACTTCAAGTACAGTAATATATCGATACATGAAAACATCATAGTTTCACTAAAAACAACACATCACTAATAACATTCACGAGGATATGCAATGCAACCGTGTAAGTGGGTGGAAATAAAACCGTTACGTTAACTTGTTTGTTTTGTTGTGACATGTTGACTTCCGGTCTGTTGTTGGTAGAGGGCGCTACCGGTATGCTGGCGCGCAAAATAGAAAAGAAGAGGCTGAAAAACTGGAAGTAAATGAGACCGCGTTGCATTAATTATGAATGCAAATGTGAAAGAGCAAATTCGACGGTGAGCGGAAAAAAAAATAAAAAAGTTCTACATCCAACTACTGATAAAATGTACCGACACATAAGATGAAACTGCTTGTGAAATAATAGCAAAAATATAATAAAAAATGCAAATGCAAAGGAGTAAGTAAAGCAACTATAACATCAAAGAGTTATACGGCGGCAATATCACAAAACAAACACAAAACTGCAAGGATATGCAATGCTTCCCTATAACGACGATGACAACACGTTAAGGATGCTGCCTACTTTGCGTGCTCTAATTAGTGCAACAAACACAAAGTCGAGGAAGGAGTCACATCGGGGCTTTGTTTGCACTCTTTTTTATGTTTCTCATTTAGGAACACTTGTGGGTTTTTCTTTAAAGTTCTTTTTTTTATGTTCAAAACTAAAATATAAAAATTTTCAACACCGTCTACTTTACGTCAGTAAACCGCGCACGTTCGCTATCAGTAAAATACTGAATTTTGTGTCTCTCTCGGTATCCAAAACGTTGATGATTTCTATTTTAAATCAGCGCCAACAACAGCATACGTAATGAAGCACATGAGCTGTAGTCGCTGTCGATGCATATGCAACATGTTGCATGTTGTTGTTCGAATGCAGCTGGCATGACGAAACATTTTGTTGTGGTTGCAGATTTTATCAGATTTTTGTTTTGATCGTTTTATATCAAAACAAATAACATGTGCTCTGGAGACAGCTCAAGTTGAGGAAGTGAGAAAAAATCGATAACAATGCTGTGTCGTTGCCATCAAGCAGAAAAGCTTATGTTACTCGTATGAGGTTTCATGTGGAAAAATTAGTTAAAAACGTGGACTTAGTGGAAAAATTAAAATCTACGGAAGTACAGTAGAGCCTCGATTATCCGTCAGGTACGGGAATGACCACATGACGGATGACCGAAAAGACGGTTAATAGAAAACATATCCTAAATTCTGAGAACTTTTTCGTTGTCAATATGTATGCAAATATTAAATTTGAACGCCGAACTAACAACAAGTAATTTTCGAAATGTCCTCAAATCCAACAATTGAATTTAACAATTGTGATGAAAAATTTGGACATTGTGAAGAAGGCGATGAAAGTTATTTATCTTACCGTCTTTAAAACACATTGAGTGTAATAAATTTCTTGCGACATATTTTGAGGAACTCAAGCTAAGAGGAACGAAACACAGATGAAACGAAATCAATCCGTTGCATAAATACCAGGAAATGAATCGTATTTTTTGTATTTTGTTCAGACGACAATGAAATTAAAACATGATATGAAATGGACCGCGGCAATAAACGGTCTTTACGTTTTACGCACTTTAATGAAAACGTTTTCTAAAGTTTGTACATTCGTATAACGGTACTTTGGTCTTTTATCGACTTTTCTGCTTTACACATGGTATCGTACAGTGCTGCGTGTTATTTGAATGAAGCTATGCTGTGCTCTTTTTATGGCTGTTGCTATGCGAAGTATTATTTTCTTTATGCGTATTTTTGGAACACAGCAAAATGTAACATTATGTTTTTTGTGTATTATTGTTTTGGTGTTTCCGTAATTTTTTAATTTGTTGTTAGCCCGCGTAGTTGTACTTTACTCCTTTAAATCTATTTAGGGTGATTAATTTCCACAGCAAAAATATTTGGAAATAAAATATTTTCGAAACTTTTTTTCTGAAGAACCCTGAAATTTTGCATCGTGCAGTTAGTTTATTCCTTGGGCTTATTTTTTTTTAAATAAAATTTATAAAAAATTTCTCTATTTTTGTTTTATTTGTATTAGTATTTTTTTATTTATTTCATATTTAATATATATTTAAATATACATACATTATTATAATGGTGTTTGTTTTTGTAAATAGTTTTCATACATTATGTGTTAAATTAATTTTATTATATAATTTGATTAATAGTTCTTATTTTCATTGTATTTTTGAAATTATTACCTTATGAACTTTTTGTTTAATGAAATTTTTACAATTTAGTAAAATTAGTAATTATAAATACAATAATTTATGTCAATATATATGTATGGATGTATGTTTATTTTGTATTCTTATTACTTTATATATGTATGTATTGTTTTATGTTACATTTTGTTAATGTTATGTATTTAACTGCATTAAGTTGCATATGAACTGACATCGATTGCATTTTAACTGGATGATTTTTTGGATTTTCCATATTTGTTAATATTTGAAAATATATCTTTTAATAATTTGATTTTAAATTAATTATTTATAATTTATTATTTGATATTATTATATAAAGTAAATTTGCATTTATTATACATTTAAACTTTTTGTTTCTAACAATTTCCCTTAAAATGTCGTTTACATTTCCAGTTTGTTTGTTTTTTTTTCTTTAAAAGTTGGTATATTTTTTATTTAAGTTCATATGTGTTGGGCATGTAACAAAAGGTTTATATTCTTGTTTTTTGCCTACATTTACGTTTAAACTTTTTTAAGTTAATTTTTGATATTTTTATAATGTATTCTCCAATGCGTATATTTTATAAGACTTTGTAGCTCAACATATCAATATGTGTTATGTAATGCATGTTATATCCAATATAACTAAGATTATAATGATATATACATATAAATATCAATATGTATATAGGTATATTTTACATTATTATGAAATCTTTATTATATTCTATTAAGCGTTTTTAGACGTAATAGTATTAGTATTACTTAAAAATATAAATAATTTCGCACAAAACTCAATATAAATATGATTTTGTATAAAAAAAATTTAGTTTTATGCTGGCATACTTTGACTATTATCTTATATTTGTGGAAAACTGAATCAATTGAATGAGTAAAGGAATGAAAGACGAGTGAATTGCTTGTCTAAGGATTTTTTCTCAGTAAAAATATTTTCTAGCGGGATCTTTTTTTTCACTAATTCATATGAAAATTTTTTTCGTTAGTTTCTTTTTCGAAAACGAAAATTTTCCAAACACGAACCTTTTTAGTTTGGTTCTATCAGCAAAACTGCAGACATCTCTTGTTTTGGGTAAGCCAGCCAGTTATGGATAGTGCTTCACCGAGAACCGATAAATATCGTTATCGAACGATAACCGAGACCGAGAACGAGAACGAGAACGATAACGAGAAGGGTCTGGTCGATATCTCGTTCTCGGCGATAATGCAATATTTATTGTACGACAAGCACTAAATTATCGCCGAGAGCGAGATTCAGGCAGAACTTCCATAATACAAAAACACTTAAACCGCAATATCAGACGTTTTGAAATTCAATGCTAGGATATACACTGTCTATCTTATGTACTTCACGAAATCTGAACGAAATTAGACAAAAAGGCGTGGTACCTTTATAGAACAAAATCACTTAAAACGATATATCTTGGCATCTATTGCAGCTGTAGTTGTGAAACCTGATACGTAAATGAAAGTAGTTTGTGCCAAGCAACTCGCTGAATGTAAATAGGTTTGGATAATGGGTCATAGCTTCTCCCATTCAACAAAATTCCTTATATTACTATTCTTGGAACTTATGCCAAGTTGTAAAATTTTGTACATGGACCCAATTGTCTGCAGAAAGGACTATGTAAAATGTAGTCGGGGTTATTCAACGGAGAGTGCGCGGGAAAGCTGATGGTTCAGTTAGCTTCATATGTATAAAAATGTGTACGAGAACATTCGAGAAATATCGGCAATAACGAGACGAGAACGATACAGATCAAAAATTTTTCGTATAAGAACGAGTAGGAGACGATAAGCTTGGCGCCACTACGAGCACGATATGATAATTTTTGATAATTTTTGAATTATCGTATCGGTGAAGCCCTAGTTATCGACTTTTAGCTCATCTATGCTTAACCCTTCTGTGTGTGACAGGGCACCCGGGTACCTATTGCATTTTCAACTCAAACATTTTTTTGGGTTGGACTTCAATTCTGAAACTTCCGAGAATGCCTGACATTATTACTCGTAGTATTATATTCTCATATGCGTGGTCTCACCTGATCAGTTTTAGAGATGTCAGTATTTTTTATAGTTCGAGCCAAAGAAAAAATTAAATTTTCATACAATATACGTAGGGGTAGCCATGTACCCTGGGGAAAGGTTTTTTTTTGTTTGTCACGCAAAGAAGGGTTAAAATTAGTCTATCGTCTGCGTTGCAGCGCGTGTAAAAAAGTCGATACGTTGTCTCTTTGCAAATAAATAATACAAAATTTATAATAAAATTATACAGAGACTCACCTCAAATATTTACAATCCACATGAAAAGTCACAGTTACGAGTATATGATGCTAGAGTAAGTGTTAGTAGCCTCTGAGAGTAAGCCGTCATCAATAGAAATGGCTTACACTTGCCATTTTTCTTGATGTGTAAAAGTATAAAACTTAACTCTTTGCAGGCTAAGTTACAATAACTAAAATATGATTTTCAGCAGTTCAGTATCATGAATCTTAGCTATGTCACGTCAGCTTCATCACAATCTCACGTGTGTTCTTTTTCTTCCTACGGAGCATGGAACCCCCTCAAAACTCTTCCAATATGCATGATCAGTAGCAAGTGTTTTCAAATCCCTCCATTATTTCCCTAATTTATATATTTCCCACTCTGGCGAACGTACCGCGGCCGCGTTTTCTGCTACCCTGAGGACTCCACACAGGTGCATGCCGACAGACTTTAGTTCATAGATATCCGCCAATAACTTTCATTGCTGAAGATTTATTTGGATAATTTTCCTCCAGAGAATGAGATGGTTCAATTAGTGTCTTCATCAACTGTATAATAGCATAAGTGATAGATATCTCGTCGTCATTATCATCGTCAAAAAATTTATAATAAACTGTTAGATTCTTCTTGCTTCAATAAGGAAATTTTCCAACATTCTCGATTTCTCTCAGTTTCTAATTTTTAGCTACCTTCAACTACATCAAACAATCAATTTTTATTGAAAATGGTGCTTCGGTATCGACAACATATGACATCACGACCGGTTTTTGAAATAGCCTTGCTTGATAGAAATGTAGTCTTGAGGCAAATTTGAAGATATCTCACACCAACCGGAATATTTTTTGTTAATTGTTTCTAATGAAATAAAATAACAAAAACTTTTTTATTTAACACGTTTTACTTTCCATTGAAATATAGACCTCTTAACTTTGATGTGCTATTTCGTGGAAAGAAATCATCTCATCGAAGAAATACTTCAAGCCGAAGACGTACATGTCACCAAGCATTTAATCATAAGATATATTGATTTCCAGTAATGCAAAACAAGGAGCCAACTTATTTTGCATACAGGATAATATTTTTCATTTAAGTCAAAGTATGCGATATAAATTCTTAAGTCGATATGGCACAAACTTAAAGTAAATGCTACAGGAACTTTTCAAGTAGGATGTATCGATTTGAGCAAATTTTATAAATTTAGCATTTGACTGTACAAAAACATAGCTGGTAAAGCTAAAATAATATTTTGTTTTTATAAAACGTGTAATTAAATAGTTACATACATATAATAGGATAGTATTAAAAAATATTTTTTTCTTACTATGAATAATTTTTACTTTGAAGTACATATTTTGTTATTTTTTTTTAATAATTTATGTACGTCTTATATACTTTCATAGTCTGTCTAAATGCTTTTTTGATACTTTTGTATTTGATTAAAGTTTGCATCATTTTGAAACCACATTATTGGGTCTATTTACATGGGTATTTTATTTAGTTAATAAAATATTTTTTTCTTTTATGAATTTGTTTATAAAAATATTTTCAACATATGCTCAATTAATGAAACTTAGATGTGACAGTGAAAATGCATCAGTACAGGTTTCATAATATACCCTTCATCAGAGAAGTATCGAGGCAGTAGCTTAAGTTGATGATGAACTGATTTTAGTTGAGGAGAACTTCTTAAATGAAATACTTCAGAGTTTTTCCTCTACCACTATTACTATTACAAAACAAATGTGACCTCTTAACAAAGAAGTGGACAAATCAAATTTGCCATCTTACATTCGAAATAAATGCAGTTTAGTTGCCAGGGTTGCCCTTTTGCACAACAAGCTTTTAAGATGGATGTACGTTAACTTTTGTATCAATAGAACATCGTTTTTGCTCCTGGCCAGAAAAAGAATAAAATCTCTGACGTCAACCTCTCACATTTCCTGGAAGTTTTTTAGAAGAGTCCACATTTGTGTTAAAAAAAAATTCACTACACCAACACTCCAGTATCAAGTTAAAAGCGACGTCCATTTAATTAGACTGAAGCAGAGGGATTGTGGTAGCTACATTGGGACTTCGATGTATCACTTTTTAAAAAATTACCGCATAGGTTGAAATCTGCCTTATATGAAGACTTAAGTTTGGATAGTCTTAAAGATTTAAAGGTAGTTTTGAGTATTGCAACCTAAACTCCGAATTCAAGGTCTTAGAGGCGAAAGTTTTTGAATAAAAGCTTCTCAGTTGCACGGTCATGGTTGCAATAATTCAAAAAATTATATGAATTTGAAGATACTTCAGTTTCAAAAACTTTAAAGCGCTGGTGAAACGTTTACATTTCCTAGATTGAACTTCCGCTATGATGATGTAAAAACGGCACAGAACGATATCGGAATCAATGGAAGCAGCTACGAAAGTTCAGGAATATCAGCTCAAAGATTTTACAACCGACCCATGATCTTAAATTTGGTGGTCAATTATTATTAATGAATTGTTGAATGTAATGTCCAATTTTTACATGAAAGTGTTATACATTCCACTTTTCTCAGTCGCCTCTTCCTTGACTAGAAGGACCAAATGTGTATATGCTCAGTAGATCATTTGGTTTTTGTATTTGCTTTCGTTTGGTTCTTGTGTTTGCTATAAATTTTCGTCATATGAAATCTTCGGAAAGAATTCATAATAATTTCCCGCAAGAAATTCCCTTTTATATCTAATATGATTTATATGCAGTTTCCTTAAGTTATTGAGTTAATAGTGGAACCATTTTTCATTCTAATAAGATAACAACCCTTCAAATGGCATATGTATAATCGAAATTGTAATCCATCAGAATAAAATTATAAAAACAATTTATGAAGAACTATCAATATTTCTTATTTAAAATCTTAAGCATTAAAAATATATTAACCCTCGCGCCAAACACGCTACAATTGTTGTGTTTATATATTAAACTTTTAAAGTAACTAAGGTACACTGACTCATGCCACTTTACTTTTAGCTAAGAGTAAGCGTAACCCTCAACTTTAATTTAAGGAAATTTGCTGCCAAAAAATTTGTCAAAGCACCCTTAAAGAATTGAGTAATTGCCTTTTATTAAGAAAGAAAAAGAACAAAACCACTTAAGACACTCGAAAAAAAAAAAAAAAACAAACTACCCAAAACGATTGCAAAAGAATGCATTAAAAAAGTTGTCAAACATTTTAAGCAGGGCGTCACCCTTACATGATTGATGACAAATTATGAATATATTAACAAAACAAAGAAACATTAAAGCCAACCAACTTGAAATTGTACACTCAAGTTGACATTTCTAGTCAACGTAATTGAAATGTCATACCTTACGTGGAAGTACGCAAAATATAAGAAAACTAACTACTTCCAAGTTTTTTTATAAGGACTGACATAAATGAGCAAAAATTGCAAAGGAAAATATGCTCATAATCAGAGAAAAGAAATGTCAAATGTATATGTACAAAGAACCAAACACAAAAAAAAAAAATGTTAAAATGACATTTGAAAAGTGACATGTTCAAGTGAAACTACCTATGGGATCATAAATACAATGCTGCTCTTGAGAATTTAATATTTTTTTAAATTGTCGAAGAACAGAATATGTTTGATTTTCGAAAATTTTGTGAAAGTTTTGTCAGAGAACGTACTACGAACTCCATTATGATTACATATAACAATTGAGCTCGAGTGATGCCGTCCATGGTTAAAATTGAAGTACTGATATAATTCTTTCAAATGAGATACAATGTTGACATTTTCAGTAAAATTTGTACTTTTCCAGTACAATTTGTACTTCTTCCAGTACAATTTGTACTTTTTCCAGTACAATTTGTACTGGATTTTTAGAATAGTTAAGGACAGAAAAACTGCTTATCGCTAAATCAGTGGAGTACGTTTTTTGAAAAGAAGATCGAAAAAATCAGAATATATTCATCACAGCCTTGAGATTGAGAAAATGCAAGTTTTGCTCTCAACTCAAACAATATTTTGGCCATTTTGAAGGGATTTTTTTTTATTATCCCTATTCCTTTTTCATAGAAGACAAGGCCATAAGTCGAAATTATTCTCAATAAATCTAATCGCAAGCAGATCCTTATCATGATTACGAAATCATATGTACTTCGTTTAAAATGGGCTAACAATACACAAACATCACATTCGATGCTTAATTTTTAGAGCTAGAGCTCTTACATAGTTGCTTAATGTAAAATTTTTCTTCGGAAACTATTATTCAAAATCTGATATCCTTTATTGCAAAATGATTTTGTGGCCATTTATTTATAATATATGACCACAAAATCATATATATAATTTATAATTTTTCAGAATATTTTGTTTTGAATTGGGTTAAAAATTCCTCAGTAAATATACTTTGATTAAGAGTTAAGCAACATTTGGAATGTATCCAAATGAACAAAAATTGTTTTAAATAGCCATATCAATTTTGTTTTTGTTCAGTTCAGGCCGTATTACGAAACTTTTGCATTTTGGGCAAATAATTTCAGTTAACAATTAGCGTGATTTTTGTTAGATTAATAATTAATATTTTAAAATATGCGTAACTAGCTATCTAAACTCATTTAATATTTTAATTACAATAAGTTTTTACATTACAGATACGCACAAACATACAAACACAAATATATTTATATAAATATTTATAATTTCATACACATTAAAAAATACTAAAATGTGTCTGTCTTTTAAGTTACTGTTGTAATCATTGTTTTTACATCGTTTATTTGTTTCAGTGCGAACTCAGCGATTGTCACTTAAAACGCTTTGTGTGTTGCGCTTTTAATGACTGCTTAACTTTCGCAATTTATATAATAGGTACATATATTTAACTTTGCAGTTTCTCTTATTCTGCATAAATCATCTATAGTTCTTTACTAAGTTTTACCTTTAAATTCCTGCTGCTTTACCTGTATTCAATGCTGCTGTACTGTACTACTTTTACAGGCTCTTATGCCTTACGCTACTCCACTGTGGACCACTTTTACCACTGCATATGTTAATAGTCTGATTTTGTATATCATATATTTTTCTTTTCTATATAAATTGTCTTGGAATTTCCTGCCCTTATATCTTCCAATTACTTTTAACGTATAAAATGCCACATTGCCGTTGGCTTGCGCGCATTGTTAATCATATCGTGCCAATGTTGACAACCGGTGCCATTTTCTTGTGGTCCCAAACCACAGCTACCGATTGCATTTGATTCACCACCAGTGCCGACAACAAAAATCTGAAATAATAAAATTGATTTGTGTTTTAGTTATTCAATATTATGGTTTTTTATGTACTTAACATTATGTTTAGTAAATACTAATAAAACTTTTTAAAGGGGAAGTATTTCACAAATGGGTTAAGTTATGTTCCCTAATACTTTTCTTTGTCGAGCTTAGATTAGACTGTTGAATAAGAGGGTACAAGTCATAATAATAGAGTTAAGCTACTATAGCTATTAGCCCTCTTAGCTATTTAGCTTGAAGCTTTTAATCAAAAACATATTCCATATATATCATCATTTATATTGAGAAAACGATTTGTTGGAATGTAACAAATGTTAATTAACTGAAGCAATTTATGTTCGACTCGATCAAATATTGAACTGCTCTATATCAAATATATTTTTTTATATTAAAAAACTCGTATTCTCAGTGTAGCAGTTCCATTAATAATAAGGGATTTTTAACTTTACAGCAACAGTGAATTAAGACCTGGTGAGGCTTAAAACTTAACTCTAACTTTAATTTTTATATATTTATAATTTTTATAGTGACAACCTTTTAAAGTCAAACCATAAGTTTTTTTTTTCCTCGCAAAATGATGGTTTCATCGCTGTAGAATTTATTTTTAGCAAAACCTGCTACTGCAATCAAATATTCTGTTGTATTTTTTTCAGTTCGAGTTTCGTTATAGTAACACCATGAGTACTATATATTCCTACATTTATTTTTCATTTTTTTTTTTCAAAGTTATCCATGCTTGCTAAATTTTATATCCCAAAAGTAAAATGAATTGAAACACGTTTACTCGTCGAATGGTTTAATTGTGTGGCAAAACTAATTTTCCAAATTGTATAAAATGTTGTGCAACTTTCTACTGTAAACAGGATTTAATAAAAAATAAGCGTTTTATATCCTTACAAGATTATTCATTGCTGACCTCAAAGTGTAATCAAAATATAAAAATTTCAATGATGCTGCTGGTGTTGCTGTGAAACTCATATGTGTGATTGCAGCAGTAATTGGTGCCTTTGTTTTTGGCAACTGTTTTATGTACGATGGGGTAGGTCGAAAAAACCTCGCCTGAAAGGCATTTTTTTTGGCATTATAATGTTTGCTCAGAAGCCTAAATTTGTGTACAAACTACCTTGTACTCACAACTTAACTTAATCCTTAGCTAAAAAAACTATAAATGAAAACATAAAAGCGAATATGTGGATATAGCTCTTTAGCATCGAATAGAGTCCAAAAAATTGATAGCTTCATGAAGAAGTAAAAAAAAAGAGCTCTGCATACGAATATTGTTTAATATTTGAGCATACTAGAAAGTGAGAGAGTAAAAACAGTGAAAGCTCCCGTGGGGGGACAACCACGGTTTCAGTGAAATCGTCCGGCCACGGGAGATGTCTGCCTGCGGGAGCTGTCGAGAAAAAAAATATGTCAAGTGTATTTTAATGAATATGTATGTGTACCAGAGTGTATTCTTCAAAATTTTTTGATGGATTTTTGTTTTTTTTTGCCTAAGCCTTAGCTTGAAGCTTAAAAATAGCTTCCTGGCTATATCCATTTTATGTCCGATTTCATTGAAATTTTACGAAAAAACCGAATTACTAAAACGAAGAAAAAGTGTGCCAGTTTAGGTATTTAAGTTGTATGGGAGGTACCAACTACTGTTGTTAAACCACTTCCAAATTTTTCTTGTGGCTGAAAATGCGGACAAAATATACCCCAAGTTTAAATTTGCGCTATTATATGCCTATAATACAGAATCGGGTTTGCAGAAAACGCAACGGGAGCTTTTACTGTATAGTTAATTCAAACATTTTCGAATAAGTTGAAAAGTACTGAATACTATTGAAATAATTAAAATGTTTCGTATTCCCAGTATTGAAAAATATCGAAAAAGTTCATAACTATTTGGAAAAGTATATAAGTATCGAAAAATATCTTAAGACTCGATTAGCATTGAAACAATTGAAGAGTGTAAGTAAAAAGTAATATTGACAAAAAGTGAAAAAGTCGAAGAGTATAGAATGGCATTGAAAAAGTTGATTGGTCTTGAAGTGTATCGAAAAACTTCATTAAAATAGAGAAGTTCGAAAAACAAAGAAAATTATCAATGAGTATTGAAACAGTCTATAAAATTAAATAATATCGATTAAAAAGAAAAATCATTTCAAATTTTAAATATTTTAACTCAGTGCGTCATTCATTGAAAATTTAATTTTTCGGCCCATCGTAACGTACGTAAATGTAATCACAGGACATACAATACAAACACACACAAACATACGTATACGAAGTTAGCACACTAAGCTGACGGACACTGACACTGACATGGTAATGCAACGGATATGTTGGCATGTTTTTTTTGCTGTTGTTGTCTGGATTTACTGAAATTGTGTGCGTATGTTGGTGTGAGCATGAAGTAACTTGAAAAGGTCAAGGGTCAGTTGGTCAAGTTTTATAAATTGTTGCACCTGAGTGCAAAAAACTTTTAATATTTTTTTTTTGCTATTCAGCTTTGACGTCAGCGTGTGTGCAGTAAAATATATGAGAGCAAATGGGGCAACAGGGGGGTGTTGATAACATTCAATGTCGTTAGAGTTGTGTGTTAAGTTTGGAAGCTTAACAGGAAGATTAATTTGAGCATACTTTTTTAATTGGTTCTCTTCGAAGCCAAATTTATTTTTAAAGCTTCTCATAAATGCACTGAATTGATTTCAATCAGTGGTAGAGAACTTAGAATTTTCGGGAACGTGCACAATTTAAAGTCGGAATATACTTTTTAGTGGTCGGACGTCAGTTATGCTCAATGTTTTTCGAAAATTACGAAGAAAATCGACACATTGATGTCAACGAAGAGTAATTTCGGTTCGCTGAGCTCGAATCGTATCGCATAATAAGAAATGTTAAGAAATGAGCAAAATGTCATATCAATTTCTAGCAAAACATTCCTCTGCACAGTAAAATTTGACTGAGTTATGTCGCTAAGAAACTCTTTTTTTGAACAATTTTATTTCATATCATAAAGTTAAAAAAAAACACTGATTTTTTAAAGAATTATCGTAAAATAAATATTCATTACTGGCCAAATTTTCCCACTTTAAAACACTATAGCTTGGTAAAACTTTAATATGTGGACATATTTTGGACCAGAAATCTATTTTCTTCTTCATTTTTACAACTCTAATATAAAAATTTTTTGGATTCAATGCAAATATTGCATTTCGAATAAATCATCAAAATCTGTGACATTTGTGATTTGACAAACAAAATGGAGAGGCTTTGTTTTTGCAAGAACTATTGTGGTTTTTCCTCCCTCATAATTCTACTTCCAAATATTTTCTGATCTTAGCATACTTCTGCATAAGCTATATAGCGAGAACCTCTTCATCTTCCCATTGTTTCTACATTGATGATAGACTAATAGGCAAACAAGTCTGAAAAAATCCATCGATTGAGAGTTTTTCGCCATTAAAATCTGCTACTCTAGTCCTGAGACTAATAGGCCTATAGGTAAATCTGCCACTAATCAAGTTTTTTCACACTAAAAACTCTTCAAAGAAAGTGGCTCAAATTCAGTTATTCGAAAACTTGACTTATTCTGATCTTTTTAGTAATACAGAATTAATAGCGGTTTCTTGTGTTAGGATCGGCTCAGCAGTTAAGCATCTGATTTCGAATAATTATTTTGTTTGCAGTGTCTGAGAGCAAATTTCCGAGTTACTTTCGAAGCAATTCTTTTAAGGCTAGTAAAAGCTATTCTTTTTCAAAGTTTAATTGATATCGATTGATCAGTTTTAGAAATATTGGCTTAAGGATAAATTGTTTTGCCAACAGCAACCCAATAAATAATTTTTTTAAACTTTAGTAGCTGGTTATGAACTTCTTGGTGATATAAAAAGAACTAGACTACATTTGTTAAGAATGGCTTAGTAGTTACGAGGAACATAAATACTCGTATATGATATATATATTCTTTTTGAGGAAACAAGGATATTTGTAAAAAATTCCAATATCTAATGTCCTCGAAATTTCTATTTCGTTGGAAGCTATTATGCTTTTAAATTTGATTTGCTTTTATATAGCTCCAAATAGTTAATTTTCAAATTTCTTCTCATTTTGTCAAGTTTTCTGTTTTTCTAAGTATTCCAATCTTTGTGAATCTACTATGTCATTATTTCATTCACAACAACTCCATATTTATTAATAACGCACCTCAACTGCCGCATTATGTAAATAGTTGGACTGTAGATTAAATGTGAATGCTTCATTCCATATGGGATTAGCAGGATCATCAGATTTGCTAACGCTAGTCTTCTTTTTCTTAACACGTTTGCCATTTTGTATCAAATAAACCTGTAACAGAAACAAAGTTAGTTATTATTTAAACTCATTTATATAAGGCAAAAAAACATATACCTTTACATAAGGCTCTTGCATGGTATCTAAATTTTTGGCCTTCATTATGACAACCGTTAAACGTTCCGCTTGTGGTAGATAATTTAATGAGCACAACAATTCGGGACGATCTTCTTGAGGTTTTTTAATGCGTAGCAGATCACCCCAGATCTGTAAGACAATTTGTAATTATATTATTCAATGATGATATAAAGCTGCATACAATTTTACTAACCTCTACAGATTTGGACAAATCAATGTCATCGATCATAACGCGAACTTCACCGATCACATCATTATGCGAATAACGATCATAGTCGAGCACTTGTAGGATTAACTCTTTACCTTGTAGCTGATCACGTGAAACAGGAAACTTAAAATGCTGATCAAAATAGGGATTTGATTCACCGCGATGTATATGCGTTTGACGCTTTCGATTATCGACGCTTGGTTCCAACATAAGACGCACATAGGGATCACGAAAACCGCCTTCTTCGATGGGGCACAAATTGTGAGCTAACAGTGGTGGTAGAAAGAAAAAATTAGGGATTATTAGTTAGAAATAATAACTCTTATTTAAAGGGAAAACAAATCAATTCAGCACTTTTTGAAATTGACTTGAACACACGTGACAGACTTAAATAGCAATTTTTTACCCATGTGCACTATGCTGAGGTTATTAAAACTCACCTTCAATTAAGTGCACTGTCAGATCGAACAAATGATAATCGTATTTAACGCGCAAATGTAGCCGTCCCAATGCAGGACTTGATTCTGGTGCTGTCAAATATATGGGTCCGTCCTGTACACGATACAAATCTGGTTGTAATGCACCCAACGGTGATGCCGGACCGACAGTTGGATCTATGCTAATCGACTGACGGGGTGGTGGTATTAACAGCGGTGAAAGACAACGTCCAACTTTTGGTGAATTCATGCACATGTTCGCGGAAGCGCTGCCAGCCACCAAACTGGCTAGGCTACATTGTGATGGACTGGGCGTACGCAATTCGCTGACATCTGTGGATGCTGGACTGGTGCAGCGAGCATCAAGAGATATCGTGCGCATAGGACTGGGTGAACGTGTCAGCTGAAAGCGGCATAGCTTGAAATTTATGAGTTATGAAGAAAAAAACTTAAACTCACGTGATGCGGAAATGCTGGCTCCGAAGGTAAGGAACTACGTCCATCTGGACCAAAAGTGCGTATTTGAGGCGATGAACCACGATGTCCCTGAAACGAAGAAGACTGAAAAAAAACCATATAAGTAAAACATACGAATAGTCCTGTTAAATTTTGGATAATCTTGGTGCACAACTTACCGAATGACGCGAGGGCGCACTGTCCACGCTACTTTGACTGGACACAGATGGCGTACGCTGGAGACGTGGTGGAAACGAACGACTCTGATGATGCAAATGCAGCGGACTGTGTTGCAGCACCTCTGCGTTGATGGTATGTGTAGAACCTGTAGCTGGTGGTTGTATAGGATGCGATTCTTTGCTGACATTGACCTCCTGACAGAAACAATAGCGGGTAAGAGAGAGAGAGAGAAAGGGAGAGAGAAAAACAACGAAATACGTTAAGCTCTGTCAAATCTAAGGGTTGGCTCAAATTTGCATTTGTAAAACCTCTGAGTCTGTGGGCAAATCACAACTGTCGCTGACACTGCCGGCACCGCTACCGCTGGTGGTTGAAGTAATCGACGATGCTGATGGTGGCGGTGTCATTGGCGGTTGCAGTGGCAACGGTGGTGTTGGTGGCGTCGGTGTAGTACTGCTGCTGCAGTTGATGCTACTGCAAGCATTGGCTGCCGCAGCAGCATCGGTATCGCTATCAGCATGGCGATCGATTGTTACCCGACGTACAGCACCGACGCGTTCCTTAGCCATGCGTGACCAGGATTCAATGCGTTTATGCGCAAGCCAACAGGCAGCAGGGCCAAGGCCACTCATTGTAGTGAATTTTTTTAAAGTTTTGTTTTTTTTTGTATATTTTGGACTACCCGATGTTTAAAGTTTTGTAAGTAGTTGGGTTGATTTTATGTTGTTTTATTGGGTGGTACAGTTGGGCGGTTTTTGATGCGTTTTGGCGGTATAGTTTCTTTTCATGGCGGTGTAAGAGTTAATTTTTTAATTTTAAGTTTAATTTAAGTTTTTGTTGCTTATTATTAATAAAAAGAAAAGTTTTCGATTACATGTTTCCATACTAAATTAGGCGCCTGAGGATAGGCAATGTCATATGTTCATAGTTTCAAAATTCAAGCCAAAGATTTTGTATCACAATTAAAACTACTGGGATTGCATATTCTTAGGCCCTTTTTTATTTCGTATAAATTGTGAATGTTGAACTTTTCGCAGACCCTATGAAAAGATATTCCTGAAAGCTGATAGAGTTTTGCACCATAGTCTCTTGGGAATTACTTATTTAAATATTAAGTTAGTTGTTCAAGTGGTTAAATTAACGAAAAAAAAAACAAAATTTTTTAATTAAAATAAAAAACTTTGTAGCAATTTATGATTTTGGTTTTGAAAAGATGCTAATCGCCATCGATAATCGTAGGTCATTTGCTCAAACAACTCTCTCAGCATAGGTTTTAAGGTTTAAAAACAGCAAAATATTCTTTGAATTCTTCACTATTACAATGAACGGGTAGAAAGTTACTCATTGAGAAAATGCTGTCTAAACAGTTTGATACTACGATTTTGTTTTTTTTTTCATATGGTGCTGATATTTTTATTTTAAGAAATTCCAAAGTATCAATTTAAATCTTTTCTAGTTTTTAAAGACATAGAAAAACAACATAAGAAAAATGCATGATTCAAAAGGTTGCAAACTGCACAACAAACGAATGAAAGAGAACACGTTAGGTAAGAAAATATCCAACGCAAAGCTTTCAATAACTTCATTTTACAGAGAAAATATTCCAAAATTCGACAAGGGACAGAGATTCCTGGGATATTCCTTTTGTAAACTAAAATAAATTGGTTATTTTATTAACCAAAGTTGCCCACAAATGAATCCTATGTCAGCATGTTTATCGTATTAAGTATTTAAAGCTTAAAAGCAACGGTGGGCAAAACACAAAAAATGAGTCCAAAAATTAAATGGGTGTTGAAATAAAGAACAAACGAAACGGTAGAAGCTGTCCTCAACGTGTGCATTGTTGATTCCTGGCTCGCTTGCTGCGGTTTTTTTTTTGTATTTTCTGAATGATACAACAATAACAATTATACACATGCCGAAAATCCCGTATAAAAAAAACCACAACAATAGAAAGCAGTGAGTGCATGTGTTGGTTGTTTTGTTTATTTTCCTTAACAAAAATGTTGTGGTTGTAATGTGCCACAAGTGACTCATTTTTTATGTTTTGTCCATCGCTGCTTTAAGCTGCTACAGCAGTTTTCCTTCTAATATAAAGTTGATAATATGTATGCGACATGAAATATGGTTAATTTTTTATGAATCTTTCCAAGCTGCCACTTAAACCTCTCAATTATATTAGATAGTAATACAATATGCGATCACTGTAGCCAAAGTATAACTTAGTGCAAAGTGACCGACTTTTTACGAAAGATAGCTTGAGCGCTTGAGATTTCAATAAGTAACAGGAAAATATTCGGTTATAGGGTCCATTCTTCCAACTCTGTTTTCATTTGAAATTATGCGAAATGACGTTAAACAATAATGTCCGGAATTAATTTAAAGTAATTTCATTGCCAGGTTGTTATTAACAGTAAGCACTCTCAAATATGCGAAAATTAAGACTAAAATTTGCCCTCGAACAACTCAATGAGCATAAAATAAACTTTTAAATTCACATATTTGCTATCATCTGCATTAATTACAAAGCAGCAGCAACAAATTCGTCGAAAGTGACTGCATTAAAGCCTACCAACCAACCTACCTGACAGACAACAACCAAAATTAGGAATAGAAAATATCGATCGATTGTTAAGGATTATGCGTACATTTTGCATCAATCCTTTCGGTCATACTCCCTTCAAAAGTTTCTTTTTAATGCTGCTAAATACCTCTAGGGTGGTGCACTAGTGGAATCCAAGCATATCATTAAATGATACCGGAAACAAGCTTAAAATTTCCTACCAAGTTACTTGTGCCGCTTGGTAGGTTGACTGGCTGCAACATCAATAGTTACTTAAATTGACGACAGCACTTTGGTTACGATGGTTTTGCATGCATTACGTGTACTCGTATGCATGTGCCAGAGCCGGATTAAGCTTCAGAAAATGTAGGCAACTGTGAATCTCAGTCAAGAAGAAAAATAGCGCAACAACTCGACCTGCTAGATACTCTACTAATAACCCAAAGTGAAGGAGATTTTTTTTTAATCTTTTAAATAAGATCTTGCAATCGCATTCACCCTTGAAGTTGGAAATGCATTTAAAGATGGCGACCATGGGACTAATAAATTAACGAAGGGTCATGCCAGCTTTTGCTTTGGCCACATGGTTCATTTGGCACCATTTTACCATCACACCCATCTACAAATGCATCCAACGCTTACATATGTTATATTCAGCGGTGGATTAAAGTAGAGCTAGAGGGGGCTATAGTCTCAGCACTGAGCTCAAAGGCTCACTTAAGTAGCGGATATAAAGTTACTTTCAAAGGCAATGTGGTGTTTTTAAAGGAAACGAAACTGGAAGGCTTTGTTTCTTATTTGGTCACATACAAAAGCCTTATTTTTTGTGTAATGGGGGTCCATTTCGACATTTCGTGCATTGCAGCGGGAAAAGTTATTTATGTTTTGAATAACCTTTTTTTTTGGCACACTCCTGAGCCTTTAAATATTTTTATATATTCAATTGCCATCCTACTCTTTATTTTTAGTGTCATAACAAATTTGTGTGATGTTGAAAACAGCATAAATAAAGAAAATTATGTTAAGGGAAATGTATTTTAGAAAGTTAAAAAAAAGACAGCAGCACCTAGACTTGTGATGCTTATGAACCTTTAAATTCCTTAATCCGGCCCTGGTATATGCCATTTCTCGTAAGTCATAAAATATGCAAAGCTGTGTTGTTGTTGTGTGCATCAAAAAGCGGATTTTGTGGTGACTGCATTATAATTGACAGGATATGCACAGGGACATGAAAGGCAATTAGTGCGCACACATTTTTGGGTTATGTTTAATAAGTTCATTCATTATGCAAAAATGAGAAAATTATTGAGGCATTGAAATAATGTTGCAATATTGAAGAAAGGTAATTGTGGCATTGAAATAATGTTTTTAACATTGCAGAAGAGTATTTTATGATTTTAGATGCCACAGGTCTATAAATGTATCCTTAATAAAACAAGATACAAATTGTTAATTAAAGTATTTCTGTATATTCATGACAAAAAAATTAACAGTTGTCGATATAAAAAAGCTCTAATTTACTTAGTTCTTCCTCAGTTACTTGCTGTTAAATTGCGTGGCAACAGCACTGAAATAAGAACCTACACCAACTCAGTGAGAAGTCTCTCGCATGCCTTACGTTTAACTTCAGACTACATTAAGCTGCCATAGGGACTTTAACACACGTACGCAATAAAATACACAAACATATGTACTAAAAAGAGTTGGAGACAAAGGCAAAGAGTTAAATAAACAAAGCTTAAAAATGAAACAATAAAAATACTAAAAAAGAAAGCAATGTGACGTTACGCTTCTGTGTGTTGTGTCTTTTTCCCCTCATTTTTTTTTATTATATTGCATGGAACGTAAGCTGATAAAAGGTTTTAGTTGCTTGAGCGAAACGTACGTTGTATGAGTGTAAAAAGCTCTTAACCGAATGTCTAAACATACGCGCAAATGTGCATAAGGGTGGACCTTATTTATTTGTAAAGATTTTCATATTACGTGTAACTTTATTATTTAAAGTGCATCATAATTTGGGGAAGCATCAGTCCGGGAAACTAACTTTACACAAAAAAAGTACTTAGTAAGGTCCACAAAACTGTTATTAATGTTCCCCAACCCTTGTATGCGTGAATGTTGGTCTTAGAATTAACAGTTCACATCACAGTTTAGTTATATTGGAATACTTTTTTTTTCATTTTTGTTTCACGTATGTATTTCCAGAAACTTTTGCAATGTAGGCGGTAGCAGCAGCAACATCATGGCAAGCATTAAATTTTTTTATTATCAAATAAAAACTTAAATTGTCCCCAGACATTAGGAAAAAAACGAAAACATTTTAAAACAACAATCTATCAAAAGCATGATAAAAAGCTCCGCTGTGATTTCGTGCAAAACGATTTTTTCTCTTCTCGTTTCGGCATTTAATTATTTTATTAGTACACAAGGCACTTAAAATAGAAAACTTTACGAACAGAGGCATAAACATAGAAACACAGCTGTTAAAAGTCCATGGGGCATAAAAACAAAAATGAACACAAAACTCTCGAGTTTTTGTTGTACCATACACGTAGGTTATTGTACCGCATGATACTTCTCTTGAGTCATGAATAAAAACCATGAAAATCTCATTAATCAACGCATTAACAATTAAACTATGTGGAAAATTTCAATTTGTCCCATTAACTCAGCATGGAATTCAATGATATGGCACGGTACACATTTGTGTCAAGTCAGCCAGCGCTGAGATAACAAGCGGCATATAGGGATGGTTGCACTGTGATTACAGCCACCGCATTCGTGTAAATGCGGATGTCAGTATGTCATGTTGCGTGTTGCTGGTTTTTTCTATAGCTCCACACAACATAAAAGTGTTTATAAATGATCGTAAATGTCCTTTTATTTGCTTGTTTTCCAGCTGATATTTACACAAAAATTACTTGAAAAAGGTTTCTAAAAATGAGTGGTAAGAAAAAAAAATGTATAGATAAATGCGCTCGTGTGCATACGTTGATCCTGTTAAAAGGATATGCGTAATAATAGCCTATTGCTATATGTCAGCGTAGCCGTAATATTTTTTTCTTTTTTTGTTTGAAAAAAGTGGGCATGTCCTTTTGTGTTGTTGTTTATTTGATTGTAAGTACTTTGCATTCAGTGTTGATATTTTATCGACAGTGGGGCGAAATACTTAATAATTTTTCATTATTAAGTTTTAGAAAAGTATGGTTTCACAAAGCTGCTTTTGCATAAAAGTTACTTTAATGCACTCATCTACTCTTCAAGACCTTTCTAGCCGCATATGCCAGTATACAGTGGTATTGACTCGTGTGTTTCAAAAATTTAGTGAAAAATATATGCCAACTACTATACTTTAAAGTTGTTGAAAATTACATAGTTAGTTCGTCTTATTAACAAGCTGGAGCTATGTAGGTAGAGCAATTTCCGCTATACTTGGTTCGACCATTAATAGCATAATTGAAGCGATCTAGCCTCGCGTTAAAAAAGTCGAAAAATTCACTTAGGTTGGACAGGTCACATGTATGAAGGAATGTATAGTTCAAAATTTCTAAAAAAGTTAAAATGGTCAAAACAATATGAAAAATGTTCAAAAAAGTCTAAAAGATACTAAAAAAGGGTGGAAAAATGCCACGCCCACTTTATAAATTTCGTGAACGGCATCGGCATTTTTTTATCGCAATAGCTTGAATTGTTAAATAGCCTTAAAATATAGCGCGATGACTCACCCACTCGAACCATCCATGCCAATGTTGGTCCCGAAAAATCTTGTTATAAACAACATTCTTGTACAAATTTTTATATGATTGTTCACATATTTTGATAAATATGCCTTTTAAGCTATGTTACTTATGTGATAGGTGCCACGCTCACTAATTTATTTGGCCCGCTTTTGATTCAGATCAAAATTTAATTTCATATCAATTGCTGTAATAGTTCATTTAAAATAGCGCTAAGATCTTTTGTTAATATCGGAAGTGCCACGCCCACTGATAGAATGTAGTCAAACTCCATTTATTTTTTAAGCTTTATAGAATTCGACACCTCTGCACCAAATCCTATGAAGATTACTTCCATAGTACACTAACTAAAACACTGAACGTTTTTTGCTTATGTGGGAAGTGCCACGCTTTCTCGATAAAATTCACCAAATTTTTTTTTCAGAGTTTCACTAAGTTTTTTCAAGTCTGGAGTTTTAAATGTTTCACTTGTATGGGCCGTAGACGTGACCGTGGACGAATTTCGCCATTTTTCAATCTCAAGATGTTTGATTAAAGATGTGGCCTGTGTGCCAAATTTTATTCAATTAGATTGATTTCCATAAAAAGACAAAGAGAAGACATGACTAAGTCCATTTAGGTGGTTACGCTGATGAAAAATATATATACTTTTATATACCTGCCACGCCTCCTTCTATGTTTAACAAACGGAATGACCAAGTGAATATACTCTCTGTGTAAGGTATAAAAATACCCAATATGGATCTTGTATATTGGATCGGTTTGAAAATTTATTTAAGTAAACATTTTTACAATAGCCTTTAGGAATTCATTAAATTTTCTCCTTATAAAAAATACCTATCGTAAGAATCTA
Source organism: Meiosimyza decipiens (assembly GCA_963680825.1). Lineage (NCBI taxonomy): Eukaryota > Metazoa > Arthropoda > Insecta > Diptera > Lauxaniidae > Meiosimyza > Meiosimyza decipiens. Next base: position 45,558,039 of record OY804258.1, read on the forward strand.
CATCGATTGAGTATTACGTATCATACCCTGTAAAAAGTTTTTGGACTTGAATTTCTTCCATTACCGCGGTGTGGTGAATTCTGAGACAAACGAACTATTATAAGGATTATTATTTAAACATCGAGAAGCCCTTGCTTGAGAATGATTAATTCATAGAATTTTCACCGCAACAATGCAACACTGCGAAAACTCAATCTGAGCGGAGCAAGGGTTGTTGGCGCCTGGAGCTAAACGACACATCTGACAAAGTTAAGTTGTACCAAAATAAAAGATCATCAAAATTTCCCTTATGGATATTTCATAAAATATTCAAAACTGAATCCCCATGACCAAAGAGCTGCTCCCAAGCCATTGCGACCGAGGCGACTACCATTTTCGCCTCTCCCCACATATTTTTATATTAAAAATTCAACGAAATTACATCGACCAAGCACCATATTTAGCTGATATAACACCTTCTGACTTAAAAATAAAAGAAAATTCTTTGAAGGAGCTGAAGGCTTTTTGTTAAACAGCCAAAGAAAATTATATGGAGGACTATAACAAGCGCTGCTGTGGGGCTTAATTTAAAGGCAACAAAATAAATTTCGATGAATAAATTATTTCGATGCTTTGTACACACAATGTAGATAATTAGTTGAAAGTATCATTTATCATACAAAATAGCAAAATTAGCAGATTTAACCTACTGTGCATGCTCATGAGTCTAACACAATTTAAGTTTTCACTTAATCCCAATCATTTTCGCTCTAGGCGTAACACTGAAGCAGCACTTGCAAATTGCATACAAAATCAACATAATGTGACAAATGCTGAATTTGAAGTAGAGGTTTGTATTGCGATGATTTTGTGAGTGTGTGTAAATGGATGATAATCAGCGGATTGGCACTGATTTTTAAATAGAAATTTAACACCAAATTAAATGAAACAAAAGGAGGAAACAGAAAACGCAATAAATAACAAATTCGCATTAACAGTGCACTTTTGGGAAAACATATTGTCTGCTGTTGTAATGGGGTCCTTTAAGGGGTGTGTCAACGTGCACAAAGTATAGTACTCGTTTAGTTGTTAGCAACAGCAACAGCAACATCAACATCTATTAATAAAACAACAAAGTGCTGTTAAAAGGTGTCAACTGTTGTGTTTTTCCGGCACTGAACGATAAGTTCCTGCATGTTTTATGATGCTGAACTAATTTGAGGGTTTTATGTGCAATGAAAAAACTGTTGTTTTTAGATTTTGATATTTCGTTACATAAAAAGGATTTCATTTATATCATATGCCCTATGAGTTTCATGCACTTAATTTCATTTCAATTCATTTTATTTGATTTAATTTAATTTATTAAGTACTTGAAAACTCATTATCCACGGCAGTTGTTTGGTTGTGTTGGTTTCTATTTGAAATATAAGTTTTCAAAAGGGTATTCAATTTTCTTAGCTTTAATATATCACATTACATTAATAAAGAAATTAAAAGCGCAGAAATAATCGTTTCTTCTAAGTAAAAGTAAACGTATCTGGCCTAGAAATTCTCATTCATCGGCTTAGAGTTCACTGATGATATCATTTATTAATGGATGAAACTAGTATGACTAGTATTTTTGGTCTTATCACACACTGTACTGATGAAAACTTAGCTCAATTAAATAATTAAAAATTATTTTCTGTTCGGATGAACCTCAAAGAAATTATTTCATTTGTTTTTCCAGTTTGAAAAATTAGGTGTGTCACCCTTCATGTACATATGTATAAGAGAAAAAATAAACTTAAGATAGGGCTTTGAGGAAGCTATACACAGAACTATACTTTTCAGGAGTCGGTACAAATACATTTTGTTTTACCGAATTACATTGGAAAAAATTGGAGTCAATGGCGTGATGGACTTTGCACAAAGTGTATATTCGGTAAGATATTTTATATGGTTGTCGATATTTTCTAAGCAAATAATTTCATGAAATAATCTGCTGAGCACTCTTTATAATCGAAAAGTTTAAGATATAAAACATATGTTTACTAAGCCGATTACTTGAGTTGACGACAGTTCACAAAGAACTGGGATTCAATATATGTATGGTACATATTATTTGAGGCTTTGTGCGAGTGTTAATTCTGAAAATTTTTGAAAAAATTAAAATGTTTTGTTAATTTTATGTCAGTGTTTTTCAAAGTCCCTGAGAACAAATGCACGGTTTTTTATCATTATCATACGATAAAGTTTTCTTTGTCTTTAAATAAAAACTAAGAAAAATAAAGTACTGAATTAAATTTAAATAGAAATAAATAAATATGACACATTTATATTTAATTTTTTGGTTATAAACACCCAATACGATAACAAATACCGTCATAACTGTCATTACCTGTTTCATATTGTGTAATATTGACGTTACCATAACCTTGACGTTTTTGAACTCCACATTCATACATATGTACATGAAATTAGTTCAATTGATTATTTTCTTTGTACATAACTGACTGAGTCTTAAGTGTTGAACGAAATCCTGCACAAAAATAAGAATTTGCGTATGGCAAGACCTTTCATCATAAGTTGGTTTCAGCGCCACAATGAATAAATCAATGTCAAAATCATTTAAGAAAGAAATGAACATTTTTTTCAAAGTCTTGGAAGAAGCAATTTGCCATGTAAAGTATTTCAATAGAAATGCTAAAAATAGTAACAAGTTACTTAATCAAAAAAATGAAAAATGAAAAAAAAGAGAAAAAAAACAACAAAAGTGTTGCAGTAACAGCAGGTGGCGGATTTACAATTACCACGCTACAATGACACAAACAAATGAGTGTGCACAGCACACACCATAGTAAATGCGTTTTGCACATTCAAGTGTGCAAATTTCAGCTTACACACACCACCGACCGACCCTTAACCGTTGACACCCACACAGACAACACACAAAATGTGGCAACACTTTTGTGATATTGCCAAACGAAATGTGCTGCAGGCGTTGCGCTCAAAAGTATGCAACACTAAAACTCTAAAGAAAGGAAAAGAAAATAAAAAAATGCCAAACTCAAATGCATGATAGCACTTTACGCTAGAAATTGCAAGCTTGCAGCGTTATTAGCAATTTAGCGATTTCAATTTTTGATTTTCGAACGTCACTCTCGGGAGAATCACCATACGGTATTTGAAGGGGTTGCATAAAGCTAAAGGGTAGAAAATAGCAAATATTGCGGTTTGATTTTAAGAATGTATCAAATCTCAACAACAACAAAAAAGTTCAAGGAGTGAACAGCGACAAGGAGAAAATAAATTAGTAGAAAGCTGCTACAGTACACAGGGTGTGTGTGTGTATGCGAAAATCTTTCAAGTGTTGTTTCAATTTGAAATGCTCTACTTACGGGAGAGGGAAGGCACTCAATTTGCTTTGATTACGTCAATTGTCCGTATGTGTGTTGGTATAGCAACTTGTATATGAGTATATGTAGATAAATAGCATTTAATTTGCGAAGTCACAAGGAAAAGGTCTTATTAATACAAAGAAAACTATTTGGTATTTCTTAGAAAATAAAAATTATTCTGTCCAAATAAAAAGGAAAAATGTCACACACAGCATACTCATGATAAGAAATGATAGATTCTTTGTATAGATTTTTGTCAAGCAAAAATAAGCTTTGAATTTCAAAGTGGAAATCGCTTTAAATTTTTTACAATTTTCTTGGAAAGATTTGTTGTTCAATTTGCAAAAAACATTTCAGTGGTAAATGTTTTTTTTTGTTATTAGCATTTATTCATTCTCATTGTTATCACTGACATGCTTATTTTCCCAAAAAATTTTTTTTATGTCTTTTTTATTGTAATTTTATTAGAAACTAGCTGTTTCCGCGGCTTTGCCCGTTCACTACCAGGTGTGCAATGTCGCTTATATTTTACGCAGTCCTTACTGATGACAATTGGGTGCATGCACCAAATTTCACAACTTGGTATAAGTACGAAGAATGTCAATTTAATTGTTTTTCTTGTATTGGAGGTGCCGCACCCCAATACACAATGCCGTTCACATTTTGCAAGTAGCTTGGCGCAATCAATGCACAGCCATGTATCAAGTTTCACAACTGTTGCTGTCATAGATGTCAAGATATAGAGTTTAAAGTGTTTTTACGTGGAACTTTAATTCCACGTCAGTTGATATTACGCGTCCACATAACATGAGGTTCTTAAAATAGACAGTATACACTTTTGTTTCAAATTTTAAAACTCTTGCTACCATAAGTTAACAGATAATGCATGTTAATTGTTTTTATCGCAGGGAAGGTGCTACGCTCCGTCGTCCAATTCCATATCGAGGTGCTTAGCATAAGCCATATGCATTCGAACACGAAATTTTAAGATTACTGCTATCAAAGGAGCAAAGACATAGACACCAAATTCTAAGACTCTTGCTATTATGGGAGCGAAGATATAGTGTTTTAAGTGTTTGCTCGTATGGAAAGTCTCACGCCCCGTTGCGTACTCCCGTTCATATTTCATGAGGTGCGTAGCATATCCTATAAGCATCCTAACACCCAATTTCAAAACTATAGCTGCCATAGGAGCCAAGGCTTAGCGTTTGAAGTACTTTTGTTGCATGGAAGGTGCCACGCCCCCTTATCTAATCCGCTCCATTATTGCGAGGAACTTGGTACTGACCATTTGCACCCTATCACAAAATTTTAAGACTCTAGCTATCATAGGTACGAAGATAAATTATTTGAATTTATTTTTGTTGTATGGAAGGTGCCACGTCCCTTGTTTTTATAAAACTAAAATAAAGCCTATGTTGCTCAAGAACAGTGTAGCTTTCTATAAGGATGATGAATCGGAGCAGTTTTTCTAGAGATTACCCTCTAGATACAACAAGACAAACTTTACCTTATTATATAGCAGTATAGATGGCGCATTTAACACATTTTCATGTCATAAACTTGAGTGAAATCAAACGTCGCATAAACAACTACTGTTCGATGTCACATATGAAAAACAAACGCCTTACACCGATTTATGCACGCAAGCTTACATGCGGGCGTTTACGGTGCGCTAGTTGAAATGCAAATCGGACGCAGTTATCCCTAATATAGAAAAACATCACTGTAAACTGTCAGCAAATAAAATACAAAAAATACAAAGTTGTTAATAAAAAGGAAACATATGTAGGTAAATATATACGTTCAAAGCAAAAATTGTTGCTTTCGTTGACTTTGCGGACGAAAAAATAGACATAAAATCAGATTGTTGTATTAAAAATGTAATAGGATTAAAATTCACACAGACACAAACGCACGTACACATGTGTACATACTTGAAAAATAAAAATATGCATACACGTTCCTATGTACTTACGAGTAATGCCTGCACAAGGCCAAGTTGACACAACCACCGCTGTCATAAAACAAACGTTTAGGGTTGCCGACTTATTATGTAAAAAAAATGAAACTTAAACATATCATAAGCGAAAATAATCGTGGGCTAAAATAAAACTGTAAGTCAAAATAAAAAAATTAAAATCATGTGCGATGTTCAATCGAGGTAGAAGTGAAACCTTAATTACCACAATATATGTGACGGAGCCTGACTTGTTACTCCAAAAATAGGTCTCAATGCACAACCATGATAATTGAATTATAATTGTGGTTATTTACATCCTCCCAACCAATCAATAAATATAGTTATTGAATTCATCCACGAGAATTTAATAAAGTACACACCAGAAGTATCGCGGATTCTTAAAAAAAAAAAAAAAAACGATCAAATTCCGATGGTTTTAAGTGGAGATTTTAATATAAATTTTGCATTGGATTTTTGATTGAATTCTTCAATACCAAATTAAATTTAAAAATGTGCAGCAGTCGCACTAAATCGACATAGTATTAAAATTCCTTAAATCACAAATCGCAGACTAAATGACTTTTAAATGCTGTCTTTTCCATTTCATGTTTTTTCTTACACTCTGAAGGGACGATATGTGGTTGAAAAAGGTCTGAAATTATATTTAGCTGATGCACAAACCAGCAAACCCTTACATTCAATAGCGTATTTAAAAATACTGTATATCTGTATTCTTTCTTAAACTCTCGCAGGCTAAACTCTATTGATGTATATGTCTCTTTTTGATGTTGCCATTTCCGTTTCATCGAGTGTCAAATCACAACGGTGCTAAAGAAGTTTCACAAAAAAAAGTTTCACGTGAAAAGTGGTGAAGCAAGGTAAAGTTCCAAACGGCTTGGAAAAACATCGTAGAAGTCGATAGATGTTGCAAAGTATTGAAGAAAATCGAAAAATAACATAAAAGCCTAAAAGTGTCGAGCGTAGAGTTAAAAGTTGAAATGCGTCATAATATCCAAGAAGTCGATAACACTTCGAAAAGTATTGAGAAATATTGAATAAAGCTAACAAAAATGTAGAAATCATATTGCATTTCTAGGGCTTTCCATACCCAGTAAATACACACTTTATGTAATGAAATGAAAAGAATATTCTATCACCCACCTTCCTTACTTTGTCTAACTACAGCCCTCTTCTTCCTTTAGAGCTGTGGATACATGGAAATATATAAAAATTAAGGAAGAATTTGAAGAAATTTACAACGATTTGCAAATAAACGGCCCAAAACTTGAGCCAAATGGAAATATTTGTAGCGGACTGTAGGTAGTTTTAAAATTGTGTAGGGTTCGATAAGAATTCGAAAAAATTATACAATTATTTTTGAAGATTATGATCACAATATTTTTCAATTTGAAAGGATATGTCTTGACACTTTTTTACAGGCTTCAAATATAAAAATCAAAATTTGGGAGAGGATATTTTTAATATTTTTTTCCCTTACAAAAATGAGCTTTTTACTTTTAAATGCCTTCTGTCCCATAATGGGAAAAAAATTTATGTAGCCGTTTCAGGGCTATGGACTTTGTAATATTATTCGATCATTTCATTGCATTTCTTGCTTATTCGTCATCTACCGACACCTTAAAATACCTGTCCATACAATTTGATGTAGTTTAATAACATGCAATATGTCCTTTTGACAGATTTTTTTTTAATTTCGAGGTCCACCAAAATCTTTCATCACTATCCGACACATTCGTTTGTATGAGATATTTAGATACGACCAAACCAAAACCAAGTCAGCAAGACTTTTCCATAATTTTCGATGATTCATTTGGCAACTCTACAACTAAACATACAAAAAATTGATGTTGAACATTTACAAAAAAGGTGTGTGTTTTGAACTTTTACACGACATTTCAATTTTGTTTGCAAATTTTTCGTTGTTATTTTTCTAAATTTTTTTTTGTATTGTGGCTTTTGTTTTCTACAGTGTCGTTTTTGTCTTTCTTTGTCATGGAATTATGACAGTTGGCATGACTTCTGGCGGAAGTTAAACTGCTGTTTCTCATTTTATGTAGTTATTTTATTTGCTATTTTCTATTTGTCGTTTGAGTGTTTGTGTTTCTTCCGTGTTTTATGCCTTATTTTAGTATATTTGGTATGTGTCATTTGTTCTTTTTGCATTGTTTTTGTATTGTTTCCTTTTTTTTTTCTTATGACGAGACAATGAAAGTTTTGTTTTGCTGATTGATTTTTTTAGTTTTTTGTTAAGGAATCTTGCTAGTTTTTAGTTCTTTCTATACAAAATTGTCTGACAGTTGTCAGCAAATACTCCTGTGGTTGCAACAATTGAAAGTGAGATTTGTTGCGTTTGAAATTATTATCTATTACAATTTTAATTAAAACGTTGATTTTGGGCAAACCCGCACAAAATATATCTGTGATAAAAATGAGAAAAAAGAAACAAAATATTGCTTGCGCTAAGCAAAGTCTTAGGCGATTGTTTTTCCATTTGAATGTATTTTTTTTTTCGAATACAGCATTAGGCAATTGTTTCATTTCATTTATTAGTTGCTGATATAAGCATATGAGAATACATATTTCTAAGGGACATTGGGGAATCCTTGCATGACAGAAATTTATATGAGAGAGGTCATATAGTTTTTAAGCAAAACAGCAAAAATTTAATGTCGTTATAAATGCGTCGGATTAGTCAGTTTGGAGAAGAGTATTTCGGAGACTGCATAGTTAGCACAAAAGAATTAATATGCTAGAAAAAGCTAACCAGGATATGGAAATGATTTATAATAAAAAGGAAAGATCCTTGTAATAAATCAAATATTTAAAGAAGTCAATCAGTTCAGTTACTGATGGTGAAATATCAGAAAATAAGAGATAAGTAGGCAGACGTGCGAAGGATCACCATTTCATTTTGACAATCGAATTTTTTCCATTAAACTGAATATCGAACTAGGATATTTCAAAATATGTTGCGATTTGTAAGCAGGAAACAAAAGTTCACTACAAATCTTGCTGATGATGTGCAAAATATTGCAGAATCCATCGAAATAATTTTTAGCTTTAAAATCAAATTTGATGCTGCTAACAAAGCTTGAAGACAAGGGTTTTGCTATATATATATGAATATGTATGTATATTGGTGAAGTTTTGGAAAGATAGGTTAATCAAATAACGACAAAGGAACTTCCTTTATAAGATCACAGCAATATTTTTTAGTTTTTTTGCATTGCAATTGCCATTTTCAACTAAAAAGAAGCTCAGAAAAATTTAAATTGTATGGATTTCATCAATAATGGTGCAATTCATTCAACTTGTCCTTTGTACAGCAATTTAAGCACGAATCAATTCTTGAAAACTTTGAAATTTCAATGGGGTATTTTTAATGTTGACTTAGCTCTATTTTGCTGGTATTGTCTATATAAGTTTTATACAGCACTTACACATTTAAAAATTTCTAAAAATTTAGTAAAAATTAAACTTTTTGGTAGCAGAACATTTTATCTAAGTATTTAAAATTCTTCAACTTTACTAAGTCCGAAACTAAAATTTTTAAGTCCTAGAAGTATCAACATGAGAAATGTGAAGAATTTCACTAAAATGGGTGTCAAAGGGTGCCTAAAACAAATTTTATTTCAGTTTTTCGCATTTTTAAACAATCCCAGTACGTAATTTAAAAAAAAACATAGTAATAAAAAATATTTTACTTTAAAATGTTACATAACTTTAGGCTTAACTTTCACCATATCTGATGTTCACGGTAAAAATTAGTGGTGCAAACGGATTTATGTGAGATCTGCTTAAACTCCGTGCTATTTAAACTACGAAATTTTTTCATGGGTTTTCCAATGAATACTAAAAAAAGATACCTATCTTATAAGTAATTGAAATTGGCAATGAGCATCAAACATCAGCGCTTCAAGACAACGGGAGTAGATTTCCACAAGAAAACTTTCTGGCTACGCGAATTAAGGCGGCAAGCGATAGTTTTTACGTGTGGTCCTTACACAACACTGCAAAAAGAGTTTGCTTCCATCAAATAAATATATTGACCAATTAATTTAGGCATGTACATTTTACTATACCCTTAATTAAAAGTTCAATTTTTGTTTCTTGGGCCAAGTTTTACATTTGTTTGAGTCAATGAATTGATTTGGTTGGGTCGCATATAATAAGTATATTTGATATTCCTATTTCAAAAAAAAAAAATTTACTTGAACGTTGACCGCTGTTAAATGGCTGTAAGATCAATTACGAGTATCATTAAATTAATATTATTATTACAAACTGCTAATACAACAAACAACTAAAAATGTCACTTCTCATTGATATGGAATTTTCAACATATTCAAGTGAAACACTAAGCTGTGATGGCATTTGGGTTTTGTGACAATGTACTGAATCGAGATTTTAAAAGTACTTTTTAGAGCTCGAAAATAGTTTTTTTGTCCTCAACACCCAATTTTACTAATGTGTACTCAAGGAATTACTAAAAAAATGTCCTCAGTTTCTTCATCTCAAAACGCCTAGCAAAATTAGATAAATATATTTCACATTCAATTTACTACAAAATCTACACTATGCGATTATTTCCATTTAATTAAAAAAAAAATTTAATAATTATAAAAGGTTTTTATTGCGGTTACTTTAATTTACTAAAAAACAAAAAAAAAGTAATTATTATAAATTGTCCGAAAATGTACTGAAAATGTACCTAAAATGTGCTGAAAACTCAGCAAAGGTACTGAAAATGCTCCAAATATACCGAATGTACTGGAAATTTATCGAATGTAATGACAATGATACTTCAGGGCGAAAATGTATCAAAAAAATACCAATGTACCGAAAATTCCATTACTGCTGCTAAGATATATTTCTTTTGATGATATTGGAATTTATTTTTGCTTAAATTTCATGATGTAAATAAATTGTTCAGGAAATAGGACAGGAAAAACGGAATAAGGCTTCATTACTCCGCAACCACTGTATAAAGCTTTCTCTGGAAATAATGTTACTTGGATAGCGTATGCAACCTCATTTCGAAAACTGATTTTGTAAAATCTTAATGAAATTTTATTGAAAACATATCTCTATAGCACATATGGCAGTCAAACAGCAAAATAATCCAGCACTATTTCAAAATATAAATTATTCTCCAGAATAAATTGTTAAATTTTGCATAAAATCGCTATCCTTTTAAATCACAACAACACAAACAATTAAAGAATCAACTCACAGCATTATGCTGCTGGTATTCAAAAACTTCGGATTTAATTGTGTTTGCCGTAAAAAGTTTGTAATCCCTTTTAAATTGTTATTGCGGCGCAACAAATAGAAACAAAGAGAAAGAGATAAAGATTAGTTGCAAACAAAATTTATTTTAAAACTTGCAAGTGCGAAAGGGAGAGCAACCATTGGCAGGAAAAGCGCAATCGTACCGGAAATTAAAATGTAAAGCAGCAGGTCTCTGGTGTTACAGATGCGCCTGTTGCACGAATTTCCTCAACTCTACTGCTGAGTAACTTGAAAACAGATTAAGACCAAAAACCAAAGGAACAAAACATTGAGAAGAAACAATAGAACTACTAAGCGCAACTCTGAATGCATTTTTGCATGTAATGTTGTTGTTTTTATTGCTGCTTGGTTACACTCTTGGTATTTAAGTTCTTCGACACGCTTCCGGCTTGTTTTTGTTTCCTACTGTTTTTGTTTGGCACGAGGATAATACAGCTCATAAATGGATATTTGAGCTGCAAACGATTAAGGAAATAATAAAAAAGATTGACCCACAAATGAAAGTGTCTGAAAATAGAATTTTAGTTGAAAAATAAAACTATAAATTTTTCACAAAAATAAAAAAATTAAAGCTTAAATCGTATTTTCTCCAAAATCTGTTGAACAGCAACCAAAAAAATAAAAACCAACCACATTCATTTTATTTGCCATTTTGCAGCTCACAAATAATTTATTTATGAATTTGCTTGATTGCATAACAGAAAAAAAAGGTCACACATATGCATACAAAGGACGAAATTTATTTTCTACATACGTGATACATACGCCCCACATTTGTTTTGTAATAAAATACAATTAAGATGGAAATAAAATGAGAATAACATTGCAAAAAAAAACAAAACATTATGTTTTTGTTGGTCAAGTTTTTTGCAAACTCATCCCTTTTTGCGTTTAGAATGAGTTGCGTTGTTGTAATAAAATTCTTGCTCGTAACTACTTGTTTGTATGCGGTTGGCCTTAATCACAATAAAATTAACTGAGCGTATGTGCCCTAAACACATGCACCACTTTCTCACACACGCACACACACACACACACACAAACTTGTTTTTCTTATAATTACAAATAAGCCCACTGGGAAATGAATTTAAGGTGAAATCAATTAAATTATTAAGCTTACGGTCAAAAGTTGGTTGCCATTTTAAAAGTGGATACATCAGTGACTTAGTTTTTTGTATTGACTGATTAGGTACCTACTAACATCTGCTTTATTTTGAAACAAAGTGTTTGTATGACTATCGGCCAATAGTTGCCAGCTTATTGGCTTTCGCAAAACACACAATATCCTTTTGAACTATTGAACGATAGTTTGTCACGCACTCTGATATGACGACCGGTTAGTAGTTTAGAGTTAAGTAATAGCTGAAGGAGTATCCTGAAGCCATACGTAATATCTTAGTTGGAAAACTTTTGTTGAGATAATAAGCGCATTGCCATCCAACCCAATTTTAGTCAGCTAATATTTACAATATAGTTACAATCTCAAGATTAAATACAAAATTGATAATAATGTATTTCCATTTATACTAATGGTTAGAGGTGCATCAGGTATTGTTAACTATTCTTGATCAACTTCTCCTCCTGAGTCGATCTTTTCATGGAAATCACGATAACGTAAAAATAAAACGAGATAGTTTCATAAAATATTGTGGTAAGCCAATCACTCCACTTTTATAGTTTGTTGTACTGGAAATGTACGAAATCGATTCATACAGACACCTACTGCTCATGCAAATCCGAATCTAACTTGATATTTTTTACATTTTTCCTTAAAAACTACGTGGACATGATTCAAAAACTATAATTCCCTCGGTGGAAAAATTTACTTTGTAGTAATAATGACTGTACTATAGGTTGATATAATAAAGGGTGTGGCAAATGCAATCAAACTTCATAGTAATATTACAAATGATTTAGATAAAATCCGATGAAGTGTGGGAACACTTAAACAAGGGGCGTAACACCTCCCATATCAAAAGAAAAGTTTAAAACGCTTTACTGAGAGTATTGTTTTCATTAATGATTTCAAAATTCACAAAAAACAATAGGTATGGTTCAGATAGACACAAGCTCGAGAGATGACTGATTTTGGCAGGTGCAACCAAAAACTTTAAATCACTGTACTGAGAAAGTTACGGTAATGCAACCAAATTCAAAACAAAATAAATGTTGTCGACTTTATTTTGGTAATATTTGCATCCAGCAAGCCCTGAATGCACTGTACGCCAGTTTAATAAAAATAATAAAATTTTTGTTTTGAATTTTCATATTTTCTATCACGATAGCACTTTCTGTTAAAGATTTTGATATGCTAAAAATTAGTTTTCAAAAATGAACTAAGATTTTCAAAAACAAGACTATCCAGTGATGATTATTTAATCGTTATTATTAAATATTGAGGTTAAAAGACTAAATGTGAGTTCAGTTATAAGGCTTCGTTTTTTTTTTTTTGAAACGACGTGTAAAAATATGACTAGATTTTGAAATTTGTGATGAATTTCGGAATATAATTTCAATCGACATCGACCAAAAATAATGATAATTTTGATTTTGTTTTGTGTTTTAACTTAAAATAATAAAATGGTTGGTCAAAATATTGATTTTCTTTATTGTTTTTCCCAATTATTTGATAGCTTATTATCTGTTAGACCATTAGATTTTTCCACTAAAGAACTGTGAAGTTAGGTTAGGTTTAAAGGGTTCCTTGCATATGGCAAGATGCACTCGGAGGCAGTTTGCCCATTGTGATACAATACATATTTAAAAATATTGCCCTTCTTCTCCGTAAATTCTCTCATTGAATGGTGGCAAACCACCCAGAAGCCTTTGGTAAAGTTGAGTTGCTGGTGAGTTCCAGCTCGGTTAGTTCCTCAAAACCAACAAAGAACGCAGAAATTTGGTTCGTTTCCTCATTGCAAGCTAAAAACATAACAATTTTGCGAGTTTTTCTTTGCAGTTCATATGCCACAGTTCCTCGCTGGGCTTTGACTTTCTGCACAATTTATTAACACAACGATGATACAAAAACTGGTGATGAGTTTTTGTGCACAAAGTGTGCTGTGTTGACAAAGACTAAAGTTTAGAAGCAGTTTTTTTTGCCATTGCAAATATTTATACATTTTGGTACGTACGAATAATTTGTATATGTGAGCATACATATTGAAAACGTAAAAAACTGTAATGTCACTTAAATTCGTATATTGGTTTCTCTGGACTCAAAACGTAAGTAACCAATACAAAAACTCTAAGGTGTGAGAAAGTTATCTTGCCCATTGATAGAAAAATCAACATGCTCGAACAAAAAATGAGAACAAATCAGGTAACTTCAAGAAATAAAGATAAAGTTAAAATATCGGAAATGGTGAAATCAAAACACGATATTATGAAACAAATTCGTTATAAATGGCATAATCTCAAACATAGGGTAAGCTGACACCTTAAAAAACCCTCTGAAAACTCTTAACTACTTAGTCGGATTTACCATCTATAGTTTTAGAGATCTTGTTTTATTTTTGAACATTTTAAAAGAAAGATGCTCACATTCCAATACCTAATTTATCAACACAAAAATTGTTCCCTCAAGGCAGTGTTGAGTGGGTATCTCCATTTCCTATAGGATATGAAGATAGAAAAGGAGAATGGTATCTAGAAAAGTGAAAATATAATTATAAGTTGGGAGAGCAAGTTTACTTTTGGAGAAGTAGTGATAAGAAGTATTGATTTAAATTGAGAATCCCAAAATCGATATCCAAACTACAGTTGTCATATGAGAGATAACTTGTTCGACAGTTGATATTTGGAAATTTGAAATACATAGCATAGTTTTCAAAAAGTGACTGTATTTTCTACAGTTTTGATTCACTTTTTTATTAGAAAATTTAAAAAAAAAAGATATTAGTAACTTTTAATAAAACTTAGAAAAGCCCAACTTTTATAATTTCAATTGATATATCCGTTTAAAAAATATCGCACCAACATCTGAAGACTCTCAAGGAAACTCAAAGGCATAAATTTGGCTTTAACAATCTATTAAATCAATTCAGTTGTAATGAGAATATATCTTGCTAATGAATGCCCGTGAAAGTTTTAACACACTTTAAAAATGCCCCATTTTCTCTAGAACTTGTCGCAAAGGCGAAATAATTGTTTCAGTTTTTAATGAATTTACTTCAAAATGTGTAAATTTTCGAATTTTAAGCCTTCCCGTAAAATTTAAGAACAGTTGATATTAATTTTTTGGTTTTTTTTTAAAAAGATTTTTTTTTGACAAAGTGTTGATTTTTTAAAATAAACAAAAACTTCGCACTGGTAATAATAATAAAATAGCACAAGTGTAGCGTATTTTGTTGTTAGTTTGATTGACCATTTAGTTGACCTGGTTTGCTAATTTTTTTTTGCCTATCTATGTGCGTGCTAGTGACGCCGCTGTCGCGACAGTATGTCAATTTGTTTGTAGGCCATTTGTTTTAATTTGTTTTCACAAAGGAGAAATAGAATAACAATTACTATTCGGAGGCGGCAATTTCAAGGATGACACTTGAATGGATACAAAATAAAACGAAGTATTTTTGCTTAGTTACTTTTGGCTCATTTGCTCAATTGCGTAATTCATGACAAGGTCAACTGAGAAAAAATAATTTATTGCAGTTCACTTTTTTGTTATAATTACATAAACTAAGGTGTCCATAGCAATAGAAAATGACTAAATTTACAATATTTAAGCATTTAACGAAAAAGCCAAGGATTAAAATGATTAAGAAATAGGAACTCATTCATTTTTTGGACTTTAATGGAACTTTGGGATACTAGCAGTATAGGTAAATGTTCAATATTCTGACCCTAACTTAATTAAAACTACACAATGAAAAAGATTTCATAGTATGTGTGTATCGAGATTTGGTAATAATTAACAAATGAGCACCAGAAGACCGACCATAGTTCGGATTTCCGTTTTTAGACTGAAAAAATCAAAAACAGTTGAAAACTGTTGAACAGTCTGAAAAATTAAGAAAAAAAAATATATGCAAAATATTGAAATATGTCGAAGAAATTTGGAAAATTTTGAAAAAAGTTGAAAAGTCTTGGAAAATGCCTAAAAAAACTTAAACGAGGCTGAAAAACTTTAAAAAGCTCAATATCTCGATAATACTTGAATGAGGTTGAAAAAGTCGAAATAAATTGATAGAGGTTGAATAATTCGAAAAAAATATGGAAAATATTGAAAAAGTGGAAAAATCTTGAAAATCCGGAAATTTTTGAAAAGTCGATAAACGTTGAAGTCAAAGATATGAAAAATATTGAAGAAATTAAAACAACTTGAAATATGTTGAAACAGTCCAAAAAGGCTAATATATCAATAAAGCATGGCAACTGACAATAAAAGTTGAATATGGTTGAAAACTTGAAAAAAATTAAAAAAAGGTTGAAAGAAATTGAAATAGCCTGAAAAAGTCGACAAAATAAAGAAAATGTTGAAATACAAGGAATGAGGTTGAAAATCTCGAAAAAGGTCGAATTCGTCGAAAAAAAATTGAAAGAGGTTGAGCAGAGCGAAAAAATATGAAAAATTATGAAGAAGGCTGAAAAAGTCTATGAAAGATGGAAAATGCTAGAAAAGGTTGCCCGATTTTGATTCAGCTTTTTATAAAAAATATTCTTGCACCAAATTTTAGTATGATTGCTCACAGAGTTTGCTATATACATCTGTATGCCATTTAAGGAACTTTGCCCATCGGTCCTATTTCGCCTGCTTTTGATTCAAAAATAGTTTAAAGCAAATAAACCACCCATTTTATTCCAATTGCTGCAATAGTTCACTTAAAATAGCACAGATTTTTATTAATGTAGGAGATGCTACTGATGCGATCCCGCCAAGTTTCATTTAATTCCAAAGCTTATAGTAACTGACAAACATTGGTATTTTCCGCAATCGTAACATCATTTTATTAGATGTCGTCGGTTTTTCCACTATCATGAATAGTTTAATTGGGCTTCAAGCATTATGTTCTTTAGGTATTATTTTGCTTAAATATGTTGTGAACTATAAAATAATCATATTAATATGATATGATATCAAATAAGAACAAGATTGCTATACATTTATTTGATCCAATTAAATTCCTTGAAGCCATTCCAACATATATCATGTTTGGCTCAATAAACAAAACTTTGACTACCAACTCACGGCATGGCACAAGCAACGAATATTTGTTAAATATAAATAAATAACAACTAAGCCATCTGAATCTGGTCAACGGAACTGTTGGATAACTTTAACTTTTTAAAGCAAGATCATTTTCACATGGTGCCATTTGTTGTGTAGATGACCAATAGAGTATTGTGAACAGACAAACCACGACACTTGACTTACGCGATGATCGTCATTGGTATGGTCGAAGCAGAGTGCTCATTTCACATTCTCAGGTGTTATCAAACAGTAAAATTGGCGCTTATGGCGCATCGATAATCCCCACATAACTCACGAAACATCATTGCACGATGAGAAAGTGAATATTTGGGTCAGTTCCAAAACCATAATTGAGTAATTCTTCTTAAGAGCTGGTTCGACAGTGGCGGTCGATATCGGTGAATGTTGGTGAACGTAAATGCGTGAAAATGTCTGGAAGATTCTTGGGTTCTGCGCGCTCAACAATTTAGTGGAAGGTTTCGATTGACCAAATTGAGATGACACAACCTTTTTTTTTAAAACTACTTTCCAAATACATTTATTTAAAGTAAGCAAACACTTTTCACAATGCAACATACACGATTTTATTATAAAATTTCAGTTATAGTTAAACTCTTTACCATTATGTCGGCTAACTCTTTGATTTATATAACCTAAGGTCGAAACAAAATCACAAGAATCAAACACAAAGACAACAAACAATGTACAATATTTGCGGTTTGGATCAAAACAAATCGAAATTGACAGCGATCGGCAAAATCTGCGAGCAACTCTTTCACAATGGAAATCAATGCAAAGTCTTTGCCAAAAATGTGAAAATCTCTGTGCGAAACGAATGCGTTTACTACTTCAAAATATTCGTAATACAACAGGCAAAATCTTTGTATCAATGCCGCCATCAAAAACAGCGAGAACAACTAAAACTAAAAGATTCAAAAAACAACAGTCGAACATATAAAGGACTTTCTGACAATTTTTGCTGAGCCTAACCCTTTTATCCTTTGTCTCCTATAGTACCAATGATATTTTATTGCTGTAGGCGGCCATATGCATCACTGCGCTGTAAAATTGCTGCGCTGATGTATGTCGCTTTTGTAATTGTTGTTGTTGTTGCTGTAAATGTTTGATGTGAAATAAACATACGTGATCCTATTATTTTTCATGTTATTATCCTTTTAGCAAATTAACATTGTTTTTGTTGTTGTTATTTTTATTGACATTGTTGTCGCTACTATAGAAACGTGTGTCTCTGGCACTGATGGGTTCATTTTGTAGTTCATTTAAGGATTCACTTTAGCGCATAATTTGCACAACATGAAATATTGAACGTGCAATTTTTCTTTAAGTTCTCAGCAAAGGCAGAGTATTTTCTGGAAACTTATTATCAACATCAGCTGTTAATTAACATTGTGAGCTATAAGGATTCTTATGTTTCTGATGCACTGAAAGTGTCATGTCAAGATGTGACCTGAAAATATCAGGTCAAATAAAATTAGCTGCGGCTGAGGACGCGCTTCCAGATAGTCTTTTAATATAAACTTAAACGATCATCAGCTGTTGAATTAGTATATATGTGCAGCAGGGAGTACCACGCCCTCTTTTTAAGCAATCACTTTTAGTGAAATGTTTATCAGAAAACTTCGAAGTATTTTGTAAAAATTTTGGTTGCATTAACTCAATTAACACCAAAACAATAGAGATTTACGGTTTTGCTTATATGGAAGGTGCCACGCCCTCTTATTTAAATAAGATAATTTATTATTTGATGCTAGTCCAAGTCACTTAAAGTGCTGATATGAGGTTAAGTTGCATTGCCTGAAATAACTCTCTTAATAAAGCGGCTTAAAAGTTTTAGTTTTATGTGACCGGTTGATATCCCAAGTTTTCAATTTTACGAATTAGTTATAAGCTGTACCCTGTATATCAATTATTATCAGCTTTTCTCGTTACGTTTTTTTCGTAATTTTGACTTCCACAGGCAGACAGACTGTTAGAAAAACAGCGATGGCTATATCGATAGCTATATATATCTTTATGTACCTATGGCTACCATTCGATTGTATACTGTTTTTAGATATAGCGTTTAAGGTTTTTCGCAATATGGAAGATGCCACACCTAGAAGACCAAATTTTTAAATATATTTAAATATTTTACAAATTTGTACAGAACTTTGCCAAACAGCTTCTATGCTATCTTCGAAGAAAGTTTTAAATAGTGACCTAAACTTAGTTCTCGCTAGAGTGTCCGACCCGAAAACCAAAATTTGATGTTCATAAAATGGCCCTTAAGTTTCTTACGGATCAAAGTTTTTCTTTAGTATTACATTTTTCCAACAATAAAATACTTCGGTGTAAAAAATTGTAACCTTAATCGATTTAATCAACCATGAGCACTTAACTTTTTCAACACTTCAGCAGGAAAACAGTTCATAGAACAACATTTTAAGGTTCGCAAACACTTCCGCTTATAAAAATTCAATTTTTCAAACCGCTCCACCTTAGCGCAACTCCATTTAAACTATCTATGTAGTTGTATTTTTTGCACACACTTTCAGTCGAAAAACTTTTATTTATAAAATTTTAACTCACCATCTCACCCGATGAAATACTTAAATACGACATCGTTTTAAAATTTCAATAACTTTGCAATACCCTTGCAAGAACATAGCACATGCTTTCATACTTTTTACGTGGTATTTTCACTCACTTTTAATATATTGTAGAAAGTGTAAGAGGAAACAGTTTCGTTTCTGAAGGACGACTTCAAATTTTAAAGGTAAAGGCATGCCTAAGACTTTGCTTTTCCTGCATATAAGTACATCCCTTGCAAATAAGCACACCAGATGGGTGTGCTTCCTTATTTTGCGTCATATGCATACTTCGTTACTTTGCTGTGAAGACCACCTATCAGTTAATATAAGTTACCATGCTGCAACATTTTGTGAAAAATAATTGGATTACTGCTTAAGTACAAAATTATAGGTAATTAAATATTTCAGTTCAGTAAAAGTACGAATACAAGTGCAGAGACTTATCATAAGTTCTAACTATTACGTATTTAAGCACCTAGGTACATGAAGAATTGAATACTTAATACTTGGCAGTGCGTCTAGTATTGGTACCAAAATACTTCATTGAGCTATTTCTAGTCCAGAGATATTTCCCAAAAATCAATTGCGAAATAAAAAGTGTTTACATATTTTTTGAAAATTTTTTAAGCATCGCTAGAGATTTTCAAAAAAGTTATTAGGATTTTTAAGATTTAAGTATGAAGTTTTAAGTCCAAACATTATTTAGTAAAGGTGTAATCGTCATCTGAAATGAACGGATCGAAGGACTAAAAATTACAAAATAAAATTTGTAAGTCTTGTTTTCAAAATACTTAATACGATTTACTATTTTTATATTCAAAAAAGTTGTTAAAAAATTACAGTTAAAAATGTTTCATTTACCGAAAAATATAAAAAAGTGGACACATTGAAAAATTTCGAAAGATTATGAATAAAACAAAAAATGTCGAAAAATTTGAACACAGTTGAGAAATGTTGAAAAGTTTTAATAAATATTGAATAATTCGGAAAACGTAGGAGAAGCCGAAAAAGTCGTTGGCTGTTAAGAAACTTAAAAAAATGTTGAAGTGGTAAAAAAGATGAAAAATATTGAATAAATAAAAAAAAATAAGCTACGGATGGCTTTGCGAGGATGACTAGCTAACTTATGTCTAAAATATATAATCAAACAGCTGTTAAAATCAAAGTATAAAAGTTAAGCAATCGGAAAAAGAAACATATATTCATGAAATCTCAAAGGCATGTAAGTATTTTTGTTTTGAAGAGTAGTTTTATTTTCTTAAATTTTTTCAATTTAAAGATTACTTTGCCACAGCTAATGCCAAACAAAAAAGAATCAGCTATTCTCAAACAAAAAATGAGTCAATTACTGCCAAACAGAAAACTTAGGTCAGCAAAAACCAAGTAATGTTTAATAAAAAGAGCCAACAAACTTCTCACAGAAAGTTAATAGCAGCGAAATCGTGATAACGGCAGTGAGAAAGCAACTTTTTAAATCGCGATACAAAATCGAGATAAATAAAAATCGCGATTTCAATGCCACTGTGAATCGCTATATCATATTACATATTTTGAGATGTTTAACCACAAGTGCAGAAAAATGCTTTATATGCCAATAATCAGTAAATCTTTAGACTTATGACAATCTGAATAAAATTTTTCTTTTATAAATTTTCCAATAATTTTAAATCTGGATGCAAAATTTTTCCACCCATTTAAGAATTTAAAGGTATAAGTTAGATTAAGTAAGAGTGGCAGTCAGTTACGAAACCGACTCACTCAGTCAAAATGTGATCCATTGTGATACCACAGGGTGTCTGACTTTACGCTCTCTTTGAACCAACCAGATTTCGTAATAAAACTAAATAGCTGACCTATACTTACATGTCTTAGGTCATCCAGGTCATCAAATAAAAACGAACCAAGTGATTTGTGGCGTTTTCTAGCAAGTGCTGGGCAGGAGCAGAGAAAATGTTTAATGTTTTTTTCCTCTTCCACATCTCCACAATTTCTACAGAAGTCAAAAGATCTAACATCTAATCTCTAAGCATGTCTACCGATGAGGCAGTGGCCAGTTATGACTGACGAGACACTATGTCTAGTGCGGGATATCAGTTCGGCCAGATTTGCCTAGTTATATTGCAAGTAGACCCTTGAGTCTATCTTTTGTTAGCATATTTTAATTTCAAGGCATACTATTCTAAAGCTTCCAGTGGATAAAATGCACGTGGCTTATATATAAAATCATGATGCGATGAATTGCTGATGTTTCTAGATATATATTCACAATACGCAACTGCATAAGAAAAATGCATTTTGATTTTCCAATCCACTACTTCAGATATTTAAATGATATGCTCCATAAATGCTTCTTTAACATAGTATACAATCTTATTTGTTCTGTAATAATACTCTGATATATAATTATAGATAGCGGTCGTCATTTTGGCAATAAACGATTAAGTTTCTCAAAGTAGTGACGTAATTAGTTAGTTATAGCTTCAAAATCGGCCTAGGTAGCTCATAATCCATAGCATTGCATTACTGGTATCACGGAATTTTAAATTAATATCAGTATATGTTATATGAGCTTTGGAAAAGTTTTTGATACTTCAGCTATTAATTATAATCTAAATGGCATTTTGTTTTTTGCCTTCATATCATACAACATTTGATTAAGAAACAATATCTTTTTTCTTAATTCAATATCTTAAACTGAGACCTACCTTAATAAAACTACCGAATAAGATATAAACGTTTACCTCTTAAATTGCCACTATCTAGACAATACAGTTAACCTTTATAGAGTTCAATATTGTCGGAGATAAAATCCATTTAATTTCAAAACAGCAAAGTGTTAGTTCTTATATAATTTCTACATTACCTTACGAAATACCACATCTTACCTTATCGGAAAGAGAAAATCAAAAAGAAAGACACTGCTTAAGCCAACTAGACGAAAATGGCAGTATAAGTGAAAATAAGAAAAAAATAAAAAAAGAGACGAAGAAGAATTAAACGAATTTCCAAAGTTTTTAAAATTGACAAAATGCTAATGAAGGTTGTGAGATCCTTTTTGATTTCATTCCTTGTTTTTTTGGTGCTTTTTCATCATTGACGTCATCAACTGGTTATAATTCCAGCTTACTTTGTTTTGTCGTTTTATTGTTGCTGTTACTTAAGAGCCAGACAAACTGTCACTGCACCTACTACTTTCGGATATATTTTAGTACGAGTATAGAATGTAGGTAGGTAAAATCGAATAGATGATGGAATTGTTTGTATGTAGATGTTGCGGGTTGATAGCAAGGCACAGCTAAACAAAAACCATTTAATGAGTTTTCCCAAGTCAATCTCACTTGGTTGGTTAAATGAGTTTATTGTTTTTAGTGTCTCTTTCTACAGTCTGTGTGTGTGTGCGTGTCAGCAACATTCAACATATGAATTATTGGTGGGATGTCTTAAAGGCTTTTACCACATACCTAAAGTTCATTAGTTTGAGGTGGGAAAAAATCTTTTAAGATTGATGTTGTTGTAGAATCAGATGATATTCTGTGAAACTTTTTAGATATTAAAAAAAGTAGCAGCGCTTCAAATATTCATCAGAGCAATTTAGGATTCCCATACACAAAACGTTTATATAAAGATTTTTCCATTTTAAAAGCTGTCACAAAATTTCATATGGTCTGGCCTCAAAAACTTGTCCATTGTCGTTTGATATTGAGTTAACATTGATTTATTTCCAAACATAGATGCACCAATGAAATCTTTCGCAGGATACATCTTAACAACTTTGAAAAAAATATTTGAAATAATTTACTAAGTGGAAGACTTTTTGTGTATATTGTGAATGACATGTAACTTGGTATTCAAAATTGTATTTTTAACTATCGATCCTTGAAGTTGAAAATTGATCCTTAGCTTCGCTTTTTTTAAGCATTCGGATTATAAATATTTTTATTTTGAAGGTTGTATTTTGGATCCCAGTTTTGAATAAATTCTCAGTTTCTTATAAATTGTCATATACATTAGAAATACTCCAACAAACTATTGTGATAGCAACATTTTTTCCATTTTTCCAATTTGTATACATTTTGATATCATTATCTCACATTTCGCAATTTCAATGAAATTCGCATGGAGCAAAGAAAAGGTTAACTTAACCTTAATCTTTACTTATCGGCTCGCATGTTTGTTAATGTTATTAAATGCTTTTCTATTTCATTTTATTTCTCAAACAGCAAACAAATTCTATACATTATTTTTTTCCTTCTGCTGATTCAATTTAGTGCGTATCCTTTCATCTCCCAACGCTATAGAGTTGCGTATTATTGACCCATTTCTTTGCTGTTTGCACGTTGGCTATTTAATTTTTTTTTAATACATAAATATCTATGCTACATATTTGTGTGCGTACATGTGTATGTATATACCATAAATGTAGCTCGTATCTGTTCGTACAATGAGTTTACTTAATTTTATTTTATTTAATTCAGTCATCGCATAGTTGTGTGGCCCAAGGCCAAGATCATCTCACTCACCATGGCGTACAGTGGTGGTAATTTTGACAAATTGGAAATATATAGATTTAAAAATCTGAAAATAAAAAGGGACTATGCCAAATTTTTTCGAAAGATTTTATACCTGTGGTAGTCAAAGTATACAAAATTCATAGCCATCATTAAGTGGAATCAGCCCCTGAATTCAGAGCAAGCTCAATAGCTGAAAATTTTCAAAGTTTTGAGTTCGATTTATTTATGGTTAGTATATGCCATGTAGACTTTTTCATGCAAAATAAACTTTCGGTCCGAGTGGAAGACTATTTGTCTTAATATAATAAGGTTGTTGTAACGTTTCAGAAATCTTACACATGTAATCAAACGGCAAACATTGATACATTGCATAAAACTATCTGAAATAGTTCAGTAAGATTTTTGAATTTGAAACTGTATAAGATTTAATATGAAAGATTTCTGAAAGGCTTAAGAAGCATAACATGCCGTGTGGGAATATAAATCAAGTTGCTATTTTTGCCTGAAAAGATTAGTGTACTAGAATGTAAGAAACATGTTTGAAATAATCGCTCATAGGCCATTGACTAATTACTTTAGCAATGGTATTGGGTCCTAGTATATCAGCTGAAGAGAATCTTACCGTGGATAGGAGCTTAATGGAAGAATTCGTTGGAAGGATGATAATGCACACTGAAACTACTATTTTTAAAGATAAAATCTGCAAGCAAGGGATTTATTTCTCGGTTAAAAAAGAAACGCGTAAGCATTTCATCGAAAAAATGTTCAGATGTACAGTGAAATGGGTACAACTGCGTTTGCGATAAATTACTCTGGAAATCAAAGGTGTTATTGCCAGCGATGATATGGAAAGGCAGAATTTTCAACGAAAGGATATTAAAACCTTCTACAAAGATTTCCTACGTCATTCCCAAACTCCAATTCAAAATTTAATTTTTTGTTAACGAAATTTAAAAGCGTTCCCACTGTGCAACACATAGTAAAACTGGTTAAAGAGGCTTTCAATTTTTGATGTTTCATTTACGCTTCAGGGTGGTACAGCCGATTTTACCGATGCTGGCGGCTTGTCGGTTTCGCAATTGATACCTAATGCGTTGTTTTTTATTTTTTGCTATTTTTGTTGTTGTTGTTATTATTATCATTGTTGACAGCTTTGACGTTTAATGAGCGGATTACGTGCATGTGAGAAATCATTGATTAATAGGTGCATATGTTAGTGCTCAGTTTTTACGAAGGTATATTTAAGTGAAATTTTTCTTTTTGTATGACATTTTGGTGATTGAAAATTTAACACAACGCAGGTGTACCGTACACTTGCTGAAAAAACGAATAAGTGCGCAACTATTGGTTTATCGCTAACAGCTAAGACGATTTACAAAGGATTTATGATATTTTTGTTTCGTCGAAACCTGTGGGAAATTGCAGCGAAAAAAAATTTGTTTCGATTAAAATTACAGCTCAGCTATTCATAGGAATGAATTGAAAGCGAAAAAAGTAATATAAAATTTTGCAAAAAGAAAAAAAAACCTTAACAAAATTCTAAATAAAACAATCAATTTGCAAATGTCCTTGCAAATATCTGCATTATTAAATATTTCGGGAAAAATTGCGTGCCAAGACAAAAGTTTTACCATCACCCACAGACGGTTTTAGAATTACATTACACTTCAGTATTTTACAAATGAAATACAAAAAAAGAAAAATTCTCAGAAATTTTGTGCGTTTTTGCCTTTGTGGAGTGAATTTCAATGGTTGAGTCGTTGAAAGTAAAAGTTAAGGTTAACAAAAGTCAAAATATTGTGCTATTATTTTCGCTAAAAAGTACTTGTTGTAATTGCACAAATGGCAGACATTTTATTTATTTATTTATTTATTAGCGCAATTTCAAAAGTGGCTACAAATTTAATAAAAATAGTAATAATAGAAAAATTGTTGCTTGCTTTCAGGCGTTCGGAAAAATTAAAGCAAGTTTAATACAACTGCTACTACTTACTACTACTACAGCTGCACAAACAGGAAATTATTTTTCAAAGTCACCCAAGCAAATTCGTAAGGTAAAATTCCTTGGAAAATTGTCTGTACGTATAAAAAAGTATATAATTGAATGTTGTGTGTACTTGTTTCTCAATAATAATTTGGTGTTCCAAAAAAAAAAAAAAATCATTTCATTTTCACATTTTTATGCCCTACACAGAAGTAAGGGGTTGCAGGTATTGAAAAGTCTACATGCTGTTTGTCTGTCTATGGAAAAAACGATTACGGGAAATCCAAGCAAACCAATTGAATAAAATCTTCTTGGGATTGATAATGGATGAAATCGGTTCACGGACACACCTACCGCCCCTACAAGTAGGTCATTTAAAAAGCAATATTGACAGAGTTATTTGATGTAGTGCTTCAAAAAAAAAAAATTGACGAATTTCGATGAGAGGGCGTGGCACATCCCATGCAATTGAAAAATTCAAAATCATAACCAAGCGATTTATTTAACAAAATAGGTAATTTCACACATATAGTAAAAATAAGTTCTGGACAAGAACTAGGCAAACTTGGTAGGCGTGGCATCATCCACATTGAGAGAATTATTTAATGTAATGAAACCAGATTTCACACAAATACAAGAAATGGTTTGACTAAGCATCAGACAAAATAGTTGATGAATTTCGATAGAGGGCATGGGGGGGTAAGCACAAAGCTACCCACGAATGTAAGTACGTCTAGTCAGATAAAAATTTAATATCTCCTTTTACTGTTATCGCGGTGTAGGGTATTTAATTTTTTGCCAGGTAACATCTTTCTGTTTTTGAGTTTCTTTTAGTAGCATTTTTAAAAGTTTCCATTTAAATTGTTTGTATGTGTTCGTTATTTATTTTTTGTTAGTGTTTCATTAATACATTCGTATATACATGTATGTTGCATACGAAGGTTGCAATTAAATCAGCATTTACTGCAATGAAGCATTAAAAGACATTGCAGTTGCTGTTGCTGTTATATTTCATAGCATAATGCTGCTTGAAGAGGCTCTTTGATATTAATATGAAATATCTGCATCTACTTAATTGGTATCAGAAACGCTGCATATTTTCAAGGATGCAATTACGAATATAAATGAAAACAAAAATTTACTCCTTCAAATTTTCTTTCAAAGAGTTATTATTGTTTCACAAGAATTTTTTTATAAAATAAATTAATTGAAATCTGTAAAAAGCATAAGTCTCTATAAATTTTATAACATGCGAGAAATTTTCTTTTACTTTTGTTGCACAACAAAATAATTTTTTTCACCAAAGTTTATCATTTTAATTGTGCAAGTTTACTACTGTAACATAAAGTACTATTCTTCAATATTGCTTCGATGTAAATGTTACACTCGTAATAAGTTTATAATTTATTAAAAAAAAAAGAAAATTAATTCCATCAAATAAGGGGAATAAGCTTATGTTAGGGTGGTGGCAATAAGAAGAACTTCCTATTGAGCGACTATGTCTATAGTAGTGATGGCATTTGGGTTTTGTGAAAAAGTACTGAATCGAGACTTGAAATGTACTTTTAAGAGACCGAATGTACTTTTTTGGCTTGAAAACTCAATTTTACATATATATACTAAATATTTCTTAGAAATTATTCAAAAAAAATTAAAAAAACTAAAAAAAAGGTCCTTACATTTGCCATCTCAAAAACCCTAGCAAAATGAGAGTTTCACATATTGTACAAATGTACTGAAAATTCACCAAATGTACTAAAAATGCAGCAAAAGTACCGAATGAGCTGAAAACTTGTGGATTGTACTGACAACGGATTTTCAGGTCGCATATGTACCGAAAAAAGTACAAATGTACCGAAAATGCTATCATTGGTCTAAAGTGCTACGTCAAACTTTTTTCTGTTAGAAATTCCGCCTATAAGAGACAACAGTCAAAGTGGTAGGCAGCATATACGACTAGTGAAATTGAAGTTGGGACAAATATTCAACTTCCAACGTCCAGCTTAGAGTCATCAGTATAGGTGTTTGTATCATTTGGCGTTTCCTGCTGACAACATGTTCAGTAGTCGCTGAACGGAAATTTTATGGAAAACTACGCATCTAAGCGTGTTTTCAGAGTTAAATAGTCTGTAGAAAAATTTTTAAAGTCTTCTATATCACAATTTTTTGATTGTGATTTTGATAGCGTTAATTGTTAATTTCTCTGTTGCAGGATTGTAGTATATATAATTTTCGATAACTAACTTCCATTTAACCCTTACTTTACATAATCAAAAAAAAGTAGTGGTCTCAAACACTAACTACTGCCGCCAAAAAAAAAAAAAAAAATTGCCGGAAGAAATTTTTGTACATCATTGTCTGTCGTGGTCTTACTGCTTAACACAAATCTTGGAGCTCTAGTTAATCCCTAAACATTGTTGTTTTCAACAGAGGTTATATATTTACAAGGTGGGACAAATTTGATGTCATAATGTGAATGTGTAATAAGTTTTGCAAATGGCGCCAAATGTCATTGTGTTTTAACGTTTATGTTGTAGAATTGAATAGAGATATAGAATTTGTTGACTATAAGCAATGCAGCTTACATAGCTCGTACAACGATGTAGATTTTGAACTCCGCAATTTAGCGGTTTGAACTGGCCGGACCGAAAGGACGGAGTCAGACTTCTTCCTTTGGGGCTTTTTGAAATTTCGCAATTCCCACAAGAAATCACAAAGCTTGCAAGTATTGAAACTCAGGTGCTCATAATTTAACCTATATAATTTTTTAAGTTGATATGTTCAAATTTACATCTTCAAATATACTTTCCGTGAAAACAGAGCCCTATTTTTGTTCATTTCTAAGAAAACGGCAGCCAATTCACAGTACCACTTGACATAATTTTTGCCCCACCTTGTCCATGCCTTGGTCCGGCGCTCTGGAAGAAAGCTTTAAAAACGTTTTCACCATACTTGAAAACAAATAGGTCCGATTGTATGCCCGATGTCATCAAGAGAGTCGAGGAAGTGACATTCGAATACCTTAAATAGCCAATATTGGGCACAGATAATAAAAGACAGACTCATCAACGTCAGGATATCTATAACTTCTACAAAGATTTCCTACGTCTTTAGTCTTGAGGTATGTTTTCCTATAAAATAGTGTCTTGTTTTGACATCAACAAATCTTCTCAAGCTGTTGCTTACTCTGCCACAGAAAATTTGCCAAACTCCTGAAGAAAATACACAAATTTGTATTATTAACTTAAATTGATTTTTCCAATCAGCACACACACAAAATATTCTACAACTACATCTATTCTACATCTACTACTACATCTACTACTATTTCGTCTACTTTTACTAATCAACAGCGCACGTGTCATTCATTTCGAATCAGATTTTTTCTGGTTCGATGAGATGGAAAATGTTCGTCTTTGTCAAAATAAAATCTTATGCATATTACACTGAGCAAATTATCGACTGCTCAGTTGAATTCATTTACGTTTTAACAATTTGATTAGCATTTTGACCTTAAATTTTTATTTTTCTCCGTGCACCAAAATCAAAAAAATTTATATATATAAATACGTTAAAAGTTAAAGCACTCCCTTGCTGTTGATTTTTTGACTAAATTTTTGGAAATGCTTGACAGCATGTCCATCAGTTAGTTGGAGTGTCATCAAAATAAAAGAAAATCAAAAACATGCGAAACTTCAAAAGGCTTTCTTTTTGTCATATCTGCACTCTCTGCTCTCAAACATGATTTCTGGAATAAATATTTTCATTTATTTGAATGTCATGGCACGGCGGATGGCATGAGTTTGGCGGCACATTTTGGCTTATTAGGCTGAGTTTTGCAAATTAGGTTAGGTTACAATTTTGCTGTCTGCTATTGTTGGTTTTGTTGTTGTTATTGCTGTTGAGAATATTGATTTTTATCTTGAATTTTAATGTTGTTGTTGACAGTTAATAACAAAATAACACGACAGCAGCGTACCAGCAGCATAGGAACTGAACCTTAAAAAATTTAGCAGCAAATGTTGCTGACAACCACACAACTGGGTTTTCTTTGATATGAAATTTTTTATGGATTTTTATTTTGCTTTTGATTTTTCAATTTCTAATGGAAAATTTTGTAGCATATTAAGGTTGAAATTAGGGCAGCACGTGTTGCAGCTTAAAAAATATTTTTCAGTTTTTCTACGAATTTTTCATTGACCAATAATTTCAATAGAGCTTTTCTTATTTTCTTTTTAAATTGAGTTTATTTTTGCAATTCTTTATATGGAAATCCTCTAATCAACTTTTGCAGCTGGCAATGCTTTCAATTTTTAATACAAAAACGCAAAATAAGGCGCCCTAAAAAACGAACATGTGATTATAGAATTTTTTCCACATATCCATTTTGCTCACACTTTTATTGTTTCTGTTTTACTTTAAATTTTTTCAAAATATGTACATATGTACAGAATATTAAAAATGTAAAAAAATTATAAGCTTTTTTTTAATGATTTATTTTAAATAGCAAAATTTGTCAACAGAGTCAGTCATCTACCGATTGGCAACGCATTGACGTCAGTCACCCAACAACAGCAACAATGGCTAGAGCAAGACAAAAGCTGCAGTACAAAAAAATCAATTGAATTCAATTGAATTGATGTCGACATCGACGACGCACGTTGACTGATTGTGAGTGTGATGTTAGTTTCCTTTTATTTTTTCGTCCTTATTCTGCTTCCTTTAGAAAATATTATTCATGCTGACATAATAGCCTTAAAATGCTACAGGCAACAGATACATTATAGCAAGAGTACTCAGTGACACACTCTGGCACGATTATATGTAATTCATATTTGTATGTGCATTTGACTGAACGAAATCGTATGGATTTTTTGTTGTGCACAATATTTCCGAAAATTCGTGTCTTAGAACGTACTGAAAGCTCGAAAGAGCAGATAAAATATTGTGTACGCATAAGAAAATACGAAGCGAAGTTCAGTTAAGTTTAATGAGAAAATGATGACCCATTCAAAATTCAATCAATTTATGAAATGATTCGAGTTTGTGTTTAAAGTGCCATAAGAACTAATAGTTAGGCAGCTGGTGAACATTTGAAGTATATAACACAAACTAAGAATTAAGTGAAGGTAGCTGTTTATTTTTTTAAAATAAATTTGAAGTTGCAAAAACAAAAATAATATTGAGTTATTTTATCGCGTCTGCCTATGATATATAGTGTTAAGAGCCATAGAATAGATAACGAAAATATAAAAGGCAGACACGTCTACACTGTCTCATTTTTAATAACAGTAATTGTTAATATGTTGAAAAAAATACCTATAAAATAATATTATAGTTTTCCCTCAGAATTTCATTGTCTTCAGTATTTCTCCTAGAAGCTGAAAATACATGAGACAGACGTATAGGTCGTCGGGATTTTAAAATATAGGGGGCTTTACATATTACAACTGTCAATATTGGTTCAGTTCGTGTATAAATTTTTAAGACACCAGATTTTTTCGAATGTATTTAGTTATATAGTTGAAAAGATTAACCTTTTCCCTTCAAAATCACACTTTGAATTATTTCGATATCTTTTTATTTCTACGAGAAATCGTAAATTTAAGGTTTCCAGTTATCGTGGCGTATGAAGGACCTGATGTTTCGGAGATATGATAAAAGCAATTAAAAGAAAT
Organism: Meiosimyza decipiens; assembly: GCA_963680825.1. Lineage (NCBI taxonomy): Eukaryota > Metazoa > Arthropoda > Insecta > Diptera > Lauxaniidae > Meiosimyza > Meiosimyza decipiens. The sequence continues at coordinate 45,589,628 of OY804258.1, forward strand.
TATGAAGGCTAGTCTCAACCAGTACTAACAGAAAAAAAGTTTACAAAATAATCAGAGTTGCAAAAACAAAATGGTGTCTGATATGACGTAGAATTCGCCATGTACACAGCCGAAAAAAAGTTAATTTAAATGACCTATAGTTAGTTTTGAATAACAAATTTTGACGGTATTAGTTTTATTTAAATAGATATACTCTTAATAAGATGCGTCCTAAGTGCTCAAAAACGTCTGCCTATGAAAAATCAACGGTGGAATCTATTATTACAAGTAAAACAAACAGTCAGCCTAGAGGCAGACGCAATAAAGTGATTGAGGGCTCAATTGTTTTTTTATTTAATATTTGTAATATTGCATTTTCTAAATGCAGTCAGAACTAAGTTGCAAAGGTTGTTTCTCTTGTTTTTGTAACATAATCTTTATAAAATCGCAATCTGCCAGACCATAAAAAATTTAATTATTAAATATCGTACAATTTTGAAAAAATTAAATTACTCTCAAACGCGTCAACGAAAACGTCTGAATCTTGCATTTATGTATTTTGTGTATAGACACATTTTCAATGTAAGAGGCAGACGCGATAAAATTGTGGAACCTTTTTTCAAAGATTCAAAGGGATCACAAATAGTAACGTAGATACAACGCAATATCAAAGATTGTTCGTATTATTATGTTAGTTAGAACTTTACGACTTTGAACATCTGCCGCATGATGAAATCATACAGAAAATAAGGCCACCATCATTTTTTTTTTTCTGTACAGGAAGCTAAAGTTTTTTTTTCCATGTTCACATAGGCTTTTGTTATACAGTGCGGCCCATTTAAATTTCGCCAGGCCAATATCTCGAGAATACAGTAAGATAGTGAAAAATGTTTGACGCAAAAGCTGTGAGGTTTCTAGGGGTTCATGTAATAGTGACCTTGCATTTGACCTTTAGACCAATTTTCACGGTCAATTGTGATTTAAACCTTTATTATTTCTATTCTATAGAACAAAATAGTAATGTTTCATATGAAAACTTTTTAGTTTTTGCGTTAGTGATAAAAACAGTTTTGTTCAAATTTTATCATTTCTTTCCTATAAATTTTACATAAAAATCCCACTGAGATAAAGTTCTTAAAATTGGTCAAAATATGCACACATTTTTTTTTTATTATATGCTGACTTTTTTTCAATGACATTTCTTATTTAAAAAATAAAAATGTTTGCTTAACAGCTATATGTTCAAAAAGATTTCTGGTGCTGCAATAGAACCATCCTTAGTAACGCTTTGATATGATTCGCCAAAAAAGCTGGCGAAGCACATCAATAATTTAAATTTATTTTCATATCTATCAATATTGTTTTATTTTAAATCTTTCGATCACATTTAATTAGTTTTATCAAAAATTTAAAACCCATTTCATTTTATTTTAAAAATACAGGTAGTCCCCGACTTACGACCGAGATAGGTTCCTAGTCATCGGTCGTAAGTCGATTAAGTCGTAAGTCGAGTTTCATAAAAAATAACTAAAGAAAAATATTACATACATACTGTACTACTAGTTCCAGCCATTTTTGGGATGATATAAAATTATTCACTTAAACAAACGTATTATTTGTACTGAAATAAATCGAATCCTTGTACATACTACTGTTTTTTTTTTAATTTTTTCTCATATACATATTTTAGGGACTCCCCGAAACTATTTTAAGCATTTTCTATGAAAAAAATTAAAAAAAAAATTGGGCGTAAGTGCGAATAGTCGTAAGTCGAACGGTCGTAAGTCGGGGACTACCTTAATGGCCCACCCTATAATGCATAGATCTTTTGCTATTGACAACAATAACAACAGCAACAGCGCCAAATTGTTGAACAAGAAAAATTTTGTGTGTTATCAATAAAATATGTGTGGCTGCTCGGGTATGAGCTGACATTGGTACAATACGAATAATTCATATTTTCAGTGTCTTTCCTCTGACGCGATTTGGAATTTTGATGGAATTCGTTAACCCATTCGCATATGGCTTCTTTTTATCGTATTTTTTTTCAAAATCTTTCAAAAATTTTGATATCACATGATGGAAGCTACGATTGATGGAGTGAGAACGAAATGTAGTGTGCAGTGGAAACTTTTTTTATATTCTGAAAATTCATTTTAAAAAATAAGCTCCCACAACACTACAAAAAAAAAATATTTTTTTTTAAGAACTCTTTAAAGACTCGAAATAAACTTTATGAAGAAAATTTCTTGTACCCAGAAAAAAAGGTTATTATATCTGTGGACATTTGACAAAACAACCTCTTTCGATCTACGATAATAATTCAATACACCATTAACTATTTGCTTCAACGCAAGGCTTACGCTATTTTGAGTTATTACCGTAGATCGAAAGAGTTAGTTTTGTCAAATGACCACAGATATTATTCGCTGAATATGAAAAATATTTTCTCTTCTCTGTAATGTTAATTTTTCCATGGTGTTGTTAGACCTTTTACTGCGCTACAAACAAAGTATCTCATGCAAACACATCAAGGAACATGAAGTCCAGTGTCTTTAGCTCAAAAACACTGTTTTACTACAGTATTCTTTCAAAGTATCATGTAGACTGAGGAAAAAGAATCAATTAGGACCTGGTTAATTCCACTAAGAGACGCAATGCTTTGGTGCGAAGGTAAAATTTTGATAATACAACCAGAAATCTGGTTGAAAATAACTAAAATGAATCTAGTCATTTCAAAGCTATATATGATTCAACTCAACTGAGGCTTGTTAATTATATTAACCAGGAATCTATATAAATTAACTAGGAAACTGCAGAGATTTCAAAAAATAATACATTCAGTCCGAGGTCACATATTATATTGGCCGTTTCTATCACCATTCCTAGTACACATCGACAGACACCACTTTTGTTCAAATTGGATCCACTTATAACTTATCAGCGCGCCTCAAAGAGCCACCCCGACAACATCTATACTTCACTATGTATCTATATCTAATGTAATATATATACAATTCTGAAAGCAAAAAAATAATAACGAATCATAAAACATTATTTAGATTGCATTGTAATGATTGATATCTTTTTCTAATTTTTTGCTTTTTTTGTATATATACGACACCAAATTTAGATATATTTCTATAAAAAAATTCATTGTTTTCCAGCGTTTTAGTTATTTCCTGTTTAATTTATAAGTTTCCTTGTTAAAAATATTGAAACACAAAAAAATCATCAACAGTACATCAACAAGCCGTCTGTCTATTTTAGAGAAATAATTTTTCTTTTCCTTCAGTGTGCTAAGAAAACAACTTCTGAAAAATATCACTGACTATAAATACATAATTGCTTACCAATGCTTTTATTTTATTTTTTATTTAAGGAAAGTCAATTCATTTTTTTTCTACCATAATGCAAACCTCGAATACTGCAATTCATAAATTAGGATGACTTTTACCATCCAATTCGAGATTATCACAGAAACGTTTAATTCTATAACAGCGCAGTTTTTTGATTGAGCACAAAACTAATTAAGTTTTTCTTAATAATATCTCGCAAACGGTAGATTTTATAAGAAAAAAATTTAAATCGATTTTATGGAATGTAAAGTTCCACACACTTTTTCAGCAGCCAAAAATGCATTCAAATTAACGAGAGTGTTGGAAAAAGTTGTAGTGAAATAAAGAAAAATAATTATCTGAAAATATTACTTTTATTCTCAATCATATATTTCCACTATCCATGTCAATAAATTTAAGCTATATCAACGTAGTTACGGCCAAAATTTTAAAGGAAATTGTAAAAACTTGTTCTTTTGTATTATAGTAAATAATACGCGATAAAATTAAATATATTGATTTAATATATATATATATATATATATATATATATATTTTGATTTAATTTTATTTTTGAAAAAGATTAGAAGTAATGAATCACTCGTTACAATAGTGTACCGTCTGTTTAAAGTAAATAATTGTATGAAAGCTTGTAGATGCCACCAAGCAGGCGTGAAGTACTCTATCGTTTGCTCAAGTTGCAATAACGTTCGACAAGTTGTAAATGAGGGCAAATAAGAGAAGATATAATGGAGAAAAGCATAATAAGCAAATAGACTGGATCCATTATGATACATACTCCTAAAGAACTTCTCATAAAGAGAATGAATCCGAAACACTGGACATATTCAATAGAGATATGAAAAAATAAAACATTTTGTCGCATGGTTATATCTCTAATTTACACGAGCCTATTTTCAACTTTAAAATGATTTCCAAAATAACTGACCTGAAAGGACACTTTCTTCATTTTCCTTTTTGAAATTTCAAATTTTTGTTAAAATTTTTAACACAATAGTGCGCTGCGGCTAAGGAATGTTTCCCTTAATTAATTTTTATTTATTTCCCAAATATTAATTTTTATTTATTTTTTGTAATTTGAGACTGTGCATTGATAATTTTGTAAGTACGTGTTTGTCAGATGGAAAAAAATTTTCCTTTTATATTATGGGTAACCAGGCCACGGCCTGCCTTGAACATTTTTTCACTCCGTGAGATTCATCACACTTTAAAAAAATATATTTATTTTGTAATGGCCTAAGAAGTGAACACCAATATATTAAATAATTAAAAAAATATATTATTTGTGCATCCATATGTTCAAAAATTAACTGTCAGAATTATGAGAAAAAATTTAACAAAAAGTCAAAAAAATTTGTGTGCCCATATACGAGTATTATCGATGGATCGCGTTATGCTTGTAGTTATAAAAACAGTGAATTACATTGGATTACATGTACTTCCACATTGGCAATTTAAGTAGTTCCTAAAAAAATTAGATTCTGAATATGGTGACGTTGCATACTTCAGTCACGTCAGATGGTTAGGTCGTGAAAGTTGCTTAATGTGGTTTTATTAGTTACGAGAAGAAATTGACTTTTTTATGAATGATAAACATTTGATTTTATTTGATTTATGCTTTTTAGTGAACATTGCCGAAGAATTTTATCAATTAAATATATCACTGCAAGGAAAAGATAACCCTTTAATCGATACATTTAATCACATCAAAGCTTCCAAAAGAAATTGTGGTTATTTAAATCGCAATTGAAAATTAATAACGCTCTTGCCATTGTTGAAAGAATTTAAGGAATCAAAATTACATCAAATATCCAAAAAAAAAAGAGAAATCTAACAGCTGCTTTTGAAAGCCGATTCGAAATACAACAAAGTTTTTGAAATAAATTCATCTCCCTTTCATGTTGAAATTGAGTCGGCCTCAGAATATCTCCAAGTGGAACTGGTTGAATTACAGTATAATATTGAATAAAAAGACATTTTGAAACATCAGAATCAAAATTCGATTTTTATAACACTTACAGCACAAAAAGTTCCTAGCGCTTTTGGTTCAACTTAGACCTGCGAATCGGTTTTTTTGAAAGTGAAATTGACCAGATACCTAACACGCTTAATATAACGGACCTTAACCTACAACACCTATCGCAAATACTCAAATTGAGTTCGATTTGGATAAGCTAAGTGAAATAGTAGGCAAACAAATAACGCACTAGTAAAACATATACTTTTTAATGATTTAATTTTTTTTTGTTTCATTTATGTTTACATATTTTTTATATTTAATTTTTAGTGATATATATTTCTTTAAAATGTATGTTTAATTTCATTATTACAATATCTATGTTTACATATAAGAATAATAGTAAACACAATCATATGACTCATTATGGCTCAATTTTCCACTCCAATAAAATGTCTATAGTATACCTAAATCTCATTTGGGAAATATAATTTTATATGTGGCCCGCGGAGTTGTCATACATTTCCAAAGTGGCCCGCAAGATCATTTGGGTTGGCCACCCCTGTATTTTATGTTACATTAAAGAAATATTTGACCCTCACACTCCTAAACAACTGACGTAGTTAATATGCAGCTCATTACCTTTTAATGACACTTTTAGCGATTTTTGAAAAAAATATATGCATCCGTAACTTAAGATAGCTCTAATCCTGAAATAAGATCAACCGATAATACTTTTTGAATTTTTTTTTTGAATTTAAATTTTTGGGAGAAATTATCCAAGTTTCATAATTATTGGTTAAGCTGTAGCGATTTTCGATTTTTTCTTTGGCAATTTCAATTTCTAAAAATCAATTTTTGGAAAAAATAAATAAAAATAACAACAAAGAGCAGCTGAATGATTCCGAAATAAAACTTTGCACTCACAGGAACAAAATAAAAACAATGAAAATGTAAACAAAAGATCCGATAAAATTTATTTATTTTTTAAGTTAATCTTCAATACACAATGGGTTAATGGTATTGTCTACATCACCACACGACTACAAATCTCTTTTATTCTCTGTTTATGCTTTAAAATTTTGAATTTTATTGCTGTTTTCTTGTTTTTTTTTTTTGTATTTTGGTTGCTGTTGCTGGTTTTACCATAATTTTTTTGTTTTGTGACATTTATGTTTTTGGCGCTGGCATATCCAGGCATTCTATCGTCGTACCGAAATGTTTTGCTGCATATATATTATTCGCGAGTTCTTTTGTTTTCTTTCATGAGTTTTTTTTTTTGGTATTTGTTAACAAATTCTGTATTTTATTTCCATACTTTTAATGTTTCATGTAGAGTATGCGTTTTTCATATCGAACTTTTGACTCATGGCATTTATTAGAAGTAATTGAATGTGTACTTTGAGTGTTGCCAATGTTTAGTTTTTACAAAACGATTTAATTCGTTGCATTTTGATTGACTAATTGTATTGAGCTAAAATAAGACTATGTTAAAAAATTAACATTTTGGGACTAAAAATGTTCAAATAGTGAATAAAATAGCCGTATGGAAGAACATATAAATTTGTGATTTATCCAATGCTGCTGTTAAAATCATCGACCATAACGATTATGAATTTAATGTTAGAAATCTTTCATAAAAGATATAAAGGGATTTTGTTTGGAATTCTAATTTTTGAATGCATTTGATTTCTGCATAAGAATTTTTCTGATTTTTTTCGATAAGCTTAAAAAAGAACCGAAATTCGATTTATGCCAAAAAACACGATAAAAATCGAAAATTATCGAAGCGTGAATAAAATCGACATTTACTGAAAAACCTTGATAAAGTCAAAAAACATCAAAAATATCGTAAAATACTATAATGGTCTACACATACACATGGGCAAAGTCAATATAATCCGGAAAAAATTGAAAAAAACAAGGTGGTTCGATACTAATCGAAAAATATCGATTCATGTCAGAGCATCAAAAGCAACAAATCGATAATGGTCGAAAACTATCGAAAAATTTGATATATATCGAAAATGTTTGAAGAGATGCAAAGCATCGAATGAGTTCAAAAAAGTGTCCAAAAACAATTTAAAAGTCGAAGATCATCGCGTAGAACTTTAGTACTTCGCATAAGCCAGAGTGCAGCATGAGTTTCCAACAAAATTCATTTCCGAGCTTCATAGATCGGTACAAAAAAAAATTAATAGGACCAAAATGCCTACCAGTTGATACACATAGAAATTGACTGCTATATTTGGTCGAATAATAATAATAAAAAATCGATTATTTTTAATCAAAAAAAAAAATGCAAAACTACGATTATTTTTGATCGAATCGTGAGGGTGAGGTCAAAAGCGAATAAAACTAAGCCAGAACGTTTATGTACAGTACTTTAATAATATCAAATATTTATGGCTTAGATTACAGCTTTCACACTGATTCGACCCGACTCTTAGCAATTTAAGTTGTTTTTCTCAAAAGAAACATAATTTAATGCAAAAAATTTATATCTTATGTCCATTGCTTCAATAACGCGCCAATAACCTTTTAAAATGGTCATAATTAAAAACCTTTAATATAGTTGTGCGATTTGGTATACACATTGTTATATGTACCATATGTACAACATGGTTGTTTGCAGTTTTCCAACAAAATATTACATTTTATGTGCAATCAAATGTAGTGAAAGTTATTCACTCATCACACATTGATGGCTGTGCCCGCACTCGCTGTTGATTTAAGCGCTAAGCAATTGGCATAGTGATGGTGTTACCGATAGCAATGACTGCCAACAAGTATGGCGGTTGACTGGGCGCTCAATGTGTTCACATCGACGATAATGTCGACAAATGCAACATATGCTCCAACATACATGTAATATATTGTAATAATATAGAAAAATATACAACGCAACACAAAAATGTGTATGTACATGTACTATGCATATGTCAAAAGCGCAAAGTGTGTTCGTGTATGCGTTTAAGTCTATCAATTCAATTGTCACAGTAATTGTGACAAATTGTCGTTTGTCATGTCATGCGCTGAGTGCTGCTGTTGCACTACTAGCATACACATGCACGAGTTAGATGTTTTAACCGTCTTTAAACAGGTGAAATTTTTTCGCTTGGATTGAGAAGATCTGGCATAAGCGTCAAAAAAAAAATTAAATCTCAATATGCAACTCACTACCCTTCTTGATGCTAAACTTACCACTATGCGGAAAGTGTTTTGAGTCGGTTGAAGCCATAAAAGCAAATTAGCTGAAGGAGCTGAAAGGTATTCATCAATTTGTCTACGAAAAATGTATGGACGAACGGATATAGTGACCTACTTTGAAGCCGTCAAAATAAATTTTGATGAATAAATAGTTTTACTCCATTTTCTTTAATAACTTCGTAAGCTTTTCACACAGAATGTGTGCAGCATTAAGAAATCTGTTCAAAAAAAGGTTCGGTTTAATGTACTTTTTAAGAACGAATTACACAAAACCGGTTCGAATTGGTTTGAACCGGTTTGAACCGTTTTGAAGCGGTTAAGTGCCAATTACATTTTAAGCATAACATAATCTTTTTTCCAGACCAAAACTGTTTTCCAAATACATAATCCAATACTATTCCAAAATTACACTCATTTCGTGAAATACATAAATCAAATATATTCTTAAGCTGAAAGATTGCTAAGACTATTACAGATTCTTTAGAATAGACAATGAAGCTTATGTCACATTGTACTTGAATATGCATAAGAAAAATTTCAACACTGGTTAAAAGTGGGTTAAAATTACACACGCACATATACATACATGTGTTTGTAAGCTGCAATGGAAGAAGGAGTCATATACAATGGAGGAAGCATAAAATTATATAACAATAAATACAGCAACAAAGTAAATGATAAAAGATATTCCGTTTGATGTCAACAAATTTAATAGAATAAAATTTAAATGAATGCAACAGCTGCTGCTCCTTTGACATTATAAAAGTAGCAACCGGGAAGAAAAAAATGCTTCATTATGTAAAAATTAAGTAACACATTTACAAAGCAGAAGCAGCAACGAAGAAGTAGGGAAACGAAGTGTGGCAGCAGCAAACAAAAAGATTAAGATGAAGCTGCTCCGGCACGAGATGGGACACAATATGGCGTGTGTCATGCCAAGAAAAAAAAAATAATAATAATGGTCGATTTAGTATGGGGGTGTATTAAAAGAATGTTAAATATAATGAAGGTTCTCAAATTATTAAAGAAAGCAGCATCATTTTAATAATTGCTTATAAGCCGTCACACGTGCATTGTGAGTTTGTACGAATAAGAAATCTGTTTTAAGACTTGCTTAAAAATTACCAATTTTAGTAAGTCTGTTGAACAAAACTAACTAAGATGGATATTTTAATGTTAAGCAGTTAACTTATGGCATAACTGATTTGAATCGAGTGGAATCGGTTTGAAACGGCTTTGGTCATTTTATTCAGAAAGTAGATTTTTCTTACTAACTTACTAAGTTCTTTTTTTAAGTAAAATACCATTTATATCTTTAATTTTATAACAAAATTCATACATTCGTCCATTAGTGTTATTACCTGCTAAAAACAAAAATGTTTAGCTTTCAACTGATTTTTTTTTTTTGCTTTAATTTATTTTAAACTGTTCCCTAACTGCACACATTTCAGAGAATTTTCTTTTCAATAATTTAAAAGTCGCATAAGAATCCCGCATCAACCCAGGGAATGCGGAGTTAATTAATTTAATGAAATGTTAACAACAGTGGAAATACTACGCCACGGAAAGTGATAAAATCCATTGCCGAAAACGGCAAGAAAAAAGGAAAGCATGAACAAAGTAAAAAATGAACTGAACCAAAAATTGCCGCTGCTACCTTTCTTTTTTAATATTGTAAATATAAAATAATGATAATGCGCTGTGCCCTACCAAAGGACTCATGATGAACGTTCAACCAGCAACAGCAGCGAAATTGCACACGATAGACTTAGAAGAACTGATAAGAAGACGGACAAGGGAAATTAACGCGTTTTGCACCAAGGTTGCTTATAGGCAAGCTGTAATATTTTGAAAAGATTCAGGTAGCTCTGCTTAGTTCAATGTAATAGAATTTTACTTGTACTTCTTAAACACTTTTTCTAAAGAAGGCTAATTTCGAGGAGAACATAAATGCAATAAGAATAAAATTCGATTTTAAAAATATCAACTAAGGGTGATTTATATGCTAAGAAAAACTTTAAAGCATAACCAGTTCAAACCGGTTCAAAATGTTCCGAGCGGCTTTGAGCTATTTTACTCAAAAATCCAAGCTATATAGCCTAAAACTCCATTTAAAGTGTTTTTAAAGTGATTTTTATAAGTGAAGCTGTGTTGAAATTCTAGAATACGCTTGACACAAAAAGTGCAAGCTGGCAAGCGATATGTAATATACAATTGAGTGCAAACTCGCAGCATGTTTGCAGCGAAAAGTTTTTTGTATATTTTTTTGCATAGTGCTTAGTAGAAAGTTACGCAACTCTCCAATCATGCGCTACAACTATCTTGACGGAATTAAAAAATTTGTCAACCCTTAGCAGTTAGCAAATCAAAAAGGCGTTGTTTGGTTTTAATTCCAACTGGCGAACTATATTGCATGGGTTATTTTCCGGATGGTAAGTAAAAAACATTTGGTACCCAAAACAACTGCGAATTACTAATTTGATTTTATTTCGCGAAACAAAATATGTAACAGCAACCTTCAGACAAAGTTACAACGCCATGGGCATATGAGGTGTGGCAGCTTATATAGAATACTAAGTGGAAAATGAAATATAAGAATAAACCACCCATTAGTGTAGAAAAGAAGACAAAAAGAAACAAGCAGAAATTTAATGGTTGTGGAAAAAAGAAAAATAAAAACTAAAAATTCAGCGCTTTAGCTGCAGAAATAGCAGTCAGATGAGTATCTTTTAGCGATATTGAAAGGACTCATCGCGTAGACGTGGTATTCTAAACTATAAATATTAATAAATTTAATATTAAATACTTTTTGTCAGTCAATAGTAATATTGATGAATGTGCTAATAGAATGAGAGCAAAATGAATGGGATAGATAATTTTCGATATAGATTGTAAGAGTGTTGAGGGAATTTAAGGACTTTTTTTGAAAGCGATATATGAAATGAAAAAAAATTAGTTTTCGTAATATTTACGCACAGTAGTAGCTGTAGTTTGTCACATAAGCCGTTTCATATGGATTGGGTAAAAATGTAGGTAAAGTTTCAATTAATCATTCCCTTATTCTTAACATTTTTTTCGTATATTAGCAATCATTAGGCGATAATTTGACCTTAATTGGTTCTTGCTTTATATTTTGGTATCTTCTTATTTGTTGGTACAAGCGATGTACCAACTGACTTTAATCTCTAATGTCCTAGATTAATGGCTGACAGCATTTTCTTAAATCATGTAGAAGTTTTGTACTGAGTTGCATATGAAACTGACGCTTGATAACTCTAAACTTCAAGAATTTCAATCTAAGACACATCATTAAGGCTCTGTCATACTTTTTTGAAAGCAAACTGAAATTTTCCTCTGATCAGTCTTGATACATAAACGGTTTTTTGTGATTTCTGAGCATTTTTAGCTGGACATGTGTCGCTCAGTTCGACTACTACTACCCTTAAATTGTACAATATATTGATTTTTGTTTTAAAAAAAAAAGTTACGCCCATTTGGTAGTGCTAAGTTAATCGATCGGCATAAATGTTATAAATAGGGTATTTGCACTCGTGATAAAAATCGATATAAAAAATATTTTTCATCGTATAAAGTAAAAAAAAAATCATTTTCGGCCAAAAACTAGTGAATATGTAATGATTTATTTTGTGGGCTCTGTCTAGTCAATAATAGTTTGAAAGCACACAAAAAAAAAACAACAAAAAAAAAATAACATTCACTAGTTTTTGGGCCGAAAAAAGTTTTCATTTTGGATTTTTTTTCGATATTTTTACATGAAAAATGACAGGTTTTTGGGATTTAAAAATGACGAAATCGGTTTACGAACACGCCTTCCGCCCGTACAAATAATATATTTAAGACACTATTTTGAGAGAGCTGTTTAATGTAGTGTAACTAAATTTCCAAAAACACTAAGAAAAACCTAGACAAGCTCTAAAGAAATACTTGGCGAAATTTTACTAGAGGGCGTTTCACTTCCCCTACAAGCGAAAACTTCAAAATGCTGTACTGAGAGAATTATTTAAGAAATGGAACGAAATTTCACACATAGTAAGATTGAAACTGTGGACAAGAACTTGGTGGGCGTGACACCCTCCATAGAAACAAAAAATTTAAAACGTTACACTGAGAGAGTTATTTGAAGCAATGACAATGTGGACACAAATAGTCAAACGATCCAGACCGAAGTCTGGTAGAAGAACACCCTTTTAATAAAAATTTAAGATATACGCACACGTTTCCTGTTAACGCGGTATAGGGTTTTGGCAAGGCCAAAGATAACTGCTTTACTGTTTACACCAAGCTGAGTTTTTCATTAGCGTAGGCAAACTGTTTTCGCGTTTAAAGACACCGTGGCTTTGATAACATAAATATAATTGTTACACAAATATCAATATCCTCTTAACGGACCAATAGGCACAAAGGATGCTTCGTTTATCGAAAACGCGTTAAAAATCTTCCATGTGTTTTTCCAAGACAAGAGCCGATTTACTATGAAAGAGGCTTATTTATTTAACTAGTACCTCATTGAAAATGTTATGTTTTAATACAATTTTTACAAAAACAAAAAGGAATGAAATCTGTATAATGTGATTTCACATGGTTTTGTTACCAATTATATATGTATGTGTTGTTGAAATTAAGTTTTATAGCATTCTCTATAAAGAGACTGATGACTGTGACATGCGTTTACTTCTAGTTGAAGTTGATCTATATATACTCATACATTTGCCAACAATGAAAAATATCTCGTTTGACAGATATATTTAAAGCTATTTATTTTTCAAATAAACTATCTTTAATACTCATTCTTCCAAACAAAAACACGACCACAGATTCAGAAAGTGCAATGGAAATAGCAAACTGTCAGCATTGGTGAATAAATATGAACCATTACTGCACCCCAGCAATACTATTCATATCTTAGACTGTAATGTATTACGTTATTTACAATTTAGCGCATCGATTTCGAAATTTTTAAATTTTGAGAGTACTGTCTTCGAAATAGAGAGTATTTAAAGCACGAAATGATAGTTTTTTCTTTCAATTAACTTGAAAGTCTAAAGCCTGCCAGATGTAATAAATATTCAATCTATTTTTGTACCCTACACAAAGGGTATATTCACTTTGTCATTCCATTTGTAACGCATAGAGGGGGGCATGCAGGTATAGAAAAGTATATATATTATTGATCAGCGTCACCACCTGAGTCGATATAGCTATGTCCGTCTGTCTGTCTGTCTGTCTATCTGTCAGTCCGTCTCTCTGTCTGTCTATATGTCTGTCTGTCTATCTGTCTATCTGTCTGTCTGTCTGTCTGTCTATTGAACTGCTAGCATATAAAAATGGGCAAAATCAGTTCACGGCCACGCCTACCGCCCATACTCTATGTAAATTTACCCTTGCGCATTTTGAAAAAAGTTGCTGCGATTTTGATGAAACTTGGTGATTTCGTGAACATGTGAACAAAATTAAGATTGGGCCAGGTTCCAAATTTGTAAAAGCTCTTAAAAGGGCGTGGCATAGCCCTAAAATTTAGCTGTAATATCGCCATAACTCGTTAAGCGTGCAAGGTATTGTGATGAAATTAAATACACGGATACAAATCATAAATATCTTGTAATGTGCTTGAATTGGGCGGAATTGGAGAAGTGGGCGTGGCACTTTTCAACAATTGAAGATTTTGATTTCGTATATCTCACAGTTGGCACATGCGATTTTCATGAAAATTTTAGGTAATTAATTTCAATGTATTTAGAAAGTACTTTCAATGCAGTGTAGGGTATGTGAGTTTCGGCCTGTCCGTAGATAACACCTTTCCTAATTTAGTAATATATGTAAAATCTTCACAGAAAATGTCTCTTTTATTAAAAACAATGCTATCCGACGGAGATATTGACTTGTTTTTTAAATTTTTTATGGTTTTCATACCCAACACACTAAAATAGCAGGTCATCACATGTTTTTCTAGAATTCAAAAAAAATTTCAAGAATTAATTGTTAAAAAATTACATACAAGAAAAAATCTACTCAATGCATAGCTGAAAAAAAAAGTGCTATATTTTTAGGCCTCCTAATGGATGAGCATTTTGTATTTTGACATATTGACACAACAGCAGCACTGCAACAATAACACTTACATACGTAAAAGCTGAAATTGTTGCTGCTTTGCGTTGGTTAAAAAAAGAAAAGTAAAAAAACGGCGACCAGAACGCCTCCTGCACAAATGACTGAACAGCAGCGAAGTGGAGGAAAAACAACCGCAGATGTAGCCGCATAAGGACTTAATGCACGAGTAAGTTGGTCATATACCACCACAAGGACCTGTATTTACTATCATTGGGCCACTCACCGCTGCTGCGGCTGCTGTTCACTTTCGGCCTCCACTCCGTTTGTCTGCCTGTGTATGGCGGCGTTTATGGATTATTTCAATTTAGTTGAAAGCCTGTGATGTGTAAGTGATTGTCCCTTGTTGACATTTAATTTGTCGTTTTTGCTATCTTTTGCTATTGCTACTGTCATTGCTGCTGCCACTGTTGTTGTTGTTCTTGCAGTCACATCTTGTATTGGTGCTGGTGATAACATTGGTGTTGACTATCATATGCGACACTATTCTGACCCAACATAAAATTGTGTCTGTCACTACTTGTAAAATGCGTTGTAAATTGAACGAAAGCACAAAATAAAAAAAAACTTTTATTATTTTTATTGAAAGCTTAAAATAACACTTAAGTTCTTGTTTGAGAAGCGTTAAAGTTTTTAAGTCACAAAACTTGTGGATTAAATTGACAAACTTTGTTGCAATGTTACTGCTACTGCTGCTGCTCGTATAATGCGAAACTTGCCCTGGGCACACTCATGTTAAGTTGACAGAAGTTAATTATTTTTTGCGCAGGAGGGGGGAAATATTAAAATTTAAAGCTTTGTTTTCAAAGTTTTCTTGGTAACAAATTAAATTAAAATGTAATGACAACATAATTTGTGTGTCATTGCTATTTTTATTTTGATGAAAATAAATTCAATTTATTTTTATACAAAAAAAAAACAAATTATAACTTAAGCGGAGGTGATTCAGATTCGTACCTCCTGGCTTAAACGTCACCGTACTTTTTGAATGTAATGTATAGTATAATGTTAGAGTCCAAGAGCTTATGGATAGATTTTTGTATAATCCCAAAAGTATTTACCGCCGAGAATGTATAACTAATTTTTCGTGAGAGAAAATGAGCAAAAAATAAAATTTCATTTCAAATTGCTCGCTAATCTTTAGCAAAATATATCTTCCACTGAACATTATATAGAAAAATCATTTTATTCACATTGGTAGCAACAATTTTTTTCCAAGTTGACTGCCACCAAAAATCTGCAGTAAGTTCAGATATTTTCGGCGACATGCTGAATCCAGCATTGGGTAATCGTAGAAAACTTTAATATAACGAGTTAAAGAATACAGCTTTCAGGAAAATAGCATAATTTAACAACAATGGGTTAATCAACTTAAATTTTTTCGATGTTAAAGTTCATAAAAAGAGCTTTTTAATAATAATTTGCGTATCAGATATTATTTTCTGTCAAGTAAAACTTTGTACGAATAATGGTCTTCTTGATTTAAACCGATGACGGTAAAATTGTTTAAGCTATAGATTGTTGATTAAGTCTTTTGTGGTATTTTTTAAGTATACTTTTCACACAAAATCGATCAACTCAACCATATGTTTTACACTATTTTAATATTCTCAGCTCTGTATCGTCAATCTTTCAAAATTATCAGTCTACAACTTTTTCAAAACAATATTCATATTCGGCAAATGTAATGGTAAACGATTTGTTAGTAAAGCAGTTTTTCGCATTTTTTATCCTTATAATGCTTACGAATGACAGTTAATTCTAACCAATATATCCATACTGATGCATATCAATACACTCAAATTTTGTACTGTCACCCTTTGACGCATATTGTTTATTGAAGTCGATGTCTAGCGATGTTCAATATTGTGTAGAGCATTGATGGGTAAAATAGGAAAAATGAGCCAATTTTAGCTCTTTACAACAACACGTTATTTTTCTTAAGAAAAATAACCAAACAAACAAACAATTGCACTCACCACTGCTAAGCAGTGTTTTTCTTTATTGTTGCATCATTCAAAAAAAAAAAAAAAAAAAAAAAAACCAAATCGAGCAAACATGGAAACAACAATGCGCACATTGAGGACAACTACTCTCGTTTCATTTGATCAGTGTACTTTTATTTCTACACTCATGTTTTTCTTGCTTTATTCTTGAAATTGGCTTTTGGTTTATTGCAGTTTTTTTTTCTTTTCGATATAAACTTTATGGTGTGATTTTGTTACTGTTATTGTACTTGTTCCTTATATTGCTTTTGTTGTAAGCAGTTCCTGCTACAAAATTTTTGCCCATCTATGGTATAGAGTAGTGATGGCAATTGAGCACTTTGAGGTTGACTGAACAAAAGCAATTTTAGAAAGTAATTTTTGGAGGTCGCGTGTACTTTTTTCTTAATTTTTCGAAAAATGCCAAAAAAAGGGAGACCCTCATCATATCAAATAAAATGTTGCAATAGTTTTATGATGATATAACTTCATATGTATATAATAAGTACATGAAATGAATATGATCAAATTTTAAAGAAAGCATTTGTTATCAAAAGTATCGTATATTGGAAATATGCTGAAAGTCTTTTGAGTTTATCAAAATCAGGTTAATGCCCTTTTCTTACTTTTAAGAAAGCAATTGTATTGAAAAAGAGTACAACTGTCCTAGAAATATATAAAAGTAATACAGTGGGTGATCGAATTATGACGAGCATTTGCAAAAAAATGTATTTATAGACCAAAAACGATCGGCATTTGTGTTCATTTTATTTGATATTTTGTCCAATGATGTCCTTTGAAACTCCTGCAATAATTGCTATAATCTTTTGAGATTGATCAGTATTCAATCGCAGCATCTTTATTTCAAAAATTTTTGGTGACGAAAGATTTTTTACTCTATACATGGCTCAATTGGCAAGACCAAATTTAGCAAACACAAATTAGTTGCACACAAATTCATGGAAAAGTAAGGCAAAGAATGTTTTACTATCTGTAGCAGTGAATCAAGACCCAAAATATTGAAAATCTACGATATATAACGTCAAAAGCGCGGACAATAATTGGGACTCACCGTATTCTTAAAAGATGGCCTCCATAAAAATAAAATCTAGTCAGCGTTACTACTATTCAGTTTTTAAAACTTAAGAACCATAACCTCACTTAAATTAAAGAATAATAATTCTATTGTTCAGAGTTTTGAAATTTAATTTTAGTATTGATAATAAGTTATTTTTTATGGTGGCCGTTTTATTTCAATCACCCACTGTAAGTATGTATGTTAAACACGTAAATATTAAAAGTGCTCCTCTCTGATGTGTAGTGATAAATAAAATGAAATCACTTCAATGAAGATTATTTAAGTTGTGTTGCCTAGTAACGGGAGCGTAACTTAAGTACTTCTAATTTTCATCGACTTAGGCTTAAATATAGAAACACATAATTATAGTTAAATAAATATAGATATATAAGTGCATCATTATTTATTTGTATATTTGTAATTTCCGAAAAGGAAAAAATTTACTTTTTGCCACCGACTAAAAAGTGGCTGTAAATATCTTTCCTGTGTATCTACTTCTTTGGTTTAGTATCAATGCTCAGCAGCAATGTTTTAAAACAATGTTTATTATTTTTATTCGGTTATGTTCCGCAACAATGTTTATAAGTGATATTTTGAAACATTGCAAAGTAGACAATCCTAAAATTTAGCTACAAAGTTTTCTTTGTTAAATGGACTAAAAGGAACTTTGAAAATTTTCAATTCAAAATTTTTTTCAGTGATGTATTTTCAGTGCAACATTGATTTTCTCAGTATACTCGCGCTTTCAAAAGTACTCAAGTACAACGGAACGCTTTTCAGTATACCGATGCATTTTCAGTAATTTTTTTGACAAAATTTTATTATGCCCTAATTTTATGCACAGTGCAACAGCAGGTTATTTAATTGGCGCTTTACGAGGAAAGTATCACTTGATGATATTGTCAACTTTCAAATTTATTCATAAGCAGTTTTACATCAAATTCACATATCATTTAAGAAATTTTTACTTTCACAAATTCTAATCTCAATGCTCCCACATAAATGAATTTTTAATTTTTTTAATGTAATGAAACAGTTCTTCTTCTTACGAGTAACAAATTAGAGAGTAAAGATTATCATTAAAAAATCGTTAATTTTTTTTTTGAAAAACATCGTTTGCACCTTAAACTTCCCAACAAAAAAAAACATATGGTGTGCAGTACTTCGGAAACAAATTTTGTAATGGTCATATAATCTTTTCCCCCACTCTCTCAGTGCGTCATCATTTTAAGATATCTCATCCAAAACTTGACAATTTAAAAAAATAAAAACCTTTATGCGCTGCAGATTAAGTAACAATTGTTCTTGTCCCAGTTAAATTAGATCATAATCTCTCTTTATGTCAGTATATTGCTATATCAAACCCACAATTGCCAAAAATGTATTTTATGAATTTTTGCAGACTTAGGATGCGTTTGAATGATGTAAAAAACGAGTACTATTAAACCAAGTGTATAAGTATGTGAGGCGACTTTGAGAAAACAGATAGGGCACCAATGCTGTATGTAGTATAACGATTTGAAATGTATGGCATTTTGTTGTGCCATCAACAAGTGTCAAACGCGCATATCTAAGTGATTAATTGAAAAATTGTTTGCATTTCTTCCAATCGCTTATAAGTGATGGGAAAAATTCAGAAGGTTTGCAAATGGGTACCAAATGAGTTTAACGAGAGGCAGACGGTGAGGGGCAAATTACAAGTGAAATTTTGCTAAAATGATAATAAAGAAAATCACTTTTGCATCTTATCAATACTGAGGAGGATAACTGAATTTATTCTTAGAATCTGTAACGAAAACATATTGAATAGAGCCAGACCCATCATCCACATCGACCGCAAGCTCACTTTGGTAGGAAGACAATGATCTGAGTTTTGTGACACCAGATGAGTAAAGTCTATCGCAAGATGCTTGCTTCAAGGTGTGGGCTGTGTATAAAATTTGAGTAAATTGGCTTATCTGGTTTTCCCGCAATCGTGATTTCCACAAACAAACGGACCAACGGATATTACTATTAATGATCAAGAATATACTGTATATATTTCTATATCTGCCACGTCCCCTTCTATGCGTTACAAATGGAATGACAAAGTGCATATAGGTACCCTCTGTGTAGGATATAAAAAAGGAGTACATTTTAGAAATGTTATCCATATTTTGGAAATCTATATGAGTGTTCCCAACTTCGAAACTTTTTTTCAATTTTTTTACTTCAGAGTAATACAGCCATAAGTACCATTTTGTAAATGTCCTTAATGTTTATATTGTGCAGAAGAACTTATATATATATACATCGATGGCAGCAGTTAATGCAAGATTTTGTAATTACCCCTATTTCATTAATATATTTCACAATTTAAAATAAGCTATATTTAAAATTAAAGCAGCTTTCTAATATTTACTTTATTTTTAAATTTTAAATTGTACGCTATGATTGAGCCACTCCTAATTATTTTATGCTGCAAAAAAAAAACAATTTTATAAAACGAAATATAACAAGTTTACGGCAACCCAAAATCCAAAATCACCCACAAATTATCCAACTGCGTAGCATTAGAGAATTTAAGTAACAAGATACTCATAAATAAATTGATACAATTAAGAATGTCGCAAACTTTTAATTGATTCCAGGAAAAAATTAAGTGCAATTAAAAATGTTGTTGTCATTTCCCTTACATTTCCTAATTTCGTAAAGCAATTAAAAAGCCCATAAAATAAGCCAAAAGATTACATGTACTCTCCAAATGCTTCAGCAAAATTAATTTTCATAAAAAAAAACAGAGTGTAATTTGCAAGGTACTATCGCAAAATGAATCTTTTTACTCGCTACTTCTTGTAGATAGAACGCTTGTCTTTGCTGACAAATTATATGCACCAAAATCCATTTTATTGTTAAATCGCACTTTAAACTACACCAAATATTTCACTCACGATTTGCACGTTTCCCACACCAAAGTTTCTTCTCTACCGTTTGGATAACTTAAAAATTCAATTCAATTTTTTTGTTGCTTTTTTTTGAATTTTTTTTTCTTCCTCTTATGTGTGTTATATTTTTTACTTTTATTTTATTATCTTGCAACAAACACTCATACACAAACAATACAACATACGCGCGCACACACACAAACGCACAATACACTAATACACACATTAACACTAATACATCGCGTTGCCAAATAATGTAACGGTAATTTTTTGCTGATTTCCGTTAGATGTTTTTAACGTATTCACGGCGCGTTATCAACTGTTCTGCCCGATATCCTTCGTGCAATCAACTTGGCCAACAAGTTGTGAAGTTGGTTTTGACTATGGATGGCTTTCTCATCCGTTTGTTTGGGAGCTTTTTGATATTTTCTGATATTGGAGGACGTGTTGTGAAGTAAAGATATTCGCAAATAGAAAGTTTCATTATTCTGTACTCGTGTATGTGTGTATAGTATGTGTTAAAGTATAAGTGTTAACGCAGAAAGCTTTTTCGCAACTTGTTGCAACTTTTCAGTGCGAAAAATGGGGAAATTTTGTTTGATTGACGCAAAAAAAAAAAACAGTTGTTATGTTTATTTAACCCTATATTTGTTAATATATGTATACAGAGAGTATTACTAAAGGATAAATGTTTTTTCTTTGCGAATGAAATTGAAATTTAATCATAAAAAAGCTTTCCCATTGTACATACACACATTTTTTGTAATTTGGTAAAATATATACAAGCAGATACTATGTACCTATAGCTTGTTTATCTTCTACAGACTTGGAGTATGGGTAATGTTTTTTTTTGGCTAAGTAAATGAAGAAATAAAAAATTTCTGATAATTATATTGTCGACCGATTTAAATTTTGAATTTCTTATGCCACAGAAGAGGTTAACATTTCTTATGTTGTTTTAAAAGTTCAACATTTTTGCGTATCATAATTTATAGAATAATACTTATTTTCTACTGAAAATATGCACGGTGGTCTTTAACCAAATTTAAATCGCAAATTGAGTTAATACAAAAACTTGAATGGGGAATTAAATATTTGGGATGTTATGTTAAGTCGATATGCATCAAAAAGAAAAAAATCCTTGCAGCATTTTTTTAAATTCCATATACCAACCATTTTCACTGTGTGATATCTCATTTTGAAGGGTATAAAAATGTCATCAATAAAAAGTATAATATGTGTATTATGAGTAAGGCTTTGATTTGGGGCATTATTTTCAGGGTTGTCATATTTACTAAGGATTTTTTCACGTAATCTGGACGCAACGAAAGGTAGTGTGCTTAGTAGATGACATAAACAAAAATGAGTGGTATCCATAACTTAACACTTTGATTTGTGGGATTTTAGGACTAAAATTTTTTTGATCGGACTAAGTACGTCTACTTTCAGGTTAAAATATAGTTCTTTCTCAGGACCCCGACCACCTAAAGAGTTGAAATTCGAAATGTGGTGCTATTTATGAAATTAATTTGACATGTAAAAATTTGAACGAAATCGGAAATTTTTCAAATTTCTTTCAAATTGCTTTGCGTATGCATTTAATATCATTGAAAAACAGTAAAAATGGTATAAAAAAAAGCTATAAGGACTTCTTTTGTTTTTCATATATCGACTCCAACTTACATTCAAAAAAATGCCCAATTAAAGTTTTTGTTGTAACTCACACTTTTCTTAAAAGCTGGTTAAAGCACAAAATGACATTCCCAAGCTACAATTATAGAATTTACATTATTTTTAAAAATAAACGGACAGTTTGTGTTAATTTCAAAGTGGCTTGAAAAAATTATCACTAAAAGAGGTATAAACTGACTACAAAAAATAATTTAAGTCGGTATTCCAAGCAGCCATAAATATAGTACCTACACTACGAAGTTTCTAAAGAAATGAATTCAAATAGCTGTCTAGGGATTTTAAACACAGCAAGACCACAAAAGAAGGAGCGCATTTATATATCAAATCAAAAATAGGAGTAAAAATGTTGTGTCACATAACATGATGTTGCGTCCATATTTAAGGAGATCGCTTATGCTCATAGCTAGGGAACCGGTGAGCATTTTAGGTTTATGATATATTCTACTTCTCTTCTTCTTCAAAATATATGTTTTTGAAAAAATTCTTATATTAATATTATGTACAACAGATTCTTCCGATTACATATAAGGATATAGCTAAAAGATTAAACTTTTCTCTTGAAATCCTACTTTGAATTACATATATAGTTATCTTGTTTTATTTCTAAGAGATCGTAAATTTAAATTTTTCAGTTATCCTGCCGTACTGAAAATTATGTAGATCTGTAAAATAAAATTCAATTAACTATATTTCGGAAAAAAAACTAAAAATTTATAAAGGCTTGTCTCAACATGTACTAAAAGAAAAAAAATAACACAAAAATCAGAAATGCAACAGCAAAATTTAATAGTAATTTTTGGATAAATAGACTTGCACGGTAATAGTTTTGTATGGATATAGCATTAATAATATGCACCTTCGAAAAGGCATCGTATGCCTTCTCTTTTTTTTTTTTTTGTTTTTTATGAGTAAAGAAACCATTCAGCCAAAAGGCGGATGCAATAAAATGATTAAGTACTCAATAATATGTAGTGGAATTTTAAAATACGGCAATAAGTAAATGGCAGAGGTTGTTTCTCTCGTTACATATGAAAAAATCTTTATAATAAACTCAGTATGCCTGATGATAAAATCACTTAAGTTTGAAAAAAGAGTTTATCACTTCCTGAACGATTCATAACCTTAAGCACTGTCAAAGGATTATGTCTTCAAGTAAAAAAAAATCTAGACAGACACCGAGGATACTCGATATTTGTTTAGAAATTCACACTGCTTTTGAGATAATTAACTAGATCTATGTGAAGTCCTCTTTAAACCTTAATTTGGTATGAGAAAATATTTCTTCGAATTAAGGTGCAGTTGGACGTGAAAAATTGTTCTTCCTGATACTAACATTAAACTAACAATGGTAAAGAGTTTAGTAAACCGCTCAACTGTGCTTGAACTGGAACTTTTAGTTGTTTGAATGAAAAATGCACTTATTTTAAATGACTTATTGACGCAGTGCAAGCTAGAATTCCTTGATATGAAATAAAATTACTAATCTAAAGAAAGATTTTTGTACTTAAACATAGAAAGTTATTTCTATGATTTTGCAAAAATAAGAACACAAAATTGTTGAAGCGAGCATGTTGTAGTACTTTATGTCCTTTGTTGGTAACAAAAAGCTACTATGAACCATTCCAGACATAAAATTTAATCTATCGAAACTTAGTAATTACAAAGCCTTATTTTATCCAAGGGATAATAAGTTTTGTTTACCTTTTAATAATTTCTAGATAATTTTTATGAAAAGTTGACACTGAATCTAATGAATAAATTGCGATCTGTATCACAAAATCAAGTCTGATTTCGTTTTTTTATCCGAACAAGTCCTCAAAAAAGGGTTCCCAGACATTTCGCAAATACTCTTTTCCAATCCACATTGAATCAATCCATTCCATTTTTTGTTATGCCAAATATTTTATAACGAAATGTTTATGAAAAATTCAAGTTTGTAGGCTTACTGAAAATAACTTTCACATAAAATTTGCCTAATCCACTATGATATGTTAGGAATCCTTGGCTGCTAAATTGTAACAACATGTCAAGGTTAATTTTACTCTTTCAAACCGATTTTGAAAGTTTTCATTTAATTTGAAAGTTCGAATAATTTACTGTTACTATATTGATTGATTACTCGAAGGAATTTGATACTCAAAATTTTAGTTATTCATTGCCATTTAAATTGTTTAGAATTTATTACTCATACATCAGCAATTCGAGCTGCAACAAGTTAAATTTCGAAAAGCTTCTGCTACTTAATAGAAGAACACAAAAGAAGTGAGAGCAAAGCTCGCTCTCTCTCTCTCTCTCTCTCTCTGTCTCTCTATCTCTCGAACATTAAGGCGTGGGTGTCACACCAAATAACGTGTACTCAATTCACCTTGAACGAGAGCAGCAACTTCATCAAAAATTATATACAACATACAGCAATAAGTGTAAATATGGACGGACAGTATGGACATAGGTATGTATGTATGTAAGTATGTTTGTGTATATGAAATTGCACACATTTATTAAATAAATAAACAAACAAACAGACAAAAAAAACACACATAGACACATACTAACATGAAAGCGAATAAATAAACAAACCCTATGTTTGCGTATGTAAAGGGTTTTTAATCGTTTCGCTGTTGAATTAAAAAAAAAAACATAAACTGAACTTGAAATACAATTAATAAACAACAAATATGATATTAAGACCACAAATAAAATAAATGAAATGAATTGCAAGAACGCCTAAAAGTACACAAATTATAAATAAAATTTGAAAAATGCTTGTTTATAAGTTTGCAACGCCTGAGGGGTAGGCAACAATTTACATTTATTTTAATTGCTTTAACATTTCAATGCCAACAAAGAGCACTCGCGCAGCACTCGCAAGTAGCGAAATTTACTTAAATATTAAGCAGTTTACTTTCAAATGTATAGCGATTTTTGCTCGTGCGGCAGTAGGGGAAACATAAAATAATCATTACTTTACGGCATGGCTGCTTGTCGGTGCTAAAAGCATGAGCAAACTCACAAGCCATATTTGTGTATATTTATGACAACTTTGCTGTGTTGTTTTTGTTTTGCACCCAGACAGACCATTACGTGCCATACTCACACATACACACAAGCGCGCACACACAAAACCAAATACATGTTCGTATTAGTAAGCAAGTATATAAAAGATAAAGCGCCTAAAAGTATACTACAGGAACTTCAAAACAAGTTTACTGTTGCGTGTATAATAAATACTTTGCTTCGTATGGTGTTTTTTTTTATTTATTTTGTCTACTCTAAGGCGTTTTCCTCAATGCTGTATTTTTTTCGTTGCATACTTTTTAGCTGCGACGCAACAAGTTGGAAACACTACTGGCAAAATGTGTAACGAATATGAGTGCAAACATTGAAAATAAACTTTGAAAAAGAAAAACAGAAAGAAAATACTTAAGTTAAATTAGGGAAGGTGGGATATGAACATGAGGAGATTAAGTGAAACGAAAACGACAGCGTGCCAAATCATATAAATCAATTGCTGTTGGAATTTTCATAGCGAGGTTTTGAGTTGTCATCGTAAAGTAGTTGGACAGCTCTTAAATGTATTATTCAATTTGATTGTAAGTTTTAAGCATATAGACCAATAATTCAGCTCTTTATTGAAAAAATGCTAAGTGCATCTATCCATATAAATAGATCGAAAATGTATTTAAGAAATAACTGCAGCTCCATGTTGGACTATGTTTAAAATATAAAAAACTCTTAACAACGTACGAAAATATATCGAAAGAAAGTGTACCTTAACTCGAGCTTTATATACAGTATTCTCTTGAAACAAGATGTTACTTTATACATTTCTATATTTTAAAGCGGCTGAGCATTACTTAAGTAATGGCTAAAATAGATCTTACTAAATATCTAAGTAAAACGACGACATTTTCTTAATAAAGCTTAGCAAAAATCTCTATTCATTAAAATAACTAACAAGGATAAGACACGATATGAAAAATGAGGTATTGGATAAGTTTCTGTGTAGTTATATATTATCCGTAAAGTAAATAATTACCCAAGCCCTATCCATTAACTTCCAAGGAAACTCGGTTTAATACCTTTGACATATGTTACATTAAGGTGGCTGTAAGTGACCAAAAAACCTTTTTAACTTTTAGCGCTTAAAAGTTTGCTCAATTCAGAAACAATTATTTCAAAAAACTACTCTTATTTTCCCAACAATTAGAGTTTAAATAGTGATCATATAGTCTAGAAAACCTCAACATTTTCAAAAATTTTGAATAAAACGATTTAGCGCGTAACTAATTACTTACTTTCAGCATACCCCATCATCATGCAGAAGCTCCCGTAATCAATAAAAGAAAAGGTTTCCTTAAAATAAACCTAAGAAAGACAACCTCTCTCAAACTTTTTTTAATAATAATTCCTCTTCTTAATTTTTCCATAGCCAATCATATTATCGTATGCTACCACTCAAAGAATGAAGACCTCTTTGTGAAACAGCTCAAACAAACTTTAGCGTCTCTTTCACAAAACTCTGTGAATGAAAACTTATTTGTAATAAAAAGTTAAAAATATGCATACACACTTTATCATAACTCGATTTATTCGCAAAATATTTTTGTGGAAAGCAATCTCCATAATACAATTCTTTATGAATTTACTATAACTTATTTAACTTCGACATCGCTTTACCTCCACTCAGTTAAAGACGACCCTTTCTTAAAGTTGACCACCACTTAACATAAATTCACGGAACCAACCACTCTATAACATTGCACTGAGTAAAATAAACTTTATTTAACATAACTTTCCGAAAGATGATCTCTTCTGAGTAGAAGTTTCTGGAAAAGCATTCCCTTTAACATTACGATAAGAAACATGAACTTTCTGCTTCAATCTTCAGAGAAAGAATACGTCTTTATTAAATTATTCTGTGAAAAAGGAAATTTTCATAATATTTCCATAATAATATTTGTTTTTAAATAAAAATTAGCACAAGTAATCTTTTTTTGAAGAAAACTCGAAGAAAGACAACCCTCAAAAAAAGTTATTTTCTTTATACAAAAATTTAAAAAAAAAATACAGTTTACTACAAAATTCAGAGAAAAACAATCTCTCGTTAAGAAAGAAGATCTTTTTGTTTCAAATTCGGAGTAAGACAATATATATTCGATTCGAACGATGAAAACAGCAACAATTCTTTGTTTAAGATTAATTTAAATAAAAAAACCGCGTTAGAAAATGCTTTTTTTGAAATAAATATTTGGGAAAAGTTTCGATGGGAATTTTGTCCCAAATTAAAAAAACTTACATATAAAAATAAAAGAAAAAAATTTTAGAAGAATCTTCACTAAAAACGATTTGAGATTTTGGGCTGTACTTTATCAAGAAAATGTGCCCAAAGTCGAATAATTAATTAAGAGGGCTTAACTATAGAACGATTGTTGAGGATGAAAAAATAATTTCGCAATAAAATTATATTTCTAATATTTAATCCTTAAACTTTATGCTAAATCAGTGATAAAAAGCGTGGAGCATTTATTAGTTAATATCTTGTAACTTTTACTGTAATAGTAAAGGTCAATATATTCCAACTCGTCCAATTCGTAACTTAAAAAAGTTATATGTGCACTGATTTCAAAAGAGTATAGCCTATCTCTTACACAAATGTCATCTTAAACTACAGAGTACTTGCTCCCAACTAATGAGGTTTTTACCTAACACTTTAAGTATTTCTAACGAAGCAACAAAGCAAGAACACTTCATATTCGCAAATGTTGTAAATAATTCATCAAAAAAGGATAATGAAGTATCAGCTTTCTATGTATATGTTCGTGCATATAATTGTGAGCGATTGTGTGTGTTTGCGCATTATTATTATTAATATAATCACAAACTTTTTTTGTTTGCTTACATTGTTGTTGTTGCTGCCACCGATGCTGTTAATATTTGGTGTTTTTTTAAAGTCTACAGGCACATCGAAACCTAAAAATATGCAAGCGTAAATTTTTAATGTTTTATTTTTTGTGTGTTTGGTGTTTTTTACGCCTGATGCGTAGTGACTTGACGCTTGACACTGGCAATAAGATCACAAGGTTATTAACCTATCACTATGGTATTAGTTGTTACTGATTTTTGTTTTTGTTCGCTGTACATTAATTTACTGTGAAATGGAGCAAAGTAACAGCCTGGCACAAATATTTAAGCTCTCGCCAAAAATGGCATACAGACAGGCAGCTATCAGGAAACGTAATCTATAAATTTATGAGTAAATAATGCGACTAATTAAAAATAATTGATGGACATAAAAGCCGATAATATGTTTCGGAGAATCTTTAAATAAAGTGCGCTTTTCAAACGAAACAGAGAATATTAATATATCACTAGTTTTTATGTAGAGGCTTCAAAGGCACAAACATTTAAGCAATAAGCGCCTAACAGTATGCAATGAAATATATCAAATATTTTTTAACAACAGCTTTTGTTTGCTATGAAATTTAAGTAGCATTTTTTAGGCGTCTTTTTCATAAACTGTGACTATTTGATAATAATGAAAATGAAAAAATTCACAGTTTTCTCGGAAAAAACTGTGATAGGTAATCACTTAAAATAAATAAAAATCTTTTGTGAGTTACGAAATTTTATTAAAAATACATTGCATGTGCTTAGGCACATTTTTTCGTAGGCTTATATATATGGAAATACGAATAGGCGAATAAAATTTTTACACACCACTACACTAGGTCTTAAATAGTAGGTACTTAAGTGCCAAGGTCTTTTTAAAATTTTATCACTCAATTGCTACTTAACATTTAAGTGTAGCACAAATTAAATTATTATTCCTTATTACGTTGTATAAGATTCAAGAAAATAGCCCATAATCATCCACTATAACCCACTTCAATAAAATTAAGCAATATATCATTTTATATTGCTACAGTTGAGTACCTAAAAGTGTGCCATATAATTTTTATTTGTTTTAATTTGCATACGAGGCGTATAAAAACTTCTCACACGCAAATAAATCACAATTGTAGCAAAAAAAAATGAAAGAAAAATTACCATATGTCACGCAAAATAAAGCGAAAGGATAAAGCTCCAAAAAATATGCAGCAATTGAGTAAGCAAAGGCTAAAATTTGTACGGTACAAATACCTTTACTTATTGTTCGCATACACAAAAATTCTAATTACTAATTACCGCGCGTAAAAATGAAATCCTTTTCATTTATTTTTCTTTTGTTGCTGTTGTATTTAAAATTGAATAATCACAGCACAACTTGGTCTTAACAAAATAAAAATTTCGTTTCAATTTCACTTTAACTTTTTAATTTTCACCATTCGCAAAGAGTTCAAGTTCTTACTTCCTACAACTTTTTTTTTGCATGGCTGTTGCTACAATTTCCATTACACACTTTTTTTCTACATTTTCATTAACTTTAAAATGTCTTAATAAAGCTGCCTTCGGTTTTTTGTTTCGCTCCCTTTGTTTTCGGTTTTTTTATGACTTTAGTTTCAACATGATATTGCAGCATACAGTGGACAAAATCTGTCTTTGTAAAAAACAGAATGAGTAATTAAAAGTACTACGTTCATTTTAAGTAAAATGAATAACAAATGGCGGAAGAGGAGCCACAAATAGCATTTTCTTCTGAGTAATGAGCAGTATATGAATGAAGTTTACAATTTACTTCTTCTTCAAACAGAAGAAGCATCGTTCTATTCTCTCACTAAATTTTAGTGAAAATAAAACACATGTTTATTTTGCTAGAGAAGAGACGAAAGGGTCTAATCAATGGAGCTTCCGTTTAAGATCAGATCGATTCTTGGTTTCAAGTAATTACAAGAGTCTAAACAATTAATAAATGTGGACAAATTATCGCTTTTGTTCAGGTTTTGCTCTATTACGATGATTCAGAATTTTTTTTAAATTTTTTTTATTAAACGTAATTTTTTTTGAAAAGTATCTGTGTTTGGTATGTCATTTTGCTAAACTTAACCTTAATAAGATCCTCAATGATACTGCCGTTAACGTTCTTCGGGTTTAAATTGGTCCAAGAAATAAGTTTGTAATTGAGACAGTGTTTGGAATAATTGGAGTTATGATGCGATAAATTCGAAGGCAAAATCATTCACAATGTTCATTTATAATTTTTTAATGACACGAACGACGGGAAAGTAAGGGAACATGCGCATATTGTTCTTAGCTTTGAAGAAAATTATAAACTCAACAATTCTGTACTCTTCGACATATACTTCATATACCACCCAAACGAAACTTGTTATGAAATACAACAAGGTGCTTAGATTACATTGCTAGTAAAGTAAGTTCATTCTTTTTTGGCTCATAGAACATGGGATATCAGTTCAAAAGAAAAGTTTAACTAAATTGATAAATTTTAGTCCTTGAAATGTGACTTGCTAGTCAGTTTATATCCTTGTGAAGAAGGTCAGAAGATATCTTTATTTGCATTTCTTTACCATTTCCATACAAGCAAACCTCCTGCTGAATTTTCATTCATAATTCAATCGAAATAGTATCAAGATTAGTACCAACCACTACTGCTATAAATTCAATCCACTGTGCAACGTTAACTTGCTGTCTTGTGGTGTTGGTGGTCATTACTTGTAATTGAGTTTGGCGCCCAAGTACACTTAGTTTGTGTGTTTCTGTGGAAGGATTTTATTACAATTCGTCCTGTTCCGTTGTATGTATGCATGTTACTTAATTTCTAAGTGAGTTTGTATGAATGTGTACAAATAATTTCTTTGGAAAAAAAAGAAGCTGCATAAAAGGCTTTCTACATCCATCTTACCGCCTTGACATAGTGGCGCCAGCTAATACGGCACACTGTTTAGACTTTATTCTACTGTCTCTTGTGTGACAGCCTCCTTGTCTATCAGTCTATCTGTCTCGCTGCGTGCTAGTATTTGTGTGACATTTTTAATTGTGCAGCTTTCGAACTACGCAATTTTCTAGCATTCGTTTTAAGTAAATGTGCCAGCAAACGTTTGGAAGGATATTCGATTCTATCGCATAGCCAATGGTTTTATGAATGTTTTAGAAGATTAAATTGAAACGATTCTATTACTGCATATTTTTCGGCACGTTTTAAATAAAATTTATATCAATGCACTATGATTCAATACAACTTTTTTTTTCTTGCATTGTATTATTTTATCAAAAAAATAGTTTTTAACAAAATTGACTTTTATGTCAATACGTCTACAATAAAATTTTAAGATAAGAGCACATTGGCTACGCCTCGCCCACTTATCAAGCTTTTATTTTGGTGCTTTGCTTGTCACAGTATCTACTTCTGCACAAGAGTTGGGATATTGCATTAGATAGCCTTAGGCATAAAATTAAATTCGTTTTGCTTGGGGTAAACTTGTTTTTCCTAATATCTAGTTATGTTGGTAAGACATATGGAGGGTGAAGTGTATAATAACTTAAACATTCCCGTACACACAGATTCACTTAGAAAAAGGTTATTAACACGCGGGTGGTTATAGTCATCACCTTAGAAAATACGACTTTAACGCGACAAAAAATCTTTACTGGGTATACAGCACATATTGCAGTTGCTTATTTGTAAGCATATTCAATCATCGTGGCATATATTGCTATTCCTCGATGTGTATGTCTTTGCAAATTAATATTTGTATTTGTGAGTTTACTGATGACTTGAATGATATCTATGGCTTCGCTCGTTGTTTACATTTTTGCTACATTCCTCATATTGGGTGCTTTTCTATGAGTTCAACTGCTGGTGCGATTTTAATTTTAACGCGAATGCGCTGTGAACTCTGCAGAGCACTAAAACTGTGAAGCCTTTTAGGTGTAAATTGTAATTGAATTTAAGAAAGCTTTAAAGTTTCCACAAAAGGAAAAACTTATGTACAGAAGACTAAATTAGCTTGAGAAGGTTGTGTTAAATCTGTAATATAGCTCGATTTATGACAAGCAATTCATCTACAAACTATCATGTCCAGTCAACAACGGGTGGCCTCTATATAAAAAGAATCTCCAAAGGTAAAGAATTTGCCCCGAAAGACACCTAATGGACAAATATCTCATTTTTCTAGTGATTTTTATATGAAAAAAATTGAAGTTTTTGTGCTCATTAGCTTAAATATACCAAGAATATGGTCCTTCAGAGAATTTAAAAAAAAATTGGTTGTCACATTAGTGGCGCCAGTGCTCGACGCCATTTTTCCAGCTTTTCTACATAAAATGGATATATGTAGCTATCTATAATATCAAAGATATGTTAAAATGTTTATTCTGTTTGTCTTTTATGTCCTACCGGAAACGAGGCCTCGAAAAAAGTCTTAATCTGAATCGTCTTTAATAACACTTAGTTATTCATTCAATCAGCATATATTTGTTTATTATAAATATATGTATGTATAAGGGACCAAGTTTTACACGCCAACTGCAGAGAATGTCCATGGTATAGAATGTGTGACCAAAAGACCATAACACTATATCCGGTAAATATCCGCATCAATAGACATGTAGGTGACTTTCATTAAGGCAAGTGTGGTCTTCATTTTTTCATTCAAATTAATTGATTTGAACCGCTGTTTCTTCTCCCTTTTTTAAATTTCGATGAGCAAAAAAGCCAAGTCATTTCTGCAATAAAAGTTACAACTCCTAGCATAATGTTCTATAATTCAATTTTAAATTGCAGTCGACAACACACTTTTCAATGCTTAAAACTAAATTCTTTGTTCACTTTCCAAAAGAGTTCACAAAAAATGTTAGCAAATTTGTGCCAAGAAATAACACGTACTGAATTTTTTAGAGTCTTCGCAGTAGACTTTCGCGAAGAATGCTGCAGCTTTAGGGAGAATAAGCTATCCGCAAATTTCAGTAGACAGGACAAATTTTTAAGGTAAAAAATTTCCTGATACACATGGGAGAAATCTGACAGACCCATTTTAATAATACAGCCACATCTTTCTTGAAGTTGTAACGTAAGGACATACTTATTACATATTTGGAAAATTGCTTTTATTTGAGCATTGAGGAACAACAGGCTTTTCACAAAAAATTTATTTCTACACCTTATTAAAAGAGCTTCCCATTTCTTTAAAAAGTTCTTTAACATCATTTCTAATGGTAATTTAGCACCTATGTATTTTTCAGAAGTGATATCTACCACAAGAATATATGTGCTGTATGAATACTGCACAAGGTTAATAACTAATTTTCTCACAACTCATTTCATTTTATTTCAAATAATATGGCATGTGTCATGGCTGAAGTGGTAGTGGTTAAAAAATCATATATTTAAGTTTTATTTTTTGTTTTATGCTGCTCGTTTTTCTTGAATTTATGGCTATTTTGCGATATCGAATTTCAATGGCAACAGGTCATAAGATTTTTAAGAACTCAAGTTCATTTTAGTAGAAGTAATTTCATGCTCAAAAAAGCTCTTAAAAGCTTCTTAAATTTGAGAATATAAGAAAAGCTCTTACAAATCCTTAAGACGTAACTTTTTCTTAAGTTGTTCTCCTAAAAGCTTCAACAAGTGCTTTTTGTTTATTTCTTGCAATACACTGAGGAAAATGATTTTGAAATGATTTAAGAGGTCATATCAGACCCATAGTTACTAGGTGTTTGCTGCCTTTTTTAAATTGTGGACAATGGAATGAGTTGGATGAGAACTGAAATGGTATTTGGAAGTTTCCCAACTCTAAATAGCTTTTGCACGCAATGATAAATTTCCGCAGAAATATATAGGAACAAAACGTCAAGTCATGCAAACTGGATCATGTTCAGTAAAAAAATAAAAAATACCCAAAAATTCAATTAAATATCATGCAATAAAATTTATAAAGATAAGCAATATCTTTATTTAATGCAGAAAATCGTTAAAAATAAGATATTACCTTCACAGAATAGCTTTCTTACACTTTTCCCATGGCATTCAAGACAATTTAAGCTTTAAAAATAGTAAATAGTGAGGCAATACAGACAATCATTATGATAACACAATTAGAAGAATAAGTGAAACCAAGGCAATCAGAGAAATCAGCTTACTCAAAGAAATCAAGACAACTGAGGCAATAATTCCAAAAAATCTTAGACATTTTTTCATATGAAACATATCAGCAATTTTTGTAGAATCCTCTTATACGATTGTAATATAGTTTAGCTACTACAGCTATAAGCCTTCTTAGCTATTAAGCTTGCAGCTTTAAATCAAGTTAACATTTTTTTTTGTTCTTGCGTTGATTTTTCTATCACCCTGATACTTTTTGCAAAAAATCACTTACGTTGTAAAGTTTATTATAAGAGAGATTACAATGCTTCAGATTTTCACACCAAGGAAAGCTGCTTTGTCCTTGCAACTATGACAAAAAATAAACTGCAATAAATATTTGTCTGAACATAATGCAACCACTATTTCTGTTATTTTACCGCATTAAACCAACAGTTTACAGTATTATCACACGTTGCTATATTCGAGCAGCACATCTAACGTTGATAAAGTGCAGCAGCAACAAAAACAACAAAAAGAAATCTAAGGTAAACATACACATAATCCATCATACGCACATGACAAGAAAATGAATGTTTGCTGATTTTTTTATGATTATTATTAGCAAAAGTTGTGTGGCAACCCTTGAAGGCAAACAGCCAGTTAGCAACATATTTGTAGGGAAAACGAAAGCTTAAGATTACAATCAAACGAGAAAGAGCGCTAAGACTATGTAAGTTGTGGTTGCCAACGGCATAAAGTTAGTCACAATTTCAAGTTGGTAGTTAATTGTGTAAGTGCTAAATAGTGTCGTATAGGGTTAATATAAAAACATTTAATTTTTTCCTGTTACTTTCAGCTAAAAGTCATGAGTTCTGACATGAGTCTATTTAATTTTCGCAACTCGTGGAATTTTTAACTTTGATTTCATAAAAAGTTTAATGGAGGACTTAAACAGCAATATTAGAGTAAAGATTTTCATGACAAATTACATACTCGAGGCATTTCCAGTGAATTGCAAGCGGGGGAGCTCTAAATAAAAACATTCTACACTTAACAGTCGTGAATAACAAAAATTAGTCAATTTTTACTAATGGTAGAATAGAACAGCTACAGCTTTTAGTTTGTCATAGTTTAAGTTAAGTTTTTCATTTAAATAAACTTTCAATGTGATTTTTGGAAATAAAAATTTTATCAGCAATTTTGTGAAATCTTTCGCCACCAAGAAATACGGTTAGTTACAGAAGTTATATTAACCCCGAATCACCCCTAAAGCGTAAATTTATATTCAAGTTTGTTGCTATCTTACAATATATATGATACTACATACATGTGCATTACCATTGCACGCTAGCCAGCAAACATTTTTTGTCCCAGAAGAGTAATATGATATTCGGCGAGACCTTCAGTTTGACAACGCGATTGTTTATTTGGGAGAAACATAAACGGAAACGTACTGCTTGTACTTGTGTAACAATTATCTCATTGATATGTTGTATGATAATATTTAATATTTTTTTCTTTCAATATCAAATCTTCTTAATATCAATGATAACGAAGATATTATTTATTTCAACTCTTCTAGTAGTATTACTAAGTTCAACGATTGGAATATGAAATATTCCATGATTTCCCAAATGTTCACTGGGTAATAGTGACTTTCACCAGATTAAAAGTTATAATAACATGTTACGTGCAACAACAATACAAAATTATTGTAATTGTACAAATGCAAATCCTTGTTTCTATATGAAATTTAATATAAATCATGCACTCACTCACAGCATGCAATATTCAATGTAGCATTTTAGGCGCAACAAAATAATTTACCATTAGTGCACATTATGTTTGTGTTGTTTTGGGTGCATTGTATATAATTAATTTTGCTGGTATTAAATTGCTGTTATTATCCTTTCAATGTTTATATGTCAGCCTGCAGTGTTTGTGTAAATGATTGAAATTGAATGTAATTACAACAGCTTTAATTCTAATTGCATACTTTTTGACTGCACAGCTATGGAGTTGAGTGTAAAATGAAGAAATATTGGTACTCTTAGCTAAGATTTTCTGAAGTGAGCTTGAAATTTTCAATGAACGGGATTTTTTGAATAAATTTTTTTTCAAACGCGCTCGGCAAAAATTTAGTATGCTTAAATGCAATAGTTTATGTTTGTTTCCGAGTAGTAAGCGTGAGCGTTGTTGTTGATGCAATACGAACTACAAAAAATTTTAGTTTTAATATCAAAAATTGGATAAATGATTATTAAAGTCGTACCAACTATAACCGTGGTCATGGAGACGTTGTGCTTAAGCGGACGGTGGAGCTTAAGCTGTTGACGCGGAGTTTCAGCTTCAACATCTTGAAAATTATTGAAGTTTTACTTCGAGTTTCGGATGAGGAAATCCTGAAAAAGACGATGATTGTTCTGTGCTACGGTGCAAATTTTGCTCTGCATATTATCAGCAGTTGTTAGGCTTAGACTGAGACCTTAAGACGATGGACTGAATCATCATTACTTTAGGAAAAAACTTCAATTCAAAGGAACTTGAGTTTGGAACATATCTTATCAAATCTCTGAAAAAGAGGATTTATTCCATTGTTCCATAACAGGAAAAATATATTAAAATTGAAATATTTTTATTTCATTCCTAGCAAAAACTTAGAATGTACTTTCTCAATAAAATGAAACAAGAAATGCACTTTCGATTTTATTCATGGAATCAAAGTAGTAATTGAATTGATTACATTTCTGTGAATTGATATATGAAATTTTATTCTTTAATGAAATTGAAAAACAAAATCAGTTGTTCATTTTTTTGGAGAAAGGTCGAAAAGAATGAAAGACATTCTAAGATATTTCATACTAGCTGGATCAGTGACTTTATCCTCGCACTGCCCGTTGTTTCACCCTACTTATATTTTTCGCAGCTCTTACTGCAGAAAATTGGGTCCATATACCGAATTTGACAAATTGGTTTAAGTGTCTTTCTCTTAAGAAAATAAACATACATTAAAAATGATGTAACACGGGATTGGCAGTTATATAATCTGGAGCGATTTTGCAGCTTTAAAGTAAAAACTCATTATTTTTTAATTTTTCCGGTCACTTTTCAATTTTTTGACTAGAGAAAAAGAAGAAGAAAACTAAGCACGTATTCGAATTCCTCGATCGATAATTGCTAGGAAACCGCCCCCATTTTGTTGGAAAATTCGATAACCTTCTTAGCTTGCACACTTTTTATAATCAATATCTTTCAAATCTTAAAACAAGGACGCTAATCCAGTTTCAATGTTAATTAAAACCCTCTTGAGGGGTCCGCCTGGACATAAATATAAAGCTATTGTAATCCTCTGACACATGGTGATAAAAACAAATGGTTTTTTTTTCAACCGCTCTAATGTACATACATACATGTGTAGATGTGTTTATTAAAAATATAGTGCAGTATTATAAATATGCGAGTTCAACATTCTAAATATTTATCGTACGATATGCACTACATTATCGCCGAGAACGAGATGTCTGCCAGACTTTTTTCGCTCTAGCCCTCAGTCACACGAGAAATCACTTTTTTAATATTGTTTCGTTATCGTTCTCGGATCCGATAACAATAACGAGAACGATATTTATCGGATCTTGGTGAAGCATTACTTTGGTAGCGGTTCGTTCAGCGATCTGTGCATTCTGGCAAATGCAACATGTGAAGAGCTTCCCAGAATCATTCGAAGCTCAGAGTAGTTTCGAACATCTCAGTTTTTCACAATTTCAAATATTCGAATTAAAAATTTGTAATACTAGAAACCAAATCCTTTTTGCATGCTGCCAATGTTAATATCATTGATGATTACATTTTTCAAAGCAAATTATGCAACATGCTTTCTTGTAGTTTAAGCTTTCAAACATTAGTATGCCAAACGCAGCGATATTTCGCACCGAAATTAATTAATTTCAAAGACTGAAAAATTTCTCAGAATGCACACAAAATTTTAAATACCAAATGAATTATTCCCACGAGGACAATTAAAGTAAAATTTGTTTAACACTTGGCTGCAAATGAAAAACAATACAGCTAGCTAACTACATTTGTGTAGACCACACCAGACATGCTGTCGCCTCGGCAATGAAAATGGCAAGACAAAAGAAAATACTTGAAAACTCTACGCCAGACCTGCTGTCTCTGCCATGAGAACTCAAAAAGTTTTGTATTAAGCGAAGGCATAAGAAACCATCAGGTGTTCAATGTGCATGCAATTGCATTAGGTATATTGAAATTGTTATATTCTAAAGAATTTCTGCCAAAAAACGCTGTTGGAAATTGTGCACCCATTGACTATTGCTGCTGCAACGCCTTCACCGATGCGGCAACTAATGATCTTTTAACAAGTTTCTGAACTCTGGAAAATCCCAAAGAATGCTTTGTTTTCTTTTGGTTGAAATAGCAAACAATCTAAAATTACTCTACAAATATCTGAAAGGTTGTTTCTACGCACAGCAGCGTACACAGGCTCATCATCCTGGAGGCGTCGTTGCAATACATTTCGTATACTTCTTCATAGATTCAATATGTATTCTATAGAAAATGTGCTTGTCGGGGGTTTATGACCCCTCGTACTCATCCCTTTTATGCTCACTTGCATGTAGACTACTTGACCTTCAACTATTCATTCATGAAAAGGTGTCTTGAGCACTTGAAATTGAAGACGAACTTGGCAAAAACAATAAAATGTGCATAAATTGGAGAGTAGTAAGGTGCTATATTATTCATTCATGAAATTTAACGATCAGCAGCGTTAAACTTAACATCTGCATGAGAAAGTGCGTATGAACTTTAAGTGAAAATGATAAAAACTTTCTAAAAGATTTTGAAAATTATAAACATTCATTTGCTTACCTTAGGCTTTATTGGTTTAAGACTTGAAACATTTTAAGCAAAAGTTAAAAGCGTCAATTACGATTTGACATCAATCCAATATTCTTTTCTAATACAATTTTTTTTTTGACTAAAAAACCTTTTTAAAAATTATGCATGACAATACACAAGAATCCCAAAACTTACAACAATTACTCAGTAATTTCATATATTCTATGGCATATCCGATAATCCCATTAACGAGACAAATTGCAAGAAAATAAGCCTAAAATCGGAAATGAGTTTGCTGCGCATATTGCAAAAAAGAATTGACATAAAATAGCTTTGGGAATGAAATAAAATGAATATTGAAATGAATATAACGAAGGAGATGACATAAGCTGACAGGCGTTAGTAAAATTTAAAAGAATACAAACAACGCACACTGTTATAGATAGATGTTTAAGGATAAAGGATATCAGCGAAATGTTAATCCCATGTGAAAAATTAATTATGAAAATTTGCTATAGTCTTTGTCTTGCATGTGCTTATCACCACTCATGTCTCAAATATTATATTCCTGGGGAAAATTGTTTGGTCAGGGCATTTATTCTGAGGCAGTCATGAAAAAAGACTTTGACGTATGGAAAAATTGAAATTTTTTTTTGAAATTTGAATCACTTTAGAAGCTGATATCGTATACTCTTTTTTTGGAAGCGTTGGATTTTCAGAGAGATTTGATATGTTCAATTTTTTTTCTTCCGGAGTAACCAATTTAGCCTGGGAGTTGATCCCTCGGTAGTCAGTCAAAAACACTTTTTTTAAGGTAAGAAAAAGAACATTTTACTTTTCCTTGCTGCCATATCTCTTTAGGATGGAAACTTTAAAATATTCATCCTTAATGAAATTGACTTTCACATTTGAATCTTATGTTCTAAGTCTTATGTCAATCAGTCAATTAGAAAAACTTTCTAGTTTTGTGTAGGAAAAGTGCACTTTTGCTCCTTTATAAGGTACCATATGTTTTTAAGGTTTGACTTTCAAGACATTCGCTGATGTATCAGAATTTTTCATACTTGTTGTGTTAGTGGGGCGAATAGCTTGATTTGGGCTCAGTCAGGAAAACAATAAATTGTTTGTATGGAAAAGTGAATTTTTGACAATCAGTGAAATATTATACCTCTTTTGAATTCGAATTAAAAAGAAAGCATTACTTTAATGAACATTGACATTTTATATCGAGTTTAAATTCTAAAATTTATGTGACCGAGGTAAGCTTTTTGACCTGGGCTTTCATTTCTAATTAGTTGACTAATAAACCAAAAAAAAATTTTTGCTTGGAAGGGTGAATTCTCACTCTTTACTTCAGAACTCGAGATTAAAATCGAAAATTAAAATTTCATGTTTCAAATCTAATGTTGCTATGTCACTTAAGCATGACCGTTTACTTAGAAATAAAAAAATTGATTTTTGTATGGAAATAGTGAAATTTTGAATTACTTTGATATGCAAGAAACAAATATTGTACGTCTGCTAGTGCTGGTTGGAGGTATGGCTACAGGAGGCTAGAGCCCAGGGCCATGAGCTCTAGAGGGAGTCTTACCTCCGCAGGATTAAAATATTTTCTAGGCGTATAGATAAGGCTAGGGCCCAGACCCCGAGCTCAAGGAGCTTCCAGCGTGAAAAGATGTTTTGTGGATTTGTGAGGGTTCTGAGGTAAATGAAACAGGAGCAACCCATTTTACTTTCTTAGTTTTTAGCTCCGGCTCCCGCAAAGTCTTAATCGAGCGCTAACATATGCATCACGAAAAGTTCCGTGTTCCGAATTTAAGCTTTTTAAAATAATTGATTTGGTTTGAAAAATATTTTTATATATAGGGATATATCGAAGCTAGTCATCTCTCCGCTCGATATCAATTAACTAAAATATAGTCGCTTCTGACCTTGAAGTACTGTACAGCTTTTGTAAGAAAGCCATAATTTTGAGTGAGGGAGTACAGAAAGCTTATCCCCATTCAAACATGATTTTAGTTTTAGTCGAAATCAAGGACATGCTAAACATTATGTGATGTACCCTCTAAAAACAACCCTCATGTTGATTAATGTACCCATGCATTTTTTTATGATGGTTAAGTCTTTGGAGAGCTCTTAGCCGGAAATCGGATCGTCCGTTTTATTTGATGTGGAAACGTTTTGACTTAATCAAAAAATGATATTTTAAATTAAAATTATGTCCTTTTTAATTTAAGAGGAGTTGCACTCATTTTAAAACAAAAAAAGTTTAATTTAATTTAATCGAAAAAAAGCCTCCTTAATATTTATTGATTAAAATTCGCTATGAAGTCCTAAAAACCCGAAATCATTTAGTATATAACTTAAAAGAAATATGAAACTTGTTACAAAAGTCCATTCATTTATTATCTACTTCTACTGTCGCTTGCACTTGCATGATCAGCAGGACATCCACTTCAATGGACACTTAAAATTTAATGAATGAGTTGCCAATTTCATTCAAGTGGCATCCTACCTGCAAAACACTTGAATTTTTCAATTACCCAACAGCAGCCACTCAAAGGAAACAAAAATTTCCCACTTCAAAAAAAAAATCACAAAAATCTTGGACCATAAAAACAAGCAAGCTGGCAAAAATCGATCGATCTATCAATAGACGATCAATAGTTGCAAAACAGTGGAAAACTGTTGGAGTTTTATGACACAGAAAATTGTCAAATTGTAAAACCTGGCAGGACATGGAATTTACCTGGAATTTCTTTGATCATATCGGTCATTGAATATACTCGTTGCCTTTCAAAGGTAGATCACTCCGATATGGCTCGCACTATTGTGTGAACTCGCACACACATACGGGGCGTAGGTGCAATTGCGTTTATTACCGCTCTCTGGGGGATCATCATTTTTAGTTTTGTGCATCGTAAACCACGGGGGTGATCAATGCGAATTATTGTAACGCAAAAGGTCGAATTTTTTCACAATGTAATTTCGTTGTTTTTATTTTGCTTTTCATTCAGTACAAATTGTGCTGCATTATAATTTTTGAGTGTAGATCACTTAAAGT
Organism: Meiosimyza decipiens; assembly: GCA_963680825.1. Taxonomy (NCBI): domain Eukaryota; kingdom Metazoa; phylum Arthropoda; class Insecta; order Diptera; family Lauxaniidae; genus Meiosimyza; species Meiosimyza decipiens. Next base: position 45,631,842 of record OY804258.1, read on the forward strand.
TCAAGTGTTGCAGTTTTTACTACACAGATCTCGTGATTTTATCTTGTGGGGATTGTTGTTATCTTTACGCTCAATTGACGCATTAGTTTTGCAGGCATGATTTTGCAGGTTCCTTAAAAATTTCTAGCACTTATTGGTATTGCATTTGTATGCAGCGAATTTACGGATTTGATTTTTATCCGATTAATTTAAAGTTAAATGTTGCATTGTCATTTATGCGAAAACTTTGATGGTTTTTATTTTCAAGTTTCATGGGAATCTGAGTTTGTCACAATTTTTTTAAAGTGCTGTACCTTGACGTATTTTAAACTTCTATACTAATTTTGATTAATTATAGATAAGTGATTTAACAGTATTTACTTCAAGTGGTGTTAGCTTTGTAATGCGGTTTTTTGAAAATTGTCTTCACGGGGTTGCTATTAATAACGTTGGACCACACATTAATTTTTTTTTTTAAAAAAATATTCAGTTGCGTACGACAAATATAAACTTAGATATCAAGCTATAAAACTATATCGCGGATTTGTCAGTTTAGGTTTCGATATATTCAGTTCATTTTATACTGGCGCGGTTTTTTTGGCAAAAAAACCGTGGCTAAAACCGGTGTTCAAATATAGGATTAAAATAAAAGATACAGGAACTTTTTTTTTGGAAAATGCAACCAATAAAATTTCAATCTAATTTGTTCCTTCGTGTTTACTCCATATACAAATCATGTCAGAGTTAAATAGTTTTTCAAAATTCTTTTAAAAATTAATAAAAATTATGGACAAAAAATTGTGTAGGCGGTCCTGAGAAATCCGCTCAAAAACAGTAACGAGGTTTCAAGCCTCAAAATTTCGCATATAAAGTTGTTGCGAATATTGATTCGCGTTATGGTATGGTTGGATATTATGACGAATATCATTTCAAAAACTTAATAGAAGGCGTGTTGCGTCCCAGCAGGTCTCAAAAAAATGGGCTTATGTTTGAAAAAAAATTTTTTTTCAACACTACTCAAGGAGAAGATATGGGGATAATACATTTTGCAAACGACCACGGCCGCTCGAAGGGCCCGATATTAAACATATTTTTCAAAAAAATGTTATTTTGCGTCAATCCATTGTCGATTTCGGACCTATTTATGGGAAAAAGTTTCATTGCAGCAACCGATGGGAAAAATTGCGCAGCAATGTAGAATATATTTGGCAACATGATTGACAACGGGCTCACCTAGGGCCCGTTTTGAACCCACTTTTCAAAAAATCATTTATATGGCGATCGACATGAAATGGTCAATACCAAATTTTCAACATTGCCAGCAGCGTTCTCTGGCTTCTAAGGTCTCATATACTTTTTCCAGACGGACTGGATTTATGCAAGCAAGATGGTTTTAAGCAGTATCGTAGCAAGATTGGGACGAAGATGACCGTCACCCCGGGCGCAAAGGCTCGGGAGAGCAAAACGGCTCAGAAGTTGGAATTTATATTTTGGGCCTATACTTGTAAAATATATTTAAGATGCGCAATTAAGTTCTCGCAGTATTCGTTGGAGAAAATATTAAGAAGAAATGATATGCGGCCGCACAAAGGATCCTATTTGTCCTATTTAAACAAAATTTGTTTTTGCACCAATCGATCAACTATTTTTCAAAGATATTTTTTATAAACGTCATCAGAAGATCAAAAATTAATTTTTATTACCATACTTTGGGTTCATTTAAAAAAAATAATGTGTTGTGGTTGATTTTAATTTATCTCGTTTTTGAGCCATATCTTTCCTTTTATTATTAATGATTACATGGTCAAGTAAAACTGTTTTGCTCTCGTCAAAAAACTGATCATCAACTTTTTAAGACCGTTTAGACAAAGAATCAAAGAGTGAAAGAATGAAAAAAGGTATTTTTCAATAAAATGTGCTCAATTTGCAGTTTAATTTAAAAGAAGAAAACATGGGAGTAGCTAGCAATAGAGCTGCTTGTGAAGTTATGCGAGGATCTGACGCAGCCGTCGTAAAAAAAACGTGATAGAGCCAGTGAGAAAGCTATTTTTAAAATCGCTTTACACTAATAAAATAAATGAAAAGTAGACCATTTTAATATACAAAATTTTCACTCGAGCGCAAAAACATTCGCCTGCACCATTCTTGTGCGAACAGTTTGCAAAAAAGCACAACTGAGTCATAAATTGCGTTCTAAATAGGCGCATATAAGGCGTTCAGGAATCGCTAAGCAATTTGCTTATAAAGACCTAATTGAAGTGTGATATTCTCCCGACGGCAAATTCCACACAAAATTGTTCGCAAAACTTACAGTTTTGGCAAATGTGTTGCGAATTTGCAGTGCTTATTGGGTATAAGCTAACGTGGCCGTGTGATTCGCAAGTCCGCGTTTTTGATTTTCTGCTCCGCGCGGTCAGCATTTTCATTGGAAATAAGATGTCTCATTTTGCTAGGGTTTTCTGTGAAAGTTAAGACCTCTTTTTTTAGTAAAAACAAGTAATTGGAGATAGTAGGTATCTGATCAAAAATAATTGGAAATAGTAAATTTCTGATTTTGAAACGATTGTCGGGATGCGAAAATGACCTTTCTTTTTAGTAAATTAAATGTTTTGCAGATAAAACAATCGAATCTTTAAAAAAAGTTTCCTGCTTCGCGTTTTGGTGAAAAATATCTGGTCACGTTAGTATAGACAGCATTGCTTGATTATGTACATCTAAAAGAAAAAAATACGGCATCAACAAAAAATAATCAAAGTCTTTGTTTTCTTTTGAATAGATTTTATTTTACCCTCTATGTAAAACAGTTAATTCTCTTTAAACTACAAATCTCTTAAAACTAAAACACAATATATTTTATATTAAATAACAAATTAATTTACAATTGATAATATCGTACAGAGGTATCATCGTTCTATCAAAATCTCAGCTGCGTGCGCACGCTGCATCACCACAGCTGTTCTCTTCTTTCTTCAGCTGCGAAGCACAACAGCACGCATGCGCGCCATTTACAGCTGCTACTGGCGAAATCTGGCCATTTGGACTTAACTCACCAGCATTAAAATTAAAAGTTGGACTTTCAGAGCCACCTTTTTTCTGTTTGACACGCCGATTTTGAAACCAAATCTTCACCTGCTTCTCCGAAAGACGTAAGCGATTGGCGATTTCAATGCGACGTAGACGCGACAAATACGCATTCATTGAAAATTCACGCTCCAATTCGAGCAGTTGAGTGCTGGTGAATGCGGTACGTATGCGTTTGCTGGAATCGGCATAATCACTTATAACTGGGGAGAGTTCAATATTCACCGATGTGTTGCAACCGGTGCCAGTTGCGCTGGCATGTGAACATTTTATGGGTGAACTATTTGGTGAACTGGACTCTTCCTTAAAATGTTTACTCGTTAACGGCGGTGCATTGAAAACATCATCACAGCTGGGATATTCTGAATTGGAAGCATTTGACGAGGCTGAAGGTGAGGTGCAGTATGCTTCACTAAGATAGCCGACGGGTAAAGTTGCGATGTTGTTGTTGCTGCTGGAAGAATCACGTGGTGTTGGAGGAGAATAGCAACCATCGAAGGATTGCTTACGTTTGTTGGCTAAAAGCGAAGCGGCGGCATATGGATGAAATAGTGCTGATTTTGAATGACGTTGATGCAGCTCTACCAAATGTTGTTGTTGCAATGCTTGCTGCTGCTGTTGTTGTTGTATGCCCAATGAGAATAAATAACTGCCAACATAGCTTGCTGGATAAGGCAACATTGGTAAATTGGGTAGCAAAGCAGCGGCAGTGCTGGCATTTATTATACCAGCCGAGGCGGTAGGAGATCCAAGATGGGTATCCTTTTTCAGCGGTATATCGCTCAGTAGCGAATCCATAAGAAATGAGCGTGACATTTTTTAAAAGAAAAAATTGTTTTTAATTGATGATATTTTTAATTTTTAACAGTAAATTTCTCAAAAACTTTTGTTTTGTTTCCCTATGACCTCTCTCGATCACAAGCGCACGTATACTGCTGTCAAACGTCACACACGATCGTCTTTTTATATCCATGAGGGTGGGTTCTCTGTTTTTAGTTGATTTGCGTTGGCTTTCATTGTGACTTTAAACATCCCTTAATATGTTTTTCCTTACATTTGTAAATACCTCGGCTTCCTACCACAACAAATTATAATTTGAGGGTTGTTAAAGACCCTCAAGAAAATCAACAACAACAACAATAGTAATGTTTTAACAATGGACAAATTAGTTACTGCCTCGTCTAATGAATTGTAATTGTTTCCTTCTATGCTCCGCCCAGGCAAAGCAGGTAATTCTTGTGTGATGCAGGTAACCCCTGTGATTTTAACTTTAAATATGGTGTCTTCTCGGGGTAGTTTTATCTTCTTTTGTATTCTGTGCATGAAGCACGGGACACAGCTTCTGATCACTGGTATCATAAATTTAAGCCCTCAGCTTTAATTTTCCGCTTCATGCATTTTTAATAAAAATTTATTAATTATTTTATTTCTGTTAGAGTTATATTTGCTCTAATGATGAATTTTAAAATATTCAGCAAAAAAAAAAAACAATGTAATCGAAGGATTTCGCTGCAACATTTCTTCTCATATTTTTATACGGGTTTTGTTTCTCAAAGTACTTCGTTGAAACTCCAAAGAAGCAATGCAATTTAAATAATTTCAGAAAGTTGAATAAGAAAACTTAAAGCAATATTTTTACATGGAAATATTTTATATTTACTTTAAACTTTCTATAACGATTCCATTCCAACTTTCTTGTTACATAAAATATTCTACGAAGATATTTTTCTTGGGTATTTGTGCAACGATTTCCAAAAACTGTACCATTTACTTGATGAAATGTAAAACTGCTCCTACTTGAGGAAAGTAGATTAGTGCCATAGCACTAAAAACTTAAAGTTCGAAAGTATTTTTGTATGTATACGTACCTATGCAAATGTTACCATGTCAATTCGAGAAAATACATTAGTTAAATGTACTTTTCAAGGGAAAAATGTATAATTTGTTAATGTTATTCATGCATAGTATTTATGTACGAAATTTGGTTTAATGTATGCTCTCAACATAAAACGGTTTTATACGGTTTAGGGACTGTAACGATTGCGACATTTATAGCAGAAAGCATAATCGTTATAAATAGATTACTATTTCTTTCGTTTCAAAAAAATTTTATTATGAAATTCTTTTTTGTCAAAGAAATATTTGTCATTATGAATTTTTATGCTTTTAGATTAAATTTTGGATTATAATGTTTTCCAACACAACCTACATATACTTTTTCGATGTTTTTTTTATATATTTGACATCTATCGATGTATTTCGATAACTTTTGACTTTTTTTTTGATGTTTTGGATAGTTTGCGAACAAAAATGTATATTCGATAAGTTTCAACTTCTTTTAATATTTTTCCATAAGTTTCGACATTTTTGGCTTTTGTATAAACTTTTTGAATAACACTGAAAAATTCGAAAACTATCGAAAATATTCGAAAGTTATCGGAAATAGACAAAAACTGTCGAAAAACATCGAAACTGGTCAAAAAGTCGAAACCTATCGAATAACATTGAAACAATTGGTAATACACGAAACTTGTCTATAAACATTAAAAAATTCGATGGGAATTGAAAACTATGGTAAAATAGCAAAATAAATAAGTAAACTCGATAAATACTGAAACACATCGAAAATTATCGTAAAAAATCTATCGAGCATCGAATAAGTCCAACACATCGAACTGTACTATGAAAAAATCGAAGCACAGTAACTCAAGGCTCCGCGAAAACGGATGAGCAGCTTAGAGCAAGTGCCAAAATAAATCCAAATAGACCGGTGGAAAAATATTAATATGCCTAACGCCCCGCTGATAGAACTTGATAAGGACCAATGTATTTATTCAAAAAATATAAAAATCAACAATTACGATTATTTTGGATCAAAAAAAAATACAAATCCCAATTACGATTACATTTTTTTTTTGTATTTTATTTTATTTTATCTTGTATTTTACAGGATACTCCTGTATTTTCAGTGAATATCCTGTAACAAAAATGCTTCTGTATATTTGTGAAAAGTCCTTTAAACTTTACATTTTTCTTGAAAGTAAATGATCATTATCTCGCTCAGTTTGTTCTTGTTAGTTTGTGTTCGTCAACCCTTACGTTGATAACGTGATCAAAACTGTTCTACAAAAAAAAGTTTTAAGATATGGCATTACCATATCAATTATTTCCCAAGTTTTGAGAATTTTGTGCTTGTTGCGAAACGATGAGTTGAAATTTTTACTCTTTTGGAAATTAAGAATTGCGATTACAAAGATCTGGCTGTAATAGTGGAATATGTTCTTTGTGTTCTCGGCACGACTGCCTCTGTGGAACGAGTAATCGCTTCCATGTACAAAATGTGCATAGATGAAAAATCTCAGTTAAACGTAGAAACTTTCTGGCCTAGAGTTGTCATACGTACTGATTCTATCAGTAAGATCAACTTAAACATGTCGTGCATAGATTTTTCCTATTGGATAAAAACAAAACCGGACATGCTGCGGAATATCAAAGAGAAAGACTAGTATTTTGTTGAAACTCAAGGTCGAACTGAACGAAACGAAAACGAACCAGACGAGGAATACATGTGCAAAGATTCTGAATAAATTTAAGTGCCAAAATTTTTATTCATACACAACAATTACAAGCTATTCTGCTTGAAAAAGTTATAAAAATTGCATCCTCTAATCAATTCTGTTTTCGGAAAATTAAATTCTGTAATATGAATTATTTTCTCCAATTTTTCTTGATTTTCCTTGAGAAATTTATGGCGTGATTAATCATGTTTCTCGTTCAAAGATCTTATCTGTATACTCAAATTCACACTTCATCTTTTCGTTCATTATGACTTTTTTATCTCGATTTTTGGAAGTAACAATTATTTACCGCCCATGATGTTTGATTAGGTTAATTGAGAGATCAAGATTTTCTACATCAAAGTAGTTATTCTCATAATATAACTCTTATGCTATTCTCGTCAAGTTAATTGACACATAATTTGAATTTAAGTCTTACGAAATATTTGATTTTAAAAAGGCGAGACACTGTGACCCTAATTTTCTGAGCATACATACATTCTGAGTGACTTTGCCATGTAAATTTTAAGCGGACTTTTAAAATATTGCTTTACCTTTAAAATATTGTGCAGAAAATTTGAAACTAAAATTTCTATAAATAATGTATGTCGGGCTGGATCAAGCTCAAGCATAGTTGTATTGCATGCGATGGAGTTTACTTTGAAGGCAGTAAAATAAATTTTAACAAATAAATGATTTTGTTTCGATTTATTTGAAAATACCGAAAGTAGCACTCTTGATAGACAAAATATTGTTGAGAAAGTGATATGTTACAGAATATATCGTGTATACTTATTTATCTAATTAGCATTTAAGTTAAAAAAAAATAATTAATCAATTTTTTTTTTTCGAATATTTCAAAGTGAAATGTTTCAGTGTGGTCTGATTTTTCACAAAAACCAGACCACATTTTTTTCGAAGTTTGTTTTTTGAGTACGCTTTCAATATTTTCGACTTTATACTTTTAAAGATTTTGCAAATAAACCTTTTTAAAAATCCAAAAACGTTTCTAGTTTAAGAAATAAAAAGACACGCGTTACTTGAATGACTCGAAAAAATGAATAATGCCAAAAACAAAAAAGGATCAATTGCAAATTCGTCAAAAAAACAAAACTCATACAAAAGGTCAATTGAAAACAAAATCAATCGATTGGAAAAAATTCAACAGACCCACAAGAAAGTAAAATGCGTAGCATTAATCCAAAAAAAAGAAAAGAAAATTTCAAAATTTTACACAAAAAGAGCAAAAACGGAAACGTCCAAGAAAAATAACAAATTTAAATGGACTATGGCCTCATGCTCGCAACAAAACGCACGAGTTCAGCAGCCGCCAACAACAACAGCTGTGCAAAATGTAAAAGAAATTAAATTCCACAAAATTTGCTTAAGTTTTTATCAATGAAGAAAAAATTTAAAAAAAAACTAAAATCAAATTCTGTAGAAAATTTCCTCAAAACAAAAACGAAGGCACTTTAGTGCAAAAACTTAACAATGAAAACAGATCATGCCAATTAAATACAAGTAGGCGAACAAGCGGCCACACCCACTCATGCAACTATGCGTTGAAAATTGCACAATTAACGCTGTCGAATTGGCAGCAGCTTGAAAATGTTATACGGCCACTTAACGATCAATGATCAATAAACAGCAATAAAAGTAAAAGAAAAAAAAATTTGCAAAGCAAAACCTACAAAAAGTCATAGGAAAAAAAGTACAATTAAAATCCTTAAATTCCAACTATTAAAAAAAACACAAAAATGCTGCCGCACTTTTTCGAAAAATACAAAACAAAAAAAAAAACGATCATGTCAGACAGGCAGACAAACGGGCGACACTTTTGTCAAGGATCATCCTTAAAAGTCAAAGGATGTCGTCTAAGTCATTTGACAATCAATAATCGATGAACGACTGCACGAGTATGAATGGAATTGCAGCAAAAGAATAGCAATAAAAATTCAACAAAAACATAACGAAAATTACGAAAATAAATGTAACAATAAAAATAACAGAAAAACAACAGGAAAATAAGGTAACAAATAGCAAAAGTACGTGTAGATCATATAAAATCGGTTAAAGAATGGCAATATGTCTGAAATGTTCTTGGACGCACTTGGAAGTGCGAATGAATGCTCAAAGAATGAGAACAATTGATACAATAAAATTTCAAAAATACTGAAGAAATGAAAACAGAAATCCTTAAGTATAAGCGTAAGTATGAGAATTATACGAATGAAATCCTTTTGTTATCCTGCAAGTGAAAGACATGAATGAAGCAGCTTAGTATAATTGAAGACAAAAGTTTTTGAATGCCAACAATGAGAGAGTTACGAGTTTTTGGTATAATTTTTTTTTCACAAATTTATTATTTATGCATTATTTATTTGGGTCATTTTTCTATCGGTAGGTGAAGCAGTAAAAATTTATTCAAAAATCATCTAGCATTTAGGAATTTAAGACGCCTCTAGTGTTGTCCGAAATATATTTCTAATCTATAGTTCAATTTTTCGATTAAAATAATAAAAAGTTACCCTTTAAGCGGGTATCACGATGTCCTGAAAACATTTTGGGTCTTTCACCATCGGTTCTCTTATATGTTGTATTTCTTGATGGAGCATATTGCCTCCATAAAACTTTTTCAATGTGCACGATCAGTAGAGAGTGCCTTCATTTCTTCACTTGGTAAAAATACCAAGAATGGCAATTTAAGTGTTTTTGTTGTATGAAGTAGCCACGCCCCGTTCTTTAAAAAAGTTCCAACTATGTTCTAAGCCTTTCCAACTTAGAAGATTCCAGGTCTATAGATAACATAAAGACAGACACACTTATGTATATGTATACATAAAAAGAACATAGATCGTAATTTTTAAAAAATCATTATGATAAAAAATAAACCATTTGTTTTGCATACGAGTATGGAGTATGCGTCCTCAATGTTTTAATTAATCATACAATGAACACTACATTGCCGCGCTGAATGAGACATAGGTCAAACTAATTCTCGTCCTTGGTCATACTAGGAATACTTTTATAATTATTAGAACCAGTAACGATAACTCAAGAGAATGCTTGAACTCAAAGATTTCCATTGGTTGAAAAAAATTTTTTCGAAAAAATACGCCAAATGTAGTGATGTCCAGCTCACCTACACCAATCGATACTTGAGAGCCAAGCAGACTGGGGGTATTTTTAAATAAAACGTAAATTATTAAGAACGTGAACTTAATGTGAGAGAAAAAAACATTATCTGTGTAGCAAATTTATAAATCAAGCTTCGAATTTATAAAGATCTTTCAAAAAATAAAAAAATCAACCATACGAATAATGTGTGTCAGAACAATTACTTCCCCGCATGCAGTCACTACATCCCGTATTTTTTTTTTTTGTTATAATTATCTACACTCTGTGAATTACTCTCCTTAGTATTCCGATGTTTGCTCTTGTTTTTAGTACCCGTTCGTTTTTGTTTCAATATCGCACAAATACATACTATAAGACTTACTAAAGACTTAGTCTCCTTTTTCTCTACTCATAAGAAGTCCCTATGTAAAAAGCTGGCGAAATAAAGTCTATGGGGATCGGTTTGGTTAATAAAAATATTTTCGATAAAATTGGTAATATTTTTTATTCTTTTTCGATTTTGCCATAGATAGGTGGATTTTTTTTTCATTCAAAAAAATAACCAATGGTCCAATGCACTCCCTTGTGCAACCGGGTGCACTCTGGTTACATTCTCATACATACTCTAATCAAACTTCCACTAAATGTTCAAGTCAGCAAAACTCATGAAGACACTAACAGAAACATGAGATAACGCTTGCTAATTATTGCTAATTATTTAGGATAAAATAGGAAAGTGCTTAGGACAATTGTTCAAGCTTACAGCTACTTGGAGTTGCAAGGAGCTGAAACCAGTGGTCTACTACTATATTAATACCTTAAGCGGTATTTTTCGATATTCAATGAAAGAAACAAAGAAAAAAATATCACCAAAGGTGAAAAGCCAAACAAATATCATCCAGATATTTCCGCTCAGCGAAGCGCGGAATATAATTTTAATTTGTATACCCATTCTGATTTCACATAAAAATAAGAATCATATAAACTGAATGAATAAAAAAGCGGAAGGACATAAACCTCAAAGGATTATAAAGAGAGTAACCCTAACAACAAGAGTAATTGTTGTTTTTCTATCATTCGAAATATGGTAATGTTGTGGAAATATTCTATTTACTTTATTGGTAATGAAGTGGTGCTCTTCGTCGTTCTTGTAGCTCTAATTAGTGTTTTGTTACATTTCCATTTTCATTTCACATATTATATACCTACAATTATTGACATTAATTAGAAGTGACATTTGCATTTATTTGAGTTGCTATTGTTTCCTATTAAAGAGATCTTCAGTGGCTTCATTGTATGTTTTAAGGGTTAATAACAAATATATTTTGATATTTTAAAAACCTTAAGGGGTAAGCAATGTAAATAGCTCGAAGGTAGGTGCTGTGTTAATGCTAATTTAGTTGAGATTTTAGTATTTAATGCTTTCGAAGAAAGAATTACGTATGTACGTTATGTATGTTTTGCGGTTAATTTCAATAATAATGCAATACTTGATGAATCACACAAATTTATTGTGGTCAATGCGGTACAATTTCATATTAAAAAATAAAGGTACGTAAAATGCGGTTGTTAGAAGAAAATTTAAAGAACGGATAAATCGAGAAAAATTACAGATAAACTAATAAGCAGAAATTTAAAAAAAATTCAGTTTACTCTTCAAAACTACAACTCGTGCGTTAATAATTGCTATCGAAAAGAAAACACTTCATAGAACTCTTAAAACAACACTGAAGCGCTTTCTTTTCGTTTCTTAACATTTTGATGTCAAAAGAACTAAGCGCTTTGTTTTGACATTGCAATCAAGTGCTTACTTTTTGCTGCATTCAAACTGCTCTTGAATAATTAAACCTTTTATGTCAGCATTTGCAAAAAAATGGATCCAAAAATAATATTCAGCTGCAATGATTAATTTAGTGCCAGGAAGATTGCATCGATAAGGTTACTCCTTTGGTTGGTGGTCATTGAAACAGGTCGAAAGAGGGATTTTGATAATTTTTTAAGAAATGATGTCTTGGAACAAGAAAAAAATTAGACATAAGGCTGTAGAGGAGAAAAAACATCGATTCCTTTCCTATACTACGCTTGATCGAGTTACGTTTTCTTTAAATACGATTATATTCAAAAACAATTTTCAGAAAAATCACCATTTTTTCAGGATTTTTTGACTTTAAGTTGGTAAAAAACAGAAAAGTATAAATATGCGCTTCTTCCTTGTACTTACGGAAAGTGTTCCAAAAATTTTTCTTTTGGAACCTATCAAGAAAGAATAGGTACTTTTTTGAAGCAGTAAGCATAGGGTAAACAAAGCGCTTTATTTGAAGCGGAAAACGCAGTGAGAGCAAAACGATTTTGTTTCTACTCTAACGAAAAACCTTAAAAGTTTCCAAGCTGAATAGGGGTAATATCATAAATTGGCAAAGGATAGAAGAAGTGGTATATGATCCATTAGATTTCGTAATGAAACTAACCTGTACTACCATATCGCTTGTCATCATATAAGAACGAACCAAGTTTTTCTGTGTTGCTTTCTAACAACTATAGGGGGCAGGAGCAAAGATTAATATTTTCTTCCTCTTCTTTGAATTGTGTTCAACATTTCGCCAATTCACCTATTTCTTGCTCTAGTGAAAGTTCCCACGATGAGAAGGACTCAATACATTCCATTCTCACCGTTTGATTTCAGTGGAAATCGGATCTTGACCACATCTGGTAAGCAGTTCGATATTGGAAATGATCAAGAAAGAAAACACTTGGGAATACCGTAACAGGACGCTGTTGGGAAACAAAGTTTCACACTTAAAAAAAGAACTGACTTTACTTTTGACTCAAAATTTTTAAGCTTCGTTGTCGTTGAGAGGAGCGGAGATTACCAGAGTTTGGGCGAAGGAGCCTTTCCCTTTATTTATTCTAGCGTCAATGTCTTTAATGGTACTACCGCTAGGCGTTGTGTTTCTGCCTAAATAGCTTAATTGATACACTTCTTACGTGCTAGATTTGTTGCTGCAACTGCTTGTCCTATTTCTTCGGAAGAAGATCTGACAACTATGCGTAGTTCTTGCTCAGTGGCGAAGAGACACATATCATCGGCATAAGCGAGGTCTTTGAAACGTTCAGTGAAAGTCCAATAAATTCCAAGGTTTGTAGATTCTAGACCTCTCCTGAGAGCTTCGGAATGATAAGGCTACTAGTGAGTTTAGAAGAACTAGTTCTGGAGATTATATAGCATCATAACTACCTGAATAAACTTTCAGGTCCCATTTGGAGATGACCTATATCCTCAGTCAGGATTCTACTCTTTTCAAGATGATAGCTTCTGCCTGGAAAATATTGTCATGCCCAGGTAATTTTGCAACAATTCTTAGCTTAAACTTTTAGAGTTAATACCAGAATGCACTTGACTTTTTAACTTGAAGCTGTTCGCAAGATTTTTCTGGAAGATTTTTCTTTCCAACGTCTCAATATATAATCTCACGTAAATGAGTTTCCTGGGACAGTGTAGTTAAATGGCAGAATAAGCTACTATCGGCATACTTAATAAGTTAGGTATACTAAGCTGCGCTCAAGTCGCTGTCAAAATTATATTCATTGCACCACAAATTGTTTTCTTATACATCATATTCTTAAGATTTGGCTTGAAGAAATGGCTGGAAAGAGTTTCGGGTCGAATACGGAGGCCATCAATGAAACTTAGGCTTATTTTGAGGATCACAACAAATCGAAAGCAGTACAGAAATTGATAATTGTTGACCAAAATGTGTCGAGCTAAAGGCAGTCTGCGTTGAGAAATAAGTTTAATTTGTGGCGAAAAAGTTGAGTTATATTGCTGAAGCCGTTTTTTTTTTTTCATTACGCTCTCTTTTAAACTTAATATAATACAACTTTCCAATTTTTATGGTACAATCGATTTTTTTATTAATTATTGGAAAATCAGACTAGTCACTAAAATATATATATATATATATAAAACGGTTGAAAAAATCGCGATACAGGTTTGAAGTGACTAATTTTGGAGATTTATAAATTTATAAATTTTTAAATTTTTAGTATTCAATAAAGTTTAAAAGAAGTTTTTATCTAACATCAATATATATAGCACATGCCAACTTTTCACAAAAGTACAGGGTGTTTTTTTTAGAGATTTGTTTTTCAAATAGAGATAAAACTGGCATTTTATGGTCAAATCTGGCAACTCTAATGTCATTTATGTTCAGTTTGGTTTGCCATTTCATCATGAACAGGTTGACAAAAGAACAACGCTTGCAAATCGTGCAAATTTATTTCGAAAATAATGGTTCAGTTCGCGAAGTTTACCGCAAGCTCCGTCCATTTTATGGTTGACATAATCGTCCATCAGAGCAATTAATTCGGTTAACCAGGGATCGTTTTCGCACTACGTTTACTCTATGTGATAATACGCATCCGCAGAGACGTCGAACAGTGCGCACCGAAGAAACAATTGCCGCTGTAGAGCAAAATGTTGAAGAGGACCCGAATGAATCGATTCGCCACCGTGCACAGCAATTGGAGCTTTGTCCATCAACTTTATGGAAGATTTTGCGCAAAGATCTTGGCTTGCGACCTTACAAGATCCAGCTTGTGCAAGAATTAAAGCCGCGAGACCATGCAATGCGTCGTGATTTTGGTGTATGGCCCGAAAATGAGATTGATCTCGATGCTGATTTTCATCGCAAAATTTTGTTCAGTGATGAGGCTCATTTTTGGTTAAATGGCTACGTCAACAAGCAAAATTGCCGCATTTGGAGTGAAGAGAATCCACATGAGACCCTTGAGACGCCATTACATCCACAAAAACTGACTGTTTGGTGTGCTCTATGGGCTGGTGGAGTCATTGGGCCATACTTCTTCCGAAATAATGCTGGAGAGTCAATTACCGTTAATGGAGACCGGTATAGAGCCATGATAACCGACTATTTTGTTCCCGAATTGGATGGCATGAATGTGTTGTGGTTCCAACAAGACGGCGCTACATGCCACACAGCGCACGTCACAATCGATTTATTGAAGGAAACATTCGATGAGCGCATAATTTCGCGGAATGGACCTGTCAATTGGCCACCAAGATCGTGTGATTTGACACCATTGGATTATTTTCTTTGGGGATATGTGAAGTCGCTCGTCTACGCCAACAAACCAGAAACGTTAGGGGACTTGGAAGCCAACATTCGTGGCGTTATTGCCGACATACGGCCCCATATGCTCGAAAAAGTGGTTCAAAATTGGACCTGTAGAATTGGCTTTATTCGAGCCAGCCGCGGCGGCCACATGCCCGAAATCATATTTAAACATTAATGGCATAAAATTATCCTTCCAATAAAGCCAAATTGATGGACATTAAAACGATTTTGTTGTGTTTTATTTCAATTCAAAGCTCTATATCTCTAAAAAAACACCCTTTACAAGGATATCTAGCAAATGGCAACACAGTGCTTACAAAAAAAAAATGTTTTAAAAAAAAAACACATAAAATGAAAATAGGGAGTAATTTCTTTATAATTCAACAATTAAATTCAATTGCAACTTTTATTATTCAACAATGAAAGAGCACTTTATCAATCATCGCAAATCAACAACTTCTGATGATGATGACGACAATAACAACATAAATAAACAAAATGTCAGCAATGAAATATGTTCAAGTTGTTGTTGTTGTTTTTGTTGTTGTTAGTATTATTAGATTTTTCCATTGTTGCATTATGAATATATGAATGTAGAATGAAAAAAAAGTAATAACAAGTAAATGCTTCCAAATACCGCGCGTACCCCTCTGACTACACGAGCTAATCTCGAACAAAGTATCATAGTGTTGCAACCCTCTGTGAAAGCGGTAACCATGCGCCGCCATAATGACAAAACTATATCGTTATGGCTGATCAACGGTCATGCAGCGTTGTCGCTAACATTTCTCAGTTATTCATATGCTTACATACAAATAGTTCCTTTTGTCTGCTTTTGGGGAGGGTTATCTTCTACGCTCTCACATTAATAGGATGTAACTGTTTGTTGGTTTTATTATTTCGAAAGCGATACGAAAAAGATACATTGTTTAAAATGTCTGCTTTGATGTTAAGTTTCATGTGATGGACATGTTATAAACCTTTTCTTGTAACTTTCAACATATCATGAAAGATATTGAAAGGGGGTTGCTGGCATCCATAGTTCCATCAACTTGCAAGAAAATACACAATTTTGGGAAAAACAATGAAATAGTATTCTCATAATCAGACAAACGCAGCGAAAAGTTCATGTATGTTTGTTTAACAAGCAAAAATTTGACAAGGACCTGCCATAAACATACAGCTACAAAATATTTTTGTAATTTGCCCAAGTGTCCTTGTTGATTGTGTGCACGACCACAAGCCGCAATTGGTGTGGATTTTAATTCTCTAACTGATTAATGTTGACCGCTGACCATTGTGGACAGTTCGATTATAAAAAACTATTTTATGACCATTAATAAAAAGTAAATAAAATTAAAACCACACAACAAACTTAGAGCACAACAGCTAAAGGACATTTGTTTTTTTGGAAACGTGAAAAGAAATCATTATAAGTAAAAAAGTATAAAGACAGTCATGTAAAAAATGAGAACTTATAACAATCGTAATGTGTCCTTTTCTTTGAGTGTTTTCATCAATGATATGTGCACTCTGATATGTCGTTTTTTAAGAAAACACAGAAAAAGTGCAGATCACTGCAAGTGCAAGTGATCCTTGTTGATCCCTTGCTGCAATTGTCTATTTATGTATTGTATTAATGTAGTCTAAAGAATGATTGTGCTTTGCAGTTTAGTTGGTATCACATGGCGGTGTCTCTTTGATGTTGGCCAAAAAGTAAATTTCAGTTTTTTTAAGACCGCGTGGTTCTTACAATCCTTGAAAAATTGCAATAAACTATTTTTTCAGCGCGTAGCTAAAGATATTCTAATATGTCCAAATTTCTTTATTTTTAAACATAAACCAATGCTCTGCTTTGGAGCAGAAAAGGAAATTAAGTGCGATAGATTGATAGTGATATGATCTTTTGATGCCACAGCTGATGAAAAAAACATTCGCTGGGAGATTGCCCACAAGTTCATCGTATGACGCAAAATTAATGGTTCGGATGAGACTCTCAAAAGCACCGAAAAGTAATTTTCACTGACATGTAGAACCAGTTCACGTATCGCTCTAGATTACATCTAATGTGTTCTTTATCTCCTCATGGAGTATATGGCCTTCAGAAAACTCTTGCAGCGTGCACGATCTGCAGCGAGTGCTTTCAACCCTCTCGATAAGTAAGGATGGCCATGTTTTTTGCTACCTTGATTGTTTCGCTAAAATGCTTGCCGGCGGACTTCAGTTGATGATTTTTGCAACGTGTGTCCTATCCATTTCCTTATTCGACGTTTGATTTGAATGGACATCCGACAGCAACTGCTGAGCAATTCGACATTGAAAATGGCCTTAATCCACCCAAGTTTCAGAGTTCGGCGAAGATAATTGTTAATGAACACTTGTAAACTGTGTAGCAGAGAGCTGTTGGTTGATCAAGTTTCAACGCCGTATAAGAGAACTGGCTTCACATTTAACGGGAACGAAGATTGCCAGACATTACGATGCTGAGCGAATATACTTTTCGATGTATAGATTCTAACATGGATGTCCTTATTGGTACCGCCATCAAGTAAAGTTCATCCATGCTTGATTCGCCCACCTTTCATGAAACTATTACTGGCACTGGCATTGCTCCTTGTTTTATTTCTACTTATATGCAGCAGATCTGACGGCAGTGAGCCTTCAGTGGTGACGAAATGTATGCCATCAGCAAAAGCGTAGTCTTCCATTTAGTCCTTTGAAGTGCATTGAATGCCACGATTACAAAACGTTCAATCCATAGGAAACAATATTGGAGACAGTAGTAAACTACCTTGGCCCACATCTGAGATAAGCTCAAAAGGATCAGAAAGTTTCTCACCACGAACTATGTATAATACTCAACATTTGAAGCCTTCATATTGAACCTTGTTGAGATTAATGATCTTGGAAGCTGCACATCGTCTCTTCAATGCTTCCCAGATGCAATTGTGGTCGATGCAATCAAAAGCGGTACTGTAGTCGATAAAAGTTAAATGTAAGGACGCCTGCCACTCAATTATTTGTTCTCGATCATACATTTTATCAATAACCGATCCGTTTGATCCTGCGTATTGCTTAAGGATAAGTGGTTCTATTTACGAAGAATTCTTAAATTATATAGATAATATACTATAGATTTAAAAATGAGAAAAATGAGATCTTTATTAGCTTAGAACGTCAGAATGTCACATTTTTTTTCCATAACTGCTTCACAAGCAATGCCCAAACACATAGTCCGATAGTCCGAAGATTAACAAAAGTGAAGTATTTCTTAAACCTTGGCATGTGCTTTGACATATCGGACGCATGATCTGCTCAGCTGAGGTTAGCCCGATTGAACCGGTGTGACCACAATATACCAAATATTTTTGGCGAATTTTTCTTGTGCTGCTGGTTCTATTACACTTCATATTCTATTCATAAAATCCCTCTTAACCAATTGAAATCCCAAATGCATTCCATATAATTTAGCTACCAACGCCATGGTTTAATGTTTCGTTTATAACGGGCAGTCCTTTAAGCGTTAGGTGAACTGTTTATTTGAACAATACGTGAATTCTTTACATTTAATTTTTAAAGATTAATTCAAGTAAAGCTCCAATTTCGGCATACTTTTTCCAGCATTTCAACCGGTATCTCACCAGTGGCAGCTGTAATGTTGTCTTATACAACAGCTACAATTGTGGCTGGCTTGTCCTTGTATACGAGAGACTTCACGTAGCTCCACAAAAAATAGTCTAGTGTGATCAAATTGCATGTTCTTTGCGACCAATGAACTGCACCAAAACGTGATATTAATTGCTCACCAAACTCACATCTCAATAGTTCCATTGTATCGCGTGCAGTGTGGCATGTAGCACCATCTTGTTGAAACCACATGTCAACCAAAAAAAACCACATGGGCAAAAAAAAGTCGGTAATCATCGCACTTTCGCATTTTTTAAAAAAAATTGGATCTTCATTCAACTCACAGAGCACGAATTTTGAGAAAAAAATTCATTAATTTGCAAGCGCTGTTCGTTTGTTAGTCTATTCATGGTGAAATGGCAAGCCTTTTTAAGCTTTTTGAGCGTTGACACATGTTACAAATCACGCGTATGGTGTCAAAAAACTTTCCTTCTTTCATTGCAAAAAGATAGACCTTCATTTGTCAATAAAGATATATCTGTTTTCAAAATCCGGTGGGTTTAATAACTAGGCTAGTAGCACTATATCCGCTGTTTGTGAATGGATGTCTACAAAATAATACTTTTTTTCAATTTTTTTTCATAAATTTACGGAGCAAATTTCGGGGACTTTTGGTATTTAATTTTTTACAGAAAACGTAATGGTCGATGTATTCAAAGATTAGTTGGTATTTACAAGGACTGTTTTAAAATAAAGTTGATTATTTAAAAAAATAATTAAAAGAACAGCGAATAAAAGAAATGTCCTTTAATATTAAGAATGGTTGGTGTATGTACATACATACATATGTAGTTTCAAATTTACCAGATTTTTGAATCAATAAAAAAAATTGTTTTGAGTAGAAAATCTAACACGGGAAAAAAAATTGAGACCCAAAGTCTTGAGACAAAATGCAACAACCAATGTGCGACCAATAATAAAATATGAGAATATCGTTAATTTAACTAGAAGAGCAAAATACTACTATGCATGAAGCATTTCTTAAAAAAAAAAAACAATTACATAGTACTTCATGGCTGACATAACTCAAAAATCGTGATTTTTAAGTTAATGATGGGAAAATATCCGCCATTTCTTGGTTTGTGTGAAAATGTCAGAGAGGTATCTTATAAACTTGCCTTGTCAATAAACTTTATATAAAAAGTTACTTATTGCAAACTTTAAATACGTTTTTCTGCTTTTTGAGTTATGCCAGTCTTGAAGTATGTAAGTGTACTTACATGTATACATATGAATACAAAAGTTAAAGTAATATAGTTTACAAAAATACTTTTCTTTTGTATAATTTTATGTAGAAAATGAGGAACATCTGCTGGTTAAGCAAAAAAATATGATTTCATGTTGGATTGGGTAATCCGTCGATTCAATTGGAGTGGAGATTTTTAAGGATATTTCCCAATTGGTTTTATTATTGGAAAAAGGAAATTTATAATTTTAAATATCCCTTTATTTTACGTTCTAAGCTTTTGCAACAACCAATTGACAATGGCCTGCAAACTGTGCAGAGTAAAGCTATGGTTTATGTCGGTGATAAACTTAAATATACTAAAGCTCATCACAGTCCTCTTTAAACTTTTCGGGATTTTTTAGCCTAATGACCAAAGAATTCTTTGTAATGACATGCGAGGCAGTTTGTGTTCGGCACTGTCGAGCGGTCACGCCGAGTCGCCGCTTATTTATGTATGACTGAACTGGAGAAAACACATACAGCGGTGAAGCAGAGGGGTTTCGTTTTTGCTACGCTCATTGTTTATTTTACTTCAAGCGCCGAGCGGCATATTGCTCTTTTCATGCTACGCTCGGCTCTTCTTCATTTTGTTATTTACGTGACGAGACACACAGAGCTGTCCTCGTGTCGGCGCGTTCTGTTTAGCCTTCACACTGTCATCAATATTTATCTATGGTAACGGGCACTATTTACAAACGTAAATATTTTTTTTCTTCATACAAAATGTATTGAAATTTTTACTTCAGGCACATAGCAGAAAACTAGGGCTTGGTAGCGACTCAGGAAATAAGGAGTTTGAAAATTAGTTCGGGGAAGCAGAAAAGCAACAGTTGCACAGCCTGAGGAGGAAACATTTCAGTCAGGACAGAACAAAATGGAGCAAAACTTCACCGTATTGTAACACATGCGAAGTAAAAATATATTCTGTAAAACCCGTTTCCAAGTCTCAATACGAAAAATTTAAAGGTTTTTTATACAAATTTTTTGTCTTATCTACCCGACCATAGAAACGATTTTATGTAAAAACAGGATGGGTGAGTCGGATTATAATGAGTTAGAAATCGCTAAAGTTGCAAAATATGAAAGTGGTAGTACTGGGTGATTTGGTGATTATCTTTCGTTGGCACGATGAAATAATGGAACTTATCAGTTCAAAGCCTCAACACAGAGGCTTCAAAATTTGTTTCAGTGTTTCCTAAAAGAACAATGCAGTTATTGTGCTCCCCACGGTGGCATGGGACCATACAATTTCAGATGATTATCAATCAGTGCAATTGAATATTATGTTGGAGCTAGTATTCACACGTTGAAAAGTGAGAGAAAAGTGTCCTTGATAAAATGATCGTGGTCATATCAAGGTGAGATGATCTTGCTATATCTCGAACCATAAAGAAGCTAATAGAAAACGCGAAAATAATAAAATTTGTGTATTGTGCGTCGAGCGTGGCAGTTCAAAAGGTGTCTTCATAAATTGAAAATACCTGAAGGTTCAATAAATACTGTTGATCTTACCAATTTTTTACAAAACTATTGTTACAAAATACCATTCTATTATATGTATTGATTATATTGACTCAAGGGAGTCGTCTTAAGAGACAAAATTATTAAAATAAAAAATATTTACATTTGTAAATAGTACATGAGTGAGGGATAAAACCGGATGTTCGCACTGCGCAAGCCGGTTCGTGTTTCATTAGCCTTAGCGAGCGTAACAACACGCCATTGCTCATTGTCCAAGTAAAACAGCAAAACCAAGTTGGATGACACATGGTGGAAGTTTCTGTTAAACTTAAACCAATTTTTAACAAAGTTTTTTGTTTTGTTGAATGAAGAAAACGATAACGAAAGTGATCTGCCAATGGACTAATCAACTTAAAAAATAGTCAACTATTGTTGTACTTAAGAGTTCCTAAAAATATTTTTGTTAATTTAAATGACTAATTTCTTAAATTTTCGAATTTTTGGGGAAGATGTTTGTCTAACTTGTTTTGTGGAACTTTTAGTTTGGAATTTCGTATACGGGTAAACGGTATAAGGAAAGTCCATTTTAGTTACTGTGACATACCCTTAAAAGTGCTTGTAGCTAGCCGACACACTGTCGACTCAAAACACTTTTTCTTCCATGAATTACAATATTTAAAAGTTCTGCTCTTGGCATTTTCACTATCACTAAATTCTAAATTTACTGCACTTAAAATGAAAATGGTCAGCATTAAAATTTCCTCATTTGATATGAGAAATGACTTTATTTTTGCAAAAGCTTAGGGCATTCAAAGTATGCAATCTACAATCCTGATTCTGTGAAATTTTCAATAAAAATATTTTACAGAACTGATGCTAAGCATATACATATATGCAGCGCAAAATAGAACGAGCTCATTACCTGGTAATACACCAGGCATGCTGGGATTGATTATCCCTTTACGTATTTTGCTCTTTACTTTGTAAGTTAGAACTGACATTTTGCAACGTGACCTGCGCCAAATTGCGCAAACAGTACGTTAACATTTGTAATGTATTTTTTTAGAAATTAAAAAAAAATGTATTTTATTGGCATTCAACGTTGCAAGAGTTAAAATAAATTTTTCTTTTTTTATCAATGTATTGCATTTGATTACCACATGCGAAGAAGCAGCTTTTCAAATAACGTCATTCTGTGTACGTCAACTGAACGCTGAACTTCCTTCAAACCCACATGCAGTAAACAACTTTTGTGGGCAACTTTTTTTAATATTTTTTTGACAACATGTGGTTTTTCTTTTTTCAGCAGCTAATGTCAGCAACAGTTGTTAAATGTCAAGCATTTTTGTTTTCTCAATTTCATATGCAGTATATTTACGAATAATTGAATCTTTACCTGAGTATAAGAAGACTTTTCACGCAAAAACTCACCTTCAGTTGTAGCCGGCGCATTATGCGCGTCTCCTCCCAGCGATCCAATTCATCCCACTCTTTGCCACGGCGACGTAATAAATAATAGCGGTACATGACAATAGTAACCGCAAATAACAAAGCGAGACCAGTGCCTGCGGCGGCACCAAGTACCGCTGAACTCACCATGACCATTATATGCTTTGTATGACTGTTGTACGATGTTTATTTTTTTTTTGGCGCGCTATAACGTCAATGGCTTTTCTCTGGCGTTTAAGACGATTTATTGTTAAACTTTTGATGCGCACTATGTGCGTGGGTTAATCTTAAACGTCTTGTAGTTATTTAACTGTAAAGATAAAAAAATAAATATTAAGTACGAAACTTTGTTACGTGAGCAAATGTTATTTTAGATATTTATAGAATTTGAACATTAGCTAATAGTTTTTTCATGTAACAAAAAAAAAATTTTATGTTTTTGGCAGCCATTAATCTAAGTAGTATATTTCTATAGCGCATCAATGCTAAATGTTATTGACTGTTAGCTTTGGGTTCGCAGAAATATCGTAACTGAATTATTTTGCATTTTTTAAAAGCAAAATTGTATTGCTGTCAGCGGCGTATGAGTAACTTTTAATAATATTTTATAGCTAATATGTAAAGATGCTATAATAGGGCATAGTGTAATTCATGTCAAGCTTGAAAAATATATGTAGCCATAACTATTGTTGCATGCATGCTTATAACCACAGGGTGCACACAAAACCCACCAAGAGTTTGAAGAGCAACAGCGCTGCCGCGTGTTGTTAATAAACATCATATTCTATGAAACATTATTATGATTATAATCTAAATTTCGTAGCAATTTATGTATTAAATATATACAGGGTGATTTGGATCAGAACAGTCATGCGAAAAAAGTCGAGTCCCTGGGCATTGTGTGTAAAAACTTAAATGAGAGAGTGTCTATCGTGATTACTCTGTGAGTGACAACAAAGTTCTTTTAGAGTAGTACTTACAAATTATCTAATAACTATTTAAATAATACAAGTAAGGCCAGGGTTGTCAAGTGGCTGGGTTCGACGCAGCCTAGCCCGGGATTGCAGTTCTGAGCCTTGCAGAAATTGAAAAGTTTTTTAAAAAACTGGAAATCGGAGGATTTATTATGTTAATGAGCAAAAAAAATTAAACAAAAAGATCATCGAGTTTTTTTTACACTAAAATTAAGTTATAGACGATTATTTATCCCCAAAAAAACTTAAGTTTTTACTATTTAAGGGGATTTTTTTTTTATTTTGGGAAGGACGTGAAGTCCTTCTTGTCAACTTAGCAACCTTGGATAGAGCAATAAAACAATTGAGTTTCATAAGTTAATAAACTCACATATGTTTTGGTAGTGCCATTATAACTGGCAATGTCTTACGCTAAGAATTATCGATTGTTTTTCCTTTAATTTTATTTTCTATTACTTTTTTATATTGCATTTTTTAAAAAATACCATGATAAATTTAGTTTTCATATTCATTTTTAAGTATGCCATAATGATACCTACAAGCTCACAATACAAAGATTTAACCTGTGTCGTGTTATTCTCCAGGCGTTTATTTATCTTAATTAAAACCCATTACTAACATAATAGATACTCCCCCAATGATTTTTATTTTGCAAACTGCAAAACACCAAAATAAAACTACTATGCTTAGCGCGTTAGGATGCTAAGATACTTTAAAATCTAAGAAAATAAACCAAACACAAATTTGCATCAATTCATTTGAAAAACTTTGTTTTGTTCACCATGTCGTATGAGTAACATTTAAAATAAAATGTGTGATTTTGAGCTTAACATCGATAACTCAGTTTCAGTGCAACTTAGGGACTTGACATCTCTCTAACATGTTCAGATGTTCCGAGCTTGAACTGCTCTACAATGTAACATTGATAAATGGCGGCAAATAAATAACAAACAGAGAGTTAACAAACATAACTATAATATAATCTATGAAAACACAAATAAGATCTTATGAAATTACAAAACTTTTTTTAATTGGTGATGTTTATGGCAAAGTGTGTTTATTCAACGATATATCTAAATAATATCCCAGTAGTCAAAGGGAGGTCAGAAGGCTTTTAGGAAGCCATCTTTGACAAAAAGCACAAATTTTCAACTTCTTAAATAAGTTGTGACTTTTCCTGTGGGCGCTGCTAATAAGTTGAATTTATGTGTAAACCAACTCAAACTGAGTTTGAGTACTTTGAATATATAAGCACTTAAGCTTATAGCAATGTTGGCATTCTATTGCTGAAGTATTAATCATTTGCCTACTGGGCAAATCACTTTCATACCAATAGAAAATAAACGTCCAAAAAGTTAAAGTTAGTTCTGCCAAAGAAAAAATAATTTCAGTTATCAAATTACTGAAATTCTATGAAAACTTACACTGCTGCACTTACTCGTATTGAGTTTATCGTTCTTCCTCTTGCAAACAAAAATCCTTAGAGTTTACTTGTCATGATGTGCAAATAATAACCAATAAAGTTTTTTTTCTTCTTTCATTCTTGGTAAAGCGCTTACAATTACAGAGCATGCAAAGCTTGTTGGCAAAGACATACCAGTGAGGAAAAATATTTGTTTGCATAATTTTAGGCATATAGCAACATTATTGTCGTTGCTTTTGACAAGTAGTGATGCGTGCAAAAGAGAAATTCATAAAAGCAGCAGCAGCAACTGTATTGCGTTGGTGTTGATATTGCAGATGCTTGACGTTGCTTGATGACTAATGAGACTTGATCCACATTTCATTTTCCCGGTCGCTGCCTTCTTCCCAAATGCGTGTTTGGGAATTAAATGGCATAAATGTGGCATTGGCATTGACATTGGCTGTGGCTCAAGAGCACATTATATTAAAGGAAGGATATTAAAAAATTGCTTTAATTTTCAGAAATGTGGAACAAAATGTGGAACACTGTAAAATGATACTAGCAGCTGCCGTAGGAATCATAGGAAGTGACCGAGTTTTGGTATTAGAGACGCAGGTTCGCTCATCTCTTGTATTGAAAATTATTTGTTTGAAATGATGGGAAATGATTTCCTTAGTGCATTCTTGCTTAAGAAAACCCCAAGTACGGTCGGGCAATGTCACTGCGTTGAAATTATTGTGTTATAGTCTTTATAATGAAGACCAGAACGTGAAGATAGTATTAATTGTACTAATAAACTATGAAAGTTAAGTTGTGATATTTGATGATGATAAATCAAATATAGTGCCAGATAGTTTCGGTCAGTATTTTCTACCATAATTAGCATAGGCATGACACATATTTACCAACACCATTGCAATCTTAATCAAATTAACAAAAATTTGAACTTAAAAATCTAAAAGTAACCAGTCTGTGATATTTTTCGAATACGTGTGCAAAGTTTGTTTGAAGCTCATCCATCATTAGTTTCTATTGTGCAAAGGTACATACAGTAGATATAATCTGTGACACGTTGAATAACTCATAAAATCTGTTTTGCTGTCATTGACTCGATTAACCTTGAGTATCCTTTTAAGCTGCGCTATTACTTGGGTTATATGGACTATGACCTAGCGCTGCGCACGTTTTTCCTTCAACAGCAACAGTGACAATTACAATCACAGCGAAACTTTCTTACCAGAGCATAGATAATGAAATATAAAATGGTTTCTGTGCTAACGCCAATTTTATTAACATCACGTTTTGTTAATAAATTCATACCATGATATACTATACAGTGTTGCCGTATAGCAGCAGTGCTCATTTCGCAAAAGCTGCTACCGCAAGTTTGAAAGAGACAGAACGAAAGAAGAAAAAGTCTAGCCATAATGGCATTTCGACATGTCACTGCAACGTACTATTTATGTGTGAAACTTTAAATTTCCAAACAAAATAAGAGGA
Organism: Meiosimyza decipiens; assembly: GCA_963680825.1. Classification (NCBI taxonomy): domain Eukaryota; kingdom Metazoa; phylum Arthropoda; class Insecta; order Diptera; family Lauxaniidae; genus Meiosimyza; species Meiosimyza decipiens. The sequence goes on from OY804258.1 coordinate 45,658,415, forward strand.
AAGATGAAATTGGATTAAGATTTAAAATGTGAAGATACAAGATATGACAAACATGCAGGATTAAGGCACAAGTTGTACAATCACAAGTATTTGACTTAAAGTTAAAGTGCTTCTCATGACTTTTCTTTTTGAAGTGGTTACTCGAGTAGTAGTGTGACATCTTTTAGTTTAGGTTTTCAATTTACTTATGATTACATTAAGAGTTTGAAGCAGTACTGCTTTTCTTCGGATCAAATAATTTGACAGGTTTTTGTTTATTAATATAAGGAATTAGTATGACATTTTTTACTCCCTCATTTTCATTATCATTACCATTTCCCTATTGAAAAGAATAAATCTGAACTGAAATATTACGCCAATATGCAAGATGTAGGTATTCGGTCCCAAAAAATGTAAAACATTTTTGAAATCTCAGTAAACAGCCATTTGGAACTTGTCAACTTTTCATTTCGTTGTTGGCGTTCATTAGTAATGCTGATACCGAAAGGACTTGCATCGAGGCTAGAAATAGCTGCAGTGCCAGCGTACCGAAAAGAATTCTCTCGATACTGAAAAGTAGCTAAAGCATTAAGTCATTTGTTAAAAGAGTTAAGAATCAGTCCTCATCGGCTATTTTGACTCTCTTATTGAACGAGCTAATATTTACTGACCCTGATAAAGCCAATCTGTTGGCAAGCATCTTTGCTCCCAGATAGCTGTCAGCTCTTGCTTTTGTCTAGAGAAGGTCTTCGACAATGCCGATTATTTATTTTCGAACAAGGGCAGTTAAAAGAGTCCTAGCAAACTTTGGCATAAGCAAAACCTCAGGGCCTGATGGCATATCAGCTCATGTGTTGAGAAAGAGTGCCTGCCACTGGACATCCATTACGTATTCTTTTTTACATTTTTTACACTTGTGGTGAATTTCCAACATTTTGTTAGGCTGCTAATGTCCAGCCAATTTAAAAAAGGCGATATGCTCTGCGCCCTCTAAAGCTAAGGAGAGCGTAATAAACTTCCACCTTGTGAATTATCTGGAGCGCAAAAAACTACTTAGCGATCGCCAATATGGGCTCCGCCGGTCTCGCAATACTGGAGACTTTAGAAAGACTGGAGAAAGTATGGTTGTCGCTCTGGGGCGGTGACATCACTATGCCCTCGTATCAAAATTAATAGATTGATAATTTGGCTCTATTTGTGTTGTGATAGACGGTTACATCTCCAACGAACACTCCATTAATACTGGAATTCCCTAGTATTCTGTCTGATCTGCGACCCGTTTACTGATTTTTATCGATGACCTGTCATTGAACAACAACCCAATCCACTTTGTAAACGACAGCAACATTTGTCATTTGTATTGCTTTAAAAACCACACAAGCTCTGTGGAAGTTGAGTGTGAAAGGCGGCATATGAATAAGATACTCCCTAATGAACTCAATACGATATCCGAGTGGGATCTTACTAGTTGAGTAAATTTTAATATTAGCGTGATTCAATGGTGTTTGTGGTCTCACAGACGAATAGATTACTCCTCTACCTATGTCTGGCTGAGACATTCTTGACATTCTGGGTAAATTGGTTCAAACGGGAATTTTCCAAGCTGATGAAATGTACTTCGCACAGTATTGCCACCATTTGTATTTCCAAATCCTCCAAATTTTGATTTATCAACTCTTAGTCCCATTTTCTCACATATTATTGTCTGCATGATCCGTTTTCTTTCAAAAATATTTCGTTTGTCGGTAGCCATTTTTAACTTGCAGTTTATATCTTACGGGCAATATAAATTAAAGGCACCAAATTCATGAATGAAAAGGACTTATTCCAAATAGCAAGCCTTTATGTTTTAGTGCAAACTTTTCAAATATTAAATATCTGTGATACTCAAAAAGTGTCTGGGAATTGCAGAGCTTGATTTGCCTTAGTAACTGTTAGAGTATTTAAGACTTTGCCATAAATTACGGTCAATTACAAGTGCTCATTCCAGCCAGAATCAATAGGGTTACAAACAAGAATTATGTGAACTGGTATTAAATTAAGCTCGGGCTAATGCTCAATCAATGCTCAAAATGAACATCAACTAAACAAAATTATCAATTTAAAAGTAAATTCATGTAATCAACATATTGTAAAACCCAAAAATATTACAATTTAATTACATCGCCCTATGAGACAAAATAACAGACTACAAGTAGCGAAATAAAATGATTCCAATGACCGCAGTCATCCAAAAAGGTGCACCTAAGATCCAAAATGAAGACCTCAGGTGCCATTGCAAGAGAAACAAAGTAAGCAAAGCGGATAATATATTCACAGTAACATGAAATAATGACTACTATCACTCCCGAACTAGACACAATTAAACGACTTCTTCGAACAGGTAATCAAAGCTGGTTGAGATAATGAACGTCTACCCACTAAACAGCAGCAGCGTAGGGATGACTTTAACGCCTGTCACGAAAAGGTCCCTTTGAGACCATTTTGAATATATATTATAAAAAAATAAAGGTTCAGTTTCATAATTATATATTAAATATTTACAAATAAGTTATTATTCTGTTTCTATTTTCTCTTGAAAATTGAATATTTTTTTGTTGGAAATCAAATAAATGAAACATAAAAAAATCACTCAATATTTCAATTTTAAACTTTTAAGCTCCAAGTGCGACTTTAAGCTTCTTTAAAAAGAAAATAAATATGTTAACAATTCGATTGCAACGTCGATAAAGTCCTTTATTTATGCAATAAAAATGTTAAACTCGTTGTGAATTCGAGCATGCGTTTAGTTGTAGCTCTATTTGCGACCGTACCCAGTTGGAATATTGTCAGCGGTCAATAATAAAGAAAATTGGTTGAATGAGACACATCGTCTCAGTAATATTCATGTGTTGTTCAAAAATAAAAAATTTTTGAAAATTGGCTTCGGTAATTTCTCAAACAATTCTTATAATGTTTAGTTTTATATAAAAGTTTTAAAAATGTTAAATTTAAAAAGGATTTAGAAAGGATTTTCCTAATATAACAATTTTTGTTCAGATATTATGATCATAAGTTTTACATAGCGTGCTCCAGAGATCGCAGTATATACATTAAATTACATTGCAGCTATTTTGAGCTCCACAGCTCCCTATGTTTAACTAATAGCTGTGTTCTATGAACAAAAGTTTTTGTGCTAAGAAGAACCTGTTGGATAGAGACTGAATAGCTAGAAATCAAAATATGAAAAATTACTCAAAATGTTGTAAGAAAATTTGAAATTTTAAGTATATCTGAAACCATTTTGATAATTTTATCTAAGGAATAATGGCGAAAAACCACTTAAAGTTGTTTTACTCAGAAATAAATGTCCAAAAATTATATCCTTTTTGGAAAACATTCTGCTGCACGGTTTTTTCTTTTCAATTATTATAAATTTTGAATCATTTACATGTACAATATATTTACGCGCATACTTTTAAGTGAAATTTATATATATTTTTTCCGTAACAATCATATGAATGACAAACAAAATTATTAAATTATACTACAACTAATATCCTTATAAATTGAAAAGGTTTTTCTTTGTTGAAAAACAGGCTGTTAGGTCAATTTTGATTTTATGAATAAAACAATGTTAAATTCATTTGTTCACCCGACGTTTCGCTTATGGGTTTTAATTAACCTAACAGCCTGTTTTTCAACAAAGAAAAACCTTTTCAATTTATAAAATCAAATATATTGGTCAGATATTCTTCATAAATATCCTTATACTTCAGTAGGAGGGTAGGGCCTGAAACAGTTCATTATTATCAACAAAATAAAGAATTTTTGTTGACTAAAAAACATCATACAATTTCAGGTCGATACAAAAATGTGAAGAATGATTTAAAATTTTCGACCATTTTCACGACAATTTCTTATTTGGATTTTTTGTGATTCTTTAAAAAACACGTCAAAAAACTGCAGTCAAAGAAAAATTGTCCGAAATATTATATATCAGTCAAATAAAATTACTTCCATTTATTTTAAGGTTAGTTTCTGTACTATTTTTGAAAGTTTATTTCTTTTTTAAGCAATTATTCTGCGACAAATTTCTGGAATTTAAAGCAATTTATTTAAGAACGGCACTATTTAATACAGAGCTTTTTGTTTCAGAGTGATTTTTGTAAAATATTTTTTTGAAAACTTTTACTTCAAAATACTGTTTTGAAATCAAAATCACTTTTTTGTAAAAGATCTCCCAACAACATTTAGTATTAGGTATTGCAATTTAAATATTTCTTAAGTTTCAAAATTTTCCAAACACAGATTTTTCTGACAGAATCGTTAAAATTTCCTTTTCATTTATATGGAATTTATAAATTTTGATTAAAGTGGTAATTTTTTCATAGACATTTCTTCAGTTAGCACTATGTTTGGTCTTCAAGAGCAATTTATAGCAGTGGTGTTATTAATTTTCAAGCATTTAGCTGATTTGCATGTTGACTAAATAAAGTGATGATAACTCATGTGAATTCTTAAAGTTTTTTTCCTAATGGGACGTGCAATTGTGTGCTCCCTCTTATGTGCTGTTTCAATACGCATTAAATTTGTTTTTCACTTTTGTTGGATCAAAATAACATTTTTTGCTGGAGCATGTTTTGGTGCTGGAAATTGCAACGATTTCAGTTATGCAGCGAACTTATTCTTTTTTTCCTATTTTTGCTTGATTAAATTCTTAACGTTTTCAAATGAAATTTAAAAAATGCATGCAAAACTTTGCATGTAGGAATAGACTTTAAGAGTTCAAAGGCATTTGCATAGAGAATCAAACTATTGCTTGGTTTCGCTTTAAAAAAAAGTAAACTTATATGAAAGAAATAAATTAAGAATAAGAGTGGACATTTACAATAAATATTTACGAAAAAAGTTGATATGTTGTCTCACAGCTTTGAGGTTTTATAAATTGTGTTAACAAATTTTATTTTTAGTTTTTCATTTAACATTTTAGGGGAAACTTCCCACTATCAAAACATAACCAAAAAATTTTAGTTTTAAATGTATAAGGTATATGGAAATACAATCTTTTAAGAATGTATAAAGAATAATTACATTAAATTTTCGTCAACAACCTTATGTTGCTCACTAGATATGGGACTTGAAATTATGAAAGTGTTTGTAATTGAATAAAAATTTGTTAAACGAAAATCAACATTTTGTACAAAAATTTTACTATAAGACTCATATCGAAAAACAAGAGGCAGCTTAGCTTAAGTTAGCGCGGGAGATAAAAATGTCGTTATAACTTAGGCTGCAGTTGGGCTCTGGCATTTAGATTCATTTAACCTATGCAAAATTATTATAAAATTATTATAAACTGCAAAACGGGGTTTGGACCCTTTTGAGCGATTTCTTCAAGGGAGTTCAAGAAGTATTCCAATACCTAGAAATGCATATACGAGTATACCAGCGCTACGAAAGACTGTCTCTTCGACATCAGGAAGCTACCAACTTCTATCAAGATCTTCTACGTCAGTAAGCACTAGTCTTGAGATATGCTTGCATATGGCATCGTGTCCTTTAATGACACCAACAAGATTCTCAGAGTTTGCTTGTCTAATGAGATCACTTTTTGTGTTCTGTTAGCTTCGACATATGGCCAGATTAGCCTCGACGTACATCATGTTTGACCATCTCATGTTAAGCCAATTTTTACATGCTAATCTTATTACAATCTTAAAACCTTTCCTAGCAAGTTCATTTGCGCTTTCATTGCAAATGAAGTTGCAATGTCCCGAAACCCAACACTCGGTTAGATTCAATTTCTCTCCTATTTCACTTAGTGGTTTTCTGCACTCTAGGATCAAGCGAGACTTGACAATGTTGGAGCCAAGAGCCTTAATGACTGCTGGGCCATTCACGAAAATATATTATAAATCTGCTGCTATATTCAAAAATTTTCTTTCCAGACAGTTAACATATGGTAAAAAGAGCAAGAGATTACAACCTTCAAAAACTACCCATAAACGTCTATTGTTTTGTTATATGGCGACATTTAACTCACATAGGCTAACTGAATGTTATTGATTTCGAGGTCAGGTCCATGCAATTCCAATTTTACATAGCCTACTAATCATAGTAAGTTCTTGCTGTTGTAGGCAGAGAATAATAACTTAAGTTTATATTCTAAAGTTCAGAAACAACGAAAGTGAAAACTGAAACTGAGATTTGTATGAATTTTTTAACACATAAATTTGATTTTTTAAGCAAAGGAATTCAAGCAAGCTGTCGACAAGTTCCAAATCATCAGAAAATTTCTAAAGTACTCAATTTGTTTTCCGGCGAGAATATGGATTTAAGTGCACATGATTTCTCGATTTCTTTTTTGTTATCAGAAGACCACCATAAGAAAGAAAGGAGAGCCGTGTGAACATCCTTTTTTTTGGCTTAGAACATGGTAAGTTAGTGAATTTTCGCTGTTTTATTTCTCAAAAGCTACGTAAACAGGTTTTCCTTAAATTTGAATGTATTTTCTGCAAAATGACATTGATTTGTAAATTACAAGAACAAAAGTAACATTTTGTTGGTTAGTTTGATATAAGTATTTAATGTCTAAATAAATTTTCCGCCATATCACCAATTAATTAATAACTTTCGCCATGTCTTTCCATTAAACATTTAAAAAAAAGGTTTTATATAACACTTTTCCTCATGACTATAGACATTAATTGTCATGCTATGCTTCGAAAAGTAGCCTTAGGAAATTAATTAAGAACTGCGCCTTTTTATGTTTGGCTTTAACATTCAACCACTCAAGCAATTGACAATTTGAGCCAAGTTCCTGAAATGAAATTCGTAAATGAAAACCATTACCAATGAGCATAGCCAACAACACAATGACTTATTTTACTTTTGCCACTGTAGACAAGTGCAAAAATATAAAAGGAAAATAAAAAAGAAAACACGAATAATAATAGCACGAAAACTGACCCAACGGGAAAAGTGTTAAAGTCAGAATAAAAATCTATCTGTTGAAAAATTCTAAGAAAATATTTAATAAAAGGCTCATTAGCAAAACAGTAAGTCGAATTTAAATTAGAATTGATCTATATATCTCTAGAAGCCTTTTTCCAAGTTAAATAAAAATTCGTTGATGCATAGAAAACGCTGAAGTTAAGTAAGTTTTTCGACATCATTGGCTAGACAACAATGATTTTCCTGTTGGGTTATGTATTGATTAAAAAGCAAAAAAAGGACATTACAATAATACAATCAGACGCTGAAGTACACTTTCATGTGTTACGTTTACAAATAGAACAATAGACAACACAGCTGCTATACGAAATTAGTGAAATGAACATGTACATACATAGTATGTATGCAACATATACGTATATGTGTAAACTAGGGTGGTTCAGACACATATGGAAAAAATTAAAGTTTCTCAAACTTCGCTCCCCGGGTACCAAAAGTTTCGTACTGATGTAAAATTTGGTTCATTTTGGAAATCATTTGATGGACCCGTCACCGTTCTGAAAACTAGAAAATGGTTCTTATTCTATCGAAAATCGTTGATATCTCCCCGAAGCTGCCCCCTAGAGCGTTCAAATGTATAATAAGGTCCCATTATTTTTTCCCTCTGACATTTTTTCGGAACATACTTACCCCCTATCACCACCCCTTAGGGGTGCTCCCCTGCAAAAATAACGTTTTTATGAAATTATTAAATTGACTCCCCCCTCTTCTCAGATGCTTCTGTAGGGGTAAAGTTCAAGACCAGAGGATCTCACCACAAAAACATAAAAAATTTCGAAAATTTTCGAAAATAATTCATAGCTCTCCCGGAGTGACCCGTAGAGGTTCATATGTGTCACCAGGTCCCAATGTATTTTCGTTTCCAATAATTTTTCCCAACATACTTACCACCCTTTTTCTTTCCCCATACAGAAACCCAAAAAATTAAGAAATTTTCGAAAAACAATTCATAGCTCCCCCGGAGTGACCCGTGGAGGGATCAAATGTATCACCAGGTCCTCTTTACATTTTTTCCCTTTTGGGGTTGCAATCGATTCTCTTACAAAGGAATAATCAATAATTGGAGCTTCCACAGCATTGGTACATCTAAACCACACTCGAATATATTTTAGTATTATAAAAATACAAATATCTCGGACTCCATTTAATTGTTTTGCGGCCAAAATGAATTGATCATGAAACATAAAAATTTTAAGGCAGTAGGCCCAGGTTTAAGGAATTTAGCACTCCCTGCACCAAGAAATATCAGTGCTAGCTCTAAAAACTCTATATAGTCATCTCTGCTATGACACTTAGTAAGGTTTTGATAACAGAAGCTTTTTATAACATCGCATTCAACGTCTGATATTTTTTGATTCAAGAGTGTCTTATGCACAAAAGGGGAAAATGGTTTGAAAAACGGCAGGAACATCGAAAACGTTAAAATTTTACTGAAACATAGTCTAAGTGATTTTGTTTCACTCAGAACCAAAAACTTTTTTGTTTTCTTTGGATTGGATACAGAATTTCTGAATAATTATACATTATACATGGCAATCTGATGATGATTTCAAAGATGTGCTCTCTTTTTGCAAAGGTTAAGCTGTCGTAAATGGCACAGCAGAAAGAGGTGTTGCGTTTAGGAAAGACTACAACAAAATTTTGTCAAATGACGAAGAACAAAAACAGCTAATGCTACAAATCGCAGAAGCATATCGTAAAAAGTATTCAATGAACAAAATAAAAATGAATATTAATGAGACCTTGTCATACATTTGATCCCTCTAAATGGCGGATCCCTCTAAACGAAGATATTAATGATTCTCGATAGATTAAGAACCATTTTCTAGTTTTCATGTGACGGTGACGTGCCCATCAAATGTTTTCCAAAATGAACCAAATTTTGCGTGTTTCTTATTGACATCAATACAAAACTTTTGGTACCCGGGAAACGAAGTTTGGAGCAACTTTAATATTTTGAACCACTCTAGTGTACACAGTTGCCATTTCAAGTAACTAAATAGATAAATAGATAAAAAATCCACAAAAAGTTTTATCTTTACTTAATAAAGCAAATGTATGTACTTTGTTATTAAGTTTTTTACCTTTTACTTAGACAGATTATTCCTTTTAGTGACTTATTATTTACGGGCAGGGTACTTAATTTTAAGTTAGGTAAAGTGGTTTTCGTAAAGAAAATGTTTAAAGTCAATTTTCACATGTATAGTATTTATGTAAGAAATATATATATCAAAAGATAAAATTAAATGTGGGTAGCTTCATATTTCTGTATGATTTTCTGTGAGATGTCTACACATATCATTAAGGAGTAGATCTGTAAGGTGCTATAGATCACGTATGTGTCACAAACGTGCAGAATTCTGCAACTGATCGACTGCTGCTTCAAAACAGTAAAGAAAATTTATTTTTTAAAATTTTCTGTTTTTTTTTTTGAAAGAAATTTTTGTTTTATTTTAAATATTATGGTCCCGAATACTCTCAACTCAACACTGTCATAACTAATTTCAATACTGTCACCGTTTGTTTAGACAGTTGCCGTTGCAAACAATGAAGAAAAACACAAAAACAAAACGACGTCTACCGATATTAATTTGCACAAAAAATTTAAAATTCGCATACGTATTAATGGTATAATACCTACGTAATTAGTAAAAATAATGATTAAATTTATAAATTGTTCGTTATTTGGTAATTAAAATTGTAAAAATTCAAATATCAATTGTTGCAAAATAAAACAACTGTTTCCACAATTCAAAATAAATATTTTTGTTATAAAACCTTCAAAAAAAAAAAAATTACCACAAATTTGCACACGTCGAAAAATCTAATTTTTTGTAAAGGTATAAAAGCTCGAAAGAGAACGTCTTAAAGTAGTTGAACATTGCTAGAAGTAGCAATAACATACGAAAATACGATGCGTCTTCTTCTTGTGCTTGGCTTAATTGGATTTGTTGCGATCACTGTAGTGTCGGCAGCGCCACGTCTTAAGAGACAAATAGAAGATCCTCTTGAAGATGATCTTATTGAAGATGATCTTGTTGATGATGTGGTAGACTCTGATGTTGATATAACAGCCGTAGATCCTGTAGACCTAGCAGATCCTGTTGATCCAGCAGATCCTGCTGACCTAGAAGATGTTGTCGATCCAGTCGATCCTGTTGACCCAGCAGATCCTATTGATATATTAGATCCTGTTGAAGTTGAAGTTCCTGAAGTTCCAGTAGATCCTATGGATCCAGTAGAAGCTGTTGATCCAGAAAGTCCTGTTGACCCAGCAGACCCTGTTGATGAAGTAGAACCTACAGATCCAGCAATTCCATCAGATCCTACAGATCCAGCAGTTCCAGAATTACCTACAGATCCATCAACTCCATCAGTGCCCACTTGTGGAAAGCCAAGTCAAAGTGTTCGTGGTGGCAGACGTGGTGGACGTGGACGCGCTGGTCGTGGTGGACGTAATCGTGGCAGACAGACTGGTCGTAGAAATAGCAGCCGAGACCGTCGTAATCGTGGTCGTGGTAGAAGCAGTGGACGTAGTAATGGTCGTAGTGGCAGAAGAGGGCGCTCTGGACGCAGCAAGCGTGAAGTAGTCGAAGATCTAGAAGATGAACCCGAAGTTATTGAAGTCGGTGAAGATATTGTTATCGAAGATGATGTCGATGATGTTACCGAAGATAATGACGCCGAAGATGGTTTAGAAACATATTATGCAGATGATGAATAAGTGTCAGATATGTATATTATATTTATAAGCATTTTTTTATAGTTTTTACTAAGAAATGCAAATTTTTATTTTAATATTTTTAAAGCAGGTTGTATGGGTATTATACATTATGAGTTGAATTTTAGTGATCGGAAAAATTTGATTATTAAAGTGCAAATATCATACAATTATTTTTCGATCAGTTATCATCGTAATAGAAATAGACCAAAATGAATTTTTCAAAAAAAATAGAAATTTGTTAATAATGAATTACTCATGTGACCTTCTTTTTAATAAAACTGTTATAAGCAGAGCATAGCAAAAAAATTATGGTTTATTTGATTTTGTTTAATTGAAATCAGGGTCAATTTTTGATGTTAGTAAAAACTGCTACTTTTGCATAAAGATATTCCAAGATATTTGAAACATAAATAACTAACAACACACTTGTCGTAGAGACTCAGCAACTTTTTCAAAAGCTATTTGCAGTCTTAATTATTTATTTGCAATATAAAATACATAAACAAAAGGTGCTTTCAAACACATTCTCAAATTTTCTCTTAAATTAAATGTGCAAATATGCGCAAAAATGGGAAAAGTAGATTATACGCAAATTGTGAAATTAAAAATACTTCGGTATTTGGTAAAAAACTAACTGCTTCCACAATTCAAATTAAATTTTTTTTCCACACCCAAACAAAAACACTGTAAAATCTGATTTTTCCAATGAGTATAAAAGCTCGATAAAAGAGCAGCTTGAAGAAGTTAAGATTTGCTAAGAATACTACTAGCATACGAAAATGCTTGCTCTTCTTGTGTTGACTTTAGTTGGCTTTGTTTTCACCACTGTGGTGGCGGCAGCGCCACTACAATGGTAAATCATATTGAAGATGAATTCGCTGAAGAAGGTTCTGAAGTAGCGATTTCTACAGATTATGCATATACCGATGCTCCAACAACAACAACAATTTATTTTCCCTACTATAGCACCTATACCTCCGACAGCATCTAAATTTATGGAAAGTTAATATATACTGGCAGACGTATTCGAGGAATTAGTCGTGGCGGACGTAATTGAGCCCACACAAAAGCAGCTCATGCAATTTCATATGGTGGTAAATATAAGTTCGCTTCGTTTTCAAAAAAACCGGATTTCAATTTTAACTATTTTTAAAAATTTTCAAAAAAAAAACATAATCCATGATTTGAGGAAAATATTATTTTTTTGTTCAAAAGGAAATAAATACTCTTCTTATTTCACAATTAAAAAATTTTTGTTTTGGGAGACACTTTTTAGTTTTGAATAAATTAATATATCAGCTCTTGACACCTACGTTAACTGCTAAATAGAAGTTATTATGTATTTACGATCAGATTCACTTGTTTGTTTTTTATTATGATAAAATTCACTATTATTAAACGAACTCAAATTGTATATACAAATACATATAAGTGTATAGATAGATGTATGGCTAAAGTTTGTTCGAAAACGGCAATAGTAATTTTCATGAAACTTAAAGATTTGGTACACACGTAAACATAATAAAGATGCGCAAATATCATAGTTTTTGATGTCCTTTTTAAAATGGGCGTGGTACCCCCTAAGTTTAATTCTTATATCGTCATATCTCGCAAGCCAGCCAAGATATTATAATTAAATTTGATACTGATCATATATAGATATAAGTAAGATTACTGCATCAAGCGTAGGCGGAATTGGAAAAGTGTACGTGGTAATTATCAATAATCACAAAATGTGATGCAATATTACTCGAAAACGACAACTGCGATTTACATAAAACTGTAGAGATGATACCACTGAAAGCGGTTATCAATAAGCTCATCAATAATTCCCTCACTATACTGTCAAAACTCGTTGATTGGCGTGGCACCGCCCACAATATTTATAAACGTTATAATAAAAGAACTAATAACATAATTGTTATAAAATTTAATAAGGCAAATCTAAATGCTAAAAGCTACCTTATAGCCAAAAGTAGCGCAGCAGTTCCTGTGAGCGTTGCACGACCCATATTAGCAAATAGCATTAAATTTAATCTCAATCCAATTTTGTGTAGAAATAGTGAATAAACAAGATACAAGATTTTACTTGAAAATAAATGGAATTCGACAGGAAAGCATAAATGGGCGTGGCACCTTTCATATCAACAAAAAGTTTCAAACGAAATTGAATGTAAGTGCTTTACTTGCAATAAGGTATATCTGAATCAAAAGTGCGCAAAATAGCATCAGCAGGCATGGCAACTTCCATAAAAATTAAATACCTTAAATGACAATAGTAACAAAATATGTCAGCTAACTATACTAAAATTTGATGAGAGAATGTTGTTTATAAAAAGAACTTTCTGAATATAAATTGGATTGGATTGTACCGGGTTGGCCAGCTCGCTGAATTTTAAGACTGACTGTGGCATGTCTCGCAAGTTATATAAGCTATTGTGACAAAATTATGTACATGGATGCTAATTTTTTTCAAGGTTTTCAACCTCTTTCAACTTTTTTCGACTTTTAGGTATAGTTTTTTTCACCTGTTTCAATATTTTTTAACCATTTTAAAAATCTATCAGCATTTTCCATTTTATTTGACTTTTCAACATTTTCCGTTTTTTTCAGTCTTGCTCAAAATTTTCCGATTATTTCCAGCCTCTTTCAAATTTTTTCAATATAGTCTATATTTTATTTAACCTTTTTCGACTTTTTAAGAGTTTTCAACTTTTTTCAACTTGTTCGATTTTTTCAACCTCTATCTTTAACCTTAAAACGTAAAACTGAGCTATGGTCGGCATCTGCAAACTATTTATTATATCCGATGTTGTTTGTTATTATAATTTCATCCTTCATTTTTCCCCTAATTATATAGAATCGCATATAAGGGACTTCGTTATCTAACTTATTCTTATGACCGAATCCATTTGAAATCACGCAGACTGACTGACTTTAAATTGTGGAAGTGGTAACCGATAATATTTATATCAGAGGATGCTTCTGATGGCTATGGTTATGGCATTTTTTAAAGAAATAAACAAAGTTGATTTTCTCAAAAACCCCACCTTTTTTTCAATAAAAATTATGGGGTAGATTTTTACCAGTATTATTAAAAAATTATACATGTAAGTTTCATGCAAGTTAAACGATAATTGAAGTCAGAAAAATTATTTTTTTTAAATCGAATTATGATTGCCAAGCAATGAACGATTCTATTTCCAGAGTAAATAACAAATGCAACATTGAAAATCCTTTTCGCAAATCGTATTTGCTTTCTGCTTACTTATATCATTTATATATTAAAATATCTTTACTTCTCTGTGAAGTGTCTTTGAAACAAAGTTTACAACTGAAAAGTTGAAGGGATAAAATTAAAAGTGGAAGGTAATTTCTGTCTGATTTGCCCAAGGTATGGTCTAAACTGTGGTTTTGACTGCAAATAAGTCGGTGTAGGGATGCTATGCAAAAAAATTGTTACTTTTCATATGCCTTTGGTAAAGTGACGTGACCTCAAAAGCTAAGCAGTAGGCTCGAACACAAATTTATGTCCTTCTGAGAAGTTGAAATGCACTCTCATTGCATGAATAAAACTATTAGTTGATAGCTACTCTGAATCAAAAAATTCTTACGAAAACGAGCTCATACCTCAATGATGACAATACGCAATGGTCAAATATGGAATATGAGCAGAACATTTAAATAGAAATGTAAGTACTTCGAGAACAGAATCAATGCGGACGGGATAGGTCGGCTAGCGAGCATTTTATGTTGAGATGCGGAATGCCAATCAAACACATAAAAATTATTTTTTTGAAATTTTTATTTAATTCAATTTGCATAACTTATGTAATGGTATCTGTTTATTGGAATGTTTTTTTTTGCTTAATTTTTGATATTATGGTTCTGTAATAACTAACTTTAATGTCGTTGATTGAAGATAGACCCAAATATTCTAGAAGAAAACTTGTCAACAATAAATCTTGAAACAATGAATAATGTCAATATTAATTTGCAAAAAAATATTAAAAATTGGCATTCGCATGAATGGTGTGATACCTAAGCAAATATTTAGATAAATGGTTAAAGATATAAAATAAACTTAAACTGAAATATATCAAAATTAAATTGCTTCTAAACTTAAACAACTGTTTCCATAAGACATTAAACATTGTTGTAGTAAAACCTTCAAAAAAGGAAAAAAATAGCACCAAATATTTGCACACGTTTTCAATACTACAGAAAATCGTATATTTTGGAAGGATATAAAAGTTCGAAAAGTAACATCTTAAAGTAGTCGAACATTTCAAGAAGTATCAATAACAGACAAAAATACGATGCGTTTTCTTCTTGTATTGTCCTTAGTTATTGCCATCACTATGGTATCGGCAGCACCACTACGACTTAAGGGTTCTAGAGAAGCAAATACTCTATATGTTGTTGATCCATCAGATGCAGCATATTCATCAACACTACCAAGGTTTCAAGATATTTCAGAACCTGACTATACAACATATAGTACATATTCTACATATTCTACTTAATTAATTATAATACATATTATACTTAATTTGGATAAGCTACATTTACTCAGCGACCACCTTACTTCAATCAGTGCCCATTGAAGAGCCCACTTATGGAACGCTAACATTTATTGGCCGACGAATTTGTGAAAATGAACGTGGCAAGCGCACATTTATTTGAGCTCATAAAGTTTGGCAAGGTAATTAATACTAGGTCGCTTTTTCCAAAAATGAAATCAGGTTTGAATTTAAAACTTTTAGCATTTATTAGATTATAAAAATATATAAAATCGTTTATATAGGAAAATCTTATTTGCGTTTAAATAGCAAACTGAAAAGTTCTTTTGGAGTTCCATTTTTAGATATTTAATTCTCTACTTTAATTTTTGACTGAATTTTTACGTATCCTTATGCATATGTATGGGCATCTGTATGTTTTAGACGAACATGTCACTTATGTTTGTGGAAAGCTTCAAATTCTTCTTTAAATCAATAAACAACAAAAAAAAATAATGATTTTACTTTACTTCAGCTTTATCAGCTTTTAAGCTATTAATTTCACTTGCACATTTTAAAACTTATTTTTACTTACATCATCGGGATCGGGAAATGCAAATATTTGGGAACTTAATAAAAGTGAATTCTTTTTTACTTAAAAGTCTTTCTTATAAGATCAGTTTTTTTTGCTTTATTTCCAGCTTACCACAAAATGCACGTAATATAGTTTCCACATCATTACGCGAAATACATTTTCAGCAATTTTATTTTCAAAAAAAGCACAGGGGGAATGATATTTTGTCTCAGAGCAGCACTCATCCAACAATAAAATAGATGAAATTGTTCAAGCTAGGCGAAAATTGGTTTTCAAAAATTTATGAAAATGCAGATGGGCCCGAAAAGTCGCAAAACTGTAAGCATTGATTTATATCGAAAGGTATCGTTTCTTTGATACTAAAGCAAAAGATACCATTTATGGTTATATCATTTGCAAACATAACTGCTTGTAAATTTATTTGGATCGCTATGTTATATAGGTGAACTTAACGAAGTTTCATTTCGAAAATTTGGTGATATTACATAAAAAAATAATTTTTATAGGATATTAGAGATATCAATTGATTTACGCCAATTTGATCTATTGTACCCTAGTGAACAATTTTTTTGATTATCTTTTTAAGGAAACTGGTCAAACCGCTTTGAAAAGCATCCACTAAAAGAGATAATTCCTTGTTTAACTTTAAAGGAAATTATATTCCAAGCCAGTCACTGGTAAAGGAAATTCATTTAGTTTTGTCAAAACAAGTGTTTTTTTTTGCAACATTTATGACCATCATTATCGGCCTCGTGTGCACAAATTGTTGTCAGCTTTGAACGTAATCTCTCGTTTAACAATACTTCTAAGTTTCGGTCAAAGTGACGAAAATATTGCAGAGCTCTCAGCAAATAGGGCTTTCTGCCTTACGGCTGAAGCTTAAAACGGCATGAATTGAAGCGCTTGGATCATCTGTTACGCCGTGAATTTGTTGATTTTGCTCTGCAATAACTTGAAAATTATGCTGATTTTGCAAAAATATGCAAAATTTTCATATCTTCCGGCCTTACGACACAGTGGCTGTGTACTGCGCTTGCAACCCAGGCAGCACTGGGTTCGATTTCCGATTCTGGAATGGAAACACGCTTGTTACATTTCTTTATTTTCCCTTCTTCCTAATTATTTTCTTCTTCTATCCTTAATTTTCTAGAGGTTTTTTCGAGTTCTTACTAAATTAGCATCACGTTAAGCTTTTTAGCTGTGGTAAGAGAGTACACAAATGTCGACAAAGCATCAATGGTTGAAGTGATCAGATCAGATCACTTCTATTATGTCGTTGAGCCAGAATAATTAAAAATTAATTTAAAAACAAAATTAAAAAAAATACAGTTTGGAAGGGTTAGCGTTTAAGAAAATAAAAAATAAAAATTTTTGTGTTGAGCGGCACAGTGCGGATATTTTATGGCCTATGGTTTCAACAGGACGGCACTTCAACCAATACCACAAACGATTTATAACGTGAAAACACTTTTTCGTTTTATGCGTTATTTGTTTTGTTTTATTGCTACATACGTAAAAGTGTACCTTTCTTTAAATTTGATGCTAAAAGTATATTTTAGGCATTAGGAATTTTCACTCCATTCTTTGTATGATTAACGATCATGAAGTGAATCGATCAATAATTGAAGTCAATTTTACATTTATTATTTTTTGGTAAAAATTTGTAGTTTTCTTTAACGTTAGTCTATATATGTTGGAATAGATTCTTGTGCACTAAGCACTATATAAATTTCAGCTTCTCAAGGCTTACGAGGTAAAATGTGTAAGAAATGCTACATTGAAATGCTCAGTTTTTGAGATGTTGTCTATTAAAAGCCTTTAACTCCTTACTCCTTATACTGAATACAATTTATACAAAAATAATATCATCTTAACTTATCTTTTGAGTAAATATTATTGGTTAATAATACATACCCAATCATAACTAAGTTTAATGTCGTTATCGTTTGTTTAAGCAGTTGCCTATTCGTTATTTGGTACATAAAATTGCAAAAAAGTATTTAATTCTTAATAAACTAAAACAATTGTTTCCACAACAAATATTCAGAAAAATTGATTTTTTGGAAGGATATAAAGCTTGAAAAATAACTGCTTAAGTTAGTTAAACATTGTTGGAAGTAGCAATAATATACGAAAATATGTCATGGCATAACATGCGATGCGTCTTCTACTTGTGCTGGCTTTGTTGCCCTCACTATGGTCACGGCAGCACCACTACTCGTACGTCTTAAGAGACATGTAGTAGATCCTATTGAAGATAAAGATGAAGGAACGTATGTCATTTTTTTACCCTTTATGCACTTATAACATCAGTTCCAACAACACCTAAAATAACATACAGCCCTTATGTTACATCTACAAACCCTCCAACATCAACAACAATAACTGAATCATCAACACAATTTGATGCACCAGTTCACACTAAAGATTCCACTTATGGAAAGCTAAAGTATATTGCCAGACGAATTCGTAGAAATTTACGTGGAGGTCGCTTCCTCCAAAAAGGAAATCAGGTTTGCATTTTTATCATTTTTAAGGAATTATAAAATTTATATGTAATTGAAATGAATGAATGTCTCATTTTTGTTTAAATAACAAACTGACATTTTTTTGGAATATATTTTTTTTATTACTAAAAAAAAGTGTGGTATTCTTTCAACCTTCGCTACCTACATTATACATTAAATAGAAATTATTGGTTCTGTTTGTTCAAATATATTTCAGCCTTTTTTACAGCAAAATACATACATATTATATTCAATTTTTTATATCATTGTGATTTTATTTTTCAAGCCTAGAAACTCTGCGGGATGCGTACAAACTTCATCGAAAGTTTAAATCCTGCCTCAAGACGACAAGGCAGTTTTTAGTATAGCAATTGGGTTATGACTTTTATATTTTATTGTTCGTTTCAAAGCCAGTCAGTCAGTCGACTTTTGCTATTAGAAGTGTGCGTACGTGAGTCACAGCGGTGCGAACGAGCTTGTTGTGCCCGAGAAGTAAGAATAGAAAGTCGAAGACCGCTTGTTGTGTTTGTAAAAACATTTACATATGTATGTATGTCTCAAGCACAATCGGGAAATCTGAAAAAAATCCAATAAATACACCAAAAACCAATATGAAAAATCTAATCTAAAAACTTGAATATTTCATCGATAATAGGTGTGGTAAGATATCGTATAATAGCTGGAGGTAGGGCTTCTGTAGTATTAAAAAGTTTCCATATCATTTCTATATTTGCAAGTAAGTTATATACTTTGTAAACACAACTGTTTGTCAATTTGTTTTGATCGTTATGTTTCATAATTTCATGTTTCACTACAAGTTTTTTTCAATGAAAAATTATGCGATGCGGCTTTACCGCATATCATTACAAAGTTTTTGAGAAATTACATACAAAAAAAATTTAAAAAAAAACTTGTTTTTAATAATTTATCGTACTACGCCAATTTGGTCTATTGTACCTTTGTCGGCAACTTTCATATTTTTATTTTTGAACTATCTGTTTTAACAAAAACTGGACACAACATACAACTAGTAAAATTGTTTTAAAAAACATCCACTTCAAGAGTATAATTTCTTGCTTAACTTTTAAGAAAATGTTGTTCCAATGCTATACTATAAATTATAGAATATTTCACTTGTTTGCTATGTGGGAAGTAAATGGTTTACAAATCAACAGTGTGGCCATTTTTGAAATTTCCAAATCATATTGTATTTAAAAACATTTTCTATTTAATCCTGATATATCAAGTTTGAATATTTTGTAGTTTTCAAATTTTTATATTTAAAAAATTGTTTTTTTACTGCAACTTATAGTGCACTTCTTGCAATTTATGGCCATCATTATCGGCTTAGTGAGACCCATTAACTCAGCAAAGCAAAGTTAGCCGAATGCAACGAAACCAATGCCATAATTTAATGCTTATTAAGTGATAATTTAGTGCTAAAAAAAAAATTTAGTGCTGCACGATTTCTTGAAAAAATTTAGGTTTTTGCTAGCTGAATGAGAAGCTAGCAAAGCATATATGAAAATTCAAGTTGTCTGGGGCTATTTGATCTGATATTGTTCGTTTTCAGCACATGTGCAATTTATTAATATTTTTGCGCAAATAGCCTTTGTTTTTTCGAAAAATAAATGAAAAATTTTATTAAGAGTGGTGGAAAAAATGTAAAAGCGAAAAGGTTAATTGAATGATAAATAATCGGGTGGTTGTGAAATCGCCTAAGCGAGCATTTTACACATTATCGCGCCTTAATGAAAAATCGCATAACAGAAAAAGTAAAACCAATAAAGTAATCTCGCCAAAAAATGTGAAAAGAAATAAAGGGTTTGGCATTGACCAAAGCGCCGTCTTGTTAAATCCACAATAAAAAGCAAAGGTTCTATTGCCAGAATGTCCAATTTCTTGAAATTGCCTTGGAATCGGTGGATTTGGGCATCCATCAATAATTGGTTGAATGGCAGCAACTGAACTGGCACTGACGCACAAAAATTTTTGTTCAGCGAGAAATAAAGTTAAAAACTGACCACTGTTTATGAACACTAAGCCAGACCCATTAACTCAGCAAAGCAAAGTTAGCCGAATGCAATGAAACCAATGCCATAATTTAGTGCTTATTAAGTGCTAGTGCTTAGTGCTGCACATCCAAGGGTTAAGAAACTTAAGTAGTTCAAAATCTGAAAAAAACGTTTATCGTTGGACACATCTGAATTTAGATATGCGAAGGCAAAACATTTCCATCCCTTTTTAACTGCCGTAACACAATAAAAAAGATTGTGAAGAGAAGCACTGCCGAATGTAATTTCTTTCCAGAAGTAAACGGTGCCGGTAATTTGGTATGCAGATAGATTGAACCTTAAGAAAATATGTTAAAAACTGTGTATTCTTTTAGTGGGTGTGACACCGTCCTTAATTAGAAAAAACGCTGTCATGACTGAGCCGCTGCACTGATTTTGATGAATTTTTTAATGGAGATAGATTGATTACTGACAAAAGATATTTTTTAGTTCCACGCCCCTACCAAGGAAATATGTTTTCACTGCTAAGCTAATGAAATGGTTTTGATGTAATTTAGTACAGAGATAAATAGAATGATCTTGAGGAATTAACTTTGTTTTTAAAGGGCAGTACCACCCCCCTAGCTAAAAAACTTTTTCGCCGCTACCCTAAAGGACCGATTCTGATGATATTTGTAATCGATGTATATTGAATAAGGTGGGTCCATTTTTTTTTTTTTTTAATCGGCCGGGTCTTAAAATCGTAGATATCGTCATTCTGAACATCACTGTGTACTGAGCGCGAGTCCCCTTAAATAGCCATTTTTCGTTTCTTTCTTCATATAATCGGTGCTGGCACTTCTGTACGGATAGATCTGGCTCATGTTTTTATTTTGGATGTCCACATTCGATAGACCATATGATGGTCAACTTTGCAATTTCAAATTGTATATTGTTTATTTAGTTATTTCTGTGTTGTATGAATATAGTACAATTTTGAGGCAATCGTGCTCCCTCTATGATGGCTTCAAAAAAATATAATTACACAGTAATGTTCGGAATGATGGTATCAACGATTGAAAAAAATAATTTCGATCCATCCCAGTGATCATAAATTACCAAATAATATACAAAAATATAAGTTAAATTAATTCTACCACTCTGATAAAGAGTGCAAAGTTGACTTTCATATGGTCTATCGAAAAGGTATATATTTAAACATCCAAAATAAAAATATTAGACAGATCTATTCGTACAGATATGTGCCAGCAATGGCCTATTTCGATTTAATAAATGGGCCATAAGCTTAAATAGGTCAGAGTATTCAATATTCTGACATAACTTAAGTTTTAAATTTATTTATTTATTTTATATACGACATTATATTTGATCACGTGGCGGAAGTAGACTACTTGTGCTTACCTTTAGTCTGAATTTTGGAAAAATTAGTGTTATTTGCAAAGATGTCATATTATTGTGTATATAGTAAGTAAAGCAACATATAAAAAACATATTATACTATGTACTCATATGCCTACTATTTACTTTGTAGTCTTTAAGGTCATGAAAAATGCGTAAAATTGTGTTTTTAAAATAATCGTAGAAGAATTACCAAAACGCAAAATACACATACTGACAACTGTTTTGTATATTATTGTTAAATAAAACACAGTTTGATCTACAGAATGTATTAGTTAAATATAAATTTTATTTTCATTAAAATTGACTTGATCCGAAATGTATAAAAACATACGATTTTTTTGAATTAATAATTAGTAATAATTTAAATTCAGAAAAGTTAAGTACCCGTAGCTTAAACAACTTAGTAAAAATGCGTTTTTTATTTTTTGCTGCTTTGTTTGGTTTTATCGCCATCACTGTAGTACAGTCAGCACCACAGCGACTGAAAAGACAAACGGATGTTGAGCCAACTTCTGATGAAGCAGGCAATGCTCCAACTGATGATAGTGATGAAGTAGCAACCAAGGATATTGTTTTTGAAAATGAGAATGATGATGATGCCGATGATGCTAATGAGGCCAATGATGCCGCTGAAACCGATCATGCTAATGTTGCTGATAATGCTGCTGATGCCGATGACGCTGATGATGCCGATGATGCCGCTGATGCCGATGACGCTGATGATGCCGATGATGCCGATGATGCCAATGATGCCGATGATGCCGATGATGCTGATGATGCCGATGATGCCGATGATGCCGATGATGCCGATGATGCTGATGACGCAGTTGATGCTGTTGATATTGTTGAAGATAATGACGCTGATGATGAAAACGAAAGTGATGAGGATAGCAATGAATCAGAAGAAGAAGCTTCTGCTGAAGAATCAAATGAGTCTTAAGAAACACCATGCTAAGATTCACCATTTTGGGATAACTATTAGATATTTAATTTAATTTAAAAAATAAAAACTCAGTTACCTTAAAAAATCTTTCAAATTTGAAAGCATTGAAAACTTTCAGAGAGCTAAAATCACTTAGAGTTAAAAAAATCTCACACCTGTAATAATAATAAGCATATTACATGAAAAAATGTCCTCAATTTGTAGAAACATTAAAAGATTAATAGTAAGAAAAAGCATTATGACAAATATATTTTTGTTATCCTACAAGAACATTATATTATTATGGAAGCCCTGCTATTTTAAGTGGAAAAGCCTTTTTAACTCAGCAGCCAAAAATTAGCGTTGAAATATTCCAATTACATAAAATTAGCCAGCATGTTGCATTTTCTTTCTTGGGAGTTTCTGAATAAAAAGAAGAATTTTTGCATCTGCCAATATATAATTTTTAATTGAAATGAAGATTTTTCACAAACGGTTACAATTTCTTTGGCCAAAAAATAAGCAAAAAAAAAAGTATATGAAAATTTTGAAAGCCGTCAATCGTTTAACCACCCATTGCGAATATTTATTTCGTTGACTTGTGCCCTTTTGATATCCTAAAAAAAACGCTACTTTTTCACCTTTTTATATTTTTTAAAAGGAAGGAATAGATTTCATATCCTAGTGTTGACTAAGACAGCTACATTTTTTTCTAAAAGTAATGCCCTACCTGTGTAAGCTTACTCCCACAAAGAGGCGGGGTCAATACTTTCCATTTCCTCTTCGAAGAAACAGCTTCTACATTTTCGGTAAAAAAACCAATGGCCAGTAAGGATATCAATCAAACATTTTATCTCCGGTTTATACTAAGCTTTCAAAGTCAGTCAGATTTGAAGCATCGTTATGTAAGTCGCGTTGCGATTTGTTTTCAATATTTTACTTGCAAGTGGAATTTGTTGTCGGGCAGCTTAAGGGAATTGATGTGCTATGTCTAGCAATTTCGTCAGCCTTTTCATTCCTATCAACGCCTCTATGCCGTGGCACCCAGCAAAGAGTAAGAATGATAGCAATATAATTTTCAGATTGTTGGCATTTAGCCACAACAAGAGAATTCTAAACGACATTTGATAACAGCTTGCAAATCTGTGTAAATACAAGCAGTATTCGAAGAAATACCATTTCACTTTAGCCATTGTAATACCTTAAGCATTGCAACGACCTCAGCTTGAATGACACAGTTTGGTAACTTAAAAGAGAGCTGAACTCATTAGAAAAAGTGCCGCCCTACTTTATTCCCCATCTTTAAACAGTCAGTGTAAATTTGAGCAACGTATTCCCTTATAAGATGTCACTGAGCCCATTCCTGACTGCAAATATAAATAAGTACAGATACATATGTATATATAATTCAGCATCATATCCTGAGTCGATGCAGCTAGCTTGACTTTCTTTACATGTTGCTATAGAAATCACTAGCTCGGCGAAACTAACCAACATATCTCATGATATGTCGAAATTCAGGTTTTAACATGTTCCTTCTCGCAATAGGACGTGTATTGACTTTTTTGGTGGCATCACGCACGAAGGTCAAGGCCAGGTGCGTATAAACTATCAGTCTGTAGCTGATTTACATAAATAACTTGTTAATCTGCATTACCATTGCCGCTATCACTGCCATCAATCTCGGTGCTACCATCTACTAGTACTGGTGCCGGCTGCAGTACAGGTTCCGGTAGAACACTGTATTCATCTTGCGGCGAGTTTTGTGTTGAAGCAACAGCGTGAAAATAAACGATGCTGAAGCAAATAGTAAACGCATTTTTATTAACTAAAATTTAAATACTCTAATTCGGCTTTTTACATAAAACTGCTTAAGTTTTAAAGAAGTCTTAACCCTTTCTAGACAGCTATTGACACCGAAACCTTCAAACAGAATATTTCCCAAAATCAATGTAAAAGAATAATTTACATAAAAAGAGAAAAAATACCCAAAAATACCGGCCTTATGATTTTATTTTCTATATTTCTTTTACTGAAAATCTTTGTGATTTTTTTGCTCTTAAATTTCAAAGATCAAATAGACCAGCTGCTCTTAAACTTATGTAGTCTGAGGGACCCATATTTGTGCAAATTAATTTATAATTTATTTATGTATTATATTTTTATAAACACCTTCATCGTGGTAAGAACACGGAGCTGTGAATAAAAAGCATTTTATATATCCTAACAACCATCTTTTATTTTTCCTATTTCATATCCATATAAAATCCCAAACTTCGAACGAGTTTGAGATTTTATTCCAGCCTTGATCTCAACTCCTTAGGATTTTAGAAACCAGAATTTCATCTAGATCTTCAGCAAACCTACAAATTCACATTGCAAACTATCATTCTCAACATACCCACCCAGATCATATGTATTACATATAGATAACATTGCATGAACGTAATTGTATGAATTTATATGGTCCAAGGCATAAATGTTAGAAAAAATTTAGCCATCATGCTATGGGGCTCGGACAATACATACGTAAAGGCAACAACCATTAAGCTACAAAATTGACCTTTTGACAATCTAATATTGGTTTTGTACTGGTTGGTAAAATATTTGATAAGAATTATGATTACTCCATCGATTAGTGTTAAAATAAAAATAATTAAGAAGCTCTGTCGCTGCAAGCGATCCAGTTACAACCTGATGAAAGTGAAGTATACCCACAATATTTTTACGGGTGCTTAATCCATATCGTGCCAAAATATTCAGGGAACTTAGTTTTAAAAAATCATAGTGATGGGTGGAGGAACTGAACAAAAAAACCTGATCGTTATGAATTTTAAAAGAAAAAGGCGAATGCACTTTCCACCAGTTACACCAATTTATAACTCAAGAATTACTGGACCGATTTTAGTGATCACTGATTTGTTGGATTCCTCTTCACCTCAAATAGAACATAGGCTATAAAAATTTTATTTAGGGTGGCCTCATACGAAAATTCGAAGGACTTTTCAACACAATGTTCAGATTTTGAAGGTCCAAAAGTTGACAATCTTGCAGAAACTGCTTTCTTATAAATATTGATATTTATACCATATACTATATCTCTTTATTATTAAGCAAACTGAATTCCTCAAATTACAACACCCATTTGAAAATTACAAAAATTAATTTTGTTTTCAAAGAGTGGAACGAGTTAGGTGTTGTACAATCATTCAAAAAGTCATGGCCATAAGAAATTTAATAAATGAGTTATTTGACTAAAGCGATGAGTTTGATTACGTAAAATTATTTGATGTCAAAATTGTTTCGCGGACCACCAAAGGCTCACGGACCACAGTTTAAAAATCTCTGAAATAGACAATTTATATAAAAAAAATTTCAAATCATTTTTCCTATAGAGTCACGCCATTGAATTGAATTTTCCTTGAATGATTTTAGTTTTTAAAAGCCGCTTTTTTAACCCGGCATGGTTTTAAATCGATTTTTTCTTTGTAAGCATTTATTCATATTACTTGAAATTCTTAAAAATTTTAAATAATCCTTTTCGTATATATATTTTATTATAATAATTTTTAATTTTCTATAATTTTAGCGTTTTTGTCTAAAAGCAGACCACCACATGTTAACTTTCTGCCAGATTATTGACACAGCTGTTATCCGCTACTGTTTGAAGATCATGCTGCTATCGTATGTGTGCTTTTGAAAACATCAAAATACTGCTATCGCCATAACTTTGTTATGTATACAAACCACAGAAATTTATTGAAGTTTCTAAAATTTTTAGCTTATTTTCATTTAATTTATTTACCAAAATTTGAAACCTCCAAAAAAATCACAATTAAACGCAATGCTTTTGAAATGAACATCTGTTTCATGTGACAATCATCAATTTTGGAAAATAAAAAAAAGCTTTTTAATTCTGTATTTGAAAGAAGTTGATAAAAAGTTGAAACTCAGAAACAGAGGTTTATTCGATAATTTTACTTAAGTAAATAAATACTAAAGTTTCCGTAACACTATCAGCAGTACTTCAAAATTAAACCAAGTTATGATTCCACAATAAGTACAGCCAATTTTTTCCTGGAGTTGTCTAATTTGCCTGAAAATAAAACACCCTTGGATTGATTCGAAAATTAGGCGTAATTTAGCGGAATTTGACAGTGAATTTGATAGCGTGCAGCTTTTTTATGGTATTCATATTGTGAATGCAAAAATTGTAGATGAACACCAATTTCGTTGCGGATATAATTAACGAATTTTTAATTTTTTATATATATATAATCAAATCTGATATAGGATACATACTTAGATATTAATGTTCTCAAAATCTTGATGTGTTAGATTAAATATCACTTTTATCAAGAGGTTTGATCCTCAATTATATATCAAGCCTTGCAATATCGCTCTGAGACCATCAAAGTATTAACCATTTAAGACTCAATCCATTCACGATTTTTGCATTAGAAGTCTGAGAGGTTTCATGTCTGAGGCACAGTTGGTACTCACAAAAGTGTATAAATTTTTTCATTTACACTAATACTCCAGCACCACTCCTTAACCCTGTATTTTAGTCAATATTTTCCTAAGATCGCATGGCAAAGTTCTCAGTCATTTGTCCCGCATGTAAATTTTTTCAGAGAATTAACTGAAATAATGCCTTGGGACATAGACACTGAAGCCCTAAGGCTTAAAAATGTGAAATTCGTTGAAAGGCGCTAGCCAGAAAGATAAAATCTGCAGACAGATTCAAGCTCAGCGATCCCAAATTGTCATACGTTGGAATAAATCGATGTAACTAAATCATTTCGGTCTCATTTCTACACACCGTGTAATTAATAGACAGTATTGCCTTGAAATTTTGTGGTATTTAAGAGAAAAATTTCGCCGACAAAAGTCAGATTCTTCAAAAAAGCTGAAAAAGTCAGATTTAAAAATCAAACCAATTTAAAGAACAGTTTTTATAAAAAACCAAATATATAATTGTGCACAAATTATAAAAATTTCAATAAACTGTTGGTCGACGACCCAAAGCTCAACGAAGCATATGATTAACATTTGCTGACAAGAAAGCAGCAATATGTCAATTGCTATTTAACGTTCGTTTCAACTTAAATAAAAAGAACATGAAAAGACAAAAAAAACTTTGCAACATGAGCAAATTTATTATTTTGTTTTTTTAAATTTACTATGCAACAGGACGACTGGGTAAATTCAAAAAAAAAAAATATGCCAAACTTTTCAAAATTCATCAACTTCAAATCAGCGTAAAAGCTTAATAGCACGCTTAATTTGTCATTAAATTTATTGAATTCAGTTAACTAACTCAGACAAAATATTATTCACATTCACACATCAGATGCAATTAAAATTTTTACCCTCTCTTGTGAAATAATGCCAAAGTAAAGTGCAACTGATACACAGACAGTGCAACAAAGAGGTAATGTCTGTTGCAAGAAACCTACAGTAGTGTCACATAGCATAGAATAAAGTCAGTTTCAGACTGCGTGAGAACATTCACAAAAAAATATTTTCCCAGTTATCGAGATAAAATTTACTCGAAATAATGCTGCCTTCAATAGTTCTACGCAAACAGAATTTTAAGCTGCATTAATGGTAATATGCACTTCTAATATTGTATCATAAATTATTGATATTATTCAATAAAATAGTTTTCAAGTGAACTTGGCTGAAAATTTTGACGTAATTGATAAAAACTGAAAGAACAGTGGTCATCAAAACAAATGTAATTGAAGAAGCAATCGCAAGCTATTGACAAAAATGTCTTGTTACAGATTGTGTGCTAACGATTAAATATTATATATGGCTAGCTGAAAAACCTATTTAAAATTACGAGCCATTCAAGTAAGAAAATGTTGATGAAATAATCTAAAAACGTACCAAGCGCCAGATCTTGGGCTATCGATATGAAGTCTTAAAAAAAATGCTTCCTCATTGTGAAAATATTCAAAAAAGGCAAGTTTTTGCTTGAAAGCTGACTATTGAGATAAAATCTCTGCAAATCTTGGCCAAATAACAAATGTAGGTCCACATTACTTGCTTTTCCATTAAATTTTGAAAAACAAGCCGCTGCCATAATTTGGGTAACATAATCCAAAACGAAAATTTTGCATTTTATCCAACTTAAGCATTGTGTAAGCAATACGACTAGGCCAATAGCCTGACACTGGATGGAAGCTACAAAGCTGATTTTGGCAAATTTTTATGAGAAGTACCTCTGACAAAAACATAATTTTTTAGGTATTATCTCGGAAGCAAATCCTTAAACTTAAATGAAATTTTGTAAGGATATAGCCTAAATTGAATTCAAAAAACGCTGGATTCAAGCTGCTTTGTTCAATGTTGACACGCAGATTATGATATTAACAACAAAAATATTTAACTCTATCGCTTAAGCTTTTTCGATAGTTATGAAATTAAATTGACTTTTTATTTACTTTTCTAATCAATTTAGTTTTTCGACCAATATTCACTATGTCGTCTTTATTTCAATATCAATTCATTATTTTCCACACTGGTTGTGTTATTTCTGACTATCTATGGAACAATGTATGTATGTAAGCAAAAAAATTAAAAAAATTGTTGTAAGAGAAATCATTATAGTAGTAAAATTTAGCTACCATAGCTATTAGCCATCTTAGTTGTTTAGCTTGAAGGTTTAAAGCAAGTTCTTAGAAGCTTACATTTTCAATAAATAAAATGATACACAGCTATAATAAAATAACGATTTATTGAATTCGATGTTTACGCAAAGACGATCGTAAGCAAAATAAGAAAGCTTAATAACAACGAAGAAGAAATAAAGAAATAGAAAAATGCAGGGCTGCAAATGTATAAAAATATGCAAGTTTTAGCAGGGCTGTATTTCAACACAAGCAAAAATCTTAAAAAAAAATGTACTGTGCAAAATAAAAAATTTTCACTCGTAATTTTTTCTATAAGTTTTTCTTACTTTCTCAACATAACCCACTTGCATCATTTGATTATACCAACGGTCCACAGTAAGTCATTTAAGTTTCTTTCACAGTTTTACATCATGGCAGGGGCAATTAATTTGAATGGACTATATTTCATTAACTAGCGATCCGTAGCCTGCTTCACACAGCCGTACTACAAATACTAAAACAACAAAATAACACATAGAAAGGATATATAATTTCTCGTTGACTGCACACATTCGCAGTTTTGTCTTTGTTTATTTTGTTGTTTAATTATTTCTGCTGCTTTCTCACTTCCAGCTGACTGAGTTCAGGTACTACAATGCAACAATATATTGAGATTTTGTTTTGCTTGTTATGGCAAACAATTGAAAATGTGCAGAGTTCAATGCATTGCAAAGGAATGAATTTATTTTAAAAATTAAAAAAAATGGTCTTTTGAAAATAAAAAATACACCGTTAAAATATATTTGAATATCATTGAGTAATGATTAGCTCTTTCATGCCTCAAAAATGCTTGGTCAATAAATGAAGAAAAACTTATGATAAAAAAAGCCCGCACTCCCTGCACATTTTTCTTTGTAAGATAACGTAAGCAAACTGTGCAATGTATGCATCGAGTCATGCACACGACGAGCATACATATACACAGCCTCTGCTTGAGTTTTACCACAGTTGCTCGCAAGAGGAAAAATGCCTTACACTGCTCTACAGTCTCAAAGTAATCGGTGGATGTTCAATTTATTAATGCCGTGTGACGGTCTTAGCAAATATAAAAATGACGGTTTAAGATGGCGTCCACAGCGGAATAGGCCACTTAAAATTTTTATTAACAATTGAAAAAATTTTAAAAAAATTAACAAATATTTTATGTGTTTGAATGGATAATTCGAATTACTAAGAACACTTTTGGATTTAAAAAAAAATTGTTGAATAGTTAGTTTTTGCGTTAGTAATAAACAGAGTTTGGGCAAAATTCACCATTAGTACTTTTTTCTCGCCTTCAATTTTCAATAAAAATCGCACTGAGTAAAAAGTTCTTAAAATTGGTCATAAGAGTAAGCAACTTTTTTTTCAATATTCTTTTTTTTTCAAAAAAAATAATTAATTTTTAAAAAAATTTCTCAAAATAATAATCGATTATTTTTTTCAGTTTCTTAATAAATGTTAGGAGCTTTTTGCTCAAAGCAATTTTCTATGAAAATTACTACTCCAAACAAATAAAATTTATGAAATCATTGAAAAAAAATTTTTTTATTGAAAATCAATATGGTATGATCATCGAGTAACTTAAAAAACACAGATATTAAAACTATTACTTATAAAAGAATTTAAAATTCACTAATAACTTAATAGAATATTCACACATTATTACACAGGAAATCTTGGTTACATTTTTATAAAAAAAAAATTCAACCATAAGACCAAAAACAAAAATTTAGTTTAGCTTTAGCTCACATAAAATTTTTTATGAAAATGTGCTGCATTTTGGAATAAATTTTTTCCAATTAAATTTTTCGTACCAAAATTCCAATTTGACTCACTTTTTATTATTTTTGAACATCCTGGCGTAAAACAATTTGTTTTGAATTTTTCTGTATCTGTAGCGATTTTGTAAGAAAATAATACTTTTAAAAATTTAATGTTAAACGAAAAACAAACCTTTACCATGAACATATGCTCTATTCATTAAGAAATGTTACTTATACGCTCTGTTAACCAATTTATTTGCCTTTTTAATTTTTAATGATATTGCTATTTTTAGCCATTTAGTTCTCTTTTCACACAAAATATTACAGTCACAAAAACATGGCAAGCATATTAAGCTGTTGTTTGTTATTATTTTAAATTAATTTCAATATTAATTCGCATTTGTGGCAGCAAATCTGACATTTAAATATCTAGACAAGCAGTCGGAATTCACGCACGAGCTGTCTGTAAAAATTAGGTTGTATAATAGAAAATAATAAACTTTAGAATAAAATTTCAAAATAATAAAATAAGTAGCAATACAAAAACACAAAAAAAAAACAAAATTTGGGTATGCAAATATTTTGTTTAATAAAGCAACAATTTGCTTTAGCAACTCAAAGTATGCAACAAATTTTAATTTTATCAACCAACACATATTTGAAAACATCACGCACACACATTAGGTCTAAACAACTTGTTACTTGTTACGTTCATAAGTACGTTATGACCTTTATTTTCTATTGAATTTGTGAATACTTTGTAAAATATCAAAATTTGCTTTTTTGATTTTATTGGCATTCCTGCATATCATAATGTTAGCAGTCTTTGCATTTTAGGAACAAAACTATGTTGTCATTGGCAAACATGAATTCAATTCAATGAATAAGCATGGTATAACAAATTGTTAGTAATCCAAAATTACACATCCATTGCTTATGAAAGAGAAATTTTGCCTGCTCTCCTATGGTCATTAAATATCAGCTTTTTGCTGAACAAACTGGCTCAAAAAATATTGACCACAAACGGCCATTTTAACAATGTTTCTGCAAGAGTTCTTGACAGATTTGTCTGTATAATCTGAAGTGATTTGATGTTGTTTATACCTGGTCTTGTGAACGAGGACTGGTCTTCTGAACGAGAACGCATGACTGTGCTTTGTATCTCTTTTAGTAATAAAAGTTTTTAAAAATCAAGCCTTTCAGGTTTTACATCATACCGTACCGTTTCAACAATGACCTCTTTCCATCTTTCTTTCTCACAACACGAATTTGTCTCACAAGAAGTTTGCTTACATAGCTAATAGTCGCCATAGCACGCCATCCAGCATTTTTGAAGAGGCGTCTTACTGAATTCATGTACGTGGTAGAGTAGAGCGGTATGTCGACAACACCGAATCATTATGCTACTTCGCCTGGTAAATTCTAAACGAAACTGTGCTAGACACTTGAGACATCATTTGTTAAAATAAACTTCTTGTCAACAACGGCAACATAATTGATGCTCTCTACTCCACTTAAGCTGTTTAAGCTTCTCGATTATTGCGAGTAGCCTTACAAAGGTGTTATTATCACTTTTCTATACAATTGAAAGCTTGTGCAGACTCACATCGATGAAATGAACACAGCACTTAACACTTTTTGTTTACTTTCATCTACTAGACGTTCATAGGAATGATTTAAAATTATGCAGACTCTGCCTTTGAAAAGATTTAGACTTTAACTTGCATTATAATTTGAACTGCACTCCACTATACCCACCAATGATTAGAAGGTAATATATGTGGACATTTGACAAAACAACCTCTTTCGATCTACGGTAATAATTCAATACAGCATAAACTATTTGCTTCAACGCAAGACTTACGCTATTGTGAATTATTAAGGTAGATCGAAATAGGTTGTTTTGTCAAATGTCCACAGACATATTAAACTAAGCAGTATCACTAAAAATTCTATAACATGACGTTTGTTGAGGGCAACTTATGTGAATACGCCAACGAAATTGTACCTATGCTAGTAAAGCTGTTAACTCGCTGGTTTGTGTTGACTTCAATATAACATAATACAACATAACACAGATTTTTATGCTTTACATTAGACATTATATCTTTCTCTTCTTATTTTTATGCCCATGTAACTGAGAAAAATGTGACATTAGCAATAGACCTTTGATAGAAATGCAGCAGAAAATTATACTTAAAAACGTATTTTAAAACTTGCAATATATAAAAATCAAAACTAAAATATTTATCTTCTCTAGACTATCGTCGCACTGTTTCTGTCAACGAATGATAGATTGCAGAACAAACTAAGTTTACACTGTAAGTAGTTTATTTTGAATGTACTTGTTAATCGAAATTTAAGTTTGTCTACGTATCTTTCCTGTCTGGAAATACTTTCACTAAAATTAAATAATATTTTTGGATTTAATTTCGCATGATTATACTAATAATGAGAATAATTGCAAATGGTTTGATGTAGTATTTCTTGTTGTTAAACATATCCACAATTTATTTATTCGCAGCATCAAATTGATTTGAAATATTCTAGCAATGAAGCTAATTTTTTTTTTCATAATATGAGCATATCGTATTTTTTGTGCAAAATTGTTTGTTATTATTATTGTCTAACAATATAATAACATATGTTTGCATTGTTTAATAATGTAAAACTTTGTTGCACTAGACAGCTATAGTGCGTCAGCATGTGTGCAGTGTCCATGTTTACATATCTGTATGTGGGGCATTCCATTTCAACCATTTGATGCAACGCATAAAAAATTAATGGAACTCAAATTAGTTTTTGACAATAGAAGTTTTATATAAAATGTAGTGTTTTTGAAATAACAACATGGTCGATCAATATGACGGCCCAAAAAAGACCAGCTCAAGAACATGTTTTATCTTTTGAAAATTACTTTTCGACTTTCTATTAAATGCAGAAATTTCGAAAAAAACATAAGTTTCTAAATAAACAGAAGCAATATGATTTATTCATCAAAATCTCTTCCGAGTAGGCTCCACCGCTAGTACTACAACTATGCCAGCGTGTGATTCGCCACATATTTGCGTAAGCTGATTGAGGAATAGTCTGCAGCTTATTACGTACATTGGCTTTAATGACCTTAACTTACTCAAAGCACTTTTAAAATAGTGGTAGTTTTAGCTTCGGGAACCGAAAGAAGTCAGACGAGGCCACATCAGGTTAATATGGTACTATACCGATGACATTCGTTGATGACTTTAAGCAATGGTGCATTGTTCCGTTACAAAGTTTGTGAATTATCGTCTCACAAAATTGGTTTATGGCGGACACTCTGGTGCAATTGATTTATGACACAAAAATAATGTTCCTAATAATCGAAAATTCAAACTTCCGGCCTTCTCGTATCGTAGCCACTGTGATATGCATCTTTAGCAAATACTGATCCTAAAATTTCAAAGCTCGTCTTTAAAACAGCGCTAAAGAAAAGAATCAGTGTATTTTTTTGTAGAAGCTATAGCTGTTTTGATTTTTAGTTTATTACATATCTCCCACATATTTACTTTCCATACCACATGTCGTATGCGTAACATTTAATTAATAAATTTAATGAACAAACAAAAAGCATTGCCTAAATAAAATATGTGGCAGCTATTTATAAAACGCCACAAAGCGAAAAGTTTTAAAATATTTTAAGCTTTTAAAATCTTAATTCATAAATTTTTGCTATCTTTTTGATGCTATATTTTAAATTCAACAATTTTCTTGTTGTGATTCTCTTTAAGCCGCCATATCATGTAGTTTTAATGTTTCTTTTTTTTTCAAAACATAGTCTGGGAGTAATTTGAGTCCCAACCCATTATTGTGTGTGTTTTCAAATTTTTAACAAAGTACTAATTCGATTGACATCAAATGTCTCATATATGTACGTGTTTACTTCAGAAATATTTTCCGCAATTTTCTGATTTTTCAATCTGCCATAACATTTTCCATTGTTGTTGCGCATTTATACTTGCAATTTATATTTTTTTTTATATATAAAATATTGTTAATGCTTTTGTTGTCATCGTCATTACTTTGCTTGATGTTGCCGTTGATGTCTTAATAATGTGATTGTCAACTCTTACAGTATTCCCCCTTTAAACATTAACGTCAAGTGATGTCAAACAAGCAAACGAGCGGATAGAAAAAGTGTCTGCCAGTCAGTCATTATTTGAATTTAAGCACCAATAAGTACTTGTAAAACTTATGTTTGTGTGTATGCGCGCGCGTTAATGTTGTTGTGTGCATGTGTGCATTCAAGTATAACAAATCGTTACTAATTTGATATTTAATAATAGTATATTTATAAGATTTTATGGTATCTGAATTCTGTTTGCCATTCAATTGAAAATCGAGTTTATACATTGTTGATTAAATTAAGCATTTATGCTTTAATAAGTTAGCGGAATAATAAATGGAGTAAAAATAAATTTTTAGAGGGCATGCCATAAGTCTAAGTAGTAATTTGCGTTCATATTATGTAACTAGGAACTATCAAAGCAGACATGGTTGAGGTCTATTCCAGAAATTATTTTAACAAATATTTGTTTAACGCCTAGTAGTTCACTTATTTACATTCGACGAAGTATTTAATATAAAAATTAATCAATTCAAAAATAACAATGACATTAATTGTATTGCGGTCACCGATAAAAATGGTTTTTTAAATAGAAAACCTAAGAACAACCCACTCCTTTATCGGAATGTATAGATCTTAACCGCAACACTTACGACATACTTGCTTCCAAAAATACAAAAAAATATGTTAAGAGACTTTTTATTATCTTAACCTATTGTCAGGTTATCATCGCTTAGGTCAAAGTAATAAAATTCATATCCTGAGAAAGGCATAACATCGTGTAAAACTTGACATTTAAAACTATGCACTGAAAGAAACTTTATATAAGAACATTTATTGATAGAAAAATAGTTTGAGCAAAAAAAACTTGTCAGACTATACAGGTGGGCATGACAACTCCCGAAGAAACAAAAACCATTTTTTTGAACCATAAACCAATCTTTGAGTGCAAATGAAATGTAGCAAAATACACAGTCACCTTATAATAGGCACACTCATTAAACAAAAACTTAGTAAAATTCCGAAAACGGGCGTGACGCCTCCGATAGAACATGATGAACTCTTTAGATAAAACCTGATAAGATATCTTTAAAATAAAAATGCATTAACCTTGTATCAGTCAAGAAACTATTATTGATTTTAACCAAGCTCTCTTCGGGTCGATAATCTATAAGCTTTCAGCTTAATAAGCTAGCTGGTTGGTAGTTAAAAACCTACCCTTTAATTGCAAGCTTACTAGTTGCCAATCAAAAAACTATCAGCTGACGATTTAATGAGGTGGCTGGTCATGAAACTACCAACTAACGATTAGAATAGAAAATATTCACTCATGATTTAACAAGCTAACTTGTTAGAAAAAGTCTCATCAGCATTAAGCTAACTGATTAGAGCTCTCAAAATACCCACAAACGTTAAGCTAAATCGTTGTGTTTCGATATATTTGCTTATTGCATCATTAGCTAGCTAGTTGGAAATAAACTACCAACAGTCAGCCAACTAGGGACTACATTTTAAAGATAAGGTAACTGAAAGAACCACATCATTACGATTTAGCCATCTAACTGGACAGAAAACTAAGCACTAACGACAAGTTAACTGCCTTAAAACTACGAACGTACTCTATAGCGGTAAGCTAACTGGTTAGTTAGCTAAATGCCAAATTTTTAGCATATTTACTGACGATAAAAATAAACTATTTTCTGGTCAGGTCACTTCATCTTAAATGGGCGCTCCTTAAAAACTAAATTATATTTTGGGCACAGATAAATTGGCTTAGATATTTTGTCTTCTTTAAGCTCAATATTCTGTTATATTTGAGATGCCTCAAATTTATACGTGCATCTCATTCCAACACAATTTATAAATATTAAGGTCAATCTCATAAAACATTTCTGATAACAGTCTTTGACAAGCTTGTGGTTTTACACTAACTTTGAAGAATTCAGCTCTTTTGTTAAAATCAGTCAACTCCTTTAAAGAGCAATATTTAGCCGGAATAATATTTTAACTCAAAAGAAAATCCGTTAGCATCATTGTCAAGTGCCATAACCCCCATTGCTCAACTATCTGTAAAGTTTCTAAAACACGCACAAAGGCAT
The DNA here is from genome assembly GCA_963680825.1 of Meiosimyza decipiens. NCBI lineage: Eukaryota > Metazoa > Arthropoda > Insecta > Diptera > Lauxaniidae > Meiosimyza > Meiosimyza decipiens. The sequence continues at coordinate 45,695,682 of OY804258.1, forward strand.
TGCTTTTAAGTCAACTGGATTTTAATTGAAAATACCCCGAAGTAACTTTTGTTTTGTAACAACAACTTTTGACATACCGTTTGTGTGATTTGTACCACTTGTATTGAATGACATCCCGCTGTTTTATTGAACAGCTACGGATGGAACTTGAAGCTAAAATTCCAGCAGTGATGTTCAACATTTCAGTTGTTGTTTGATGTAACAATAAAAAGCAAGAGGTGTTGTTTGCCACTTTTATTATCAGAAATCAAAGAAATTGCAATTTGAACTTTAATTTTAGCACCACAGAAATTTGCTTTGCTTCTTCTTTAAACGTTGCTGTTAAAAAGTCGTAATCAAACTGAGTTAATTTTACGATTATGGAATTTGTGCGATAATTCAAAAATGTGCTAACGTTAATTTTAAGTTAATGAACAATTTTTATTTTTAATATTTGTAATTAAAGGAGTAGTTTTTTTCGACAAAAAAAAATGTTGAAAGGGTAATCAGTTACGAGTGAAATGAACTTGAAATGTTTGGCAACATTGTTGCTTGAAATCGTTTAAAAACATTGTTGCTTAAGATTTCAGCCAAAAAATTATTCAAGTATTTTTTTTGCATTTATTAAGTTTTAATAAATATAATCCAATTTAGAAGACAGTTTTTGAGCAGGTAATGGCTCTTTGTGAGTAAAAATTGTAAAAATGGGCGTTTATAACACCTTCAATTGTTTTTTTATTGCAACAGGCAAATATTGATGAAGCCCCAAATGAACCGATTTCAAGGATTCTGAACACTGTATTCTGTGTGCCACATCAACATGGTGCAAGACTTATATCCTCACAAAATTTTCATGACGCAAGAATTTAAGCCAAGAGATTGCTCTGGAAAAACTTTAAAATGTAGCAGATTTTGACAAGAAAATATTCTTCTTTGATCTGACACATTTCCATCTCTTCGGATCGGTTAATAAACAACATTGTCGTAGCTTGTCTCAAACCAATCCGAATATTATTTACGAAGGATCCTCACATTCCGTAAAAGTAACCGCTTAGTGCGGCTGTGTGAAAAGCTCAGATGATCAATATTCTCAAGAAATGGAGATGTACACTGATGTTCAAGAATTTGTGACTTCACACTTTTGTTCTTGAGGAGATTTTATTTATATGGCGGAATGCTGCAGTTTTTTCTAATTTTCTTTTTGAAATCGTTGAGCTGCAGATTATTTTTATCTCTGTATTATAATTCTTTTCACAAAAGATAACCAACCCCTGCTGTTGCTTACACACATAAAATACGCTATCATTACACATATTGACCATCTTAATCATTTCCAACAAATTCTCAAAATTGTTATGTCAACACATTAACCCATCAAATAAGCAACAACAAAAGTCCATATGTTGATCATTTGGTATATTACAAAATTGCTTATAGTCCTGTTTACATCCTTCCTTCATTATGTATATTGTTTTTGTATGAAAGCAATTTTAGTTGTTTTTTTCATTACTATCCTTCGATGTGTGCCAAAAAGAAAAATAAAAAATTAAAGGACCAACCGACCTCATTTGGCTTTGTGTAAGAGTATAATGCATACAGCATTTTGTCGCCCATTAATCAAGACTTCATTCAATTTCCTTTATAGCAGTGATACACTGAACGAAACGAAATATGTGATACAAACTTCGATGTTTATTAAAACAAAATTCTAAAGATGATGGTAAGATTACGCGCTTCTTTCGCGCTATATTTTGACTCAGTGTAACTTGAGTTTCTGTCCAGCATTTTTCTGCACGAAATACAAGTTCGTGTTAATTTTTACTTGATGAAAGTATGATAAAAATGATAATATTGGAGGATGTTGTTATTAATAGCGCATTGCTGTCGGCTGTAGCTGACGCATGACATTTGACGCTCACAAAGTCAAGCGGTGCTTATTACAGTTACGCTTTAACGCTACCATATTCATTAATAATCAAGCAACAGTTGATAAAAACATAATAATAGTAACGTAGAAAAGAATTATGAAAATGTAAATGTCAAAATATAGTGAATTAACATCAATATTCACCCATATGGTTAAAAGAAAAATTGAGGTTAAAAGGTTAAAGTATTGTGGAATAAAATAATGAACAGAAAAAAAAAATTGCAATGTACTTAAATTACAAAATAAAATTTTACACAATTAAGTAACAGCCTCTAGTTGTATTCTTAACTTTTCAGTCTTCAATTTTTACCTTTGCTCAGAGAGAGCAGCTTTTTAGTTCAGTTACATCAGAAATTTAATGTAACCTTTTAATATAACGCGATTTTTTAGTATAGTGCAACTTTAGTCTTGAACAAATTGTTTCTTATGCGAATTTTTAACCTTCAGCAGCTTAATATTATTGTTATGCGAGTTTTTTAAATATTATGTGACTCTTTAGACCTGTGCTTCTTTTTAGTCCAATCCAGTTTTCAAAATTTCATGAGAAATTTTAGTCTCATGCGATTTTTTAATCACATGTAACAGTTTTTTTCATACGTTTTCTTTATTTTATGCGAATGATGTTGAAACCCTTTATGACTTTATCGTCTGTTAGCAATATCAAGTCACTATGCGACTTTTTATTTCTTTGGGCTCTCCGAGTCTTACGATCTTTGAAACCTAGTCACTGCAACTTGTTTGTGTTTTTTCCTTAAATGTGTTACGCTCGACTCAGCGTGCTTGCTGTGCCAGTGGTAGCATGTTTTATCTTCAGCTACTGAGATCACAGGAGCAGCCATTAGTGCGAGGAAAAAGTTCTCTCTGTTTGTTATCACATGAGGTTTGTCACACCTCACTTCATTGATGACTGGGTTAATGGTCTTCAAATATTATCTGCTGTTTTGTACTATATAAAAATAATACCCTGCTTGATACGATGATGCTTCTACCAGGGACGTACCATAGTTACGTCCACAAAAAAAAAACGCTTTTTAATACTTATCGGTAAGAAATGTTATATCGATTGCTAAGAATTATTATTTTACATAAACATTAATATTTTACATTGATTCATTGCTATTATTCGCAAGAAAACTTTTGTTTTCCACCAATCAATGAATTTTTGAAAAAAAAAGTTTTTCACCAATCGATGGAAAGAGGTCGAATATTGAATCTGGTTATCGCCTGAGGAAGTTCCGAGTTCAAAAATTACCGATTTCAGCTTATTTTCGAAAATTTTTACAATCGCGCGACCACCCCTGGTGATGACCAAAATCTATTTTCGCCCTCTTTCCATTCATTGGTGGAAAACATAAATTTTTTTATAATCGACCGACACATTTGGGACCTGGGACCACCCCTGTTAATGGCCAAAAAAATTTCCGTCCGCTTTTTATCGATTGGTGGAAAACAAAATTTTTATTAGACGGCCCAAAATCGAGCACTTTGGTACCCGAGACCACCTATCCCCATCCAATGGTGCAAAAAAAATGCAAAAATGGAAGACTCTTTGAGCATTTCTTCAAAACAACGTAAGAAAATATTTTTTCCAAAGTACATTGAAAACGATATTCTTAAGTTTTTAAGCAAATTAAAAGGCATCGAGTATTATAGGGAGGAGAACCATTTTCGAAGTTAAACGATCGCAGGAGACTATACAATTGACACATATTCTAACCTTGATCTAACAAGGCTGGCAAACAAAACTTTAAGAGGTTGTGGATCACTGAACGAGGAGCTATTACGCCTCATAAAAGAATGACAAAGTCCAAATGAGATCGAAAGAAAAAAATTTGTATTGAATACTACTCCGAGGTCTTTACATTCAACTACAGACATAGGTGGAATGTTTGCAATACTATACGAGGTTGAGAGAAAGATATTAGACTTAGAAAAATACATATAATCACATTTGTTTAAAATAAGAGTAAGTAAATTATTAATAGACCAAAGATGAAGTTTGTTTAAATCACACTGTAGAAGTGCAGAATCAGTCGCATTTCTAATTTGTTAGAAGAGCATTAGGTCATGCGCATACAAAAGAGATTTGAAATTCACAAATATATATATATAAAAAACTAGTAAAGGTGTTATCTTCGGCCAGGCCGTAACTCACATACCCCACACTGCACTGAAAGTACTTTTTAAACAAATGTTAAACAAATGTTGAAGAGGTTGAATAAGTCGAAAATAATGTAAAAAGGTTCAAAAATGTTGCAAAGTGTTGGAAAAAAATGAAAATGTTGAAAAAATATGAAAACCATTAAAGAAAGTTGAGAGAAATTGAATAAGTCGAAATAAATGAAAAATGCTGAAAAATTGATGAAAAAGTCGAAAGAATAAAAAAAATGTCGAATGAAATTGAAGGAGAAGGGTAAAAGATTGAAAATGTCAAAAGAATATGGGAAATGTTGAAAAAAATATAATAGAAATGAAAAACACGAAATATGCCACGCCCACTTTTCCAGTTCCGCCCACTTTTAGTTCAATAAACAAACCAAAATTTAGCACAATAGCTTGTATAGTTTGCGATATGTGCCGTAATTATTCATAAAAATTAGGGCGGTGACACACCCACTGATGCAATCCAGTCCGATTTTTGGTCAGAAATAGCTTTTTATAAACAAACCTCTTAAACCAAATTTTAGTATGATTGCTCATATATTTCGATTGATATGCCACTTAAGGTATTTTAATTGTATGGGAGGTGCCACGCCTACTGTTGCTATTTTGCCAGCTTTTGATTCATATGTACCTAATACCCAGTAATCCACTTACTTTAAACTTCAGATGAATTGCTTCAATAGTCCACTAAAAATAGCAGTAATGACTTTATGTTAATGGCCACGAACCGATTTTACCCATTTTTATATGCTAGCAGCTTGCAAGAAGGTGTGAACTGTGTACCAAATTTCATTGAATTTGCTTGATTAGTTTTCCCGTAAACTTGATTTCAACAGACAGACACACAGACACACAGACAGACAGACAGACAGACAGACAGACAGACAGACAGACAGACAGACAGACAGACAGACAGACAGACAGACAGACAGACAGACAGACAGACAGACAGACAGACAGACAGACAGACAGACAGACAGACAGACAGACAGACAGACAGACAGACAGACAGACAGACAGACAGACAGACAGACAGACAGACAGACAGACAGACAGACAGACAGACAGACAGACAGACAGACAGACAGACAGACAGACAGACAGACAGACAGACAGACAGACAGACAGACAGACAGACAGACAGACAGACAGACAGACAGACAGACAGACAGACAGACAGACAGACAGACAGACAGACAGACAGACAGACAGACAGACAGACAGACAGACAGACAGACAGACAGACAGACAGACAGACAGACAGACAGACAGACAGACAGACAGACAGACAGACAGACAGACAGACAGACAGACAGACAGACAGACAGACAGACAGACAGACAGACAGACAGACAGACAGACAGACAGACAGACAGACAGACAGACAGACAGACAGACAGACAGACAGACAGACAGACAGACAGACAGACAGACAGACAGACAGACAGACAGACAGACAGACAGACAGACAGACAGACAGACAGACAGACAGACAGACAGACAGACAGACAGACAGACAGACAGACAGACAGACAGACAGACAGACAGACAGACAGACAGACAGACAGACAGACAGACAGACAGACAGACAGACAGACAGACAGACAGACAGACAGACAGACAGACAGACAGACAGACAGACAGACAGACAGACAGACAGACAGACAGACAGAGCTATATCGACTCAGGTGGTGACGCTGATCAAGAATATATATACTTTTCTATACCTGCCACGCCCCCTTCTATGCGTTGCAAACGGAATGACAAAATGAATATACCCTCTGTGAGGGTCCATTAATTATAATAATTAATAAAAATGACAAACAACAATGGCCCTCATTGAATTGTTGATACATTAGGTGCACATTCTTCGGCGAATTTAGCGAGCGGTCACAGCGCAACTTTCCCCATTTGTGTAATGAGTAAGGACACGCTATACTTCCCAAGCAAAGCTTTCTAATAGCGATTGTTACTTTTACCACTACCAACTATGTACCTAGATATCTTCACTAACATTAGGTAGTTACACAAGATCAATTCTGTTTCATGTCCTACTTTAGTACTGTGAATGAATCCGTTTCAAAACAGTAATGGTGCTTCTGTAATTTTCGCGGACGTCATAATGGTGTTATGCTAGCTAGCAACAACTCTGCCAATAACTGCTTATGGGCGATTTCATGTAAATGTCACACTCGCAAGTTGGCAAGATATTTAATAATTTTGAGATCATATTTTCTTAAATGTCTCCGGAAGGTGATTAGAATAGTTTTCATTGGAAAAAATGGGCGATGACAGAAACCCGACTATAAGAAAAAATTCAAGTTCATCATATATGTATTTATCGTCACTTATTCGACGCAGATGGATGAGACTTGGGAAAAATAATTGGGGACGCCCGTTCAATTGTTTCGAAATAGTGTAATCAAATTTTAGAATTTTTTTCAAATTTTTATCCACAACCTGACCCTATTTCAATGTGAAATTTGGTCTTAGACGGAAAAGAAATTATAATTAGTTTTAAGTTTATTAGTCTGCATGACCATGTTGTGTCTTAGACCGAAATTAATAAATAAATAAAAATATCTGGTTCTTTGGTGTAGATAATTTTGTGTAGTTGCAACAGTGTACGCATTTTCAGGAAGTTTGTAAAAGAAACACCAAAAATTTTTTTCGAGTAGGCAGAGATATGACCGTAGCGGCTTATACCATAGATGTATCTGGCTATGTTGTTGAAAAGAACATTTAGTTTTTGTGCACAAATGCTATCACAGTTGGCAAATAGCTCACATCCATAAAGCAATGTCGTAATAAGATAACTTTTAGCTAACAATAAACGTATCTTTTGCGGAGTATAATACTGCGTGACCCACAGAGTTCGCAACATCCCATAAACTTTGCCGATATTTTTATAGATGTGGTCATTCCAAAATAAGATGCTACTGAAAGTTACACCAAGATTTTTAGCTGTTTTAACCACTTCGAGCTTAGAGCCATTTAGGATTATTTTGGGTAAAATTTTGAGATCTAGAGACTTTTTGTAGATTAACAAACATTTTGATTTTGAGGGTTTCAAGCAGAGATCATTAGTTTCAGCCCAAGTCTGAATTCGATCCAAGTCTCCATTAAGATTTGCAGCACAAGAATCGATGCATCGGAGGTCACTACTTTTGTATAGTTGAACATCGTCCGCATATATGTGAACTTTACAATGCTTAAGAACTTTTGGTAGGTCATTAACGTACATGATGAAAATTAATGGGCCTAGCACTGACCCTTGAGAAACACCTTTAGGCATCAATAGTAACGCAGAAATAAGACCATTCATACTTACTGCCTGGAATCTGTTTGAAAGGTATTATTTCAGCAAGGAAATTGCACCCTTAGAGAACTCAAAGTTGTTTTCAAATTTTGAAAATAGAATGTCATGATTGACGGAATCAAACGCTTTTTGAGTGGTCAAAAGTGTTAAAATACATGCATGATTTGAATCCAATGCTGATCTTATGTCTTCCGAGACATCAATAAGAGCTGTCATACAACATCGTTTGGGTCTGAAACCGGATTGCCTTTCAGTAATAAGATTATTTTGCGACAGAAATTTGCTAATCTGCTTGTGTAAACTGCTTTCTAGAACTTTTGATAGGAATTTTAAAATTGCAATTGGCCTGAGATCGCCATTGGATTTAGGTATCGGAATGATTTTTGCTACTTTCCAGGATTGAGGAAAAACTGAAGTAGTGAGAATGAAGTTAAAAATATAAGTGAAAAAAGACAACAATAATGGTAGCAAGGACTTTATGAAAACGGGATGAATTTCGTCAAAACCAACAAAGTATAATTTCACAGCCAAAAAAGTCTGCATAACCTCTATCTGGTCAACGCAAGCAAAACTAAATAAATTGTTGACGTTTCTATTACGGATAGTAACACAATTACTCGTATCTTCAGTTATATTGACTGAGGAGGTGGGTATATTTAAAAACTTTTCATTTATTTCATTGAATTCAATTTCAGAATAGTCAACTGAATTTGAATTTTGAATTTATCGTACAGTCGAGGAGTTTTATATCTTTTCCATTCGTTAAATGCATAATTTCGATCACAAATAAGTTTTTAGATTTCCATACTAAACTATGGATTTTCGTCACATCGAATCTTTTTAGTTTTCATAGGCACGAAATGATTGAAGAGATGAGAAATATTGTTTTGCAGAAAAGCAACTTGTTTATCAACATTTACAATTTGATATATTTGCGTCCAATCAACTCTTTTTATTGCCTCAGTCAGTAACTGGTAGTTAATATTTTTAAAGTCTCGACAGCTAAAAGTTTCTTCGGATGCCTCGAGTTTAAAGTTATATTTTAGATATATGAGATCGTGTTTTGAGAATACAGGTGCTGATAATTGTTCGTATAAAAGTAAGTGTTCAGTGCTGCTAACGAAAAATATATCTAAGAGTGTGGAACAAGTTTTATTGAAATAAGTAGGATTCTCGGTATTGGCAGGATAGAGGCCAATGGAAAACATTTTGTTTACCAAACTATTATCAACAAGAATATTGCTGTTGAAGTCTCCTGTTACAATAATGTTTGTGTAAGATAACAGTAAGCTTTCCAATATTACCATAAGTGGCTCCAATTCGACGTTGCGGTTGTGTCTGTAAACACATCCATTGAGTGCTTTTTCTGATTTATTGGAAATTTCTAAGAATATATATTCCATCGAACTACCAAACGCTGATCTACAACATATCCTGGACTTAATATTGTTTTTAACATAAATGCAAACTCCGCCAGCATTGCTCTCCCTATCAGCTCTACAAATTGTGTATCCTTCGAGTTTAAACAACGAATTATTTAAATTTGGTGCAAACCACGTTTCTGATACACAGACAACATCTACATTTGAAGTTTCGAATAAGTAACGAAACTCATTGACTTTCTTGGTTAAGCTTTGCGCATTAATATGGCAAACACTTAGCCCTTTGTACCTCTAATTTATAATACGAATCAGTTCAAAGCAATTACCATTAGAAAATATTGCTCATCATTTGAGATCATAAAATGATGTGCAGTAGAAATGGTAACGCAGGCAATTTATGTTTATGTACGTACATATGTAAGCAGTGTGAAGGTAAAAAAATACAAAAAGCTTTCCCCAATTACAATAAAATAAATAGATACCACAATAAATTATAATAAGTAAGGCGAGTAATACGAACATTAAATGTAAACTACGCTCAGTCATTCTCTGACGTGATTCCACGAAAAATCTGATTCTGCGCATTTGCAGTATTCGAGGTACCTCTTCAGTGTTGATAAATCGATCAAGTTGCTGGATCGAAAGAACTCGAGTGGGTGCCTCGTCTATGGTTCGTTTGATGTGCACAAACCCACGACGAGTGAAAACACAGTGTAGCAGCTTGCGTTTTTTTAGTTTGACTGCACTTTTCATTACGTTGTGATTTTCATATGTCAAACTTTCATTGACATAGATGGGTGCATCAGACTCAAGTCCCATGTGCCGTAGACGGAGCAAGTTTTTTGAGGTTCGTCTATATTCTTCAAACGATTTTATCAGCAAGTTTTTCGCATTTGAAGACTGTGATTTTATTATGACCGGTGCGTCGGTAATTTTTGAAGAATTTTTCGTATTTTTAATTCGGAAAATGTCTTTTAGTGCAGGTGGTGTAGCATTGACAGATTTGCACAGGGTGTCGAATAGGCTGGGAAGGTTTTCATCTGATTCAAATGGAATGCCGTGCAGACGCAATTCGCACGTCACCGCAGCATTGTTTAGCTTAGCTAGCTGCGTGTTACTTGCATTAATGTCACTTTGTCTTTCGAACTTCGCTTTCATTGCGCCTATTTCGTTCTTTAGCGATTGAATCTCAGCCACAGCAATTTCCAAGCGATTCACTCTATGGGTGACATAAGTGAGGTTGCGCCGCAAGTCAGAGAAATGCTCGAGAATTTCCCGTGTTGAAGCATTAATTAGCTCTGTCTGCTGAGCAAAGCGATTATTGAGCAGTTCCACAAATTTTTCTGGTATTTGGCCATCGGTTGACTTTTTTATATTACATTTTAATTCATTCCAACCTTATCGTAACTTTCACTTACTATTTTCTTTATGTGTCCGCACTATATTTATATTTTTTTGGCAAAAATCTTTGTTTATCAACAAAAATTAATTTTGATAAGATTAAGCCATATCAAAAACTTTTATCGTATGTAATTTCTAATAAAATTTATATAATCATCAAATTTTTGAAATTCAGTGCAACGGTGTTAATACACAAGCGAACATGTATAATTTACGTAAAAGAAATCTACCCAATGCGGAACGTCAACTTCATCCAATGGGCTTGGAAATTTCAGCGACACATGAAAATCTCCCAACGCTAGGTGAAAATTGGGCTGAACGCTGGTGTACACTCCCAAATGATTTTTCAGAATCCTATGATAGAATATGGAATTTTAAGGTACGAGATGATGACGTCTACATAGTAACCTTCATGAAATGTGGCTCGACATGGATGCAAGAAACCGTCTGGCTGCTGATGAACAACCTGAACTTTGCGATGGCCAAGGAAAAACATTTAGCTCAACGAAGCCCATTTTTGGAGTGAGTGTGTGAAAAGCTTTTGGAATTATAAATTTAATACTTTGCGACAGTTTTTTAGGTCTATATAAAGCATCATTAGTGGATACAATTGATGTTTGTAATAATTTCCAAAGTCCACGCTTAATAAAAACGCATATGCCAGTAAATCTCTTGCCAAAACAGATTTGGGAGCAGAAACCAAAGGTATGAATTGACACTCTTCGATTTATCCGACCAAACTCTCGGTAATGGAAAATGACTGCGCTAATGAATTTTTAATCAACATCAAAAGTACCCAATTCCATCAATTCCTTAAACTTTTTTACACAATATCGTATATACTTATTTTTGTTAAATATTATTATAAGGGCACATTTTGCTTAGATCATCTATGTTGCGCGCAATCTCAGAGATGTTGTGGTTTCGGCGTATCACTTTGCAAAAGGTCTTGGCTGGTGGACAGGTAATATCAATGAATTTGTTGAGGATTTCCTAAGCAATGATATCATGTACACACCATATTGGCCGCATATTGCTGACTTTTGGAAGTTACGCAATGAACCCAATATTTGTTTCATCACCTATGAGGAAATGAAACGAGATTTGAGTACAGTCTTACAAAAATTATGTGGATTTTTGGAAAGGCCTGAGCTTACGCCAGTAGAACTTAAGGCTGCAGTGGAACATTTGTCTTTTAAGAATATGAAAGGTAAGTCTTAAGTTTTGTAGACGCTTTCGCTTTCGTATAATATAAACAATCTGTTATAACTATTTTCTTAGATAACGATAAAGTCAACGTAACAAAGTCCTTGAAGCAAAGGCTCAACACAACCACTGATGATTTCCAGTAAGCAAAAACTTTGTTTTATTTCAACACTTATGCATAGCAATAAAATTCCTTTCACAGATTTATGCGCCGTGGAGAGATGGGTGCATATAAAGATGATTTAACACCAGAAAATCTGCAAAGGTTAAGCGATTATACGAAAGCATTTTTATCCAAACATGATATAAAAGAAGAAGATATTTTCGGCAGTATATAGAATATAGTGCATATAAGAATTTAGACTTTCTTTTTGAAATCTATTTGAAACTTTTCAAATATATCTATACATCTGTATTACAGTACATGCTGTTGAGTACATATTGTTGACTTTAAATAAAGGAACCATCAAAAATGCTCATGAGATTGCTTATTCGATAGTTTTGGTTTTAATATGACATTTTCGAAGTTGTTCAATATTCTTCCAACTTTATTGACTTTCTGTAACTTCATTCATTTATTTGACCACATTTTCTCGTAAGTGTGATTTCCGCATGAGGGCAGATGGACAAGAACAATAAAATAACTCTGAAGATATATACTGTTCCATACGCCCCTTTCCATGTATAATGAATGGAACCACAAAGTAAATAGATATGTTTTCAAAGCATTTATGAAAAGAAGATGAAAAACTTTTAATTTTTAAACACAATTGATTCATGGTTTGCTTATCAAAAAAAAAACTTGAATTTCCTTTGATTAATTTCAGTAACCACGTAAATTCTTTCGTCTTTAATTAAACCCCTATCTAATGTTGACTCAAATGGTTACATTTTTTGCTGAATATTCTTTTTATTCATACAATCACTTTTAATTTACCAAATAATTCCAAGAAGTAACAAAAGAGCATTTCAATAAACCTTTTCAGATATTGTTTCCATCAATTTATTTACAAAATAAAATACATAAAAAGATACCCAATTGCATGAGTCCGAAAGTTTTTTTTATTATGTTGCAAAAAAATTAAAACGACCACTTAAAACTACCGAACTCAGAGAAAAAAAAGTTCAATAAAAATGTCTACCACAAACGATTTACAACAAACTTTCGATGCAACTGCGTCGTTGGCACAATTGAATTGTATTGAACATTCAAGAAATTTCTATCTTCGCAGCTTCATATTTTAAAAAGCATCTTTTTTTCTTATGTTTTATGTTTATTTTATAATATACCACAGTATAAAAATTTATTTAAAAAAATTAAGAAGCGATTTGTAAATGCTCCCTATGTGCTTCTCAGTGATCCACTTAATTTCACGTATAAATAAATTCAAAAATTTATATATATGTGAATTAAATTACATAAATATCAACAGCAAATTTAAATTAAGCGGTAAGATAACGCGTTTAAGCGTTATCTAAGGACTGCGTTTGAAAAAATTGCCCATCATGAAATTAAAAAAATTTTCTGAATTACTGGTTCGATTTTAAAAATAAATCACATTTCATAACAGTATTCTTGTTCAGACTAATTTTCTTTATTTATATGGGTCATTCCATTTATAATGGGCCTATCATTACCCTCATGTTTTTTAAATAGGCTGAAACTTTTCTCAGTGATTGGTCTATCATGTAGAAGATATAAAAAAATTCGATAAAATTTTTTTGACCAATATTAATGCTTAAAAAAAAAGTTTCAAATTGTGTTAAAAAAAACTCGTAAGTAAAACAAAAAAATTCATTGATGAATATAAACAAACCAACATAATCCAAATTAGCTTTTATATTATTTTTAGGTATTTGTGTACTAGTAGATGACAAAAACACTGCAAATCTGAATAAACGAAGGCCTGAACGGTTTCTATGTGGTAAAAGATAAAAAAATTGACCTTCCAAGAAAACATTACTTTCCTAAATACTCCACAATCGATTACAGGCTTTTTAGGCTCAACATTTTCAGAACATATAGGAGTACCATCCCTGAAAAATTTATCCATGTTTTTTCACTCTGTTTGATTTTACAAGCATTTAAAAATAAAATTTATGATTTGCAATGTAAATTGAAACATTGAGAATGAAAGCGAGATAATAAAAATTGAATTGATTTCAGCCTTTTTAGGCTCAAAATTTTAAGTACACTCAGGAGTACCATCTCTGAAAATTTCATTAATTTTCGTTCACCTTATTTCATTTTACAGGCATCTAAAGTTAAGATTTAGGATTTGCAATGTAAATTGAAACATTGAGAATGAGAGCAAGATAATTTGTTATATTTCTTTCATAAATATTCCACTGTATACACTCACTTTAGATGATTGTAAAATGAAATAAGTAAGGTGAACAAAAAAGAATGAAATTTTCAGAGATGATACTCCTGAATGTTTTAAAAATTTTGAACCTAAAAAGGCTAAAATCAATTCAAAAAATTTTGTTCTCTCGGACTCATTCTCAATGTTTTAATTTACATTGCAAATCATAAATCTTAACTTTAAATGCTTGGAAAATCAAACAGAGTGAAAAAACATGGATAAATTTTTCAGAAATTATACTACTGTATATTCTAAAAATTTTGAGCCTATAAAGGCTGAAATCGGTGATGGAGTATTTGGGAAAATGATGTTTTTTGAAAAAGTCAATTTTTTTATCTTTTACCACATAGAAACCGTTCATTTATTCAGATTTGCAGTGTTTTTGTCATCTACTAGTACACAACTACCTAAAAATAATATAAAAGCTAATTTGGATTGTGTTGGTTTGTTTATATTCATCAATGAATTTTTTTGTTTTACTTACGAGTTTTTTTTAACACAATTTGAAACTTTTTTTTTAAGCATTAATATTGGTCAAAAAAATTTTATCGAATTTTTTTATATCTTCTACATGATAGACCAATCACTGAGAAAAGTTTCAGCCTATTTAAAAAACATGAGGGTAATGATAGGCTCATTATAAATGGAATGACCCATATATATTTTATTACTCTGTTTTACTAAAATTTTTGCTTTTTTCCGGTACCCCTTCCAACAGCGATTTTGTAATATTTTCGGAGAACTTCTAGCTTACTGCAGACCACTTTCTCCTGAAATTTGACACATCACTGTCCACTCTTTTTGTTGCCTGTGTATCCGTTTTAACCAAAGCCAGAGTTCTCGACAACTCGGTGGATTTGCTTCTCGAGCACCAAAAGCACATTATTCACAGGAAGCTAAGTCGAGCCAAAAGAAAGTGGAAGCCGCATGCTTAATTAAGAATGGCTTAAGTCGCTTCTACAAGCATTCTTTGATGTAAATATCAAATTACAAAAAAACTGGCCCTTTCCGCCATAATTTCAGATATCTTGCCAAACAAGGAAGTTTTGAAAATATTTCGATTTTCTTTGTAATTTTTTGGCGCGCTGCTTGGCCTCAATTGTTTTCGTGGCATTCCTTTCTGGAACTTTTTTCACTTTGAAAGTCTTAAGGCCAGCTTCTTTTTTGGCTTCGCATTCAAAAAACTTGGAACAATTTACCATTTAAGCCACTTTTCTGCCTGAAATGTGGGGACTCTTCTTCAGCTTGGCACAGATTTTCTTTGCTTTTGCCCGGTCACAGACCCTTTGTTTTCTCTATGAATTTGACTTTAGAGTGGCTTCCTAAAACTTCTTCAGTACTCTTGATACAGTTTTCGGAGTAGTTTTGAATTCGCGAGCAACTCTTTTATAGCTCGAATGTGGATGAGCTTGTGAAGTTCTTACAATGAGTGTACGCACTTGTAATTCGTTTGCCATTTTTAAACTACTTAGTAAATAAATCAAATTCAAAAAAAATATGCACGATACTTTTTGACATTCATTTGAAAGCCAATCAAGTTTAAATTTGAGTGACTTTTAAAAAAGATATCGCGAAAAATGTATTGGACAATTTTTTCAAACGCAGTTCTTAGATTTGGCAAAAAGCTTAACTTGTATCTAGAATGTTAGTGATTTTCACCATTATAAATTATTTTGGTGATTGTGACTAGCTAGGTTTTAATATTTTAATTATTCAAATATGTTTATATAGATAAGTTTGTTTTAGAAAATTTATAATTTTGAAAACATTTTCTTAATTTGGAGTAGTTGCATCTTTAAAATCAAATAGTTCACACTTCACTGTTCTATTTCTGCTTCCTTTGAGTCCTTTCACAGTTCACTCATATGAAGCTATAACAGTGATATCTAAAGTCTAAAGCATAAATTTAACATGCACATTAAATACTTTTCAAGTGCTAAAACTACATTTAATCCATAAAGCTCCCAAAGAGACTACACTGAAATTCCCAACACATATTAGAGACACTCATTTACAATTTAAGAGTAGCAACAACAAGCATTAAATACCAGACAAGTAACTACTAAATGTCAACAACAATAAACATGATTGGCTCTAAGCAACATTCCATCGAGGCTTGTCTGTTTAATGAAGCAAATAGACGTTAACAACAACAACAACAATAGCAACAACAAAAGCAAAAGCAACCAAGCTAGAAAAGGAAGTTAGAAATTACCCAAAAAATACCGCAAATGTAAGAACCGTATTAGTCAAAGAACATTTTTAATGCTAAATAAATAAATAAAATAAATAGAAAATTCGCATTCGCAGTTGCTACTCGGAAATGATGTTAAGACAGCATGTTTGGCATCACCAAAAATGTTAATAGGGGTTAACATGAAAGCACAAATCTTAAGCAAAAGAAGTTTCATAAGTTGAAAGAGATAAAAGAACCCATAAAAAGTGGCTACAACAAGAAAAGACAGAACGAAAGTGTGAAAGCCTTTTATATGATAATAAAACTAATGCTGTTGTTTTAAAAAATGTTATTGCTTAAAAAGCTTAAGAGGTTGCCAAGAGCTACTTTAAGTCAATTAGCAGATTATCAAGGCGTATAGCGAATTTTTTTTTTATTTAAGTGATCTACCTAAAATTTTGCATTAAAAAGGATAAAAATGAAAACTAAGAAAATTATAAGACTCTAAGCCCTAGGGCTGTTCAATTTGTATGAAAGGAAGCTTAGCCGGTCTGTATCAGTATAAATCTTAAAAATTGAATGATTTTAAGAAACTTTGTCAAAGAAAACATACATTTGTAGTGCAGTTTATTTAATCAAACCGCTATAAAATCTGAAAAACTACTAGTAGAATAATAGGCTTGGTGGATAGATATGTCTATTATCTTTAAGGACCAGTGTTGATATTTGATATTTAAGTGTATTTTAGTGGTAGTATGTAATGCCAAAGTTGAAAGAATAGCTAAAAATATTGATATCTAGTCAACAAAGACAAACTTTCTATGACAAACTTGGAAACAATGGAAACTTTTTTATATCGCAGTTTGAAACTTAGCGACAAAGTACGAGAAATAATTTGTATTCTTCATATAACCAAATATTTTGTTTTTGCGTTTCTTGTTGGTCTTGAAGAACTAGCCGAGCTAGAGCTTAACAGCATTCTCAACTTCTGGGTGGTTCGCCCATATTCAATAAGACAATTTAAGAAAAAGAGGAGATTATTTTTACATATGTAGGTTATCACAATCGAAAAACTGCGTGCGAGTGCATCTTGTTATATGCAAGTAACCCTTATAACCTAACCTAACCAAAATGATTTGCTTTTTGCATACCATCGATCCGTTAGTTTAGCTATGATAACATATTTTTCTTTTAGGGACGTGGCACCGCCCAATTATACATTAAATACTTTTCTTCAGGTTTCAACTTATGTTTATACCAATTTTTATAAAAATCGGTTCATTAATTTAGCTGTTAAAACATATTGTCTGTTTAAAGGCGTGGTACCGCCCATTAAAATTTTTTTTCTCTGTGTTCAATCCGTCTCTGTACCAAATGTTATCACATTAAGTCGATAAGTATAGCAGGGAAAACGTATTTTCCTATTACAAGCAGAGCCACGCCCACTAAACGGTTGTTTTTTTTTTTTTTTTTTTTTGAAAATTAACCAGCTTGTGTTAGCCTTGGTAAGCATATTGCTTTTTACCAAGAACTGCAAGTAACAAGTGACATAACAACACCTTCCTTGTTCTAAGGAATTTCTGTAGTAGCTTTACAATAACCATCAATTTTTCAATGCCCAGGCACCAAAATGAGGTGGTTGTTAAAATGCTGACGCCTCTCAATAGGAGACCTATGGCATTTCTGACCCACAAGTGAACTAAGGAAGGCTGATTCAAGAGATTTTATAGCAGCTCCACTGTCGGAATGAATGTTGCTTATGCCGCTTTTGGATGCAACATTTCAGCTCAACCTGAAAACTACTTGTTCTATAGCTATAACCTCTACCTAAAAAATGCAACTATTAATAATTTCAGTTCCTCAGAGTAAGTATCATAGCTCACTTGGTTATTTAACTTCAAAGCATCCGTGTGGAAACTAATACGACTCCTTCTCAGGGAGTTCCCGCTTCCATTCATTCTTAGATGAAATATGAGCAATGTAATACCTGGTGAATAAGATTACTAGAACAGTATATATGGTTCAAATTGGTGACTACAGAACTCATACATTGAAGGTTGGCTCTATTTTTCTATGGGACTAATCAAAAATATCCTTAAGCTTAGTGGCGAAACAAGCTTATCATCTTACCAAATAGATCAAAGTAAGCGAAATGAAGAAGTGTCTCCAAAGCTTCAGTCGTTATAGCTCTGAATGCGGTGCATATGAGCCTCGATGTATTCATTACTGTATAAGCGTTTTGATGAGAAGTTGAGGCATTAAATAAATTAAAAAATAAATAACTAATTAAAAAAAAAATATTTATTTTTTTAAGTTACAATGGTTTTGTTCTTTCCTTGAGCAAATAAACGATGAAAATGATCCAGTTGGTTTTTTTGTCAAAAGTTTATAAGCTTGGGGTGTACTATTAATTGGAAAAGACGTGAATATGGTGAAGTTTTCCCTTGAATAAAAAAAAAACAAGGTAAGGCTGATTAGCTGAACACAAACGGTAACAAGTGTACAAAATCATTTAGTAAATACCGATGAAAAACTATATTGAAAGTAACTAAAGGCTATTACCTCAAAGTGTGAGACTTAGTCCATTCAATTCCTAAATCGTTCATAGAGCTCAAGTATATGTTTTTTTTATATCTGACAGCAAATATATTTATGTTTGACTCAACTTCCGAACATTTAAATTTCGAAGAATTTCTTCAGTTTTTAAATAGCCAAATCAATTCGTATAGTTTATTTTTCGCAGCCCATGTTATATAAACAGCCAACACCTTTATTGCTTTAAACATTCCTTAGTACCACACGCAAGCTAGTATAGTGCCTAAAATTATGCAACACCTAAGATTTATTTGCAAGTAAAAATGAAAAAACAATGCGCGAGACCATAATAAGACAAAACAAATGTTTGCATAAGTTTTTAATGCTAAAAATAGCAAAAACGAAATTGTAGAAAAACATTACAAAAATAATATTTAAGTGTTTTTCTTCTTTTGTTTTTTTTTTTTTAAAAAATTTTAAATAAATTTTGGTAAATGAAGACAAATTATTGTTGTACAAATAGATTCCGTACTGTCAGCGTGTCGTTTTTCATTACATAGCGCCTAAATAAATGAAACAAAAAAACATGTCATCTTCTTCTTAAGGCAACGCGGCATAATAGAACTGCCTGTTTTAAAAATATGCGCCCATGCGGCGCTGCAAATGGAACCCAAAAGAAAATGTCAAAGTTAACAGAGAAGAGGAAATAGCGAAAAGAAATTTGCCACAATAGAAACAAGGTAGCGTTACTAAATGAATTTACATAAAAACGACGAAAACTTTTCAACGCCTTCAAATTGAATTCTGTTTTTTTTTTTTGCTTCGACGCAGAGGTTCTTTCTTCGAAGATATTTTTTTAAAAGAAGTATAAATTTTTGCGTGTTAAGGAAAAATTTTTGCATTAAAAACTTTTCAGACGTAAGCTTGCATTTGTGATTTTATAGATATAAAATATAGATAAGGGTGGTGCTTAAAAAGTTTCATTTGGAATATATAACAGATCAACTGTTTGTGTCGCACAAAATATGTTTTTTACATGGCATGTATATATTTTTGAACATTTTTAATATGGGTCATATATGTACGTTATTGACGTATATTCCCCTATCTTCAATACAGCTCATGACTACAATTAGGTTAGTAATAATCTCAAACTTCATTCTTGGCCTGAAAATGCTCGTAGAATCATATTTTTAGCAACTTTCATATATATTCGTTTTGATATTCCTCGCGAAAATGCAACACTACCTCCCGTAATAATAAGTCTAATAGAGTAGTGATAACTCATACGACATGTTGTAATTATTCGGTAAAATATTCGGCAATAAATTGAAACATCATTAATTAAATCGAAATTATATGCACCTTATGCTATAGCATATCGGTTTAATGCAGAACAAAACCATTAATATCATAAATATATTTGTCTAGATATATAAAAAACGGGTCATGCTAGTCATCAGAGTGATAATTTTTTACAATAGCTATTTATGAACATATGTCATTACATACGAATCGAAAGCTAAATACGATACTAAATACGATGACTTTTAATTCTTACTTGAGCTATGAGGCTAAAATTAGAACTCCACATAAAAACTTAAAAAAACATCGTAAAAGGACCACCCCAATGTATATATATAGTTTCCTTTAGTGTTATTGCTTCAATTTGAGAACACGTCAACGTATGTCAGTGTTATCTATCATAAAAATGACTTTAAGTTATCACTGACCACCCAACACCCACCTACGGACGCCTGACAACACATGGCTATATGATTTTTTTCTTTATATTTGCCTACATTAAAGCCAAAGTTTATTTTTTAATGGCGCCCAACTTGACGCAATATGCTGTTTTCTTTTGTCTACGTCAGTGGCGTGCATTAGAAGAAACAAGCAGGTGAGTGCAAGGACTCGCAACGTGATACGTGAACTTAATGACGTTTTGTATTGTTGGTATAGAAAGACAAAAAATATTGATAAATGTTCAAAAATTATGAGAGTTTCATAAAGCGAAATCGTTGCTCTAAATATCGAAAATTTTAGAGATGTGTACTAAGTAGGAAAATATTAAAAAAAAACTATATAACGTGAAAAAATACTTTGTTAAAAGAAAAAAAAATTTAGAAGTGAAGATTTCAAAAGAGGCTAAGCAGATTCGAAGAGTATTAAAAAAGTCCAAAAATGTTGAGAACATTGGAAAAATTTTAAGAAAATCGTTGAGTGTGGAGAAAGTCAAAAATTTTGAATGAGTTGGAAAATGTTAATAAAGTAAAAACAATTTTATAAATATCCGTAAAAAACAAAGTTTCACTTTTGAAAGAATTTGTTTTAATGAATTGTGAACCTCTATCGGAAAAAATTGGTTCATATTCTTCTATCTACTGCTAATTCGAAGATCATAAGCAGCACCCCTTTGAACTTTATATTTCTTATTCCTGCTATCCTGCTTTCCTCCGCTCTCAAAATATTACGCATCAAAAATTTTAAGGCAATTTTAATTAATATTTTTTGTAGCTCACATTTTATATTATTATGTATGTTTCGAACGAAGCACGGAGGACATGAATTAAGACGCAACGGCTCAAGAAATGAGCTTCTTAATAACTAAAAACTAAAAGCCACCAAAGACAATTAAAAGTTGCTCATACTACATGGTTTTCACAATATAAAAGTCAGTATTAAAAATCAAGCTACATAGCTGCTCAAAAGTCAATTTTTGCTTATCTACTTTTCTACTGTCCTGCTTAACTTATTTTCAAACAGCCACAGCTTAAATACTAATTCTTTATTAAAAACAATAGAGTTAAGAAACCTGACTATAACAGTGCGCCCGAAACAACATCGAACTCAAAATATCTGCACTTAAATTAATAGAAAACATAAAAACATTCAAATAATTAATGTAACTTATTACAAGGCGGGCTTTAACCAAGTTTAAACGACAAGTTGAGTTAATTATTTGGGATATTATTTATAGTCGATATATGTACATCAAAAGGATAAAAAATCCGTAGAGCTTTTTTTTTTAATTCCATACTTACTGTTTTTTAATGATATTACGTACGTATGAAATTTAAAAAATATCCGATTTCAAGTGTTAACTCGTCAAAAAACCTTGAAAGATAAGCCCACAGCACAAATTTCAGCTCCCTAGGTAGACGAAGTCCTGAGTACTATTAGATCAAAGTTTGGGAAAAACGCTATTTTTGCGAAAACAGCCGAAATCAATGTCTAATGTGTCTGAGTAAGACCTCGATTTGAGGCACCATTTCCAAAGTTGTCATATTTTACTAAGGCTTTTTTCACTTAATCTGGTCGCAAATAAAAGTCTTAAGTTCTAGAAGCTTAAAATTATTTTTTGTGTATAATAGATGACTTAAAAAAAATACATATATATATATTCATAACTTTAAAGTTAGATTTAGATTTAGCTATTTTCAGACCATATTATGGCTCTTTCTCAGGACGCCGAGTACATAGGTTGTGAAAATTTGGGCTGTGGTGCTATCCATTAAAGTACCTTGACATGTCAAAATTTGAACAATATTGGAAATATTTGAAAAGCAGTAAACATGGAATTAAAAAAAGAAAGCTCTAAGGATTTTTTTGTTTTTTTTAATATATCGAATTCAAATTACATTCCAAACAATCCACAATCAAAGTTTTTGTAGTAGCTCACACTTTCATTAAAGGCTGGTTAAAGCCCATCGTGATTACCTAACAGCTAATCAATCAAAACTAGTGCTTCACCGAGAAGCGGTAAATATCGTTCTCGATTCCGATAACGAAACGCTATTTTAAGAAATATTTCTCGTGTGACCGAGAACAAGAAAAGGCTGGCCAATGTATCGTTCCCGATAGTATTGCCGTGATTACTTTACATATAAAACTGAATATCTGTATGTTTGTTCTCTATAGTCCTGGGAACTACTGATCGGACTAAGCTCAAATTTACAGGCTATATTTGCTTTTTTATTGAAAAGATTTAAGCCATAAATTTAGCTTTTTGGACAACAAGACGATGCACGTTTTGTATAATAAAGACACTTAAAACGGCATATTTAACACCTACATATTGTACAGCCATTTGAAAATTCGGTGCTTAATCGCATATTGTCCATGCTAAGCATCTTACGAAATGTCAACGTAATTAGATAACGGAGCGTGGTAATTTCCGTACAACAAGAACTCTTAGCTACAGCTGTGAAACTTGTTATGTGGATGTGCATTGTTTGTGCCAAGCTTCTGTAGCAAAGAATCATGGAACCAATTGCTTGCAGTAAGAACTGCATTAAATGTAGTGCAGTCAAAGGCGCGGATTCAGCTAAGCGAGAATAACTGAGAAAACTCAGCGAGAACTATGAAAATCCAATTTTTTTAGTACAAGAGAATTTAGCTTGACACCACTACAATTAAGCACTAATAAGATCGTATGCCAAAAAAAAAATGGTTTCCAACACAAACAGTCCCTTTTTGTGCGCTTATGTCTCTTCCATCTCTACAAAAAAACAATAGTGAATCAACAAGTAAAACTACGCCGTTGCTACGTTTTTTTTTTTTTGGTTTTGTAATTTTAGCTATAAAGCTGATTACATTACATTACATTATTCTGTTACGCTCGTACCATTTTTGATACTTTACAACCGTTCACTTTACATTAGAGCTGACTTTAACATTCAAAACTTTATGTCTTTCATCCGAACTTTTTCGTTTGTCTTCTATTCATTTTTATTTTTATTTTGTTCCAACAAAACATTTTAACCCGTCATCAAAACTTGGCAGTGGTTAAATAGAATATCAAAAATAAAAGGGTTTTTCACGCAAAAAATTCAAAAGCTTCCGCTAAATTTGCATATATTAAATTTACATGAAAATAACCACGCACCAAAATAATGCCAAACATTATCAAGTAAGGCAGAAGCTTTCTTATAGCCTTCATGACGCAGTGAATTAACATTTTGATTGAAAATTTCGATATTTCAGCATATGGCGGCAGCAGCAACGGCAACATCACGCACAAAAAGTTGGCCTTTGTTGAAACTCGAAAAGTTGGAGCATAATTTTTGGCGTGATGAGCAGAAAGCTGACAAGATAAGAAAGATTTCGTAAGTAGTTAATAGAAAAACTGTGTTATTGGAAATGCTTTGTTAAACTTATTAGCTCTGGCAAAGAGAAGTGGATATTTTGAATTTTCTTTGTAGATAGCAACAAATGGTCGTTGCGTCTCAAACACACATTTTTAAGATATTTAGACAGATTTGTATTATTGAAAAAGATATAGAGAAAGGTTTTTTGTAGACGAGAAACAAAAGCATTCAAAACAGACTGCTATTTATATTCAATCAACTTAACAAAATTATAAATTTACATAATTTTGTAATTGAAAATTCTTCAAAGTATTGGCTTGAATAGTAGGATTACATCTTTAGATTTTGATTTATACGTCGCAAATTTAGAACAAATACTTTTTGCCCAGAGTCTTAATGAATGTGAAAAGCATTGGCAGATTGGTAGTAAATTGCCCTTTGCATTACGCTTAAATTGTGAGCGCAACCATATTTAGCTATTTGTTGAAGAAAATTTGGCCACAGAAAAAATGAGGCAATTAGAGTGAGCGTATTCGCTTTGGTAATTCCATGGCAACTCAATTTACAGGCAGACACTGTTATATAATTTTATTCCATAAAAGCCTTTAATATATGTTGCAAGGGTGTATACCTAATATTTCATGGAATGTTTTTTGTAAAAAATACAGATATTTTCATGTAAATTCGTTGTGAATATTTACAGAAACACATAATTTCAGTTGAAATTCGACTACTTAGTGGATTGCTAACTTTTAGAAGAGCAAAAATTTCATATTTTCTTAATTACAAAACGTGTTTTTTTACTATTTGGCTGCCTAGAATGAAATTTCTGAAATAAAGCCTTCATAAAATGTCAATGCCTTTAAGAAAAAAACTTTGAAACTCAGATTTAAATAACCACATATATTAACAAAATTTTTCAATGGATGGCAATCTAATATGATACAAAGACATTAAGTGGCCCAGGTATGGTTATCACAAGTTAGCTAAGACTCAAACTTATCACAAATGTAATTTCTAACAGAAGGTAACGTAACTTAATGCGAAGGTATAAAGTATCGGAAGTATAATCCAAAGGAAAATTGGGTGGAGTTTTCAAAGTGGTTGTAAAGGCTTTCATAAAACCTTTATCTAAGATATCATAACTAGAAAGTTTTCCAATGGAATATAAGAAGGCTTTCTACAATGATACAATTTGAAAAATACATCAAGTGAAATGCATTGGACAAGTAGCTAAAGTCTTAAAATGTGGATGACATGCATACCAAGTGTTTAATGATCTATTTGATGCAAGATTCTCGAAAAATTGGCAGTTTCATGCAAAACTATAAAGAGATAGTTAGAGATAGCGTGCGTAAGTAATAAAAAAATAAAGCGAAAGAAAACTACTAAAATAATGAAGTGATAAAGAGGTGTAAAATAGATAGAGAATATGAAATACAGATGAAGAGATCTGTATATAGAGAATATGGAGATAAATGAAATGAAATATAGTAAGTAGAAAGATAGTTGCAGAATTAAAAATTAAAAATTGCAAAAAACAACTTACTATGATCTTGTATGCTCGAAACTGCAATATGGCTTAGGAAGTTGGGGAGGATCCTACTATAGTACACTTGAAACAGTGATCCTAGCACAAAAACATATTATTGATATCTTGTCCAATCAAAATAGTTCAGCTAATAGTTGGTCTTTGTTGCGTCATCTTCATATATGGACGTTACAGTATTTATACATCTATAAGGTCCTCAAAATATTTTTCATGCCTTTTCTTCAACAAACACATGTAATTTTGATAATGACGTATTTTTATCTGATTCCCTTCATCCCTAAAATACTTAAAATGAATAAGCAAAATGATTTGATATTATTTTTTTTCCATCAAGTTAATGCAACTACTTGCGTTTCATTAGCCTGATATGCCTCATTCATATGGGTCACAAAATGTCATATGCCAAAATATGATTTTACAGTTCTGCTCAAAATTGTTTACAAAAAAAGTCAGTTCACACGGAACATACATTTTGCCACGGATAGAAGTGTTGATAATTTTCTTCAGCCGCCATTGACATTGAAAAATTTATTGAGAAATAATGAAAAAGATTTCTTTGAAAATATTTCCACATATTTCTGTCTCCCCTTTATTTACTAAGCAATGCAACAGAAAGTATTAACAGAAATGTTGTTGCCATTATTTCTATTCTTTGTAAGCGGAATCAATTTGTTGACTTGCATTGCGATCTTAAGAAAAATGTCAAACCAGATCTTTTAATAAGGTCTAAACAAAACATCAGTTTAATAGAAAAATTTATTTAAATGATATCCTTCCAATACATGGAAATATTTGTTTTATTTCTTTAATATCTAACAACAGAAAATCAACTTTTACTCGTAAGAATTAAAGATAAATCATGCTCTCTAGCAAAAGTTGCTATGCAAACAAATGTGAATGGCTTGCTGCTGGAATCAACAAGCGCAACATTTTCAAGTTGATATTTCTTTCAATGATTGTTGTTGACTTTAAGCATTTTTTTAATTGCGCTATATAAATAAAATTAAACAGTTTCATGTACTTTTCTACAGTACACAATTTATTCAATGTTGGTTTTCATCTCTCTCAATGCAAAATTTAGTACGATGAGTTTGCTTACACGTGCCATTTTAATGTAGCATTCTAAATCGTAATTTCTTGTAAATAAAATGTTTTATCATTTCATTGTAAGTTTTCAATGTAATTTAAAATTAACGTTTATCAAACTCTACGCAAACACGTGTATCTTATTCGTTGATAAAAGTTTACTTAATTGTTGCATTTAATTTAATAAACAGCAAACGAACGTAACGCACAGCGCAGAAAGTTCTCAAAACTTTCTCTTATACTTTATGCTGCTCTTCGCCTATCATTGCTGGTTGCGTTACTTGAAATATTTTGCTGTGCACCACAGTTTTACATGCTACACAATTGGACACAAAATGAATGATAGTTGTGAGTATATTGTAAGATAGACAAATGAAACTTAGTATTTCGAAAGCTTAATGCATTCTTTGATATTTTTGCAAGGAATTTGGTATGTCTTGATATCAATAATGTTGATAAGCTCCAAATTCTATAAGATTCTGCTTCGCTTGCTGTTAATTAGTTTTTAAATACCTCACCTTATTGAAACTATTGTGGGAATTTCTTTCAAGCGATTGTCGTCCAAATCCTTTCTAAAAATGCTTGTAAAGTATTTATCTTATGCTATGCTGATAAGCTTTGTACCTGAACATTATTGCGAAACGAGGTTGCAAATAATTCTGCTTAGCTGTGTTGCTATTAATTGTTGCAAACTTTGCTCATAATGGCTTTTGTTGGAAAACGAAATCTTTTTTTAGTCCCAAATCTAACAAATTTTACTATTTATGTCCATTAGTGTTGTTCTTCTTCTGCTGCTAATAACTGCAATTAATTGCGAGCAGCAACAATTTGTGCTGAAATTTTATTTTTAATTTTTTATAACTTTCACGAGTATTTCCTGGGTCTTGCGTCCTGGCTCCTTCATTCTCTGCTTGCTTTATTAGTGGCATGTGTTGGCAGCCCTATGCAGATAAATAAGTGCAATTGCGAAAAGGAAAATAATTGCAGGGCTTCTTTGCTATTGCAAACGAGCTAGCAACAACTTTAATGACAGCAAACAACAGAAAATAGGGCAGCAGTAAGAACATACAATTTTCTCTTCCAAATAGCCATCATAGAAAAAAATTAAGCTCGTAATTTTAAGGGATTTATTTTAAAAAATTTGCATTAAATTTTTAATTTCTTTCACTGAACTAACTCGCAAATATTTTTTCTTAGAATAATGAATGATAAATGAGAAGTTTAATTTAAGATTAATTGTATGATTTTTTGTCATAATTTCGAATTGGTACAGTAAACTTTTTGAGATATGGTAAATGCTCATTTCAATATCACGAATGCCTGCAAAAGATAGTAATTTGATAAGCTTAATGCCTGCTCATTACAAAGCCTTCTTTTGAATAAAATTAGAGAGTACATAAGTTGGAAGGAAAAAATTTCAAAAGATAGTGTGTGAAGTAGTACTACAATAAAAAATGTAGAAACCCTTGGCGTCAATTCGGTAGAGCTGTGGAGGGCAGTGGCCCCCCTTAACGATCTAGAGATTATTCAATACACCAATTCAATAAAACCATCTAATAGTGGTGGAATTATAATTGTCACTCCCCCCCCCCTCCCTCCCAAGGTTTTGGTGAAGTGACGCCATTGGTACAAACTTAAATGGAATCTACTTTATTGTTTTGTCTGTTTCTTATACAAAAAGAAAACGTTAAAAGAAAAGGGTTTGCGTGGGGCCAGAGCCCACGAGCGAAGCTTAATTATTCATTATGTAAGCATTTAATAGAACATAACACATGTTCCACTTAAATTCGACAAGTAAGCTCGCTGTCAAATATTATAAATGAAAATATGAATTCAATAGTCTTGACCAAAGCTTTCTATTTGAACCCACGCAACACATGTGTTGCGGTAACAAGATATTAAATTATAATTAAAGAATATTCTAGAGCAAAAAATGAAATTGTATACGCTACAGTATATGCTACATAACAAGAACTAATTGTTATTTCTAAAGCGGTAAAACTTTTAATTGACAAATGCAATAAATACATATCGTTGAAGAAAACTTTCTACGAGTCACAACTGGCCAACCATAGTTGGTTGGAGGGCGCACAGTGGCTTAGCAGTCAATTTAAGCGCTTAGAAAATAAAGCGATTATTTTTCTCATAAAATTGATTTAGGGAGAATATTGAAAGTATAACTTTTTACAGTATTCAATATAACTACATATATGATATCTCATACAAGTACTTTTTTGACAGTTTTTAGTTTGCGGTCCGCAGAAGTTTCAACTATATCACATAGCAGCTTTTTATATTTTATGTAAGCAACTTTCAACTTTATTTTTGTAAAAATATTGTGGGTACTACTTCTCATTTATTTTTAATAGGAAATTAATGTTTTGTTTTCAAATTTGGCAGTAAATAACTTATGTTCTCCAGACTCTGGCAATCCAATATTATTTTTATGCTACGGCTAGAAATTGTGCCTTTATGTCTGCACCAAGTTTAACTAACGTTTGATTAGAACTTAAGATGAGTAAAAGTAACTTGGACCGCAGTATTTTCTATCAAACAGCATATAAAAAAGTATAAGCTCATTTTTTTATGGTTATCAAATTCACATAAGTCATGCGATATCGATGTATAGCATACCATTCGAAAGTTTTAATTTCTAATTTCTTCAAAAATTGTGTATTGATTGAATTATAGCATACTCAAATATATACAGAAAAATTTTCACAAATATTATTCAATTTGACTTTTATTCAAGATACTTAACGGCAACATCTAATAAATCATTCTCATCTGAAGTCAGCCTCCTCAACTTTGCTTTCATTCCATATACGCATATGTTGTCACCCTGCATACTCTCTAGAAGCTGATGACAGTTTTAGCAATAATGTTAACGTTTTCGTGCATGCAATTGAAAAATGCTTTCTGTGCTTCTAATAAAATCACTTTGGGCTGCAATCGGATCATAACTTGACAATTGCTGTTTATTTATGACTCTAAAGGTAGAGGATTATTTGCGTGGTCTCACAAGAAAAGTTACGTAGTGCGTGGCGATCATATCCATTTTTTTCAAATTTTCGAAATATATTAGATATCGTTCGATTAGTTGGTTAATTACAACTATATTATAATCCCTCCTTAAAGTGCTAATGAGGTTACAACATATTCATTCAAATTTACCAATTTTACGCGTTATTCCTGAGCTGCCAAATGACAAAATACTTAAAAATTGTATAAACGCTTAATGAAAAGCAAGAAATATTATTTTAAAAATTATAAAAGTTGTAATTTGAACTCTCATATCACGGAAACACAGAACTGCATTTTTATAAGATTGCACAAAAACTAACTTTAAAAATTCCCTTTCAAGCAAAATAAAAATGGAATATATTTTCATTCGTTGAAAAGATATAGAATTTTGACCGACGAAAAACAATTTTCAGCCACTGTGAAACGCAGCAAAAAGTACAAAACTTTTCACTTACGCTTCAACAATATGTAGTTGCCCATTAATTAAGCGAATAGGTATTGTATACAGCAATTAAGAAATGAACTTCAATGGCAAAAGTAAAAGAAAGAAACATTTATGTCAGGAGTATTAATCTTAAGCTAATTCTCTTAGGAAGTTGTTTATATCTTTATTATATTTTCATTGAAAAGGCTGTATTGGAAAATACAAGATATATGATGATATATTACCCAGAATTTGTACACTGCAAAAAAAATATTTATTAATTACCTACAAGATAATTTTATATGCAAATATGTAGTTAATTGGCTCAACCAAATTTAACAAATCTGGTAGTCAACAAGTAGTTAAATAATTTTTTTTGTATGAATAAATGCTCAAATAATATTAAGGAAAGCAGTCCACAAAAACTTTTCTATAGAAATGAAGCAAAGATAGCTTATTTGAGAGATATTTCTATACTTCGGCTTTTGGGCTTAAATTAAATTGACCAAAAACAGTCTTGACGAAACGCAAGAAAAAAACACATTTTTTTTTTGATAATTTTTTTTCTGCGATTTCGCCTACAACTAACAATTGAAATGAATATGTTACGTAGGCATTTATATAAGTATTTATTCTGCACTTAAAATACGTTTTTATCTTATCCAATCTTATATATGTGTACATATATCCACACGTTTTTAATGTAGATAAGCGTTATATATCAATGTTGTGATAAAGGATTTGTAGATTCAATACTTTATAGGCAAATATGCCTGTTGCATTATATGAAAATACAATTATTTTTTATTTAAATACGTCAAACTATTGTTAATATTATTAAGAGTTCGCTGTTTTTACATATCTGTAAAACTTTTTTTATAAGTAAATCTATTTGAAATTATTTAGATAAAATCAATAATATCAACCTCATGGTAATAAAAATTCTATTTATATGATGTGCTCATACTTTCATTGACTCTTGATGTTCGTATGTACATATGCCATGATATTAAGATAAACGTAGTCTGAAAAAAAAATTGACTGTTCCCCAATGGACGGAAACAAATTCAACAGGCTATGAGTTCGTTCATGGGTCATGACAGTGACACAGTGGTACATATGATAATTTGTTGCAGGTCCTTGGTAATGTATAAAGTTTGCTTCGTTCTCATTAGAGTTTTCTTGAATTTTTATGAGCTCGTTTTAAGTTTTATGGCTCAATTTATTTTGAAAAAAGGCATTATGTACGTAACAAATTCAAAAATTAAGTCAAAATTGTAATTTTATGTATATGCTAAGCTTTTAATAAATAAATCTTTTACAAAAGTTTTCGACCTGACATAAAAGTGTTTATTATAATGCTATCTAGAATTAACTGATAAAGTCAAAGACTGATTTTTGACCATGGTATATTTGAGTTTTTAGATAATTTGTAACGTTAAAAAAAATGAGTTCACCATAGTAAAACTGAAAAAATTAACTGGAAGATTTGCACTTAGAGGTACGAAGTGACAGAAACTATTACAATAGCACTTTTCTGGGAAGCTAAAGCTTATGTATTTATAAGCTAATTCATGAAAGTTTTGTTCAAAATTTTAACTCAAAGCGAATGCGGTGATAAAGATTTTGAGTTTTGGAAAAAAAAATCCTTCATCGAGCAATGGAAAAAAATTTGAGAGGTGAAAAATTGATTTGAGCGTCAAGAAGAGTTTTTTTGTGCGGTGAAAAATTAAATTGTGTGGTAAAAATAGTTTGTTCTGTGGTCAAAAGATTAAAATAAATGAAAACAGCTTAAAATCACTGTAACTAGCATAGGTGGTATCGGACACAATGTACGACTTATGTAGATATGTAATTTCGAAAAAAGAACAGGGCAACAGCTTTGACATGCTATATAAGGTGAACCCTATGTCACATCCTAGAACTTTATGAATGCAGACATATTATGGCTAGTAAAGCCAGTTTTGAACTTGCCATAGGAATAAAATCCTGAAACACACTGAAGCTACCGAGGCCTGTGTTAGACACTAGGGTCTTATTTTTTTGCAAAATTTGTCTTCAATATATGTACATGATCATGACGATGACTTATTTTAATAAATATGAAGATAGAAATCCATCTTCCAAATTTTTCCTCAAGAGTGATGAAGTTTCTTCATATAAAAATTTTGATAGCATAATCATTTGCGCATAAAATGAATACTACAGCGCCGCGTTTTAAGGTATAAGACTACAGTTGACAACATTTCGTTCAATGTACTTTAAATGTAATTCATGAAATTGCTCTTACTACACAGTTCCGAAAATACGAGCAATAACATCGCTCAAACATCGCATAACTAACCTTCTTGATGTCCAAAATTCAGTAAAATACCACTACAAATTTTACAGTATACCGCCCATGATTCAAAGCTCAATTTAATTCGAAATTTTTTGAAACTAAATTGAAAATCGCTAATATTTGATTAAAATTAAATTCATAATATTCATCGCTCAATCATTTGCTTAAATATAATTCATCAGAAAAACGTTTAGAAATAACTTACTCATTGGACCTTAAATTTCTTCATGAGCTTAAGCGCCACTGGCCATAATCCGTTACAAAACCTAAAATCACTGAAAGAAGGCAATGGCTGTGCATCTTAACAGCAATTTGACAAGAATTTTGAACAATGAAAACGAACACTCACATAATTTTCGCAAAAGAAAATTGAATTTTAAGCAATTGATGCTTTTTATAAGCAAATTTAAATAAAATTGCAATGAAATTCCAATAATATAGCATTGAAATTTTCAATAAAACATTAAAACACTGCACTAGAACTCGCACTTGCGACTCTGCCGACGGGGCCGCTTCTCACAAGATTTTGCATTTTCATGCAATTTTACTAACATTTTTTCATCGAATTTATCACAAAAAACTCGCAAAGAAATGGGTTTCACTACATTTGAAGTTTATTTTTTAATAAAACTTAATATTCCCGAATATAATAAATTCAACTTGAGAAATAATGAAGCCGCACTTTGGAAATTACACTTGAACTAACGAGTGTCAGTTGATTAGTGTTGCCACTTCGTACGCGGAACTTAAGTTTCGGAACTTACATAAAAAAGTTAGTTTTTCGATTAACGAGTGAAAAATTCAAGCTGAGAGTGTTCAGCAAGCGGGCACGAAGCTTAAACATATTACTGACGGTCGACGTAAAAATCGCAAGCAGTTGGCCACTGACAAAATTACAACACACTTGACTTAATGGAACAGAATTGTGGCGGACGTCGGAAAAACGCTGCCGCTGATCTCCGACATAGGTTTTATTTTAATTTTACCGTTGTGGTGGACGGATAGGTGTTGCATATCTAATAAGCTTGAGTCTTATTATTAAATTAAGCTTATGATATTTTTAGTAATTCTAATATAAATAAGAACATAAATTAAATAAATTGCAACCGATTATATTAGTAGAAGCATATTCTCACGAAAAAAAATGTAGAAGAAACATGCACAACAATAAAATAGACTTCAATATAGGTTAAGTTCACGTAGCATATCTCCAGCGTTAATAACATGCGTTCCGCTTATCGATTGCGTAACTCATTGCATATGATTTTGTGTTACGCTGAAACGGGTGTGAGCTGACGCGCGTTGAAAAAACACTCGAGCCTAAGTTTGTAAATTTTTGAACTCCTTTCGCGAGGATGTCATTTGAAAATTAGGTATGTATAATGAAACGCAAAACAAGACACCATATTTTTGATATTTCAAATAAAAGTAACTATCGAGCAGACTGAAAACTATCAGCTTCCAGATCGATTATCCAAAACCTGAGACATAAGCGTGGAAAGATTTCCGCCTTTCCTTAGCGAGGAAAAAAAGGAATTACTAACTTACATTACGCACACACGCACTTATTTTTTACTACAGTTTTTGAAATGAATGAGGGAGGGAGAGCACAAAATAGTTTTTCCGCGGTATGGCAAGACTTTGGTAGTTATGCAGAGCATTGTTTCAAAAAATTTAAAAAAATAAATCTTTCCACGCGTTTATCTCATCTTTTGGTGCATTTATCTCATCTTTTGGTTCACCGATCTCGAAGCTGATAGTTTTCGGGCACTCTGCTCGATGATTTAATTTGATATATCACCAATTGCGATAGCTATTCTAGATCTCGTCAACCAAGCCTTACCTTCAAGGAAAACCTATACTTAATGACAGTATGGCATAAAAAATGGTGTGGCGTTTTGTGTTTCATTATACACGTGTTTTCAAAGCGAATTAGAACTACCCAAACTAACATAAGCTTAATTTAATAATAAGACTCAAGCTTATTAGATATGCAACACCTATCCGTCCACCACAACGGTAAAATTAAAATAAAACCTCTGTCGGAGATCAGCGGCAGTGTTTTTCCGACGTCCACCACAATTCTGTTCCATTAAGTCAAGTGTGTTGTAATTTTGTCAGTGGCCAACTGCTTGCGATTTTTACGTCGACCGTCAGTAATATGTTTAAGCTTCGTGCCCGCTTGCTGAACACTCTCAGCTTGAATTTTTCACTCGTTAATCGAAAAACTAACTTTTTTATGTAAGTTCCGAAACTTAAGTTCCGCGTACGAAGTGGCAACACTAATCAACTGACACTCGTTAGTTCAAGTGTAATTTCCAAAGTGCGGCTTCATTATTTCTCAAGTTGAATTTATTATATTCGGGAATATTAAGTTTTATTAAAAAATAAACTTCAAATGTAGTGAAACCCATTTCTTTGCGAGTTTTTTGTGATAAATTCGATGAAAAAATGTTAGTAAAATTGCATGAAAATGCAAAATCTTGTGAGAAGCGGCCCCGTCGGCAGAGCCGCAAGTGCGAGTTCTAGTGCAGTGTTTTAATGTTTTATTGAAAATTTCAATGCTATATTATTGGAATTTCATTGCAATTTTATTTAAATTTGCTTATAAAAAGCATCAATTGCTTAAAATTCAATTTTCTTTTGCGAAAATTATGTGAGTGTTCGTTTTCATTGTTCAAAATTCTTGTCAAATTGCTTTAGTGTGAGTGTATTGCAGTTGCTGTTAAGATGCACAGCCATTGCTTTCTTTCAGTGATTTTAGGTTTTGTAACGGATTATGGCCAGTGGCGCTTAAGCTCATGAAGAAATTTAAGGTCCAATGAGTAAGTTATTTCTAAACGTTTTTCTGATGAATTATATTTAAGCAAATGATTGAGCGATGAATATTATGAATTTAATTTTAATCAAATTTGAGCGATTTTCAATTTAGTTTCAAAAAATTTCGAATTTAATTGAGCCTTGAATCGTGAGCGGCAGACCGTTAAACTTTGTGCATCAAGAAGGTTACTTGTGAGAAGTTTGAGCAATGTTATATTAAACTTTAAGCGGTAAAAAGATATTGAGGAGCATTTTATTTAATTCCGAACAATGTAAAAAACAAATTTTTGTGGGGAACTGTAAGTGGTGAAAAAATTATATTGATTTCTGCTTTAAACACTCTTATGAAACTTTTTTCTTTTTAAAATCTACATAATATTTTTTTGTACATAGCAGTAATGAAAATGAATTCCATCCGCAAGAAAAATTCAAACAGTTAAGTGTATGTAGCTTAACTGCTATGAAGCTTTCATTTTTCTAATTAAAATGAAGAAAATATAGTCGCATTTACACTTAATACATATAAGTATGTGTGAGTTTCTTAAATAGTTTCATACTCTTATAAAATATCATTATTAAATCTGCTCTAACTCAAATTTTTTCCATAGCATGTCAGAAAGTGGCATTTCTTTCCTTTTTCTTAAAATATGGGCTAAAGTTGCGTTTGTTATAGTGCTTCCGCTTTACTGATTTTAGTTTTTTGACCGCGCTATTATCTTTTGCCACCATTCAATTTGATCTTAACGCCGTTATATTAATTTTAACACAACTTTTATCTCAACTTTTCACTAGTTAGGAAACATATCAAATTAATTTTTCATGGGCCAAATTAATATTTTTTCAACTCAGTTTAATTTTTTTCACTAAACCAAATCTTTTTTGATCCTCAAAACAATTTTTCATCGCTCAATGGAAGTTTTTTACCACTTCAAAGCAATCTTTTTCACTTATATTGTTTCGCCGCCCACGAAAAATTGCTTTGAGTTGGAATTTTTTCAATACAATTTTCAGGAATAAGCTAAGAAACTGTAGCTTTCCAAAAATGTACTTTTTACTTCTCCTTTCGTACTGCGCATAAGTGGTAAACTGTGCCCTTTAATACGATTAAAACTTCTTCTACCCATAGTTCAAGCTGTTGATTTTTTAAGTTTCACTATTACGAACTCAGTTTCCATTTAACGTCATCAATCGCCATGAAAAATCTGCTTAGCTCTGCTGTTATATACTCAGCCTTCGTATTTTTTAAGTAAACTTAAGGTAGCATTATAAAATAAACTCTTTTGTTTCAGGTCCAAAACTTTTCACTGAATCTTTGAAAATAATTTATTTATCAAGCAACTTAGCATATAAATTTGACTTCTTTTTAAAACTTGTTGCGCAATAAAACTCATAACGAGCTCATAAACATTTTAAGAAATTCAGTAGACCCTGACTTAAACTTTTGCTCTAATGACAAAGAAGCAAACTTTATGCTTTACTAAGGACCTACAACAAAATGTAACAAATTATCATATTTAGCACAGTGTCTGTTGAATTTATTTCCGTCCATTGGGGAACAGACAATTTTTTTTTTCAGACTACGTTTATCTTACCATCATGGCATATGTACATATGTACACACGAATATAAATAGAGTTGTTATTACCATGAGGTTGATATTATTGATTTTATCGCAATAAATCTAAATAGTTTCAAATAGAAATTCACATATAAAACAGTTTTACATATATATATGCAGAAGAAAGCAAACTATTAATGCTATCAACAATAGTTTGACGTATTTAAATAAAGAATTATGTATTGTCTTTTTCATTTAATACAACAGTTGTATGTATTTACATATGAAACTTTTAATCTAGAACGCCTTTATCACAATATTAATGGGTAATGCTTATTTACAATGAAAACGTGTGGATATATGAATACTTAATAAAATATTCACATATTTTTTGGTTATGATAAAAATGTATAGTAAGTGCAAAATATTTACTTTATTAATGCCTACGTAACAAATTCATTTCAATTGCAAAGTGTGGGCGAAATCGAAGAAAAAAATATGTATTTCCAATGAGGAAATCTTTTTGTATTTTGAAGTTTTATAGTTTTTGGCCGCTATTTCTTAAACATAATGGCCGAAATTTAAAAAAAAAAAGATTCGTTCAAAAATCTCCCATAAATTTATGATAGATTTTGTGGCAGCACTAAGGACGTAAGACGCAATAACAACGAACTAGACATAATTTGTTGTCAGATGAAAAACATCATAAGCACCTTCTTATGCTATAAACAGTTTTAGATTTACATAGGACCAATAATACACTACTAACTTAATAAGCCTTGATTAACTTTAGACGCAATTTATCTTCAAAGCTCAACCAGAACTTATCATAAATTCATAGACTTTTGCTTGGCTAAAAGTTTTTCTGCCAAACAACGTGTGCGAGGTACGTTCTCATTCATAGTATCCTGTTAACTTACAAAAATTTCTTAATGCAACCGAAACTCCTCTTAGTTCGAAGAAATTTTATGCATAAATTTAAGGATTTCGCGTAGTTACTGATGGCGATTCGATGTAGTCTTCACAATTTAAAATAATTTCAGCGATTTGAATGACTCTCCACAATTTGAGGAAACTCGTCATATTCGCAGTAGTTTGAGAGAATTCACTTTGTTTGAGAAATTGCCCACATCTCCAATTTTGTACAAGTTGAACTTCCTGCAAAGCTATAACGTTAAAATCACTGACGGCATTTTCGGTACATTTGAAAAATCGTCTTCAGTACATTTGCCGCATTTTTAGTACATTTAGCGAATTTTAGTACATTTTCGGTACATTTGTGTAGAGTTTGTAATTTAATGTGATATATAACTCATTTTGCTAAGGTTTTTGACATGGCAAAAGTGAAAACCTTTTTTTTAGTAAATTTGTTCGCAAATTTTAGTTTAATTAAATTTTAAAGACAAAAATGTACATTCGGCCTCTAAAAAGTACTTTTCAAGTCTCGATTTAGTATATTTTCACAAAACAAATGTTTTTTTTCTATAGATGGCTCTGTCCTCACTTTATTCCTAAGAATGCAACATCATTTTGTTTTTTATTAAATTCCCTACATACGCGCAAAAGTATGCTATATTTTATAAGCAAACATCCACTCAACACACGTTACGTTTCGGTTATTATAAAAGGGAATTACCAATAATTAACTACGATTTTCCAGAAATCCACTGTAAATTGACCCTTTATCAGCGCGTTGAGTACCCTACTTGCACAAATATCAACAGATTGTCAACAAGTTCATTAGTGTTTGTTATATGTGTGTCAGTTTTTGTTGAGTACTTTGTTGGCTACGCTGATTGTGGGTGGATTTTGTTTAGTTAACTATTTCAGGAATTTCAGTCTGTTGGCATTTTGATTTAAACGTTAAGGATAGATAAGCATTTCAATAAGTGTAAGTGTGCTCATACACATACCTTTGTGTATGTAAGCTGTTATCGCTGCAACAACACAATACATTGAAGTGCGCCGTATTTTACTAACATATTGTTTGCTTAAATGTGGTATAAAATTGAAACATCTACTTACCACTTTTCGTAAATGATTCCATAGCATAAGCAATTTAAACTCCACTTTAGTTTTTAAATGCTTTCATAAAAATTTATTTAATAAATAATTAAACATTTGCTTGACTTTTATTGTACCAACAACACTTTGTACTTTTGTTTGCGATAAATTCCGATAAATCTACGTTATAGCACTTACAATCCACATAGGTTCCACATGCCTTAATTTCGTTAAAAATTCGGTAAAAAATTTATTTTATTTCTTTTTTAAAGTGAAAAAAGCACAACATTTTCCATAAATAAATTCAGCTAAAATTTTTTTTATTTCATTTGATTTTTGAATTTTAAACTGTCAATTTGACCGTTTTTTTATTGAACGTTCAGCAAGCGCTACTTCAACTTGTACGCTCCACGACAGGATAACAATTGTCGGCAAAATATTTTTCTAGTCAACATATGGTAAGCAGCCGCCACGAAAATAAAAAGCTGTGCAGCGAAAACGGAAAGCTTTTCTGCAAAGCTCTCTCGCTCATTTTCTTATCTGTGCATTGTTTTGATGTTTCTTATCAGTG
Organism: Meiosimyza decipiens; assembly: GCA_963680825.1. Lineage (NCBI taxonomy): Eukaryota > Metazoa > Arthropoda > Insecta > Diptera > Lauxaniidae > Meiosimyza > Meiosimyza decipiens. The sequence continues at coordinate 45,734,606 of OY804258.1, forward strand.
TGCGTATAAGTGTAAATGTCAAGGGGCTGATAAAAAGCACCTACTTTACTGCTGTTGTTGTTTCTTTAGCAACCGCGCACTGTTTTGCATTAAAAATTACTTGAATTTGTTTGCTGTCTATAATTTTTAAGAAAAAAATTCCAGCAGCAGGAGATTAACCTGTTGATATGCCAGTCAGTAAAATCTCGCTCGAAGGACCAACCTGTCGCAGGTAGCGCTTAATTTAATAAATCAATTTTGAAATGCTGTTGGAATTTTTTACAAGGCAGAAAAAACTGGTAACTCTGTTGCTCTTCATGCTGTCTATCAACATAACTGCCATCTTTCAATGGCATCTACAATTCATCAGAGGCAATGGCTGTAGCAACGGCAGTGGCAAATTCAATTACGTCTCTGCAGCAGCTGTTGGTTGAACTGAAGGCTGTTGTGGCGGCAGTGAATGGTCAGTGTCAGCATTGTTTGCATCAATGAGCTTTTGTTGCTTGCTATGTATGCAAAAGGATGTTGGCAATTTGTGTATAACGTGCGCTTTACCATTGTAGTGCATGAAACAGAAATCGTTGTAACGCAATTGTGTATTACGTGATTACAGACAATTTGCAGTCTGACACTTTGTTAATTGTGCACTGTTGAGATTAATGGCGATGTGAGGACAAGAGATTAACGCATATGCACTTTAAATGGTGTGTTAAATGTAATGCAGTTGCAACCTTATTTTTATAAGCAAATTAAAAAGTGAACAGCTTCTTAATGCCAATTCCAATTCCAATGACATGTATCATCATTCCACTGGTATCCTACATTCCAAAAATAATTTGGTATATACTACTGTGTCCAAAAAATAAGTTGACATTTGAATTTAAACTGCGCGCGTTGAAGGATTTGGAGAATAATTTTCCAGCCGGCCAAACAGTCAACAAGGAATATTATTTGAACGTTATGCGTCGTTTGCGTAACGCTATCCGTCTAAAAAGGCCGGAATTGTGGAAAGACAATTCATGGTTTTTACACCACGATAATGCACGATCCCATACTGCACACGTAATTCGTGATCATTTCGTCAAAAACTCAACCCATATCGTTCCGCAACCACCGTATTCACCTGATCTGGCGCCGTGCGACTTCTGGCTGTTCAGCAGGCTCAAAAGACCGCTCCGGGGACACCGTTTTGATACGATAGAGGAGATTCAAGCCGCAGCGAAGATGGAACTGAATGCCATCCCGGAAAGTGACTACAACCAATGTTTCGAAGGTTGGAAAATCCGTTGGCATAAGTGCATTGCATCGGGCAGGGATTACTTTGAAGGGGATGAAATTGATTTGGAAGAATAAATGAAGAATTTTCAAAATAAATACAATGTCACCTTATTTTTTGGACACAGTAGTAGAATTGCTTTTTCTACAGCACTACTTTTCTTACAAGCGCACGTGCCTTGCAAAAAAAAGAACAATTTTGGTGTACTGTTTTTATAATAACAATAAACTCTATTTCTTTCTGCCTGTGTAAGCTCTTAAGTCAACCAGTTCTATGAATAAGTTCAGTTGTATCAGAGCTATGATCTTCTTTCCTGAACTCGCCAGTACCAAAACACTTATAACTATACCAGATTCGAAACAAACCAGTTACAAAAGTGGAGTTTCGCCATCTGCTCACCACCGAAAACAAATGTCAGCTGTGACGAACGTGATCACAGTCCAACTGCTATGCCAGGATTGATCTTAGTTCAATTTTTTTTACTTCCATGCAAAATTATCACAGAGACAAAAAGGTTGCAATAACTCTTCGTTAAAAAACATTATTATATAACTTTATTCAAATTTGTTTGCTTAACGATAGTTATTTTACTTAAACCAGATTTAGAAATTTCATATAATTTTATAAAATACAATAAATTTTAGATGCAACTTACGCCTAAAACTGTAAGGCACAAAGTTTACAAGTAGAATTAAATCAAAATTTATGTAAAAAAGGACAGCATTAGGGAAAAAATACAACAACAAAAACAGATTAATTTAAATTTTTAGAAATTTTAGTATTTTCAACGTTTGTAAAAAATTCGAGTACATACAATACATACATTAAAATTAAAACTTACAAATAAAAAAAGTCATTTCAAGTCTAAAATTAAAGTTCCTTAAAGAGTAACTTGCGTTTTCTCAATGTTTTTTTTTAACTACAAATACTGGGGTCATGAAAAAACGCAAATGAACAACGAACACAAAAAAAAATACTTAAATAACTTACGATTACTTCAAAATTTAGATATCATTTACAACAACGCTTAAATATTTAAATGACTAACAATTAAACTTACAAGCTACAAATACAATAAATAAACGTAAATTGCATGAATAGAGAAAACAAATTGTTATATGAAAACAAAATAAAAAAATTATGGCTTATATGACTATGACAGAAAAAAAATTTGAGCATGGCGGCGATTAGTTTTTACAATTTTTGTTTTTTTTTCCTACTGACGTCTTCCTAGCTGACGTGACCATGTCAGCGTTTGCGTTGTTTCATTTGGCGTTGTTGATACTGCCGCTGCTGCAACGCAATCATTTAGCAATGCAGGAGATTGTAATGGCATACAACGTGTATCCATTACATTTTCAGCTACCGTTGGTGAGATGGATTCTTTGGCAGCGTACCAGACTCTTGGCAGTTGAGAATTTCTGCATAAGAAATAATAAAGAATTAGTTAATTCATCTTAAAAATATATTACAAAAAAAATAGAGGAATCATAATTTTTTAGCGGCCATTAGAAAAATTCAAATTTTTAGTAGACTATAAGAAGATTGACAAAATTGGTTTACTTTTACATATATAAATTACATCGGAGCTGGCTTAAGAGGCATTAAAATATTTCAGAATTAACTTGTTCATGTAGTATGAGCAACATTTGATTAATATGAAATAAACTCTGTTGAACGATAATTAATTTTTTATTAAGGAAAAATTTTATTCACTACATTGGTGAAAAGAAAAAAAAAATATTCATAAAAACTTTTGATGCATATGCGTTTAAAAACAAAGCCTCACGAATCGTATTGTATACTGATCACCTTTTTTCCAACGCAGTTTTGAAGAAAATTGCATAGCTTAAGATGAAAATATTTGGCATTGGAAAATTCTAAAACTAAAATGGTGTTCGCAAGAGATTTTTTAACACGTTTCTTGAAACCGCTGAAATAAGGAATATATATAGCTGCAGCTAGGCTCTCCAGATTTACATATCTTTGAAGTTACACGCTTCATAAAATTGCTTAGCCCATTTTTATTAAAAATATCAGATTACAATATCACTAAAATTAAATTTTACATTTTATGCTTTCGAATAATATACTACCGTACACAAATTTACGACAGTATTTAAAAAGCTCTAAACTATACTAACTATATCCCCAAAACCAAGTATGATGTTGTGTACATAACATAAAAGTGAAAACTTTATTTATGGCCGCTAAAAAAAATGATTCAACAAGTGCTCATCTCAAATTTATATCAGACGTAAGCAAAGCAAAAAGTAATTAAGTTGCATTTGTGATTGGCCTCTTATCCAACTAATTATTACTTTCTAAGTAGTAAGACAAGTCTGATGACTCGAGGAGAAACAGGTCATAGTTATGCGATCACGATCACAAATTGCGTGAAAGATAATTTTCCATTTTTTTCATTAAATGCAATAATAAAAAAAAAATTGTGTTTATATTGAAAGCTACAGCAATTTGTGACAGTGGTCGCCTGCATCACAACGGTTTTATGGACGCAAAGTAAAAAAATTTAATGTATATTTTTCATTTTTCTAAAATAAACTGACCCTATACCATATTGTTCCTTAAGTCATTAAATTTATCAACTACACGATTATCTTAAATTACAACTAGAGAATTTTATTACTTTTTTTTTTTCTTTTGTTGAAACAAAAGGTGCAACTTGTGAAAATATTCAAATTATCAAAATGACCTTATTTTGAGATGTTCTTCTACTTTGTAGAGTTCTTGTCTAATTTACTCAGTTTAACCTGCACATTAATTGTTACTTTGGGCTGCTTTAGCACTGTACTAGGGGTATAAGTTAAAAAGAAAAAGTTAGGAACACAAAATTTTTTTTTTCGAAAGTGAAAACGTTGATCGCTGAGTTGAGTCTGATGCTTTGTATTCGTGATTCGTACCTCATCACGGTATTTTAAATACTGATTTTTCTGGATTTCTACCATAATATCTTTTTTTTTTATTTGGCGGCAAGAGGCAATAATTAGCACGACATTCAAATTCAACAACCTAAAAAAAATATGCGGTTTAAGCTGCCTTAAATTTCAATTTAGTGCGACTGATAGTTTAACCTCGAAATATAGCATAGCTATAAGGATTTTGTGTACGATTTTACAATCAGGTTTTTTTTTAAATTTTTAAAAGAGCTTAACATAGTTGAAAAAAAAAATTGGGTTTAGCAACAAAAACACATTTAATTTAAAGAAAGTATAAAGCAAACAATATTTCGGGTTATTGAAATCTTTAGCCAATTTTCTGGACTTTAGTTTCTATTAGAGTGAACAGAGTACTATCATGAAAATTACCAAAGATTTATTAAAATAAACTATTCCAGAAATAAATTGGAGTTTTTTAAGAATAAAAGCGAATAGACTTTTACGTCCAATTTAGTGATAAAAGATTTGATTTTGTTTTATTTGATTTTAACGCCGTTCTATTGTTGCAATAGTTTGGCTGGCTAAAACCTAACAATATTTTTTTATCTAAGACCCATGTTGACTACAATATGCGGATAGCGGTGAAACCACTTTTGTTACATTTCGTTAAGTCACGAAAGAGGCAGGAAAATAATCTTTAAGTAAGATTTTTTTTCTTGAAAAAGAGTCAAATCTGAACACTTTACATTATTTAAAGTTTAGTTAATATTGTTTAAATCAAAATAAGAATTATTAAATTTCACTCACTTCTGCTGAGTTATGGTGAACACCGACTTCGATACGATCCGTTTACCCGTACGCCAATTACGTCCAATGAATTTCATGCGTTGTATGGCAATTATAGCTATGACAACAGTCCTAAAAATAGAATACAAAATAAAATTAAAATAGCGGTTCAACTAATCAATTTATTTTCAACTGACTTAAATAGGCGCTTCATATCTCTAGGTGGCTGCGGCATGGCATTTTCCACATAAATGGCATTCAATACTTGCGCTTCTTTATCTTGATAATTTTGCACCAAAATCTTAAGGTAACGCTTTTGATAAACCAATGCCTTACGATGCGATTCGACACGTAAATATCGACCAATTAAATGATTACAACGCTCTTCCAATTCGCTTGCATTAACATTAGAGTCCAATTGTTTTTCCAAATCTTGGCACCTTTTTTGCAATTGACGGCGCTCCTCCACTAGAAACTGTACTGTCTCTGCCATTTGACGATTTTCTTTGGCATTTTCAGCAAGTAGAACATTGATCTGTTCCATCTTTTGCAGAAATTGTTGTGGTACGGTTGCCATTGCTTCGTACTCGGCAGCGTTTTCATTCGCATTTGCCAACGCTTCCGCTAATTTGGCTTCTCTAGAGGCGCTGCGTTCAATATCGCCACGCAGTTGCGTTACTATCTGCAACAGGCTATCACGCTCAACCTCAAATGTACTTAGTTTTGTTTTCAGTTCTTGTATTTCGGCAGCATTTTGTGTATTTTCACGTTGTTGACGATCACGCCAGGATATGCGGCGTGTTTCACCTTCCTGCAGCGCAGCAATACGCGCCTCGAGACTTTCAATTTCTTGTGCCTGCAGCACTAATCGCTCTTGCAAATGTTCGACCTCTTGTTCGGAAAGTTCTTTATCGCGTGCAAGCTTTTCCATTTCTTTTTTCAGTTTGTCACTATATTCGATACGGTCTTTCAGCTCAGTATCGAAACGCACATGTTCACGTTCTAAATTACGTTGCAAATCAAGTATGCGTTCGCGCTCACGTTCATTTTGCGCTGTCAGCATTTTAATTTCGCTTCGGAAACGTTCAGCTAATTCCGATTCAAACTCAGAAATGCGTGGTGATTTACGTGGTGAATCGGTGGGTGATTTCATCAATGCACTATTGCGACGCGATTCTGTACGCTGCAGCACCGTCAGCTGCGATTGTAGACGTTCGCACTTTTCACGTTCTTGATCTAGTTGTTTGTGTAGTTCATCTTCCTGTACGAGAGCTGTCTCGAGACGCTTACGCATGGCTTCAATTATGACAACATCCTGCTCTTGTATATCTTGCGATTGTAGTTTTTCCTGTAGCAGTTCTTGACGTACTTCTGCAGAATGCTCACGTTCAACTTGAATTTGAGCGCGCAGCGCTTCCAATTGATTCAGCAAGATACGTTCTCCAGTAAAATTCTCATCATCGGTGCTTGTTTGTTGCTCCACGGCTACAGTAGATGCACGTGCTGATTGCGCTTTTTGTACATTTTTACAGTCCAAATTATTTTCTTCTTCGCTTTCGATTGCCTTAAGGAAAAAAAAAACAAAAAAATAGCTAATTCATCGGAAAGTTTTATTTTGCCATTTTAGCCAGTTTTCAAGAGCAGACTTTTTTGTGAAACAAAATGATTTTAACTTATAAGTTCTATATTACATCCGGGCTGATATGTTTTGTTCTTAGTTTTGCGACCATGCCGCATGAGTAATCTGGTCATACGACAAATTTTCTTCAGTTTCATAAAATTTATATTTTAAGTCGGATGCAATAAGGGACTCAAAGTGCTGATTTCAAAACTGGCCGCAGAAAATGTTTAGTTCAGCTATTCATATAAAATTTCCTTATTACCTTTAATATATTTGAGTCCAACTGCGCAGAATAGTTCAGTTCTTTCTCAACCTGTTGTGCAATTTCATCCACGGAAAATTGTTTGGAACTGTTGTCGCTTTGTTGTTGACTACGCAATTTTTCGATTTCTTGTTCCATTGATGCAGTTTGTTGCTGGAACTGGCGCGCTGTATCTTCAGCAATTGAAAGTTTAGTATTCAGCGTTAACAGACGTTCGTCTTTGGCTTTAATCTCTTGATTAAGTGCTTCCAGTTGTTCTTTACAGCGTAAGTGTGCTTCCAAAGAACTTTTGCATTGCATATGTGTCTCACTTAAAGTTTTTAAGTCATTCCTTAAGCTGACCAACTCAGAATTAGAATTAGCATCCAGCGGCACGGTTTTTGCTTCCAATTCTGCTATACTTTGCAGATATTTATTTTCATTTTGCTGGTAATTAACAAGATTTTTCTCATGTTTGCTGAGTGCTTCACTCTTTGAACTGATATCTGCTTTCAGCATAGTGATTTGTTTAAGCAACTCCTCAATTTCTGCGCTTTTTTGATCAATTTCATTGTGAATTTGTTTGAGTTTGAAGTTTTCATCTTGTAATTCTTTAATTTCCTTTTGCTTATTCATCAAATCTACTTGTAATCCACACAAATGTTGTTTAGTCGACAGCAAACTTTCTTCCAAACCTTTCAATTCAAGTTCTTTGGTTGCTAGAGCGTCCTGTTTTTCTTTTTCCACCTTTTTCATAGCTTCTGTTGCACTTTTAAGCTCATTCTGCAACTTTTCAAACTCTGCACGCTGTTCGCCGGCACTTTTGTTCAGACTGTCATCTCTTGGTCTTTGCGCTGGCATATCAAAATTAAAGTTGGTTGGCGTTGACTGCTTAATCTTAGAGTTTTCCGTGAATGAGGAGAAGTTAATCTGTCTTGGCACTAACGTAGGCGTAATGGTGCCACCTGTTTTGCCAGATATATGCATATTTGGATCCTGGAAGTAATGTGGGTTATCAAAAGTGTTGGTGGGATGCAAATTTGTAAAGGCTGAAAGTTCATCGGTGCGTTTTTCGGTTAAATTGGCAACAGCTTCTTTTGAGGTTTCCTGAAGTATAGCGAAGATTAAAATAAAAAATTAGTACACTTTTGATTACTAAATTTAAGCACTTACCATTGTTTGCTGCATATTATTGCCACCAGGAGCACCTTCAGGCAGCATCAATGGCGTATCCAAATTTGTTACAGCTGCACGTCGCATTACATCCGGTTCATCAAATTCTGTAATGGATAAAATACCGCTAAGCGTACGTGCGCTCAACTTAGTGCTAGCCTCATCTTTAGCATCACTTTTACCGCCGGCATTAGTTTCATTAGCAGCACCTGATGTATTACGACTTAAATTCGCTTCTAAGGCCACCTGCAACTCTTTTTCCTTTCCTTCCAACTGTTCTTTGAGATGATCTATCTCTTCATTTTTATCCTCCAACATGGTTTGCATAAGATCGGGCAGTGCCAATTTATTAATCATCTCGGATTTTATTTTATCTTTCAATTTCTGCAATTCGCCTTTACGCAACTTTAATTCTGCTTCCAAACGTTCAACAATGCTACGATCGGGTTGCTGTGACACTGATAATTCTGCTTCCAAACGATCGGTAGCCATTTTACTCTTATCCAATTGTTGTCGCATGGTAGCGATCTGTTTGTCACGTGACCCCAGCATCTCTTTGAGATTTCGTAATTCATTTTGCATATCGTGAATTCTGATGTTAAGATCTGAGGTGCCGGCACGTTGTAACTCCTCGGCGCGTTGCCGTTGCTCTTCGAGTCGTAGCTGTAATCCTGAAATACGTTCTTTCTGCTCTGACATACGTTCTTGCAGCGAGTCACGTTCATGCTGCAGTTCCTAAATAAATCAGAGGAAGAAAGAGAGAATGAAAAAGTAAAAGAAAGATGAATTGTTTGGTTAATAGTCTCAAGAAATCGGCGCGTTTGATTAAATAAATTAAATTCAATTGTTGCTTATTGAAATATTTGCAACAGTATTACATTTTCAATTGCTTTTGTGCCACGGAATTTATATTTGAAATTCTGAATCTTGTGGTGTGGCAACAAAAGGTTGTTTGACAAGTTGGACAAACCCGAAGAAGCAGACGATAACAGTGGATTTCTAAACTTCAAAAAGCATAATAAGTAGTCTACATGACTAGACGCTTCGGTTCAAAATATGAACGAGTCTCAAACTAATTGAGAGGTATTGGGCTCTAATGAAAAGAGATCTCGAAAAAGTAATAAGACTGCAAAAAAATTACAAGATCCTACGGTAATGTCGATTAAGTAATCAAGTATTTTTTTTTCTCATCTGAAAAATAAAGAGCTTAGTTTTTCTAGGACAGTCCTTATGTAGTCTTTTTGTTACTAACAAAAACATGATAAGAAACTTTTTTCAGCTTAAACTTAAAAATTTCATGGTAGTTCTTTAAAACAAACAATGCACGTCATTGTTTCATCCCAACATAATGCTAGAAACAAGATTAAAAAAAACTATTTAATTAAAACTGCTTGTGAAGCTGATATCAATTTAAAAGTTCATAAAAGAGATCATGGATCAACCCCACATTAACCTACGCTTTGCAAATCCAGAAACAAATACATACAACGAATCATTCAATACACTTGCTGTTAAATGGATGAAAAACAAACAACAGGAGGCAGCAGTTACGCGCAAAATAACAGCAGTGTAGCCACTTGAATTGAAGTAGGAAATAAAAACAAAAGCATTGGAGGATAAAAAAAACGACAGTCGATTAAGTGCGAGTGAATGACACATGAGGCGCTATATTCAAATTCAAATATAGCAGCGACTGGAGACTGTATTACAAAGTTGATACCACCGCAGTAGCGTAACAGAAGAGCAAATGAAATGATGCTGCTGCGTAAGTAATGCGGGTGCGAAATTGGATAAAATTTTTTTGCTGCTGCACTTTTTGAAGCATTTTCATCTACAAGCTGATTATGTGGTTTATGAACGCAAATGATGACTGATGTAAATTTTAAGTAAAGAAAGGGTTGCGTGGAGGAAAGAGATATAAGCAGTTTAATTTAATTTGTAAACGAGCAGTGCAGGAATGTGTTGAACTAAAAAGTTGTTTAGCGTTCATTCGACAAAAATTTACAGCTAAATAGAAGTGCTTCTCCAAATATAGCTAAGAGAATACAATTTTAAAAAAAAAAAAAATAAATAAATTCCTGTGTTAGAAAATGTATTCTCCCATTTGTATTTTGTTTTTGTCTATTCTATAAACAAATTTTTATGTTTTGGGAGTCTTTGGTTTTTGTGTTTTGGCGGTTTGGGTTTTTAATTGCATTATTCGGAACGCACAGTATTTTAAAAGTTACAAAAAAAACTTTGTTTACAAGAACTAATTTCAGTGTGTCTATTTTTTAAAGAAGACAAATAGAGCTAAGGCACTTTATTCGGTTAAGACTGCACATAAACACCCTATAGTGCTTGAGCAATAGTCTCGCAACTAACAAAAATCGCTTGATAATCATTTTTGGTGGATCAGTCTTTAAATAATTTATTTTTTCGAACAGTCATTTTTTATTTGGTTTTTTTTTTCAGTAAAAATATATTTTTGATGATCGATATTTTGATTTTAATTTTTTCAATCGATAAATTTGATTTTTACTTTTTCGATTAGTAACAGCCATAATCCAACTGGCACAAGTCGCTTTCAATGCGAAAGTTATTTGCAAAAGCAAACTTCGCCAATTTTCACGTATGGCGATAAAGTTGCGACCGTCATAAAAATAATAATAAATAATAAAAAAAAATTAAAATTGATACTAATTTTTGACTAAACAAATACAAAATCAAAACTCTTGATTTTAATATATCGAACCGGCAAATAAAATCCAATTTTATTTTTCACCAAAAAAAAAATTTTAACGAAAATAACAGTTATTTAAAAAAAAAATATTTTTTTTCGTTTTCGAATTTTTGAAAATAATGAATTAGGAAGATATTACAACGCACATATCCATATTATAACAGTTTTTAATACACAAACCAATTACAACTAAATATTGAATCAAACCCGGAATCGTTTGCTTACATAAACGCCCATTGTCCCAATTACTAAAAATACAAATTTCGCAAATGTCTAACATAAAATAAAAGCCACAGCTGCAAATATGCAAGTTTCTGGTGTACACTTTTTATAGCTACAAGGGATAGAGTTATGAAGAATATTTATGACAAACTGTTATTTTATTTTTTAAATAAAGCAAACAAACAAAACTATCAATACAAATAATTTAAAAAAGTATATAAGCAAAAAAAAAGTGTCGAAAAAACGCAGACATTAAAATATGCGTCTTATTATTTGAAATAATTAACAGTTTTAAAATTTTTTAATCGTCAGCGATTTAATAAATAAAAATACTTGGAACTTTGTCAAAAAAAAACCTGTGGTCAAAATATTCGGGCTAAATGTTTATTTTTTAACTCTAAGAACAATAATAAAATATTCAATGGAGCTTATATATTCTTCGACACTCACCCTGATAGGACTCATTTTAAACGAATTCATACGTGAGAACATAGCAAGCAACACAAATTATGCAAAACACCAAGGATAAACAAATTTAGAGTAAAACGAAAACAATTGTTTCACATTGACAATGATTGACAAATACATAGTTAGAAGATCCACTTTCAATTAATTTGCATTGTTTAATGTTTGAAAACTAAAATATAATTGAAAACAAAATTAGGGCAAAGACTCGCGCCCAAATTTTAAAATTAAAATAATAAGAAAAGTTATTTTTTTTTTAACACAAGAGGCAATCGTATGTCTTACAACAAGTTCGAACAAACGAAAACTGAATGAACACAATTGCACGACATTCTAAAGAGCAGCAACATTTTCGTTGCTGAGTTTATTATGCTTCTTTATACAAATGAGGGAGCAACAGCAGAAGAGCTTGTGTGGCACACGACAGTAGATGCTTATAAATGTCTATAAAACAGTGGAGCAAGTTTACGTTTTAAAGAAATATTAAATGTTTAAAGTTTCATTTTTGGTATAAAAATAAAACATACAAAAATTATTTCTCAAAATTTCTTTAAAAATAGCGTCTTATTGGTAGAAATATTATTTGTCATTTGACCCACGTACTCTCTAATTTTTGAGACACATTATATTTTAGTGTACGGCCAATGATTTTTTTTAACCCACATCTATTTGATGCATGAATGTGCATTTTTTTAAAAACTTGTTTTCAAATAGAAAAAAATGTGCAAATAAGCCTAATATGTTGGAAAGTTATTTTTTTGTATTTGAAAATTAATAAATCACTATCAAAAGACTTGATTGAGAATCGTGCATTTGTGTTAACAGAAAAAGTTATTACCAACTTTTACATTAACCCTCATAGTGAAATTGAAAATGTAGAAAGAGTTGCACTTTGTGCATGTGACCACATGCACACTTTTGTTTTATCTACTTAAAAATTAATTTACTGATATCAAAAGGTTGATTCGCATTTATTGCATTATATGAACTATTTTTTATTGATATTTTATTGAGCTAACTGTTCAATAACTTCTGTGTGTCAAACATTAAAAAAATACAACTTACAAAGATAAATTAAGAAGAAAAAATGGGCTAAAGCTAGTTATACCAGTTTCGTCTTCTGATAGGAGGAGTCATCAGTAAATTTTAAGCCGATTAGTAAGAGTTTGCAGGCCATATATGTTTCACTGCTTGCATAGATACATATGTTGAGAAACCAAGCAAAAAGTTAAACAAAGAAAGCAAAAACTATTTTTTCTATTTGTTTATTTTTGTTACTGTAACTCCTTTGATATTACACATTTTCTAAATTTTTTCAATAAAAAAAAATAATTTTTTGAAGAATACCAAAAAATTTGATTCTTTTTTTTGGACGTTTATGGTAATTTAAAGTTTTTCGAGCAAAATACAAGTTATTAAGCAAATATTTTGCGTATTGAAACCAAACCTGTTTTCTTGAAACAGGTTTGGTTTCAATACGTTGAAAAAATCCAACTCTAAATAAATATATTAGTATGTACATGATTTTTTAAGTAAATATCAAGCGGAACTTTAAAGTTAAATCAACAACAACAAGCGCAACACTTATTCATCTGACTTATTTTGATTAAAATTCGAAAGTTGTTATTGCAAAAGAAAATAAATGTTGAATTAACTTTTTTTTTTTTTTTTCAAATGAAAAAGATAAAAACGACGAAACGAAAGTTCTGCTTTTTATCACAAAAACATTTTTAGTACAACAGCACACACACTCATGAAAAGCTTTTAGTGAACGCTTTATAAAACTTTTCAACAATTTCCCCTCAAATATGAAGAATAACTTTTTTTATAAACTCACCACACAGGAGCTACGCATTGAAGCAATTTGCATTTCTAAATCTTTAATGCGCTTAATGGCAGCCTCTTCGACACGCGTATGTTTCGATAGTTTATCCACAATACGTTGCACACCCTCCATAGATAATGAATGTTGACGCGGCGATGGATGCAATGGTGAACCTTGTGGTGGTGTAACGAGTGTGCCAGTCATTGGCAGTGATGTCAACGGCGGCATTTGTACTTTTGTGCCATGCACAGAAACATCTTCGGTAGCGCTAAGACTGCATGAATTTGAGGAAATCGAGTTGTGCAGAGATTCAAGCGTTTTGGTTTTATGATCGAGTGTATTTTCAATGTCGTGCAGCTGTAAAAAAGAAAAATCAGAAACAAAATACATAGGGTGGTTTGTGCATTTCGCGAACCTGTTCAATCACTTGGTCCAGTACCATACTCTGCTCTGCGGTAGGACGCACATTTTGTAGTTTTTCTTCCAGTTGACGTACACGCTCCATATAGTTAATGCTGATTTCTCTTTTAAGACTTTGCGCTTCATTTTGTAGTATATCATTAGATTGAGATTGCAAGTTGATAAATTCATTCAATTGCTATGGTAAAGAACATATCTAAATTTCAATATTAACTACATTAATAAATTAAGAAAAGGCTGACCTTAATTTTTTCCTCCAACACATGTTCGTTCAGCGCTTTGGTCTCCACTTGTTTCTCCAATTCAACAATAATTTCACGCAGAACAAAAATTTTATCTATGGAAGCTTTGAGCTCAACCTCAAATTTGTCGCGATTATCATTGCTATCATTTAATTTTTGATTAAGATCACGTATTTGGGACTCCAGCTGTTCGACCTTAAAGTTTAAAAATAATTATTTAAAAGTTATTTTATTTTATTGAAGCATGTACAATGTTTATTCTGAAATAAACAATAGGAAACAGCATAAGCATGCCAAAAACTTACATTAATCCTCGTATGAAATTTCGAAATTTGAAAATTCTTGTGACATTTCAAATTATTAGATGATTTATGGGGTACGAAGAGAATATTTATTTTTTTATTCAGGGTCAGATACATAGTAGACATACATTTACACTCATGCGTTTAGTAGACGTGAAAAAGTGCGTTTTCATGATTGAGTTTTTTGTTTAGTTTTATTTTTGGTGTTTCGTGCAGCGTGAAAATTTAAATATAAAATAAGTTTTATTTTTATTTTTCGTTAGTAAATTAGTAGTGTTAAAATAATACAAATGAAACTATAAACAACAAATAAATAAATTTATTCAAATTAGCCTACTTAATGTGTTACTTTATATATGTAGTAGCACTGTCTGTCGTATGCGCAACAGTTTTGGCATTGAGGTACAAAGTCTTTAGCGTATGAAGCGAATTCGATGGTATTCTTGAAACTAACAGCATGTGAGATTTGAAACAGGTGCTTTTCAGATTTTCAAAAGTGTAAATAAAACATCAATGCTTAAGTTTTTTTTGTTTTATTGAATTTATTTTCTATGGGCTCTATTTTATGGAAATATTATTGTGCTTCCGGATTATAAATTCAATGGTGAGAATTTCCTGATGCGAGTTAATAATTATACTTAATGTGTATTAAAGTTACGTTTGATGTGCCATCCGCTATAGCTGGCAAAGATAACAGTTTGGAAACGCTAAAACAAAATCACAAACTTAGCGAGTAAGATTACAGTTGCTATGTATACATAGCAAGTTACTTAAGTTCCAGTTGTACCCAGCAGATTTGTATTTTGACTATTGTGAATTTTGAAATTAAAAAAAAAGGGTTATTTCACGGAAGAACAGTTGCCTAAAATGTCAGGCGGCAAAAAGAAGCCATTTGAAATAAAACTATTAGAAATAACAACAAACGAGTACGCGTAGGAAACTAAGAAACTTGGTCGTTTTATTCGCACATATAGAAAATAAAATTATTTTTGATCAGAATTTTAATTTGCACACATTTTATCAGAGTTCTTTTTAAAAACAAATTTAATACATAATACAACTAAAATATATAAAAAAAAATTAAAATAAATTAAATGAAGGACTTAAATGAAGAAAATAGGAACATTTTTGTTTAGAAAATATATTTTTCATCAAAATACATGATTATTAGTAACACAAAATAGAAAATAATTATATTTGTCTTTCTATATAAAATCACAAATACCATTCTAAACACAACCAACATTAAAAACATGTTTATAAACAATGTTAAAATATAAATGGTTTTTATTTTATAAATAGAAATTATATTAAAATCAATAATTAAAGTATTATAGTATAATCAACACCACAAACATATATTGGTTAAGTATTAAGATAATCAAAAGTGAAATTAAATAATTTTTACAGCCACATTCATATAAACTATATCAGAGGAAAAGAATAACTTAATTAATAAAACTGCAGTAACCCGTTATCAATGAACCAAATAAGGAAATAAAGTCAAAACGTAGTCAATAGATTTTGGACTCACCTCCTTCGAGGCATTCTCATAGGAACTGCGCTCTTTCTCTTTATCGCGTAGCATCGATTGTAAACGTTCAATTTCTCGCGAAAACTCGATTCGTTCTTGTTCACGTTCGGCAGCCTGTTCTTCCAGAAATTGTTGGGTACTTTTTCGTTGTTTGTCAGCGGCATCAATCTGATTTTTTTGTTGTTATTTTGAGTTTATGAATAATTTTTTGATTATTTTTTAACTATCAATTTATAATATATATTTTTGGAGCAAAACATTTATCAATTCGACTATGGTGCGCTTTATCTTCAAAAAAATCGGTGGTTTACAAAATCAAAATCATATAAAATAATGTTTTAAATATTTCCAAAACGTCTCATTTTCGGTTTCAATTTTTCAAAAATTTTCTTCTAAAACACAAAAGTATTGAAATTCAAGCTTCACAGAACTAAGAACTTAGTAACAATACATGTTTAGAATGTAAATTAAGCTACGGACTTAAATTTATAAATAAAAATCAAAAGAGAAAAATAAATCTAGAACAGAAAATGGTTCACTTATGTTAAGCATGCGTTTAGAACATTTTTACAAAAGCTCACATAAATTTTAAAACAACAAAATAGGAACGTAATTATGCCTCATTGACTGTAAAATAAAATTTTAAGTGTACACACAAAAGTTTTTTTTAACTTGAATATTTTGCTAAAAATGTTAATAGGACCCAAAAAAAAAAAACTGAAATCATACATCAACACAATCAATTTTAGATCCAAATGCTTTAAATGATGTCATGACTTTCAAATATTGTACAAAAACATAAAAACATACTTCCAAGTATCAGTTTCAATAAAGCTGCTCACAATTCATAACTTCAAAAATACATGTAAGCGTCGACATCAACAAAAAGTATCCCAATATTTTGAAAAACGTTATGACATCGATACCATTCGAGTATCGATTCAGCATTACATTTTAAATGTGGAAGCTATTGATAGCAGTGATCAATTTGATTTATTTTGAATGCATTAAACTGAATTAGAATACTGAAAAACTAACCTACAGCATGACGAAATAACATTTACTGTTTAGCTAAAAACAAAAATTAACTTAAGAACAGAAATTTACAACCTATTTTAAATAAAAAAAGCATAAGTATTTCTTTCTCGAGTCTTACAGCTCCCATTTTTTATAAGACCATCCCGCACCATTTTTCTAAGACTCACCTGCTTTTGTAAATCCTCACGATCCTTTTTACTGCACTCCACCACTTTATCACCTTCACGACAAAAGTCCTCAATCATCTGCAGCAAAACCACCGTGACATCATTGTTAATTTCCTGTTTTTTCTGCGTGGGTGACGATAGTAAATTACGTGCACGTTCCTGCAATTGCGAAAAACTTGCTGACAATCTATCAGCTGACAAATTTTCAGGACTCTTTAATAATCCAAGTCCATAACCTTCAGCATATTCAGCGCGGTTGAGCGAGTCCAAAGGAGTGAACTGATCACGCAAAGTTTGCAATTCATCGCCTAGCTCTGCATTCCGCTTTATAGTATGTTCCAGCTTTTGTTGCAATTTTATGCGATCTGACTCAGACTTAAGGAGACGATTTTTCAGTTCATGCAATTGGAAATTTAATTCGGATGCGTTACAATGACTTGAGTTGCTATCAACTTCTACAGATACTTGTTGCCGCAGGCGATTCAAGTCTGGCGGTAATGAATTTAGCAAATGTTGTGGTTTCGTCATTTGCCATGTACTGCTGCTTAACTGTTGCTCATTCAACGAATTGGCACGCATGAATTTATGCACCGGATGTTGTAATGATATTTTGAGACCATCCTCTGCCTCACAGCAGCTATCATTTTTCTCGCCATCACTAGATTCACTGGCGCAACCTTGTTTATTTTTGCGTTTCATTTCCTCCGACAGTTGGTAAAGGTAAACAGCTTCTGATCTAAGGCGCTCCATGCAATCTTTCCAATCAAAATCTTCATGATCATCGTTACCGCCGCCAACATCAGCAGCACTACCTTTGTTGCTAATGAAATTTTTAAGATTTGGATCTTCAATTATTTCCAATAAACTGCTTACATCAGGAACAAAACGTTTGGATTGTAATATTGAGTTGTAGGAAGAATTCAGCAATGATGAGCTTAAATTGAGATTTAGATCCGGTATAGTTGGTTGTTCTATTGAACGATTCGCAAGTAACTTCTGTATCTCAATACAGACAGTTTCGCTGAGTTCATCTTCGCAATTCACCACACACTTAGCCAATTCAACAAGCACATGACGAAATGTTTTTGACAACTCACGCAAACTATCACGTTCAGCTTTTAATTGATCAAAATCGCGTGCAAGATCAAAATTGGAATGACGTTTGTTCTTGCGATTAAGTTGTTTTTCATAGTCTATTTTTAGGCGCGACATCTAAAATGTTGGTAAAAAGAAAGAAAACTGTGTTGAAAAATTAAATGTATCATTAAATACTCGAAAGAAATTATACCTCGTCTTCATGTTTAATCTGTAACTGCGCAATTTCTAATTGACTTTTTGCTGTGAATTTCTCACGTAGCAATATCAGTTCCGGTGGCCAATGATGATCGTCGGTGGTGGTCTCCGAAAGTAAAGTCTGCAATGAGAAAGAAGTAATAAAAAATGTTAAAAAGTAAAAAACACATCAAATGCATTTTGTAATGCTAAATAGCAAAGAAAATGTTTACATAAATCATTTCGAAACGGAAAATTTTCGACCAAAGTCAAAACTTTGAATTTGAGTTTTCGTAAACTGCAATAAAATTGTAAATTTAGCGTCAACTCCCCCTAAAAAGCACACAGTTGTTATAAATAGCTACAATTGTAGACGCACATATGATGTAAAATCTGTTTATGGAAATGCAATGTGTTGAAGGAAAAGTTCAAATTTTTACGTAAAAGGCGTTTTTGTTTTTGTTTATTTCAGCGTAGACGAGAGACAAAAGAAAGTACTATTAAACAATGTGCTATTTCGACAATTAAGAGAAAACGGAGCATGGAAAGGCCGTGCAACAACAGCATGCATATGAACGTATGAGTGCTAACTAAAGCAAGCTGACAATTAACGTTTGAAGTTTGATATACGACTACGTTAAAGTGACTCTATTTGACTTGACTTGACGTTGTGAAAAAGACTGACAGGAAATTTCCAAACTTTTAAAAAGCACAATACGAGCTAGTTTGCTCGTAAGGCAGCGTTAATTTTTTTTATTACCCATCATTCATGATTGTTTATCTCTTTTTTCAAATCGTATGTTTTTGATGTAATATGTTTATTTTTTTTGAAGACTAATTAAATTTTTTGGTAGTACAACAAGTTTAATTTATTTTTCGCTGAAAAAACTCGAAAGAAAACTGTTATTTTTTAGTGGAAAAAAGAAAAAAGTACTACAGCAATTAACAGTTTTGTTTCAGGAAGTTAAGAAGTAACTTAGTTTTCGTGATAAATTTGTTTTATTTTTGAATTTCATCGCTAAATTCCTGGAAAATACATATATGTGTGGTGAATTAATACCACCACATATAAACAATTATACAACTGTAACACTATACACAAAACAACTTCTCTAAAATAAATAATGTTTAAGTTTTTGCTGTAAGTTTTAAAAATTAAAAATTTGTTTAATATTAAAAATGTTTTTCAATTGAAAATTTTTATTCAAACTAAATGTACTTAAATAAAATTTGAAAATCTAATAAAAATAAAATATAACATCAACTACTTCATATGTATATGTAAACATAATACACTGAGAAGCAAAGTTAGGAGTATCACAGCAGGCAATTGAGCAAGGCTTTCTTCGGAGAAGGGCTGTTAGCACTGCTGTGATTGAATGAAGCCTTCTCAAAACTAAATTTTCATGCAAATATTTAAAAATATGTTTACTCATGAAATGCTATTATGCCTTCCGTGGCCTGATATTAGAAGGCAAAAAAGAAGGACTCCATTTACTTTAATTCTTTTTACGTATTTTTTTTTTTTTTCATGTTTTATGGTTCGACATTACTTTTTTGTTATCTCCATTCTACATATACGACATCAAAAGTAGGTACATGGTTATAGGTAAAAAACGGTGTACATGTTGTCATGCTTGAAAAATAAACCTTTAAAATATCAACGCAAGTGAGATGACGCGGATAAAAAAAAAACAATTAACTTAGAGTCTCCCGACGTATTAAAATTTCATTTTTTCAAGTACTTGTGATAGCCCTGCTACGGCAAGCGGTCTTAGAAGACTTGCTGAGGAAGGCCTATTTTATCGGGACGTTTCGTATAAAAAAAGTACGTTTGAAAGGAGGTGGCAACAAGGCCTTGTACTTACCAAGGAAGGCCCCTTGCCTACTGGGAAGCTTATTGAAAATGCAACTCGGAATGCGTAGTCATTGCTTTCATGCAATTGGGCACTTTTTTATGTTTTATATTACTCCAAAATGATTATTTCAGGAGGTTCTCTGAGTATGCCCACCAAAATTATTGTTTCATGAGTGTTAGATAAGCTTTCCACCATTATACTTCGAAAAGCTCTTACTTTTACGTTTTTAAGCGTTTAAATATCATTATTAGTTTTGAGTTATGAGCGTAAAATCTACGAAACAAGAGTCATTCATGATTCTTATTAAGAGCTTTTAATGATGGAGTATCTCAGTCGAAAAGAGAATAATATCCATTCCTCCATTCCAAGATCGCTTATGAGCATTTTAGGAACGCGTTTGAGCCTTAATTGAATTCTTCATTAGTATGAAAGCTGTAAGCATTTTGAAGTTATGCTATTATTTTCAGTTAGCCATAGTTGCCAATTTTGTTCAGTAATTTAAAATAAAATTGGTCTGTTAATTAAAGTTTTCACTCTCCTTGAAAAAATTAAAATAAAAAAATTTCACACAACTCACTAGCCTTTGACTCTTTAACATATAGGTATTTTGTGGTTATCTGCCATATTATCGAATTATATAGCAAATCCAAATGTAGATGGTGAGAAAGTCAAACTTCATAAGAACAAAAAGGGAAACGCCTTAATTTTTTTCCGTGTAGGCAATGTAGTAAGTTGAAAAAAGTCTGAAATTTTAAGTTTTTCTTCAGAAATTCTTTTTTGTTGTGTACTGAATGAATTCGCAATTAAAATTCTCCCTATTTTCTAGCACTAAAGAAAATTTTCCGTTTAATTGAAAAAATAAATAACATCACAAATCCACGCAAAAGGATAAATAAAGAAAATTTAAAAATTAACTTGCAAAGTTGAAATAAAAACAAATAACACAATGAAAATGAAAACAATAAGAGATTTCGTTATATTCACAATATTTATTTTTATTTACTTAAGGCATTTGCATTTGCCACCAGACACAACAGAACAAAATTTGGAAAAATTCACAAAGGCAATGAAAATATCAAGGTCAAAAATTGCTTTAATGGATTTATTATTAAAAGTTTTTACTACAGTCCCTTTGATGTTAATCCGCATAGCGCATACTCCATTTTTATTCGTAAATTTTCGAGTCAGATTAAAATATATGTATGGATGTAGCTGCTGAAAATTAACTTATCTCAAGTTTGTGGATGTACTTTCGATGTTTTTAAAATTCCGTTCAGTTTTTAAACTTCCGCTGTTTTTAAATTTTTGTTAAGTTTTCAATACTGCGTTGAGTTTCTAAACTTTTGTAATGCAAAGAAACTTTCGCTTAATTTTTCATTGAGTTTTAAAAACTTTCGTCTAGTTTTTAAACTTCCAAAGTGTTCAAATTACTGTTTAGTTTTGTACTGCGGTGTTTTTGAACTTACGTTAAGTTTGTTAGCTTTGGTTATGGAAAAAAAATTCACTTAATTTCTCGTTAAGTTTCTTAAGCTTCTGTCAAGTTTTAAGCGTTTGTTGAGTTTTTAACGTTCGAAAAGTTTTAAGCCTTTAAACTGTTTTAAGTTACTATTAGCGCAACTCAAACACTAAAATAATGTTATTTCTATCAATTCGTAGCTATTGTAGTGATTTACTTGAGCCATACAGTTTTCGTTAAGTTTAAATATGCAATTGTTGGTTTAAAACTGCTGTATAATTGACATATATGCAATGAAAATAGATTTAAATCAATATTATTAATAATAAACTAGGTAAATTTTAGCAAAATATCTTATCATAGACATGATGTGCCACTGCGATTGCTTATCAATTTGAAACATTAGTTTTAATCTAATTATAAAAACGCATGGAACATGATAAAACCCATCATATAAAAAAGAATTTAATAAAACTGACAATTAATTTGATTTATGACAACACATAACATAGACGCAAAAATGTTACAAAAGGAGCGCAGGCAAGTTCAAATTCAAAGCAAAAAACCACAAACAAAAAAGAGCATCAAACAAATTAAGCTTTTTCCGTTAAACTTAAAAAATAAAACTCTAAGCTTTCAACTGCCATGACATACAAATTAGACGCCATTTTTAACATTTGGTTGAAGTGGGCATAAATTAACGAATTAAAGAAAACTTCCTTTTTTCTTTAATTTTATGTTTGAAATATTTTTTTTCGGAAGCAACAATAAACATGAAGTTACTGATTGATGACTTTATACTAGAGCATGCCCCTACCCCAAATGCATGCAGGGTTTATTGCTGGCATGAACAAATAAACAACACAAATTAAATTTATATTGTTTGACAGAAATACAGCAGCACAAAAACGTCATTCAACGTCACTTCAGCAGTACGTGCCAAACACTAGCAGCAGCTATGATATAACCCAGTAGGAAACTGTTTTTGAGTATATTTCCAAGTCAACATTAAAATTACAAAAGTTATATTTTGTATGTAACATACAATTAAACAAAATATGTATCACAAACATCAGTAAAATCTCATAGCAATTAAATTCGCAAAAAAATTTAAGAAAAAACTAGGATATACAATCCACCTCAATGGATTGAAACAGTGTTAAGAAAAGTACCATCATCCAATGCAATTAAAGAATCCTGCCAGCGAAAATGTAAACAGTACAGGCAAGCTGTGCTTGAA
This sequence comes from Meiosimyza decipiens, assembly GCA_963680825.1. NCBI lineage: Eukaryota > Metazoa > Arthropoda > Insecta > Diptera > Lauxaniidae > Meiosimyza > Meiosimyza decipiens. The sequence goes on from OY804258.1 coordinate 45,757,343, forward strand.
GTACAGGGTGTTTTTTTTAGAGGTTTGTTTTTCGAATAGAGATAAAACTGGCATTTTATGGTCAAATCTGGCAACTCTAATGTCATTTATGTTCAGTTTGGTTTGCCATTTCATCATGAACAGGTTGACAAAAGAACAACGCTTGCAAATCGTGCAAATTTATTTCGAAAATAATGGTTCAGTTCGCGAAGTTTACCGCAAGCTCCGTCCATTTTATGGTCGACATAATCGTCCATCAGAGCAATTAATTCGGTTAACCATGGATCGTTTTCGCACTACGTTTACTCTATGTGATAATACGCATCCGCAGAGACGTCGAACAGTGCGCACCGAAGAAACAATTGCCGCTGTAGAGCAAAATGGTGAAGACGACCCGAATGAATCGATTCGCCACCGTGCACAGCAATTGGAGCTTTGTCCATCAACTTTATGGAAGATTTTGCGCAAAGATCTTGGCTTGCGACCTTACAAGATCCAGCTTGTGCAAGAATTAAAGCCGCGAGACCATGCAATGCGTCGTGATTTTGGTGTATGGGCCGAAAATGAGATTGATCTTGATGCTGATTTTCATTGCAAAATTTTGTTCAGTGATGAGGCTCATTTTTGGTTGAATGGCTACGTCAACAAGCAAAATTGCCGCATTTGGAGTGAAGAGAATCCACATGAGACCCTTGAGACGCCATTACATCCACAAAAACTGACTGTTTGGTGTGCTCTATGGGCTGGTGGAGTCATTGGGCCATACTTCTTCCGAAATAATCCTGGAGAGTCAGTTACCGTTAATGGAGACCGGTATAGAGCCATGATAACCGACTATTTTGTTCCCGAATTGGATGGCATGAATGTGGATGAGTTGTGGTTCCAACAAGACGGCGCTACATGCCACACAGCGCACGTCACAATCGACTTATTGAAGGAAACATTCGATGAGCGCATAATTTCGCGGAATGGACCTGTCAATTGGCCACCAAGATCGTGTGATTTGACACCATTGGATTATTTTCTTTGGGGATATGTGAAGTCGCTCGTCTACGCCAACAAACCAGAAACGTTAGGGGACTTGGAAGCCAACATTCGTGGCGTTATTGCCGACATACGGCCCCATATGCTCGAAAAAGTGGTTCAAAATTGGACCTGTAGAATTGGCTTTATTCGAGCCAGCCGCGGCGGCCACATGCCCGAAATCATATTTAAACATTAATGGCATAAAATTATCCTTCCAATAAACCCAAATTGATGGACATTAAAACGATTTTCTTGTGTTTTATTTCAATTCGAAGCTCTATACCTCTAAAAAAAACACCCTTTAATATAGTAAACATGCATGTGCATGATTATTAAATTTTGCGTTGCAAGAGTGCCGCAAGTGCGAAACAAATAAGCGAATGAAATTATATGTTTAAAGTACTAAAGGTACACAAAGTTAACCCAAACAAATATGAAATACAAAGAAGCGGTTTCATTTTTAAAAGTTTTTCTTCAAAACGGTGCTTACGACTCACCTAAAGTTCAAAATTATATTTGGAAAAGATAATTTTTACCGAAAATTTTGTTATAAAAAACTTTTAGCGAAAATTTTATGTCAAAAAAATTTCAAGAATCTTTTATAGATCAATCGCAAAAGAAACAAAAAACGAAGGAACGATCGAAAAAAGTTATTATGTACATATTTTTTGTAATTGGTCACTAATTGCTTTATTTCCTGCCAGGTACCCTTGTAAAACGGAATGTTTTCTTTTTGTTTCGTTTGTTTTGTTTATTCTTTTATGTTTTTCTTTCCAATTCTCTTAACATATGTTAGGTTTTGTTTATAAACATACTATTATTTAGACACTTATTATTCTAGTGTAGTGGATATGTAATTTGTTACGTTAATTCTACCTACTTATTAGCACAGCTTTTGTTGACAAAAATTTATCATTAAAATCAATGGAGACCTTCCCTTAAACGTCAAAGGCTTAAAGGTTGTAAAAACTACCTGTCTGCATGAAGAACTTGAAATTTTTGGCTAAATTAAAATTATCTGACATGATTACCTCAGGCAAGCAGAAACATGTTTCAGAAAAATAATTACAACTTGACAGATATCTTTGTTTCGAATCATATAAAGCTTAGGGTTTAATTACCCTGCTGTATATTAGAAGTGTTGACGAAATTTAGTTTAAAAGTTTAACATTTTCATGAAATAAAATCATCATTAAGAAGTGGATCAGGAGCGATTACTCTAATTCGAGAAATGGTAAAACGAATGAAAATTAGTAAGACAGAAAAATGGAAATATGGTTGGCCCAACGATGAGAATGGGCCAACCACAAGGCAAGTGTTATGCCTATAACATCAATATACATTGATGTCATAGATCAATCAGTCCCAAAATATGCTTTTTGGTCAGTTTGAAATTGATCATTTGTATCTTATCCTTCTTAGATTTTTGAGTGAAAACTTTAATAAAAATTAATTGCGTCGATTTATAAAAAAAAAGAAAAATATTTCTAGATTGAGTAGCAATCTTCTTATCATACCTCTTTTAAATGAAAGCAATGAAAAATCTATATGTAGTTGTTTTTCATAAACGCATCGATTTGAGAACCAACACAAAAAAGGTCACGATTAAAATTAACCTCCCAAGCGTTTTAATCACAACAATACGTACGTCTACGTCCTCTTATCAAATTAAGTGCACAAAACTGCTGATGCCTAGCACTAAATGATTTTTTTTTTAATTTTCTTAATTAATGATGGCAATTGCAAGTGTGGCTGAACTTTGGCAAGAAAGTGAAAAAAACTAAATGAGTATTTAATTTAAGTGCATTTATATTAGAAAGTTTGCTTGCCTCAAAGTGGTGCTATTTTTGGGCGCGAAACATACAAAAATTTATGCGTACAGTAACAGCACTGACGCATCTTTGCAATGCTTAACATAAAAAGTTAAGTTGCATAAAGTCAGTGCGTACAAATTTTTGTGTTATGGTTTGTTAACATGTTGTTGTTGTTTTCAGTGCTGCATGAAAAACTTTAAGTTTTATTTTTAGTAACACAAGAATTTTGGAAATGCACTTTTTCGCAACGAAGAAATTAAAGAAAGTACAGTACTTTCTAAAATAAAATATAGAAAGTTCTTATTTGTATAAATGGGCACAATTATTGTATTACAAAGAGGAAGGCGTGGCAAATATTGTAAATTATGTCATAACATAAGAAATATTAAATTAGGTCCTCAAGAGCGTTTATGATTTTCAGATTTGAGCATAGTTTTGGTAGATACATTAAAAAGGGTGTGGCACCTTTCACATATGCAAAAATTAAATAATATTTTTAAAATTTTTTAACAAGTAGATGCGGGCACTTCTAATGCAACCAAATTAAAATTAAAGCAAGCTGTCAATGAAATTTTATCTGAACTCGAAACACAAATGTTTGGTTATACATGAAAACATTGAAAAATGGGCGTGGCACGTCGTGAATTTGCAAGAGAACTAATACGCTGGAGTTATATAAGTGAATAGAACCAATATCCCTACGAGAATGTTTGATGGCATAAACAAGCGCTGAACACAAAGAAGGCAATTTTGGATAAATGGGAGTGGCACCTTTGTATATACACAAGCAAAAGGTTTAAACTACAATTCTGAAAGCCGCTAAGCGTAATGAAACTAAACTAGATAGAAGAACTATTGCTGACACAAGTACAAAAAGTAGGCGGTTTTGAATAAATGGGTATGGAGTCTCCCAAACACGCTATAATAAGTTCACGATTAAGGAAATGTAACCAGACTCAGTGTGGAAACATTTGGATACACTTGCAAGTACTACCCAAAAAGTAGTTGTGTATGGACAAGTGAGGGATTTGGAGAAGTGGGCCGGTATGGGCAAGTGGAAGAGGTTTGAACAAGTAGGCGTGACGCCTGCCATACAAAAAACAAATTAAAGTACACTAATCTGATAAATGTTGTAGATAAATAACATCTGAACACACTTAAAAAAGGAACATTTGGTGACACGAACATAGGTACACTAGGCAAAATGAGGGCGGCATTGAATAAGTACTGCCATAAAAACAAAATGATATTAAAGATTACGCTTTTAACATCAAATGGCACCAGAAACTGATGTACGATAAATTTTTGGATATCCTAAAAACTTAATATGCTTTAAAAATGCTAGCTTCGGATGCTGCGTTCAAAAATGCATCGGGAATCATATTCAGATTTCTTGGATATTGTTTTTTTTTCTTATCAATTTTAGTAGACCCCAAAGCTTAAATGTTTTTCAGCTTTTGAAAAGCGTAAAATTCAATCTATTGTATCTCGGCCAAGAAAGTTTTTATCGGGGGCAAACTGAAATTGATTTAAAAGTTTTAGGTTAATACTTATTGCTACGATAAATGTGAACATACTCAGTATGGGCAGTTCTAATGCTAGATTCCAACAATAAAATCTGGTGTCCAATTCGTTTCAGCCACTATATTTTACAGGCAAGTAATGGGTAAAATCATTTGAAACCAACGCAACAGTTTTCCTCACTGTCTCTCAATTTAATAAAAATTTGTATACCATAAGACTTAACTTAAGACCACTGACAACAGTGCATCCCAAGATATAGTAAAAAGCATCACAAAATTACTGAAGTGATTAAAATTTATTAATTGTAACTTTTAAAATATTCCTAATGTTAACTTTATCACAAAGATGTAAAGACTCAAAGGTTTTGAAAAGAATTCATTACTTTTTGTTTAAAAAGTTTTGACAGTTTCTAGACCAGAACGCTAATATTGATCTGATAGTATATAGATATATGTATGTAGCTAAATTAAATTAGAATTTTATGTGGATTTTCTAATCTAATACAATAATTTATATGCTAAAATATGCTCTGGTTATAATAATGAAGATGTGCGAATATGTACTTAGGCCCTTTCGACATCGACCCAAATATCCAAGCAATTTTTCAAATAATAAATCAAAGAAGTCACATAATAAAAATGAATTTGAATTTGTACCTTTTTGACTTATATTTTTATGAATTTTCCGCTTATATATTGTATTTGTCTATATTTAGCACTTTTTCTTTGCGGAAGCGTTTATTTTATTAACTTGCAAAAACTTTCCGAAAACAATTTTTACATATCTCTTATGAGATTTTTTTTTAAACTGTCATAAAGTGATTTGTTTTAAAATTAATTTTTTTTTTCTTTTTTAAAATTCACACACAGTAGAATAGTTCGTTAAAATTTAAATGCGCGCGCGTATTAATTTAATTTGTCATTTAAATTAATAGAAACGTAAACTCAAGCGAAACACAAGTTTTTTTTAACAAAATTACTTTGATATTTTAAATAGTGCTCAGAATTTTCTGCGTTTACACGCATAGAATACTCACAACAAACTAAATCAAATTAAAGAACTTTTCAAAATTTAAATGTTAAACTGCTGAATTGAGATTAAATAAATGCTCATATGCTGAAATTGAACCGAGAGAGAGTAATAGCGAAAGTAGCTACAGAGAGATATCTACACAGGCGCTCACATTTTCAATTAAAATTATGCGTACCGCACAATGACGTCACATGTTTTGATCAGTAGAAAGAGAGAGAGAAATTATCAAGAGGGCAGATCCTCTAGAAAACAATACCACGATATATTGCATATAATGAAGACGATAAGTTTCGGATTGTTGACAATTTCAACGACAAAAAAACACATAAGGACTGTCGCAGAAAAAACTTGCGCTTTTTATATTTTGTATTATACTCTACCTGGTAATCTTATAGGTTTAAAAAGACACAATATTTGTTCTATATATAGTGACGTTTAATATGATGTATAACACTTGAAGATAGCACTTTTAACGACAAAGATATCTAACAAGCAACAAAAAGTCCGCGAACTGATTTTGTCCACATACCTGCAAAATTCAGAATTAAAATATTCAGCTATAGCAAAAATAGTTGGTGCATCAGAAAAAACTGTCTTTGCGGTTATTTCTAATTATAAGAAGGATCTACCTGTTTCACGAAAAAAAGATTCAGGCAGAAAACCAGAATTTTCTAACCCAAAGGTAGCGGTGAAGGTGAAGGGCCTTTTTAAGCAAAATCCCAACACCTCAGTGCGAGATATGGCGGCTAGAGCAGGTACATCAAAATATACTGTACAAAGGATAAAGGAGAAAAGTAAGCTGCAGACATACAGAGTTCAAAAAGTACCAGACCAAGCAGTTGATGGCTCAGAGACGAGCCTGAAAATTGTATGAAAGGTATCTGACTAAATTTGATTGCTGTGTTATAGACGACGAAACTTACGTCAAATCAGATTTTAACAAGCTATCTGGGCACGAATATTAGACATCACCGAATAAGGCGCATGTGTCTAGTAAATTCAAAGAGAAAAACATTTCGAAGTTTCCGAAACAATATATGGTTTGGAAGGCCATATGCACTTGTGGTCTCAGAAGTAGATTTTTAGTTACGCAAGGCACAATTAATTCCAAAGTTTATATATAGGAGTGCCTCGAAAAACGTCTTCTGCCATTTATTCGTGCACATGAGGGTACCGTGATGTTCTGGCCAGATTTAGCAACCTCTCATTACTCTAAAGCTACGATGGAGTGGTATGCAAGTAAAAAGATCAATTTCGTACCAAAAATAGCAAATCCGCCCAACTGCCCAGAGCTTCGCCCAACTGAAAGATATTGGGCTCTAATGAAATAAGATTTTCGAAGGAGTGGTAAGACCGCAAAAAATCCACAAGACTTCAGACTTAAGTGGAAAAAATCGTACCGTACTGTCGATGAAACAACTGGACAAAATTTAATGAAGGGCCTTACGAATAAAGTAAGAAATTTTTATAAAAAAAAAATTGTTACTTAGTTTTAGTTATTTATATTCTGAACACTAGCCATTATTCATAAAAAACGAAAAAAGAACAAGAAAATTACTGGGTATTTTTTTATAACTAAAAAACAAAGCGCAAGTTTTTTCTGGGACAGTCCTTAGTTTGCATATCAAAAATCGTGGTTGGAGGCATTCTGTCTGTTGAAATTGGTTTTTGCAGACAATTTTAAATATTAAATTGTTCACGAATTTCTCTGAATTTATACTTGAAGAATAAATAAATAAATTAAGTAAATTTTGTGATTCGAATTCGATGATCCAGAAGAGAAAATCATGATTTGCGTACAGAAATGTATGTATGTATGCCATGTTAATTAAATTTAATTAGCTTTTTTCTCATTCAACAAAAATTAGACTGGGTAAGTATAGTTTATGTTATCCTGAACCATAGTTGATGTGGGCACTGGTCGTTTAGAAGATATGGAGAGTCAAAACTTAAATATACGAATAATTTATTCGGGTTTCATAGAATTATGCCGCTATAGACTTGACCATACTATATATTTCAGTCAACTCGACAGAGACCCACATTTCATAGAAATACGGCCTTAATGGATTCAGAATCAGCAATTCACAAGAAATCCAAATCCAGACTGTCTCTCTTATAGATTTGCGGTTACTGTATTTAAACCTTTGGCACGTTTTGCTCCAAAACTGCTAGTTTTTCTAAGTTCATGTTTTCCGATACGGACACCGGATGCTGCAAAATGTTTCAAAACACATTTAAGGCATATTATATTTAAATCAATTTATGTATTAAATTTCTTTGCATTCAAAGACAAAATTATTATGTGCAAAATTTGTTGAATTGAGAATACGGCATTTGTTTATCTTAATCTCACTTTGTTTGATGATATTTTTTGTGCACGATCAACAAATGTCATGCTGTGACAGTCACCAAAAACAAAAAAATCCACTTTATTAAAATGGGGCCAGTTTATTTATACACAAAACATTAAAAACAAAGAAATTCATGAAAATATTTGCAAAAATGTGGAAACATTTTGCTTTTTATGCAATGTGTTGATGTGTATACATAGCATACTTTCAGGTGTCTTACAAATTTTTTTTTTTTTTGTAAAAACCATTTTTAGCACTGAAAACTTACTACTACAGCTAAAAATAATCGCATCCTTTTTTTTAACATAAGATCAACAAATGTTATTGCTCTTTCTAATATGTCAACAATCTCGTACAAATTCCATAAATAAAGTTGAATTGTCATTGGAAAAATATGTTTATATTATAAAAATAGCACAGAAAAGACGAAACAACAGCAACAACTGAAATCAAGTTCATTTCCCACGTGTACATCACGATCGATATTAGATTTCCTTCACACATATCTTTTAGTTTTTGCTGTTGACAGTGACTTTCACGAACTAATTGAGACAAATAAAAACTATTTTTGAACAAGTTGGAAAGAAAAAGTTGTGATGTGAAAAGTTTTTGACTTGAGCATTGTTTGGTAAAACAACTTCTTAAATTTTCAAGGGAAATGTAATGCCGAAGATTTTAAGTCAAATAAATTATGTAATTCAAAGTAAAATGTTATGCAGGAAAGAAGTCCTCAATGTAAGTTCCCCAAGCAGTGACTTCAAAAATTAAGAAAGTATTGAGAAATTGTTAGTGATTACGTTACGCTCTCTGAGCATTAACAACGTTTATTTTTGGTTTTATTGTTTTCGTTTAGAATGATCATATTTTTTTATTGTTTCGAACAGTAATTTTTGAAACTTTTTTTAGTAACCATCGTTGTCATTAAACATTTTGTATAGTGAATCAGAAATAATCGAGTTTATTTATTTTATTTTGAAGTGATATGATTGGCTATTTTTTGTTTTTACTTTTATTATTAAAATCATATCATAATCGTCATTTTTGATTTGTTGTCGTTTCTTATTATTTTCTATTAAAAATAAATAATAATCATTGTTACTATATATTTCTTGAGACACAATTTATACTTTTTCTTAAACAAACTACGTACTATTTTCCAAAACTTTTATTAAACAAAGCAGCTTGACTTTTCTCATAAAAATTACTGTGTAACAATAATTTTTAATTTTTTTTTAAATAAGTAACACAAGAATATTGACCGCAATTACATTAAATTATTTTTGAGCTTAAGTTAATTCTTGACCGAACATAAAATCAGATAATAATATTTTGATCGAAAAAAAAATATTTAAAATCAAAAGTGGCTTGCGTGATTTATCTGTCAAGATTTGTTCATGCCCACACGAAATATATGTAGCCAACCGAAACACGCAATGCTATTCCAATATACGTAGCGCAACACGCGTTTATTTAAGTACACCCTAGAGATACTTTCCGTCAGAAAAAAATCGAATATGATAGAAATATATAAAATTCAAATATTGAGGTTGTTATTGATCAGAAATTAAAAGCCAAAAATCACGATTATCGATCGAGAAAAATTTAAATTTAAAAAGTGAAAAAGTAAAATGAAACGATCGGTAAATCTGTGATCAAACGATATACCCCTAATGCTTACGACAATTCAGTTCAATTGCAATTGGAGTTGTATGTGATCAACTCAACAGAATTTTTTTTTTTTTTGTTATTATATACTACATATGAAGGGCTTATTGTAATAACATGATAAGAGGGCGTTCAAGTATTACGTAACGCAATTTGGGGGGAGGGGGTCTTGTAAAACGTTACGATGCGTTACAGGGGAGGAGGGGCGGGGTTCGAAAGACGCGTTACGTAACATTGTTTTTGAAGTGAAACTTCTTTAGTGAGAGTGATTTGAAATTAGGTGTGTAGTATGAAACGCTTTTTTATATATTTATTGAATAAATACGGCGGAAATGTTTTATTAAAATGATAAAAGTTTACGGGATCCAGATTAGCTACAGCAATAAATAATGTCATAAAATTATCAGCTTTGAGATTGGTTAACCAAAAGCTGAGATATAAGCGCGGAAAGATATCCTATTTTTATCAATTTGTTCAAGCGAGTGTTTTTCTCTTGGCTATGGAGGGGCTTTGATAGTTAATCAGTGCATTGCTCGAAAAAATTGCTAAAAATAGGAAATCTTTCCACGATTATATCTCAGCTTTTAGCTAAACGATCTCAAAGTTGATAATTTTAGGGCACTCTGCTCGATAAGTACTTTAATTAGATATATCATTCACTGCTGTAGCTATGGCCACTTGGGTATTATGTAACGTCTAGGTGGGGGCGTACAGAAAACCGTTACGACACGTTACATGGGGGAGGGGGTCACAAATCTTACAAAATTGCGTTACATAATACTTGAACGCCCCGTAAGCCACAAAACCAAAAAATTTAATAAATCGCATTTAACGTTTTAAATTTATAACAATTCCTTATTAAAATCAAATTGGTAAATTGATATATAGGGCTAGGTCATTCATTTATTTGAAATTAGCTAAAATCTTTTAAGTGGGTCTAGCTATGGTATCAGGTCACAGAATGGATGCAAAATATTGAATTTTGAAATAGTTTGGCTTATCATATTTTTACAATAGTTTTAATAGTTTTTATTCATAAGTTGTGTGCGATAATTTCAATTCCACACTGCACAAATGACTCTAAAAATATAAACTTGTAGTCGATAATATCGACTTCTAAATTACACACAAAGTACTTGGGATCTTACTTATTAAGCAAACTTTTTAGTGATCTAAAGGTCTTTCAAGAGTTCAAAAATGTCAAACACTTTCTCAATTTATTACTCAAAGTGTCTCCCAAATGAACAACGTATTGGTGAAAGTTCTTGAAACAGATTTTCAGTAAAAAAAAATTTTATTGAATTTAAATTTTTCTCATTAATACCGTATACATTAGACATGTTCAAATTAACCTCTATGAACGCTTATAATTCGAACTTATCTCAATCAAAAATAAACAGAAGAAAAAAACGTCTAGGGTTGCTACCAGAGCTACCAAATTTTTATTTTTCGAAATAAGAAATAAAATTTTGCGGTTATATTTGATCAGTACTTCCTTCTGTGTACAACAGTACACAAATTTAAGAAAAATAATTATGTGCCAACAAGCAATAAAAGCTTAAGTCGAGTTAAGAAAAATAAAGTTTAGGTTGAGTAATGGCCAATTTTTCATTAGTTCTGAGCGCGATTTCACCTTCATATTTAGGTATTATTTAGGTCTATTATATATAAAAAAAATGCATAAGAACTCAAATGAAATTTAGTGCAGAAGTAACTGAAAAATGACCTTAACTCAACCTTAACTCCATTTTTCTTGACTCGACTTAAGCTTTTATTGCTTGTTGCCACAAAATTTTACACAAGAAAAAATTGCAATTTTCTTAATTTTTTAATTCTAGAACATGTTATTTTGAACAAGTCTAGTATACACATACATATGAATGTATTACAGAGAATAAGCTTTAATGCATCTTAAATTGTAATCAAGCATAATTGCAACCTAAAATTAATGCTATTGAAAATGCGACACACGCAAAGAAGGCGCATAATAAATGCATTTTGGCAAAAAGTCAAAAAATTAAAATGGTGCGCGCTGTATGACATTACAAATTGAAACATAAATAAAACGACACAAATAGAGTGGAAAAATGTTTAAAAAGTGAATCATAAAATGAAATTAAATTACGATAATATAAAATAATGAAAATAAATTAGAAAACTTAACTATAACCATATAGTACATACAACCTAGACGTTATTAAAATGCATTAGAATTTGAAATTTTCTTTTTCGTGTTATTATTAAAGTTAGTAAAATGCAACTGTCTACGTACTTGTATTTGATTTTCCAACTCATGTACAATATCTTCACGTGCAAGCATCAGCTGCTCCTGTAATCGTTTTTCATATTCTTCAATAATTTTTTGTATTACTTGACTTTCATTATTGAAATTTAATTCATCTTGATCGATTATTATGAGAGAGGTGTTAGGATCACGTACTTGTGTTGTTAAAGATTGATGACTGGTGTCGCTTGCATCGGTGTTTGATATTTTTGATGTGGACTGATTTTTTCGCAAGAATGCAGTTGTTTGGTCGGTGAACGTTGTTAAGGTGTGAGAACACAAAATTTAAATGCAATAATAAAAGAAAACATGCTGTTAGCACAACGATTGTTAGAGCGAACTTTACTTAAAAAAATATTTCGCCTTCAAATGATATCTTATTTATTAGCGGCCAAAAATTAAACTTCTGTGTATTTTAAACAACTATAACATAGAATATATGTTTGAGATATATAAATCCTAAATAACATTGGAGCTGCAATATTAGTTTTTTATGTTGTTAATTTTTGACAAATGCCAAAAAAAAATGAGGTTAAAAAAATTGTGTACCTTTAGTATGAAGGGTGCACCGAGCTTTTTGGTTTCACAATTACACCTATGCAAAAGGTAATCAAAACGTTTACACATAGATTACAGAACTGATATGGTCGTAATACAATAATAAGAATACAATACCAAATTATTGCAAAGAAGTTTATTGAGGCTGAAATTAAAGTCTTTCAAAAAAATTGTTGCAACTTTCATTTAATCATTTTCTAAAATATCAAAAACTTGACTAATATTGGACCGACTATTTCTGAGTTACTTCAGTATATATCCTAATATGATGAATTTTATAAGTCTTAATTTGGTATAATTTTTCGATGTAATTAATTTCAATTGAAATATTTTAGCTCCAATGTAATTAGAATATAAAGGTATATCACAGAAATTTTTTTATGAATGTGATCTACTCTACAACAGTAAAACGTTTTATTTATGACTGGTAATAAATGTTATCAATTCGCGTAAAAAACTTGGCATGACCATTTTTAAAGAACTTGGGAAGACTTCTTTAAGAAAGAAAAAATTTCAAATAGTGTAACATGTAATTTCAAAAACAAAGAAGTTTTATGAAAATTCCACAATGAAATGAGTACTTTAGAACTTAATGTTTTATGAAAAGATATATGAGTATTATGAACGTAAGAAAAAAGCTTTTATGAAATAGTTTCTGTTCTTAAATGCCTTCACCAAGTTTAAATTAAATGTTATTTGTAAAATTTGTATAACTGGACATATGTTAATCGTTATATTCATGCATATACCGTACCAAAACTAAATGAGCACTCACCATAAAATCATCTTCGGGATAACGATTTTCATAATACTTTAATTTATCATTGAGCTTCTTGTGGTTTTCATCATATCTACGCTGTAGTTCACGAATTTTATGCTGATAAAAAGCTTTTAATTCCAAAATTTCAGCAGAGAGCTGTAAAACATAAAAATGTACCATATAACAACTTTGAAAGGATGTTTTTCTTTATAAAACACTCACATTTGTTGCATCATCCTTGACCTCACCAAATAAGCCATCGCTACTAGGTGTCATTTGACGATGACTGGGACTAAGCAGTAGTTCAGCACGCGAACGTTTGCGTGGCGATGATTCTTTGGAACGTGTTATAACTTCTTCAGGCATATTTTCTTGATCAGAACCCTCCGAAGAAGTGTCAGCACTCATGTGTTGTGATTTTTGCGAGAAAATTTCATCAGAAAATCTGCAAAGCAATTAAAAAAATAGGATTAATATATACATACATATATAGTTAATAGCTAAGCATGAAGAGTTTAAAAAAAAAGTCAACGTTTACTTACTGCTTTTCTAAATCTGCGCATTTATGTTCAAAATATTTTCGCAAGTCTTCCATTTCCTTGGAATGGACATTGTCCTTTTCTTGCCTCTGTTTTAATAAGCGATTTATTTCATTATTTTTTTCTTGCTTCTCACTCTCTAATTTTTCTAACAAAGTTCTCAGCTCTTGGTCTTGCTTCATTTTGCACTTCTCTAGTTCCTGCCCTAAGTAATCATCGAATTTCTTTTGCACCATAAAAAATAATCGCACCTCACTCGGTGTCAGATATTTTTGAAACTGTTCCATTTGTTTGCTAAAAGCCGCTTGTGTGTAATCATTCGATTCTTGGTAATAATCATCTATTTGTCGGGGCAAAGACAATTGACGTTCACGTGAATTACGTGAAACTTTATCTTCATTATCAGTAAAAAATTGACGTTCCAAATCATCATCTGATTCACTTATAAGATCCATTGAAATTTCTGATATACGTTGGCCACCATTGCTTTCCTGATCACGTGGCCATAGTGGACGTCTCAGCGTATCCATGGCCTCAGTGAGTTGTTTACGTAACAATTGTACTTCATTGTTTAGTTTTTCACTTTCCGTTTGCAAATTTTCACGCACATCAAGGGACTGCTGAAGTGAATCAGTCAATTTGGCAATAAGTTCATCTCGTTTGGTTAATTCAATCAGGAAATCCGTAGTCTGAAAAATAAAAACGAATTTTTTTTTAATTTACAAATGAAGTTTTTAACTGTCATTAATAAAATCTGTATGATATTGTAGAGGAACCTACAGCAAATGAAACATATGTTATACGAGTATTGTGATCTTGCAGAGCACTCATTATACTGAAGACATACCCACATCTAGGCTTTTACTCTTTAGTAGGTTGTACCCTACAATCACACCACACTTGGGATAGGTATGTATATGGCCACCTGAAAAATTCGGACCTAACATACAAAGCTTTAACTTACTGGACCACCACAATCCTCCTGAAAAGTACGATATTCTGTAGAGTTCGTAACTAAACTGCTCAAGTCTCTTCCAGACGAAACAGGCTGTTCATAGCTACCACCATTGGACAATTCTCGACGTTGCCCTGTCTCGAGCTGTAAATTTAGAGAAGCCAAGCACGCATCTTTGCTAGCTAACACACTTTGCAATTCGTTTACTTTATGCTCCAGCATTTGTATCATATTAAGACTGACAATACTAGAGTTTTCAGTATCTGCTGTATTGTTGGGTTGTTGTAATGCAGCACGCATAGTTTGTGATGATGTTTCACTTTTGCGTTGTACACCAACTGACTCTGATTTTTCTAGCGATAGAGTTTGCTGCTCATCAGCAGTGGAAATTGAATTGCGCTCCGATTCTTCTGTTATGTCTTCAAGTACATCTTTATTCAAATCTGTTAAGGGAACACGTTCCATTTGTTTTATTAAACTTACAGCGGCAGCTGTAGCAGCAACCTGTTCCGCATTCAACAAATCAGCATTATTCGAAGAGTCATTTGTAATTTGTTGTTGTTGCTGCTTTATAGCAAATATGCGTAATTTCATTAATTCCATTGAAGTGTCTTCATCATCTTCGATATTTGCATTAACAAGTGTGTCATCATGTGGTTCCGGTGAGTTGCAAACTTTTTCAGTTGATTGAAGTTTCCGCTGCAACGGTTGCAACGCTGCTAATAGCGAATGATCTTTTGTTTTGGGATTTATTTCTTGAATTTCCACAAATTGTTTTGAGGGTATTGGACTAAGTTGTAGAGTCTCAACTATTCTAACTGACCTATTTTCTATTACATCCACCGCTATCATTAATTTTTCATTAGACGCCTCAAAAGGCACCATTTCAGCTATCTTCAGCTCAGCGACATTTCCAATTGATTTTTTATTTTTCTCAACCTTATCATCATCTTTCACAACCATTGGTTTTAATTCTAGTGTTTCTAATACTTTGACAGTTTTATGCTCAGTCGTTGTGGCTAAATATGGCACCATTTGTAATGTTGCCGCAAGTGCCGTACTCTGTGGAATACTTTCATCTTCTATAGATTCAACTGCTGCAAGTGCCGTAATCTGTGTAAGATTTTCTTTCTCTACAGATTTTACTGCTAACATCTCTATAGATTGAATCGTTTCTACGATCACTTCCTCAACTGAATGATCTTTTTCGCTATGCGCTGGTGAGGAGGCACCACTTAAATTAGCAACTACAGCAGCGGAAGCGGTTTGACTAGACTGATTCGGCTCGTCAAATGCTGTCACGGTTGCTTTAAGTGAAGTCTGATCAGAGCATGTGGCGGATTTTTGCTCCAGCTCTGCAGGTAATGGTAAGTCCAATGCATCACTTAATGATGCTTCATCATCATCCTCTTGTTGCATATCCTCAACAAAATCGGAAACATCATCTGTAGTACTTTGGTTGGTGAGGCTGTCTTTTTGTATTTCTGCTGATATCGGACCATTATCATCTGTTATTGTATCTTCATGTCGAGAGTGCAACACATGTTTTTCCATAGGTAAACTTGTATGTATATCAACCTCATTATCCTCATCTTCATCATCATCATCGTTCAGCACAAAATGTTGTGCCAATTTGCCACCAGATAGCTGATCATCATCAATCTCAAATTTTAAGGAACGATTTGTTTTGGCAATGTCAAGATCACTTTTCATACTGTCATCCAATTCAAATATTTGGCGTTGCTTTGCCACCTTACTAGTAGAACTATATGCATAACCAGCTGCCTCTGATAGCTCAACGCCACTAAGTGCGGAAACATCACTTGCTCCAGCATGAAGATCGCCGCTTATGTCATTTTCTTCGTCTTCAGCTATTTCAATTGCTTCTTCAATATCTTCTTCAATACTTTGTTCACTACTACTTTGTGTTGTTGTAGCTGTTGTTGCTGTTGTTGTTATCATAACATTATGGCTACTATTTGTTGAGGTTTCCGCTGGCCCTGCTGTTGATGACACTGAGCCTGATGCGGTTGCTGATGTTGTCGTCGTCGCCGTTGCCATTTGTGACATACTTGATGTTGTTGTTTTATTAAATGTGTCCATTTCAATGGAAATGGAGCTGGTTGGTTCATCAATAAATGATGTATCAGTTGATTTGAGACTAAAATTTAATGCTTGCTCTTCGATGGAGTCGTCGTGTTCGTCGTTTGATGTTGTTGCTACTGCATATGCGAGTACAAATGTGCGCCTAGAATCGTTGTCATTTTCTTCATCAACATCGTTGTTAGTGTCACTATTGTTGCTGATACATGTTGCAGCAGCATATTCTTCTGCTATCGGTTGTTGACACACAAATTGTAATGTTGGAATTAATTCAACATTATTGACTGATACTTCCAATTGTTGTTGTTGTCGTTGTTGAGCGACAGCGCTAGTGCTTGCTGTTGTGCTTTGTTGTTGAAGTTCTAGTTGTTGTTGTTTTTGTTTATCTGCAATGCATTTGTAACGACCGTGCGGTCGCAAAAACGAAGTTATCTGAAATAGAAAGAATATATTAAGACATGAATTTAATTCAAATAAAAACAAATTGTTTTAATCTTTTTTAGATCCAAATTTTTATTTCATTCCAAAAAAGTTAAAAAACCTAAAAATGTTTAAGCTTTGAAGTGTTAAAAAAAAAGAAAATGGTGAAAAGGTCCAAATACGTTGAAAAAGTTGATAGTTGGAAAAGTCCAAAAATAATGAATAGTTGAAAAATGCTGAACTATTGTTGAAAAAATTGAGAGGTTGATAAAAGGTTGAAATAATTTTAAAAAGTTCGAAAAAGATTGGAAAAGTTGAATAAGTCGAAAAGAAAAATGAAAAAGGTTGAGGAAGTCGAAAAAACTTGTATAAGGTTGAAAAATCGAATAAGCTGAAAAAAGTTCAAAATGTTTTGAAAAAATTTAAAAGGACGGAATCATCAGTGCCTTTTAAACCGATTACTAAGAGTTTTAACCATGACATGTTTCCCTCTTTGCAAAAATCTGTTGACAACCTAAGCAAAATGGGAAACAAAGCACAGCAAAAATTCTTTGAAAAAAAAAATAAATTCTTTCTAATCGACTTAAGTCACTGATGATTTTGTCTAGCAACGGTTGAAACTATTATGACTAGCTTTAGCCAACTTCTACTTAACAGTAAGCTCAGTAAAATAATTATAAATTATTTTTTGTTCTGATACACTACAATTGAAAAAGGTGAATACGTCGAAAAAGTGTAAAAAAAGTTGAAAAATTGGATTTAAAATAATGACACGTAGTTTATCATATTCTCCTCGTCAAACCCTTTCATTTGATACCCACGTCAAAAGGGTTGCGAAGAAAAAGGAAGTGGGTCACTAAAATATGGCTTAAATGCTTAAAGTACGAACTAACCAAATTGGTTACGTCGATTATTTATGGCAGTTTCATTTGTTGGAACTTAATCTGAAAATTCCAAGCTCAACGAATGCTTATAAAATGAAAAGTTTCACAAAACTTGAACCAAATTGACCTGCATTACTTGAAAATATTGAATTTCATTAGAGAATTATAAAACTTTGCACAACTAAAGAAAGATGTGCCGCACTTGAATGCTATGTAATTTTAATTACAACAATATGTGGGATAATTGATGGATTGCATGTGCGTTTGTTCGTAGGTATCTCCTAGTATCTACTGGAAGCATAGATGAAGCTGGCATTATTATTAGAAATGTTTGAAAGATTTTCATGTTATGCGTTCTGCTCGAGGCATTAGGAGAGATATGCATATGCGCGCCCAAATTTTTTATTTATAGCAGCTTTCAATTTTATTTTCTTTAAGATTTATGCTGAAGAAATATGAAATTTTTAAGAGATTATATTGTTATATTGTTATAATAGAAAATGAATTTTTATTGGGAAATACTGGCAGTGCAACAAAGTATTGGAAAAGACAAATAACCTATAAAAACTAATTGTGTGGAAATCAGAGAATATTTGCTTACGTGATATATTTTTGAAATTTTTAATAGTAAAGTTTATTACAATTTTATTGCTTTAAGAACAGAAGTTTTTAAATATATCTTACAATGAAATTCCATTTGTTTGGTAGCATTTGAAAAATTTGTTTTTTTTTTCTGTAGCTCAACACATTTTAGATTTACATATTGAGGCTGCGGGAAACGCCGCAAATAAATCTGTTTTTTATGTTCCCAAAAATTTAAATCAAATTTAATGCTGTCTCATATTAATAATCATCAAATCTTTACCCTACCAGCCTTTAATAGTGGAGAGTTTTCTTAAAATTCCTCTTTTTGAGTTGTATAAACACAGGCAATCTCACTGCCATTGCCAATTTAACAAAATTCCCTCAAGTTTAAATGCTTGAACTAATTTTACTCCTCAGATTTGTTTACTGAATGAAACATAAACATCACTTGACCGTGTTGAAAATTTTAATGCATTTGTAAATTTTTGGTTCAGAGCTGTGTACTTATGTAAAGGGTGTTTTTTTTAGAGGTTTGTTTTTCAAATAGAGATAAAACTGGCATTTTATGGTCAAATCTGGCAACTCTAATGTCATTTATGTTCAGTTTGGTTTGCCATTTCATCATGAACAGGTTGACAAAAGAACAACGCTTGCAAATCGTGCAAATTTATTTCGAAAATAATGGTTCAGTTCGCGAAGTTTACCGCAAGCTCCGTCCATTTTATGGTCGACATAATCGTCCATCAGAGCAATTAATTCGGTTAACCATGGATCGTTTTCGCACTACGTTTACTCTATGTGATAATACGCATCCGCAGAGACGTCGAACAGTGCGCACCGAAGAAACAATTGCCGCTGTAGAGCAAAATGTTGAAGAGGACCCGAATGAATCGATTCGCCACCGTGCACAGCAATTGGAGCTTTGTCCATCAACTTAATGGAAGATTTTGCGCAAAGATCTTGGCTTGCGACCTTACAAGATCCAGCTTGTGCAAGAATTAAAGCCGCGAGACCATGCAATGCGTCGTGATTTTGGTGTATGGGCCGAAAATGAGATTGATCTCGATGCTGATTTTCATCGCAAAATTTTGTTCAGTAATGAGGCTCATCTTTGGTTGAATGGCTACGTCAACAAGCAAAATTGCCGCATTTGGAGTGAAGAGAATCCACATGAGACCCTTGAGACGCCATTACATCCACAAAAACTGACTGTTTGGTGTGCTCTATGGGCTGGTGGAGTCATTGGGCCATACTTCTTCCGAAATAATGCTGGAGAGTCAATTACCGTTAATGGAGACCGGTATAGAGCCATGATAACCGACTATTTTGTTCCCGAATTGGATGGCATGAATGTGGATGAGTTGTGGTTCCAACAAGACGGCGCTACATGCCACACAGCGCACGTCACAATCGACTTATTGAAGGAAACATTCGATGAGCGCATAATTTCGCGGAATGGACCTGTCAATTGGCCACCAAGATCGTGTGATTTGACACCATTGGATTATTTTCTTTGGGGATATGTGAAGTCGCTCGTCTACGCCAACAAACCAGAAACGTTAGGGGACTTGGAAGCCAACATTCGTGGCGTTATTGCCGACATACGGCCCCATATGCTCGAAAAAGTGGTTCAAAATTGGACCTGTAGAATTGGCTTTATTCGAGCCAGCCGCGGCGGCCACATGCCCGAAATCATATTTAAACATTAATGGCATAAAATTATCCTTCCAATAAAGCTAAATTGATGGACATTAAAATGATTTTCTTGTGTTTTATTTCAATTCGAAGCTCTATACCTCTAAAAAAAACACCCTTTATGTAGCATGTACATATTTTGAGCGTTTCTGCAGCTAGACAGTATAAGAAAACTAACATAAGAATAATACTATTTTCTACAAATTCTTCGTAAGAAGTATGTCAAAATGATGCGTTGTTTAGTAAAATTTAAAAAAACAAATGTTTTTTAATATTTTTTATTTTATGTTACAGTAGTGTAGATTTAAATTTGAGGCTATATTATGGTTTTCCGTCATTCATTTTAGTAAATTGTCTGGCAATCAGGTTATTCTGTAAGCTTTTCAAAAATTTTAGTATTTTTTTTACAGAAACATTTAGCAATAAATAAATACCCGATACGTCAAAGAGTGGAATGCAAAATTTCATAGGAGGTGTGACATCCTCACACATATAAGTATTTTGTATATTTTGATCTTTTATTGTATACATTCAGAATAAGTTTTTTATGCAATGATGCAATCAGGGACCCACGCATGGTGCAGGGTGACAAGAGAGTTGGCATTAACAACTGTAGCTGTTCATCTAGCGGCGGAGAAAATAGTATGTTATTAATAGTATTTATGCTTACTATGGTATATGATGTTGAAATACAGTTTATTTCTATTTTGTTTAAGTTTTATGTTTTTAAGTTTTTTTTTTATTTTGTTTTTTAATATTTTAATTTTTTTGCTGAGCTTTCTGTTCCGTAATTTTTAGTGCGAAAAACACAAAAAATTACAATTGCAATATGAATAAAAGATCGAAATTGGCAACTAGCTGTTTATACTAGTTTCAACCTCAGCTACCCGGTATCATCAGTAAGCTTTAATTGCCGACGTTCAAGAATTTCCAAGCATGCTATGTTTTACTTTTTGTATTAACCAGTTAAGAATCATAGCAAAATATAAACACAGTGCGATAAAGTTCTACATTTATATCTTGTATGCATTTGTTTTTTGTGACAAATTCTTTAAGAGCGCAAATAATGTGTAATTTGTGTTTTGTACCCTTTACTAAAGATGGCTTTGTCGTGCTATTCGCAACAGGTCGTGACGGGTACAAAAAGGTACATACAGGTATGTATATTTATCAGCGTCGCCATCCAAGCAAATTTAGCTATGTTTGTCTGTCTGTCAGTCCGTCTGGCTGCTTGCCTGTCTGTCTGTGGAAATTACAATAAGCTAATCAAGATAATTGAATAAAATTTGGTGCACAAGCTACATCTTCAAACTTAGGTCGTGGGATTGTGAGGAACTGAGTGTTAACGGTTTACGGATATGTTTAAAAAACATTAAAAGCGTTATATTGAGTTATTTGTTGTAGTGAAACTAAATTTCTCACAAATACTAGGTAAAACACGGACAAGCTCTTGATAAAAAGTTGGCTAATTTCGAAAAGGCGTGGCTCCTTCCATACAAACATTTACCTGCGAACTTTGTTTAAATAAAAAAACATTTAAATTCTAAAGTTTCAATGCGCTTTGCCATCTTGTATCTGGCTCCGAAATCGAATTCAGTACATCGAATATATGTAGATAGACTGAAGTCGTAAATAACAGAAACATGCAATTGACTTACGATAATGATTTCTTAAATCAAAACCATTTTCAGTCCGCAGTTGTGCAGTATTCCATACATCTGGCGTTTGCATATCCTTATTATTTATGTTCCTGAAAAATTTTGGTAACTTTTAAACATTTCATCTTCCAGCCGATAAATTTCTTACTCTTCTAGAAGAGTATTATAGGAGTAAAAAATTGAAGAAAAAAAATGATTGCCTATTTTTAGGTCATTAATAACTAAAATTTGGCGAATATATTTTTCAATGCATTTCAATGCTGGAAATAATTAATTTGCCTTTCGTTTAAAATTCAAGTAATTCCACCTCGACTAAACTCTTTGCTCTGCAATTAACAGTATCAGCAATCCTCTTCTGTATACAGACTAAACAGCATTTATGAAATTGTAATTTAACTTAAAACTCTAAGCCTTTTGCAATCAAATTTTCCGGTACAAACGTGTCACAAAAACGTCCTTGAACTTGTCACCCACTTTCCATTTATACAACTCATATGTAAGTTTGTATGAAGTCATGGTTACAAAAATATCAGACAAACTTTTCGTTATCAATTCAACGATAAAACAGTGAATTTAGCACAAGACAGTGGGTGTTTGGGGCATAAGAAACTTAGGTTTCCATAAAGGATATTTGTTCAACATAAAGATATTTTACATACAAATGGAAATAGATTTTATATGAGTATGAGACTTGAAAAGGCACTCCTTTACAATGACCTATCCTAGGTTTTTATCAAAGGCAAACTATAAATAAAGATTTTTTTTAAGTGTAACATGCAATGGAAATATAAAAAATATAACAATGATAATTTAATTCTGTTTAGCGCGCATTTTGTTATTTTTATTTTTGTTTGTCATATTGTGTTGGCAAGAAATGAAATACATAAATTTTACTAGAAGGGATATGTGAGAGTTGTGCAAATGTTTTTACCAAACTAAGCTAAGTTGCAGTTCGTCGACAAAACTTAGGTATTGGTATGCAAAGTAACTACTATTGGATTAAGAATTTTTTATCAACATACTTTGAAAGTCCTGACTGTAAATAATTTATATTTAGCAAATGACTCGAAAATCTTAATTATGATTTCCTGGGAAATTTCGCATATATAAATATATGAACGATCACAATTTAGTTTTTAGAATAACGATTCATATTTTTTAGAAGATCAAACACTTATTTACTTTTCAAAATAATTCACAAGGTTAGACAAAATGTTATCAAACTTCAATTTCAAGTGTTAATTATGAAAATGTTAATTTTGAATGGCGCTACATTTAACTTTGAGGTTCACTCTAAGTCAAAATCTTTTACTAAATAATAAAGGACATTAGTTAACAGATAAAAGTTCGGGCAAAGTCTGCCATCTATGAAATTTTCATTCAATTTCTTTATTTTTCGTTACTGCACATTTATTTACTTCGTTTTCTTTATCATTTTTGCGCACTCGTTTAGTGATTTAATTTTCTATCAAACGCCCATCCCAAATCACCGCGGAAACGATCGCTGGAACAAATAATCCATGAATCGGGAAAATTTTGGAGAAAATTGAAAGCCCACGCTAATGACCGTGCGCGCTGAAAAGGATTTCTGAGTTTCCGTCAAGATATTGTCTAAACAATTTTATGAAGAATGTACTTACTTACTATCTTTTATGCATATAATGAGCGGTGGCTGGTACCAAAATAGACAAAATGAGACTGACAGCGACTTTTTAATACTATTGTATTGGTTTTCGACCTAGCATCATTATCCAAGAAAGCATATA
Organism: Meiosimyza decipiens; assembly: GCA_963680825.1. Lineage (NCBI taxonomy): Eukaryota > Metazoa > Arthropoda > Insecta > Diptera > Lauxaniidae > Meiosimyza > Meiosimyza decipiens. Next base: position 45,780,944 of record OY804258.1, read on the forward strand.
CATATACTTATTGTATATGTTTACTGTAAAACCCTTTTAAATGGTGTTTCGTATATAATGTGATAAATTATATCCTCAATTTTCTTTCACTCAATGTTACACACTGCACTTAGGTCATAAGAAGATTTAACTCGTTTTCGTAGTAAAAGGTAATGTCTCTCGGCTTTATGTATTGCTCTTCTGGTCACTGTATACATTACTATCACGAAAAGCAATCGCGCACACCGGAAATAGCTTTGAAGATCCGAACACAGGAAACTAATATATCTTCTGCGCTCACATTTTTTCCACAGCAATTCTCATGACAAATGTTACAGTCAGTCATTTAGTTAGGTTGTAGAAACAAAGTTTCGTTAATTACGCCAAATGAATCATTTCCGATTTCGAATACAATAGTATTCGAGAAAATCATTGACTGCTTAAGTCGAACTTTGTCCCACATGGGTAATATATTGGAAACATGATCAGTTGTTTACGCCCATTGTAGACTTTCTGAAGACTTTTAAAAACTGTAAAGTACAGCAAGTTTTTGAGGGCAGGAATCAAAATTATTACTTTGGACGACTTTTTGCAGAAATCAATTATGAAAAATAATATTATTTCATGAATATAAAAATATATTCGCGAAAACTCAAGCCACCACGTAAAATACCATATCATAGCACACCTAATAACATAAACAATTTTTTCCCAACATATCGATAGTAAAATATTTTAAATAGCACTTTAAAAATAAAATTAAAAACAAAATATGGCAAAGTATTGAATCATCGATCGACAATAAATAAGGAAATGCAGAAAAATAATTGAAGGTTTTAGAAGCTTACATGAATTTTACTCATTTTTATCCATTCAATTTAAAATAAGGAAATTGCAAAACTGCTTAAACTTTTATAGAACTCTATTGTTATTCAATGTTTTTTGTTATCATTTATAAAAATTTTAGAATTTAAAACTCTCCACTGCAATTTCAATGCAATTCTACACAAAATATCGCATCGTTTACGCGCAAACTGTAATAAAGCGCGCGCGTTCGTCTCAAGCGATCGACCGCCGACTGCGAATGTTTTATTATAAATAAATATTAAAACTACTAGTAAAATAGAAAAAAGCCAAAATAGTAAAGCGCGCCCAACGCCACAGAGAGAACAAGCCAAATAAAAATATGTTTTATTTCTTTCATTTTGCAAACTAAAAACAGGCAGAATTTTTATAATTTTTTTTTTAATTTGGTTCCAATCGGTTCCGTGCACCGCTACCACGCGAGTTGTTTTTATTTTTAATCAACAGCGGCAGGCGGTAAGCGAGAAGTGGAGACGTTTGCTAAAAAAAAGGAAGCAGCAACGATAGTAGTTGTGATAAAGTGGCAGCAAAGCCATATGAATTGAGATTCAAAGTAGGCACCCCAGGAAGGCACAAGTATAACGCAACAGAGTGAGTGTGAGAGGAAGAAAGTGACTGAGAGCGAAAAATCGTCTGCTACACTCACACCATGTTAGTAAAATGGGTGGCGGGCAGATAGTTCTTCAATCAGTATCATTCTTACTTTCACTTTTCATTTTGAAACTGCAACAGATTAGTTGAACTTTTCAGTGTGCGGAAACAAAATTAATTTTGAAGAATTTTTAGAGATAAACTTTTTTTTAAAAAGTTCAAGATTTTTCAATAGCTTTTGCCATTCAGAAGTTCAAGTCCGCTTTTTACAAAAATAAGTTTCAATGACATATCCGTACCCCAGAGCAAAGGATATTGAGTTCAAAATATCAATTTTCCGGTTTTGGATCACCTAGATAAATTTCGCGCTCTAATCAGTAGTCTACTATATAAGACAATTGCATTTATAAATTTTTGTTTAAAATATTTTGTCCATTTTGCCTGTAAAAAAATTTTTTTTAGATATTAAATTATTTAGTTTTTAAAAAAATTTATAGTGATCTTTGTAGAAATTGAATAGAGAATTAAAATATTATCTTTTATTCAAATAAAAGTTTATTTGAATTTTTATTCAAATAAAAGACTATTCTGACAAAATTTTGTAAGCGTATACTATTATGTGACCCCTAAAGCCCGTTTTGAGAACATTTAAAAAAAATATATTGTACGACACGATTGAAAAAGGTCGAAAATGGATTTTGGAAGGAAGTGGTATCCACATGGGGCTGTTGTTTGTTTCCTATTTAGGAAATAAGATATTAAAATTTTTTTCGAAAAACGGGCCTAAAAACAGGCAGGCGCGGCACCAGCTTGAATGACAAACATTTTTTTAAATATGGCAAAATGAGCCTTCGAGATGTGCCCTTCTATCCAAATTTAAAGTACAGTCGTGTCTGGATATAGTGAACACCCTATATAGTGAACACCTTGATATTATGAACACTAAAATTTTTAGATGGAGTACTCAAAAGTCAATTTCTGAACGCAAGAAGAAACATCTATTCGCGATTTCTTTCAATAAACATGTGTACATTTCTATTTTCCTACAAATTTGTTTTAATTAACTCATTTACGTATACAAAAGTGTATTTGAGCAAATAAAACGAGTTTTTGAACATAAATCAGCAACCTTGATATAATGAACAATCTGGATACTGAGAACAGGACTTGCAAAAATGAGTTCACTATATCCAGACACGATTGTTTTCACATATTAAAAAAAGAAAAAATAAAAGTGGAAAACAATGCCTGATACAGTTTAATGGCCAAATTATGGAATACTCAATTTAGATTTCATAATTTTCTTAAATAAAAAATTTAAGTTAAAATAAAGTTTTTAAATATTTTTCTTTTCTTTTGTTGCAGATGGTGAGTTTTATTTCTTTAAGATCACATTTAAGTGGTTGCTACTCACAGAATCAGATATGGAATATTCCGTAATTGGAAATTTACAGCAACAAAAATTTATTTTTAAACTTTCGAAACAACAGTAAGTAGTTAGAAGAACTTATTTATTTAAGTATTTAACACTACATCATAAAAAGGACCAGGCCTCTAGACTGTTACATTCAACAGATTTACTGAAGACATTAATGTGATGGTAAATGGAAAAAAGTCAAAAGATCGAAAAACGTTCAGTACTAAAGTTTTATAAAGGCTTAACCCAGTTTTAACTAAGATTTAACCCAGAAATCAAAGTTATAATTCTATACAAGAGCTCTTACAGATCGAAATACATAAGCACACACACACATATGTTAAAATACGACACATATTTTCATATCTGCGGAAGAAATTCAAAATTAATTTAAAATATTATTGCTTTGAAGTCTCAATTTCGAACCATATTTAGAGTAAATACTCAAATGTTTAATTGGATAGTGCTAAACTGACTCTTGTTGGGATATGTTACGCCAAGGGTTGCCAAGTGGTCGGTTTTGGAATCAACCAAGCCTGGGATTTCATGTCAAAGCCGGGGACCTGTTTGAAAATGAAAATTTTCTGAAAAAGTCGGTAATTGGATGATTTTTGTTATATTTACCTAAATATATTTGTAATGAACAAAAAAAAAAAATAAAGATTTTTTCAAACAAAAAAAAGTATTAATTTAATTGGTGACTAATAAAATCCATCAATGTTTTTCAAAAAAAAATTAGCTATTTTCCACAAAATGATTTTTTTTAACCATTAACGGAAAACATTTTATTTTGGCAAGGCCAGGAATGCCTTATTTTCTACTTGGCAACCCTGGTTATGCTCCAAAATGAAAACGACAAATATAAATAATATGCAACCCATTATCTTATTTTGAAAAAACGTAAAATTTTTTATTTTTTTTTTCAATTTGCTTTAAGTACATACCCAATCGTAAAAATTGTAGAGATCCATTTGCACCCTAAAACACCAATAGTAGCGCTACTCTAAAATAGAGGCTGCAACATAGATAATGAAAATAACTTTCAAGGGGTGAGCGATTAAGAACTATTGAGTACCCATTGACTGCCGCATTTTGTTGAGTCGTCGACGTAACAAGTCGTTGCATTGTTGAGAATGTAGATTAAATATTGTAGACAATTACAATTAATTTAACGATGCATAAGCACAGTTTTTCCATTTTTTTAATTCATATGTTTTTATTAAAAAACAAAAGCGATAAAGAAATAAATTGCAAGATTCTCTAGCATGAATGCCAAAGTTGGGTGGGGACACAAAACAATGGTGATGCACAACGATAAGCGTTTTTTTTTTGGCACACGTTTGTTTGTATTAAGCTTAAGTTTTTTATTTTGGTTTTTTTTTTTTTGTTTTATTTTTTAAATTACATTCTTAAATATTTAACGGTACGCACTCAACTAAAACTTGGCGCTGCACTTCCGTTGAATGTCATTATTTTGAAAAAAACTTAAAAAACTATAACACTTTTTCCCCAACATATTTGAGGCACAGAAAACATGAGTGGCGCATTAATTAAATTAAAATATTTTTTCTTCAGCATTTTGGGTTAAGAAATTTTTTATATCTTATAAGCAGGGCAAACTTTTCAAGTGTGAAGGCATATTGAGGACACTTGGGTTAAGAACGACAAGTTATAAATTTTATTAAGTAATATAAAATTTATGTCTTTTCATATCTGTATTTTTTAAGTTAAATAAGTCTCGTTCACAAAAACCAATTTGAATAAGTTGTAAAATAGCGTTCTTCAGACAGAAAAACAAAAACACTTAAGAAGACATTTTGCATTACATAATTATGTATTTCAGAAAAAAGTAGTGTAGGGATAAACCTTTTCTTTTTTAAGTCAAGTGCATAAATTTCCGTTAAAATCTTCCAAATGATCGCACTTTGGATTTTGAACTGAACATCACGTAACTATGAAAATGAAGCATAAAAACTTTACAAACACCAATTGAACAAAACACCAAGCTACAGAAAAATTTCATATTTTAGCAACATTTAACTTCAATTTTTAATTTTAAAATTTAAAAAAAAAACAAAAATCAAATCATTTTCAGTTTTCAAAATGATAAAATTGCCACGGCGCGGCGGTTGCAACTGACGACACCACAAGAAAATGCAAGAAAAATAACGACACAAATTGATCGACGAAAAACCAATTGGATTTGAAGGAAAAAAAAAAAACAACAGAGCACAAAAATCAACAACATCGTAAAATTATTTTAAGTGAAATGATACGCTCTCTGTTTGTTTCAATGCATTCGAAAATCAAATGTGTGTATTCAAAATTTCATTGACTTGTAGCAAAGTGGAAATTTTTTTTGATTAACTCCAGCGCGCGCAGCACAGCATTGTTGTGTTTTTCAGTTTTTTCCCCCCTTTTTAGGTAAAAATAGATCTCTTTTCTTTAATGAGTTTGAAGTTTCTTCTATGCAATTTCAAAAAGTTTCAATGGAAGTTTAAAAGTTCATATGGAAGTTTAAAAGTTCACTGCACATTTAATGTTAAGAGTAAAAAATTTAAGCGCTCTTAAGAGTATGGGCCTTTTCAAAATGCTTTTAAGTGGAAGGTATAAACCACACTTGTTTCAATTTAAGAAAATTATTTATGAAAATATAGGGTGCTACAAAATGATCTTAATAGTTTGAATTTCTTACAACTTTTATGTTCCAAAGTAGCTTGTATTTTTTAGTACAGTTTATATAGTAAATGACAAATTTTATTGAACTAAACATAAAAGATTATGTCTCATTTACTTGCCTATACATATTTCATGATATTCCTCAAAATTTCAAACTTCAAAGTTTATTGCACGGATTTTATTGCGTATATGGGTTTTCCGTCGGGAGATATTTGCTGGCTTATTGACGTAAGCTTGTTCTTTCAAACAGGCTCAAAGAAAACCGTCAGTAGCGGTTAAATTCAATGGCGCGCAATAGTGCACTCATCGAAGACGTCACGTAATAGACCCATTGTTTCCATTTCAGTAAGCGCAGCCGCACCATACTGTTGGAATCATGGATTTGTAAAGCTGCCATTTCCAACATTGGTCATTGTTGGTAACTGCGGCATCGGTTTCACTTTCGTAGAAATATGACCCAATGATTTTTACGGACGATAAGCCGCATTAAACAGTACTTTTAAGTGGATGTAATAGTCACTGAAAAACTGCTTTTTTATTCTCTGCAACCAGTTTTGCATGTCAGCGAATATATTTAGTAGAAAATGGGCTCGACTGCTTATTATAAAAATATGAACAATGCACGCAATTGACTATTGGCTTTCAAAATTAAGTTCGATAATTCTGTTCGTTCTGTGGTGTTTCTCGTTCCATATTATATTCCTCAATTCTCGTTTGCTATATTCAAAAAAAAATTATAAAAAATAAAAATAATCAAGTAAGTTAAAATTAATTACAAACATCAGTTCATTTTGCGTCACCCTGTATAAACTCAACTTGTGTCAAATAAGTTATTCAGAACAGTGGGGCTTTCATTTCTATTTGTCCACAGTAGCCATGCGATTTTCATCCAATCCTTCAGTCAATGCAATCAAAACACGAGTATCAAACTGTTCACACATAACATTTCTATCAGAAAGCCTTTCAGTCAAATCTAAAACAATACGTTGTGCTTGATAGCATTCAGGAACATGATTTTGATTACGACCAACGTAGGCTTGTTTTTGCGAGAATATGCTATCGAACAGATGTTTTCTGATATGTTCCCCTACACAAGCAATTGATTCATCATAGCGTTCCTTGATACTTCACGTTTTTTTGAGCAAACAAATTTTATTTACATAATTTTCCGCACATTTGGCATTTGGACACATGCATTACACAATGAGAGTTGAACATTAAAAAAAATTTGAAATAACTTGAAATGAATTATTAACATGAGAGGTCAATGTTTAATTCAGATCATAGCACTGCCTATTATAACACCCAATATAGTGAACAAAATACGCTATTAATTTAAGATTGTTTCTTACTGTGTACACATGTCAAGGTATTAAAATATTCATTCAACACTTTCTAGGTTTTCGAGCTAAACATAATTGTTCGTAGTATATTTCCTAAATCACTTATTGTCTTGTGCCCTTTATCTTCTCAAGGCGCATAGGACCTCCATAAGACTGTTCCAACATACACTTTATATTAAACCATTCTAAATTTAGTAGTTTCGGTAATAAATATCTGTGTTAAAAAATAAATCCTGTTGTGAACGAAGTTTCAATCTAGCATCATACGATATGTTGATATAGTTCAAATTATGCCCCTTACGGCAACACTTCGAACACTTTTGACATGACAAAAAATCATTATTTTAAAGTTTTTAAATGTAAACTTTATCAAATGAAATAGGTATCCATTTAGACAACCAAGTTAAAAAAAAAAATTTCATTCAGCGTAGATTTTGGCTTTTTAGCCAAACAAAAACATTTTATTTATAAAATAATAAACTGTTATTTGTGGTTAAGAAAAGTAAACTTCTTTATTTAAAATAGTTTTAAACAGTTTTACAAAAATGTGTTATCTCGATTGAAAATTACAATACAACTCACTCAATAGGATAAAATCTATTTCACAATGGTATGATATAACAATATACATGTTATAGTAAATCTTTTTTAATTGTATATAAAAAGTTATTGTCAAATTGGTAAATTTTAATAGCTAATAAGAAAAAATTAGTAACGAATTTGAGCATATTTGTTTTTATACATTTTATAAAAATAGACGTTATGTATATAGTATATTTTGTTACAATAATAATAAGGCTTTTGTTTTATTATTTAAACAGTCAACTATCAAAATGGTTTTATAAAACATTTTATTTGTCTTTTATACAATATTCGGTAAGGCAAAGTTTTATTTTAACGCAACGAGTGTAAATGAGTGGCAAAATTCACAGGCTTCAGTTGTTTGTAAAAGGAATTTTTAGTTTTTGTAGATAGGTAAACGTTCAAATAAATAAGTTATGAGTCTTCAAATAATGAATTTAAATTACTTTTTTTCAATGATAAAAAAATTATATCTCATCAGGATTAAAAATTTTAATAAAAATTATTTTAATTTCACTATCACTGAAATTAACGGCAGTTTGGCTGAGACGTCAAAATTGTTTAAAATTATAAATATTACTAAAATTAATATACAACATATGTAATTATAAATTATTATCATTTAATGTCAATAGTATTAAAATTATACGAACAGTAAATTTAAAATTTAAACGTGTTCATTATTTTTGATATGTTGAGAACACTAAATTTCAGAATTATGAATAAATCTTTTGTCATTGAAAGATTTTATGGTAATGAAAAGTAAATCACATGATTATTACAAATTCAATGCTAATGAAAATTATTATTGACAGTATTTAATTATTTATGTTTTTCATAAGCATTGAACATTCGAATGCAAATGATATTGGATCATTATCATTGAAATAAATGCACTTGACGAAAGTTAAACTTATTATTCCATGTCAACTATATTGAAATTATACTATCATTTGCATTTAAATTTTATAATTTAGTTCAATAATCAAAAAAAAAGTTGGTTTTTTTATTAGCACTAATTGCTTACATTTTCACTTCAGAGTCATTCCATTCTCAATGTCACATATAATGCATTAACGATCATGTATTTTATGTTTTTTTTAGCGTTGGATAGAACATATTTCTGAAACGGCATTTCTTTTTTTCCATAACTATGAAGTTTTAGAATAGCAAAGAGCCTGTCTTAATCTTTAACTAACCTTTGTCGTAGCCATAATAGCTCCTTTTTTATAGTAATTAATTGAACTATATTCAAACACTGACTAATCGCCATGTGTGGCTCCCTTTTGTTAATTTTTTAAACTAACAATAGTATTGTAAAATTGTTAATACAAAGTGTAATTACAAACTTAAATTGTAGTGATGTTATTAAATTCATGTGATGTTCAACTTAAGTGTTGTTTACCGTCTCTACAGCACTCGTCCCTGACGGTGTTGGTGCCTCCTTTTGTCTAAATTTCGTTGAGTATTTATAAAAATCAGCCATTTCAAAAGGCTTTGTAATTTCTTTATATGGCTGAAAAGTAGCTTGCTGAACAATAGTCATATTCTTAGGTGATTCAATACGTATCTCCGGAGAAAGCGCAGGTTTATCCGCAGCAACAGTTACTGGTAAAGGCGGCACCGCGCGATGTATCAAATTTCTTGGTGGTAATGGCGAAGGTCCTACAGCAACCGCAGTTGGCAATGGCAATGGGTCTGGAAAATATGTTGTGACCGAAATGGTTTCTAAGCTATTTAGATAAGAAGTTGATTGACTTAGTTTTGCATATTTGCCATCATCATCCTGTAGCAAACGAGATGCTTTGCCACGCTGTGCAGCAATGCTGTTATAACGTTGTGCACTACACATTGACTGTGAGGAGAGACGTGGACGTTCGCGTTGCATATGATGTAAAGCGCCAGTATGTGGTTTATGATGATGTGTCGTTGAAGGTGGACGTGCTGGTGGCAACTGGGATGGACTGGGCAGAATAGGTGTTGGTGTTGTTCCTTGAATATCGTTAATATTGGAACGTATAATCGGACCATCTAGCGATGATTCCAACCATTGTTTTGGTTTTTGTTTCTTTTGCGTTTCACTGCTAAATGATGCAATTGAAATCTCATCTAAGGGTTTCGTAGATTTCATAACACCAGCAGCAGAAGCTGCTGTTGAAGCTAAAGAATGCTGGCTATAAAAATTCGTTGTTGATAGAGTGTGGGGCGGTGTATTAGGATACAGCTGCGTTAGCATGTCTGCGGAGTATGTTTTAATTTCAGGTGGCAGCGCAACAGAAGACGTGGGCGAGGAAGCGGCGTATTGTTGTATATTTGATTGTGAACGCCAACGGAAGTTTTGACCCTCACTGCTGTTACTTGCTGGAGGATCAATTATAGCAGCGTAAGAAGGTGATAATGAAATGACATCGAAATTGCGCTGTTGCTGCAGTTGTAGGGGCTTAAGTGGCTGTAGCTGTTGTTGTATTGTTGGTGATGACATTGGTGAAATATATTGTTTTATGTTTTGACTTGATTTTATAAAGCCACCATCATTGTAGCTTTGATGTGTCGGCGATAAGTAGTATTTATCGCATTGGACAACAATCGGTGTTTGCAGTTGCTGATGTTGTGGGTGTTGACGTAATGTTGCGACATTTGCGGAATTAGCCGAATACAGGGAAATGGCATCTGTTTGTGGTAGCGTAGGTGACTGATAGGCTGTGACGATTTGTGGACGTGGATGATGGTGTTGATGTGGCAATAATTGGCGGTGTTGTTGTTGCTGCTGATGCTGCAGCAATTGTTGTTGGGTATATTGAAAATGTTGTTGCTCCGTCATTTGCGCAATGTATTGCTGTCTTAATTGCTGCTGTGTCTGTTGTTGCTGTGTACTTTGTGGTGATAAAGTGTTTACAGCAGCAGCATTCCAATTTTGTGACGTTTGCCGTTTTTTTGTTGCTGCCACTTTATGTGCCGTACTAACAGGTGGTTGTGATGTGGCCATTTGTTCACCGGGATAGTTATCATATTCTGAGGATCGATTGGAAATTTCTGATTGTCTATTGTTATTGTTACTGCTATTGTTATTGCTATTGCTATTATTGTTATTCAATTGATTTTCCTTAGCAGCAGTTTTACGTCGCAGCACGGCACTGCTGGCGTCTTGTTTGTATTGTTGCAATTGACCAAATATTTCATTTAAATTAAGATATTCATAGTTACCATTAAGAATTTGCGTTTCCTGTTTTTGTATCTGTTGTAATAGCCAACTTTTTTCACTTAACAGTTTTTCCAATTCTTGTTTTCTTTGCTCCAGTGTATGTTTTTTAAGTTTAACTTGTGCTGGGTCATCCGAATTTATGTTGTTGGAATTATTATCGATGTTATTGGAGCTATAACTTTTCGGTGAGTGCCCAATGGTAGCCGTGACACCAATACGGCTACTATCGCCATCAGCATCATCATCGCCACCAACAGTACCGCTACCGCCACTTAGGCTTGCCATCGTCTTAACCTTTGGTGGCTTACAATGCATTGGAAATTTTGCAGGCGCAAAGATATCATTCAAGTGCGGTAAAAGAAATAGGTTATTTTTAGCACCGTTGCATAATATTTTCCACCGCCTAAAAAGAACACAAGTAGTTTTGTGGGTCATATAGTATTTTTTTGGAGTTTTTAGTCTTATTGTTGTTAGATAATAGTTGTTTATGTTGTACGAATTAATTCTATTTATTTACAATAACCACAACCATTTTCAAATGCCCAATTTGAATCCAAAAGAACTTAACATTATTATAAATTTTATCACTGCATGGTGTTTTGCGTAAAAGTTTACACTTGCAATACTTATCTTCACGATTGAATGTTGAATGCGATGTTTCATTGAAACCTTTTATCTTTCACAAACAGTCTCATAACAATATCTAAAGAATATGCAATAAATATTGCTGTTGTTTTATTTATTTAAAAATATGGTACAGGTTTCTAACATGAAATAGTATATTTTATGCTTCGACGGACCCGTTTCGAACTCGTTACGAATCTGTCAAAACAATGCACAAAACGTTAACTTAAAAAGGCAGTTTTCAAGTTATCATCAAATATTTTACTTTAATTCCAATGGATCAGGAATACAAAGTACAGTTCTCTACTTATTTTTAATTAAAATACCTTCCTTATATCATTAGCCACGTGCTCTTGAAGTTGACTTGAAACCGAATAGAACTACTTGTCAGAATTTCTAAATAATTCTGAAGATTGAAGAAGCTACATGTGACTGTATGATAGCCGTACAAAAGATCTTTTCCAGAAACTTTTCTAATTTAGCTAAATTTGTAGGCTCATTTTAGCAGTAAAAGTTATTGGGATGTTTCAAGGAAAAATAATAATGATGATTTTGTATTTTTTCCGATGACAGCTTTAGGCTCGCCGTGGGGCGATGTCGCAAAATAAGTATCAATCAGATAACACAATATTCCACAGTATATATATTGCACAATATTGCTAGTACATCAGTCGACTTACTAAATATTTTGTTAAGTAAAAATATACCACATTAAGCAAGATTACATTTGACTAACCTGTGTATTGCAATACCTCAAATGATAAGATTTTCCAAGCTGACTGAAACTGGGTCGCAGTGATAACACCAAAACTACAACAATAAATTAACACTTTTAAAAAGTATTGAGCAAATTTTTCAAAGCTTAGCAAAGTTTGGCAAATTTTCGTATATTTGGCGTTTCCTTGGAAGTTTTGTTAGCTATCACAATTTCTTCTGTGGTCTGCCACCCCAATTGACTCACACTTGACCACTCCCTCCTTTCCACCAACAGCAATAGTGAAATTTAGCAGTCTTTTGTTTTTGTAAACTGCAAGAAATTTTATATTACACTTCAAACTAAAAAAACAATTAAATGACTAGTTACCAAATGAAAAGGTTAAAGAACAGCTTGTACTGCTAACTGTGGCGGTACTGCTTTTGGAGTCAAGACTTGCAGTAAAAAAAAAAGAAGCCTCCGTATGACGCCAATTGTCAACTGGAAATTATTGAATGCTTTTTCTTCGTGGCTCTTTCGTAGCCATAGCAGCAAAAAACTCAATTTTATTTTACACAACAAAAATGTTATATACAGCTGTTTTTGAAAATTTAAATTATGTTTATAATTATTGCTAAAACCAATTTAAAATAATTTCGAAAAACTCTTGTCGTCTGGTGCGTCGCAATCAAAACGAAACAAGAAAAAGAACTGAATGAAAATGCGTGTGCAGTAAAATAAAGGTTAGCATCATTGCGTATTTTCTGACATTAGCTTCTTGTTTGACAGTAGCTGATAGCTACCATTTGACATTAGCTGTTCCACGATGTATTTATTCTGCTGTTTTTTAATATAATAAGCTGTTTATAAAAAATACTTAAGTCGCTTTGAGATTCCACTGGTTATTTACATATTATGTTAATTCCCATACGTTTTATTTATGTTTCAACAGGGTTTAATAAAGAATTTTTGACATGGGTTGTAAAATTGAGCAGCCCTGACAATTCATTCACAATAGCCTGTCTTTAGTGGGAAAATTTGAAGAATTTTTGATATTGTATATACAAAACATACATTGTGTGAAATCTCTTATTAATTTTATTGAAAATTAAAAGACATTGGTTCCGGTTAAAAATGAATAATAACGTGGTTCAAGTGACCTCTTCTGCTATCTCGGTAGGCTGTCAGTCTTTTAACCAAATTTTGAATATATCTTTCGTATAATGATGGTTAGTGACACTTGCTCGATGATGCTATCTTTGAGGTGTTGAGCAGTAAGAGGATTATCCGCTTAAGCTTTACTCTCCAAGAAACCCCATAAAATCGCATGGTCTTGGTGTCCAATTCAAATTTGTCTTTCGAGAAATTATTCGATTTCTCTTTCAAAAAATCGATTGATTCCATTGCTATGTTAGGGTTGGGAAAATCAAAAATATTATCGAAATACCGATGACCGATATTTCCAAACAGCAGATCGATTTTCGATACTTTGCGTCCCAACCACTAATATGCGCATTTAGCATTGAAATTCTGTATATGTAATCATATGTTTTCGTAAGTTGTTGCACCAAAGGTAAACGCCACATTTAAGGCATTTGGATATTGGAATTTCAGTCTACAACGCCATTTCCCACTAAAAACAACCCAAGGCCTATTTTGATCATAGCACTTTGTACTTGAGGATGTCGATGCAATCTTGCACTTTTTACATCCACCATGGGAAAGACATTTTTTGAGTACTAGAGCCTGTAGATGGAGAAGTACCTTCACTAACATACAGCATGAAATCGTATACCATGTCCATTTGTGAAGATATCCCAAACACCGCATGGTATTTCAAATATTCTGGATCTTAATCTTTTGATCAATTTGATCGTAGTTGTTTTCAGTTTTCAGTTCTTCATGAGCTTTATCGTTTTCCTCTTCAATAATATTTTCCAAAATGTTTATTCTTTGATTTACCTTGTAAACCACTCTTAAATAATCCCGACTCATTTCCACTTCCCTCATCTGCCGAAAACACCAATCGAACTCCACAATTTGTTAAATTGCTTCCTTAGATACAGCTTTTCCTGTGATAAAATTTTTTTGTTACCACTGTGGCCCAAGGTTGCCCACAAGCATCTTTCGTTAAATAATTAACTTGTTTAGCAAGGTCCAAACGAGTGTTTTTCCAATTGGACTCTGATCTACCTTTAAACAAAAATATCGAAATTCGATAGTCGAAAAATAAAATCGAATTTCGACATGTCAAAGAAAAAAATATCGCCGATAGCTATCGAAAAAAATATCGCGAATATCAATAATAGAAATATTTTACATAAGCCTATGCTGTGTAACATGTTGCATCGTTCTATTGAAACCACGTATTTTGCACATGAATATCTTCCAATATCAATCTAGGATTTTCCTCGGCCCAAATGCGATAGCTTCGATTGTTGAAGTAGCCACCAATTTCAAAATGAGCTTCTTCTGAGAAGATAATTCCCTTGAAAAATTCTCATTTTATTCTTGTTTTCCTATGGCCCATATTTAAAATATTTTTTAATAATAAAAACACATTTACCCCTATCATGAATATACAAAAGAAAACGATTTTTTTGGATTTCTTTTTTTCCTGAGAGCAAAACTTTGCAATCATAAATAATTGAGGAATGGAAAACTTCATATCCAGTCAGTGCTGCCAAAATGTATCCAATTACTTCCAATCAGCCAGTAATACAACTGTGATTTTACAGGTTTGACTTTAGCTATCTGTCAGCTGAACAAGTTTTTAAACAAAAATTAAGTGCAAAGAATAATAACATGAAATCTGTGCAGAAAAATTATGAAATTTTATCCACATTACAAAAAAAGGCACCTACAATAGGGAATTGCATAGCTTCATACTACTCCTTTCCTTGAAGCCTTTAGCGACACTCGAATTGGACTCCATTTACTGGACCAATCAATATTTGTAATTGTTCTTTACTTGTTTTGTTAGATCTTTTATATATGTTGCTTTTTTCCTCATTATATTTCTTGCTACAAAGTTGCAGAAAAAAACTTTTGGAAACCTCAAAAATTTTCCCTCAAAAATTATTGCCGATAGCTCATTTTCTAGGGAATTTTTCCGCATACCCCAAAATTTTCCACGATTGCAAAGCAGGGAATTGGAGAAAAATTCCACAGGAATGCTTATTCAAGATAGGGGTGATTGTTCACTCGTGTAGTGACCCATTTTTACTAACTTCATACCTGAATAAATCATCGGTGTAATCTAGTATGTACCTGAAAAAAAAATGGCGGCCAATTTAAAAATATACCTCAAAAATTAACACATTTTTTAAATGAGCATTGCAAAGGTAATGGATATTGTGCGACATTTTTTACAGTTTTCAAGCTATTAGAGAAAAATCAAAATTTCTTCAAAAAAATATACAAATGTAGTTTGTAGTGGAGAACCTGGCGCCTTACCTGCTCCAGGTTCTCCTGGCGCAGGTCAAAGTTTTGTAAATTTATTGTCTCTGGAAAAACATAGAAAATTAAAAAACTCTATTGAACTTAGCAGCTTTGGCTTAGTGCGCTCCGTCTACAATTTTTTTTTATTAATTTCCGACGCAATTATAGCAGTTAGCAATAGGTAGGTAGCAATAAATGGCGAACAAAACGTGTCTAAAGTAACTTACCCCCTACGACTGTATTGGATGGGACACATCAAGCGAATTGAAGTCAAGCATCCGGCTAAGATGAATTTTAACTCAGTGCAATTAGTTTCAAATTTTCGGACAGAAACTCACAAATGCCTTGAAAGAAACATACACGAGTAAAAAAAGTTCACTTGAATCAATTTAAGAACTTGCACCATTCTGTTCCAAAACTTAAAACTTGCTTCCTATTCTTTTAACATCTTTGAATGGCAAATATCAGACACATTTGACATTAACTACACTTTCCAACAAAAGAACAAATGCTTAATTGCCTTTTAAGAAAAGTAGTGGGGTAAAAACTCTCATTTTTCATATAACGAATACAATAACTGCATGCACAAAAACTAAAGAGACCAACAGAAGACAAAAGTCGTGCTGCTTGCTGTTGAGCTAACTACACTAGCTACAACAAAAGCAATGATTATTTACTGTCAAGTGAGAGCAACACCCATCTTAGGAGGATTCTCATAGAGGGAAACAAAGAAAGCCCTCAAGGAAAAATTAGCTCTTAAAAGCTGCTGAAATACAAGCGCTAAACGACGATAGGGAAAGTAAAAAGCAACTCCCAAAGACGTGTTGCAGTTCATAAAAATTAGCAGCAGAGCAACAATGAATAATAATAAAAAAAGCGTAAGCAACACTGACAGCTTTTATGTCTGTGTCGTTGGCTCACATACATTCATCTGCCATTTAACCTCCAATTGCTCCCCATTTTTGTGGTGGACTTTTTCAGCACGTAGTCTCATTTATGTTGAATGGGATGATTTCGAAGGAAGTTAAGTACTGGGGAGTCTGTGCGAGCTTGGATATGGAGTAAAATAGCTTGTGTCTTGTTGTTGTAGATATTTTTGTTGCTATTTTACGATGGTTACAAGGTCGTTCGTATGTTGACAGCT
The DNA here is from genome assembly GCA_963680825.1 of Meiosimyza decipiens. Taxonomy (NCBI): domain Eukaryota; kingdom Metazoa; phylum Arthropoda; class Insecta; order Diptera; family Lauxaniidae; genus Meiosimyza; species Meiosimyza decipiens. The sequence continues at coordinate 45,797,504 of OY804258.1, forward strand.
CAATGTTTTTGGCCAAGTATAAAAATGTGCTGCATGTTTTGTAATTTTTCCGCCCCATTTTTATTAGTGCTAGGGAGGAAATAAATTGCCATCCTTAAATTTTTTTTTTTTTGGCATAAAGCAAACTCCATTGAGTTAGAACATGATTTTTTGGTGCTACTCATTCTCATCCATTTTTGTTGTTATTGGAATGGTTTTTCTTGTTGCTATTTCTGTATTTTCCAGCAATAAGCATCAAATTGTCAAACATAAAAATGTTCTGTTTCGACATTTCGTTTTTGTGTGATGAAGCTTAGAGCAGGGCAGGGATTTTTTGAGGGACCTTGCTTAAGTAGATATTTGTTGATGTTTCTGTTTGGGATTTTTATGATTGAAAAGTTGAAATCATTGAAGAGGGGTTAGGTTATTAAGTATATATGAATGCATGTATGTATTTTCAATCACATGATTACAAATTATAATGAACATACTTCAATGTGGTATAATTTCACAATCAAGAAACATACACAAATTAAATAAAGTTGCATTTAAAAAGTTGCAGTAAGTCCACGTCCTTAATACATATAAATAAAAACACAATACACCACTTCTTCGAGGCAGGATATGCTGCTTCCGCCAGTGTTTGCATTTATTTCTCTCTCCTGTAACAGCTACGACAAATATTGCCTTCAAATGATATTACCTATGACAATGAGTTTTAATTAATTTTTGTTTTATTATTACTATGCACGTGTACAGGTGTGGCACATTAAAAACTAATCGATAAAAATGAATCCAATATTCACCCCTTTTTAAAAAGACATATCCTCTTTTTTAAAAGACATATCCTCGGACACAACCTCTTTCACCAAAGAGTTCATTTATAGGTTTGACTTTTGCAGGAGACTTAACAATAATAATTAACGTAAGCCAATTGGAATTAACACAGAGCTTAAAATGGGCTTAGAAAAGCTGAACAATAAGCTCAACATTGCAACTCTTAAAGCTTTGATTTTCGTGTATTTTTCACCCCAACTTAGCTTTTGTTCAAATTATTTTCAATTTAAATTAATAAATCGTACACCTCACTCGTCCCACTTTAAAATATCACAGAAAATATTCATTTAATTCGTAAATGTTTTGCTGTCATTTTTCAAACTGTCATACTGACATTTCATGGCGTCTAGCATTAAAGGTGGGTTGAGTTAAGCCGTTTGTGGAGAGTAAAGCGTATTGGGGTTACTACTCTGCGTTGTTATTTAATGGCAACACGTTTTGTAGCAATTTTGGCAAAACCGGCTGTCATGTCAGAACCCAACAATAAATGTAAAATAATAAATGTTTATTTTTTACTTCATTTTTACTTTGTTGCTTTACCCGGAAAGACAGCCATCAATTTCAAGCGTTCATATTAAGTGAAACAGATACCCTCAGCATCCCCCAATATCTGGCCATGTGGTAGTTAAACACCCGACTGCTACTAATACCACTAAATAATTTTGGGTGTAAAAAACAAACAAAAGGGTGTGAAACGACGTGAATCGAATGAGCTTTTTACATTTTTGTTTCTGTTTTTAAGTATGTACATGGTAGAAATTGTGGACTACTTTTATTATTTGCATTTAATTTTTACATATTGGACACAAAAACTTGAAATCGTGAAAGTATTTAGGCGCATCAAGGACTAGCTAGTTACATAAAACATTAAATATCTTCACTGATAGAGGCATTTTTTGCATATATAGATAAATATTTCAGAATAATAACACAAATTTCCTCACACCTAACCAAATTGATTGATAAACAAACGTAGCTGCATATGATAAAATACCTCTGAATCTAATCAGTAATTTTTAACAGTGTAATCTAAACACTTCAGGGACTTTCTTGTTTCCCCCAGAAATTAAATTTAAACACTAATCTAAGCTTTATAACAAAAAAAAAGCTGACAAGTAATAGGGCTATTTTTCCTTTAACGCCATCAACTATGAAAAGTGCATGCATGAGTCACGCCGGGAATCCCCCAACATTACACATCATGTTGTCATGCTCTATCCCACATCCACCTTTTTTCACGTAGTTTAATAAAACGGAAAACAGGAAAACTTCGCTATAACAAGGGTTTTCCTTATTAACAACAAAAGCGTTTTTTTACAATGCACAACGGTCGACCTTCAATGGGGTGGTGGTGCGGTTGTTTTTTCGCTTGCTCTTACATCACATAACCGTGCCACTATCATAGTCCGTGTTGCCAATTATCGTTGGCAATGTACCTGCAGGGTGCTTTTGTACGACTTTTAACCTTACCATTCGTCACCCATTCGGTGCACCACACCATGTTAGGCATATGCTACTAGAACAGGTTGCAGGATACAACTGTGAAAAAAATTTCATTAATTTACAAAATTTTCCTTATGCCGTGCTCAAATCTTCAGTGGCTGTTCTGGAAATTTTTTGTTTTCAAAACTCTATGGCGCACATTTTGCGTGCATTTGTTTGTTAATTCATTTTAATTCGTGTTTGGGAACTTACACGTATAGCCATAGGCAAAATTGTTGTAGATATTTTTGCATAAAATCTATTGAAACTAAACATCATGCTACTTAGATTTAGATTCGTAAATGTAAAGATTGTAGAGGTTAAAGCCAAGATATAAGAACTTAAGCTTTATTTGCATGACAAAAATCAAAATAGTTAGTTAAAAGTATATGGTTGAATCAATTAATCTTCAATTAACAAATATATTTTCATAAAATTATATATGCAATCATTAAACGCTGCCAAATATATCTTCTTCTCTAATGCCATGTTTTGACAGAATTTCACGTGACCATGCAGTCAATTTTTCTTGTATTTCTGGTGACAACTCGTCCTTGTAGGATCCTACAATACCACGTCTCATAAATCTGAAAACGGTGTATAAATAAATTGTTTTTACTAAAGCCAAAAGTGGAGCAAACTTACTCAAAATTTTTGGAAACCTCTGGCAGCAAAGCTTTTATCCCATGTGAAAGGTTAAGGTTATGATTTTCTTTAACAAAAATAAAAGTTAAATAATATACTGTTCACACTAGAGGGGAAAGTCTTATTTATATTCCAAGGAACTGCAACTAGGATTTAATTCTCTCAATTCTATTCAATGAATCGCAATAACGATTTGTAAAAACAAATTCATCTAACATTTAAAAAAAAATTTAATTTTTCATTGTATCTTTTACTGAGGCTCCTGTTCAGTACTGTAAGTGAAAAACACAAAAATTTCCATCGCAAAATGCAGTAAGTGGAAAAAGTGGGCAACTAGTTGTTTATACTAGGCTCAAGCACTGCTACATGGTATCATCAGTAAATTTTGTTAGCCGACGTTTAAGAATTCACAAATATACTATATTTTACTCTTTGCATTGACCAGTTAAGAACCATAGAAAAACATGAACATAGTGCGCCAAAAATCAAATTCTTGTAGGTTTTTGATATTACACATTTCTTGACATCCTCAGATCGCTTGATTTTGAAGCAACGCTGCAAACAAATGTTACTTATGCAAACATGCGCTTACTGATGTGTGAGGTTCAAATATTATATTTTTTTAAAAATTGGTGTCTGAAATTTCTAATGAAAAAAGTTAATTCACACATACCATATATACATAATTTGAAAGGTATTTTTGGTGCAACAACATTTGCTTAGCCATTGTAGTCACAAATTGTATGCACTCATATGAATGGCTCATCAAATCCAATAATTGCTGGGAAATGTTGTTATAAAAATAGAACCTTTGTATTTACCGCATGTATGGAGAAACTTTCATTCATAGGTCCTGGAGCCGATTTGATGATTATTGTATCATTTACTTTACTAGGAGCATGTTAATATGGATATAATTTGTCTGCAGCTGTGGCTCAAAATCCAGCATAATAATTTACATACCTTTCATATTGTCAAACGATAAATGATCTATGGTTTGTTGTAGTTCTACTGCCGTTAACTCAGGTCTTTCTAAAAACTCACAAAGTTTTTTTAATACTCCCTCCAAATCGCGTTTCATTTCTTCATAGGTAACAAAGAAAATATTCGGTTCATGACGTAGCTTCCAAAAATCCAAAATGTGCGGCCAAAATGGTGTATACATCAGATCATTATTAATTAGATCTTCAACATACTCTTCAATGGTACCATTCCAGAAACGAAGTCCTTTCTGAAAATTGTACGACGAAACTACGAAGTCTTTTAAATTGCGCGCCACGTAGATCATCTAAAATGTATAACATGCCCACTGAACATTGTACTTTGGTCAAAAGTATAATTTGTTTTAAAAATACTTACCTTCGGTTTTTGTTTCCAACATTGTTTTGGCAACAGATTTGCAGGCAAATGAGTTTTAATTATCCGAGGACTAAGCATTTCATTACACACCTCTACAGAATCGCGTGGGTACTTTTTATATAGAGCTTTTAACCTGCAGTATAAAAAATTAAATTTAGGAGTGGGAAGGAAATATCTTGGGGCGATTTGGAGATTTCGTCGAGCTCCATGTACACATATCGTACTGTTTTATAACATTGAGAGTCAATAAAGAATACTCCACCTAGGATTACGCAATATCAAATGAGTTCACAAAATATATGGAGCTCGTAGGATTAGGGAGTAATTCATTAATCATTTTAGGTTTCTCCAAGATCATGCTACGGACTATTTCGTTTGCAACTTAAACTTACTCCAAATGAACTGTTCGTCTCCCTATTGCAATCTCTTTGGATTTTGCATAATTAAGATTGTTCATTAATACCCATACAGTTTCCAGCATCCATGTGGTGCCAGACTTTGTGGCAGTCACTACGAATACATCATCCGAGCGCGTTTCAAAATTAAATACTTTTTCGTAATACTCTTCAAAGTCATTAGATACTGTACACCAGCGTTTTGACCAATCCTCTTCTATTGGTGGAAGAAACTCATTTTCGACTAGAATTTCCAATTGCATTGGAAGTAGCTGACGCTCTGGACACGGTGGATTACGTTTACGTATGTGAAACATTTTGACTGGTTTGTTTGAATTATGAATTTTAACTGTTTCTGAATGTTCTATTTACACTTAATATGTATTGCAGATGAACAAAGACTTTTTATTGATAATGCAATGGAGTGTATATAAAAAATGCCTAGATATGGTATTATTAGAAACAAAACTCTTTCTTCTTTATACTTTTTGTATTAAAACAAGTTAACAGCAAATTATTATCGATCATTGTGCATTATCTAAGTTCAAATCAATTTTTTTTGTAAAATATTTGGGTTACACCATTATCAGCAATTTAAAATAAAAAAAAAACATGAGTAGTCGCCGAATATAAAATCCGCAGTTAAATTTTTGATGAATAGCAAATCAGATATTGCGCATTATATTACAACAATTGATTATCTCTTTACAAGGATGTTCTTCTATAATTTTTTTTATTTTATTTATGGGCAATACAAATATACGAGCAAATTTTGTGCATAATATTTCTTTGAATGATTTATATAAAAAAACTTTGAGTTTCAGTTTTTTAAAGAAAAATCGAATAAACGGTGCAAGTTAATTCAATAGCAAGTTATGCTGTGCTTTCTCCCTACAAAATTCCCATACAATATATTATTTCGGTTTTTTGCTATTTTTCGATTTTTTCCTTTAAGTTTTTGCAAACTTATTTTTGCTATAAACCTTGCCTGAATAATTATGAACCCAACAAAATGAAAATTATTCAAAACGGTCGATCCATTCTCGAGCCTTTGCGAGACTAATGCACAGCAATTTATTTCAAGGCATAAGTGTTAGAAAAAATTAACCCTGCGTGCTGCTCGGACAACATAAAAATAAAAATACTGACCACCATTAAGCTACAAATTAGTTTTTAATCAATTCTTCAGTTGACCTTTTGACAAGCTAATATTATAAGCCTCGCAATTGTTAATAAGAGTTGGCATTCGATAAAATAATAACTACAATTGGAACATTCTTTTAGATAGTTCATCATAGAATGAAAATTTTCCAATAATTCACTAAACAAATTTTATGGTAATATAATAAGGCATTGCTTCCATATCTGCATAAATCATAATACGTATGAAATTAAAAAAAATCCGTTTTCGCTCAACTTTTAACGTGTCGAAAGACCAAAGATAGCACCACAGTCCAAATTTTCACCTCCTAAGTAATCGGGAACCAGAGAATGAGTAGTATTTTTTGTATTATTGTTATTGGGAAACAACAATCCTTATATAGAGGACAGCTTCTTTCGAATCGTTTAATCAGTGTACTGATATCTTACACTCATGTTGTTCTTGCTTTATTCTTGAAATTGACATTTGGTTTATTGCAGAATTTTATTTTTTTTTTTTGCTTTCGAGTTCAAATTTATGGTGGGGCTTTTCTGTAGTTCTTTTTGTTGCTTTTGTTGTAGCTCCTGCTTCCAAAATTTTACCCATCTATGGAGTACACTATGTCTATGTCACCTTGTTATTGACTTAAGCTCACAAATTTTCTTATCGATGTGCCATATTCTTTTAAAATAATTTTCTTATCACAATCAAATTGCAATAATTTGACCGTGAACTTCAACAAAATTTAAACACTTAAGCTATAGTCTGGAAGGCAGGCCCCTTTTTTCGTTCTTATTAACTCCAACTGACAACGTTCTTATCTTCGAAAGCTCTTGATGTCGCGTCGTTATCGAATGGGTTGCTGCAAAACATGTCAATTTAACGGGGTAATTACTTAGTTCTTATTACTTTCACTTTATTATAGATTTGAATTGTAAGACAATTACACTATGAATACGAAATAAAAGTTATTCGACAGAGATATTATTCCGCTTAAATCGCCCGGCACGTGTAGTGTGTCAAAATTTCAAAGTAACGTTTATTTAGTACCTAAAAGTTGACTTCTCGTAAATCACATCGTAAATATACCGTAATTGACATGGTAATAGTAACCGATAAAACCGTCATATTCAGAGTACGATTTCTTTGAACCCTCTTGTTGGATAAAAATATCACATATTAGAAATCGTTGCTGCTCACAGCAACTGATTGAAGCAGGGTTGCCAAGTGGGATTGACCCGTCAAAGTCCGGAATTTCATGTCAAAGCCAGGGGCTTGGTAGAAATTCAAATATTTCTGGAACTACCGGGAATCGGAAGACTTTTGAGACATATGTATACTAGGGTGTATACGGCGCAGACAGAGTTTCTATCTGATATCGTTGAAATTTTACGAAAAAAGGGACTTACTAAAACTTAAAAAAAATCTACCTTTGGTGACAAGATATAGTGTTTTAGGTTTTTTTTGTATGGAAAAGGTCATCCGCTGTTGTCAAACCACGCCCACATTTTTCGTGTGGCTGAAAATGCGGACAAAATACACCCGAAGGAATTTTGTTTTTCTGAAGTTTGCGATCCCATAGGCCTATATTATAGAATCGGGTTTGAAGATATCTCTGCCGAAATTTTAACTTCCTATATCAAACCTGCGAACGGCGCAAACAATTTGTTTCGTACAACAATTCAAATGGGAAAACCAAAAAGCTGAAAAACAGAGTTTTTTTTGCGCTTTCGTAAAAAAGTCGTTGCTTCCATATGAATTGTAATAGAAATTGCACCGTTTGCTGGCTTGATCTAGGAAGCTGAAATTTCGGGAGAGTTTTCTTCAAACCCGATTCTGTAATATGGGCCCATGGTATCACAAATTAAAAAAAAACATATTCGGGTGTATTCTGACTGCATTTTTAGCCACACGAAATATGTGGGCGTGCATTTACAACAGGAGGTGGCCTCTCCTATACCAAAAAAATATCTAAAATGCTATATGTCTGCACCTAAGTTAGAGTTTTTCTACGTTTTAGTAAGTTCGTTTTTTGTAAAATTTCACGAAATCGGACAGAAACTCTGTCCGCGCCGTTTTCAGTTTTGAGCTAGGAAAATTATTTTTAAGCCTCAAGCTAAAATATAGCAAAAATAAAATTTATCCACGAAGTTTTGAAAAAAATATTGATTAGCGTTTTGAAATTTGACAAAATTTTTTATTAACTGGAATTATTATTACTGCAGAAGCTGAATGAAGACTGAACGTGAATAAGCTCAAACTTTTTTGTTACATGCATATCTTTTAACTATTAGATGATTTTTCACAAATTTTAATTTTATCCAGAAGTAAGTAAATAAATGTTCCATAATGCGCTGTTAGGATTCTCAACTATTCCTCTTAGGATATCCATGAAAAGTCAATTTGAAAATTATTTACAAACCATAATTGTATAGCTACACTTTTTTTCTTTGTTTCATTTTAGCCAAAAGGGTCACTTTTTGCGGTTATATTGTGAAACAAACAATTGCTTCATTTTTTTACGCGACAACATAAATGCAATATGCTGTTGGTAACGTACTCATTCTTGGGGTTGCTGATGTTTTGCCGACAGCAGTTGTTATTGTTATTTCGTGGTTAATAACTGCTACAAATATTGCTATAATGGCTTTGGCAACATATGTTACACATTGCCAAAGCAATTTACTTTATTAATTCTATGTTTTCTATGTTTCCATTTTTACACTTTAACCACTTTTACATTTTTAATCTGCGGCTAAATAATTTGTCGTTAGGAACTTGGGGTTGCTTTTTGGTTGAATAATTTTTAAAATTTCTTCTTGTTAATTATGTATGAATGTATGTACATATATACTAGTACTTCAAAAAAATCAATGTTTTGCCATGCAAAAAAAAATATTTTCAAACCAAAAAAAATGTAGTTGAAATGATTTCATGTTTTCCATAAGAAAGTTCCTTCTAAATAAGATTTTATTTGGGTTAGTTGGTTTGCTTTAAAATGTGCAAAAAAAAAGCATTTCTTTCTAACAAATTTATTATAAGGTGCACCATTAAAAATTAAATAAATAAGACTTGCTTTAGAACTTGATAATTTAGGCTAGATATTTTTATTTTATAAAAAATAATTGCTTTTCGAAATAACAACAAAAATTTGCGAATGCTCATTCGACTACTCCGGATTATAATTTCTTTTGAATTCGGTCTTATTGAACAAAAGTTATAGCCATTTAAAAATTTTTTGCCATCAAATTCGGGTACACTGCGCAAGATAAGTGTCTTCAATTTACTTTTGTAATTAATTGTTACTCATACGCCACGTTATACTTTAATTACATGTTGAGTAAGCACTAAGGTCATAATCGCATTTTTATTCCTACATGCATATACATATATATATATACATATATGTATATATATGTACATACATATATGCACTTAATGATATGGCATTTTGAGGCTATCATTGTGGTGGTGTTGGTAACATTTCTTGTACAGTTGTCACTTCGAAATATGTTTTTGTATATTTGTTTTTTTTTTTGTTTATGCTGAAGAAGCAGCAATGCCAAAAAAACGGGGCGTATGCGCAATTATTTGTCACGTACAACTTAAGCCATGTGATGTGTTGTTTTTTTTGTGTTTGAGTGGATTTTTCGACTCAATTGTGGAAGTAGAATTTGTGCGAAAAAGAAAAAAGGTTGATACTTAGTGCAGATCAGCGTTACCATTTAACTACAATTGTAGCAGATCTGCTACATTCTCACGACTTTAAAAGTTCAGTACGTACTGATTGATTTGTGCTACATTTCCTTAAACGCTTTTCCCTGTGTAGAAGGAGGATTACGAAAATATATTAATAATATTAAAATGTCTCATGGAATGAAGTTACATATCTTATGGAATACTAATTTGGTAGAAAACAAAAATATAAAAATTATTAAGATTTCTTTATGTATTCCGAATTGGCTGAATACATGACCATAAAAAAATTCTTCTGTGTTCCAAATGCACACAAAATCTTGCCATGCTCGAGGACCACTTGAGCTCGAAGCCCTCGCCCTACCTTAATGCATTGATCCAACGCTGGTTGAAGACCACTTATAGCTCGGGGCCGGGGCTATATCTCTCTTTAGCCTTACTGTATTCCAGCGCAGCCACTGAAAGTTAATTTTAAAACCATAATTTAAAACAAAATAAGAAATAAATATCCTGGAGAACAAATCGATTGAAAGTATAATGTTTTTTAGAAATGTTTTACATAATCTAAGAAAATTTTAAGAACTTTTTGTGTATTTGCAAAAAATTTAAATTCACGGATGCTATTTTTGGAGATTCTAAAATATTTTAAACATATTTGCTAAATATCGTTGTAGCTTTTGACCCAATGAATTTTATTTTTGGATATTCTTCTTCTTTAATTATAAAAATGTGAATATTAAACAACTTTTCTGTGATTAAAAGACTTTATGAAATCTCATAATTTTTATTTTTGGTAGTATGTAATATATTTTAACAAAAGATATACAGTTTAATATAAACTCTGAGCTCGATCGTAATTGTGAGTGATTTAAATATCTGCTACACTTCAGCAAAAAAAGTGTATCAGAGTTACTATTCTTGAAGTGGTATCACTGGTGCCAATCCTCGTGAATGTAGTTGAAGTGTGGAACTTATCAAAGTCAAGGGTGTAGGGTGGTTAAGAGTTTAAAATTGACAGAAATATGAATTAGATGGAGAATGTTGTTAGGGTTTTCGAATTTCAGTATTGTTCATTTTCTTGGATAGGAATATATTGAGCAGTTGAAAAAAACAGATATTATTTGTAATCGTCTTGGAAAATGCCATGTTATATTTCTTGAACCTATTGCTAAATTTTTATGTTTTAAACTTATACGATAATATATCGCAAGACAAATCACTGCCTGAGCTTGTACTATTTTTCAATAATTTTTCGGCAACATATTGAAAACTAAACCGTTTTATGCAAAAAAAAATCACTTAATTGTCTCAAGTAATTTCTATTTGAATTTTTGGCTCCTTTTCTAGTGGTCAAACATACATTTTATTCAATTTCGTTAGAGCTTTTTTAAAGGAAAAGTAAACAAAATGTGGAAATCTTGAGATATATTGACTGAACGTTATAAATTGGCTCACATTAAAGATAATCTGACTGAAAAGGCCGAAAAATATACCTAATTTTCAAACAAGAAATATTAGTCACCCAACTTTAAATTTTTATTTTTTTTTATTTGATAGTCTGGGGGAAAAAATGACAATTTTTCAGAGAAATCATATTTTAAAGTTTTAAGTCATATGCTTAAAATAAACTTAGCAACAAAATTTAAATCACTGCTCAAAACTAATTTGGTTTGACCACATTAACGGTCTACAACATTATTTATACACGCTTATTTTTCAAAAGCAACTCTAAATAATATAATATTTTGATTTATTGCTTTAATATTAATATTTTTGTGGGTTTTTTAAAATATATTGAATTTATGTAATGTAAGTTGCTTATATTTACAATAATTTTTCTTAAACTCTATCGAATTTCAATCGAAGTCTTAAAAATGTAAGTACACTTACATTATTAATAAGGAATGTTTTGTTATTCTTTCATACAATACTTTTCATTCGAACTATTCATTCACCTACTCAGTCAACCAGCTTATTAAGCCCATAATTTTAACATAACGATCCACGATGTTGTTGCAAATGATGCTGAAGATTTCTTTCTACTGTTAACGAATTCGACGATGCTGACCGATGTATTTGCGGTCCAAATGGTTCAAATCCCATATTGCTAATGGCACGCGAACGTAAATGATTATTACGTGCCGCAGCACGATATAAATCTATACGTGGCCTTGAATTACGTCGTGCTGATCCATTAAAAGCAATCTGCAGCGAAAGTCGTTTTTGAGAGAGTATTGCCAACTGCTCGGGTGTTAGTTCAATAATTTGATTGGCTGCTGAAGTGCCGTTGGGCAAGCAGAGATTCATCATTGAGCTGTTAGGTGTCAACGGAGTCGTACTTGTTGCTGAAGTACCGCTACCACCACTACCTGCACCACAAGTACAGGTAGAATTAAGCGAAATGTTATCACTTCCTTTTTCGTTTGTTCCACCGCTATTGGTAGTGGTAACATCATTCAGTTCATTTTCTAGATTTAAAATTTGTGCTTGTTTAGAGTCGCTGTCAAAGATTTTGATTATTGGCATGGAAGGCGTGAGTATGATGCCTGCTTTTCGAAATTCTTCAATAGCATCATCATACGTGGGTAGACCAGAGACAATTGTGTAGGATGGCAGTGATTCGGATTCAAAATCAATCGGATATCGACGGCAGATCTCGATAGGATCATTGTGATTGGTGCGATCTGCAAATAGATAACAAGCAGTATATATAGTAATTTTCGATGTTAAATACATACATGCTTTATATATAATTATTATATGAATTCGGTATCTATTTTTGAGATATATATAAAAGTTTAGGGTAAAAACTTGACATTAAAATGCCTTATTTGTTAAATCTTTAACTAAAGCTTATTTTATAAAGTAAATTAGCAGAAGGCCAACTAAAACATGTTGGTGTTTTTATAGTTATAAAAATATACTAACAAAAAATTCAATTTTGCATTTGATATGGAAAAATTTCTCAAATTTATTTCTGTTGCACCCTCTTTATTCAATTTGAAATGCATCTCTGCCAGCTGTGGATTCCAATTTGTGAGATCACCCCAACACAAATTCAAATGTCGTCTACGTTCCACAAGAGAACTGTCAAACGGCGAGAAAGTACTCAAAAACTACACAAAGTTAACAACACAGTGCGCAGCTGTCTCACTCTTACGCACAATACAACAGCTGTGTGTTTGCGAAAATACGCTTAACGGCCATTGCGAGATTTAATACAACGAAAGCAAGACACAGTAAAAGACAGAAAAAGCGGCGTCAGTAATTTTTAATTCTTTTTTGTTTAATTTTGTGCAAAAAATATCCATAATTTTCTTATAGAAATGCGAAAATATGTAAAATTTTAATAGTTAAATGTGAAGTGTGAAAAGGGGCGAGAGAATAGAATACATATTAAGGAGGAAAAAAAAACAAAAAATGATCAACACACAACTTGAACATGTGCCTCTGCCCATCAAGGAGGAGGTGCTGGACGAAACATTGGAGCAACAAACCAATGATTCAGATGAAACGGAAGAAACAGACGGCGTAGAAGATGAAGCAACGTTGATGATTAGCAGTGATGAAGAAGCAGAATTGGAGGCACAACGCATACGTTTCCATGAGCTGGTGCGTTTTCATAAGTGGGTTGGTAAAAATCTACAGTTGCGTGAACGCGGGCGCCCGCGCAGCACATCGAGCAGCGGCTCGTCAGTAGTAATGCTGCCTTCGTCGCCCGTGGCGGAGCAACAACAGCAAGAGAGAAAAAATGGCAGCGAAACAGACGGCGCAGACGCGAACGCTATTACTAAGCGTGGGCGCAAACGTCTTGCTGGACAATTGGAATCCTGTGGAAATATTTTCGTCTACTCGGCGGAGGCCATGCTTATTTTCCATTGCAGCTTCTGCGACTTACGCTACGCGGAGATGTCAGGTTTTGCTAAGCATTTACATGATGCGCATAAACTTTTTATGGAGCCTCAACTGCCAGACCACAAAAGTGCTCGAACAATTGGAGAGACGTCTACAGACGATGCTGCTGGTGAAGTTAAACAAGAGTGTGGCTTATTGGCTCCAATAGAGATTCCAGATCCATTGGAATCCTGTGGCAATGTTTTTATACTGAATCAGCAGAAACTTCTTCTCATTTGCGGTTACTGCGAGTACAAATACGCGACTTTGGAACTGTTCACCATACATTTGCGACAGCAGCATCAATTGCTGGAGAGACCGGTCAAAAAGGTTGTTGATCCCAAACCGGAAGTCAAAGAAGAGGTATTTGTCATAACTATGTTGCCGTCAAACACAGATGAGAATCAAACAGCGCCGCGGCCAATGGTTGCAATTCCCCCGCAGCATGTTACACTTGACAACAATGATTTGTTGCCTATGCCAACAATTTACTGTAGCTCACGGAGCTCTCATAGCTCGGGAGAACTTACGTCACCTGTACAAGTATCTGAGGAGATATCGCAACCTGAGGAAGGAGAATCCATTTTGCCGGATAACTCGACAGAAGAAATGGTACCGACAACGACAACTGCGACAATGTTACCAAGAAAAAAAGGCAGACCAAAGGGATCACGAAATAAGGTAAATATACTATGAATTGATTTTATTTCTGAGTAAATACTACCTGGTGTTTTCACTACCAATCCGACATTTTTAAAGTGGATTGGAATTTCCAATTTTACGAATAGAATTTTCCTTATCGGCATTAAATATTTTGGTAGCAATGAAAATTTATTTGTAGTTTCATTGAAATTTTCTATGCAAATAACAGTTTAATTCCATTAGCATTGATAAATTAACGAGTATCAATGAGAATCGTCTTTTCAGTTTCACGAAAGTGTTTAATATTGATGAAAGCTATACTTCTTCATTGGAATTAAATATTGAACCTCTAATGGAAACTCATTTTAAGTTTCATTGAAATTTTCATTAAAACCTTAGTTTTATTGCAAAACTTCTTAATTTTTATCATGAGTTTTGATACAAATGAAGATCAATTTTTAGTTTCATTTAAATTTTCAATAACCAATATTTAAAGTTAGAATGTTTTTTTGTTTGCATAGTGAGCTTATTTTGTTTGTGTTGATATAATCAATGGCAATGAAAATGTTCAATTTTAATTTCATCGATATTCTGCATTCATCGGCAGTACAAATTTCAATGCCAATTAAAATCTATTTTTATTTAATTGTATATTAATGAAAGTTTTACATCATTGATTATGAATATTTTAGTTCTAATGAAAGTTTTTCGCTTCGGTGGCCTTACAAATTTAAATGATTTATTATTAATTTAAAAAAATGTTCATGTTAACGAAAGCTTCTTAATGAATAAAATATATTTTGTTTTGTAGGATTTGACCCGCAAAGATAAATTGAACACCGGTCGTGGAAAAAGTAAAACAATGTCATCTGAAGTATCCTCAACAGCAGAACAACCAAAAGTAAATGTTAAAAAACGAACGAAATCTTTTTCCAATACAAATGTTCAGCAACAGGAAGACGCAGGAGTATCAGTAACAGATTTTTCTGCTCCACCGCCATCTTTACCTCAACCTACTATCATAAAACGTTTTAATTTAGAACTAATGGAGGAAAACTCAACTACCATTTCCGATTCCATTACGCAACAAACGCAAGGTAAAGGACAGCCACGTCAACCTAGACTAAAAATCATATATCAATGTGATATTTGTGAAAAAAAATATCCAAAGTATCATCAACTTGTCGACCACGTCCGCGTTCACACTGGTGAAAAACCCTTTAAATGTAATCTGTGTGGTAAGCAATTTCGTCTTAAAATGCGACTCGGTGATCACTTATTGCGGCATCGTACGGAAAAACTTTTTAAATGTAATATTTGTGGCATTGGATTGTCTACCCGGCCAGATTTGGTATTACATCAGCGTCATCATAACGGAGATCGGCGTCATACTTGCAGTCAATGTCCTAAGGCTTTTGTGCGTTACTCAGACTTAAAAATACACTTGCGCGTTCACACTGGTGAGAAACCTTTTAAATGTGAAATTTGTGATAAGGCCTTTCGCGCCAATCAGAATCTCATTCATCATCGGAAAACTCATCTTGGAGATAAGCCATATAGATGTGATTTCTGTGATAAGAGTTTTATGCGCAACATTGATCGTAAAGTTCACTATAGGACACACTCAAGTAAGTAATTTTAAAAAAACTATCCTAAAAAAATCAACAAAAAATAATGGAAAAGCTTTACTTTTGAATGATATTGTGAAAAGGTTAAAGCTTAAACTTTTCCGTAAGATAAAGAAGGATTGTACAGAGCTGCAAATTTTGAAATAAAGTACAAGTAGAAATACAAAATGTAAAACTCTCCAGGTAAAGTACGTGGTAGAAGAGACACTTGCAAATTATACTAGTACTTGAAAATTGCATTCATGAATATCTTTATGTACAAATACTTATACGTGCATTTTCAAGTACAAGTAACTAAGTAATTTTTGTACTGAGTACTTTACATCTCAGTGTTAAAAATTTTCATATTGTTGATGATTTTTGCTAAACAGAACTAAGTGGTGGTGGCTATTCTCCACTACTGACATCTGTCCGCAGTCACTGGTAGCTGCTAAACACAAAAATTTGTTATTAGCTGCTACAGTGACTGAGGCATCGCCCCATCCAAGTCACCGGTATCGATACACAAATGACTCTAAATGCACATGGGACTTGAAAAATATACATGTCTCTATTACATATTACAACTTAACTTAAGTTGTATTGAGTCAACTCAACTGTGCTTTTTGTTTTGATTATGTGTGAGATACGCTCTCTGTTGAGTTGTTACCAACATTGGAAAATAAATTGAGTCCATTAAAACGTAATTGTTTGACGTTTCATGCAAACATATAATATTTATGCATATGTGGTAAAATACTTAGTGATTTCTTGTTGAGTTTGTTATTATAAACAATTAAATTAATAGCATGGATACGAATTTTGATATTTTCTTTAATAAGGACCATTCCGTGGAACGTCCAGACGCTAAGTAAGCAACTAATAGAACATTGACTGTTTTTATAAAATTCATATTTTTATTATTATTATAGATTCTTGAACTATTTCTGCCTAAGCAAGGAAATATTTTGCTATAAGCTAGATGAGGTTTTAAAACTTTATAACAGTCAACTAGAAAAGCTCTAATTCTGAAGCTACATTTACGTTATTTCGTGGAAAACGGCTACCAAAAATATTGTGGCAATGATTTCAATGATTGGGGCTTAGCCCACATTGCTAAGTGTTCCGAAGTATATTATGGAAGTGTTCGAGTAAAAGATTTACCAAGTCTGCAATTGCAAAAGACGGAAGACGCTGCACAGCGCTACGGATGCCAATTTAATATGAACACCAATCTTTTGAAATGTTTATTGCTTGTTTTTTCGTAATTATAAAAATAAAATAATGATTTAAATGCTTACACTAATACTAATTTAGTTTTAAATGTAATTTAAATAAAAAATTACACGTCCTGTTTCAGTGCTAAACAAGACAATGAATAGCAAAGCAGATAGCTCGGTAGACTACTCGGAGTTGAACCGCACAAAAAGTGCATACAAAACTCTGAGTTAAAACTTCGAAATATAAAGCTGTAGTGGACTGATAAGTATATTATGTACATACCAAATGAATACATTGTTGTAATACGTAATAGGGATAATATTTTTTTTTATTAAATAAAATGTTACTCATACATCATGTTTACAAAGGGCTACTCAGTATATATGTTTTTGTGCTATTGGGACAATGTTCGTTCCAACGTTTTACAAAAAAAAAAAAAAAATTTCCAACTATTTTTTGCTGATTATCTTCATACAAATATTGAATTCTGGCATTTTAAAATTTGTTTTATATTTCTCCCTACTTAGCTGAAAAGGCTTTTAAATGTGAAATTTGCGGAAGAGGCTACTCTTCACGCCAACATGTACGATCACATATTCAACGTGAACATATGCCTTCTGACCGCGTAAAAAAAAAGTCTGGACCTAAACCGAAGCACATGAAAACGGAAATAGAAAAGCAAAAAGAATTAAATGGTGAATTGCAAGTACCAGTCATAAGTGGAACAAAATCACAAAATGTTAAGAGAGTTTCAGTGCAAAATATAAGACCTTTCAAATGTGAATTTTGCGAAAAAGTCTACACTTCACGCCAAAATATACAAAGGCATACTCAGCGTGAACATAAGTCTTCTGACCATGCAGAAAATAAAAAGTCAGGACCCAAACCGAAGCATATGAACAATGAAGTGGAAAAGCAAAAGGAATTAAGTGATGTATCGCAAATACAAGTCATAAATGGAATACAACTACAACCACCAAATGTTGAGACAATTAATGCAAATTCGTCGCAACGTAATTCACCCTCGCAGCTTAAAATTCAACAAAAGGCAACGGCAACAGAACAACCCATAATACTTTCAGAAGCAGTGATAGAGCAACAGGTATCACTTGCACTCAAAATAGCTTTAGAAGACGATGGCACTGGCGTTATCAATGTCGGTGATGATGATACAATACAAACGTTAGAAAAAGAAAATGATACTCCTAAGGTAATGGAAATTGTTATATTAAACTCCGACGCTGCGGTTTCGTCATATAAGCGAACGAGTGGTGTAATAAAACATCATCACCATCAACAACAAAAAAAAGAGCAGCAGTTCCAGGAGGGAGGAAATGACGCACTTAAAAAGCAACATAAGATAACGAGTTATTTTACTGTTCGCGGACAGAAAACAGTAACATAAGACTTGATTTTTTTCTCTTGAAATAAGCAATACATTGACAGTTACTTGGTATAAGGTTATTTAATTTTACAAAGACCTCGCACGAAACCGGCGTTCTTGAAATATTTTTACATTTAATCCTTAAGATATACATACATACATATTTATATTAGAATGTATAATGAAAAGGCAAATTATTATTGCTATAAATGTAATATCATTTTGCAAATTGTTTGCTTTGCAAAACTTTATAAATAATTAAAAACTTTAAGCAGATCAAAATTAAACTGAATGTTCTGTGAATCTTCTAGGTAAAATTTTCGCTTCATATATATCACGTAATATTTTTATGGTGCAATGGTAAAAAACTCAGTTTCTGTGCATTATATTTAATGTATTTAAGTGAAAAAAGTTATGGTCAACTTAAATATCATTACTTTCGGTATTTCCCCTACACATAGCGGTTTAATCAAAATGAAGATTAAAAAAGTAATCCAATTTTCTCTTAATTTAAAATTTTTAAAATGTTTATATTACTGAAGCTTAGAAAAAAAAAATCAAACGAACACGAAATTCCACATTGAATTTTCAATCGTAATGCAATTAAAATTTAATTTAAATGAACTTATGCTACAATTTATTTTTTAATATATCTGCTTAGACTTTTTTTCATCTTAATATTATTTCATATTTTAAAGAACTCAACTCAATTTAATGTCTTAATATTTTACTATCTTTTGAAACAAATCATGCGTGACATGACTTAGTTTTGGATCTCCTTTTTAAAGGAACCTCTAATCAAATGCTCTTGAAACAAAAAACTATATACTTTTGCGTAGTTAAGAGCCTTAGATTGTCTATGAAATATTTTGTGTGATTGCGTTAGGCTCTTTCAGTTTTTGTTTTTCATACAAATCAAATATGTACGTACATACATTGTATTTTATTTTAACATTGAATTATTTTAGTTATATCTTAAGTTATTTTCCATGATAATTATTTCATTTCTCAAATGTACTCATTTAATTTCGACAATGTTTATAAATTATTTTCCTTATGTAAATTACATTATTGCTTAAAATATTAATGCACAAAATAATTTTATTCAACTTCAAATGGATTTTTACAAGAAAACGATATAAGATGAAGTGCTATAAATGTGAAATTTGTGAAAAGACATTTCGCACAAATTAGAATCTCAATCATTATCGAAAAAACTCATCTTGGAAATAATAAGTTTTATGTGGTAAACGTTTTTTTATTAGCAACATTGATCGTAAGTAACTTTAAGTAAAAGTAAATATGCCAAAAATTAGCCCTACAAAAATTACTAAAAAAAGGTTTAATTTTTGTGTGAAAGTATGAACCTTTGTTTGTTTGCAGTCATAGATTAATGCCCCTATTACGTATTTCAACGATCTATTAATGTGGTATGTGATTCAGAAATTAGTATTGTCGATTAAAATTTATATTTCAGAGTTCTAAGAGTCTTATATGTTGTGCATAACAATACCCGTATATTTCTGAAATACGTTTTTGTGAAAATATAGAAATCAATAGAATATTCGAACGAATCTGTTGTTTTTAAAATTAGATTAATAGTTATTCTAGTTGCAGAAAATATCTCACAAATCTATAAAAATATTAATATTATAATAACAAATTTTATTTTTTGATTGTTCAAAACTTCAACGAAAGAACTAATCAGTTGTTTCTATGCAATGTCAAAAAGTTGAATTTTTTATGATGGTATCGACTCATTATTTATTTTGTTTCCCAAAGTTGGCACAAATCAAAAAAAAAAAAAAAAAATGTAAACAATCAAAACAAAAAGTTCAGCTAAGTTGACTCAAAACAACTCAATTTAAGTTGACTTTTAATACGTAATAATAGGGGCATTAATAAAACTAAATTTTAATCATATGTCACGTTTACCAAGAGGGATTACCCACTGAATGTATTCTCAATTTTTTTTTTTGTATTAGGTCAATGTTGTTTCACCGTTTTTAAAAACATTTTCCAACTACATATTTTTTTTGGTAGAAATATATGTACATATATTTAAATTCTGGCACTTTTCAACGATTTTTTTTTTCTTATATCACTCCACCACTTAGCTGAAAAGGCTTTTAAATGTGAAATTTGCGGAAGAGGTTACTCATCACGCAAATATGTACGATCACATATTCAACGTGAACATAAGTCTACAACTAACATTCAACATGAAAGACCTTTCAAATGTGAATTTTGTGAAAAAGCCTACTCTTCACGCCAAAATTTACAAATGCATATTGAACGCAAACATACGACTCATGGCCATGTAAATGAAAATCCCGGAGCCAAATCAAAACGTATTAAAAACGTAATGGAAAAGCAAAGTAAATTAAATGATGAATTGCAAATACATGGAAATCAGCAACAGCCATCAAGTGCTGAGGCAATATATACAACTTTACCTGAACACAAGCCAATGACAAGTGATACTCCATATCCCATATTATTATCAAAAGTAGCGATGGAGCAACAGATTGCACTCAAAATAGCATTAGAGAGCGATGGCGATGATGAAACAAAACGAAAGTTAGAGAAAGAAAATGAAACCTCTGAGGTAAATAATATTGTTGATATAAATACTGATGATGCGAGTAGTGCAACAACATATCAACACCACCAACGACAAAAACAGCAGCAGTTTCAGGTGGTAGAAAACAACACGGTTAAAGAGGAACATAAGATAACGACTGATTTTACTGCGCAGGAACAGAAAGCAGTAACGTAAAACTTTTTTTTTTTTTTTTTTTGATTGAGGTGTAAGCAATTCAATAATTACTTGGTATAAGGTTATTAAATTTTAAGAAGATCTTGCATAAAACGTGAATTTTTGAAATATTTTCAAATTTTATAAATCATTGAGATAAACATACATACATATGTAAAAATGTGTAGTTATTAAGGAAACTATTTTTAATATACTGTAAAAAAAAAAATTAAGAAAAACAATTTAAAACGATTCAAATAAAACTACAAGTTCTATGTAGGACATACTTTTATGCTGAAACTTTTTCCTACCTTGTTAAATAAAGTCAAAATTCATTATACACGTAGCGTTTTACTTTTGTAATATTTTTCATAAGCTAAAGCCCTAAAGTCATAAGAAATAAATAGAAAATATCGCATTGAACTTAAATCAATACTCAAAAGGTTAAGTTCTTAGCCATCTAATTATTTTTCAATGCTGATGAAATATAATTAAAGTTTATTCTAATTTTGAAATAAAATTCAATTCAAACGAAACTAAGCATAAGCGTCACAAATTTAAATGCTTATTTACTCTATTTGCTTGTTTATTTAACTATCTTATCATTTAAATATAATTTCTTCATTGTCTGTCCCAATATTCTGTTACCTTTTCAAAAAAATCATGCATTTCAAAACTTAAAAAAACCTTTGATCAAATGCTCTTGAAACAAATTATATGCATAAATTATTCAACTTAATTCTTACATTAAATTTAAGCTCCAAATTGAAAATATTTTTCATGCAAAATTTTTGGCATGTACCTGAATTTTGATAGAAAACTGTCTGAAAAATATTTTGAATATGGAACCTAAATTTTAAATTAAGATTTCTAACTACGCTTCTTTCAGTCAAATATGTACGTATCTATATTTTATTTAATAATTTAAACACTGAATAATACACATAAGTTTTATTTTAAGTTATTTCGCATCAAACAAAATGTGCTCAATATGATTTTAGTTGTCAATGTTTTGCTTAAATTTAATTTCATTATAAATTATTTGCTTTATGTGGATTATATACTTATATTGATTGCTTGAAACATTCGTAACGCACAAAATAATTTTAGCTATTCAACTTTATTTGATTATACTGGCATACATGTTTGCTGTTTCGATAATTTACTACAACAAAAAGACATACATACTAAATTTACTTAGCTTTAAGCCTATTGGAAACAAAACGTCCAATTTGAATATAATTTTGAACAAAATTTAATTTACCATGTAAATATTTTACAATTGAATTGAACAGAAAAATAAATATAGTTTAAAATAATAAATTTCTTTTACTTGAAGGTTTTCTGTATAAAATTAAAAAACTAAGATGCATTTTCATTTTTTTGATTGTGAATTTCTTCTTTTGTCATGCTGACACTGTGCGACAGCAAAAATAAAAGCCTCTTTGGCAAGTTAAAAAAATAGCTAAGGATTGAGAAAATGTTATGAAAACTTTTTTAACACTAGTAGTTATTGCAATTGAAATTAATTGAAGGCATTGCAATAAAGTCTTAAGAAGCTCAAACGGATACTAAGGCGTGGATATCTATGTTCACTCGATTTGCTTGAATTCCTGTATTCACTTGAAGTTAATTTATTTAGTCTATTTTTTATTTTCAAAAACTTATTTTGAGCGATTTTAATATGTATTTCAAAACTAGAACTTATATTCATTCTTATCAAAATCTTTTCTGTTTATATATCACTTGAATAGCTTTGAAATATCTGAAACTTTAAAAATTTATTCCTGAAACAGTGCTAATACTATTCCCTTATCACTATTTTAAAATAAATATAATTTTTCTTTCGTAGTTAATTTTAATAACTAAATATTTTTTTTTAATTTAAAACTATAGGAACAATCGGCTATATGTATCAATTGAGGCACTGAGTTTCATTGAGTCTCTTAATCCCACTGTATAATCTAATAAACTAAATTTCAATTTGTTTTGCTGCGCAGTGTATTTACGCAAAAAAATAAATCATTTGAATTCTACGTTCCACATACGACATGTTGTGTTTTATTTTTGTTACGCCACACTTTATTGCGCATTTTATTATTATTAATTGCTATGTAAATCAAAAATTTAAAAAGCAAAAATATATGCAAATGATTTTATTATTCATATTTGAAATCATTGAAATTTCGCAAGCAACGCCATGTATGACGTGAGCTATTTGTAAAAAAAAAAAACAAAAATCACCAATTATGCTACTGATCGTCAGTTTCCTTCGTGCTTTTTATGAAGTTTTCGATATTAGTGTGTTTTGCTTTTTGCGTATCTTTTATTCTCAATTACTGTCTGTTTTATTCTTCATGTGGCATCAGTTAATTCAATGCGTTGCTTGGTTGGAGTTTTTGTTTTTTTTGCTTTTCAATGTGTTCTTTATAAAGTTGCTTGACACGTTGACGCGAGATTTGTTTGTTTTATTATTTTATGTATTCTTATTTTGATATCTCTTTCTGTTCAGATTCTTTTTGATTTTTACTTTTTTTAACTTGTATTCGAGTGAAAGAGTAAATTATATTTTGTAGTAGCACTCAATTGTGCGATTATTTACATTTAGTACATATGAGTAGCTTAGCATTGTGGAACGTATTTTAAAAATTAAAGAATGTCTGACTGATGAAGCATTTTACTGCGCAGAGAAACTGCCCCGTACATGACTAACCTAATTGAGGTATGGATTAACACGCAAAATGAACACTAGACATGTTCAAAATAACCTAATCTTTTAGAAATTTTCGGGAACGCTTAACTAACGTCTCAACTAAAACAAAACTCCTAGCGTTGCTACCTGAGCTGCAAAATTTAAATTTTTCGAAATTTGAGTAAAAATTTTATGAAAATTGCATTTATTTCTCATTTCAAAAAATAAACGGTTTAAGTTTTTTTTTCCTATTTTCCTGTTGTACACAGAAGTATGAATCGAAATGTTACCGCTATTCTTCAAGCCCATATAAAACGAGAATATTTATGTTCTCTGCTCAAGTTGACCTTTTGTTTTTCTTATTTAATAGTTCAATTTCTTTGCTAATTTCACTATATTCACCTTAATACATTTATTATTCTTTGTATTAATATAAACTTTTTGATAATACTGACCAAAAAAAAAAGTTATCAACTTGTTCCGTAAAAATTTTTGCATTTCAACAAATGATTTGGCTTTTTGGACGGCCGTCAACTAGTCATTTTGAACTTGGCAACCCTGAACTAGTGTGTCAACCATATCCGGTTAGCTGTAAAATGTGCCAATTTTGACCTGAAATCCCAAAATCTACAAATTCATACTATACAAATATATTGGTCATACAAATGCCAATTTTTAGTTTGCCAACATGTGCGAGTATTTTTTTGAACCATTTACTTCATCATGTCTTCTCAGTAAAGCATCGTTCTTAAAACTCGGACAATCAATATTTATTTAAGTCACAGCATCATTTAATATGTACAGTACCAGGAGACCGACCCCAGTTCGGCTTTTCCGTTTGAGGTTAAAACTGTCGAAAAAATATGCAATATACTGAAAAATGTTGGATTAGGGTTCAACATGTCGAAAAATTATGGAAATGATCTAAACTGTTGATAGCAACAAAAGAGGTTGGAAAATATGGAAATTGTTGAAATGGGTTGAAAAAGCCGAAAAATGTTGGAATGTCGGGAAAAAATGGAAAAGATTGAAAAAAGATGAAGGAAGTTGAAAAAATTTTGAAACTGGTAAAAAACCTGGAAGAGTCGAAAAAACATGGAAAAAGCTGAAAGATGATGAAAAATGTTGAAACAGTTGAAAGAGATTGAAAAACTCGACAAAAGTTGAAGTTTTTTTGGTTTTTTGCGGAACTTCTCGCAAAAAAACTTAAGTTTGCGGTGCGTGCGACTTTTTGTTGGATTTCGTTAAACTGTTTCCTGTCGTCAGAGGACGAAAAAATACTTAATTTTAATCAAATCCACAAAACATCCAAAAATCGCACGCACCGCAAACTGTAATTAGGTGCGATAAGTTTTTACACCAACGTGAACTATAGGTGCTATAGTACAATTTTATAAAAATCGAATGCGAACCACATAATCGCGATTTTCAGTCACCTCGGTGACTTCAAGTGACCCAAAGTGACTCGCAGTGAATCACTTCGATGAGTAGTCACTTACGGAGTGACTACTTCCGGGATACTCCAAAGGACAAGGACATTATTCTTACAGCAACAAATTTCGCAAATCGCTCTGGACACACAAACTGGTTAAATATTTTAAATGACCACTACAATATTGACACTACACCACTGTAGTCAAAAGTCTATTTAATTTTTGCAAAAATGGGTGACAAACGGTCCTTCCCAGCTTATGGTAACCGACACCTCTACACCAAATTTAAAGAAAGTTACTCCAATAGCACACTAATTATAATATCAAACGTTTTTCGTATGTATGGGAGGTGCCACGCCCACAAACGAAATCCCGTCGAAATCCATTTAACTTCAAAGTTTATAATAACCGCCATCTATGTACCAAATTTTAACAAGATCACTCTTATAGTACACTTAATATAGCGTCTAAAGTTTTTTTCTTGTATGGGAGGTGCCACGCCCACTGGTAGTATTGCACTCATTTTTGGTTATGAGATACCTTATATCAAGTATATTTACCAAGTGAAATTTCCTAACGAATGCGTTGTTAATTTTCTTGCTATAGCGTTTACAAATATTGTGTGCTTCGCCACGCCCTTCAACTAGTTTTGCCAGTATAGTTATATGGCTTGTTAAAAATTCATTAAAATTTTTTGACAACCGTCAGTGCCGTTTTCGAGCAATATTAAGACAAAATTTTGAATTATTGAAAAACTACATGCCCACTTTTTTGATTCCGCCCACTTTTGGCAAAATTTAAGATATTTATGATCTGCATCTATCTATCAAATTTCATTACAATATCTTGAATGGCTTGGGAGATATGACGTTATGAAAATAAAAGTTTAGGGCTGTGCCACGCCATTGAAAGGTCTTTGAAAACTTCAAATCAAGCACAATCTTGAATTTGTTCAAAATCGCTTCACTCGTTTTCAAAATGTAATATATTGTACATATATACATGTGTATATATAAATATATGTATATACACGCAATTGTAGCTCGTTTAACAATAGTACATAAAAAAATAATGGCATATAATTTGTTGAAATCGGTTGAATAGTTTGTGACACAACCAACTTATGGACGATGCAATTTGCTGTCAAATCCACATTCTTAGGCGGCGCACAAGTTGAGCGCTTAACTCCAAAGCTGTCATTTTGATTAAACATGTGGCAACGCTAATCAACATTCACCGTTAGATTTTATTATTGCAAAATCCCCGTCAACTTCTCGTGTTAAATTGTGGATATTCTGAATAAATAATTATTAAATAAAAAAGATTGTATGAATATTTTAGCTTCAGCAGTTGTTTGTGATATTTTCAATAAAAATTTGAATGCAATTGCATGAAAATGTAAAATTCTATTGAAAGCAACGCCGTCGACAAAGCCGAGAGTGCAACGTTTTGTTTTTGGTGTATTTGTTTTTATTAAAAAGCGAAAAAGTGTTAATTATTAAATTTTATTCGCTGAGAATCCTTCAATAGTGTAAGCTGCTGCCAAAGTGCAGCATCCACGTAGTATATTTCAATGCGTTCAAAAGCACTTCCTAAACTGTGTGAGAAAATTTAAGGTCCCAATCGGTAAGTGTTTCCATTTTTATTTTTAGCATTTTCTTTAGTTCCACTTACAAGTTAAAGTAGAATTTCTCTTCTTTAATTCAATAAATAATGGGGTGGACAAATTTTGTATATTGATGAAATTTTTTGTTAGGAAGCAAAATCCTGTGAGGTTACGTCTGGTGAAAGGCAGTACTGGTGGACAAAGAAAATTAATCAGCTGTTTTCTGTTGACAAAGAAAAAAAATTTGCTGACACACGGTTGCATTTCTAGTGGCAAATTTGCTCTCACATTTAATTCAAATTGTTGTTGTTAAGAGCAAATCTGCTTCTCTGCTCAGTTGCTACGTCAGTTGGTCTTGATCGTGAATACCGCTAGCAAGTAGTGAACGAATAAAGTCGTTTATAATTTTCCTTGATGGGTTATTATGGCATTTTTGGTAAAAACGAGACATGTACCGTGATAACTTCTATAACAATTTATTTAATGTCAATGTTTTTATACTAAAACAAAATGCTCAAATTTGCTTAAATTTTTTTGCTCTTAGTAGAAGCTGAGTTTTCTTAGGGCTACAGTAGTGAGCAAAATGCGACAATGTTAGACAAACCTCAGTATCTGAAACCCAAATATACTTCTCCGCAGGTGTTCGACGCGCTGAATGCGAATCCGTAGTTATAATTTTTTTGATGGTTCCGGTTTTCGAAATAATCTAACCTAAAAGTGCGAATATCACAGTTTTCAAGGTGTTTGCGGTTATATTACATAGATAATTTTTATTTATGAAACCATTAATTGGATGCAAAAGAACTTCTCGTTTTCTGCAAAATACACTTTGAATTATAGTATTCGTCTTAGTATTTAATGAGAATTTGTGAATGAATAATTCCAGGGACCCCAAAGATAAGTGCTACCATAACAAAGTCTACATACACACATATGGTATATAGTTAACAGAAAAATACGAACGACAAACAGAGTTGCCAAGTTGAAAATGTTTCATTCACGACCTTCCAAAAAAACAAAAAAATTATGAAAATGTGGACATTTTTTTGGAAAAAAGTTGATATTTTGGTCAGCAAGGTTTTTTTTTTGTTTCGATTGCTTGATAAAAAATTATTAAAAGCTTTCAACTCCAAATAACGGCCTGGCCGTGTCATTTAAGGCCACTTGGTCATCCATAACTCCGCTTCTCGCATGAAAAATCAGCTTGGCTTTGAGCGTGAATTGAGGAATCACATAAACGTTTCTGAGTGGCGCTGTGGATAAACACTAACCTTTCTGAGTAGAACTTGGAGTTTAAAAGTAGCTGGTAGATTATTCATATTCAAATTAAATAAATTATTAATTTTTAGCATTGTATGAAAAAAGTTAACAAACTGGAAAATTATACATCTCTAGGCGTTACTAGAGACTTCCAAATTTTCTGTGTGTTTCTCAGATGCTGGTTTTTTTACACTTTAAAGTTCTCTAGTGTATTGTCGAAGGGGAATTTTCCCAATTTTCCCCCCGTAGAACCGGCCTTGAGTGGATGAAATACATATAAATATTTGTGCGTAGTACAATTTGACAAATTATCTAAAATGGATTTACACTGCATAATGCTCTTAATAGTAAAAGATTACAATAATGGTATTCATCTAAGCGCGCAAAACCCTCGCAAACTGTGCAAGCTGTGCATTTTTGAACCCTTTATAAACGAACTGTCAAAAATAGTATGGAAAGTTTCTTGAACAAACAGCGTAAATTTGCGTGATAATTTTGTCGCGCCAACTTGTGATACTAATTGTGAAATTGTCACTTTCTTTTCCCATACGATTCTCTCAGTAAAAATTTATTGTTTACAAATTTTGTATTTGTCACTCTCTTTTCCCATACGATTCTCTTACAAAAATTGACATGCTCATCAACTGCCACAAATTGCACAAAATTTTTGAAGGGGATCTCATGAAACACATTGCGCAAAATTGCCTATTTGCACATTTGTGCAAAGTTGCACGTTTAGATGAATACCACTAATATAAATATACGTAAAACACATTCAGGGTTGCCAAGTAGCCGCTTTTGACGCGTACAAGCCGTTATTTGCGTGTCAAAGCCGTGGGTCTTGAAAATCATCTTGTCATAGATATTTAAATTAATTTTATTTTTAAAATGACTAATTTAATTTTGTATTAATGGCGACAAAAACAATCGTTTTCTCAGTGTAGTTATTGATTTTATCTGTGGTACGCTCACTATATGTAACATTTTTTTTCCTAAGTAGTGAAAAAAGTTTCTTGAAGTTAAACCAAAACTAAATCTCCAAAAATAGGTATTATTTTTGTAAACTTTTGTTTTGATTAATTTTTAAATAATTGTTCAATAAGTGAACAATTTCATCCATTTGTTATAGAGCACACTCCTCAAGTAATTTCATTTGCATGGTTGCGAAAACAGAGATTTTTCGATAAAGATAAAGTCATCGGTAGTTGTAGTTTCAACCAGCATGTGGCGTAACAGAATAATACCATTTTGGTGAGATCAAAGATTACACGAACAATAGCTTTTTCTGAGATGGTTCATAATTTCTTTAATATGATTCAAAATTTTACGTCAAATTTGAATAAAACGTTTCAAATTACTATAGTTAGTGATGTGCTGTGCATTAGTTCAATCACACGATAAACAAAACTTTGATGGTAGTCTTAAATTTATTGATTAACACACCAAATTTATAATTTATGAACCAAATAAATTTGTTGATTGTTATAAAATCCACAATAATAATAATTTTTTTAATGCATTCACGATTTTCACTGTGTGTAATGTGATTTGCAATTTTATTTGTTTCACTTTATGATTTACGAGTATTTTCCAATCAACTGACTTATCATAATTTATGTCGATTTAAAATTTAAATGCTGTGTGCGGATGTGTGCATATGCGTGTGAAAGCACAGTAAATGCACTAATTTCATTAACAGCTTTTTAGGCGCATTCAGCGTGCTCTACATACCTACATATGTAGAATTTTTTATATGTTGCTTTATTATTTACTAGTGCGATTGCACATTGTAATTATGGAACAATTAATACTCATAATTAGTCATTTTTAGAAACAATCATTTATAGAAAATTAGATAAGTCATATTTATTACTTTACGTTGCAAAAGTTGCAAAACACAAAACATATGTGCTATAAAAAATCCTTAAACTAAAAAAAAATCCATATGATGGCGTTTTTTTCAAATATTTTTCTAGTTTGAAATATGAACCATTTCTTAAAAATTTTCTAAAGATTGATCTGAGTTTCTAAATTTTTTTCTTAAGAGTCGATGTCGATAAAAATTTTTGCAATCGTCTCGAAGTACAGTGCAAAAGCTTCACTATTTATGAATGTTTTGTAGAAATAACAATATATCAAATATTAACATACCTAAAGATCTTCAACGGCTTAAATAACATGTGAAAAGTTATATATTGAATCTTCTTAAGATATTTCGCCATATCCTACATATGTCACACGGTTCATAGATTTTGATAAGCAAAAATGCCTTAAGCCAGTAAGCTAAGGATAGTACCAACAATGAGAACTTGGAAAAAGTTTGCGAGAGAAACCAAGCACGCAACTCTCGCCAATAAGAAACCAATTTTTCCAACGCGCAATGGCCCACATGATCAACGCGCGTTGCAATGTACGTGGAAAAAATGCGCGTTGATCGCAAAATAAAAAAATACACTTCAGTTTAGTATAATTCCTGAGAGATTAAATAATTTAGATTTACTCTGCATAAAAAATAGGCCTTACTGAGACCGAAGACCATGTAGATCAATTTTAGTTACATTGAAGCCTAACCTAGTAACCCTTGGTATGAGCACTCTTTGATCCATAATAAACTTAATAAATTAAGAACTACTTTATGCCGATGGCATACATTTTTGTTAATAAACTTATTATGATAAAAGAATGGAAGTTAAATATATCCAAGCGTTTTTAACGTATTTAATTTTTGTAACCGAAAATTATATCCTTAAAATACATAAAAAAAATTCAATTATCTGATTAGTGCCCTATACAATACCAATGCAAAAGTCTTATGTGCTCATTAGCTAATATGTCATTTAATTTAAAATGGTTTTGCGCCTAATTCCATGCAGCATTTATATTTTACACATATTTTGGCAAAAGTTATAATGCAACAGAAATATGTCAGTGCTCGTAGTATTTGCTTTCAAGTATAATTGAAGTTAATTGCATTAAAATATTGAATGGAACAAATAAAATGATACAAAACACTATGGCCGATGCTGCTGCATGCTCATGCATTTTATAGTAGCTAATTATAGTGTTTATTTCATTATTAAGTCTGAGTGCTTAAGGTGTGTGTTATTGATAAAAAGTCGCAATTTAAAGGACTAACTTACTAAAAGCTCAGAAGGCTAAACGTTTCAAAGGCGAAGCGCCTAAAAGACAAAAACTAAAACAGAGGAAAAAATTGCTTAAAACATTAAGAAACTAGAGATAGTATTTCATAAAATTATTTTTCTAGCTGTAAGTCAAACTCACAATTAAACTTTAACAGGACATTAAGAAAACGTCTCTAACAAACTAAAAATTATGTACGCCATTTATTTTTTTTTTGAAAGTGGCAGTATTAAAATTAAGAATGTGAATAATTTTGCATTGAATGCTTGTACGTTTATATTACGAAAATTTATTTTCGATGCAGCAAAAGACTTTGATTAGAAAGTCTTTTTCTTGAGCAGTAAGTTACATACAAAAATACGAAACTTGCAAAATGGCCGCTGAAGCACACGCCAGTATTGTAAAGTACGAAAACAGTCAGGTTTTCAACATACATTTTTTATTTTAATGAAAATTTTCATTTCATATAAATGTGTGGATAAATTAAATTACGGAGCGTTAAGTCAAGCATGCATAGCTACCATATTTTTGATAGCACAAATTTTTCAAAAAAGTAGACTAAAAAGTCAACGCAAACTAAAATTTGAATCTTTTTAAGTAATGTAGGTACACTCTAATGTAAACGCTGTTGCAACAACCACCAATTTACTTGCTGCTGCTGTAAATTTGAACTGTCACTATATTTTTTATTTGTTTATTTAGCTAATTTTAATGGAGATTATGTCAATATTTGTTAAATTAAATTGACTGCAGGCATCGTGGAAGGTGTGGGGGTTCAACCAAATTAGTGGGTGTAGCAATATTTCTGATATTCAATACTCAATAACCACATACTCGTGTATGCTTTTTACCATTTGGCAGCTAATTTAAATGCATAATTTCACATTTCCAACGTGACGTATGAGCAACTTTTAATTAATTTTTAAATTGTGCATTATATATTGTTATAGTTGTGCACATATTTTTTATATAAAGAACATTTTTTTTTTTAATTTATAAAAATGTGATGCTCATATTTGAATTTCATATTTCGTCAATTATAAGTTATAAATGTATAAACAGTTCATAAAACTGAATTTATCAATTTCAAATGATTAAGCAATTCAACTAAGACTAAAAAAATAAATGTATTTAATAAATATTAAATGCGATTGAAACAAGTTAGCAATTAAAATTGATTGAATAAAAATTAAATATTCATTAATGAAACAATTTTTTTTACACTTGTAAAATATCTTGCTTAAATAGGTTTAAGATATATACTTTGAATGCTGCCAACTTTTAAAAGCTGATCATATGACAAAACTTGCCATAACTGAATAAAACCTTAACCATAAGTCATGGATTT
This sequence comes from Meiosimyza decipiens, assembly GCA_963680825.1. Classification (NCBI taxonomy): domain Eukaryota; kingdom Metazoa; phylum Arthropoda; class Insecta; order Diptera; family Lauxaniidae; genus Meiosimyza; species Meiosimyza decipiens. The sequence continues at coordinate 45,830,024 of OY804258.1, forward strand.
TTTAACTTATGTCCACACATATGTTTGTACGAATAGATAAGAACAATTCTGATCTCATTGCTATATATATCTGCTAACTGATCTTATTTGCTTAGTCGCTAAGACCTCTTTAAATATGAATTAACATATCGTAGATAAACAACGTAGATAAAAGTAATTAATAAAAAATTTTTACAATACTAGAGGCTTGCAATAGATTATAAATTATGTATGAGCGTATTTTGTAAATCAATATAAGATCCACTTATCTACTTGTTTACTTATAAAAGTAAGTGTTTGTATAAAAATAAGCAAAACGAAAGATTAGTCGGAGAATTTTCCACGTTTTTATAACACGTCAGTGACACTTAAAGGGGGCGTGCCATGTAGAGCTACGTGATTATCAAAACTTTAATGTTGCTTTGATAATATTATCTGATTTTACAATATTTGCTTGAACGTAGTGTTAATGCCATTATAATGCTTAAAGTATGGTATGAAAAAGTATAAGAAGTAGTTATATTCTTCTTCATTGAAATAAAGCAGATACATACAGTTTTATACATTTTATTAAATTCCATTCACTCAACGTTTTTTACATAGAAATTTCCTTTTGCATAACATGTCGTATGCGAATATAAATAAATTTTCTAATGAAATTTAATAATTTTGCATTGCATGCTTGAAGTTAATGTTCAAGAAATATTATTTTCGATGCAGCTCAAGACGTTTATTGCTCAGTACTTTTCTTAAGCAATAAACAAACTACAAAAAAAAATAAATGTGAGTCATGGCCGTTAAAACATGACGTCAGAATCACATAAACCTTTATAAATACTAGACAATATTATTGCGTTCGCGTGGAAAAAATTGTTTTCCAAGTACTTTAGGCCTATAAATATCTTCAGCTTTGTTAAATATTTACAGTACTCACTTTTTTTTCATAAAATGAATGTCCTTCAACTGCGCAACTCGAATACTTTTTGCAAGCCACTTTTCTTATTTTGAGTTCACAATTTGCAGTGAATAGCTTTTCATATTTATCATCGTTTGGATAAACTAAACTATAGATTCCGCGCCATTTTGCTTTGGAGTGAGATAGGTTAAGCCTTTGAATATCGTGCAAATTGTAAAAAGTATTACTAAAGCTTTAGATCTACATGTTCTCATATATGAAAAAAAAATTACAGCTCTTATTATTATTTTTATATCAACATTCCTAAAGTATTAAAGAAAAACAATCGTTCATGATTAAAAATTATAAATAAAGTTTGTAAATTCGATGCAACTAAAGACTTATATTTAATACTATTTTACTCAAGTATTAAGTCAACAACAAAAATGTTTAATTTGCTTTGTGGCTGCTGAGGCACGGCATCTTTTTATTAAGAAAAGTTTTCGACAGAAAATTTTCAAAAATTGTATAAATTTATTGATTTTATGTTTATTTTTTCCTCTCGTGATAAATTTCATGTGCATAGTAGAGTACAGAAAATTAAAGGCTTAAGGTTGCGTGTTCTTGCGAAAGGACAGCTGCTAAATTACCAATAAAATGCGATAGCCTATTTCGTGGCTATTGAATTACATTTTACACTTATTAACAGAAATAACTTTAAACGCTTGTTAAGTACACGCGAACTTATTACTACTACGCTATAAATATTTAATGTACTTTATAGCTAATAATTCTAGTTGTTATTGCAGCAGAGGTATAAAATTTTAATATTTACTTCTCGTTTTCTTGTTATTCAAATAAGGTAAATAACCAATATAAATGCCTATTTACTTATATACTACGCTGTGATATATTTTTTTTTGTATTTACACTTCATAAAGTAATATGCCTAGTTTCTGTGATACTTATGTACTATATATGTGTCGTAGAGTAATTATATGGCAGTATTGCTACTCCAGACTACGACAATGAAGACGACAATGCGCTGTTGATTTTTTATAATATTTGCTTATCACTTTAAAAAATGTCAATTTGTCTCATGACTCTAATTAGATTGTTAAATATTAAGTGTAGAAAATTGTCGAGGTCACCAAGCATTGCTGTGTTTATTGCATGCTTTATAGCTTAAGCAGAAAGGTTGGTCAATAAATTTTTTTCTCACAATTTCAATAAATAGTTACTCTTAAGCGAAGTAGATATTCATGCAAATTTTGGATAATTTTATTGAATATTTTTTTTTTCGATTTTTGATAAATTTTTATTTCTAAACTGTGCTCAATTTCGTTGGAACTTTTTTAATAATTTTGCTTACATCGATATGAGTTCAATAGTGTTAAGTGTTTGTCGTGCAAACTACAAGTCCTATCCAAAACAAAACTCAGACTAAATATATTTTCACTTTCTGTTAGGTTTTGCATACTAAAATTTTATGTATTTAAATATATTTACTGTGTTGAACTTTTTAATTGAGTTGCTCAAAATGTGCAGCTTCAAACAAAGTAAGAATAAAAATCTTAAAAGCCAAAGTAAATAGTTAGTACTTATTTCTAAAATTAGCTGTATTTTATGACATTTTCAATCAGTGCACAACTATAAATAAAACAAAATTTATCACTCTGTCTTTCTGCAGATTAAAAAAAAAATCTCAAACACATCTAGGGGTCTTCACACGTAGTCTTGGTTTCATGTAAAAGTATTTAATTGCAAATGAATCACAGCGTGTCAAGTTTTTAATAAACAATGTATACTTACTTAAAACTTCAACTTAAAAACGAGATTGCTCGTGAAGAACCCTTAAGTACTGTGTGTCAAAGATGGAAATTGAAGTATTTGGTTTGAAAAACAAATGTTTTTCTCTATAGAACGCACTGTACGCAATTTCAATATGACAATTTAAATCGTTATGAAAATTTCGTCATTATCACAATAATGAAATTCCGAAAAACGCTCGTTTTGAAGAACAGTGTATTCAGTTTATGTCAAATAAAGGAATTAGCTAATATCAAGCAAAAACTTATGTCTAATGAGAACGCAAAAACAAGATAAATGAGAAACGGACCATTTTTGTTGTCAGTGTGAAAGCCTTAGAATAACCCTGTGGCAGAAATACGGTTTCGGGATATACAAAATTTCAATAGAAATTGGTTTCGTAAACTATTCTGAATATGGGACTCGTTATGGGAGTGGTTGGTACTTTTTTAAAAATTTAGTTCAAATTGGTAAAAACATTGAAACTTCAATGCTTGATAAATTGTTCAAATCATATATTATAGAGCAAATCGTTCTAGTTCAAAAGATGTTTCAAAAGAATAAACGACAGCTAAGATCACATATAATTGAAATTTTCCATTTTTGTTATAAAAATATTTCAAAGCTTAGAAAATTTTTGTACAGTCAATAATGGTAAAATTTATAGTAGGTATTTGCAGGATATCTGAACTTCAACTGAAGTTTTAGGCTCAAATAAAATAAATTGTTGGAAAATTAAGCTCAAAACTCCAAAATTTATTTTTGCTCAAAAGCGGTCTGTGGGCGGTCTTCTTATAGATTCAAGGTCAGTTTAACCCATCACATACATCATGGTTTTTACTATCACCAAATACGCCTCCATGAAAAACTTGATTCCTTGGCATGTAATACACATCACATGCCTGCACTCGGCAGATTTTCTTGCAAGTAACGTGTAACACTTTAAAAAATCACTGCTTGTCTTGTTTAAACGCTTTATTGTTATTGCTATTGTTGTTGTTATTTCACTTGTCTTTTATTATTTTGTCAATGAAGTTGTTTACAGCAAAATATATGATGTACTTATATAACTATTTACTGGTATCTGTACTGATTGTCATTTAAAATTAGGGTAGTAAAATTTTTTTGTCTAAACTAAAGCAGTCGTTTGCCATCATTAAACAACCTGTTTGACGTCACGTTGTTTCACTCAAAAAAAAAAAAATTAATTGTTTTGTAGTGAAACAATTTTGAAGCTCTTGAAAGGCTCACATGACTTACGGTGATGCGCGTTTTTTAATTAAAAACAAAAAAGTCGAAAATGCAAAAAACTTCTTGAAATTTAAAGAGCTACTTAACTTGTGTATAACTTGAAAATTAATATGCCAGAAATACCTCTACTCAAGTTTGCGAAACAAAAAAGTGCAGAGAGTGTCAAGAGCTTATAAACTTTAAAGCATGTGATTAATAAATAAAAATTAATGTATAATTTTTTTTTGTTTGTTTTTTCAATAACTAGTTTTATATTTTAATATGGGGCTTTACGGGGTTTTCATCTCAGATCAAAAGCAAACGAAGCTGCACGCAGTCAGCCATTAAAATTAATCGAATTTGATTTGATTTGATTAGAATTTCAAAACAGTAGTTATTTAAATATTGAAAGGTTTAAACAGTGGCGCATACTCACTAAGGTACAGTGCGCCAAAAGTTGTTTTTGATGTTTGAAGATGTTCACTGGCGGGTGTGAATGGCAATCTATGGTAGAGTGAGTGAACTGGCGGAAATGTAACGCTGCGTTTTGCACTTTTTCGACTCTTTCAAGCTTTTAAAAAATTTTCTATCATCAAGCATTTTCAACTCTTTTCGATTTTTTCAAGCATTTTCAACATTTTCGTACATATTCAATTTTGTTGATTTTTCTTCAACTTCTTTCAACTCTCTCATGCCTCTTCAATTTTTTTTTATTCTGTTCAATCTTTTCTAACTAATTTCCACTTCTTCAATTGTTTTTCAATTCTGTTCAACCCTTGTAAACTTTTTCATCCTTTTTCAACTTTTTTCGAGTTACTCAATTTTGTTCAATGTTGTTTCGACTTATCCAACTTTTTCCAACTTATTCTACCTTTTTCAACGTCTTTCAACTTGTTCAAACCCTTTCAACTTTTGCCTCTCATTCAATTTTTTTCAACTTGTCAAACTGTTTGTCAACCTTTTTCAACTTTTATTTTCAACTTATTTCGACTTATTTAGTTTTGTTCATCTTATTTCAAATTCTTGATTTTATTCAACTTTTTTAACTATTTTCGACTTTTTGATCTTTTTTCAGCCGCTTTGAACTTTTTTTTTTGACTTACTTTCTGTGTGTTCAATTTTGTTGAACTTTTTTCGACTGTTCAAATATATCGAACTTCATTCTGGTTATTCGATTTTCTTCTATCTTTTACAAGTTCTTCAAATTTGCAACCATTTAAACTTTTTTCGACATATATGGTAAAATGGAGAACATCTTTGACACTGGGGCACATTCGACTCTCAATTTCAGTGTGCAGACGGTTTAAGAGCCAAAAAGTTTCAATGCAGAATGGAGTCAAATTTGACTTGAAAAAACGTAATGAAATTTCTTCAACTCTTTACGGAGAAAATCGTTTTTTTCTGCTTTCACGGTCGCTGATGTAATTTATGTAAGCGTTTTATGAATTATGCATAACTACTTTTAAAAATCGAGTACCAAAATATATGAACGCATTTTTTTTAAATATCTATTTAATAAATCGTTTTAAAAAAGTTTCACACACGTTTATAAGACTGAATTCCAGATTTAAAGTTTTAAAAAAAGTAGTGATGCAGCTTTTTTTATTAGCTACTTTGAGGCTTGATCGCGAATAGTCAATATTTGAAAAACAGTAACTATTTTTAAAATCCATCAATTCTTTTGGGAAATATAGGCATTGAAAAATTAAGTGTTAAAGGTACCCCTCTACATCCTTTTTCAACTTTTCTCAACTTGTTAAAACTTATCAGATTTTTTTGATTTTTTGAACCTTCATTGACCTTTTTAAATTTGCTCAAGCAAATTTTTTCAAATCGAAATTTCTTCTTTTTTTTAAAAAATTATATGTTTATGTAAGTAGTTAGAACTGCCTTGTGGCTCGGAAAATGATGTATCACGTGTATTATCAGTTTTCCTACTTCTAGAGTCATTTTGTGAAACTGCAGCTTACATTTGTTTTCGTGTTTCGTGATAAGGATCTTAAGGGACTCAAAGAAACAGTGAAAATAAAATTCTTATTGATAGCGGTGCTTCAGTTCGAAAAGATTGGGTATCTAAGTAAGACATTATTATAGCGTAAAGCAACAGTAATCTGATTCTTTTTATGGTATAAGATATCTCACAAAAGTATATATTATGTGCTGTGAATTAGTGTCCGAGATTCTCTGAACTTAATATTTCGATAACAAAAGCTTTGTTTTCTGTTTATGAAAATTTTACAAAATTTTAAGCTTCATGCATGTCACGGATATCTTAAAATCTTTGTTTAAAATATGGTCCAAACTGCGTCTTTATATTTTGGTAAATAAAAATGATACCCTGTGCTCAAAGTCAGTTCTCTGATACAGAAAGACGATTTGAAATATCTCATGTGAACTAAATTTAAACCATCGATTTTATTACAGTTTTTGTGGATTTTCTTGAACGATTTTCTCCATAGGATATATTTTGACCAATTTATCATGCATTGAAATTATAATGTTTTTACCAATTTGGACTAAAATATCGCTCTCAGCCTCACAATGAGCACTGCAACGAAAGGACAATGAAGCAAGTTACCCCAGGGTCCGTGCTTTTAAAGATGCTTGTTTGTTGAGTTAAGTGTTTTCCTAACAGTTCAAAGCAGTTTCTGCTTTGGTCATCAATTTGAAAATCTAGTTAAAGAATAAAGCTGCATAGATCGGATAATAAATGTTCAAAAAAAGTAGGAGACATTTTCTTCATACCCCTTAAACTGACGATACTGCTCTGCACATAAGATATATATATTCTGCACTATGTATGAATTCTAGCAATTTTAAAATTTCAAATTGAGCCCCCCCGAATCATGCGGTCCTCAGAATAGGATATCCAATTTGCATGATATATATTGTGTGATTTTTCCTTTTATTCACTTTTTTTTTCAATTTTTAGGCAAAATTTTTTGGCGCAGTTTCATTTGGGTGAAGTCCTTATGCCTAAAATTATGATCTGAAGATTTTTTCCCCTTTTATTTATGGGGCATTTTTCCATTGAACTTTCACAATCTGTGTTTTTAACTTTTCATTATTTATGAATATTTCAAAGCACTTTCACTGAACTTACATGAATTTTTCCACTGCTGAAATTTGTGATATAGAAAGCACGAACAAATGAAGAATACCACCGAAACGATGAGCAACGTTAGAATGACACCAATCCAAATATCACTGACAACGCGTGAATATTCCACCTCATTGGTGCCGTGTACTTGCACATGCGGTGTATGCGGTGGGCCACGCGCAGCAAGTATCGGAGCGCCAAGAGAAAAACCTTCGCTAGTTGTGGCACTACCACTGACAGCGATCTCTACTTCCTTGTGATCGAGCGAAAGATTCCCAAGTGCTGTATCCAAACCGAGAGCGAGCTGTTCGAGTTTATTGATGAGGAACGAATAATTTTGTGGTAAATCGAAGGATTGTATTGCGATTCTTTCAGTCGCAGTATGATTTGTGATTGTGGTGAGCACTTGTTCTGGCGGCAATGCTGTTGTTAACAGAGACATTTTAAAGTTGAAAGTTTTGTGGATTTTTTGAAACTAAATTATTTGTTGTTTTTTTTTGCTTTTTTTCGATTTGCTTTTGCACTGTTAATAATTTTAATTTCTATTTTTGTTAAATCAAAGCAAATATTTTTTTTTAAAATCTTTTTATTTCACGATTTTTAACTTTGGTTCATCATAATGTGACTGCGACTGAAGTTGCCCGTATGTGCGAATTTGCTATAATGAACAGGAAATCCAGTGAGTTAAGCGTTTTTGTTAAATTTTCCGCAATACGCTAAATTTTCGAATATTTTGTTTGTATTTTCTTTCACATTTGATTTATTAATTTTTGATTAACATGAGTGCGTTAATTTTGAAATCAAATATGTTATAGGGGCATTTCTATTGTTGAAAAATGTTCACAGCACAGTTTTGCACACACACTAGTGCAACTTGTAGTATAAGTAAATAGCCGAAATTGTTTTTTTTTTTTATTTCTATTTGCCTACACAAATTGTATCTGTTAGCTTGTATTTGTATTGAAGTATTTGCACAAAAAATTAAGCTCCTTGAGCTGCTTTTAGCATAGGTCTGGTATATAACCCACTGAAGTCACTAGTTAAACTACAGCGAAAAAAAGGTAATAATATTTATAATAATCATAATAAATAACTCAAAAATGTGTGAACAAAAAAACAGTCAAGTGAAATGTATCGCACTGTTGTAGTGTTTTTATTCGCTACTTTTAACATGATGATTACAATGCACCACTGCAATTTAGAAAAAAAAACCTTATTTTCTTTGTTACTCTTTCGATTCGTAACAAATTGTGAATTGTTGCACTAAAGCGTTAATAAGATTAAAAAAAAAATAAAATATAAATCACTTCGGAATGTATCTGTGAGACTCCATTGCGGCTGAACACTTGCACTTATGCATATCATTCTGATTTATTTCTCACTTTTTTCTGTTGCATTTTATTAAAATTTTAAGCCTGATTTGCTCGTGAATTCGAAATATTTATTTAATTTATCCGCAATTAAAAGTTAATGCAAAAAAAAACATAATGAAACTCACAACTTCTGCTTTTTGTTTGTTTTATAAATATTTGTACACAGGAAATTTTCTACCTGATTGCTACCAGTATCTGATGCTCTGTTTTTTTTTTTGCTTACAAGCTGTTGTGGGTGGCAGGTGGTAAATTATATCAATTGAAATGTGAAATAATTAAAATAAAAAATTTAAATTTGCACTTAATGCTCTCATGAAATATATTAAGTATTAACAACTTGTAGCATGACAGAAGAAATGTATAGCTTTAGAAAATAGTTAATTTAAAACGCACGCATATAAGAGAATGTTCGCAAAATGGAAAAAAAGAGTAAAAATAAGGTAAAAAGAACATGCGATATCGAGCAACCTATATAAATATTATCCACAAAATAAATCGCCCAAAAATATCTTACTTTATTCATTCTATAAGAAGTGGCTTACAATGTTGGGCTCAATTGATTATAGCAAACAATTGAGTATTCGTCTAAAAAAGAGTAAGGCCCTTGAAAAGAAAAAATTTTACTGATTGCTAGAATTTTACTTTTTTCTTCTACGAGACAAATTGCGTTTGAACAATTTGTGAGAGAAAAAACAAATAGTATTATTATATGCAAAATTTTGCAATATATAAACATATGTGTGTCAACATTATTTAAAAACAAAATTATACAAAAAATTTTTACTTCATGAATTCTTATGAAAAAAAGGCAAAATATACAATTACATTGAAAAACTTACTCAAAATTTAAAAATGAATTCTCATCAATAATTCATGTAAAAATTATTCAAAAAATCAAAGATAAAAGTCACTGGATAAAAAAATTTCTCTAAAAATGCCATCTTATGTAAAAACACGCAAAATTCGGTATCATTTTTAAAGAAAAAATTAATTGTGACGGATAATTTTTATTAATAATTTTTTATGTCGCACGAATACAAAAATTATATCAAACATTTAAGTCAGAGATTTTTCTTGCTTTTAATTTAATTTCCTTTAAAATGATCAACCATATGGCCATATCAATCAATTAATGCTGATTTGTGGTCAAAAACTAATTGAGAGCAAGTTGTCTCGTGATATATTTAAACAACAATAAATTATATTTGATATTTTCTACCATTTGATTTCCTCACTTTAAGAAAAAATGATGATGCTCTCACACATTTTTGTATGAAAAAACTTTATAGGTATAGGGCAATCTAAAATTTTTCAACTTATTTCAAAGAAATTTAAAACAAATAACATTATTCTATTTATTAAATAGCCATAGATGTGTGGTCAAAATTTGATAATTTATTTTGATATATTAATGAACATTAACTTTAAGATATAAAGTTCATAGTAAAATTTTTCAACTGAATTGGAAATTCCCAGAAGTTCGAATTTCCAACTGAAAATTTGCTGTTTTAAGCTACAACTTTTAGCCTTCTAGTTAATGAAAAAAAAAAATTTTTCTTTTCAATATTTAGTGTTTACTAAAATGCTCAAAATATTCAAAATCACTTATATCTTAATAAAAAAATAGTTCATCAGAAAAAAAAAAAATGTTTGTTTATAAAAATCATTATTTATTATAAACAAATTCAACTTCAGCATATAGTTGATAATTTTGAATAAATATAACTTAATAATGTGTGCCAAATTTCTCAAAGAAACCATGAAATAAAAATTATAATTATCAATCAATGATACATACTTGCAATGTAAAAAATTAAACTCAACACGTAAGTCTGTCTGTCATATTGTACTTTATATATTTCCAGAATTTTTATTCTAACAAACCTATGACTCTTTGTAAAATTGTGGCTTTTCAGAGGAGGTCAAAAGCACGATACTTGGTGGTTCAGATATAGAGTTTAAAAAACATTTAAAGACATGATTCTAACGATCAATTGATGTCACAATTGGAAATAATTAAGTGATTTTGAAATTCTCATGCCACAAAAACACTTATAAGGCTGATAATTGTAATTTTTTGATACTAAAAATCGCAATAAATGTTGGCGAAATTAGGCAATGGATTGAAAATATAACGTGAGCGGATTATTACATTGCATTACGTGTGATAACGTAAAATATGAATTTTAGTGAATATTCAATTTTCAGTACTTTTCGTGGGCGAAGCCGAAAGGCAACAGCTAGCGTTTTATCATAAAATGTTTTATGCAAACGTCCATGATGCTTCGCATAGCGCGCGCTCTTTCAATAATAATTATTGAGCGAACATCCATGCTGCTTGGTAAGAGCGCGCTCTCTTGTTTTTGTTATTGTTATGGAACAAGTGTGCGCTATTGTTTGTATTGCGATCTGGACGTATTAGTGATTAACAATTTTTTATTTTTTGTAAGTTGTTGCACCTATTGATTAAAAAACATCAACAATATGAAGCGATCTTTATAATCAAATAAATTTTTGGTACAATCAGAAGATATTGGCATATTAATAAAATCTTGTTTTATCTATAAAATGATAATTTCGAGTTTCAAATATATGGAATTATTGAGTTTTGGTTCAGTTTCAACTCAGTTGAATCTTCTTCAATTAAACATGAACTTTGCACCTCCAAATCCTGTGTGCGTTTTGCCGCAGCAGGTGGATTTATACTCAGCGAGGACTAGGCATACGGATTACCCTATGGGACTCTCTACTCGAAACCGCTGATTGTCCGTGAATGCCACAGTAGCTACTTGTACTCCGCATATCTATGAAGCGTATCCAATAGCAATTAGCTGTGCTCTCCGTACAGCATGGAATAAATCATGTAGTAGCAAACAATGCTACTACATGATGCTGTATGCTCTATTCTCCGCTCGGACCAACATTTCACAAACAAATGTCTTTGCATAACTATGAAAATTTGATGGCCAAGGTCCGATTTCCATTCAAATCAAATTGTGATAGTGCAAATGGTTTAGGCAAATGTTGCAGGAATTACTTATTGAAATCTGTCGTCAAGCATTGAAGTGGAACCCTTAGGTTAGCAGAAAATGCGGTCGTCCTAATCATTGTGGAAACGGTCGATAGAGTAAAAAATGCGTGAATCGGCGAAATGTTGTAGAAAGTTGAAAGCACTCGTTACTTATCCAGCACGTTGGAAGAGTTTAGGGATTAGATAAAGGTCACAAGAAGAAAAAGAATAAAATATTTTCCAAAACTTGAACTATTAACAACGTTCTTAAAAGCTCAGGTGAAAAGAGTTTTTAAAATTTTCCTAAAGGGCCCCCGGCAACTTCAAGTTTCGCTGGGTCAAAACTGCCTACTTTGCAACCTTGGACATAATGTATGTTTCGAAAAAATTGAGTTTTATAGTGAAAAAAAGAAAACGAATTTGAGAGAAAACTATCTAACAGAAAGTTGTCAAACTAAAACTTACACTGAAATGGTTGCCAGTTGTGCAGAAACACTGAATCGCATATAAAGCTATAGCTAACTTATGAATGTGAACAGATGTGAGTGTTCATGAGAAAAGCGACGCTATCCTCCCGTACTAAATTTCTTCTCAGTAGAGCAAAACAAAAGAAGAAAGCTAACTGACACTCGTAGGTTAGGTTGGGGTGGTGGCAATGTCGTCTCATGGTCTAAGTGTTACGACGAATCTTTCCACTTAAAATAGACTAGTGAATTGCAGTCCATTCATTGTGATATTTATATAGGTAGAAAGTGTCTCGGTTGTGGCATGTCTTTTGATATCACTGAGATTTATTTTCAGGAATGTGAAAACTGGCTTACCAAACTGTTTCATCCCGCTTCTAGCAAGAGTAGCATAAGTAAAGAATAGATGCTCCATTATTTATTTTTCCTCGGGACAGTTTCTACACTAGTTGTTAGACACTAAGCTTATCCTAAAAACATGATAAGTCATTGAGCCAGCAATGGGCAAAATACGAAAAATGAGCCAATTGTGGCTCTTACAAAAAACACGTAATTTTTCTTAAGAAAAATATCCAAAAAAACAAACACAAGCCCTGCTACGCACATTCCCATTGTTTTTTATACGTGCTATATTCAAATTGAATTTACATTGGGATTTGCATTGTTTTTGCATCATTCAGAAAAAAGCCGAAGCGTTTCGTTTGTTCAGTATACTTTTATTTCCACTTATGTTGTTCTTTTTTTGATTCTTGGAATTGACTTTTGGTTTATTTCATAACTTTTATTTTGCTATTGAGATTGAATTTATTGTTGTAATTGTTGTTTTTGTTGCTTACAAAATTTTGCCTTTCTATGCATTAAACAATGCCCAGTAAGAACTGTGGTCAGTATACTGCACTCGCTTCATTTATAGGAAATTATATGTCGAAAACATAAGTCGAAAAATCGTAATAATTTAAAACATCACTACCTTCCAACGAATTAAGCTAAAAAGATGCTTAAAGCACAAACGTGTCTAGCAGGTTTTCTTCTATCAAACTCAATGACGCATATTCAAAAAAATAGAAAATAAGATCCCTTTTCCCATAAGCGATCACGCATAGTAAATATTTTGGTATATTCTTGAAGTTGTTTGCACGAAAAAAATTAACCTTGAACAAAGCAAATTTTTCGTTTGAAAACCAGAAAGTAATGCCGGCTACTAAATATTCTATTAATGTTGTAAAATATTTTTATTTCAAATGCGAAACGTTAATGATCATCGCAAACAGGCACATTTGTGTAATCAGATATAGTACGTGCCATTTGCCTTGTAACGGCGCGATTTCGATGATGATTTGACAGAACTGAGAACTCTTGTAACAAAAAAAAAAATAGAAAAAAAAATAGAAAAAGTTCTAACACTCCCAGCGGCAAATATGTTCTTAGTAGATTGATTTTTTTTTTCTATTTGAGACTTGTAAAATTACTTTATACGCTGATAACTTTTAGGTTGATGTTTACTTCCGCGTTGATTTTACGAAATAGAACGAATGAATAGCTTCGATAACACAATAAAATAATTTTTTATGGTTTTTTTTCTTATTTTCTTAATAATTTTTTGTTGTGTCACTTTAAAAGTAAAAACATTTTTACATAATTTTGTTTTTACATTAAAAAACTGCGCGCCAAAATAAAAACAAAACAGAAAAAACCTTGAATTTTGTAATTTTTTTCTGTTTTTTCTGAGATACACGTACAATAACAAAGGAGCACAAATGAAAAACTGAGGAATAAATTAATTAACTGCGTTTTTTTGTTTCGGTTGCTTTAATTAATTAATTTTTATGCGAATTTCAATTTAAAATTTATTGTTTTTTAATAGAAAAAAATAAAACCTTTTTTTTTTTATTTACTTGATAATTGTTAATTCTTAAGTGAAAATTAAATTAAAATCAAAGTTCAGTTATAATTTGCAATGTTTTCACTGAATTTTCACTCATCACACGCGGTTTCCTTCAAAAGTCGAGCAACAGATGAACAGTTTAATCGCTACGCAGCGTAGAACAGCACCGACGACGAACCGCTAGGTAGAATTCAACAACCTACCGCTTTGAATGTTTACAACAATTAAAAGCGTTTTCTACAATGGCAAAGCATTTTTGCTGCGTCTACAATGAATATAATGCCGATCGACGATATCAGCAGCAGGCAGCGTTGGCGGCATCTTGTCGTTGGAGGTGCAAACAGTTTGTTTTTGTTTTTTTTTTTATAAAACAAAGAAGAAAAAAAAAATTGTTTTGTTTAAAACAAAATAAAAAAAAAACAATACGAAGTGCAAACAAATTAAAGCAAAAAAAAACAACAACAATCAAACTATAGTATATACAGAAAACCAAACATATCGGCGAAGTTATGTTATGATGAGCGATAAACTTTTCTAATCAGCCGCACCGGCAATGACTGCACGATCGTGACGTCACAGCATATTAAGTGTTTAGATACTTGAAGCGTGTTAATGTATTGGAATGTCGATATCTATGTTTGTTATTGTAATTTTATTTAAGTCTTATGCGTCAGTTTTGTTTACACTTCTTAGATTTATTTCTTTAATTTGTTATATTTTGCTGATACCAGCAGCCTAACGTTTAGTTGTTTGGAGAAAAGCATAAAAATCTAAATTTTACCTTAATAATTCTATAATATTTTATTTCAACGTTAATTATTTACAATGTATTTTTAAGTTGGTAGATCGATGCACAATTCAAAACAAAACTCAAAATCAACCTTTTGGTACAACTCAGTTTTGACTGTTGCTGTGTTCATTATTATCCGCTCCATGAATTTGGATCCCTAAATTGAAGAATCGTTGCGATAAGTGTATAAAAGTTATTATATAAGTTTTTAATTTATTGTTTGGATTGGGCACTTTAAGTCTTTGCATATTTTTGAAAAGCATTTTAAGAAAAGTTGTTAGTAAAATCTTTACAAGTTTGTTATATAGGGTCTTATCTTTGGGCTTGCCTTATCATAAAAATAATAACATATGTTTTATGACTATCTACGGTGACATATATTTTATTTAAAATTTTTCATAAGAGAGATTAGTTGATATTTTGATTCAAAAAAAAAAAAAAAAAATAGTTTTCACGTTTTGGCGCTAATTTTTAACCAAATTAAATCATAATTCAACCCAAAAAAACATTAACAAGGAAACAATAACATTCTAATCTATACAAAATTTATATAAACATTTCAAAAATCTTAACATGTTAAGCAGAGATTAGCTGAAGAACATTTGACAGTTATGATTGTGATAAGATTGCATTCATTTTAAAGAGTTGAAGAGTTAACCAACAAAAATAATTGAAAATTGCAAAGTGATTTTGGGAGTTTTTTTATCTTTTGAGTATACCTGCAGAGAAAAGAAGAGCGCAAAACCCATGAGAGATGAAGCGCATACAATAGACCAAATACGTGATGCAGCACAAATAAATATAGCCCTAAATAAAAAAGTAAACGCCTCCTGCGTGACGGACATAAATTCTACAATGACGTCGCAGCCAAAGCTCAAAAAGCTCCAAAAAATCAAGGACTTTAGTGCAAAAAAATCGAACAACCAAAAGCTTATTGTATACTACAGACGACGAGCTAAGCCGCTGGAAAGAACATTTTTTGGAGACCATCAACCACACATGTCTTGAGGAAATACCACAGCGAATAATTTCGTGCCCGTCTTCATTAACTAAGACCATGAAATCTCTTAAAAACACAAATTAACGGGTGCATATATCCTATGTTAAAAACTTCATCGAAGTCCATTGCTGATCATACGTTTGCAGCAATTACGAAGCGTTTGCGGGAGATTTGTGGAAGGACAACTTGCTCAACTGTTGCCTCATGTTGAGTTATATTCAAAAACGAGTTTTAATCAAATCGAATATACACAAATTATTTTATTTTATAGTTAAAATAAAGAAACGTGTGCATTTGGCAATTTATAAATTAGCAACCCTATATATAAAACTGGTCAAAAATTCTTAAATATACAATTGCACATTCTTTCGAGCTTAAATTATTAATTCTGCCGAGAGATGTCGCCATTGTTGACACCAATTAGAAACCTCATATAACAACAACAAAGCTTGAAGTTTCTTTAGAAACTGAAAGAAAAATAAATTCCTTTTTTTTGGTTTAAAGTTGTCTTCTAAGCAGTGGTGCTAATTGCGCTAATTAGCGCCTTATGTGGCATTAAACGAATTTAAATTTTTAGCTTATTCATTAAAGTTAAGTAAACAAGTTATAATTTAAAAAAAATAAACAAAATATCGATAAAATGCAAATTAGTAATAAGTCGAAAAATACAATAAAATATATAATTTATTAAAATATATCGTGTTTAATTAGCTAAAATCACAAATGTAATTAATTTTTTAAAGCGTTCTCGACTCCAGCTGTTATTTACATATAAATTCTGTTTTGTTTCATTTTACTTGGTATATTCTACGTTTTATTAAACGAGATTTCATGTACTTTCCTTTATTTTTGTGCCACAAACTCATGTATTTAATTAGCATTGCGTATTAAATAGAATTAGCAAAATTTCTGTGTTGGTCAAACTGCGATATTAAACTCAATGATCTTATAAATTGAATTGATTATTCGTCATTGACTTGGTTTACAGCTTCATTTAATTACTTTTGTTGTTCGGCTCAGTATTTGAAAGAAAAAAAAATTTATAATAAAACAAGTTACTTGTGAAATACTTTTAACATGAAATTTGATAATGCGCATATCACTCTTAGTTGCCCATGCCGGCTGGAAAAATTTAATTCAAAAGTATAGCTGAATGGCAGCTTTAGAGTATTTCTTATACGAGGGTCATTCCATCTATAATGGGCCTATCATTACCCTCATGTTTTTTAAACAGGCTGAAACTTTTTTCAGTGATTGGTCTATCATGTAGAAGATATAAAAAAATTCGATAAAATTTTTTTGACCAATGTTATTGCTTAAAAAAAAAGTTTCAAATTGTGTTCAAAAAAACTCGCAACTAAAACGAAAAAATTCATTGATGAATATAAAAAAACCAACACAATTCATATTAGCTTTTATATTATTTTTAGGTAGTTGTGTACTAGTAGATGACAAAAAAGCAGCAAATCTGAATAAATGAAGGTCTGAACAGTTTCTATGTGGCAAAAAATAAATAAATTGACTTTCCAAGAAAACATCAATTTCCCAAATACTCCATCATCGATTTCAGCCTTTTTAGGCACAAAATTTTCAGAACATATAGGAGTACCATCTCTGAAAATTTTATCCATGTTTTTTCACCCTATTTGATTTTACAAGCATTTAAAGCTATCGATGATGGAGTATTTGGGAAATTGATGTTTTCTTGGAAAGTCAATTTATTTATCTTTTACCACATAGAAACCGTTCAGACCTTCATTTATTCAGATTTGCAATTTTTTTGTCATCTAATAGTACACAACTACCTAAAAATAATATAAAAGCTAATATGAATTGTGTTGGTTTTTTTATATTCATCAATGAATTTTTTCGTTTTACTTGGGAGTTTTTTTTAACACAATTTGAAACTTTTTTTTTAAGCACTAACATTGGTCAAAAAAATTTTATCTAATTTTTTTATATCTTCTACATGACAGACCAATCACTGAAAGAAGTTTCAGCCTTTAAAAAAAACATGAGGGTAATGATAAGCCCATTATAGATGGAATGACCCTCGTATAAGAAATACTCTAAAGCTGCCATTCAGCTATACTTTTGAATTAAATTTTTCCAGCCGGCATGGGCAACTAAGAGTGAGGAGAAGGAATTCTTGTAAATTTCGTGCTTGTACATTGTTTCATTGTAGAGTTCTCACCTAGTAATCTCAGGGTTATAAGATCGAACTCCACACAGAACAAATTAAATTTTATTATTGGGTAAGTAAATTATTAAAATAAATATTAAACGCTGAGGGATGCTAGAGCGAGACGATGCATGTTAATAAAATACATTTAAAATAGTGCGGGTACTTGCAGCGTGATGTGTTAAAAGTATCGAATAATATTAAAAAGAATTATCATAGTTGAAAAGTCCCTTCGAAAAGTATTAATAACGCTGATGAAAGTAGAAAGGTACCGAAGAGCATCAAAAAAATTTTAAAAAGTCTATTAGAGTTAAGAATTTCCAAACGATATCGCAAGGTATGTTGAAAATGTCGACAAGGTTAAAAAATTTAAAAAATTTTGAGAAAGTGGAAAAATGTTCAATAACTCAAAAATGTTGAAAACGTTGGAAAAATAATGATCAAAAATTTAAATCTGCGGTCGAAAAATATTGAAAGTATCGAAAAATCAAAGTTCGAAAAATCGAAAATTGTTTAAAATTCGGAAAATGATAATATGGTGTCGGTAAAAATTGAAAAAGTTGAAAAATGTTGAAATAAACTGGAATATGTTGAAAAACACGAACAATTTGGAAAATCTCGGCAAATGTTGAAAAGTCAAAAAATGTTGAAAAAGTTCGGAAAATAATGCAAAATACGAACAGCATTGAAGATGTCGAAAAATGTGTAATGAGTCCGAAAAATTTTGTTATATACGAAAAACGTTGAAAAAGTCGGCAAATTTTAAAAAAGTCGAAAAATGTTAAAATTGACCGGAATATGTTGAAAAATACGAAAAATTTTGAAAAGTCGGCAAATGTTAAAAAATACAAAAAATTTTGAAAAATCGGCAAGTGTTGGAAAATTCCGGTAAATGTTGAAAAATTTCAAAAATTTTGGAAAAGAATGCAAAAAATGTGGAAAAAGTCCGGAAAAAATAATAAATATTTCGATGAGTTTTGAAGAAGTCAGAAAATTTGGAAGATGTCCAGAAAATGTTGAATCATTCATATATATATTGCAAAAGTCGAAAAACGTTGTCTTCCGGTGAATATATTGAAAAATTCAAACAGTTTTGAAAAACGGCAAATATTGAAAAAGTCGGCAAGTGTTGAAAAATAAAAAAACAAAATAATAAGCATAAGTTTATCATTCCAAAATTTGTTTTTAACAAGATCATTTACTTCATTTAAAGCTCTAAGCTAAATAGCTAAGAAGGCTAATAGCTGTAGTAGCTTAACTCTATAGTTATTATTATTATTGAAATTGCTAAAGAAGTTGACAAGTTCGAAAAGCTCGACAAAAGTCTTAAGTGTCACAGCAACGTCACAGTTATCATCACGCGTACGACGTTACTGTCACCAACACTTCTTAAATATTACTCCTCCGCCATTTCACTATCATTCAGTTTTCTTTCATAACCGCCACTAAAGATGTTCTTACATCAAAAATTAGGAAAGGAAACTGAAATCAAATCGGACTACAGCAGACAATAACAAGAGAGTTAGCAGATAATATTGACTTTTATTGAAAAGTATCGACAAAATTTTGTTATGAATCTTTCGTCAGCCCTTTAAAAATTGCATTTTTTTTCGTTACCATTGAATATTTTGATAAAATGCTGAAAGTATCAACAGTTGGTTCGAAGAACACCGTTTTATATTTACGTTTAATACTTTTGTTTTGAATGTTTACAAAAAAAAGCGTCATTAATATTTACTTAATTTTATTTTGTGAATAGCACAGAAGCAATAATTAAATAATTTAACAGGTCTTATTGAACAATAAAATCACTTTATTACACAATTGCTCATAATTGTGTAAACCTTTAAATAGCCCCGTTTTTTTTTTCTCAGTAATTTAAAGTCACGAAATTCCACTGAGTTCAGTCACATACTGACTGTGATATGCAAAAATAAAATGATATTTTATCATAAGAACAACAATAAAAATGTAATTTTAAAAGAATGTTAAGAATTTCTGTCTGGTGTTATCTTTAAGAGAAATATTGTCGCTGTTCTTATTATTGTTTTCCAAGAGTTAAAACTCTAGCAAATCATAAGCGACAACAACAGCAGCTGCTTTCTTTTGTAATATACATTTGTGACATCGCCCGTAATAAGTTGCCAACACATCAGCGTGATAAATTAATGAAAAGTCAAGAAAGTTTTGTCAAATAAATACTGAACAAATGTATATGTTGCTAATCAGTATGCTGACATATTATATGAAGTAATTTTTATAATTAATATTGTAATACAATTTTACTTAATTAATTTTTTATCATCTCAAACTGACAAGTGCAGTGGACCTTGAAATTTTGTAACATTTACAATGGAGCCTATTTGGTGCAATTTTTAACGTTACAGATAATATGAAAATCAAAAATATCGCAGAAAAATGTCAAAATAATGTGCAGTAATACAAAAATATATCCTCTATAGATTTTGTGCCAGAGAAAAAAAGCCAAAAACTTTAGTTTGTTTCCTTACTAAAGAAAAAGGATTTCATTTGATCGCATCAAAAGTAAAAAATAAATCGCATTATATTGATAGCATTAATAAGGTATGTGACATAAGACCGCACAAAAATGACCAAAAGCAATTGCTGTTATAGAAACTAATTCAGGATCAGCATGATCATCGCAGTAGTCAACTAGGGGACAGTACAAAGCGTACAAAAAAGAACAAAAAGGATGATAACTCACAAAAGTAATCACCTTCTGGTAAAATACATACACTTAATAAAGAGCATAAAATTTGTCACACGTAACAGAAGGAAGGGAATTTAATTCACCTTTGTGTTCCTTGTTGAAACGGAAGCAGTGCATTTTCAATGGGAAGGTCATTAGTTCCGCTTTGAGTTGTCATTGCATTGGCATTTTATTGCCGCATCTAAGTTTTTATAGTAAATGCCAGTGACAGGGGACTGACAAAAAACAAAAAAAAAAAACAGTGCGGACAGCTCGGACAATTGTGCATAAATTTGATCCTACTTAACGTAGGTGATCATTTCTTTTTTTTCAGTTTTGCTTAAAAAGGATGTTGCCTTTAAAACCAAATGAATGGATAAAAGTCGGAACACTGAGTTATATAGGGTCATTATGCTATGTGAAAAATGAACTTGAATTATATATACATTGGAAGCATTTCAGAGTGGGTTGTATATATGGATCTTTTTTTTTGTTTATGCTGGAAGATAAGGTCGAGAGTGGATATTGGCCATAGTGAATTAAAAAAAAAACATTTGCATGTTAGTACAAGAGCTCGTGAAGTGATGTGTTAATAATTGCTTGTTACGTTGACATAAAAAATGTTGAAAAAATTCAAAAACGTTGATAAATTGAACAATATCAAAACTAAGATAAAAGCCCTAGAAAATTTTTATTCTCTGATCTAGAAGTTAAACCTTATTGACTATATGTTTTTTGTGTCGCTGAATGCGAATTACCAACCTATTGAATATCGTCACGTCAAGCTATCAAGTTCTATTGCGCATGAAAAATCCTTTTTGTTAATCCACACTAATCCTATACATTTAACCCAATAGCCCCGGAACGAATAATTTCCACAACAATTTTACTCAATGCTTTAACTTGAAACCACATCGCGGGATCGGTGAGGGCTCTATAAACAAAATATGTATGTATATCCAACCACATAAACCTCATAACCCAAAAAGAGAGAGAGAGTTAAAGTGCTGAGTGTCGTTGTTATTGAAGTTATTGGGTACGGGGTTATTAAGTCATGGGGGTATAGAGATACATATATGTACAGGTTTTGGGGTTATTGTGGGTTAGTTTCTCCAATGAAAGGACTGTTCATGTGAAATAAGACTTAATAGTCTGATTTTTTATGTTATATTAGGATATTGGTAAAAACCGGACGTGGGGATGCGATTTTTATTCAGCTATCCCAAAAATATGTAAAAAATTTCGCTTGACCTCCAGATCAGAGAACATATATTTTTCTGTGTGGCTGTGAAATTTTAAATTTACGTTTGCGTCGTGTCACTTTCATTTTGAACTAAGTTACTCAGTATAGATTTTCTTTCATACCCGTCAGAAGAGAAATTCAAAATTCAGGACATCAGCGTAATATTCACGTGACATTTCAACTCTGGCCAGTACATTTTTTAAGCAAATGTTGTCGGAAAAAATTTTTAGGATGGTCGAGCCCCATTCGTTATGACCCCATCGATTGGTTCTAAAATCTTTTTACATTGCTGCGGTGCTCATGTTCACATCCAACATTTTTTTCTATCATTTTGGTGGAATATTTTTTGTACATAAATGAGGTTGAAATATCCGCTTAGGGGACTGATAGACGTCCCTGTTCATATTCGAAATTTTTTATCGTTCTTTCCCAATTGATTAGTGCAATATCTTTTACTTACATAAATGGAGGTGAACACCCCCTTCGAGGGTCGATGTCTAACATTTTATTCAATAATTTTTTTAAATCGTCATTTGGTGTGTAAGTTATTTTTGGAAAATTTTTTAAAAAATCTCTGCACTCATGAGCTCCGTTTAAATTTTGACTCGCTTGATTAAAATTTTTTTCAATTTAATTTCAGCAATTTAAGAAAAGCCAGTTTCACAATAATTTTAAAATTATTTCCAAAGAAGTCCTTGAACTCATGTTTCAAGCGCATAAAACCTGCTTGTTATCTCTTACAGTTTCCCAACTTCTTTCGATTGCAACAAATAAACATTGTCCTTTTTGTCTACTTAAATATCAATTTCCGTTCACACAAAAAAAACCAAGGATAAAGTACTTCATGCGGCAACTGTCTGTGTGCGTGTATGTTAATTCAGTATCTTGCAACAATCTGTGAAAAAATCTGCCGCAAGCAAAGGCACAAAAAGGTAGGGAAGGAAAAAAAATCGACTTGAAAAGGATAACGTTTTTACCTGCAAAAAAGGAGTTGATAATGAAAAAAAACCTTTTACAACTTAAGAATTCACTTATTTCCCTTTAATTAAGAATACATGAAATAATTGGTTATACCAAATACAGATCTTTATAATATCTAATCTCTTAGCGGTAGATTAAAGTGGAAATTGTATTTAACACGATTTTAGGGTTTACAAATTGGCTTAAATGCTGCTGCTTCCTGTTGCTACATTTGAAAATTTCGTTAAAACAAACCTATGCGGTTAAAGAATTTTGTTTAAATTGGCTATTGTATAGAAATTAGTTTAGGTTGTATGTACGTTGGGCATCTGTTAGATAAAAGTACAATGCATTTATATTTAGAATGGCTCAAATAACAATAAGAATTTCATTTTGGCGGGCTTTTTAGTATACGGTGTAGTTATTGATTTAAGAGCGTTATAGATAGTTTCATGTTAAGTGGCTCCTTATCTTAGTTTATTTCAATTTATCCTTTGATTTGTAATTTAATAGTTTTCTTATTGAGATCATTCTTGGGAAATGACACAAAAAAGCTTTGAACTTGTTCGAGCTATTGATATTAGCTGGATAAGAAAAAACTAATGGGAACAAAAACATGATTGTTCATTTCAAACCCTACGCAATAAGCCTTAAAATTTTGACGTGGATACACCAAAAGAATACTTAAGAGATCGCTCGCATGATGTGCAACATAAATATGGAATGTGGATTAATAAGTGGTTTAAAAAATGCAAGCTTATTGCGGCAATTCCGATTTTTAATTATAATATGTGTTGAAATTAAAGAGTCTTGCACTTTACGTCAAGACATTCTGAAAAATTGCAAACGAAAATTGGGTAAACTTGAAAAATCAAAGTGGCAGCTCCATTATTTAGTTAAAAAATATTCAAATTGTAAACTTCAATATGAAATATGGATGCTC
Organism: Meiosimyza decipiens; assembly: GCA_963680825.1. Classification (NCBI taxonomy): domain Eukaryota; kingdom Metazoa; phylum Arthropoda; class Insecta; order Diptera; family Lauxaniidae; genus Meiosimyza; species Meiosimyza decipiens. Next base: position 45,853,597 of record OY804258.1, read on the forward strand.
ATTACTCATCCCCGCTTTAACAGCGGAACGAATTTGAATGAAACTTAAAGGATAGAATTTGAGTATAGGCTAGTTTTTATCTCGGAAATAATGCATAGATTCACAAGGGCCAATGTGACTCAAGTTACTTGCGGAAGTAGAACCAAATATAGCATATCAGCATTGTTGTTATCTTCTGCAGCTAAAAGCTGTCATTCTAAGGCAATCGCATGCAAACACAACAAACCGTTTATCGCAAGTTACAAGTGTTTGTGTGTGTGTTTTGTTTTTGTTTATTCTACGAATCGGGGTTACTAAAAAAAAATAATAAAAACAGTGTTGTTCAAAATTTAAAACTGATAGAATTATTGTTATTCAATGGGATGGCATATTTATAGGAACAATAGAATATTTATGTGTGAGTAGTTTTTGGAAAATCTAGTTAGTTAACTTTATTCCTCTATAAGGCAAATAACCGTGACTTTGAGGAAACTTCCTTACACTAAGAAATTGTTCACTCAGTACGATCATAGTGGCCAAATTCTTCGCTTAAAGCGCTATACGTGGCTATGGCAGATTGCCAAATTTTTTGAATATTTGAACGCATTTTTTGATTGGTAAACAAACTATTAAGTTAAGAGATTAACCTTTAATAGTACAAACCACAAGTTGAATGATACTTTATATAATATTGCCAGCTGCATTTTCCGATCCATGGTTTAAAAAAAAAATCCAATTTCAAAGTTATTTAAATAATTACTGCTTAAAATGAGTACAACAGCATGACTTTTTTTTGAACTTTTGACTAATGTCCTTCAACCCTTCTAACACACAATTTATTGTGTTGTAAGTACATACGAGTAATATGCAAATTTTTGCTTTCATTTTCTCTAATCAGAAATAACTTTCCATTTATATTTAACAAAAATTTGATATTATTTGTGCTCACTGTGACTGTTCATAGTCCGTTGAGAACTCATCAATCAAACGCCTATTGATTGAGTTTTCAAAATAAGATTTAATATTTTCCATAAAAATCTTTGGCGTTTTCTTAAAAATTCTGTCATTACTCATTTTTATCTCTACTGCGCGCTCATTTTAAGCAAACACATGCGTCTTTCAAGTAAATCTCATGAATGAAAATGTTCCCTTTGCCTTGTTGTTTTTGACAGAAATGATAAAAAGCCGGAAATTGTTTGCTTTAGTGACAAAAACACACACAAACACCAATGTGTGTACCTACTATGCTTGTGCGCCACAACAAACAACTGTTGCATACTTTTGAGTGCGCACACTGTGTAAGCAAAGCAACTGTCGAAGTCAGCCGACGTCTTATACACACACACATATTGAGTAGGGACAAGTAGAATAAAAATATAAAAAAATTGTTGGTTTTAAAAGAGAGCACACGTGTGTGCCGAAAATATTAAAAATATTCACAAAACACAAACACGCAAAGTATTTTAAGAAAGAAGTGGAGTGTGCGGTGAAAGCAGCAATATTCTTATGCATATTTAAAAAACATTGTGGATGGAAACAACTGATGCAGCTAAGTTGTATATTTGGGTTAACGTTTTTTTGGGTCAAACTAAGTAAAAAATTGGCAACAGATATTCGTCATACGTGTTGAGTTTTAAAACAATTTATTCAGGCAAATTATGATAGTAGCAGATCTGTTGACTGTAGCACCTAGTAGTATGCTTTAAGAAGCTAATGTAAATTTGGTTTAATAATATTAAGTTAAATTATATTTCATAGTTTTCAGTGCATATATTAAAGTTTTTTAAAAAGCTATTTACTAAGTCAACTATTATTTATAATGTGTATAAGTATAAAAGGCTTTACTGTAGTTTTTGATACAACAATCAATCAATTAGCTTTATAAAAATGTCCTTGAGGGACATAACTACAACTTTTATTCGATTGAAAGTTTTAGTTTGAAAAGTGTTTAAATTTTTACTAGAAGCACGTCTCTTATGCGACTTTCAACTGCTTTTAAAGCTGAAGCCTAAATAAGACTATACTTTATTCTACAAGATGTTGCGAAAACTTGTGCACATAAAACACAGCATAATTTATTCATATGAAAATGTTACTGCATGAAAAAAGGACACAAGCACAGCAGGTGCCAATTGTGTATCGTATTTATTTTATTAGCAGAGGATCCCTTTTAATATTTAAAGACTACGTTATGTTTGAGTGCTGCAATGAGTATATGAAAATATGGATTTTTCAATGTTAAAATGGAGGAAAATTCTAAATTAAAATAGATTCCTTTTGCGCTATATCAAGAATTCAACAAAAAGCATGATCCCTCGCTGGCTGAGCGGCAGCAAAATGAGAATGAATGAGAGGGAATAAATGCAAGATGCCATTGAATTTTGAGATTTCAAGCTCAATTTTATTGAATTGTAAAAATATTTCACAATATAACTTGACACGGTACGCTCTGTACAAGTAGCTAAAAATATGAAAAAATTATTTCTATAATTGCTGTGTGGTTGGCAAGCACTTGCTTCAACCCTGCGTAAGGTTAAAAAATACTTACAAATCATAGCTTAGCGGACCATTTTGGTCCGTACTACATTTAACGTATGCTCAACAAATCATTCATTAAGAGATGGAGAAAGTCTCTAACCAAATCTCATAAAAATTTTATTTGAAGCCTACAATATAGTGGTAGATTGGAAGCCCCATATGGAGACTTTGGCCCATAGTGATAAAACCAATAATAAAACTGTTGTAAAACTCAAAATTATTGGATGATTCTTGATGAATCTGCTGCCAACGTTAAGTTTGTGTTGCGATCAGTTTTTGTTTTCTTAGCAAAATGCATAATCAGCGTAATTTGGACAACAATGCTATTGCTAAATGAAAGTGACTTGGATATTTAAATTTTCAATATTGAATATGAAATCTCCGGGACAAGTGGTTCTAAGATAGAAGTGAAGAAGATGTGACCTCAGCTCTGTTGATCGATTGTATACTACGAAGTTCAAAATGGGATGGAGTACAACTCCATGAGAATCCCTGCTCCATTGGTACTGCCGGTGAGAATATTATCTCACTACAACCAGGACAAACTCGATTTTATTTATCCAAATGCAGATATAAGATGTCTGAAAACGTGCATCGTCGGTCTCATATTTTCCGATAAAGTGTGTCCGAAGAAAGTTTTCACATGATTACGATAATGTTTCGAGCCGAAGTAACGATAATTTTGCTTGTGAAGTCCTTCATCCAATGTCTTATAACTGCCACGAAAATTACTGAACAACAGGCAGTTTGCAGAAGGCAATTCTAATTCAGACAATATATGCCCACGATATCTGTCAAATATGGCTTAAAATTTTGGTTGTCTGTCGATTCCTAATTAGGTTATGTAGGGAAGATAAGTACGTATCCTAGAAAGCCAAAAAATAAACAGCCTGAAAACAACTTTAGGAGCGTTGTATTGGACTCGACAGAAGGTTCGAAGAGAAAAAATATGATATAATTTCATTACATCTTTAGATTTGACAAAAATAACTTCTGGAAAGGAAACTGGCATATGTGGGAAAACGTAAAATATTTTGTAAGAAAGTCCCTTATACTCGAATTATTCAACATTTACTTTCAATGAAATCACAACTTTAGCTGCACACATCGGCCATTAAAATAAAGACACTGTTTTGATAAGTGCTGTCACAAGACAGCAGAAGTCGATCCATTGAGGATTGAAAAAGAACCTGAAACTTTATCTTATTACAATTCATCAAAAAACTTGTAATTTTAAAACATTATTAAGAGTACTATTCTCTGTTTTCTTCGGCTCTCTGAGCAGTATTTCAAAAAACTTAACTTGCAAGGGTGGAATTTGCAGTTTTTGCGAACCCAAAACCGAAAATAAATGTGTTTTCTGCGCCAAATTTATTTGCTAACCAAAGCGAAAAAAAATTTCTTGATCTTGTAGAAAGAGTAATTTCAACAAAATATCTTATTTATTCTACATAACTACCAAAAAAATGTTTTGTATTTTGTCTCTAATCGATGAAAAACATACAACGGACCAAAATTGTCCCTTGACGTAAGATTTGAAACTTTTTATTCTTCTTCGTCACTTTTTATATTAGATGCTTGATAGTATACTTATTTTATAAAAAAACTCACATAAGCTGACGATTCAAGTCGATATGTAGTACCGTTTGAAAAGTTATAAAGAAAATGTGAAAAAATTAGATCAAAATGATTCAAATCTAACTGCAGGGTTAAGAGTGACATCCATCTGCAACAAGATATGATTTTAAAGTTGGATTTTATTTTTAAAAATACCAAAATATAGGAAAAATGTATAATAATTTCGAAGAACTCCAAAAATTACTAAAAAAGTCATTGAAAATTGAGTTAGTCGTGATATGTTGATAAAATTTAGAACTGCTGAAAAAGTCAACGAAAGCTTAAAATGTAGCACTATAGTTGGGTGTGCTTTACTTTTAGCCAGTTCACTCCAGCATGGATTATCTTACATCGCCAATAGTTTCATTGGATAAACTAAAACATTGAGTTATCATCCACATAAAATTTATATTTAAAAACTACTTACTATTTGTTAATAAATAACAATAACTAAATAAAAAGATTATTTCTGTTTAAATTTTTCTATTTCTTCTCTAAACACTGGAGAAATTTATTGCTTTTTCATGCAACAAAACGTTGACACATGAAAGCAAACAAGAAATGTTGAAATATCGTTAAACTCAAATATCACTGACTGCATGACTTGAGTCCATATCAATGATGACATTTTCAGTACAATTTTACACTTTTCAGTTCATTCAAAAAGTATGAAAAGTACAATCAGAGTGTTTTCCACACTTCCAATAAACATACTATCTGTGTAAAATTTTTTAATATTAACTAATATTGCTGACATACAAAGAATTTCATATAAATAATTTCGTAGATTGATGGAATATATTGCTGATATTCGAAAAATAAAAAAAATAGTTAATAAGTTACGATTATACTTTGATTGGAAATGCTTTACTTCAAAGTTGGTAACCAAAACTTTTCAAAATCTTAACATACACTATGTTTGGCTAGGAATTACACAAAGTTTCTATTTTACATAAAAACTGTTGAAATTATATATCACTTGAAGTGCATAAAAATATCGATGCATTTCCAATATCTTTACCCAATATCCCACTGGCAAACAACAGACAGCAGCTTCTCAATACCGCAATAAAAATTCCACAAATAACATTTAGCAGTGACAAAAAATGTAGTAACGACTTAAAATAAATACAAAATAGAAAGAGACAGAACAAATACAAATAAACGTTTTAGAAATACTGCAAAAATGAATGTATAACAGAGTAGGAGACAAAGATGCATGTTGCAGCATATCGACGTTAAGTGCGATAACGTTGCTTATAGCAGAATAGAGAAATGTGAGTTGTTAATATCAAAGCTTAAAGGAAATAAATTGTTCAATAATAAATGTTTTTTATTTTTTTTTTTTTGGGAAGAGAAGAAGTATATCGAAAAAAGATAATAAAACAGTTCATAAATTCTAAGTTGTGTCAACGAATGAACACATTGCTGTGCTCTGTTCCAAACGATATATGTCAAACTTAGAAACAATTCAGAATATTTCATATTGATCAACAGTCTTAAAGGACACAAGTGTGTAAATTTAATACGTCTACAACCGATTTCACACGGTTCAGTTAAAGTTTCACATCCAGTTAAAAATAACGTTTTGTGTGAAATTTCATGGCAAACTACAGTTTAAAGATACACTCAAGGTATAAGTGTGAAATGAACTTTTAGAAAATAATGATGCAAATACAGTAGATGCAGGACTTTGTTTGAAATTTTTATAAATAGAGAAATGTTCAAGTTTTGGTCCACTTTTCGTATAAAATTCGAAGTAAAACTGTATTTTATTGAGCGATAGATTGCTCTTTTTTTGCAATTCCAAGCCAGTAAGAAAGTTTTTAAAAAAAAAATCCCCTAATGCTTGACTGCATTTCGTGTTTCACATTTTTTTTTTTTTTATTTTTCTGCACACTTTGTCAATTTTCCAATAGATGGCATTTTGCCAATTTCACATATTGGCGTAACCGAAAGTCCACAAGTAACACAAAGTACAAAATACCAACAACATACGGAATATATTGGCAGTACATTTTTCAATGTTGCATAAAATTGATGGCTTCATATTGTTGTCGAGCAGTTTATTTGTGAATGTTGCAATTTGACAGTTGCTAAATTGGCGGGTAAATTAGAAAATGTATTTGACAAGTAGGCAATAAATTACTTCAGAGAATTTTTTTTCTTAATTTCAATTAAATCAAGTTGGCCTAAAAGTAGGCAACAATGTTTTCAGCAATATAGCTTTATTGCTATGGGGAAAAGCTACATATAATGTAAACAAATAAAACTCACCACTATCTCTGACTGCACTGCGGCCACCTACCGCTCGATTTCGCTCAATATCAACAACATGCGTCAGTCGTTTAAGTTTTCCAAAACATTGCGAGCAACAGCAAATTGCAAATCCAACAATCAACAACGCCCATGCAAAGATCATCAAAATGATCGTTGATAGATTATGCCGCTGATAGGTAGCAAAGTTATGCTCTTCAATCAGTAAAATAACATTATCCGTATAATTGTTGCTGTAGTTTTGCAATGGCAATGTCGACAAAACAGGTTGCAGTCCATTGAATGACAGGAAAGTGACATTTGACATTTTTACTATGTGCCCAATAAAATTTTTACACTTTTAAATACTACACGTATATCACAATTTGGAAATAACAGCAATTGAAAACAACAGTAAAAATAATGTACGTCAACACTTGGAGTCCAAAGACATCAGTAAGTTCACTTTCTGTTCAACTTTAATCACAAAAATGTGACCAACAAGTATTCTCTGTCTTTTTGATACTAAAAAGAACATATGCGCGGCAATCAAACATTGGGGTTTGTTTATTTGCGAGCAAGAGCTTTCATCTCGCATTGATCAAAGTGTCAATTGTGAAAAAGCTCTCACTGCGGCTGGTTGATCTTTCGCGTGAGATAACTTTGTTTACACAAGAGTTAAAGTTTTATGCGGTACATCGCAGTGCTATAGGTCATTTCAATTGAGTTTTTCCCATCTTTGACTTAAAAAAAAAATTAAAACATTTCGGGCATGTTATAAGAAAAAATAGAAATTTCATTGAAGAAATTGTCAAATTTGTAATTGAAATTGTTATTAGAATAAATGATCGCAGAAATTTATTTTCGTGACCATAAACATCACTGTTATTGAAAAATGTCTAAAAATTAATTCAAAGTCAAAAATTGCTGAATGGAATCAAAAATGTTGAAAGTAATCGAGAAACTCGAATAATTTTGAACAACATGATATATATCGTAAAAATCGATTAACAGTAATAAAATGTGGAAAAAGTTGGTTTATATTGATAAAAATCAATATACCCACGTCAAATTATTTCGAAAAAATGTTGAAAATCGAACAATGTTGAAAAAGTGAAATAATTCCAAAAGTACTCGCTTTCATTACCAAAGATAGCAAAGGATATGACGTCTCTTTAAAACAACAAAGTAGTAAGCGTGGTAGGATGTAAATGTTCATGGCCGAATTTAAATATCCTTGTTGAAAAGAAACATTTTAATGGGTGCTGCCGAGAGAACGAGCAGGTGCTCGCACGTTTACAGAATTGATGAACAAATCATCAACATATGCTTATCGTGAAAGCGTTTGCTTAAGGAAGTGGGCACCACTAAATAAAATTATTTCCATTCCATTTATGACTCTGACGCAAATTGTCCTCAACAGAGTCAAAAAAAAATTAAGCCTTCATAAGTCCGAATAGATCACTTAGTGAACTAGTGAAACACACTTGGCATTATCGTGAAGCGGAAGAAAGTGTGCCAAGTTTCTATAAATTAAACTCAGTTCGATAAGTTTTGATAGCAGCAACTGAATCTGCATATAGGATAATGCGAAGAGGTGCAGCACCCAAGATCATTGATCTTATCAAGACTCAGTACGAAGTTTCGACTGTGGAGTATTATATTCATCCTTTTGAGTCATATCTTAGGTGTACGCCAAGGCTGTCTACTATTACCAATATTGTTTTTCATAGTACTGGACGATTCTACTAGCAGAGCTCAAGACACTAAGAGTTGTGGCATTCTGTGAAATTTCAGAAAATACCTGATAGACCTGGCTTATACCGATAAGTCAATGGTAGACTTCTAAATCAATAGATGGTTTCCAAAAAGTATGTCCATCCACATAACCAGTGCCAGCAACAGTTTCATGCTAAACAAATCCAGCATAAATTGGGTAGATAATTTAACTTATTTGAGCAGCGTTGTAACAACTGATGGCAATATTGATGCAAAAACCAACAAAACAAAAATAACTTTTTTCAGTTTCGTATAGTCTGAAAATCTTCGCTCATATCAACAACAACGAAGCTCGTATATTGACCAATATTTAATCGCTCATCATCGGCGACAAGATCAGACTTCCATCCAACTAAAACACGAAAAATAGAAATCAAACGTTCTTAGCCACTGTGAAAATGATCGCTATAACAAGAAATATTTACGTGGATCAAAATATAAGTGAAGAGCATTATAAGCAATCGCTGATGACGCTGCTCGTAGAGTTTTGTGAAGGCCCTACACTTCGTGACAAGATGAAGGCTCTGAGATGAAAAATCTAACCATTTCATTCACCTCAAAAAACTCTTTGCAAGTGCAACTTTTTGGGAACAGGCTATGAACACAAACAGTAAACATGTTAGTTGATGTGTTTTGCTTTTGGCACTAAACTTTTTAATTAGTTGTTAATACAGGTGTGTGACAGTCTCAATAAAAGAAGCTTTTAAGTTTTGCGATAATTAACTAGATACACATATGATGCGACATTTTTTTTCTTTTGAGATCAGCATTTTTCCATGCTGAAGTCTAAGCGAATCAAAATGGTATTGAAGTTCTATCAGGTTTTACAACAATAGTTGATTTGCTATTAACTGGAAACATGTTTTGGTTTTGATTACTTTTTAATGGGGCTTTTTTATCTATATGTTTACTCAAAAGCATCACTCTCAGCTCGAATGCAATGTAAATAGTTTAATAAAAAAATATATTCATTACCATTACAATTTCTTCATATAAGTAAAGTTCTTTTTGCAGCTCTTATCATGCAGACCGATTTGCCTTTTACTTTAATTTCGACTTACCCGCACCTCTCACATTTAAAGCAAAGTAATCAAACAAAACAAATCCCTGAGCTAATTTCATAAATTTACACTTGACTTCCTGCGTAAAAGATGTCTCTTTCTCTGACAAATAACGAAATACCCTTTTGGTAAACCATCGCCACCCTCAAGTGCCGCGTCAACATAGTTATATCCAACTTTAATACTCTACCACCCCACCGTAACATTTATAAAATTAAAATCCGAATAAGAAATAAAAATTTTCTAATTTATTTTTCTTTTTCTTCTCTATCCACTTCCACTTTTGCTACAATACTTTCCCCAACCATTGACCAAGTTCAGAATCTATCACTCTAATGTCTATAAAATAAAAATAATATCATCGTGTTCTTGAAAACGCATAAATTCCGCTTAAAAGTTATGAGCGACGACAAAATGCGACCGAAAAGGAAAAGTTGCAACACTGCAGAAAATGCCATATTTCATTGGGAGCGGCAACAAAGTGGGCTTGTGTGGGTTACCCTGCTTTCACCCACTAGTTGTTGCAATAGCAACTGAAGGGTCTTTTTTTTGTACTCATTGGCAATAAACGCAATCAAAATGAAATTATTCGCAAGTGGCTGCTGATTTTGAGTCCTTTTTTTGGGGACAGTCACCAAATATTTGTTGAAAATGTGTTAGAGTTGCTGATTGGAATCTTTTTCTATTCTATGTGGGTAAACCTCAACCAAGTATGAGTTGTTGATATATGAGGCGTAATTAATCCCAAATAATCTGTGGCTTAGTTCTTGGTAGTGTAGAGGGTGGTTAGGAATAATGAGTGTCACTGCGTTTTATGGAAAAGGGTGGCATTTTTTGTGAGATTTGGTGGGGCGGTTATAGCAGCTGGTGGGTTAGAAATTATGGATTTTAATATAAATGCAAATTGCGTTTAAATATCCGGGATGACGATTTATAACCTGGTTAAAATCATCACGCCACGTGATGTCTGATAAGGTGATGTTAAAATATCATAAATAAATTGTAAATGCAAAAGAAGCACAAGTTGTTCATAAGCAAAATATAAAAGCTCTAACCAATTTGGCTAAGATTCTTAATGTTGTAAGTCTGCGATAACCATTGAATGATTTCTACACCCATATGATAACCGGATGAAACACAGTTTTACTGAAAGTTGAAAAAACCCTTTCATGTTTTCAATCTAAACTTCACTTTATCTTTAATTTAATGGATCTAGTCTGGCACGTTGTTGTTGGAACGCTGAATGATTGCAAATACGGTGAGGTAAGGTAAGATAAGGTACGGTAACGTACGGTAAGACAAGGTAAGGTAAGGTAAAGTAAGGTAATGTAGGGTAAGGTAAAGTAAGGAAAGACAAGGTAAGGTAAAATAAGGTAATGTAAGATTAAATCAGGTAAGGTAAGGTAAGTTAAAATCTGGTAAGGTAAGGTAAGGTAAGGTAAAGTAAAGTAATGTAAGGTTAGGTAAGGAAGGTAAGTTAAGACAAGATTAGGGTAAGAAAAGGCAAGGTAAGGTAAGCTTAAGTTTGGTACAGAACAGTTTTGCATGGTACGCTACAGTTTACCCAAGATTGTGCGATATGGTACAGTATCACTTGGAACGGTAAACTACAGTACAGTAATGCATGGTGCAGTAGTGTACGTTCTTGTATGTAAGAATAAAGTACACAGCACTACGATTTTAAATTATCTATATGAAAGATGTTATGTAAGACTGCACCAGAAAAGTGCACCCAATTCGATTTAAATTTTTCTCCTGCTCTGTTCCGAAACAGCAACAATATTAATTTCCTAAAACAATTATTATCTAGGTAATACTTCCTGTACGAGTACATTAACGAAAGTATATCATTTTGAAATTTCATATACCCCCAAGTATAAACCAATCTCTTCTTTCTATCCCAAATAATCAGCAAAAAAGCGTGGCGTTTTAATTCAATTTTTCCCCTTTTGCGACACGTGTGTCGCGAACATAGAGCGGAGCAGTTAATATCAAAAATCTCTTAAATAAAACACTGACGTTTGAGTACTAACAAAATGATGATACAGTTTTGATAAAAAGTTAGCTTAACTGTTTTCCTAACAGCTGCCAAAACACATGATGGAGGTTGCAAAGTTTCATTTTGAAAATCATGAAATAAAAATATTTTTATACCGTATATTGACATTTTATTAGACTGACAAGTCTTTAATTACAAGGCTGGCTGTTGACAGTTCGTTAGGTTGCATCTTACCCTTCAAGAGCGATATTACTCTCTGTTTATTTTATAAGCGCACTGGCCTACCTACCTCTGTCAATCAGCAAAATTTTGTTGTAAAATTTTTAAAATAAACAAACGTTGCTGCTGTCTAGAAAATGTAAATATGTGAACAACAAATTTACTCAGAGAAGCTAAAAGCCCTCACAGTTTTTCTGTGTCAAAGTCATGTGTGTGTGTGCCATCATCACCTGTATGTTGACAAAAGTTTTCATCAGCTTGGCAATATGACAAAGTGTATCATAAAGGCATCCCCTCCATCTGTTTTAAGGGAAGTGTATGCTGACTGATGTGTGTTAACTTTTCTACCTTGCTAACATCATGACATCAGTAACGAAAAGTCAAAAGATTTTAAAATATCTTGAGAGATGTTGAGTTGAATGTCAAAATTAATATTTGATGACAGTACATTAAGAAAATTAGTTTTCTACGGATAGATAGGAATTTTTTATGAATTCTATAATTGAAGTCAAATGAAACGAAACAAATAATATTAAAAAAGAAAGCGCGAAAAATTTTTCAAAATTGCTTAATACGTATATGTACATTCTCATTTATTTCATTAAAAACATGATTCCTTCACTAAAACTTCGTTGTACACTTTGCCTCCCCCAAAAACTACAATTAAGACCGTAAAACATTCCAATATCGGTTCAAAAAACAAACATTACACAGCGCAAAAATGTGCGTAATTTTAAAATTCGTTACGAAATTTCACGCTACCGTCTGTTACAAAACTGTCCACATTATTCTTTTAAAGTGTCATGCTTTTAAAGTGTCATCCCTTGCTAAAAAAAGCAAGTTCTTGCAAAGTAAACAACTGCAGGGTTATGCCAATAAAATATTTTTACATTTCCAAGCTGGGGGTGGTAAAAAAAAAATTTCAATGCTCATTTTCTTGTTTGCCCAGTACATACCAATAAAGTTGGTTTTTTTGTTTGCACCGAACCTTTTGTTATACTACGAAATTTTCATTATTTTGATTTTCATTTTCCAATTTTTGAAATGCATTAAAAATTCCAAAACATTTTTATTGTGACATTGAGTAATGCGTTTGTTGGCATTTTCGAATATTACAAGGCGGATTAGCATTTTAACAAAATGCGTCGTCATAGAGGGTGGTTTTTCTATAGACAATATACCACCCACCCAAATAGCACGTGAATATTAAGGCTTCGTTGAGGGTGTCAAGGGTGTAACTGACTGCTGCACTGCAGCACAATATGTTGCAAACCTCAGTAAAACACACGCTTCGCTGGGCAAGTGTGTCCAATGATGTCGGCTGTTGGTGGGCGCTTTGTGCAAAGTATGCATTATTCAAGGTTTTGAAATATGATACAATTTGAAATAAAGTAGAATTAATGGAATTTTACAGGTTTTGCAATTTTAGAGCTTAGAGCAGTATTTACTGAAAGCTTTGGTAAATAATGAGGGATTTCATAAAATTTTTCTCAATATTCCATAACTATGTATCAATTAAAATCTCAACAGTATACGTAGTAATGCATTTTCATTGATTTTATAAGAGCTATCATCACTCAATAACTTACCACTTAACTGTCATTAACAGCGGATTCCATTTTGCCAACACAAATACCATGAGCGCATGTTGTTGTAGCTTAAACTTTTACGTGGTGCTACATTTTTAAGAGTTTTGCTCTCAAGTGTACAGTGCACTGTTTGTGCTTGAATTGCACTTCATAACCTCCAGCAACACTTCACAGGATGGACAGTAAAGTGGCTAAAATGTGGCATCATAGCATGGAGTGTTACAAAATATCTGAAGTAACTGCCATTTGGAGAGAGTTCAATGAAAATGCACTAAACAAAAAATTTCGAGTTCAACACAAATAAAAAGCAAATCTTTTTTTTGAGAAAAACTTTTAACAGAAAAGTTTTATATATTTTAAAAAAGTAACACATATTTTTGCATTTTATTTTGACTTTGTAAAAGTGCTTTTATAAATTTAAGGTAACCGTCTTGGCATACCTGCACTCTGCGCTAAAGAACGGCAGTTCCATTGCAAATCTGAAAATGAAAAAAAAAATAATTTTAATTTTTAAATCAACTTTCAATATTTGAGATCAGAATATTAGCGATACGCTTCGATAGTGTTGAAGCGACTTTTTTACATTTTTCAGCATGGTATGCGGTAGATCTAAAGCGATATTTTAGTATATAAACATAAATCCCAGTTTGTACAAATAAGGGGCGCGAATTTTAAAATCATTTACTGAAACAGCTATAACTATACATAAGCGTTTTTTAGACGTAGCTGTCACACTGGATTAAGATGAAAAAAGGTACTCATTTTCAATTTTTCCACAAAACATGATATGGAGCCCCCTTAAGCTTGGAGCCTATGGCTGTGATCTCGCCTAAGTATAGCTACTTCCGGCGCTATATACTGCACTAGAGATATATAATTTAATTTCTACCTCCGGATAATTTTTATGGATCTAATCAATTTTAGAGAGCAAGAGTTTACAATAAAAAAAAAATTTCTCTAAGAAAAATTCACCTATGATCTTTCGGGGCTCTTTCAATATACATATATATTTATATTGTTAACGTAAGTACGCTTAAATGTATCATTTGCCAACTTTTTGGATAACCTCAGAGCTCCATAAAATATAGTTTAAGAATATTAAGCTACTGATAAGTCGTTTTGAAAAAATTTTGCGTGTCTTTTTTTATTTATTAGGAAAAAGGTCTCTGATGTTTTCCAAATCTCCAGTACTTGTATTCAAAAAAAGAAGAGTTTCCAAACTATGTAAGTTTGGGTTGACTTAATGCAAATTTGTTGGTTCTAATTGCGGTTAAAAATTAATATATTGCAATAATAGAGCTTAGCTACTACAGCTATTAGCCTTCCTAGCTATTAAAAATGGAATAAAGTTTGGAGACATCTAATTTTTTGGTAAGTTTTGATGTCAACTTGATATGATCAGGTAACACGAGTACAAGATTGAGCGAACAAAAATCTATGAAAGAGACCAACATAAGGTTTTTTTTTTATAAATTTGGGGTAAACTTAAATCATTTTAATGATTTTTTTTTATCAAAATATTACAATTAAAGGGATATAAGAAGTAAAAAACTCTGTTCCGTATCTTTTCATGTCGTTAACAGGAAATATAGTAAAAAATTTAAACGAAAATCTTTAAGGAAAAAAAAAAATAATTTTTCCTCATTGTTCGCCGAAAGTTTAAAATATTGAAACGCTGGTAGCCCCCCCCCCCCCTCAAAATTTTTTTTCTTCTGAAAATTTTTTCTTAAAGTGTAAATTGTTTAGTTTTGAGCGTTCCCGGGGAATTAACTTTTGCTTGTTACTTTTTGTCATCTCGAATCGCAGCGTTCGCGAAGAATCCCAGTAGTTTTTTTAAAGCTGTTTGAGTTTTAAACAATCCCAAAGAATTCAAAGCGCGAGGTTTTCTTCTAAAGTTGCAAATATTTGTTTGAAGCATTCCCGAAAAGTTCAACTTTTTTTTAAAATACAAATTCAACTTACTACGACAGTTGTAGTAGACAATGTCACAATGGGCTAAATTTCTCCAGACATATTCACGTCCAATTCTGGCACTACAATCAAGATTGACGGCGTCTTTTAAATTAACTTTATTTGGCTCTACCGGCAACGTGCGTTGGCAACGGTTGCAACGTGTGCGCAGCGTGTTACAGTCCCGCTCCACTTGCGAGTGGGCCAGTTGTAAACAGTGAAGGACTAAAAATTGAGTAAAAAAAATCAAGAAATTAAAAAAATTTAAGTTTTTTATAATTATTTAAAAAAAAAAAATAAAATTGAAACTATGTAATGTGTACCCAAGCACGCAAATATAAGTTGTCGCCACATTTTTTTGAGTGTTCTAAATACAAACTGTTTTAAAGTAGCAAAAGTATGTTAGCTTTTATAAACTTTTACAAATGATTAATAAAAAATGAAAAATTTTGCATATTTAAAGTTTTTGTAAACTTTCATTATGTTTAATTGATAAAGGAAAATACCTACAACTGTTGCTTTCTTTATTGGCCCACTTATTAAGAATAAAAATATTTAAAGAATAAATGCTTTTGTTCCGTAATCGAGTTACCCAGATTTTCTTCACTAACTCGATTTTAAAAAAACATTATAAATATAACACAAATCGTGAACGAGATGTAGTTTATTTAAAATGCGAGTCATAATCGTTATATTGTGTATGTTTTGTAAGTTAAATTTTAAGATAAAAATACAACTATTAAGCTGTTTGTAAAAATTATAAGCTTTTTCCAAATAAGAATAATATGTTTTTTTAAAAAATTACTTTTACAACTTTTCTTAGCACTGACTGTCCTTTTGCTTATGCAGCAAACGCAAGCACAGGTTAGTCCACAGGATCGCCAATTGTGTCGACGTTTGCTGGCGCGTTGTGCCGCCAGAGCTCCACAGTTGCCTAATGATGACGTCGATGGTCTAAATTTGCATTGCCAGAGTAAACGAGGCTCCAGATGGCGTAGTGTAACGCGTTGTCAAGTCACAAGAGCTGTGTGCGAAAGTAAGTCACTTGTGGTAGCTGGCAAATTGAGCATAAAGGATTGATATAATTTTTCTCATTATTGTCAGATTCGCTCTATAGTTGCGAGAAGTTCACCTGCGAATTTATCGCCAAAGTAAATGGCCTAACTTAATGGAAATAAATATTTTGAAAAATATTCGAAAATAAAAGCATTTTTATTTATTTTTATTGGATTAACAGTTTCTACCTTAAGAACTTAAGTCTGATAACTATTTTTTATGGGAGAAGTGATCAGCTGTTTGTTCCTTTAATATTTTTGCACTTATTTGACTAAATTTTGTGGAACGGGAACATGATTAAGTCAACTTTTGGTAACAAAACGTACGCAAGTATATGATCATAGCTAATAACACAGTCCGACAAAATTGAACGAATTGATTCAGTCACAGATTTTAGAGTATACTTTCTATTTTGAAAGTTTATGGTGCACTGAATGGAAATCTGATATTAGAAGTGCTCCAGCACGTTAGGTTTTTGAGATATCCTAACGTAGAAATTACAATATCAATCACATTTTCTTTACTATATGACACAGCGATTTATTTTTTTTTTCGAATCTTGTTACGGCACCTATCTTTTTCTTTGCCAGAAATCGGTCCCTTACATAAGAAGCACATATGTTTTACACAAATAGACAGAAGCATACACCATTAACGGTCGAGTTCTTGGAAAATAAATAGGATTATTAAAAAATTTTTGATAGGAAAGAGAAATACTTCTTTTATGCCACAACGAGTTTTGATAAGAAAAATTTATTTAATTTTTCGGTTCAAATATCTCAAAAACCTGACGTAATGTGCTACTCTATGGCAAAATTGTTAACTTTTATTTTGAGAGGAAAAATGTATATGCAACATTTGCTCATTCATTTAAGATTTTGTTTTTGTATACAGAAATAAATCCATAATTAATTAACCACAAATATTAATTTTTGATTACATGTAAGAATATGAGACACGCTTACGTTTTCGTTCGGATAATTATCTACCTATCTGGGTTTTTACCCGGCCAATTCTGGGTTTCTTGCCAACGCTAGGGGCTCGGTAGGAATTGAAAAGTTTCTGAAACATCCGGGAATAAAACAGTTCCTCATTATATTAATTATTTTTTAATTTTGCGAACCAAGAAAATTTTACTTTTTCCCAAAAATATGATACTTTTTCCCAGAAAAAATGTTCACTTTGTACCATTTTTAGGATAACGATGATTTTATTTTGACAATGCCGGGAATTCTATCTTTTTCAACTTGGCAACCTTGTATCTATCGTGTATGAAAAAATTTAAATATTCGTCTCTGAGAGGTGGTAAATCCTTTCTGAACCAAAATTTTAGAAAATACTTTCATAAATGACATATTAATCATGAAAATGCGATAAATTCTACTCGGATAGGAGGAAGAATATTATTTTTATGTGGTATATCGCAACAGAAAATAATTTATAATTAATATACTTTAATAAAGCTAAGTGTTCAGTACAGTGTGTGCCAATCAGGGAATGAAAAAAAACGTACCTTATCGTAACGTTCAAATTGAACAATGCAAACTTTACTTCTCACATTCCTTGTTTCGCTCTTTGATCCAAACTCCAACCCGTACTATAGTAAGAAGAAATAATAGAGAGTAACGGAATGGTAACGTTCTGCCCTACGTACAAAAATCTTTATTCGCTTTGTTGTGGTTTTGACTCGCGGTTGCTACCCGAACCCGTACCAAATGTAGTGATCATTTTTGTCATTAGATTCGTGTTAATGATGTTTTGGAAGTCAAAAACGGGTACCACGGACCCGACACTTTCGGGTCAAAAACGGTTAGTTTCCAGGGTTCGGAGCCTTCCTTAGTGATGTCAAAAACTTTTTTTTGAGCTATCTTTCGTTTGAAAAAAAAACTTTTCCCTCAAACGAATCTAATGACAAAAACGATCACTACATTTCGTACGGGTTCTTTGTTTTTGTAAAGTATTTGACATGGATTTGGAGCCAGAACAAGTTATTCGATTTTTATTACGATTTTTAACGCGTTTATGTAAACAGGTATTTGGAAATTCGTCACTGCAATGTAAGATCACTAACGATGAGGCAGAAGCGAAAATCGAATCATCTTAGTAGCTTGTTTTAAAGATATGCTGCAGAGTGCTCATAAAATACGTGAAAAAATAATTATCTATTTATTTTAATAAAAGAATTTAAATTTAATCTTCTTGACTCGTATCATGTTTTCCAAATATCAAAAACATGTTGCTGCTATAATATACCCGTACATACACCTGATTCAAAATAATGCTTTGAGATCTGAAACAAATGAAATTAAATACTACAAACATCTGCAGAAATTAGATAACAAATAACTAAGCCATACGTTAAACATTCCGCCACACCCTAAAACGCAAGAAAAAAATCAAATACAAAAGCCTTAGCATTAACATTAGCATTAGAATTCGAGTGCCTTTCCTTTGTAATTCGAATCCTATTGTTGCAGTTATCCTTTTGTCTGACGCAAATCGAGCACATGTGTGATTTATATGTAAAAAATATATAAATGTAAAAAAATTAAATCCTTAAACATGCCGCCTTTTTTTTTTGCTTGCTCTAGCATAATAAATGTCATTTTCACGGTATACTAAAAAAAAACTACACATCCTTTGTAGTGCAAACTGACCGCAATATTGTTTCAATGCTGCTGCAATACAAAAACGTTTAAGCGCTGTGCCACATACATGAGAGTTGCACTTGCTGCATTGTCGGATGGTTATAAAAAGGATCGTTGTACGCTACTGTCATGCATATCAGCGCAAGGACAATAGCTAAACAACAGCAGACACACGCTAGTGGGGGGTGAATTTTTACGATGTATATTCTAAGAAACAAAAATAAAAAGCCATTCAACTTGAAATAATTCCTAAAAATTGACATTGCGCTAATGATCGACGCCAACGTTGATAATAAAATTCACATCAGTGGGAAAATTCTTTCTTTGTTTTTTTTTTCCTCGACTTTGTGTAAATGTTTCCTCTCGCCGCTATTTGAGATCAACAAAACCTTTTTCTTTTGCTGTTGCTGTTGCTGTAATGTTGATCTTGATTTGCCGATCTTGCTGCTGATATTTGTTTTATCAGCATTGGCGTTGACGTTGCAATGACACTTTAATTGACGGCTATGGTCGGTCTGAAAAAATCCAAATAAGGCATTCATCCAGTCTATTGCTTGCTTGGCTTTCTTATCTGCGTTAAATTGTCGTGCGACAAGTAAATTGACTTGCGTGATGTTATTTCGTACGTTGCTTTTGTACGATGCCGCCACAAATGATCTATGGCGATTGATCGCAATTTGCTCAGTGCGGACGTGAATTTTTTTCTAGTTGATTTTTTGCGATAACGCATTCAGCTCTAATTGTAACTCTACAGCTTCTGAGAGTTTGATCAAATTCAAGTTCAGGCTTAGAGGAAAAAGAGAATACTTAGTGTAAATGAAGTTTTGAATACAGTAACTCACTCAGATTTCATAGAAATCTGCGTATGCTTGATCTGAAGACTCTTTGCTTTGGCAGAAGATTAAGTACATGTATATGGCAGACGATTCAAAGTATCGGTTTTAGAATACTATTAATATGTTTGGTGTTGCGAGATATGTCAGTTCTGATATCATAATTCGGTATCACTTTCGAAGACGCTTAAAAGGAGGCTATGCATTTTTTTTGATATTTTGTTTTCCAAAAGTGTCTTCGCCTCCTCAGCGACCGAAATTCGAAGGTCAATTTCAAAGTATAAAATGTGTTTGCAATAAATTTTTACCACATAACTTTCAATAGAATTTGGGCGTAATTCTATTTGAAAAATATTCATAATTTTGGATTTTCTTATGCATTTTTTCATTTAAGCTTTAGCGAATTTTTCTGAGGAAGCATTGACCATACATATAGAGAAAAAAAAGATCCACAAGAAATTGTTGTAAGAAAGATATAAAATTTTGGACGGATATTGCTAGAGATGATCTACAATTGCTTTGGCGAAAACAGTTTTTTTTTTTGTCAACAAAATGATATTCGGCGATTTTACCTGCACTCTTTGATTTTTAGCGTCTTTTTTTTAGATCCAAAGTATGGCATGGAAGAACTCGTTGCGATCTGTGTGTTTTAGTTTTGCCTCACAATTTTCGCAAATTTAAAATTCGCATTTACGACCATATTCACATATCCTTCTATCTCTGTAATCAAACACAAAGATGAAAAAAAGTTTCATAAAAATTCAAACAAAGTGTTGTAAGCTTACGAGCTTTAAATAAGCCCCAATCAAAGTTGTTGAAAGCAAAGCAACAGACGCATCAAAGTGTATGTTATCTTGGCATAATCAACAGCTATCTGAAGGGATAAAGCATGGGCAGTAGTATCAGCAGCTGCAGCAACAGCAACCATTCCAGTGGGAAACGATGTGTTAAACTGAATTGAAAACCTGCTCACATCTTCAAAGAATTGAAGCAGCAGTAACTCATGTGCTGCATGTCTTAAGAACTTTAGTTGTTGTTCAAACAAGTGTTTCAGAATGAATGAAAAAGAAGACGCTTATTCACATTTTTTGTCTTTTTCTTTCGGTAAAAAATCTCTAGCACTAAAAACATCAAGCTAGAGATTTTCATATGTGCTTGAGTATGTTTTCAAGATAAATTCTATGGAAAAATTATTACATAATAATTGAAGATACAAAAAGTTGCAGCAGTAGCAGCAGCAGAAGAAATTCTAAGGGCAGCAAAAAACCAGATTATGTAAAAATGATGATAAAAATTATGTTAAAAATGATGTAGTACTTGCAGCAACATCATATGTAAGTTGTGCTGGCAATTGCATGCAAAGGAAGCGTTAGATGTAGAACCTACTATGTAGCTGCATTATAGTATCGATATTTTTCACTTTGGGTATAATTTTGATTGAAATATTTCAAAGTGAATAGACGCCTATGAGACATAAGTTAGCAAAAGCTGCAGTTTCTTGTGACTCAAAACAACTCACTCAGTTCGAGGAAACTGTGATAACTTAATTTACATTTTTATAGTTCTATATAAAACTATATACATTGCTAGCACTATATAAGTCATTTTAGGGAAATAATTTCAAAATCCGTTGTTTTCTTTAAATTACAATCTCCTAACTCGGACAAAAGTCAAATAAAAAACTCCTTAGTTTGGCTGTGACCAACTAAAGTCTCCACTTCAGACACTCTTAGTATTGAACATGCGACTGAAAACAATTGGATTTCTTCTTATGAAGTTTCCTGAAGAATAAAGTCTATTCGGATAATCCTCAAACTATTCAACATCTCAAAGACAATATAATCTAGCAAATATTACTAATTGTACTCGTATTACCATTACTCCAAAAAAGTTATTAAAAATTTTGGTAAAATATTAACAGCCTGCTGAGCAGGCAGAGCAGGTCAATTGAACAACCTTCCATTTCATTCTTAATCGGAGTCAATGTACTTTAATTTCAAAAAAAGTTAATGAAGATTTCACACAAATTATCTTTTTCATTTACCATTAAAGAGTTTTTGATTTGATAAGAAAATAAAAAAAAATAAAATAAAAATGATACAACAAAATCGAATCGTGAGACATAAGATGTTGCTATAAAAAGTTACTTCTAGATCTGATTTTGATACCATACGTAGATGGCATATTCGTTTTGTTCCTCCGTTTGTAACACACGCATAAGAAGAGTATTGGCAGGTATAGGAAACTATATATACTTTTGATCAGCTTTATCTCTCAAGACAATTTAGCTATATTCGTCTATCTAATCAGGATTACGGGAAAACAAAGCAGGATTATTTGATGAAACTTAATGTATTGATTGCTTCTTTAATTATAGGTCGTAGCATTAAAAATGGGCAGGATCTGTTCATAGATGCTCTAAAAACACAAATCTAAAACTATCTCAAGACTTTAGTAGTGTGTAAGGAGCTATCTTAGGAAATAATTGAGCCAAGTTTTAAAAATTAAATGTCATAATTTATATCTTATACAATAATAATATATTTTAATCTTTTAAATAACTAAGTAGCTAAAACTATAAAACGATATTTTTGAGAGAGTTGGTTAAGGTAATGCATCCAAATTTACTACAATTACTATGAATCGCGCTAACAAAGAATAGACAAAACATGGTGTGGTACCTCTGATACAAGAAATAAATTGAATAGTCATAGGTACAAAACTACATATGTTTACTTTATCAAACTCGTTGCGGAAACATTTGATGAAATGGGCAGACAATCTACAAAAATGATAATGGTTTGGAAAATAGGCGTGTCACCAACCATGCAAGCAAAAATGTTTGTATGCTATGCGCCTCAGGAAAATTTAAAAAAAATTCTTTTAAAAAAATGTTTGTTGATATAATGCATAGCCATAAGTGGGCAAAGTTGAAAAAATAGGAGTATGCACTTATAATACATACAAGCAAAAACTTTGTTGGATAGCAATATTAACATAGATTTTAACGAAATTGATGCGGCAGTCGTTATGTAACAATTGGACGGTATTAAAAGAGTGGGCGGGGCAGCTCAAATACAGAGGAAAACTTTAAAATTCGGTATTAAAACGTTTAGATAATGTAAGCAAAATTTGTTGTCGCTGGAATACCAACTTTATAGCTAAACATTACCAACCTAGCAAAGCCGAAGCCAGTACAAAATCAAATAGAGCATTGACTGAAACAAACTATTACGGAATGTCTTTATATATTGCACTACTCACATAACCGGATGGAATGTACTTTTAAAGAAAAAACATCAGGCTTTCATGCATTTCAGAACAGTGTAGGGTATTTAGTGTTGGCCAAGCCAAAGATAACACCCTTACTAGCCTACTAGGTATACGAGTAATACTTATTGTTGGTTGTTTTGTTGCCATTACTATGTAAATTGTTACATGCGTATCATAGCGTATATTCGAGAAAACAATGTAATTCGTGTTGATGAAAATTCAGATGAGCACGTAAATTTTATCCCTTGCAACATCAAAATATTAAAACTTTTGATCTAAGAAATATGAGATTTTAAGAAAAAAATTAAAGTTAAAAAAAATTCATAAAAATAGAACTTTCCGTGTTCGGATGATGTTTGATGATGGATGTAATGTAAAAAAATATTGTAACTGCTGTCTTTCATTAAACATGAAGATAACTCTGTCATAAAAACTTAAAGGACTTCATGTTCATTTCATGTAAAAATATTGAATAAAATTTACTGGCCAATTGACAAATAATTTAACAGAGAATAAATAGTTCAAAACGAAATTTGTTTTTGAGAAATAATCAAATGATTACAAAATGAACTTACAGCCAGTAAGCAACGATCGATATTCATGTAAATTAACAAATCCATTTCATGATATATTTTAAGAAACCAGAATATACTTTTCTTTATATTTCATAATTTATGTTTTATTTTAAATTTTTTTTCTGTTTTTCCTTCTCGTACATAATTCATTGAATTAATTGTTCTTGCAATTAAAAACATAAAAAAACTTTCTTGGAAATTTTTCCAACAAATTTACTACGCAATTATCAAATAGTTTGTCTAGCATAATTACAACAAAAGACACGGTAGGTAATATGAAAGCCACATTTCAACATAAATTGAACTAAAAAAATCAATCATTAATCAAAGCATTAAACTGTCTAATGTGCGTCTGCTGAAGTACATAGACTCATTAATGGTGCAATAACAGAGAAACAAAAAATTTTAAAAGTTTTAATTATGATTGAGAACGTTATCCCAGCAGCTGAAAGGAAGCAATTTGCCTATGGAGCATAAGGAAGTAAGCGTTAGGTTAGATTTTCAACAGGTAGAATAGTATACGGCAGCAGTACGCAGTGGTGAGCTGAAGGAGGCTCAGTGCAGTATGTAATTAAAACAAAAAATTAAGCTATTCAGATATCGAAATATTTCGCTTGGAATAGTATTTGATGGCAAATAACAGCGAAATTGATCAATCGAAAATCTTCCTTATGTTTTTGATGTAAAGGGTGTTTTTTTTAGAGGTATAGAGCTTCGAATTGAAATAAAACACAAGAAAATCGTTTTAATGTCCATCAATTTAGCTTTATTGGAAGGATAATTTTATGCCATTAATGTTTAAATATGATTTCGGGCATGTGGCCGCCGCGGCTGGCTCGAATAAAGCCAATTCTACAGGTCCAATTTTGAACCACTTTTTCGAGCATATGGGGCCGTATGTCGGCAATAACGCCACGAATGTTGGCTTCCAAGTCCCCTAACGTTTCTGGTTTGTTGGCGTAGACGAGCGACTTCACATATCCCCAAAGAAAATAATCCAATGGTGTCAAATCACACGATCTTGGTGGCCAATTGACAGGTCCATTCCGCGAAATTATGCGCTCATCGAATGTTTCCTTCAATAAGTCGATTGTGACGTGCGCTGTGTGGCATGTAGCGCCGTCTTGTTGGAACCACAACTCATCCACATTCATGCCATCCAATTCGGGAACAAAATAGTCGGTTATCATGGCTCTATACCGGTCTCCATTAACGGTAATTGACTCTCCAGCATTATTTCGGAAGAAGTATGGCCCAATGACTCCACCAGCCCATAGAGCACACCAAATAGTCAGTTTTTGTGGATGTAATGGCGTCTCAAGGGTCTCATGTGGATTCTCTTCACTCCAAATGCGGCAATTTTGCTTGTTGACGTAGCCATTCAACCAAAAATGAGCCTCATCACTGAACAAAATTTTGCGATGAAAATCAGCATCGAGATCAATCTCATTTTCGGCCCATACACCAAAATCACGACGCATTGCATGGTCTCGCGGCTTTAATTCTTGCACAAGCTGGATCTTGTAAGGTCGCAAGCCAAGATCTTTGCGCAAAATCTTCCATAAAGTTGATGGACAAAGCTCCAATTGCTGTGCACGGTGGCGAATCGATTCATTCGGGTCCTCTTCAACATTTTGCTCTACAGCGGCAATTGTTTCTTCGGTGCGCACTGTTCGACGTCTCTGCGGATGCGTATTATCACATAGAGTAAACGTAGTGCGAAAACGATCCATGGTTAACCGAATTAATTGCTCTGATGGACGATTATGTCGACCATAAAATGGACGGAGCTTGCGGTAAACTTCGCGAACTGAACCATCATTTTCGAAATAAATTTGCACGATTTGCAAGCGTTGTTCTTTTGTCAACCTGTTTATGATGAAATGGCAAACCAAACTGAACATAAATGACATTAGAGTTGCCAGATTTGACCATAAAATGCCAGTTTTATCTCTATTCGAAAAACAAACCTCTAAAAAAAACACCCTGTATGAACACCTTCACTCCCGGGTATGCGGAATAATCTGTACTGGAGTGAATTGGTGAAAGTACAACGCTTACGATAATATATGGGTTTGTAACGCTTTCGAGTGTTTTGAACTCACATACATAAAAACCCGCGTCGATAGAGAAGGATCGAAATAACTTTAGAACGTGACAAAGAGCGTTTTGATCCTATATATGTAAAATCTTATTACACCAACCAAGAGGGATACCTCGATAAAAACGATTCTACATGACCATGAGTGATACCGACCTTTTTGATTGGAAGCTTGCTAAAACTGTTTTTGCACGAATCGATTGAGAAAGTTAAAAAAATGTTGGTTATGATCTGTACCGTTTTAGATCCCTTAAAAATATGTTGCGACCCCATTTGGTTATCAAATATGAATGCACCAAACGAGACAGAAAGGTCAAGAAAAGTGTGAACATGAGCCGGGCCACCCTAGACTCTTCAAAGGTTGTTTGACCCCATTCGTCATGTTAAAAATAAATTAATTGCTCCAATCGATTTGGAAAAGTAAAAAAAAAATTATATAGAAAAATATTCGATATCGATAACGAGGTATCGAAAAATAGTTTTTCACATAATCATATGCCAAACACCAAAAATTTAATTTTTTATCAATTTAAGGAAACATTATTTCATTTTGAGAAGGCCTGGAATTCCTTTTTTTCAACTTGGCAACCCTGTTTGGCATTAAAAGTTGACAGACAGCATTCTGATGATGCTCGGTCAACGCTTCAAATGGAAGTTCATAGACCAATGTTGGTATGTCCCAAGGAAATATTCAAAGAAATATCTCAAATAATCGGTATAACAGAAAACATTTCAATCGGATTCAACATGGCTCATATAGCCTATTTAAGAAATGGCTAATTAAGCAGTTTTTATGTATATATTCAAACTTTACTAAACAAATAAGTGTCTTCATTTCATAAGATTTTCTAATATTCTGAGACCACAAGAAATGAGCCATATATATCTAAAAAAAAAACACTATAAAATTTTATGTGCACATGCTAGCATCGTTATATTGAACCCAATTAAAGTAGCAACAAGCGACCACCACGAACTATTGATTTTGTTCTATTCCATTGCCACAGCTCCAAACATATGCCAAAAGGTCATAAATTTTAATTTGATGAGAAGCTTGTTAAAATAGTTTTGAGAAAAAATCTGCGCTTCCAAGAAACCACTGAAATCAACGAACACACAGCAAGAAATGAAAATGTTCACCACAGTTGTCTTAGAACAAAAACATCAAATGTTTACAACAATGGCATTTTATAGGTCAGACCATATAATTAAATGTGTTCCATAAAAGAATGTTAAGGGCTATACTGATAATCATCTGTGTACTGCTTATTTTCCAAATAATTTTAATAAAATGTAAAGTAGAAAAGAAACAAAATGTGAGGGAACATTAAAGGTCAGTCATTTGTGGCACGTTTCCTAATGATTATAGGTTACTGTTTAAGCATAGAGGAAATATTTTAAGTTAATAATAGCAATGAAGATCATTGGTCGATCGTTGTGTATGAATTATAAATTCAAAATTTCATAATTCGCTCACCGTCGATATGGGAAAACGAAACAACCCTTATACCACCTGTCGTTGATAAATTTTAGCTTGTTGCGCCCTCATTCTTCGTTTCTCATTAGTTTCATAAATTCTACCTTTTTTGCTTTCGCGTTATCCAATGATCATTGATCTTGTCCATTTGAGTTTTGTTTACCTGCTGCTTAATAAATCGCCGACTTACGCCTTAAGTCAGCAACAGACGATCACTTCAGTTTATGGTAAAAGTCCTTTTTTCATTTTAATGCCTTTTTGATTTCACTTTTGCTGCTTGGATACTTCGGTAGGTTTTATGCCCTTTTTTCTCTGTTAATTTGGATAAGCATCTTGTTTTGGTTTGTTGCAAGTCATCTGTTTCCTTAAACATGAAGCGTCGATTCTTATGTTCTTCATTCGTTCTTGTGATCCAATGTTTTGTTGGCGGCCTACTGACCATTGGCAACAACTCGAACAGCTGCTGTTTTGTAGCATTTTGTTTTATTTTTGGTTTTCAGAGTTCAATTCTAAAAAATTGATGACGACAGGTTGTGCTGCATGCAATAAATACGCTGACTGCTAAACGTTTGGTTCAACCTTTAGTATGCTCAAGCAGTCTAGAGTTGCCTCAAATATTTTTTTTGTCTTTGTAGGGCTAATCATGTCGCTTTACTGACATTAATCGTTTAAATTGTAGCAGCTGACTTGTCAAGTTTGTTATAATGTTATATATTGGATATTTTTTTCGGGGAGGAGTTTATATATTTCTTTTCTGAAATCAGCATTCAATCAAAAAAGTGATTGATGTGCTGAAAATTCGACGAAAATTTTGAAGGTTGAAGAAAAATAAAATAGCAATATAAGCATTATAAGAGCATCTTCTATACTTGATAACAGCGAAATGGGAAAAATATTGCTGATAAATTAATCATTCTTTTTGAAGGAAGTGCAAGCTGTTTATGATACACCAATCAAATATTATTTATGTGGTCACTTTAGTGTCTAATTCTACAGTGATTCTTTGATTTTTCTTTACTAAGCTATAGAGGTCAGCTTGAGTGCACTTATGCAGGTCTCTAATAAACTATTTATTTTCACATCAATAACTTAGTTCTAGCGAGCTTTCTCTCAAAAACTCACTAATCAAAGAGGCATCGAAACATATAGTAATAGTGCTGAAAACTTGCTCATTCATATCAGAAAGGTTTTATTGATAACAAGCAGAAACCGCGGCTTCGCACGCACTCGTCCCATTGTATTTTTCATAATGCCAATACTCTCTTATTATCTCATTCTATTTTCTCTCTTCAAAAGTAAAAAAAAAACAACAGCAAGAAAGTTTTTTCTTTGAACTTTGAATTCAAATACAAACGGTGCAAATGAGAAAAAACAATACATATACCGAATTCGAGGAGCAGCATAAGCAATGAAAAAGCAAACGTAAGCTTTTGTGTGAGGTTTCGCAAAAACTTTATCCTAAAAAAATAGATATTTAACTTTACAAATAAAAAATAAATATGCAGTAACCTTTGTTATCACAAATATGTTATTTTAAAAAACAGACTATTAAAATTGGTTCAGTATATTTCGCGCCAAAGCGTTACAAATCATATTCGTGTAAGCAATTCCATCTTACAATAATTTCTGTATCCAATTTTAAATCAAACACTTGCCATCTTTATCTCAAAACCGTACTTAAATCTTATAGGCAATTTCTCTCTTTTTCTTCCATTTGATATATTTTGTCAAGTTCAAAAAAGTGCAGTTTCACTGTAACAGATTCAAAGAAGCGGGCTGCTCAAAAAAAAGTGTCGGTCATTCTCAAATTCGGAACATGCAGAACAGGACGTTTTCGTGCTTAGAAAATATATGTTTACTAAGGAACTACGTCAGTTTAAAATGTACTTTTTCTTACCGTATATCCAGCCACTGATCGTTCGTCTTCGATTTTCCGATGTATTCTCTTTTCCGATGTCTGCCATCTACTCAGATTTACTGATTCAGAGAAGAACCAACATCTTGAAGTGCTCTTATATATTGTAATCAGCTTGCTGATTTCAAGTGTTACTATTGCTCAGTATTTATAGTCACTTCGCCTTCATCATCTTCTAATTCACGCGCAATCTGTTTCTGCCTTAGATGGAAGTCAAACCGTCCGGCCATCCACATTTGTTTGACCTCTTTTTCTTGAGGTTTCAAGTGTACTTTATCTTATGGTCTGATTTGCTTACTAAATCAGCGTCACTTGTTGCAATCTCCTTGTGCTTTGACAAAGATCAGAGGACATAGTCATTGCTCTGAATGAAGGTAGGATAGAAACAAATATTTTTAAGGAAACATCGTATGATTTATAGGTTGGGAACTAACTGTCTAAAAATTCTTTAAAGCTGCTGAAAATCGAACAAAGGACATTATTGTGTGAAGAAAGCTTCTTCAAAGACAGGTTACTACTGGAAGAATACTGCGAATGGTGCCAGTGAAATGTGACATGAATAAAATGCAACTCGTCTGATGAACCAACATCTTCCTGTTTTGAGGTAAAATGGAAACAAAAAATACTAGCGAATTGGAAAAAACCTCACACAACTTTCCGATATGCATGGCAAATTTTCCACACTACAAAGTTGCATGGCAAAGTTGTTGAATGGATTATATTATATTATATGATCTAAGAGCAAAAGTTTTTTAATCAAATTAAGTGCTTATATTTAACAACTCTCTTTAGTACATGTGACAGACGAACATATTTTAGTGCTTCACTTATGTTGTAAGAATCTTCCTACTGCCACCTTTTACTTTTTGTAAAATCCAATAAACAATCGCAACCTTTCAAGTTGACTGTAAATTGCATAAGTAAACAAATCAAGTCTACCCATCACATTAATAATAAACTTTACCTAAGATAATGCCACCCTTTTATCAAGAACAATATCGCTTCCCCCTTAGGGCAACATTGTCACTCAGCGCGCTTTTAATCCGTTATGTAAACATATTATATGGAAAATTTTCAAACATTTGCGCAGCTTCACAAAGAGCATGGGTATTGGGAATTTTTGCATTCACATTTTTATTTAATCACTACTTCAAGCTGAGTAGTGCCAGTAGTTTACGAGTAGAGAAGATAAAACTGCTGCTGTATTGCGAGATTCCCCAAAGGAGTCGTTAACACTCGCACACACACACAGGCAATTGTAAATCTTTAGGCAAACAAATCTAAAATCCTAAAAAACTTGCGCTCAAAAAATCCTTTCTCTTTTTCAAGTGTTGAGCAAATAAAATGGGGGATTCCCAAAATATGTTGGGCGCAAACAAAGTGAGGCAATTTTTGTTTTTTCTTTTACGTCTGCTTTTTGTTTGAATATTGTGCAAGTTTGCTTGAGTAAACAGCATAACCCTCCTAAAAGTATGCATGCTTTTTTTTGTGTTGTGTTAAACAAATAAAACACTTTATTTTGATGACTAATGAAAAGTGTTGGAAGATCTTAAAGTTTAATGCTTTTAAGAATAAATAGTGGAAAATCTTTGAAGGCTTAAATTTTGTTTGAGTTTGGCTTTTATTCTAAAGTAATAGAATAATGTTGAATAGAATATAATTGCTTATTCCTTAAAGTATGCAAAGTATGTTGTGATAGAAAAGAATATGCATTGAAAAATTTTATCTTAAGTAGTAATGACACAAATATTAAAAAAAGCCTTATATTTGCTAACGTCTGGAGTTTAGATCTTGACTTCTGTGTACATCAAGCGTCTTTTGGCTGGCAGCAGTTTCGTGTCTTCACTTTCTAGCAAATGTGATAATGGTTTGATCTGTCAAGCAGAATAGTCCAAAAAAGCTGCATGTTTTTTTTAATGTTTATAAAAATATTAAATAAAAATCACTGACTAAATGTTTGCTCACATCCTACCTAAATGAAGGCTTTGCTTCCCTCAGTAGTGGTATAATTCCCTCATCATTACTCATGCAGCACATCAAATGCTTTAATCTCAAAGTATCTGCTTGGAGTTGGGGACGCGCCACGGAAATTCCACTTAATTCCCAAAAAAAAATGGCTACAAAAGTTCAATTTATAGTTCAACACCCTTGGTTAATACAAAAGACGTATCCGCATGCATTGCTGGCCTAACCTCCCCAAATACACAACAGCGGCGAAGGAAAAAACCCAAGGGGTGGAAGTTTTTCAGTTCGACCCCAACAGACATTGCGTTCGCTAGAGCGCTGTAGATGAGTAACCTTGAAAATGGCATACTTGCTTTCAATGATTTTGTTTGCCGGCCGGCGTAAAAAGTGCGATATAAAACTTTTTTTTTTTCTTTGTGCGCCCTGCTGTATGCAATGAATTTTGTAATTCCATAAACGTTTTCGTCATTATTCCGTTGAGGATTACGGCAGCTTATGCAATTGTTTCCACCACAGTTAAAGTTTCTATGGTAGAAAATCTAATTTCCAGCCACCCTGTATAGACGTTGCAAGGCATGCAACGGAATTGGCGTGGGGGTAGTTGTTGCAACGGCACGTCCGTTGCTTTAATTCATTGTTGAAAATCCAAATGTATGAATTTTTTTTTTAATTTAAGGGAATTTTCACATTGAAATTTTTATAGTTTGAATAACTTTGCAGCAGGCACCCTTTAACGCCTTGCATGGGGTTGTTGTTTTGTTTGCTTATTACGTTTGTTAAGGGCGGATTTTTCAGCCTTCTTGGGTGTAGGTAATAATCTCGGTATGAGCATTGTAAAAAGTGATCATCTACACCACACGTCACAGCACAAATGCATTGGGGTGGGAGTTAGGTTACTGATTAAATGGGAGATTTGGGGAAGGGGGATAGATGCGTATCATTTCTATTTGGAAAACATTAATTTTATTTGATGAGGCGCAAAGTTGCGGAATTTATTGCGTGCATTTAAAGAAGTTAAGTGGATTTGGGCAGGAAATTAATGAATTGTGGAAAGATGAAGTAGAGTTAAGTCATTGGTACAGAAAAAAAAAAATCATCATCATTTCCTATATAAATTGGAATTAAGAAAAGATCTGGAGAAACTTGTAGAAGTACGTCTATCATGTTTCAAAATATTTTTAATAAATTTTACTGAAATAAAGAATAAGAGAAACTTGAGAACTATTCCTTATTCTTAAGTCCGCAATACCTTGGTTTGTGAGGAATAAATTTTGAAGTAACAAATCACAACTTTGGCAAAGTAACTCGCCTCAAGTTCAAATAATCTTATGAAATGTTGAAAAGAACTATGAACATTCTATTGCTTTCAACAACCACTGGCTTAAAGATACGACCATAATTGCACCAGTTGAATTTCTTTACTCTCTCTCTATCTCTAGTTAATATACTCGAAAAGCTACCAAAGTTTTCCATAATATTTCTCTTACAGATCTTCATGACTCATTTATTTTTAAATGTTATTCTGATTTTCTAAAAATATTTTATTTTGATACTAAAATTCAATGTCAAATGTCTGCGCAAATCACTCGCATTAATAAATCTGTCACAATCTGAGCTAATTAGATGAAAAACAAGTCTGTTTTAATTTTAGTGCCCTAAATTTATCAACCTTAGATGGTTTAGTTTGACATTTACACACAAAATTAATTGCCAAACATTATTGTTTTCAGATAATGAATGACATCCTAACTAGACTACAGTCTACAAGTAATTTTTCATGACGTTGTGGCATGTTGGCGTTTGTTGTCTGTGCAGCAGATTTTAAAATGTTCAAGATCAACGTTTGCCTGACATATGGGCACGCAGGTATGTATTTCTATTATTTTTTTTTTTAATGTGGTATTTATACTTTGTCGGCATATACTTAAATAGATCTACATGATCTAATATAAATAAATGTTTATTAAGACGAAGAAACATTAAAATTTTAGTTACATCTTAGGCATGGTACCGACTGCTTAAGTAATGACAATTATTTATGTCAAAATCTGGGGCTAACTAAGTGATTTATTTTATCAAAATTAGTCGTCATACTATTTGAGCAATTGTTGGTTTGGTTGGTTTACAATAAACCAAAGTCGGGGCATTAGCCAATCTAGCAATAGGAGTTTTTTTCGTTAAATTTTATATCTAAATGACCTGAACTTTCGTAATATTTCGTAAATAATTCCATGGCATTAAGCATTTCAATATGAGTGCAGCGACTGGTTGTAATGTATTATATCATACATATCAATCATAAGGCAAAGTTGGTTACCGAATGGTCTGTGACGGCTAACATATAAAAAAAATACTGAATGTATCCTTGAAGAAAATAGTCTAAAAGTTTCAAAGCACATATTCTGTGTAAAAAATGCACTGGTTTATTTCACAAAACTAGAAATAGCCCACTGGCTGAACTTCAATCATTATAGTGAAATACAAAAAAATACTTTTTAATATATAAAACCTGACAAAAAAAAAGAGCTTTATTTTTTGTCAGTTTTCCTAAAAATAAGGACCTATTCCATTTCTGCCCCTTCCTTTGCTCCATTAGCTTAGCTGGAAAACATATTTTACTGTTAGGGGCACCACCTACATAAAAATAAATACATTTCCTGAGGCTTCAATATGTCTCTGTAGCAAATTTCACGAAAACCGATCCATAAGTTTAGTGTGAAAGCATATTTTCTGATAAGAGTCGTGGAACCATCGATTGAAAAACTAATGTCTTTTTCAGGGCCGAATCTATCTCTGTACCAACTTTTATCAAAATCGGCCGATAAGCTATGTAGTGAAATAGTTTTTTTTTTGTAAGAGGGGTGCCACCACTCCACTAAAAATATATTGTTTTACTCAAAAACCAGTCTGTCTCAATACCAAATTTCTTCAAAACCGGTGTAGCAACTCAACCGTGGCAGCGTTTTTTCTCATTAGGGGCGGTACCATGCTCACTTTAAGAACTTCTAATAATTTCTTATAGCCTTTTTTAGAGGTCATTCTTTTTCCAAACCAAAGCTAATTAAAACCAGTCTCTTAGTTTAGTGGTAGAAACGTATTTTATTGCTCCCGCGGCTTTGCCAACTCACTATCCATGGTACAAACTCACTTATATTTTACGCAGTCCTTTTTGCAGACAGTTCGATCTATGCACCAAACTTCACAACTTGGCGTAGGTTCCACAAATTGCAATGTAAGTGTTGTTGTGGCTCGGGAGGAGCCACGCGCCAATATCCAATGCCGTTAAAATTTTGCGAGTAACTTGGCGGAATCAATGTACATCCATGTATCAAGATTCACAACTTTATCAGTCGTAGATGCCAAGATATAGCGTTCAAAAAATTTCTTTTGTATGGAAGGTACCACGCCCTTTCATCTAATCGCGTCCACATTTCACGAGATTCTTAGAATTGACAATATACAACCTTGTACTAAATTTCAAAACTCTATTTATCATAGGTGCGAAAATATTGCTTTTTAAGTGTTTCTGTTGCATGGAAGGTGCCACGCCCCTTTGTCTTATTCCATCTCTTTTGTTGAGAACATAGGCAACAAGAAAAACAAAGCAGAGCTTTTTCTCCGTTGTGTTTTTGTTTTTGTAAATGAGTTTAGTTTCACTTGTTGCATGCGTTCGCAAAAAGAGAAACAAATAAGGCTTAAAAATTCGTACTAATTGGTTTATAATCGAATTAATCGGATGCCATGTTATAGCCCCCATAATTCCCAGCCAATTTTGAACTTTATTTCTACCTGAAAAACGGCCAAAGTCCCCAAATTAGCTATTATCTTATTTAAGATTATGACCACTCATAACGATGGACATAAGCCCCATGGGTCTTTAGGCCATTTTTTGCCGTTCAGTTTTTACATTTTTTGGTTTTTGCTGTTATCACAAACTGTATTGAACAAAAATCTCGGAGTAATTTTTTTCTATTAAAATGGCTGATTTTTGTTACTGACTGATTATTGAAATATTATAAGAAGTTGGAGATGTCACTCTCAGATTAAATTAAGCTATAATAATTAAGATCTTAACAAATATGCCAACTTCTTTTTCTATTGAAAAGTATTGAAAAATGGACAAGTTCAAAAATTATCTTCATTAAATTTTATTAAACACTTGTACTTAAATTTATGCACAACACGTAATTTACTCCCTCCAACACGCAGGCATTTTAGGCTGAAAACTCTCCAGACTGTTGCAAAAAAAGGGTGCTTCAGCAAAGTACCCCCTTGCGAAAGCACAAAAAGTTCAAAAAATTTGACTGGCAATTTCGCACAACGTTGACTGCTGATTAGAATGATAAAATTGATTAAGGATTTTGATGAGCTTTGCCGATGATGAGTACAATTTCCTCGTGACAAACGTTTGCCTCCCCTGCTGTATGCACCCACTATGGCTTTCAATACTTGTGACCCCACACCAAAATCTATTGATTTTGTATACAGTGGTCAATTCCCCACGTGCAATGGCAGCGCATATGTTGCACATGCTGTGTGCTGCATCCCCGCTCATTACATGACTTGCGCTTGTTTCGACATCCATCAAAACGCCTTAAAGATGTTGCTACTACGGTGGCATAACGAATCTACCGCATATGTGACTGCCTGCCTGTGAAGAGGGTCAAATTACAATAAAATATCATATTGGGGTGTCGCACACATAGATCTCTTTTCCGGAAAACTCATTTATTTTCTATAGCTGCTGTGAATGCACCTTAGTTGCTACACACGTGATGCTTTAGTGGGGAAGTATTTAGCCCTTGTGTAGTGCTGTACGTTGGTAAATTTGCTTCAATTTTTGTGAGGCAACGGAAAAATTACTTTGCTACACTGTTCATCAATCAATAGCACAAATATATTCGTACTTACAGCTCAGGGAAATTCAATTCACCCACAATCATCAATGTTGCACTTGCTAAAGGGATACTTTATTACAACAACTTTTTGCACTTCAGTAACACCCCAGTCGTCCTCAGTAACTATGTACTCTACTCGGTGACTATATGCAACTTTGTAGTTTTTGAGACGTTAATCAGTTTTGCTTCACTGCAACTGCATGCTGCAGAGACCATAAACTTTCCAAGACAGCAGTCAAAAACTATTTGTTGTTGTGGTTGTTGTTTCCGAGATTTTTAAATCTCTGCTTATGTGAAATTATGTACTGAAGTTTCTTAATGAGTTGCTTGTTTTTAATATGCTTCTGTTTCGTTTCGTCGTAAACATGTGGTCAATCTGTGCTCTGTTTTTCATTTATCCTGCATTTAAAATGT
Source organism: Meiosimyza decipiens (assembly GCA_963680825.1). Taxonomy (NCBI): domain Eukaryota; kingdom Metazoa; phylum Arthropoda; class Insecta; order Diptera; family Lauxaniidae; genus Meiosimyza; species Meiosimyza decipiens. The sequence goes on from OY804258.1 coordinate 45,889,739, forward strand.
TCGCATTTTTAATCTACTGCTGCAAGAAATTTATTTTATGATAAAACTCAGCGCTCAATTGCATTGAATTTGTCAACAGATAAAGTTTGTTTGACTTTAAACGAAGTTTAAGATTTCTATTTTAATTGTGTTTTAGGAAATCTCATTAGAGATGCGGTGGCAAATGATTATAGGATTAAAAAAACTAAAAAAAATAAATAATCTTCATAGTAAATAAAGCCGAGAAGTTTTTGTTTCACATATTGTGAGATGTTATCTGACATCCTTTTGTATGACATTAAAAAATCAAATTAAACCATTCTACTCATATATATAAATCACTCATTGCACACGCAAGCCATTTTGTTATTACAAACAATTTAAAGTTTTTTCTGTCCATGTAGTAAAAATTGCTCACGAAGAATAATTTTTCACAGTTCCCATATTTATAGTCTTCAGAAAATGTTGTTGGCCTTGGTGAGATATATGATCGGTATATAGAAGTAAAAGGCATTCGTAGTGAACTTTGACACTCAGAGGTTTTTTTGATTCGAAGATTTCGTACCCCATTATGCCTCATTTTTCGAAAAAAAAATTTCCAAAATGTTTTTTTTCGATTAGGGAGGGTTACGATTATAATTATAACTCGCAAATCGAAAATGGCGAATTGGCGAATACTTTTTTTAGTATATTTTTCAGTAAATAAAAATAAAGTGATTATGCGTTTTCTTGAATAGATTTTAGAAATGCTCCTCAAAAATCCGTGTCTTCGGTACAAGTTCTCGAAAATGTTAAAAATCGTTGTTTTTCAAAGCTTTGACCCTATTTATCTCCAAAGTCTGACATCTTCATAAATACTTAATTTCATAAGAATTATAAAGATAAATTTTAAAAATTAACATTTCTAAGAATTTCACAAAAAGGACCAATGACAGAATTTAAGTTCTCTGATCTTTGAGCATTAGACTGGAGCCCTCAGAGTATCAGAAAACGTTGCCATCCTAAACCACTGCGGGGAAACAATCGCTTAAAATTTACGAGAGAATTGAAGGCACTCGCTACTGATCCTTTGCTCCGTGAGTAGGTAAAGAACACAAGAACGTAACATTTTCTTAAAAAAAGAGATTTCTGTTCAGTATATTAAACAATGATAAATTAAGAAAAAAGTGCTAAAGCTAGTCATACTCGAAAATGCTTTACTTGATTTAAGTCTTCTATTTGAATAACGTGTAATATTAGCAGATCAGCACTTTTTCACTACTAAAAAATTTTCATAGATAATATGAGAATGAAAATTATATAGTAAGAACTCTTGGGTAATTAAAACTTAATCGTTGAGAAAAGCGGTATACACTTAGTGCATTCTCATTTGTATTTCTTAGAACGCTGCTGGATAGACTCAAATGAAGTATATAGGGGCACACCAAGTTTGAATAAAATAAGCACAAGAAATAAAGTTTCAAGTAATTGCAACAAGATGATGTTATTAGTTTAATGTGAAAAAGAATTTGGAGAAAATCGTTTTTGCTTTCTTACCCATCATTTATTAAAGGATTAATGGTTATTGGCCAGTAAGGTAATATTTAGCTTACTCCCTCCATCATTTCCATATGTGTGGACAGTTAGGCAGCGAACAAAGCACTGAACGCTAAAATCGTGAAGTCAAGGTGTGCAGAACACTGCAGGGAATCACTACGTTCAATCCGACAGCATGCTATAAAACTCTGCTGGGTGCCCGGTCATAAGAGTATTTCCGGAAATGAGAAAGCTGACGAATGTGCCAGAATAGTATCAGAACAACCGGAGAATCAACAAGTGGTAGACCTTAAGAATCATGTGGCATAAACTGATTCTAGGAAGGACGCAAACTCTCTTAAGATTCAGAAGAGAAAGCTAAGGACTGTTGTAGGAGTAATGACGGGGCACTGTGTAGAGTTGCGGGGATGAAGAACAGGAAGAAACATTAAACACCTGTTCTGCAAATGCCCGGGGCTAGTGAGGAGACGAAAAAATATTTTGTTTCTGCATTCTTTGTTAGTCTTGAGGAACTAGCTGAGTTGGAATTCACCAGAATTCTTAACTTCACCAAGTCTTCTGGGTGGTTCACCCCCATTCAATAAGACAATTAATGGAGAAGGAGGGGAATTTTTGTTTTTATATATAATTAGGGTATCACAATAGGCAAACTGCCTCCAAATGCATCTTGCTATTTGCAAGCAACCCTTTTAACCTAAGGAAATATTTGTTATTTGAAAAATATAACTACACCAATATCAAACATTTCAAATTTTTTTATATTTAATTTGTTTAACTATAAAAAGTACAAAATTTAAAAACACCAGATAAAACATTAAATTTTATAACATTAGTGCCATTATTTCTGAAATTTCTTCTGAAGTAAGTTGCATTTCACTGAGACAACTGAACGAATATTTATCCAAACGCTGCTGATTCTCTAAAGATAGTTCATCTTTGTAGCTGCCAACTATTCCACGTCGCATAAACCTTTAGAATATAAAAAAAGGTTTATTATAAATTTTAACTTAATTGCATGGATTCATATACATATGAATATATTATAAGAATATTAATTATTAAGAATATTTTATATAAGTATACACCGCAAGATTTCTAATAGCGTAAAAGTCGCCGAGATGATGATTGTGACAGTACGTAAGCTCGTACAACTCATTAAATAAATATCATTAGAATAGACATTTTCATAATTGAATCAAAAATATATTTTTATTGCCCAAATGTAGACATATACCCAAAGACAATAATCACAAAAGCCAAATTTTCACCAAGTTTTAAGGCTTGTGTTGGCATTTTCTGCAATAGACGTAGGTACTCAATTGAAATTAATTGAAAAATTTTTCCAATCCTGCCTAAGTAGACCTTTTTACTTTATTTTACTTCGTGACTCCATATTAAAATTTTTATTCTGATTCTTTCATTTTTAAAAATCGTTTTTTTTTTTTGAGTCTTCACCGAAATTTTACATCTTTCAATCGGTGCTCATTTACTTTTCAAAAATGTTTCGGAGTGGAATATCTCTTTTCAGTATTTTATGATTTGTTTTCCTGACATGTATATCTGATCTGTATATCAAATGCATATCCAAAATACACTATTATATATTTGATAGATATTTTCCTGATTCTCGGGAAAATTCAATCTGACCACTAGTGTGTGTTGCTAAAATTAAAAATTATCACTATAGTAAAAAGTGCTACGGAATTGTGAAGTATTATATTTTCACAGATATCTCAAATTTTCATGGAAGCGATAAAATTCACTTCCAAAAAATATTTTAGATTAAAACGTTTTTTTATATGCTGCTTTTTTTTCCTCACAGCTCGCTAATGTCAGTAAAATGATGGTGCTCGGACTTTTCCACAAATATTTCGTAATCTACCTGAGCTAGATTATAGCAAACATTATCCAAGTAGTTCACTTCAAATGAAAAACTTACTCGAAACTTGGCTGCACATTTTCTAAAGTTCTCAAAAGCTTTGTAGGATTAATTTTTGCGTTAGCTGTAAAAATCGAAGTATACACATATGATTACAGTTTCATAAAGTTTTTCACTATTTTCGCGTACTTACCTCTCATATTCTTAAAAGACAAATGCGTCACTAAAGTGTCCATCTCCTGCTCAGTTAATGCGGGACGTTCAAGAAATTCACATAGTTCACCCAAGACTTTGCGTTGATTTTGTAGCATTTGTTCATAGGTAGTGAAAAAAATATTAGGCTCATAACGCATGCGCCAAAAGTCTATGACACTTGGCCATAGTGGTGTATATTGTACTTCATGTGCAATAAAATCATCTATAAATTCATCAATGTTACCGTTAAAATGGCCTATGCCAACTTGAAAGTGATAATAAGAGACAATGAGATCTTTTAAACCGCGTGTGCAATAGACGATCTAGAAAGAATAATAATTACATAATCCACAAGAAATGTAGAAACAAATTGTATAACTGATATTATTTCCATACACTTTTGGTGAAACTGACCATCAATATTTTTTGGTCGATTTGAAACAGTGGTAACTGCGATTATCTATGCGATAATTTTATTAATAGTTACAACTGATTTCTAGATGATCATTTTTGAAGTGCAACAGAAAGTGATCAGTGAGTTTTTAACGCGAGTCAATTACCAGCCGCTTACCTTGGTCTTACGCTGCCAAATTTCATGTGGCAGCAAATGTGCAGGCAAATGTGATTTAATTGCACGTGGTGATTTCATGTTATTGGCAATTTCTATTTTATCAGCCATGTCTGAATGAAATCCATTCATTCTGCTCGAAGGAAACAAAAACATTAACTTTCATATACCTTCGTCAATGCACACCTTATCTTACTCCAAAAATGGGCTACGGTTGACTTAAACTTATTTCATTTGCATCTGTATAGTTTAAGTTATTTAACAACAACCAGGTGGCTTCCTGCATTAGGGTGGTACCACTTTTAGGTGTTGTCACCACAAAAACATCGTCAGCTCTTATTGTAAAATCACGTATCCTACCACAATAGTCGGCAAATTTACGTGGAAAAACGTGCCAACGATTTTCCCAATTTTCTTGAATTGGTATATTTTCACCATTTGCTGTAATTTCTGCCATATCGCTTCCATGACGGGATGAATTTGGCGATACATGATGACGAGCTTGGAACATTGTAATTTCTGTGGTTCCTTAATCGATGGTGGTTGTTAACAAACTGTAGCACAAAATGAATAAAATATTACGATAATGCTAATCTAATTCATACTGGGTTGTCAACATGATAAAGCCTTTGTAAAAATTATAAATATGTATGCGTAAATTACACTGCTCAGCAAAAAAAAAAGAAGACATAAGTTGATGAGTTTTTCATTTACTTTCTTGGATGATTTTCTTTGATTTTTTTTGGTTATTTCTTTTTTAACATTTTTTGACCTTTTCAACTTTTAAAGTTAATTTTCCAAGTTGTGCAACATAGTTTACATTTTTTCGAAGAATAATATATCAACTCCCTTAAGTCTGTGGTGCCTGAATAAAATTTCTATAGCTATTTCGATTCCTGGCTTGTTGTTTCAATCTATGCCAGTTTGCTCCATATTTTGACATATCACTTTCTCTCATTCGGCGCCACGGTGTTCCGGGCTCATCCTCTGAATTGATCTGCTTGATCGGCAGGTTTCCTTGGGGTTTTTTCTGATTGCGCGATCTCTCCACTCTATTGATTGAGGATAATTTTTTCAGTACTTAAAAAGATGACCTAAGGGTCGTTATTACTCTGTAATTTTAAAACAGATCAGGTCATATTTCTTAAGATTTTTGGTAAGTAAATTGCTCTCTTTCTAACTAGATTGGAAAATAGAAAAAGTTGTGCCATTAAGGTGGTGAAGAGAAGAGAAGAGAAGAGGAAGAGAAGAGAAGAGAAGAGAAGAGAAGAGAAAGAGAAGAGAAGAGAAGAGAAGAGAAGAGAAGAGAAGAGAAGAGAAGAGAAGAGAAGAGAGAAGAGAAGAGAAGAGAAGAGAAGAGAAGAGAAGGAAGAAGAGAAGAGAAGAGAAGAGAAGAGAAGAGAAGAGAAGAGAAGAGAAGAGAAGAGAAGAGAAGAGAAGAGAAGAGAAGAGAGAGAAGAGAAGAGAAGAGAAGAGAAGAGAAGAGAAGAGAAGAGAAGAGAAAGAAGAGAAGAGAAGAGAAGAGAAGAGAAAGAGAAGAGAAGAGAAGAGAAGAGAAGAGAGAAGAGAAGAGAAGAGAAGAGAAAGAGAAGAGAGAAGAGAAGAGAAGAGAAGAAGAGAAGAGAAGAGAAGAGAAGAGAAGAGAAGAGAAGAGAAGAGAGAGAGAAAATAAGAGCTATCGGGCTATCCCGAATATTTACACAACTCATAACATTTTTATTGTATGAAGGTCAATTCTTCTGCGAAGAGAAATAGTTGCCCTAACTTGCTAAATTTTAAAGTTTGCAATATCTGAGAAATCGGAAATGGAAAAAGAAAATTGAAAGCGTTGCCGTTTTGACGAAGGTTATTATAGTATGTATGGGGTAAACTGCCATACAAAACATCTAGCTATGCATATTTGTACTCCGTTTGGAGTGAGGCTCACTACACTAAACTTCTTGCTATTTTCTAAGATTCCTTACTCATTTTATATGTCGATAGCTTGCATGGATTGCGTTTCGTTACAATTCGAACTTTAGTTGAATTTTGTAGAAAATAATGCTAAGTTTGTTATTTATTTTAAGATATTAGGTATTTTATTATTTAGTTTTGATCGAATATTCACAGGTTTTTTTATAATTTTCGGGTATGTTTTTCACTTCCATTACGAAGAATGATATTGCATAAACTTAGCTAAGTAAGTAAGTATTTCGCAAAATAAAAAAGTAACCTTATAACTTGTGTCCATATCTGCTAGCCGTAAATTGTGAATGAGATTTATTCGAACGTAGTTACAATAAGACACAATAGTTTTGCTACGAATAACATTGCTAACGCCGCTTTCAGCTATCGTTTTTTTAAAAAAAAGTTTTTAACATAAGTTATTTTATTTTTAAAAATTTTAACACTTTTACACTAAGCCCATGTATGTGCTACATGGTTTCAAAATTTGTTGCTGTGCCTCTACATCATTGAGATTATTCAACAACCTTGATGTTGTGCAAAATTATGTAAAAGTCATTTCAAAAACATCAATTGGTTTTCCAAAAAATGAATACAGTGGAATCGCGATAATTCGTACCCCGTTAATTCGAAAATCTCAATAATTCGTAACAAACTGTTGGTCCCTTAAAAACATCGCTTTAATTCGTAAAAATTGCATACATTTTGGTCCCCTCGATAATTTGTTTTTTTTTTTCAACAAAGTCTGTTTAACCTCTTATAAATCGTAATTGGATCTGTCAACCTCTTATAATTCGTAATGCAAAGCAAAATTCTATGGAACTATGGTTCGAAAAACAAAAATCAATCATAGTAGGCAGCTACGACTACGTTTATCGTTCACTTTTTTTAATGGAAGTTTTTGTAATTTTTGTGGTCAGTTTGTTCGTATCTTTACCAGAGGTGCGTGAAACACAAAGTGTGGCCTGAAAATGGCAAACAAACGTACTTTATTAGTGTTGCAAAAGCAAAACATCATTTCAGCCATTGATAATGGAACAAAAAAAAATTAAGTGGCTAGACAATTTGAAATCGCTCCATCAACGATTACTTCAATCCTACAGAAAAGAATATTTATAATGCATTCTGGAAATAGAAAAGTCTCTACTTATATTGTTTACTGAGTGCCGACAGTCTAATATTCCTATTTGAGGCCCATTAATAATGGAAAAAGCGCTGTTTTTTGCTAAAGAATTGAACGTGAATAATTTCAAAGTAAGCAGCGGTTGGCTCGATCGTTTTAAAAAACGGAACAATGTAAAATTTAAAAAAATTTGCGGTAAAAGTTCTGTCGTTAATGAAGGTGTTTGTTTAGAATGTAAAGAGAAATTAAATCATCTTACAAAGGATTTTAATGCCAAGGATAATTTCAACGCAGACGAGACTGGTTTATTTTATAAATGCTTGCCAGATCGCACATTTTGCTTCAAAAATGAAAGGTGCCATGGTGGTAAACACAGTAAAGAAAGAGTGACTTTATTATTTGCTAAATAAATAAAAAAAAACCTGTTATTTCGTATTACTCTTATTTTAACCTCGTTAAATCGAAACTTCGTTAAATCGAAAACCCCTGTAATTCGTAAAAAATTGCTGGTCCCTTGCGATTACGAATTATCGAGATTCCACTGTATAAAAAATTTAAAAACCATCTTGCAGCTTAAACAGAAGTTAAAGCCTTGCTCACTGTGTTGAATTACGTGTGCGGAGACTTTCACCACACGCTGTTATTTACACCATAATGCGATGGCGCGGATAATGTACATTTTCTAGTCTACATTTTTATCTATTCTTATTTTTTTTTTTTTGTTAATTTATGTCATGGATATTTGAATAATTCCGATAAAGCAAAACTGAGACAAAATAAAATTTTTATGCTGGACCGCAGTTCTTGTTATATTTAAGCAAATCACTATAAAAGCAAAATTAAAAAAGCTCAGTTTTTTATTATTAAGTTAAGCAAGAGCTTTTTAATAATCAAATAATTCTATAATATTGCGAAATACTTTTAGGGTTAATTATAAACATATGTTACTAACAGAATCTTTACATAATGTTAAGCTGTAGTAAGTACCTATATTTTGTTTTACTTTTTGTCACAAAGTAAATACATAACTTATCTAATGCCCTTTTAAAATATGCTTAGGGACATGGTTGAACTTTAGTCTATCTGTTTCCGAAAAAAAATTCAATCTCTAGTAAAACTGAAACCCATAAAAATCTGCAAAAATGATTAAAGCGATAAATTTGTCTTAAAACCATGAAGCAAAAACTCTAAATTAAAGAAAATCCGCTTAAAATTAAGTAAAGCCCTAAATGTCTACCTTCAAGGTGGCTCGTGCGCCAAAGTGCAAACAAAAGCCAGACATGAAAATTAAACCACAGCAGCATTGCTATAGATGCGCTGCAACTAATGACTGCTGACGTTAAGCGTCAATATCACAGTCTACTCGCACGTTGCAGCTGCAACATACAAAGTTGCATTTAAGCCGCATTTAAGATGTGCCGTCATCAGCATCATCGCCATAGTCAGCTAGCCAAGCTACGCTTTGGGCCAGCAGCCGGTAAAGCGTTAATTAATCACAAATGCAGCAGCATTTGGACACCGCAAGGAGTCAAACAACTACCACAAACTGTGTTGCGTCCACCAATGTGATTAATTGAGTGCAGTTGAGCTGCTGTAGCTCATGCATCCAAATGTGGCATTAGATGATGTTGCAGAAGACGTTTCGAATAATTTCCTTAAGCTTATAAAAGTATTTAGAGGAATTTTGTCTATTTCGGCGGTTCAATGAAAACTAGTACCAAGATGACTTAACTGTTATTCGAAATTTAAAGAAAAGAACGCGTTACATCATAACAACTTTGTAACGTTTTGTTTTTTTGTAATTAAAAAGATTATACCGCAACGAATCAATCTACAAAAGGGTGAGTTCTGAAGTTTGTGATGCAAGATTCTTTTTTGGAGCTATAGAATCAAAATTCTTTTATAATAAAAATTGAACTTTTGAAAATATATCTAAAAAAATAATTTTGTGCAGTTAACTTATAATACACAAGGTGGCGCAAAAGTTCTAAATCGATTTGCAGTTGTTTGTAAACAAAATGTTTTGTTTTTCGTTATATTTATGTAGACTTTTTTGTTTTTTACCATAAAATCGTAAAGATAATATCGATGGAGTGGCTGCCGCCAGTGATTGCGCACATATGGGCTCATATGACAGCATTTTCCATGAATTTTTCAAAACTACGGATGATAAATTCTTCCATTCTAATCAAATGTTCTTTGGGAACGCTATTTCTTATAAGCTAGTGATTTGAAAAAACTACAAAGAAAGTAGTCTGGAACGGTAAACCCAAACAATCTTGCGGGCCAATTAAAACTTCCAAAGTAAAAAAAAATGCTTCCAAATCTCCAGTATGTGCGCTTTTTCACTACTCTGCTAGAACCACATGATTTCAAACCACAATTCGTCAATTTGCGGCGGAAAGAAGTCATTGTTCATTATTTTATGGTACTTACAAGTTACAGTAACAGTACTGCCGATGCGCAAAACACCTTTTGTTGGTAAAGGCCGCTCACAACAGTGACTTTAAAAGTGTGCAAATTTGCTCAATTACTTATACGAAAAATACGCTCACATGGACTTTCACGCTTTTATTTACAAGTGCTCAGAAGATATATGAGGGCTATTCACAGTATCATTGTATCTACTGTGTTAAATTTGCAATGTAGTAACTATGCAATAAATTCCCTTTTTGTGCGATGTTTCTTTATGATTTTCTAAAAAACTAAGCAAAGTAAAGAGAATATGGTATGCGGACACAGCCAGAATTACAAAAAATAATGAAGAGGTGCTCATATATGCAGTGACGTATTTATAAAAATGTACTACATTGCAATTTTACTCTAAGGCTGTGAATAGGCTTAATTATCTATGAACGATTTCATTTCTATTGAAAGTTGGCGCTGCAGTTACAGTTGCCAATCAAATCAAAATTAATTTCTGTGTAAGAGATATTGTGTCTGTAACATTTTTTTTTACCTAAGAAGTCTCGCAACACTGATTGAAACTCCTAAACTAATGCTTGCAATTTTTGTTTGTTTTACATTACCTCTCAATATACAGCAACGTGTGGCAATTTATGCAGTTTTATAAGCGTATGTAAAGGATGTATTTTCTTAAGTGCTATACTTTCCAATAACGAGGGAATGTCAAAAATTTCAACAAATCTAGCAACGGTGGTGTTACTTACACTCAGTAAAATTTGTCATGAAAAACTTGACACCGCAATAACGCTTGAAAATTGTCGAAATTTACTAAATTCACTTTTAAGTTCACTCAAAATTCTTATGATTTCTCACAATTGAGAGGTAAATGAGCAAACAAGATCCCGTGATTTAGCACTTCTGATTTATTTCTTGTGCAAATTTGTGTAGTTTCTAGCTTGTGCTGATAAACCTGTAATAATTGGCATACATAGCTCATGATATTCCGAAAATTTGACCGCCAGATTGCGCTAATATAGTATTTAAATACTAAATGGCTTAAAATTTTCAACCGAATAAAGCCGAAATCACGAACATTGGGATAATTTTTATTTTAATTCAAAAATATGACAGTCTAAAAAAAACACCCTATATGTGGAATGCATATTTATGGCCTTTTCAAAAATTCATTTATATATGAAGATGGCGTGGCAATGATAAAAATCCGCCAATTTTTGCTGTGCTGATTGCTTGAGTCTACTCATACAAATAAAATAAATAACACTTTTTTTGGCCTATGAAAAATACGCAAGTACAACTGATTAATTTTTAATACATTCGGTGCCTTAGTTTCGCTATAGAAAATGTACGCAAGTAAAATGAACCAATTTTCGGTACTTTCGGACTATTTACAACAATTAATGATACAGTTGTTCTTAAAATGCTTAATATGAAGATAGGAGTATATTTTTTTCTCATGAAAATTTTCTGAATATATCACAAGAAACATATGCGCCATATATAAAGAATTCATTCTTTATCAAAATTCAGTAAATTCCCAAAAAACCCATATGCCGGCATTAATTGTCGTATGTAATATATTTTGAATATCAAAATAAAATTACCAACAAACGTTGTGTAGAACGTTTTTTCTTCAATTCATTGTATGTAAGAGTACAGATTTACTGTAAACAGATTTTTATTGCCAGTTAACAACGTACGATATTCTTGTAAAACTTTGCTTCTCGAATCATTATTGTCCTTCCAATAAACAAACGTGACGAATCATTTAACTGGTTGTATTCAAAATGCCATAAAAACAACTAGAAAAAAAAGTGTCATTAACAACTAATAATATTCATAAAAAATATATCAAATTTGTTTTCGTGGTGCTTTTATTTTTAGAAAACTAAATAACAAAATGAGTATTTTTAAATCTCAATCTTAATGACCAATGACGATTTTACAAATGGAGAAAAAAAAATAATTTTTTATGTGGATATAAAATTTTAACTTGATAACTTTATTTTTTCTAAAATTTATTATGACAGCAGGTGCTATTGTTGTATTGTTATTAAAATTTTAAATGGGCTAAGTCTTTTTAGGCTTTACTCTGCTGGTAAAGTTTAATTTATTAGCTAAGCTTGAGAAAATTTTTATTGTTTTTTGATCATCTTTTAATGTACAAATATATGAGGGGAAGTCCAAAAATCCGTGGAATGTATTTTTATTTTTCGATAAAATCTCTCTTAAATTCTATAACTCATTAGAACGTGAAATTAATTTTTCCAAACCATTCAAAAAAATAAGATTTCAGTCCTTCCTCGTAGCTCTTTCTTTATGTCGACAATAAGAATAATAATCGCTGGGGCTAAATTTGGGATATAGAATTGGTAAAATAACGATTCAACGTTCTGTTTGTGAATAGCTTCTATAGCAACTTTGCTCTTGTAAACAGGCGCGTTATTCCGCTGATTTTTGACATGCAAAGACGGGTGTGTAGAATCCATAAAATTATACTGATGCACCTACTAATGCAAAAAGTTGATTTTTTTCAGACCAGCATCTTCCTATATAAGATTTTTCTCTTTTCAGATGATGTCCGGCGTCATAATTTCAATCGTGGCCGTGTGTTGTATTCAATTGAGTCTCAATATTGTTTAAAAGGATTATAATACTTGTAAATCATGGTTTTATTAGAGCTACGAAATCCCTTAACGGCTCCCATCTTACTCATTATGGTTCAAGAAGTATTTCCCTGCTTGATGAGGAATTAAATCAAAACACGTAATAGATTTGCCCAATACTTGCAGTTCACTCCAGGATTGACTTCTTTAAGGGATCATAGGACATTAGCGAATGACAGTGAATGAAAATCGTCTTATATATCCATAATTAGTTCCCAAATTAGAGTGATACCGAATAAGTAGACACCCTCTCACTCTCTCCTATCATTCCATAGAATTTTTGACGTCTCCACGGTTTTTCAATTTTTCTGTAGCAAAATTTTATCTGATAAGTAATGACCCAAGATTGAAAAGAAACTTTTCATTTTTCGATTGTGCCTAATCGTGCCAAAAATCGATAAAAGTTGAAAAAATCACTGTGATTTTTTTTCTGAGCTTGTTGTTTTTTTTTTTTTTAAAGTTCCAATGTGAAATCAAAGATTATAATATTTTTTATAAATCATGTTTCTATGGCATAGCTACTCGTATTTTATTTTCCACGCGTCTTTACACTCAAATGACTTCACAATAGCCCGCGTCGTACTTAATTTTTTGGCATTAGGTAAACAAAAATAAAATTGGGAATTCTATACGCGTTGCCAATTCTCAACAACATAACAAACTATTGGCAATACGAATTGGAGAAGTGCAGTGTGCTCGAGAAAAATTGATTTACGCAGTAAAATATAATAAAACAACAACTATGTTAACAAGATTTTTAATGAATTCGCAATTTTTTAACATGTGATTCACATACTCGCATACAAATCGATAGAGTTGCCAAATTTTATTTGTGAAATGGAAGGAAACTAGACATATTATAAGCTAGCATGTTTTTTTAAACATAAATAACAACACAGAGTTCAAGAAGCAGCATAAGCATAAGCAACGAAAAATCGAACGATTGTGTGAGTTTTTGCAAAAATTATAGCCTAAAAATAGGATATGTAACTTAAAAAAAAAATAGGTACGTTATTACCTTTTTTAGCAGAAATATGTTGTTTTAAAAAAGAAATTATTAAAATCTGTTTTGTACATTTTGCGCCAATGCGTTACAAACCATTTCTACTAAAACAATTTTATATGAATTGTCTTGATAAAGAAAGTGCTCTGGCCCCGCAGCTTACTTTGCTCAGTCACTTATCGCTTCCGCACACTTTACTTCGCTCTTGGGCTCTGAGCGCGCCCAAACACTTTCCTTTTTTTTTTTTTTTTGTTTATTCTTGATATGAACCCACTTTCAACTAAAAGTATGCAATGGAACTTTTGTTTTTTTTTCTTCTTATATTTGCTTAGTTTTGTTCTTTTATGACATCACAAACTATTTTATATAATAGAAAGATAGCCAAAATGCCAATATGTTCAACGGAAACAATATAGCTTTATCATCTATTTTAATTTTTCATGCCGAACATATTAACTTTTATCTTAATTTTTATTTTTTGTGTCTTAAAAACCATTTATTATTATTTATCACTTAAAAGAGCAAATACTGTGCTCAACGATCTACATTCATTTTTTGGTCATTTGTCAAATATTCTGGCAGCGTAAGTGCGGTTATTTTATTAACGTTTTTGGTTATTATGGTGAGGCAGAAAAAGACTCTCTCCTCTATTTATTCTACTGATTTACTATTTTTTGCAGCGGATATTTTTTTTAATGTTTAGAATTTTTTTTTTGTGACTTCAAAACATTGTCCAAACTATATATGGTGTGCGCAACTTTTTTTTTACTATATATTGGAATATATGTATAATTAAATTAAGTGCTAAATCCGCTTCTAGCTGTTTTTGAGCAAAATCGAAAAAATCATAAGAATGGAAGCAAAGAAAATAAATAATTGCGTTTCTAAATTATCACTTAAATCAATAACAAAAACAGCAAATCATTAAAAACGAATTTTGACAACAAGTACCATTTTTTATCATCATGTTAGGTTAGCGTAACATGTGGTATTTTCGTTTAAAAGGTTAAATTTACTGTCGAACATAACTGACCATTCATTCAGATTCAGAAAGTCTATAAAATTTTAAAAATCTATCACGATAAATTTCAAAAAACCAGTAATATTTTTACTACTTGCATAGGTTTAGGAATTTTTCGATCCACTTCTGAAAGGTTTTCTTAGTACATTAAATTTTTTTCAGACATAATTTTTATAAATCATGAGTGACTTTTGAGCCCGTAATACGATCGTTCTTTATTTTTTTTTTTGGAATCTTTACACCAATTTTTTCAGATACAAAAAATATAAAATCGGTTCACCTACTAAATAATTTGGTATATATTAGCTTTTGATATGCCTTATTAGCACTAATGAAGATGAACGACCAATGCATATCATAGTAATTGAGCTGTATTCGTCAATGGCACGAGAATAACACCACTTACCGTAAATATTATTTGGCAAATATTGTACAAAATGCTTTGGAATTGAAACACTGTTACGACTGCGTACTTGAGCAAATAATTAACGCTCTTTTGTTGTTGTTCTATGTCTCTGGATTTTATTTTATTTAATTTTTTTTTATTGAATTGAACGTCGCTGACACTCAAGTGTTGATCTTTAGAATTTATTTAATAATTGATTTTCTAAGGTTGGTCAACAATTGCGTAAATTTTATGCCCGAAGTTCACTTAAGTTATCAATATTTTTGTTATTTTTTTCACTTTCATAACGTTTCTGTTTACATAGTTTTTGTCACATTAAAAATTTTTTCTATGATTTACCCATAAATTATATTGATTTGGTCACTAACAATAAAATAATTCTTTTATAGCAATGGCAATATAAAAAAAAGTCTATTTCCTGCAGCGTATAAAAATATTTGCTATTTTTTTGTACTTATTTGAAATGCTATACATGTAATATTTCTAAATAAATTGCAATTCATTAATTTCAGAATTTGCGCAAAATATTATTAAGAAAAAAAATACTTCTATTAAAATAGCTGCAAACAAGTTGGTATGATAAAATAAACTTTGTGTTAATTATTGTGAATTTGCATATTTGTTCGTATACCACACTGTTGTTATAGGGGAGAACAGCTACCCTTAAGTACGTAAGTTTTGGCGGAATTAAATTGTCCCCAAGTAATTTTTGTGATAATCTTCATTTTTCTTTAAGGTACTGCAAATGTTGGGATGATTTTAGGGATCCCAAGGTGTCGTCAACTGTTTTGAACTTTAAAAATACTGAATATTAAAAATATTAAAAATATTAAAAGAAAATAAACAAACTTCCAAAAGCGTTAAAAAAAATTTAGTTTTCAACATATTTTTGGGGCCACTTCATACTCGAAGGCCAAGTTTTGTTTTCAGTGTGCTCATATTGATGTCTAAAAATAAAAAGTCTTGAGGGTGACATGAATCTTATTAGCAAACAAAGTGAGATTAAATCCATTTTTGATGTTTACATTGTATTCTAAACCAGCGTTAACTATACACATTACCACTGTTAGTTTTGCAATGTAAAATGTAGGGGAAATTGGGGCTATTTGGGAAATGTGTAATTTTGAGACACGTCAATTTTTTATACCATAATTGTAAAGTTTAATAGTTAAAAAATACATAGCTGTCATCGTGCCAAACTCATTTTTCCATTTGTATTTGCTCAAATTACCTCATGTTCTAATATTCGAAAATATACTTCTTTTTATATAACCAGAGAATGTATTCAATGACAAAAAAAACTAAGGTTGCTACAAGAGCTGCAAAATTATCATCTTTCGAAATTAGATTAAAAAAAGGAGGAAATTTACAAGTTTTTTTTATTTCAAATTACATTTTTTGAGTGTTTTCACCATTTTCCTGTTGTACACATAAGGAAGTATCGAAAAAGATTTAACTGCTAATTTCTAACCCTATATACTCGCATTAAAAAAAAAATCATGATCATGATTAAATCTTTTACTACTTTCACTATATTCACCTATATTCTGAAGGATAGTGTCTGACGCAAAATTATTCTACATGAAAATATAAAAATGCTCTCCATTAACACTACCTCTTCAGCTTCACTTTTTAGTCGCCCTTTTGGAGCGTTTTAATCAAGTTTTGAGAAAAAATTTACATATGAATCAAACCACTGAAAAATTTTGCATGCGGTCTTAGACAAAAAGTGATCCCAAATTACCCTAGGTTGATGTCAGTTGATGTTACTTTCGCATTAAGGTCTCATTTTTGCGCACAGTATTTTTTTATCAAAAAACATATCTAACATTTAAAATACATTTATTATAAATATTACAAAATAAGTCATAATTAAATGTGACGTTTACAACGTGTCTAATATTAAGTATTCATATGTATAAATAAGGTTGAACACATGTCCCACGATTTTTTTTCTGTTAATCAGATAAAAATTGTTGCATTTGACAGAAGCGCAATAAATTAAACAAACAATTCATTAATTATTTTCTTAATATGAACAATTGTTGCAAATAATTTTTAATGCAATATTTTTTTAACATTTCCTTGCAGTTATATAAGAATTGTTTTTATTTTCATATACATATGTGTTTGTTTTTTATTTTAGGAGGTCCCACGTCCACTACCCATCCAGCTTAAACCGTCTTTCTGTCAACAAATGTTTCCAAGCAGAGCTTAATAAATTTAGTTGAAATTATACTCTTATTAAAGTGTAGAAAATTTTTGCCTGTATGGGAAGTGCCGCGCCCACCTCTAAAAATTTTTAAAAGATTTCTTGAGCTTAGCTTAAAAAATAATTGCAGAACAAAACAGTGAACCAAAAACATGGTTTAAATCTGAAACGGTTGGAAATTTTTGGAAATCATTGTATTGTCAGACAAAGATGTTGATATATGAAAAGAATTGTCAATTTTATCAGACATGATGATTTCGAGGATATAGCAAAACTATTTCCTCAGTATTTATTGATGTACTTATAATAAAATCAATGTAGAAAAATGTCCTAAAATGTCTTTCGTAGTTAGCAATGAGCTCAACTCTGAGAAGCACATCAAGATAATCAATTGATATTGAGAAATGTAGCGTAGTCTGAACGTCACTGAAAATCTCAAACTTCTTCTTGAATGCTGAACAGAATCGAAAATGCAAGAAAGAAACTGCATATCTACTTGCTAGAAAATAAATCAGTAAGCACTTTGTATAGAACATTATAAGAACAAAAATAATTATTAATGAGTTCTTGAAACCCAACACTTCCTTTTGTATCAACACTGTCTCCTTTCCTTTAACATGTTTCAATTACTTGCAAAATATTTTATTTTCTATAGAAATCTATGTTAAGTAGCATCTCTTTCATGAAACAATAAAAATAAACTTAAGATATACTTCCGCAATATGCCACTTACGCAAAAAGTTCCATTGTATTATCAACAAATTCATTCAGATGATCATATTCTCAAAATCAAAACAATAGGTGATGTCACATGAGTGTTGCACTAATGTTGCAAATAAGTAACGTAAGGATTTTAAGGAGTAGTAACGCCCATATGTAAATATGTTTCATTCAACATAATTTCAGAAGTCTACCGTTTGCAGCTATATAAGTCTGTATGTATATATATAAAAATAAATACATCATCTATAGAATTCGTCATTCTCTTATCACATGAACAATGAATTGATATCTTACCTGCCTGTTCATGTTTTTTTGTTTTTTGTACGAAAGATGTTAGACGAAAGTTTAGTGCAAATATAGCGCTCATATTTCATTATGAAACCAAACACCACACACAATCGACATTACGTGGTTTGAGGAAAGATATCTTCTACATTTTTCGCAACTTTTTATATAATTATATATAATGCAAACAATATTATATATATTGTGAAATTCATGCAAATAATGTGATGATATAAAAAACACAAAATGCATTTTAAATGAAGGTTACATAGTCAGCCATAAAGGCGCTCGAGGAGGAAAAAATAACAAGCAACATTTGCTTAAATAGTTTTCTATGTAGTGTTTTGAAGCTAATACTTGCATAGGCGTTGCCACGCCTTCTTTTAAAATTTCATCAAATTTCTGTCTCGTGCTTGGCCGAACCATTTCTTGTATTTGGTTTCACTATTTTAAAGAATTTTCTCCGTATAGCGTTTTGAAGTTCCTTTTTTTTTGTGAATAGTGCTGCGCCCAAATTCTCAAAGTTTTTTCCTCGAGATTTTCCAAATAAATTTTACTATATGTGTTAAATTTGGTTCCATTATCTCAAATAATGCTTTAAGTACCTGTAGTATTTGGAGGTTTTTGGTTGCTTGGATATCGCCACGCCCTAAAGAGCGAATTCGAACTTTTTACGAGCTTGTCAAAGTTTTTTCTAGTATTTGCGAGAAATTTGGTAACACTAAATCAAATATTTCTCTCAGCATAGCGCTTAAATTTTTTTTTTATTTGCCTTGGACGTGTACGTGAGCCCATTTCGCCCATTTTCAATTCGAGGAAGCTTGCTTAAAGGTATGGTCTGTGTTCCAGCCGAATTGCATTGAAAAGCTTACTTAGTTTTCCCGTCATAGTGATTTCCACAGAGAAACGAACATGGTTAAGTCGACTCAGTTGGCGATGCTGATCAAAAATATATATATAATAAAGTAAATATACCTTTAATAGGGTATAAAAGGAAAAAAGTTCTAAAGTAACTATTTTATTTGAGCGTTTTGAACATGAGAAATTCTTATTTTTGAATTGTATCCAATTTCTGAGCTATGTTGCGCATATTCTTTAAATGAAAACTTGATTATTTCATGAAATTTTTATTACAACATGTTTTACATGACCCGGTTACTTGAAGAAAAAACATTTTACGAGCAAGATGTTGTAAAACTTGTACTCATTTCAATAAAGCTGTATGCAATAAACAGTAAAACATATACTACATATATATAATATGTTGTTCAAAGTTAAGTGACGATAATCTTATCATGCGTTAAAAATCTTTACATGATTAATTATTTTAAAAGGGGGCTAAACTTAGCCTCATTGTAGTCACGTTTTTAATACAAATCTCATATGTATATACGACTATCTATGTATATGTTATACACTTGTAGGTATTCCAAGTATTGATTTACTAATGAAACTAAAGTAACGCTTAATCATGTCAAAGCAAGTGACAGAACGAATTTGTTTATTTGAAAGCTGCTTAAAGTGTAATAATTGGAAAAAATATTCATCGTGATTTATTTTGAAATTTAATTTGAAATGAGCGCATAATGTTGCTAGCGTTGACTGACATGGCTTCAAAAGTGATAAGATATGAGTTCAAGAACTATGCTTTTCATAGTATACGTAACTATTTGATTTTCTTAAAAAGTTTTATTGCGGTTTTTATGAAAAAAAAAAAAATTATTTGTTTTTTACAAATTCATGCCAGTATTTGTAACTTTATCTGCAATAAATGTGTGTATAATAATAAAAAACTACAATCTCTATAATATGTAAATTTATTTGTGTATATCGCACTTATTAAAATTTGTTGTTTCTTTTTTTTCATTTCTTTTTGTTGTAATATTTGTAAACAAATAAAGTATTTTTAGAACAACCCATAATTTAACATATTTAATAAATCTTTAGAGGTCCAAGCGTTATTAATTACTATTTTGTTTTGAAACAAACCTACGTCAGCAACTCATTAGTATTTTAAAAATTGAATAAACAAAAATTTAACGAAGGTTCGAGACAGCAAGAGCCTTGGAAGAAGTAAATGTAAACTTACATACAAACATAGTTTTACATATAGCAGCGGTTAATCTTTAAAATCTTTCCATTAAATTTTAGAAGAACTTTTATTGAGCTGTTTACATCTGCTGTTTCATACGAACTTGCATTTTTTAAAAGAATGGAAGTAATATTATAATACCTTACATATATATATATAATAATCTTCAGCAATGAAATTTTTTCATTTTCGGATTATTTCAATAATGGTAAGCTAAGGTCTATTTAGGATAGAAAACTGCTTGCTGCTCATAGCAAATACACCCAGAGGCCATTCGTTCATTATATCTCCATTGATACGCTGATTAACTGAAAGAAACTGATCTTCATGTGAGTTGTTACATCACCCCAATGCTACAATGTACTGTCACTAAGCGGACAACTTATCGGCATGAACTTAAACGACTTCAGGTTCTTTTGGAGAGGCGTAAATGCCACAATGCTGTAGGAGAATTTGTGATGAGTTTTCATCTATGTAATATATTTTTCTTTTTCCAATCGTACCTATCTTGTATGGAAGTGATGAACATAGTCCTAAAATCATGCGTAGAGGTAATACAGTCGGTAGCAGTCAGAAAACCGTGTTGATTATATTCTGTCAGAATAGATATATTTGCACTACCCTACACAGTGTGAATATGCCTGGCTTTGTCATTCCGTTTGTAACGCATAGAAGGGGGCGTGGCAGGTATGGAAAAGTGTATATAATCTTGATGAGCGTCACTACCTGAATCGATACAGCTATGTCCGTCTGTCTGTCTGTCTGTCTGTCTGTCTGTCTGTCTGTTGAAATTGCGTTTTCGGGAAAGCTAAGCAAGTTAATTCAATGAAATTTGGTACACAGGTCACACCTTCTTGCAAGCTGCTAGCATTTAAAATTGGGCATAATCGGATATGGCCACGCCTACTGCCCATACTCTATGTAAATATACCCCAGCCCATTTTCAAACAAGTGGATGTGATTTTGATGAATCTTGGTGATTTGGTAAACATGTGAACAAAATTAAGATTGGCCAAGGTTTTAAATTTGCAAAGGTTCTTAAAGGGGCGTTTCACAGTCCTAAATCTTAACTTTTAAAACGTCATAATTCGTAAACCTTGCAAGATATCGTAATGAAATTTGGTACACGGATACAAATCATAAATGCATATCTTGAATTGTGCTTAATGGGGGCGGAATTGTAAAAGTAGGCGTGTCACTTTTCAAGAATTGAAAACTTTGATTTCGTATAACTTACAATTGGCACATGCGATTTTCATCGAAATTTTAGGGATGATACCAC
This sequence comes from Meiosimyza decipiens, assembly GCA_963680825.1. Taxonomy (NCBI): domain Eukaryota; kingdom Metazoa; phylum Arthropoda; class Insecta; order Diptera; family Lauxaniidae; genus Meiosimyza; species Meiosimyza decipiens. Next base: position 45,911,077 of record OY804258.1, read on the forward strand.
TGTAGGGCGTGGCACAGCCTAGAGTATTTATAAATGTTATAATAAGAGAACTAAGAACGTAATCGTTATAAAATTTAATGTTTCCGATAAACTTGCTAAAAGGCATAAAATTTTGGGACAATAGTGCCGTTGTGCATGGCACTTCCCATAAAAGCAAAAACGTTTAATTTTATAGAAAGTGTACCATGGGAGTAATCTTCATAGAATTTGGTTTACAGATGTCAGTTACTATAGGCTTTAAAATTAAATGGTTTTTGACGGAATTGAAGTTACGGAATTAGGCTTACGTGCTAGAAGGTACATCTGAACCAAAAGCGGCTGAAATAGCACCAGTGAGCGTGACACCTTTCGTGCAAATAAAACTCGCGCTATGGAGAAATAAGAAAGTTGTATGCAAAACCACCTTCTACATTGCAACATCCCTTTCGTATAAAACTTTATTTTTGAGCAACTTTGGGACTAATTATTGACGTATTTTAGCTGTAAATCGCACAAGTTATGCGACACAAATTTCAAATATCACTTAATCACAGTATGTATGTTTCCATTAAATTTCATTATTTCTTAAAATTTCATAGCTTTTCATTTCCATAGCTTTGCTTTATTTTCATCTCGTTTTGCCAAAAAGACGCATATTATGTATAAAATATTCCAAATAATACATAGCACCTTTATCAACATTGTGAAATGCTATGGCATGTTTCGAGGGTCTACTGGCAACCTGCAAAAGATATAAAAGTTATTATTTGAAATACTAAAAAAAATATTTTTTGATTGCAAACCTCTTCAAGGCTCCACCAGGGCTTTAAGTTATCTTTGTTTTCTTCTAAAATCGTTTTATTTTGTGGTCTATATGCTGGATATGAAAAAAATGTGTCACCATCTGGTAGCTTTGAATTACCAGGTACAACACCAACTCTTTGCAACCAACGTTCCATTTCCATCTGTTCTTCGTTCAAATTACGATTGATTGAAAAAGCCTTTGGCGAAAGAAAACGGCGCACAGCCTCCTTGCTAAGCACATAACCAGCATTCATGGCGACATTTTTCTATTTTTTTTGAAAATATTAAATCACAGCGGAGCGCTTTCAGGAGTTAAATTCAGAGAGTGTACTTACCAAAGGCGAAGCTTTAGTACCAAAGAAAATGGCCGATGCTGGTGAATATGGACGTAAGAAATGGCGCAGATTTTCCAATATTACAAAACTATCAAGAAATTCCAAATGCTCAAAATCCTTTTGAAGTTTTTTTTTTAACTTAAACCTACGTATCATCCTCAACTTTTAAAAACCAATCCGTTTCGTGCACATGATGTCCATAAGCTAAGCTTAGACCCTGTTGTATTTTTATCCATGTCTGCTCTGGTCCCTCTTTTACCTTTACCACAACAGGTTCTAATTCGCCATGTTCCTCGGTACTAATGAAAAGTAAACGATTGCAATGACGTCCCCAAGTGCGTAAAATATGCACCGCTCTGGTATCATGCGTCGACGGTGCAGTTATGACCATGCAGAGAATCCGCACTTCCTGATAAAGATTTTCTGCCTCTGACTGGGATGCAGTGGATTTATATACTTGCAGTAGCCGTATTGTTTTTGTGTGAAAAAAAGCCGTATACAAGAGACAAAATATTGCGAAGATTGCAATAGTTTTAATGGATTTAGCCAAATTTGGCCATGGCGGTGATGCCATGGTGAATGCTAAACAAAAACTGCGATATGTGTTAGTTAATACGACTACAATCAATAAGGTAACAATCGGAAACTGATAAGGCTAATAATTTTCTTGTTTTAGCTTTTGTTATCTTTAGCAAATAATACAAAGAGTGTTATCCAAGAAATGTCACACAAATCAGTTAAGTTATGCTACAAGTTGTTATCAAAAGTGTGATATTGAGTACACAGAAAGAAAAACCATCTACTGAACTACAACGCCTGAATCAATCAAACTTAGTGCTTCAATCAACTAAGAATGTTGTGTCAAACTAAAAATTGTTGATTCAACCACGCTTGTAGTTGACTTTACGTATGTGTTGAGAGCAATCAAATGACGAATTGATTACAAACATACATATATCTGTAGTTACTTAGTAGTTCGATTTATTTTTTAATGTTTGCTTAGGATTTTGATATCAGAATTTATTACGAAACAACAGAAAGAAAACTTCCAAGGCAACTAAAGATTTCCCACATAGTATTTTTTTCCTTAATAATTTTAAAACATATGAAATAAAACTAGCAAATATTTTAAATATTATTTATCATACAGACTAGTAAACTTAAAAATAATTAATTAAATAATTCGATAAACCTAAAGCGAAATTGATACAATTTAAGGCAGGAAAAAGATTGTTACATGAACGAATACATCTAATAATGGGTTCATTCAGGTAATAATTAGTTCTATGAACTTGGTCACCAAAATTGCGATACATTCTTCAATTTCTATTTGGAACATATAATACAAATATGTGCTTTTAAAATAAGACGAAAAAATTAATCTGTAAGTATTTTAGTTTTCGGAGCTAAGAAGAAATCAAAAACAATTTACAAAATCCTAAGTGCTCGGTGGCATGCTGTGTACTGTGCTAAAATTATAAAAGTTTTAAGCACAAAAATAATACAAAATACTGTGTTGGACTTTCTGTTATTTCGCAAGTGTCTTTAATCAAAAACCCAGTGTTCCCACCACCGAACACTTAACCTTGATTGTGTATGGATATTATAGCTACAAATCTAATAGAATTACGAATAATGTTTTAAGAGCTTTTCGGTTTATTATTTTATGAGTTTCGGGAAAGAAATATAAAAAAAAAATGTTGAGTTAAAAAATTTTTTTTAATTATTTTTCAGTGTACGTAACTTTTATCTAAAAAGCACAAAAAAGTTAAACAGCATTTTTTCAAAGTCTAAAGTTTTTCGCGTAAAAACAAAAACAAAGCTACAACCGCTCGGTGACAACCTACACTGGGCGAAAATAAAACAAAAATGTTGCATCAATATAAAGAAATTCGAGATATAAAAGACATTCTAATCCACAAGAACCAAAAGGAACCGAAACAATGTGGTCATAGCTTGGCCATCGTTGTAACTGATTGTACAAGCTGATACGAATTAAACGCTTAAATTGAGAAGCTGTGCTGATTGAAAGTCTCTTCAAGTTTTTACGAGTATATATTAGACTGGTTCTCAAAAACGGTTTTTTTTAGAAACTTTGGAAAGCAATTTCGCTAATTTCGGAATCCAACGAGTTGTTGTATTATTTGAATGGAAAATTAATAAAAAAAATTTTAATTTAATTTTATAAGTTTTTGTGGCTGATTTATATGATTTACTAACAATAAAGCAGAAATCATATTGCAGCTGTTATGTACTGGCACGGAATAATGCTTTTATGAGTCATCTCTGCTATTTTATCAATATAAAGATGTATCCGTATATCTACCAACCAATATTTTTTAAGTCATCTATTATTTTATTCATAAAAATTTGAAATATTTTTTCAATCAAATTTCCTTGCAAAACGTTAACCGCTTTGCGCCACATGTTAACTTTGAGATATCAGTTAACAAAAAAAAAAGTTATGCAGCGAACTTTTTTTTTTTGATTTTCTTACAAAGTTTTAAGTTATATAGTAGAAAAACTATTTTTTAGAACCACTCTACAGAACTTATCAATAATGCTTTTGGTGCAAAGTTTTGAGTGGATGTCTGCTCATGGCCTCTTCTCCAAAGCTAAGTTTTCGTGTCGTTGTAATTTTACTCTTCGATGTACCAAATAAACGTAACTTGTAGGTAATAAAATACAAGGTATGCATATTCTGTCCATTTACAAAATGAAATGAGATAGCATGTCGTGACATTTGCTCAGTACCCTAAGAAAAAAAAGTTTATAAATAAATAATAAATTTGAAAATATTTTTTGGTATTACCCACAGATTAGACTAAGTTGTTTTGAAAGAATTTTGTGCGCAAATAAAGATTTTATTTTCAGTTTTGTTCCATTGTGACAGGAACTTGAAATATCCTTAAATAGAGTTAAAAAATTAACTATATTTTGAGGTATAACTCTAGTTATCTAAATTTGTTTACCTGACATACGCGGGTCATTCCATCTATAATGGGCCTATCATTACCCTCATGTTTTTTAAATAGGCTGAAACTTTTTTCAGTGATTGGTCTATCATGTAGAAGATATAAAAAAATCGATAAAATGTTTTTGACCAGTCTTATTGCTTAAAAAAAAGTTTCAAATTGTGTTAAAAAAAAACTCGTAAGAAAAACAAAAAAAATCATTGATGAATATAAAAAAACCAACAAAATCCAAATTAGCTTTTATATTAGTTTTAGCTAGTTGTGTACTAGTAGATGACAAAAAAACTGCAAATCTGAATAAATGAAGGCCTGTACGGCTTCTATGTGGTAAAAGATTAAAAAATTGACCTTCCAAGAAAACATCACTTTCCTAAATACTCCATAATCGATTTCAGGTTTTTTAGGCTCAAAATTTTCAGAACATATAGGAGTACCATCCCTGAAAAATTTATCCATGTTCTTTCACTCTGTTTGATTTTACAAGCATTTAAAGTTAAAATTTATGATTTGCAATGTAAATTGAAACATTGAGAATGAAAGCGAGATAATAAAAGTTGAATTGATTTCAGCCTTTTTAAGGTCAAAATTTTCAGAACATTCAGGAGTACCATCTCTGAAAATTTCATTAATTTTCGTTCACCTTATTTCATTTTACAGGCATCTAAAGTTAAGATTTAGGATTTGCAATGTAAATTGAAACACTGAGAAATAGAGCGAAAAAATTTGAATATTCCGTTATATTTCTTTCATAAATATTCCACTGTATACACTCACTTTAGATGCTTGTTAAGTGAAATAAGGTGAACAAAAAAGAATGAAATTTTCAGAGATGTTTTGAAAATATTGAACCTAAAAAGGCTGAAATCAATTCAAATTTTATTCTCTCGGACTCATTCTCAATGTTTTAATTTACATTGCAAATCATAAATCTTAACTTTAAATGCTTGGAAAATCAAATAGGGTGAAAAAACATGGATAAAATTTTCTGAAATAATACTCCTGTATATTCTAAAAATTTTGAGCCTATAAAGGCTGAAATCGGTGATGAAGTATTTGGGAAAATTATGTTTTTTGAAAAAGTCAATTTTTTTATTTTTTACCACATAGAAACCGTTCAGGCCTTCATTTATTCAGATTTGCAGTTTTTTTGCCATCTACTAGTACACAACTACCTAAAAATAATATAAAAGCTAATTTGGATTGTGTTGGTTTGTTTATATTCATCAATGAATTTTTTTGTTTTACTTACGAGTTTTTTTTAACACAATTTGAAACTTTTTTTTAAGCAATAATACTGGTCAAAAAAATTTTATCGATTTTTTTTATATCTTCTACATGATAGACCAATCACTGTAAAAAGTTTCAGCCTATTTAAAAAACATGAGAATAATTATAGGCCCATTATAGATGGAATGACCCTCGCACGTTTTAAGAAATTTCCATCTTAAATTTTCCGCCCTCTAAAATCTGCACGTGCCACTTCGGCTGTATCCCTAATTTGGATCTGCCTGCACTAGATTGTAGTAATTTTCAGCAATCCTTAAAATTTACAATAGAGGATTTTTTTGACCGAGATGCTGCCATTTGAAATAAAGGCTGATTAATTCTACTAAACTACAATGGAATGAATTAAAAGAGATATCTTTGAAAGCAAACGCAATATTTTTAATAAAAAGATTATCTCTGGTTGTTGTCGTAAACAGCTATGAATTTAGAAATTTACTAAGGGCCCAAGATAGCTTCAAATATGCCGCGTTTTTTACATGAAATTATTGCCAAAAACTGTGTATAAAATCACATGTTTAACACATAAAATTCTTTCAAGTTTACTTCAGCCTAATTCTAAGTAAAAACTTTCTGCACCTTTGTTATTAAAATCTTTTTCCAAATAAATACCACTTACATTGCGGACTTTATGCGCATCGTTCATTAAATACCAGACATTACTACTTTTAACGCCAAATAAATGTTCATTTATTGGTAGCGGGAAAAATGTACTGCCATCTGAAACAACACTGTTGATGCCCCTGACACCAACATTATGCAAGCAACGCTCAATTTCCATATGATCCAATCCTTTGCTATCCTGACGGCAAATCGTTGCAGCAGGTATAGCTTTTGTAATGAAACGATTCAAAGCTTCTTTGCTGAGAACATAACCAGCACCGCCAGCCATGTGATCCTAAAGAAAAATATTTTTTATATGAAAGTCCACTAAGGAAATTTAGTTTTGTTTTACACATCGTCGCATCTAGACTATACTACCGTATATGAAACTTGAAAAATAGATTGATATTTCACGGCTCCATTTACATGTGCTCTATATCTGTTTAATGTGCGTCAATATTGAACTTTTTTGCGTTTTTTTATAAGCCTAAAAAATCATTTTTGAAAAAATATTTATGTCAACAAATTGTCGCTTGTGTACGGAATTGTAATCGGTCGCAACCACGACCAGCTATTGTTGAATAAATGGTATTTTTTTTTCTTCTTAAAATATTTTTAATTATATTAGTTTTTAGCGACTGATAATTTATTATATTAAGAATTATTACATTGAACTTGCAGTCATTTTGCAAAGACCAATATGATCGTAAAATTTTACTTAATTGATCAATGCTTTTTTATTCAACAAACATGACAAAGATAACAAATGGAACAATTTAACCTGGTAATTGGTGACATATGTTTCGAACATATGTCACCAATTACCAGGTTAAATTGTTCCATTTGTTATCTTTGTCATGTTTGTTGAATAAAAAAGCATTGATCAATTAAGTAAAATTTTACGATCATATTGGTCTTTGCAAAATGACTGCAAGTTCAATGTAATAATTCTTAATATAATATTTTTAATTTTAAATTGAAATGTAGAAGAAATTCGACATAACTAAAATTTCAATCTAATTTTTTTTTAAATTAAGAAATCGACTTTCGAAAACGAAACTTTCTAAATATACGACAGCACAATAGCGATGCGTTGATATATTGACTTTGTACCTCTTTACCAAATTGTCTTATTTTGCAGCCAAAATAAACCGGCTTCTTGGGATCATATGCAGCTAGAAAGTAGCGAAGATTTTCTGGAATCACAAAACTAAATAAAATTTTTAAGAGAAGAACAGGAATCAGATAAAAAATTTTCATAAAAATTAAGGCTCATTTAGTTAAAAAAAAAATTGAATATTTTTCTAAAGAAAAAATGTTCAAAATTAAAGGGAAAAACTGTACAAGGCATTTATAGGCGGTTATTTTTGTTCCAACCTCATTAGAAATGTCCGGTTTTGAAAGAAATGCGACGAAAATCTTTAGTTTCAACTTGAATAAAAATATTGGACAATTTTATTCCAGCCAATGAGAAAAGATATTAAATTGATTTTTTAAAGGACCACCAGGGTAATTCCGGATTTTTTCACTCAGTAATTAATTTTTTGGCCAAATCTATTTTTTTTTTTTTTAAAAAAATGTGATTTTTAATCAAATTTTATTTATTTGGTGTAAATATTTTGTGACGAAATATCCAAATAAGTCTGTTTGTAAGTAATGTCACCGGTAATGACTAAATGCACTAAAAAAATCTACATAAGATTATGCTTTAGGAAAAATACCTTGAAACAAATTTCCTACGAATGCAATACCCGTTCCTTTCATAGAGGATGTTTTGAAAACTTTCTTCAAGTTTTTATGAATTTATTTTTATAAAAAACCACGCACATAAACGACGGTTGAAAATCTCTGATGTTATTTGTCTGGAAACAACACATTGCATGAATTTATTTCAGAAGAACTTTCTTATGGCTATTTATTTAGAAATTTATCATTCTAAATTATTTCGATGGATCAGCAAATACATAATTTCTTATAAATCCTCGAACAAAAAATTTTCAAACATAAAAATCTCGAAAAAAAGGACACGAAATTAAACCTGGAAATATTTCCGAAATTTTTTTTTAAAAAGTCGCACGACTTTGATTGTCTATCTAAATCATAATATTTCATATCTATTACTATAAGTAGTACTATATACACTTCAGTTTTTGTCTGTCTGTCTGTCCGTTTGTCTGTCTTTTATAGACGTGAAAACTATTGGGCCGATTTCGATAAAACTTTTACAGTATGTTAGTATTGAAAAGGCGGGTGTTATAGGCTTTAATATTCTTATTTAGGGTGGCTCCCATACAAAAAATGTTTTTAAAATAGATTTTTACAAAAACCACTGCATCGACTCTCATGGATTTCACACCATGTGTCCTTTATATTGAGAGGCATAGATTATGCAAAAAAACTTTTATTTAGGGTAAACATTTAGGGTCTTCTTACAAAAATATTTTTAAAGTATTATTTTCACTAAGGCCGGTTAATCCATTCACACCGAATCTACACCACGTAGCTTAGGCTACAAGACTTTTATTAAGGGTGTCCCTTTTAGGGTGATCCTCATACAAAATATTTTTAATATATCATTTTCATGAAATCGTATAATCAATTCACACCGAATTTACACTAAACTTTTGTTTTGGGTGGCCCTCATACAGAAATATTTATAATATATCACTTTCACAAAAACTACTCAATTGATTCACATTTACACCACGTGTCTTTGATATTAAGAGGCATAGCTGAGGCTATAAAACATTAATTTAGGAATGGCGTCGTCGTTAATCCTGAGATGTAGTTGCTCATCGAAATATTTTCGTTTCAGTTTTTAAAAGATTTTTTCGAGATTTTTAAATTCAAGATTTTGATTTTCGATATTATCTAACGCGCCCAAAATTTGACAGCAATACACATTTTGTTTGTGATTTTACCATATTTAATTTTGAGCCCCATCATTTCAAATAAGCACAAATAATCATCAGAAATTTTAATTTCTTTCACACCTTTTTTTTCTTTCATTATTTCCACATTAAATTTAGCATAAAATTTTCCGTTATTTTTTAAGACATTTTTTTTTTGACTTAAATAATTAATATTGCCGAATTGGTGCGAAACTTTTTCCAAATTCTCTAAATTTTTTCGTTTAACGTACGTGTCATCATCCACCTTGAGAAACCAATCAGCTTCATTAAAGTGATGACTATGTACATAACTGAAGGCGGCCTTAACCTTGCCCCACAAATGTTCTCTATCATCGTTAACATTGATCGCAACAGTTTCTAACTCTCCATGTTCTTCCTTGCTAATGAAAAGCAATCGATTACAGTGGCGGCCCCAAGTTCGCAGAACGTGTACAGCACGTGAATTGTGATTATCTGCTGATGTTAGCACCATGCAGAGAATACGCACTTCACCATGTAAACGTTCGGCCAAAGGCATATCCAAAGAGGCAATAGCTGTGCGCGTGGATGCTGTTGCCCAATTCGCTTGACTTAGCCATGCTACTTGATATATGGTGAATACGAAAACTACCAGCGCTGTAATTATGAAAATATCAAATCGGCTCAGACGACGTTTTAAGCCATATCTTTCAAATAGAAATTTCACCATTGACGCTGGGTAATGAATGGACTAGCTGGGACACTTTATACTTAAATGCATTTCAGAGTTCAAAATTATTTTATTATATATAAAAAAAAGTTTTTCAAGACAATTACTCTAATTAATTTCATTTGTTAATGAAAAAATTTTATCACTCACTTTGCAAAAAATCTGTGGTTTTAAAGTGCAATGCTTTTAGTTAATTAGATTTGTGATAAGATATCTATAAAACTCTGACTGCGAGTACGTAAAGAGGGTTTTTTTTTTTGGACTGTCATAATTTTGAATTGAGATAAGGCATGAAAAATTATTTGAATAATATAAATTGTTCCTTTATTTGCTAACAAAATTTAAGCCGTTTAGCATTTGAATATGATCAGCGGTGGATTTGCGTACCAGGGCCTTCAAGATGTTGTCGCCCTGCAAGTGACAGCACTACCACTCCTCAAATGCAAGACATTTTTGACGGGTGGCAACCTTGCAATGAAAACACCATAAATTTCTAATCGATCTGTCAATGAATAGTGACGGTACAGTGTCGTAAATTCAACAACTTTTAATATTGTTATAAAAATAGATAAAGAAGAATTTCGTGACTTGATTTAGCATTACTTTTTGCGTATGAAAAGTGCGATAGAAATAAAAAAAGCTCCACAGATGTTTGTGGTGAATCTGCTCCGTCGCATTCAATCGTAAAATATTGAATTGCAGAGGACGAATCAGCACTAAAGATGAACACGCTGAGGGAGCACCAAAAATCCACGATTTCGTATTGGAGAATCCGAAATTGGAAACTGAAGCGTATTTCGGAGATCTTAAAAAATCTTGCTATTCAAAGGGCATCGCAATGTTAGAAAATCGTTTGAATAAGTATATTGAGCTGAAAGGGAACTATGTGGAAGAATAAACAAAAATTGTGGAAAAAATCGTGTGTTTTCCATGTTAGGCCAGCAGCATCTTGAACGAGGAAGCCCAGAATTTTGAAGTTGATGGACTTTTTTTTCAAATTTTTCGAGGAAAAGGAAGTAATTTTTATTTCAAGTCTTGTAAAGAAAGGCGATATTTGATACGAAGCCTAGGTCGCCAAAATCGTAAGTCCGCCCCTGAAAATAATTTTGTACAAATGAGCGCCACAGCTGAGCAAATTCTAGCGCAGTCTGAATTGAATTGAATACTTATGTGCACGAACTATGGAGATTTTTGAAGCATCAACCATTGCTGGTATATCAGCCCAAGCCAGGAACTTAAAACGTTGTTCCAAAAAATAATCCGGTGGTGTTAAATTCTTTGTTATTGGCTGGCCAATTGATTTTGAAATTGCAAGAAATCTTTAAAGTTTAATATTTATTGAATTTTGTAAATTTCCACAAGTCTTAAGTGTTGCCGCGGTAACAAAAAAAGCAAACTTACTGAACGTAATTTTTGCGAAAAAAATATTTTGGAAACTTTCAACGAAAAGTTTCTTATAATTCCATCACTATAAAATGCTTAGAAAATTTTTGAGCACCACTTGGAAAATCCCAACTCGCTCTAAGAAATGTTTTCGAACGGAACGAAAACAAATTATAGACCTGAACAAATATAAAAAATTAATAATAGTCCAATAATTTTAACGTCTACTTTCAATATTCTCTCATTAACCTTTTAGACCGCTCTATTCACAAGGTCATCTTTTGTATCGCGTTAAATTTGAAATTTGCGATTACGTTACAAATCGCGGGCATATACTACTTAGCACCCAAAATTCGCAATTGATAATTATAACCACTTAAATGCAAAAAACTTCGTCATTCAAGTCAGGAGTGTTAAAACGTTTCTTATCAACACTGGCAACTTGTGCCTTGCATTTACTTCGGCACTCAGGCAACATACTCATAATATATTGATCTATTATGGATGTAGCTCGAGCGCTACTGCCCGTAATAATGGCGACAACAAATTGTGCGTGAGCTCGATGTGTGCGTCACGAATCCAATTGCTGTAATTTGCACTTGATCCGGGAAGTTAAGCGCTATATAGCATCTCAGTTCGGCATTAAGTTGGCGAGTAAACAAGTAAGCACTTTTCTAAAAAAAACATCATCTCAAAAATAATTTGTACATACCGTATATGTCGTGTGTACATCCGGCAACGCATGTTCCACCGGTATTGCTGCTATCAGCAAAGTATCACAACCAGTTTATTCAATACTACGCTCTTGTCTTACATTATTCATCTTTTAACGCATAATTATGCCAGTCTATATCAATATCATTAAAAAGTTGAATGAATGCCTTTCGCTTTTATTATTGACCAGTGATCCATGAGGTATTTGCGTTCTCACATTGCTACGTTTAAGTTTTTGCTTCATTGCGCAGTCGTTTTGGCTTTTCTTGTTCTCTGCTGTCACAGTGTGGTCGCAGTAAAGATGCAGTAGCATTCGAAAAAAAATTATTAGGCCAATTACGTTATTAATTCTACGTAGACGTAACGGTACTAGTTGCAGACTGTTGACACGCAAACTGGTTAAATATCGATGCGCTTGCGAATTTAGATTTCTTTTTTTTAGACAGTGTTGCCGACCTAAAAAAATATTAGGTTAGTTTAAAATTAAGGGAGTTTTTTTTAGAGGTATAGAGCTTCGAATTGAAATAAAACACAAGAAAATCGTTTTAATGTCCATCAATTTGGCTTTATTGGAAGGATAATTTTATGCCATTAATGTTTAAATATGATTTCGGGCATGTGGCCGCCGCGGCTGGCTCGAATAAAGCCAATTCTACAGGTCCAATTTTGAACCACTTTTTCGAGCATATGGGGCCGTATGTCGGCAAGAACGCCACGAATGTTGGCTTCCAAGTCCCCTAACGTTTCTAGTTTGTTGGCGTAGACGAGCGACTTCACATATCCCCAAAGAAAATAATCCAATGGTGTCAAATCACACGATCTTGCTGGCCAATTGACAGGTCCATTCCGCGAAATTATGCGCTCATCGAATGTTTCCTTCAATAAATCGATTGTGACGTGCGCTGTGTGGCATGTAGCGCCGTCTTGTTGGAACCACAACTCATCCACATTCATGCCATCCAATTCGGGAACAAAATAGTCGGTTATCATGGCTCTATACCGGTCTCCATTAACGGTAACTGACTCTCCAGCATTATTTCGGAAGAAGTATGGCCCAATGACTCCACCAGCCCATAGAGCACACCAAACAGTCAGTTTTTGTGGATGTAATGGCGTCTCAAGGGTCTCATGTGGATTCTCTTCACTCCAAATGCGGCAATTTTGCTTGTTGACGTAGCCATTCAACCAAAAATGAGCGTAATCACTGAACAAAATTTTGCGATGAAAATCAGCATCGAGATCAATCTCATTTTCGGCCCATACACCAAAATCACGACGCATTGCATGGTCTCGCGGCTTTAATTCTTGCACAAGCTGGATCTTGTAAGATCGCAAGCCAAGATCTTTGCGCAAAATCTTCCATAAAGTTGATGGACAAAGCTCCAATTGCTGTGCACGGTGGACGGAGCTTGCGGTAAACTTCGCGAACTGAACCATTATTTTCGAAATAAATTTGCACGATTTGCAAGCGTTATTCTTTTGTCAACCTGTTCATAATGAAATGGCAAACCAAACTGAACATAAATGACATTAGAGTTGCCAGATTTGACCATAAAATGCCAGTTTTATCTCTATTCGAAAAACAAACCTCTAAAAAAAACACCCTGTATCACACAAATGCTTTACAAAATTCCATCAAATGCTGGTGTGTCCGGACTGAGGCGCTAATTCTAAAATATGCTTCTTAGAAAAAGAATTTTCTTTGCTTCGCTTTCTTGGAATTTTTCGGAATAAAAAAGAGCACTATTTTAATCAAACTAACGGTTCATTAGAGTACAAATATTTTTTGGTGTTCTAAATTTAAGTCTATCATTAATTAATTAATTTTAATTTCCCTAGAGTAATATCTCTGAAACAAAGTAAGATAGCGATAAATGTTTTGGACGAAAGTTGTAAAGTTTAAAAAGAGAGAGTCAAGAGCCTTTCATCTGGAAACCAATATTGTAGATCAATTCGAGGTCAATTGTGATTATTTAAGTAGACATTATCATTATATATAATTTTCATCACTATCTTACACAGTTCTCAAGATATTGCCGTGGTGAAATTAAATTGGAACACCCCATATACTCGTTTGCACAAATTTTTTAAACTTGACAAACTGAGCCTTAAGTGCTGTAAAAGTTGTGGAAAACATTTATTTTCAATATATTTAGAGTGATATTAATTATGAATTTTATTTAATACAATTGCTGCTGTGAATTGCTACTAATTTTCAAATCAAAAAAGTGCATTATAAATTTTCCCAAAACTAAAATGCTTTTTTTTCACAAAATTGTGATGTTATGGAAAAAATCCAAAAAGCAGTTTTAATGAGGACACCTTTCTAACAAACAAAATGCTTAGAAAACGTAGGCTTGTCCAATCATTTAATAAAAATCTCTAATAATTAATTGGTTACTTTTTTATTTTAGAAAAATCCGCTGAAACTGTTAAGTCATTTGCGGTGAAAGTTCATTTTCAGTTGATTGCATTGGCTGCATTGCAACTGTCATGGTAACACCCATTTACAACGACAATAATCGTTTATGGGAAGACTTATCTCATTCATCTGTTATCTTTTGAAATTTATTTTAATAACAACAACAAACATACAAAATTTTAAATAACAACAAATATATGAATACTGCAACACAACAGATTAAGTTTCAATTTCATTAACCCATTGTTAAGTAACTTCAATCCGTACCGTTTGGTATTTTATTTTATTTATATATGTACAACGGGGATAAAAATTACTTTGAATATTTTTATATTTTCCTACTTTCTCTAGGTGTGTTCATCTAGACTCAGTCCGATTCGATTCGATTTAGCGAAAAAATGGTTTGGAAGAAGGCGTGTAGCGCTGCCATATTATATTATTATTTAAAAAAAACATTTTCTTCAACACCTAAATAGTTGCAAATCAGTTCCTTACACTTTCTTTTTTCTCTTGTTCAATATTATTTAACGAGCTAAAAATGTATCTCAATAAAGGGTGTTTTTTTTAGAGGTTTGTTTTTCGAATAGAGATAAAACTGGCATTTTATGGTCAAATCTGGCAACTCTAATGTCATTTATGTTCAGTTTGGTTTGCCATTTCATTATGAACAGGTTGACAAAAGAATAACGCTTGCAAATCGTGCAAATTTATTTCGAAAATAATGGTTCAGTTCGCGAAGTTTACCGCAAGCTCCGTCCATTTTATGGTCGACATAATCGTCCATCAGAGCAATTAATTCGGTTAACCATGGATCGTTTTCGCACTACGTTTACTCTATGTGATAATACGCATCCGCAGAGACGTCGAACAGTGCGCACCGAAGAAACAATTGCCGCTGTAGAGCAAAATGTTGAAGAGGACCCGAATGAATCGATTCGCCACCGTGCACAGCAATTGGAGCTTTGTCCATCAACTTTATGGAAGATTTTGCGCAAAGATCTTGGCTTGCGACCTTACAAGATCCAGCTTGTGCAAGAATTAAAGCCGCGAGACCATGCAATGCGTCGTGATTTTGGTGTATGGGCCCAAAATGAGATTGATCTTGATGCTGATTTTCATTGCAAAATTTTGTTCAGTGATGAGGCTCATTTTTGGTTGAATGGCTACGTCAACAAGCAAAATTGCCGCATTTGGAGTGAAGAGAATCCACATGAGACCCTTGAGACGCCATTACATCCACAAAAACTGACTGTTTGGTGTGCTCTATGGGCTGGTGGAGTCATTGGGCCATACTTCTTCCGAAATAATGCTGGAGAGTCAGTTACCGTTAATGGAGACCGGTATAGAGCCATGATAACCGACTATTTTGTTCCCGAATTGGATGGCATGAATGTGGATGAGTTGTGGTTCCAACAAGACGGCGCTACATGCCACACAGCGCACGTCACAATCGATTTATTGAAGGAAACATTCGATGAGCGCATAATTTCGCGGAATGGACCTGTCAATTGGCCAGCAAGATCGTGTGATTTGACACCATTGGATTATTTTCTTTGGGGATATGTGAAGTCGCTCGTCTACGCCAACAAACTAGAAACGTTAGGGGACTTGGAAGCCAACATTCGTGGCGTTATTGCCGACATACGGCCCCATATGCTCGAAAAAGTGGTTCAAAATTGGACCTGTAGAATTGGCTTTATTCGAGCCAGCCGCGGCGGCCACATGCCCGAAATCATATTTAAACATTAATGGCATAAAATTATCCTTCCAATAAAGCCAAATTGATGGACATTAAAATGATTTTCTTGTGTTTTATTTCAATTCAAAGCTCTATACCTCTAAAAAAAACACCATATATACATATAATTTATAAATATATGTCAAAACTATATTTCGAAAACGACTGCAGTGATTTTGGTGAATCTTAGCGGTTTGGTAAATATGTGAACAAAATTATTATTGAAATTCGGTATACCGATGCATAAATATCGTTAATCATGCCGAAAGTAGATGGACTTTGGAAGTGGGCGTAGCACTTTTCAAAAATTAAAAGTCTTGATTCAATATTACCCGAAAACGGCACCTACGATTTTCATGAACATTTTGAAGCTGATAGCACTGAATACAGTCATCATAGCAAGCCAAGTCAATATACTGGCAAAACTCATTGAAGGGCGTGGCACAGCCTATAATATTTATATACGTTATCATAATGTAACTAATTATGCAATCCTTACGAAATTGAGTATGGGAGCTAAACTTGCAATGACATGTCTAAAAATCAAAAGTGGACGCAATAGTACGTTTGGGCGTGGCACCATCCATAAATGCTATATTGAGTGGGCTTAGAGAGTAATATTTGTAAAAATTTGTGTAGAGGTGACAATAACTATAAGCTTTGATATCAAATGGAATTTGACGGGATTGCATCAGTGGGCGTGACACCTCTCATATTACCAAAAAATTGGTTGTATATCATTATTAGAACTTTTTTAAATGTTTTTAACTTTTTCAACTTTTTTCGATAATTTTCCTTTCTCCCTTTCTTTTCAACCTCTTTCAACTTTCTTAAATTTATTAAGATTTTTCCACATTTCATCACGACTTCTTCAAAATGTTGAAATTTTTTTTGAGTTTTTCAACCTTTTTCAAATGTTTTCAACATTTTTTTATATTTTATCAACGATATCAGCCTTTTGCTACGGTTTCAATCTTTTAGTAAGCTTTCAATTTTTTTCAACTTCTTTCAATATATTTCGACCTTATTCAAGTTTTTATTACATTTTCCATTTTCTTTCAACTTTTTTCAACATTTTCCATTTTCTTTCAACTTTTTCAACATTTTCCATTTTTTTTCGACTTTCAATGCTTTTTTAATATTTTTTCAAATATTTCTGACTTATTCAACTTTTTCAACATTTTTATATTGTTTCGACTTTTTCCATCTCTTTCAATATTTCGACTTTTAGAACCACATGCTCTTTCGACTGTTTTAACATTATTTAACCACTTTCGACTCTTTTAGCCTTTTTCGCTTGTTTCAAAATTTCTTCAACCTCTTTCAACTATTTCAAACCTTTTAAATTTTTTTTCGACTTTTCCAACATTTTTCAGCATTTTCAACCCTATTCAACCATTTTCACATTCACCTCATCTGGGTGCCTGGGCATAGGAACATTGACGGCAATTGCAAAGCGGATGAACTTGCTAGGCAGGGGACTACTGCACAAATTCCTCAGGACAAGGAAGGTGTTGGCATGCCACTTGCTACCTGCAAGTTTCTGCTTAAAGAAGAAATGGTTAAAAATGCTAATAAAAGATGGATTGAAGGATCAACTTGTAATATAACTAGGCAAATCTGGCCGAAATGGGATGCTAAGCGTTCGTCAGAACTAATTTCTCGCACTAAACATAGTGTCTCGTCAGTTTTCGCAGTCATAACTGGCCACTGTCTCATCGGCAGACATGCGGAGAGATTAGGTGTTAGGTCCTTTGACTTCTGTAGAAGTTGTGGAGATGTTTAGGAAGAGGAAAATATTAAACATTTTCTCTGCTCTTGTCCTGCACTTGCTAGAAAACGAAACAAATCACTTAAGGGCGTTTTTATTTGATGACCTGGATGACCTTAGTCATGTCAGTATTGGTCAGCTATTTAGTTTCATAACGATTTTCTGGCTGGTTCAACGAGAGGGTATAGTAAAACACCCTGTGGTATCACAACGGATCATGTTTGGTCTAAGTGAGTCAGTTTTTCGTAACTGACTGCCACTCCTACCTAACCTAACCCTATTCAACAATCCTTTTTTGACTTCATTCGACGTTTTTCAATGCTTTCCATGTTTTTTTTTTATTTTTCAGTCATTCTCACATACAGTTTTGAAATTTTTCGATTTTTTCCACTACTTCCTTTAAATTTTTTCCGTATTTTTTCGACTTATTCAACTTCTTTCGTCTCTTTGCAACATTTTTCATATTTTTTTTTTTGACTTTTTCAACCTCAAAAGGAAAAACCAAACTATTGTCGGTTTCTGGTGCTACTTTTTCATACCAGAAAAAAATTATCGAATTTGTACGGTTACAGTGGCTTAACCCCTTAATTTTCCATTGCATTTTTCGAATTTTTGCATGGCGCTTGCATTTAGATTAAGAAAATTTTTTTAAGAAACAATCTTATATAAATGGAATAATAATTTGAGACGAAAATCGGACGTAATCAAAAACAAGATATCGCGGAAAAACTATTTACACCCATTTTTCAAAATTGTGGCCAAATGGGGGGGCTTTCAACCCCGAGTTTTCTACTCATGCTGACCTCCTCTACACAACAAAAAAATAAAATCTTGTCCTACCCAAAATGCAAGGTCAATGTAACATTTCAATGGACTAAAAAAAAAAAAATAGAAATTTTGCTGAAAATTCAGTAATATAAGTTTATTTTTTATTCGAAACAATAAAGTAAAATTGTGTTTATGCTTGATCCATTAAAAAATATCTCAAAAATTATGTCCATTGAAGATATATAAAAAAATTTAAGTTTTTTGTGAAAGATCTAAATAAAACTGTATGGAATTCAAAAAACATGTTCAATAGTAGAAAACGCGTTAATCGTCAGCAGTATTTTGTTGACGCTCTTTTAAAGCGAATTTAATTAAAATCACAACAGATTTTGTAAATAAAGAAAAATTAATTTAAATTCAGTTGAATGATTTTATTGTTTTTATATTAGCCAAGCAGGAGATGCTCGTACAAAACAGACGTAGGTACTCGTCTTGCGTACGTACATACATGGGTAACAAACAAAAGTGAAACCGGTTATTAATCGCTGGTTGTCTTAGGTGCGTTACTAAATGTAACCTATTTTGAGGACGCTGACGCTAGTTGTTTTTGGTCGTATGAATGTTGGATATTACATAAAACGTTTGTCAACATTTTGATGTATTTTGCAAAATTATTCGTTTTATTTTATTGGAAATAAGTTTTCAAACAGCAAGGTCAAATCGCAATTGATGGCGTCATACAAATTTGCAAAAATGTGACACCAAAAAAACCGGTTATTTATACTTTTTTTCTTGTTTTTTTTTTTTGTAATACATTAAATGTAATTCACGTTTTTACAAAACGTGCAAGCTGTCACAGTTGTTTGCTAAATAAATATATTGTAACATTGTTTTGTGTAATATGAAAACTTGTAAATTGATTTCATTGAATGCTCGTTATTGCTTTTTACTTAGAATTTAAGAGGTATGCATGAAATGTATTTTATATTTTGATATTTTATATGTTGATTTAAATTTTGTAATAAAATTCGGTTTTAATATACTTATTTCAAACTTTCCAACGATCTAATGATTTCGAATAATCTATTTGTTTTTGAAAGAAATATTTTGTGTAGTGAAAAAAAAAACAATTTTCTCTTGACAAATTTGAATACCAATTTTAACTGATGAAAAACTCCACCGACATTGTTTAAAAGCTAATATTTTTTCTGGCTTTTTTCTCTTATGGTTTTGTAGCTTATGTTCTGATGCAAAACCGATTCAATCTTTATATGAGTGAAATTTATTTTTATTACTTTAAACCACCGGTGGGCATGGAAATCTAGCAAAAGGGCGCAACAAAAAAATTCAGAAACAACAAACGAAATTTTAAAGTTTTTGCATTCATTTCTAAAAACGCCAACAGCAGAAAAAACCAAATTGCTTTATAAACAGAAGCATTAGCCGTCGCTAATCCCTTTGTGTCTTCTTTTTGTTTTATTTGAACTCAGGTCAACGCTATTCGTCGATAGCGTTGAAATTCTTTGAATTGTAACGACGATAACTGCCACTATGTGCCCATTGCTAGATTAAGCAATTCTCTCAGTATAGCGTATTAGAGATTTTATTTCTATGGAGGGTGCCACGCCCAATTATAGATATTCGCTAAGTTCTGGTTGGAACTCTTCTGAACCATTCCAAACGTCTGTGTGAAATTTGGTTAAATTATTATACCTTAAATAATTCTAACAGTGTAGAATTTTAAAGCTTTTGCTTCTATGAGAGGTGCCCCTACCTCTTATGGAAATTCACAAATTCATCCTTGTTCTGGTTAGAGCCTTTCCGAACCCTTCCTAATATTTGTTTAAAATTTGGTTCCATTACCATATATAATTCTCTCAGTCTCAAAATTTAATTTTTTTGCTTGTATGGATGTTGCCACGCCCTCTTTTCAAAATTTTCCAACTTTTTGTCTGATGCTAGGCCAAACAATTTTTGGTAATTGTATGAAATTTAATTCCACTACTTAAAATATTTTTTTCAGTATAGATGTTTGAAGTTTTTTCTCTTATGGGAGGTGCCACTCCCTTTTTTCGAAACTTACAAATTTTTCCAGAGCTCATCTAAGTTATTTCTAGTAGTTGCGAACAATTTAGTTACACCATATTAAATAACTTTCTCAATATAACGTTTTAAATGTTTTATATGCATGGGCAGTAGGCGTGTTCATGTCCATGATTTCGCTCATTTTCAATCTCAAGAGCCTTTTTTGAAGGTGTGGCTGCGTACCGAATTCCATGCACAAATAGAGCTAGAACAGACAGATATGGCTAAATCGTCTCAGGTGGTGTTGTGATCAAGAATACATAAATGCTTTTGTATACTTGCCACACCCCCTTCAGTGCATCACAAACGTAGTGAATATACCTTAAGTGTAGGGTATAAAAACGAAAAAAAAACCATAAACTTTTTGCACTGAAGCTAAATTTTTTTGGTAGTTTTTTATATTTTTTTTTCAAGGAAAAAATTACAACTTTCTTCAGAGAGTTTTGAAACGTTCAACGCGAAGAAAAAGCCTAAAGTTTTCGTTAAGCGTGCTGGTTTTGTCGTGTGGTCATCTTTAATGTATATATGCATATTCATAGTCATAGTCTGCACTTTGCGATGACCGGTGTCTCTGCATTGCGCAAAACGGTTAAGCTAAATTGTTCTAAAGCTCTTCTCAGAAATTTATTTTTTCTTTTTTTGATTTCATCATGTACTGCTCTATTTGCAACAAAAGAATTGATCGCGCCGAAACTGATAAACCGCAATGTTCCGTTTGCTTTGGCTCTTATCATTTGGAGTGCATTAAAATAAAATTTAACAATTATGAAGCTATGCAAGCGGAAAATAAAAATTTTTGCTGTCATAAGTGCTCTCTTCGGCCTGGCTCGTCTCCTAAAATGCCTACTCCACCGAATATATCTGCTAAATCACTCAACTTTAAAAAGCA
The DNA here is from genome assembly GCA_963680825.1 of Meiosimyza decipiens. Taxonomy (NCBI): domain Eukaryota; kingdom Metazoa; phylum Arthropoda; class Insecta; order Diptera; family Lauxaniidae; genus Meiosimyza; species Meiosimyza decipiens. The sequence goes on from OY804258.1 coordinate 45,932,427, forward strand.
AGTAGGAGTTAAAAGTGTGAGTACAAATTCTATTGTGAAAGAAGCTCTCTTCACTCCGGTGGCACTAACGAATGAGTCCAGCGCTGTGGCAATTGATAATCCAGAAACAACAGCTATCGTAGATGTTGATCTTAATATACCAAGTACAGTCACCCTTGATATGTTATATGCAGAAATCATAAAATCTCGTAAAATAAACGCTCAATATTTTAACGAATTAAAGCAATTACAAAAAGAGAACAAAGAACTCTCATCAAAAGTACATTGGCTTCAAAAAAAAATCAATAAACTTGAACAAGACAAACTGCAAAATTCCATCGATATTGTTGGTGTACCGAATGCAAATAATAGCAATGCTCGCGAAATCTCAAAAAAAATTCTTCGTGATGCTCTCAACATCGATATCAACGACGAGAATATATCGGAATGCTGTATTAAGTCAACTCAAAATAAACAAAACTCCGATGTCAATAGTAATGCTTTGAATGCAAACAATAAACAAGGCAACGTAAAGAATAAAAATGAAAACAGAAACAATAGCAAACCACGATCTATAATTTCTCTACATCTCTCTTCGTCTTCTCTAAAAGAAAAAATAATATTGGCAAAAAAAACATCCTACAAAAATTTAAATGCTTCTTTTATTAATTCAGAATATAAGAATAAAATATATATAAATGATAGTTTGACGAATTACAACCGTGCTCTACTAAATAAAGTAATAAACTTTAAAAAAGTCAATCATTTTAAGTTCGCTTGGTATAAAAATCACAATTGTTGTTTAAAAAAATCGGAAAACAGTGAAGTTATTGTTGTGAAATCGTTTGAAGACTTAACCAATTTAACAAATAAATAATTGCTTTTATGTTTGATATTTCCGAAAATTACAACAATAACTTCAATGTAAATATTTTAAGTGATATTCTAGATCCTACGTTCAAATCATTCAATGAAAAAAATACAATTATAGTAGTACATCAAAATGCAAGAAGTCTGCGGCAAAGTTTTGATACATTAATCTGTGAACTTAACGCTTTCCATAGGTTACCCGATTTTATTTTCGTTTCAGAAATTTGGATATACACTTATGAAGTTAATGATTTCTGTATACCTGGTTATAATTTTTATGCTTTTCCAAACGATAGCTACTCTGCAGGTGGTGTGGGAGTTTTTGTGAAAAATTCTTTTAACTGTTTATCTTTTAAATGTAATTTTAATAGTGCTGATGGAATTAAAATAACATTTGAACTGGGCAATGAATTATTTACTTTCGTGTGTTTTTATAGACTGCACGCTACGTCAATTGGTTGTTTTATAGAAGAGCTGGAAGCTCTCCTCACAAATGAAAGATCAAAAAATTTGTTTTTAGTTGGTGATTTAAACTTAGATTTATTAGGAAATAATGATGCTGTTGATATGTACTTAACCCTGCTTGCCGAACATGGCTTGCACTCTTTTTTAAATGTTGCAACCAGGCCAATATCTTCTACATGCCTTGATCATGTTATAGGCAGACTGAACAGTATTGATTTACTTCAAAATTGTCTAAACTTTGACTTAAATATTAGTGACCATTCTATGACGGGTTTTGTTCTTAAAATCGAACAAACAATAAGGTCAACGCGTCATTCACCTCTAATGTATAAAAAGATTAACTATGATAACCTGAATTCGAGTCTTCTTTATGAAAACTGGGCCGAAGTTTATAACTGTGCGAATATATCTATTGCATACACATTATTTACAGAAAAATTAAAATATCACTTTAGTATGGCTTCTCACGAAAAACACAACCATAGATCTCATGATTTGCCAATAAAACCTTGGATGACTAGTGCACTAATGAATAAAGTTCTACTGAAACACAAATTAAGGAAAAAATGTATTAAACACCCAAGAAATGTCCAGCTTAAAAAACGTTATGAGAAAATTGCAGCGGAAGTTAAACGTGAAATCCCTTTGGTCCGTGAAAATTATTTTCGCTCAGAGTTTTCGAACTGTCAAGGCGACATTAAAAAAGAGTGGCAAGTAATAAATGGTATAATTAATAAACGAGTAAAATGCAACGATCCTATAAGTTTATATCTAAATAATGTCTTATGCCACGATAACTCTGTTATCGCAAATGAATTCAACGATTACTTTTCTTCTATTGCAACTTCATTTAACTCTAATTTTACGCCCTGTACTTGTAATATTATTGAAAAAGATACTTATCAACCTAATTCCTTCTTCTTTGAGAATGTAACTGCTATGGAGGTAGTACAAATTATCCTTTCATTAAATAATTCAAATGCCTGTGGAATGGATGAAATAACAAATAAATCATTGAAGAAAATTGCATATAATATTTCCGATGTACTTGCTCATTTATTCAATTTAAGTGTTCACTGTGGCGTGTTCCCAAAAGAACTAAAAAGTGCAATAGTTACTCCCCTTTTTAAGCAACTGAATCGAAAAGATATTCAAAATTATAGGCCTATATCTCTTCTTCCCACTATTGCAAAAGTTTTCGAAAAAGCGATTAAAAAGAGAATAGTTAGTTTTTTAAATAAAACAAATTTTTTAAGCTCTAGCCAATATGGTTTCCAGAAAGGAATTTCAACCGAGGATGCTCTGCTATCATTCAGTTCTATGCTTCATAAAAATTTAGATAAGAAAATGCAGTGTGCCAGCCTCTTTGTTGATATTACAAAAGCGTTCGATATGGTTGACCATTCGATCCTTCTGGACAAGCTTAATAGAATTGGATTTAGAGGGCACTTTCACTACTGGCTAGCCTCCTATCTTGCAAACCGAACCCAAGTCGTCAAAATTGAAAACACCTTTAGCAACCCTACTGCACTTAAACTTGGAGTTCCACAGGGATCAGTCCTTGGGCCGGTTCTGTTTCTCATTTATATAAATTCGGTTTTTGCGCAAAAATTCAGAGGAAGTATAACAGCGTTTGCTGATGATCTCGGTATCGCTTATGGAACTAATACTTCTCATGATTTAGCCTCAGACATAAATCATGATCTGGATAAATTAAGAAGGTGGTTTGCTGTTCATAAATTAATTATTAGTAATAAAACTCGACTAATGTATATAAATTTGACGTCTCGAAATTCCCCAGATACTCTTTTTAAGTACCATGACTGCAATTGTAAAAAATTCAAACTATGTAGCTGTGTCTCCCCTACTTACGATTTAAATGAGACATGCAACAACCGGTGTTTTGAAATTGAAGCTGTAGATAAATTTAAATATCTGGGAATCCTAATTGACAACAAGTTAAGTTGGCGTCAGCACTTAGATTCGCTCATAGTATATTGTCGACATGTAATTAGAAATTTTTACAAACTTCAACATCTATGCTCGCAAAGTCTACTCAAAATGATTTATTTTGGTCTTTTCCACTCAAAATTGGTTTACGGCATTTCCTGCTGGGGTGGTGCGTATGTAAGCAAAATCAAACCTTTATTGGTTTTACAAAAATGTGCAATTAGAAAAATATGCGGTAAAAGTCGAACAACTCCATCGTTTAATTTATTCAAAGCCTTAAACATTTTACCTTTACGTCATTTATATTATTTTCAAGTCTTGAAAAAGTTTCGTGTAAACAACTTGAGTTCAAACAGCATGATTAGTTCTCAATATCATTTAAGAAATACTAGTAATGTAATCGTCCCCCAGTTCCGCACCACAAATTACAGAAATTCTTTTTCTATATTATCTTATAGATTATTTAATAAACTCCCCTCCACAGTAAAAGCATTGGAATCCTTAAGGAAATTTTTAGCGTACATTAAATTTTGGCTCTTGACCTTCAACTATGATGAAATTGAAACCTTGCTACAAGCTTCTTGATAAAATTATTTTTGAAACATGTATTTGTCTGATTTTTTTAATTAAATATTTATACCAATATAATTAATTGTCAGATTTATATTTATATTCTTATTTTTTATATTTAATTACCACATTTTGTAACTTTTTTTTTTTTTTTTTTTTCTCTATATCAACTTGAGCTCGAGCTTTAGCTTTTTATCTTATTAATCATTAATCTAACTAAGTATATTATAAATTATAGTAGGCAAATGATACAGTACTTTGATACTAAATTTGTCTCTACCTTTTCTCCCTTAAATCAAAATTTCATTGCAAATTATAAATTATGGATACCAAATTATTATATATGAATGTTATGGAGAAATGAGAATAAATAAATAAATAAAATGCTACCTATCAGATAAACCTCAGTTATATTCAAGCCATCAAATTTAAGCATTCCTCACAGCATACTTATTTGGCTACAAATTCAAAAGCAACGTTCAAAGCTGCCTTGGTACATCGATGATATTGCCTTAGCTAAAATTTGCGACATTTTAAAGTTAGTAAAACTATCCAAGAGCACTGTGCGACAGTTAAAAAACTAGGCTTAAATTTTACGGTTGCAAATAAGCGGCGACTTTGGTTTCGGGTGAATGTAACATTTTGTTGGTAAAGAAAATCAACTTAAATAAACTGTTTTCCTCCGTCCTATTAAATGAAATTTTTTGAGCAAAATTTTACTTTCACATAATCAACAAAACACACATTTTCTATGAAATTCAAAAGTTTTGCTAAAGATTGTGAACCTTTGAATTGAGCAAATAATTAAATATAATTCATCTAAAAATAAACCAACATATCCTCAAAAACATTTTACTGACAACAGCTAAAAGGTCAGTGAAATTTTAATAAAAATCATTTGTCGGAATAATACGAATTTAGTGCGAAACTTGAATAAAATGAGGAAAATTTATTATTAACGTTTTTCCCAAAAGGTTAATGAATTGTCAGGCACTAAATTATATTTGAATGATTCATATATTATTTTCTTTTGATTAATTTTTGCTAAATTTTGCGTGAATATCAATGTCAATGAAATGTTTACATTTTCAACAATTCTAATTAAAAATTGAAAATCATTTCATATTAATTAAGAGTAGGGCTGGCAACAGTGATGGCATTTTTAGTACAATTGCACTTGGGTAAATACGCAAATAAGTCAACGTATTTTTTTTTTTTTTGATATTATACATTGAAAAGATTTTCAGTACTCTTTCCAAACACTTTTGTGATAAAAATTTTCAACTCAATTTTTGTATGTCGCCATAAGAATTGTCAACATTTTCAAATGAAAAGAAAAGCTAAACGACAAATAATCCTTAGTAAGAACATATAAGCTAAAACTTTTTCCTAAATATATGCAACTAAACAACACTAATGACTTCAACAGCAGCAATATATATATCATTTGAAAACTAGCTGCGTGCGAGGGATAATAAAGGTAGCACCTTCTGAAGACTATTTTCCGAGAAGGGCACCGTGTTGTACATGAATTATTGCCCCGGATTCTGGCTGTCGAAACGGAAAATGAAAACCAATTTTTGTGTTTTTCTTGTTACAATATCAGAATTTATGCTGCCAATTTTAGTAGAAAAAATTTCTTAGCAAGAACTTTTTCTTTTTTTGGTTACTAGTTAGCAATTTTAGATGATATGTTCATTTTTAGCCCCTCAAAGTATTCATAAAATGGAGCTCATTTAAAAGAAAATTTTATGTGACTTTTATTTAAAATACAATTAATTTTTATAAGTTGTTTGAAAAGTCCAAATGGTCTAAATAGGCTTTCATCTCCAATCTACCGTCTACAATGATTATCGTGGGTAACTGGAAACCTTTTCAAAACAAATGAACAATACTTTTTGTAGAAAATTCCTCAAGTGTGTGCGCAAAGTGTCTATAGATTTTATAATTATTGGGTATAAAAAAGGCTGCGCTGAACCTTCTTGATTCAAATATTCATATTTTTATTACAAAATGTGGTCTGGTGTAAAGTCTTTCAAGGATAATTTTTTATATACTCCATCTTTTGTTTTCTTTCTACTTTTCAAAGGATTCTAGAAATATGTTGCTCATCTACAAAAAATTACATTTCAACTCAAAATTCAGTACATACGCAAACGGTCCAACACAGATTGACACATAAAAATAGAAAAATTTGAACATAAATCTGTCGTTTGCTCCTATGAGATTTATTCTCTTACACAAGCGGATGAGCTATTTGGATTATGCCGCTGTCTTAAAACTGGCCGCGCAGTAATTAATTTAATTAATTTTATAGCTGTCACTCACTCTAGCACTAAACTGCATGTATATAAAAATATACTTAAATATTTTATTGCAAAATTTTATATATGTAAATCGAATATAAAATGAATATTTTCACCGTGAAAATTTACAATATTTTTTTTTGAATTTTTCTCCAATTGCCAAAGAAATGGTGCAATGAACTTAACTTAAAACTCTTAGCACATAATCTGTCAGTTCCGCAGTATGACCGATATGTGACAAGTAAATAATTGTCACTTTTAATCGTTTTTTATTTTTATTGCGCTTTTTAATGTGCGCTCAGCAATTTGAGTGATCATAAACATTTGATTTTAGCAGCTACAATCCAGTCGGTTGAGGTTTTTAAGCTTTTGCAAAAGTTGAAACATTAAAGATTTTTACGTCGGCAAAATTAAGAACACTCATTCTAATGGAACTTTAAGTAAATTTTGAAAGCAACCCTAACATACCATCTTCACGTATTTAATTTCGAAAAAGATTCGAGTTTTGACATCGATTTGTCTAGTGAAACAAAAATATGACAAGTTGTCTGACTTTAATGTCTGACATTATTCAGTCTCGTGGCGACTCACAGTAACATAGATATTCTTAAAATTTTTAAAGCGTGTAGAATTTGGTGGGCGTTCATATCTTTCAGCCCGTTCAATGAGAATCATAAAGTGGTAGTTAATTTCAAAGAAAGTGTCAAACCTTTCGATTAACATACATCAAATCAATACTGACTTTGGAAGGCTTTAATGCCACATACATGCTAAGTAAAAAAATTATTACTTTTGTATATAACAGAGCAATGCAAAATTAAAGGAAGTGATACAGCAAATCTACTTTAAAAGTAGCAAGAACTATTAGTAGCTCAACTCTTAAAAACTCAAGCAAATCTTAAATTGTAGGGAGCTACTCTCAGTAGCGGAACGACGGCTACAGTTAAAAAAAAACGTTGTGATGGTCGTAATGGCATTAGGTCGAGCATACCTCAATCCGAACCGCAACTGTTTGGCGTTTATCTGAGCTTTCCTCATCTCCTTAGTGTAGAGCAAATGCAAGTTCTAAATCATAACAGACTTGACCTTGCACTAGACTCCTAGAGTTAAACTGATTCTGCACATCACTAATAGTTCTTGGCATTGCATATTGAGTCAGAGGTCTTGTGCTCTTAGTATTTATCTTATTCTTCCAATAATTGCACTTGACTGATCTTTCACCTTTTGCAATACCAAGACTACATTTGCTCATCACTACCTCTACTATATTAGAAGACCCCATATAACGACTATAATTTATGATCGCAATAATAGAAAAATAACTCAATTACTGACCATCAATTCATACAGAAGCAATGCAATTCCTCAGATTTATGAGACAGTTATTTTTCTGATCTCTATATAAAACCATGCATAAGTAATTTCCAATAACCCCTCGAATTTCTTTCTTAAATATTTGAGTTTGCTAGGCTTTGTAGTAATTGACAGTTTTTGAGCGACGCGAATAGTTTAAGTTTGGGAGTATTTATTCAGTATGCTCGGGCTTTGAACATATAGATTCCAAATATGATCTCAGCTTGTAATCTTTTAAATTATAATCTTCCATCCCACGATTTAAAATGTCAACGCATTTGCCGAGCAATCGTTCAAATGAATCCTTATTTAGAAACGCCAATTTAACATCCGTATCCGCAATAACAGTAGCTTGACGTTTGTCGTGCATTAGCAGGGCTAGCTCACCAAAATATTGCGATGGGCTCAGCTTATTGACAATAAGTGAACCTTTCTTCTTGCGATCTACACAAACCCGAACATGGCCTCTTTCAATAAAATACATACCATCAGCATCATCATCCTGATTGACAATAACATCATTTTTCTTGTAATATCTCGGCTCTAAGACCTCTGCTAAATTTAAACGCTCCCAATGGCCCAGGTCTTTCAGCAGGGGCACATTTTCCAAGAATTCCACGTACATTTTTTGTTTTGTATAAGAATGCTTAAGCAAAATTTTCCTAAATGATTGACGATCCAAGGCCCATAGCACACCAGCTGTAGTTGCCTGCACAGTGGCAGTACGTTTAATCTGATACATCAAAGCAACTTCTCCAAATGCTCCCGTATTTTTCCAGCTGAAAACACGTTCGCCATTGTGAAAGATATCGAAGGTTCCACTTTCTACTACATAAAAATAGTCTCCATCGTCATTTTGACGTATAACAATTTCACCACGCTTCACATTCCTTTCAAACATTGCATCTAACACCTGACCCATTTGTTCTTCTTCCAAATACCTGAATACAAAAATGTTTGCAACCGCTTTCTTGAGACGTGCATATTGCTCTTTGGTCTTTGGTATAACAACAGATGGTTGATCGTCCTTCTCGGGATCGTAGCTTTCTGCAAATACAGAGTTACGTCTTACAATTATTTTCTCTTCAGCTTTAATTTCTTTTGCGAGCGCAGCAAGTCTTACAGATGAACATTTGCGTCTATCTTGTATTCTTGTGAAATGTTTTACCGCATACTCGATAATGTCACTTGGTTTTTCAGTCATATATGCTATTGTAAACTCCATAAGTGTCTTTTGCAAGTCTGACTTCAAGTTTTTTTCCTTGAAAATCTCTGATTTTATGGAGCTACTTGAATAAATTGCCAAATCTTCAAAAGGTGACTTCTGCCTGAAGTTCCCTGAGTCCAAACTGCTATCCTGTTTATCTGAACACATACTTAAAGATGTACTTGTGTTGCTAAGAGTGCTTTTAGGACTACTACTGCTGCCATATATGGAATCCATTGTTCACAACAATTAATATTAAAATATATGTTTTAAGAGAAAATTTTGCCTATATAACAAAAAGAAAATAAATGTTTTGTTATTGAAAGATTTTGATTAAAGTATTTAAACAAAAACAAAAAGAGTAACCGGTGAGTATTTGGATACTTCACAAAATTCAAAAAATAAACTGTTCAGTACTTATCGTGTTCGGCCTCCTCCTGTGGTTAGGTCAGGTAAGATTGCAAGTCAGTTTATGGTTTATGTATTGTGATACCGCAAGGTGATTCTCTCTCAAGGAACCAATCTAATTTCGATATGAAAATTAGTAGATTATCTATATGTATAACAACGTGTTTAAGTTCAACCAGTTCATCAAATGAACCAAGTGTAATGTGTCATCTATTAGCAAGTACGGGGCATGAGTAAACTTTTTTTTAATGTTTTCTTCCTCCTCCACCTCCCAATAACTTCTACAGTAGCTTAAAAACCAAACACCTAATTTCTCCACATGTCTGTCGATAGGACAGTGACCAGTTTTAGCAGCAATAACTACGTGCAGCATTACAGAACGCTTCTGTTTTTTATTTGGACCAGCGAAAAGAGTGCTTAAGTTTACGAACGGAGTAAGTTGCCATCTGCTTATCAACTAGAACATGGACAACGAAATAAAAGAGGAACTCCAATGCGTCAGTCGGTGTAGTCCTGAGTGCATCACTTATGCACATGGAAATAACACATTGTATTTAGTGCAATTGTTTTGTAGTAGACAACCTTATCTAATGCAGGGTAAGATAATATAATGCCATATAATAGAACCGGTCGAATTACCATTGTGTACGGCCAGTGAATAACCCGTGATGATATTTCCCATCTTTCACCGACAGCTTTTTTACAAGAATATAGCGCTACAATGGATTTTCTAACTCTTTCTTCAACATTCATTTTCCAACTTAGGATCTCGTCCTGCGAAAACATGGTAATTAATTTTATTTTTATTTTTATTTTTTTTTTTTATTTCAATAGTTAAAGTTGCCACTTATAGAAAGTTAATCCATTTTTCTATTGCATATCTTTGCTTTTGATATTTGAAAATAAAAGAAAAAAAAACAAGGTGCTTTGTCTCACTTTCTGCTTAAGTTCTCAACAGATTTCTGCAAAAGAATTAAAAATTGATACTAATCGGCAAAGTCACGGGAGAAACTAGTATGATTAACTTTAACCTCTTTTTTTGCGTTGAATAAATCTTTATTTAGTGCAGCTTTTTGGTATTGAAACACACAGTGCTGTTTGGTTAGCTCAGCAAAAAACTTGTTAGTTATTATTTGTTCCGATACACCACAAAATGTACTTACTGACAACAAATAAAACTATCTATGAACAAGATCAACAAAGAAGTAAAATAAAACTACAACTGTTTCTTTCCAGACATTATCTTTATTTGAATTGTGTTAATCAGAAGTTTGGAGCAGCTGAAAGTGTAAATAATTCACCGACAATTTCAATTTTTATTATACCCCCCTTTGTTGACTATAACAATCACAACCGGAATCAATATCTATTCTTTTGGTTCTAGTACGCCATCGTATGTTTTTTCGTCATCCTTTCCTTTTTGCATTGCTAAGTACGATACCATTTTTTCATCTTTCAGATTATAATCTTCTATGCCACGATTTAAAATGTTAACGCATTTGCCAAGTAGACGCTCAAAAGAATCTTTGTCAATGAATGCTACTTTAACATCAGTCTCAGCATATACACTCGCCTTCCGCTTATCATGTGTAAGCAGCGCCAGCTCACCAAAATAATTGCCCTTGGTAAGCCTGTTAACAATTACTTCACCTTTACCCTTCATTTGATCGAGATACACGGAGCAATTGCCCTCTTCTATGAAGTACATACCATCGGGCTCATCGCCCTGCTTAAGGATTGCCTCCCCCAGGCGATACGTTTTTGGTACAAGAGCTTCTACCAGCTTTAAGCGTTCATACGAATTCAATACCTCAAACATTTTCACACTTTTGAGCAGTTCGTCGAACATTTTTTGCTGCTTGTAAACATGCTTCTGCACAATGTTCTTATATGATACACGGTCTATTGCCCAGACCATACCGTCCGTTGTTGCTTTCACAGTTGGCACATCCGTTGCTTGATGTAGCAGCATTACTTCGCCGATTGTTCCCTTATTATGCAACGTCCCAACAACTGTACCATGCTCGTATACGGCAAAATCACCAGTTTCGATTACATAGAGCTTCCCGTTCTCATGCTCGTTGCTCAATAAAATGTCACCCACACTAACATATATTGGAACCATAACGTCCAGTATCCGCGAAATTTGCTCGAGCTCCAAATTTTGAAAGAGAAAAATTCCATTTAATGTTCTGAACAATCTCGATCGCTGATCATCTGTCTTTCCAATGATACTTAATCGTTCTGCATCATCATCATCCATGTAAACTTCATCTTCAATATCTACCTGTTCCGCATAAACTGAAGCCCGTCTATTACGCAAATTCTCTTGCTTTCCCGATTGCAATGTTTCTTCGACGCTCGCATCGGAATCGGTCGATTGGCTCATCATTTGGAGTCGTTCATTGCGAGTTTCTTGTATTTTAGTAAAATGGTCTACCGCATAATCGATAATATCTTTTGGGTTTTCGAGCAGAAAAGCAACTATGAAATCCAATATGGCTTTGTTTAAATCCTTTGGGAAGATCTCTGCACCATTTTCAGGAAGGAATTCCTGCAAAGTTCCCGAGGAAGATCCTTCACTAGGAGAACTATTAGAAGTAATATTATTTATCTCTTTGATTCTGGTTCCAGGACGCGATTTAACGTTTATGTCGCTTTTAGTGGCTCTGAAACTATTCACGTTGAATGCTAGAATGTCTAGATGGCTAAGGTCTGGCGTTGTTATCTTACTGCCTGCTAAACTTTCATTGTACGAATTGAAAGCCATATTCACAAAATTAGTAGTTTAGTTTATTCCTGCGTGTGATGTGTATTGCTTAAAATGTATTTGTATATATGTGATCACCCTCAAAAAAAAGTTTTAATTAACTGTTTGATAAATAAATATATTGATTTCATTGATTGCTTTATATATCAAAGAAAAAATATACAAAATTTATTGAACAAAAACTAGTAGATTTTCACCCATAGCCTAGCCCGAATGCAAAAATCAGTTCCTTATTAATTTCAGGGCGAAAATTTTCACCCCTTTGGAGTGTGATGTCAACTCCCTAGCCCAATTTATCTATAATTATTTTAAAAACAACTCCATTCTGTAAAACTTGGCTACGGTAGAATAGGAAAAGAACAGATGAAGTTAATTATTTTTCTGAGCTTCCTGTTCATTACTGTGTGTGTCAACAGCTTACAAATTACATTAAACGAAGATAAGTTAAGAAAACAAAGGTCTAAAGCTAGCCATACTTAGCTTAGCGGAGTCATCAGTGACTTTTAAGGCGATTAAGAAGAACTTCTAAGCCTGAAATATTCCCTTTATGAATAGAACTGTTGAGAACCCATCTCAAATTCATCTATGTTTCCGTAGCTCATGTGATACTACAACTTCCTTGCAGGCGCTTCATTGCAAGCTTTCTTGGCGAATCAAATCGCTTAGTAAATCGGTGAAAGAATTCACCTTTCGGTGAGCTACTTTCAATAGTTATGTTAATTCAGTAATCTTTGATATAACTTTTATAATATGAGAGACAAGTTATTTTTGTATTTTTCTTATTGAAAAAAAAAATCATTTTCAAACAAAACACACATGAAAAACGTACATATATTTATAAAATGGCCTTGTTTTGGGATGACATTGTGACACCATCGACAATTGTACCAAGCATCATTTCGGAATTTCGTACACGAGGCTTTAAAGTTCTTAAAACAGTAAGCCAACCCTTAAGAAGCGGCACTTGCAGCGCAGATATCTCAGAACTTTTTAAAATTCAAAATGCCAAATATCCTACCGAACTACAAAAGACGCTGATGGATTTCATTATTGCATATATGCTGGAAGAACCAAGCGACATGATCGACTATGCTGTGTCACATTTTACCAAATTACAGAAGAGTCGCAGGACGAATTCCGTAAGTGCGAGTGCTCCAAAGCAGTACATACAGTACAGCAGCAGCTCCAGTTCCTTATTACTTGTCCCACAAGGACGTGGCTCTGAGAGTTCACGTCGCTCTTCCGTGTTTTCCGAAACCTTTGATTTGGGTAGCAAATCTGATTTACTTGATGAAAATTATCGCACTATCATTCCCAAGGACGACGAACAGCGTGCACGTCTTTTGGCAGCCATAAAGATGTGCATTATCTTCAACTCATTGAAGCTCGAGGAATTAAATCATGTGGTGGATGCTCTGTATGAGAGGAATGTTGCTGCCGGTGAAATTATCATACGTGAGGGTGATGAAGGCGATAACTTTTACATTATTGATAAGGGCACATTTGAAGTATACACCGGCTACAAGCGAATCAATGTTCATACTGCTGGTACATTTGGTGAAATGGCATTACTCTATAATGTCGTCAGAACAGCCACCATACAGGCAGCCACGAATGGCAAGCTTTGGGTGATGAATCGTGCAACATTCCGCAAGATTTTGCAGCAACATGAATTAGAGAAACAACAGAGGTTTCAAAAGCTGATAAAGACCACATCACTCTTCAATGTTTTAGATAAATATAAAATAATCAAATTGATTGATGCTTTCGAAACGAAATACTTCATAAGAGGTGAATTAATAGTGAAACAAGACACCGAGCCTGACGGCATGTATTTTATTGAAATTGGTGATGTTGCACTATATATCGATCACAAGGATGAGCTAGGCAATGTCATTATGAATAAACTTACCAAGGGCCAATACTTTGGACACTTGGCCTTATTGACAAAGAGTAAATATTCTTACAGTATATATGCAGATACTGATGTAAAATGTGCCTTTGTTGATGCAGCTAATTTTGAACTTTATATGAACAAATGCTTTCCCGTCTTGATACAAGACATTTTAGATTTAGATGGTGTGTCATTGGATGACGATATAATTTACAAGTTGCAATCAGTGCTCAGTAGCATTAAATTGCACGATTGAATGTTCGATACAAAAAATGTGTGATTTTTTTTCTTTTGTGGGCAAGAAGTTTTTAGTGTGAGCTAGTGATGTATGTATGTTTGTATATTTTATATATTACGATATTTGTACCTTTCTTTTATTAAATTATGTGTACATATGTATATGCTAAAATAATTTGCTTTTGTAAGTTTTTAATTTCGTTTTGTCACGTCGATTGATTGAAATTGTTCAAGTAATAAAAAAACCTTGGACGACACTTTTTATCTGCGACCACTGATTTTCAAAATATTCAAGATCAAATTAATAAAAGAAAAGCATCGAAGAATATCAGAGAGTATCAAAAGACTTTAAATAACTCGTCAACATTCGAAAGTATCGATTCAAAATCGAATTCGATAAAAGTCCGAAGGTATGAAAAAACATGACCGGAACATCTACTGCTACTTACAGGCGGACTTGTTACTGTTGTTTGTGCCTTGGGGCGATTGTCATTAAAATTCAATGAAGATTTGCGTTCAAGTGCTTTTCAAGTCAACAAATCGCGATTTAGTATGCGATTATCGGAATCAAGCTCCACAAAAAAGTCATTTATGTCCGTAATGTGTAATTTTGTGTATCCGCCGAACATGGGGTATGTCGTTGCAAATGAATTTGCTTTCCTTATCGAACAAGCACAATTTCATAAGCCATTAGTCAAAGGCATTAGTGTGGACAAATTTTAATGAACTCCAAATTACAGCTGTAGAAAAATTTGGGAGACTAACGCTTTCTGATGGTATTAAGCTTAATTACACCCTCAATGAGATATCAATGAGACTCAGAGCAGTTATCGTGTCATTTTTTAATTAATAACAAAATGTTATATCTAATACCCTTCTAATGAACCTTTCCCTTTGGTCCGCTTCCGGTAAATGGTATTGAAAAATATTGTGCAAAAATATAAAAAAGCTCAAATTTGTCGTACAGTGTTATATGGAACTAAAACCATTTTCTTGGCAAAATCTAGAAAAATCTATTTGTATAGTGATTCTGCCAATGCAAATATTATTTGGCATGTTGAAAATGCATTAGGTGACTTTTTGTAAACCTTTTGCGTTTCTTTTAAGTTTACGTGAAAACCAAATTCGCTTCCAACCCACACTCTCACGCTTAATATAATCTTTCGTAAGCTCGTTTTTGAAACAAATGTTGTGACCTGGTGGCTTGACTCAATTTCAAACCATACTTCTACCATAGCTGCACCAGGAAATATGTTAGAGAATCTTTCGTTCATCGCTTTGATGGAATGCCCAGGATAACAGTTGCAGGATGACATTCAACTTTGTGGTGGTGAATGGTAGAAAACAACAAGTCAAAAATTACTACAGTTGTAATTTTGAGATATTTGTAGCACCAAAAAGTCTTACTCAACCGCAATAAACAGGGACTTTTTACGACAAAGCATCATGCAATAATTGAACTCTTTGGAAATTCCTTAGAAATCATTAAAAAAAATGTCTGGTCTGTTACGAGTATGTGTATTGGCGATAACCTGCTGTAAAAGATAAAACTTAAAGTAAAGACATCATATACGTTCTGTACTAAAAGTATAATTCATTCATAGTTTTTTTACATTTATTTGCTTAGCATTGAAAAAAAGAAGAAACTTTTTTTAACAACTTTTTTTTTTATTTTGATAACTCCAATTAATTACATGAAATAGTCATGACAGAATTGAAGTCCAAGTTGGATAGGAAAAGACCAGTAAGGACTACTTTTCACCAAAATATTTCTGATTCAAGAACCTTCGTAAATGTTATTGAAGACAACTTATCAATTCATTCGGGTGAAAATATATCTTCTGAGCTCCATTTAAGCGACATTTCAGGATTCAGTAGCCAAGTTGGAATTAGTGTACACAAGGACTTACAAAAAACATTGAGGAAATTTGTTATTGCATATATAAAAGAACAACCAAATGACGTAATAGATTATGCCGTATCACATTTTACTGAAATTCAACAACGACGCAATCGTCGTGCATTGTCTAAATCAGAAAAATTGGAAACTTCTCAGAACGATAGTGACATTTCATCATTATCCTATAATGTGGACGTGCTGCAGATCTTGGGAGAGGACGATAATGGAAGCTCTCATCGTACTTCCGTGTTTTCAGAAACTTTTGATTCATCTGCTAGCTTTCAATCAGGCGATTTGCACGTTGTTCTTCCCAAGAGCGATTCACAGCGTTTGCGTCTATTGAATAGAATAAAGCCATGCGTTATGTTCCGAGATCTCGAACTGGAGGAGCTGGTTCAAGTTGCAGACGCCATGTATGAATTACTTGTTCAACCAGGCGAAGTACTCATAACTGAGGGTGAAGAAGGTGATTACTTTTACGTTATTGAAAGCGGCAACTATCATTGTTTCCAGGATGGCAAACTTATAAAGACCCTCACCGGGGGCACGTTTGGCGAAATGGCACTTCTTTATACCACACCAAGAACAGCCACCATAACAGCAGCAACTGCAGGCTGCCTTTGGGTATTAGATCGTGCAACGTTTCGAAACCTATTACGAAGGCAAGCATTTAAAAAGCAGGACAGATATCAAGAAATGGTAAGCCATTCACCATTGCTAAGAAATTTGCACAAATATAATCGTACACAAGTGTTGATACATCTGGAGCCAGTGGAATTCAAAAAAGGTACACTGATTATGAATTATGGAGACGACGCTGGGGGCATGTATTTCATAGAAGAAGGACAATGTTCTGTTAATGCTGTCGTTTCCTCTGGCAATATAACAGAAGAAACTTTAGTGGCATATATTGCAATGGGCGATTATTTTGGCGAAGTTGAATTAATTTTAAACACAAAAATTTTTGCAAATATTCGTGCCGAAACTAATGTTAAACTTGGATTTTTAAAAGCTCAGTACTTCAACCAATACTTGGGAGTTGCTATGGAATCAATGATAAATACTATAGCGCAATATCATTTGAAAGATGATTACGTAATTGATAAACTCGAATATTTCTTGCAAAACAGAGAATATTTCAAAACGCAGTAGAGTAGGGAAGTTTTTTTTTTCAAAATTCAATGAATAATAAATGCAAAGATATTAATATTAATTAAATACCTTTTGTTTACTTATTTAGAGTACTTCTCTGCATGTCGTTCTCGTAAGGAGGTGCAACGAGCACGTTATAACTTTTGCCAAACTCGAACAACTCAATTCGTTCGACTCAACTCATGTTCAGTTCGATCCTTGTCATATGTATCATATGATTGCAACTCTTGAGTTTCAAGCTACTCATTTGTTCTTTTCTTCAAACGACTTGTAAGCTGGCACTTACGGAAGCAAAATAACGATATGTCAGCGAGAATACCGAACTAAGCGAACTGAGTTTAGTCTATTAATGTACTTGTTCGGTACTGAAATTTTGTGAAAAGCTCGTGAGTTTCGAGTTTTTTCGAATGAGTTCGACCGTTGCACAGCCAAATCGGTCTAGGCATGAAAACAATTCTTGTGGCTGAAATTGATTTTATTTCTCAACAAAAGTCTCTTCCGCGTTGAGCTCCTAAAACCATATAGGAATTTGCTGTCCAGTCATATCCCAAATATGGGTTGCCACCCATTTAAACAAAAATGGCCCAAAAAAACGGGTGGCAGCTCATGTGTGAAGCAGGATTAGACAAGAGCACAATATATTACATACATTATTTTTAGGCTCTTCTTTACTCCAAAAAATCGATGGCAACCTATCTTGGGAATAGGATTCAGCAATGTTACCTTATATATTCTATTTAGCCAATTCATGTTCTATCATTCGGCTGTAGTTCTTATGCATTTTTAATTATAATAACAAAATTAAAAAAAATTGTGTCATTTTCGGGCATCGGGACTGGCTTTGACACGGCAACCCAGGTTAGCTAGCTTTTCCGAAATGCATCGCTATATTTTTCGTAAATCAAATCTTGTAATGTTATAAAATTGACTTTTCTACAGCGCGCTCTTGAGCTAATAAATTCGATAACAAATAATAGTCGCACCAAATCTGTTAGTTGATAAAATTGAGAATGACATATGACTGCGCACTTACGCCAGTAAGTTATCATAATGTAAGCGCATTAAATCTGCACCAAATGAACACATTTTAGTTTATAATCAACGTCGCATCAGTTCAACAGCCGCTAATCATTCTGGCATTTTTAAGGCAGTCGATGTGAGTGATGTTGAGCTGCCCTAACTTTTTGTTGGCTTTTCGCTTACTTGGCTCAACTACCGATATCCAACCAGACAAAAAAACATTGAAGGTTATGAAAAGGCTGATAAAATAGAAAGGCTCAGTTGAGAATGGTCTTCCTGCTGTAAAGCGTCCACTGCAATATGAGCATCCAATATAAATTCAAAAACTACTGAGCTACTGTCGAAGAGCCACAGCGTTATCGCTAAAATCACCGCGACTTGCACCGGAAATGAACTATCGGCAAACATGCTGAAAAATTAGGTAAGCCATTCAATCTTTTTTGGCGTAGTTGGCTAAATGTAAGCGAAAAAGAATCTGGTGACCACTTTCTCTAGCCATTACCAGAACCACGATTGAATATCTTGGATAACCTTTTTTAAAAAACCGTAAAAATTAGCTTAAACTGAACCAAGATTGCTGCTTAACTACCACAACAGAACTAACTGCATATGGCTTTTATCCTTACCAAATGCTTTTGACAACCTTTTCACCAGTTTTAGAGGGTCACATATTTGGTATAAAAACGGCACAATTAGCTCTACTTGAGGGTTATTACATGCTTGCTAAGCCGCTACTCTAACCTAGCCTAATATTGTTGGCCGGTAGACCATTCTTGGCCTACCTTAGCTTCGACAGTTCCTTTGGCAATTGCAGTGCTGTGCTAAAACGACAGGGAAAAGCAGTCACGGCGTGAGTAACAACATAAACGACTTATAACATCTAGCAGCAAGTCAGTTGGTGTTGTGAGATCAACTGCTCACATCGTACTTTGCGGGTTATTAACGACTTGACTCTTGCGCTTTCAAACCGATTTTGTCCCTCGAACTTTCCGACATCAAGACATCGTTTTTTCGTCTTATTAGTGACTCGGTTGCGATCTCGGTCCTCCACGTTAAGCCTAAACCAAAATAGACGTGACGATAGCAACTGAACGAATGTTTGCACTCGTTCAGTCTTTTTTGACCTTTAACCCAATATGTTACGTTAGCTTGTTCGTTATGCCGAGTAGTGATGGTTTGAAGTTCGTCTCTTACGAAATAACTTCACTTTCGATCAGTTACGAACGTACATTTTGGTTATCAACTTTGGTTTACGTATACTCAAACCTACTCGTTACATCTCGACTTGCGTTTATTGTTTTAGGCTTTAATTAAGACCGCGAGTCTTCCAACCAAAGATGTCTCTCGAACTTTCCGAAACCAAGACTTCGTACCTTCGCTTTATTATCGTAATATGGCTTCGTGCTTTCAAACCAAATTTTGCTCACAAACTTTAATAGACCAAGACTTTGTTTTTTGACTTGTCGAATAGAAAGTGTTAACCTGTGAAAGCATACATAGAACATATGTATATTTATGTACATACTTGCTTCAAAATATATAGATTGATATCCAATCCTTGAAATGCTCGGCTTAGTTCTCTTAAGTTGATAAAATCCAAAAACTTAGGAGGATTTAACTAGTTTTCTTGATAGTCTTACTATTTAATACTCGCATATTCTTCCTTCTGAAGATACAACTTGAAATATGCTACTTTCACTGAGCAACCACATTATTGGGCGTTTTGTTCACTCGGCGCATATTTGAAAGAGATATCCTCCGATAGGTCTTATTGAGGTATTTTTCGCTGACAAAAGTCGTTGCATGCTCATGAATCGCGAAAGTCTCGAACTGGTAGTTGTATGAATTCACCCTGGGGGGACCTCGAAAAGTTACGCAATTTTTTTCGCTTAAACTTTTAATGAATATTTTGTTGCACAAATCCACAAAAAAGGTCTACAAACACAAGTTTTTCAATTCATTTCAAAATAATCATAGTTAAATTTTTGTTGAAAATAATTCCAAATTAGCTTTTGACATACAAGAGTATAGAGCCCGCGCTACCAACGGGGAACGATAATCGATGAAATATAGCGGAAAATGAACTAAAATCTATCCCGTTGACAAAGATATTAATTCATTCAAAATAAATCTATTTCTTAATCCACACAAATATCTGTATAAATAGTAGATGTATTTGGTATATGCTATTTTATTCGGTACATAAATTTATTAAATCATATCGAATAAACTATTGATATCCTTGCAAAGATTTTTTAGATTTTACTTCAGCCAAATAGGCAACTAATCCTGGATCTTTGAAATTATAGTCCTCCATACCACGATTTAAAATTTCAATACATTTACCCAGCAAACGTTCGAATGACTTTTTATCTAAAAAAGCTAATTTTACATCTGTATCCGCATAAATACTTGCGTTACGTTGCCTTTTCATTATCAGAGCAATTTCACCAAAATATTGACTTCTTCTCAGTTTACCCACAAGCCTTTCACCTTTGCTATCTGCGCTGCCCATATTTGGATCCCTCCAGACTGACACTTGGCCGTCTTCAATAAAGTACATACCATCGGCCTCGTCACCTTGTTTCATAATAGTAGCACCTTCAGTAAACTTCATTGGCTGCAAAACTTCTGCTAAGTTGAAAATTTCAAATGGATGTAACTCCTTAAACATTGGTACACTTTCCAAAAGATCCTGATACATTTTTTGCTTTCGATACGCATACTTGAGTAACGTGCGACGAAATGAACTATGATCAACAACCCAGAGAAAACCATCCGAGGTAGCCACAATAGTTTCGGTGCTTTTAGTATTATGAAGAAGTGCCAGTTCACCAAAAGTACCTTTATTTTCCATAGTGGTTATAATGTTTTCGTATTTGTCGAGTACATTGAATGTCCCCGTTTCGATGACATAGAAATTTTTGCATTCTTCATCATAACGTACAACTACATCACCAGTGTAAACATGCATAGGAAACATAACTTCTAAAAGAGTTATCAACTGCTTCGAATCCAAGTCTCGGAATATCAAAATATCCTTAATAGCCAACAATATTCTTTTGGATTGTTCACGCGACTTTACGACAAGACTCAGTCTACGACTTGTACGTCTATCGTATTCATCACTAATATCATCATCATCATCGTCGTCTTCCAAATCTGATAGGTTGTATTGTTCTGAACATACAGATAAACGTCGGATTTGTTTCGGGGCTTTTTTCGATTTATGCGATACAGCTGTCGACTTCGTGGGTATTATAATATCACTAGAGAGTGAACTTTCCATTGTAGGATTTGATTTTCTTTTGCGATAGTCTTGTAGATTTGTAAAATGTTGCACTGCAAAATCAATAACATCTTTTGGTTGTTCAACGATATATGCTAATATGAAATCCATTATTGTCCCTTGGAATAAGTGATGTGAATCGTTAAGATGTTTTTCGAATCCAACTCTTTCATCTGATACACTACCAACATCAGTGATTTCGCAACTCGAGCTGCTTTGTGATAGCTGGTACGTGTTCTTAAGTTCCTTACTTCGTATTAATTCTCGAAGGCTACAACTTCCTCTGTAATCACCAACGATATCAATGTCACCTACCATGTAAGTAACATCTACGCTAGCAGAACCAATGATACTAGCACTGTCTCCATCCATTTTGCAATATTGAAAATTTTTTTTAAGAACTTATATTAAAAATAGATATTTGAGTAGAAAAGTTCAGTTAAATATTTTTTTAAGGAAAAACTATAGCATACTAGGATTAAAACTTTATAAGAATGCACAGTCATTTTTTTTAAGTAAATTTATTGCAGTACTGGTATTAATCATTACATGGATGTATATCTTGACATTCCATCCCACAGGAGCTAGTATGACCTGCCTAGATGACACCTACCTCCTATAGACCGTGAGCTTTCATTTACGGCAGACCTCCTTATGTGGAAATATGGGTAAAAGCAGGATTCAAAGAGTTATGTACATTAAAAATTAATACCAGACGTTTTAAGCATATGCTTTTAAATTTAGATTTAATTTTATTAAATCGTACTGAATGAATTAATAATTTTCAAGCATTGATTTTTTACTTCTCACTTTATCCAAATAGGCAATCAATTCAGGATCTTTAAAAGCATAGCTCTCCATACCACGATTTAAAATGTCAGTACATTTGCCCAGCAAACGCTCAAATGACTCCTTATCTAGGTAAGCTAATGCTACATCAGTATCCGCATAAACACTTGCCCTACGTGGCCTATTCAGTATCAGAGCAACTTCACCAAAGTATTTTCCTTTGCCTAGCCTACCCAAGAGCCTTTCACCTTTGCTTTTTGTGACGCTCGCTTCAGGCTCTCTCCAGATTGACACTTGGCCTTCTTCAATAAAGTACATACCGTCGGCTACGTCGCCTTGTTTCATAATAGTAGCACCTTCATTAAACTTAATTTGCTTTAAGACTTCGGCCAAGCTGATAATTTCAAATGGAAGTAGCTCCTTAAACATTGGTACACTTTCCAAAAGTTCCTGATAAAATTTCTGCTTTCGATACGAATGTTGTAGCAAAGTGCGTCGAAATGAATTGTGATCAACAGCCCAGAGGAAACCTTCTGAGATAGCCACAATAGTTTCGGTGTTTACAGCATTATGAAGTAGTGCTAGTTCACCGAATGTACCTTTATTTTCCATAGTGGCTATAATGTTTTCGTGTTGGTCGAGTACATTGAATGTCCCCGTTTCGATGACATAGAAATTTTTGCATTCATCACCATAACGTACAATTACATCACCACTGTAAACACGCATAGGAAACATCACTTCTAACAGACTATTCAACTGATTTGAATCCAAGTTTCGGAATATCAAAATATCCTTAATAGCCAACCATATTCTTTTGGATTGTTCAGTCGACTTGACGACAATACTTATTCTACGACTTGTACGTCTATCATATTCATCACTTATATCATCATCATCATCGTCATCGTTTTCCAAATCTGTTATGGTGTATCGTTCTGAACATACAGACTTACGGCGGTAATCTTTCGGAACACTTTTCGATCTACGCGAAGCCGCTGATATTGCTGTCGCTAGTGCAAAATCATCAGAGAGTGAACTTTCCTTTCTCCTGCGGTAGTCTTGTAAGCTTGTAAAATGTTTCACTGCAAAATCAATAACATCTCTCGGTTGTTCAACGGTGTATGCTAATATAAATTCCATTATGGTCTCTTGTAATAAATTATGTGAATCACTTAAATGTTTTCCAAATTCGACTTTTGCTACTGATACCCTATCAGCATCACTTATTGCGCATATCGAGCTACTTTGTGGTAGCAAGACTACTTTCTGAAGTTCCTGACTTCGTACTAATTCATGATAGCTACGACTTCCTCTGCCAACGTCATCAATGCCAACTGGGAAGTAAGTAATACCGTCGGCAGCGGAATCAATGAAACTATCACTTACGCTATCCATTTTGTAATATTGATTATTTTTTTAAGAACTTATGGTAAAAATATATACATATATGAGCAGAAAACTTCAGTAATTTATTTTTTAAGGAAAAAACTGTAGCATACTAGGTTTAAAATTTTGATAGAACGCGCGTACAGTCTATTTTTAAAGCAAAGTAATTGAAGTGCCAGCGGTAACAATGACGTTTATAATGGATTGACATTAACATTAGTATTAGCATTAACAGTGTGTTAGCATCAGCCGTGTTTTATTCGTTCTGATGTAGTTTAAAAGTGAATAAAACGCATATTTTTGATCTCTTATAATTCTTCTACTGAAGACTTCTTTAAAATCTGAGCCGGCAAACTCGTGCGGTTGTACGGAGCCTAACGCGGTCAAGGGATTCTCGCACCACTATATGTATGTATACATATTTATTTTCAAAAAATCATCTTTCTGTAATTCAATCACTTTTGAAAGAACTGTACTTCGTATTTTACTTTCCTCTTTTCGCAATTTTTCGCTCGGAGGCACATCTACACATGCAGTTCGAGTAAAAATGTAATGTACGATAGAAAAGAACTGAAGCGCGATTCTTCCTGAAGAAGCGCTTTTGCCTACTGTAAAGCATGCAACATGAAAACACTAAAGCTGCTGATGCATACATACATGCGTATGTGAAAATGTTATATATGTTTATATTAAATTTCTTGCATACTAAAATAAAATGGTTACATCAAATAAATGCATTTTTTATATACATATTTTCCAAAAAAAAATTTTCTTTGAACATGATACATTATTTGTGAAAAATCTTCTTTTTGAATTAGTAAGAGTCACCGTCAGCAGCATCTTTCTTACATGAGTCGCTTCTTACGTTTCTCTTGGATATTTGTGAAATGTTTTATTGCATAGTCCACAACGTCTGTTGGCTTTTCTTGCATATAAGCACCTATGAATGCCAAAAGGTTAACATGCAATTCCTCTGGAAACTGTTGATTTTGAAAGTTGACAATTTGATGGAAGTTCTCATCGCCAATAATGTATGCATTGTGACTGCCAAATCCCACCGATTTGCTGCTATGTTCCTCATCGTTATTAACTTCAAATGCCATTCCGAATAAAAATGTTAAAGTCCTAGTGATACAATATATCCCAATCCTCGCAGTTATGTTTGTGAGATTATTTTTTTATTTTGAATAATAAAAAAATTTTGATTTTCAAAATAAATGGACTACTTGTTATACAAAAGGCGTACAAGTGCAAGTGTAACAGCAGAAAGAAAAAAATCACTCACCTATTTTTGAACATTTTTCGTTGTCTTTAGCATATCTTCGTTTTAGCAACTTTGTCCACATTTTTCGACTTTTTCAAAATCTCTCGAGTCTTGAACGTTTTGTGTACTAAAATATTGAAACAGCATTAAGTTTAAAAATCACACCATGAGTGCTGGCACTCACTTGATTAGCGGACCGCGCTTCTATGACTGAAATTACCATTAAATTGATTGTTTCTCCAATGAAACATAAAGACATGGTGCCACTGCATCATTGGCGGACATACGGACAAGCTGGGTGTTTGGTCTTTTGACTTCTGTAGAAGCTCTAATGATGTTGATGAAGACGAAAAACTTGAACATTTTCCTTGCTTGCTCCTGTCCCAAATTTGCTAGAAGACGACACTTGGAGCACATTTTTATTTGTTGACCTGGATGAACTAAAACACTTTAAGCTATGTAGTTTCATAACAATATCTTGTTGGTTCAAAGGGAGGCTTTTCAGAGAAATTGTCTTGCCACGAACCGTTGAGGAAATGATTTGAACTTTTCGAAATTTAAGCGTCACCATTTGCTTGGGAATTGTTGAATCTAATTGATGACGTCCGCCAACTCTATATGAATGCAATTTTTGATCAGTGTTTAGTCGAACAATGTTGAGAAATCAAGTTGTACTTTGTTGAAATTAACTCTACATGAAATTCCTATGAAATTTTGTTGCATATGCAAACAAGAGATCTCTCAGTACAGCGTCTTAAAGTTTTTCTGAGCTTACCAAATCATTCTCGGGCTTGAAAAACTGCATATACTCATTATTAAATAATCAGCTATGTACATACAAAGCCAACTTAAATTAAGATAAAATTTCATTGGATATACATAGCTAAACTTTCCTTAAAAACCTTATTTCTTTTGATGATACTGATAAGTAAGACTTTCTTGAAACAAAATATGTTCACTAAAAAAGGGTTTTTTTTTTTAATTCAAATACAAATTTCCAATACTAACGTAAAATTTTACTGAAGGCGCCTTACTTATGCATATTTACGGATGAACTCATTTCGAAAGGCTTTATTGACTTAATACAAAGAAAAGTTTTTTAATAAGAATAAAAGTCCTTTTATTGAATTTCGTTAGATTTTTCTTTTAATGGAGCTGTAAATAGTGAGTTTCAGGAGTCGTTTACCTTCTTCTGTGAAATGGAAACAGAGTTTTCACAAAAACTGGGCAATGGTAAACTTCAATTCCATAAGTACTCATATTAAAACTGACTTATATATATATGTATTTCAAGGAAACTTATTCTTAGTTGGTTGCTATCGGCTTCGGTCACATAAACGCTGTGCAAATATCATCATTACTTGTTTTTGTTTTTTTTTTTACTTTTATGTACCTAGCTATTTGTTTTATTAATTTTTTAAATTCTAATCATAAAATACAATCAAAATTTGTCTACAAACAAAAAATTATATCTGTACAATTTTCAGCCGATGAAATCATACAACTGAAGGCATTAACATATTAGACCGAAATGTCATATCAACATGATGATAACGATACTGCTAGGAGCGACTTAAGCCAAGGAGATGACGGATCTATTATGGCAGTTAAGTTTGCCAATTTTGGTATTGATACTTCCAGCAGCACTGTAGTCAGTTCCGTTTATAGCGACTCATACATCGACACCGATTCGCAATCTCTACACATTTGTGATAAAAAATTTCCCCCAGAACTACATAAGACACTTTTGGAATTTGTTCTTTCATTTTTAATTGAAAAGCCTGTTGATGTCATTGATTATGCCGTAAAACATTTTACTATGCTCCAACAAAAACGCAAAAACTTTGCATCGGCAGTACCGGAAGGGATTTCGGAGGACGGCAGCGGTCTACCTGCAGGTCTAAAAACAAGGGATCTCGCGTCACGTCGTAAGTCTGTGTTTGCTGAATCTTACGATCCCGATGAAGACGTAGAAGAAGCTTACGAAGTTGTGGAAAAATCACCTGCGCAACTTGAACGTCTTTGGAGTTCTATAAAAGACATTGTCATCTTTCGCTCACTGGATATGGAGGAGCGAGACCATATCTTGAACGCCATGTTTGAGAAGCGTGTGGGCGAAGATCAAGTTGTCATACAACAGGGCGAAGATGGTGACTTTTTTTATGTCATCGAGTCGGGCAAATTCAAAGCTGTCAAGGATGGTGAAGATGTTTTTTTCTATAATAATGCAGGAATATTCGGTGAACTGGCCTTGCTCTATAACACAAAGAGAGCAGCTTCAGTAGTCGCCTTAAGCAATGGCCTTCTTTGGGCCTTGGATCGTGCAACATTTCGGCGCATTTTAATTTCGGGCGCATTTAAAAAGAGAAAAATTTACAATGAACTGTTGCAGAGTGTACCGATGTTTTCGGTGCTGACGAATTACGAACGTATGAAAGTGGCAGATGCGTTAGTTACAAAATTCTATCAAAAGAACGACTTTATTATGAAACAAGGCGATGCGGGCGATGGCATGTACTTTTTGGAGGAGGGTCGTGTTTCGGTTTATAAGGATCGGAACGATGGCAAAGGCGAATTATTGGTCTCCAAGCTACATAAGGGTCAGTACTTTGGCGAACTGGCCTTACTTACACGTGACCCACGAAGAGCCACGGTTAAGGCCGATTGTGAAGTTAAATTGGCTTTTCTGGACAAGGATTCTTTTGAACGTTTGCTTGGCAAATGCGTTGACATTTTGAATCGTGGAATTGAAGATTACAACTTGAAGGATGCAAAACTTATTGAATACCTGAGCGTAAGCTTTGCAAAAATGAAAACTATAAATGATGATGAACCAGGAAATGACGCTGGCAATTGAAATTCGGAAGTTTTGGTTTCTGTTGTCTGCTTTACACTTTTCCTATTAAACATAAATACATTATTTAACAAATTATGTATGCTCAGCATATCATTTATTAAATGTAAACAATTTTCAAGCATTTTTGTTGTGCGTTCATGTCAAACGCCTTATTACGCACACAAATAAAAATCGAAATAAAAAATTTTTATTAAAAATATTGCCTCAAGCATCAAACTCTGCAAACTAAGACGAAATTTTTTGGTAGAGTCCAGCCATAGTTTAGCAACTGATAAGGTAGCATATACCTCTGTGAGAGACATCTAAGTCATTGAGACTTCTTAATGTACCCTTTCGAAAGATAGGACTCGTTAAATCATATACTATTTTAGAGACGGTTTGTTTGTATGTATCGAGATTTGGTTATTACAAACAAATATAGACGAAATAAATATTTGATATGAGATAATGCGTCACGAATTCTGCTAAATCGATTTATTTATTTATTAAAATTAGTCAAAAAATACAATTTTAAAAACTAATATAAAAAACGAGTACTAGCTACCAGGGCTTACGACTCGGCTATACATTAAGTGTAGATTAATTTAATAATTAAATGGCATAAATTACATTGCTAATATGTTTTCTTGGGTACAATTCTTAAGTAGCTGGCAAGGATCGATGTTACGGAAAATTTGACTTCTCGCTGAGTTGAAAATCGGGCAGTGAAGAATGAGATGGTCCGTAGTGGCTGGGTCCTGGCAAAACAGGCATGACAGCGCACCGCTGCCTTGTAGTAGATGGGCATGGGAAAAGCTTGTGTGACCCATACGTAGTCTGACGTAAAGTGTTGTCTGAAAGTGAGTAGAGGAAGACGGGAAGCATGGCTTGGAACCGTCAATGTTAAATTGTTTATAACGATGCGTCATATTCTCCCATGCTGCTTTTCTGTCCATTGCAAGTTTTAGTTGGATTAATCTTAGAGTATCTTTTTTTTCGTCCGTTCCATATGTGAGTAAAGGGGCTATGCGAGCCTCATTTGCGATTTAGTTTGCATACTCATTCCCTTTAATGCCTACATGACCTGGAATCCACATTATCTTTATTTTATTAGGTGATTTGATGCACATATTCCTAATATCGGATATAAGGTCACTATTGTAGTTGATGTTTTGCAAACCTTCAACAACTGATCTGGTGTCTGTGCATATAACAAATTTGCCTTTATTTTTGCAAGCGAATTCGGTGGCCAGCTTTACTGCTAAGGCTTCTGCAGTAAATACAGAACAGTGGTGTGAAATCATGCCTGTGGTTATAATACGTATGTCATGAGACACCACAGCAAATGATGTGGTAAGTATACCACATCATGTTTTGGATCCATCCGTGTATATAAACTGCCAATTATTATAAGAGAAGTTATGTTGAACCTCGTAGAAAATTTGACGATATGTTCTCGAATCAGTTTTGCATTTTGGAAACGCATCAAAGTCAAGTAAGAGGGACGAGGATTTAAAATGTCATGGTGGATCACTATGACGTTTTGTAAGTTTCGGCTTTAAATTTATATTTAAAGAAAGCGCAAATTCAATGCATCGTCGAATGGCAGACTTAGTGCGATACGAGCGCTTGTGGTTCTTTAACCACAAGCGCTCGTATGCCTTTGCCTTAACTGCATCTTTTGATAAAATAGAGTTACCGGAGTTGAATAACTTAGGAATAAGCTTGAATGTCATCGAACAAGTCCTCTCAGAGATGAATAGGAGGCCGGCTTCTGCCAGTATGCATTTAATTGGTGATGTAGGAAATGCGTTGATGCTACGACGTACGGCTGTGTGGTAAGGAGCGTTTAAAAGCTTTATATTTGAGTTTGCACACCATCCATAAACAGGCAGGGCATAGTCAATTTTCGATAAGATAAGAGACCTAGTTATATTGATTAATGTTGAAATGTGAATTAAGCAGTGCTTAGATGATAAATACTTTACAATGTTAAGTCTGGTAGCTAAACTCTTCTTAATATACATACAATGTGGTCTAAAAGTAAATCTGGAGTCAAAAAATACACCTAATATTTTTATAGAATCAACTACATTAATATATACATTATTGAAACTTAAGCTAGGGCAAGAGCAGTTCTTTTTTTACATATATGCAATAATTTACATTTATCAAGAGCTAGATTAGCACCCGAGCATTCACTCCAGTTTTTGATATCGGACAATATTTTTGAAAATGTGTCTATGACCGCATTATTATTAGAAACTTTTGTAGACGAAATAAATATTTGATATGAGATAATGCGTCACGAATTCTGCTAAATCGATTATTATTAGTGGATCAATCACATATATGTCAATAATTACCAAGTTATATTTTGATTGAAACAAATATTTCTTTGTCCCAAACATTTGCTAATAATTACCAAGTCATTTATTTGGGGTAAGAAATATTGTGTTTTCGCAAACGTATGCATTTATTAATATCAATTTGTGTTAAAAACCGATAACCAAATCAATATTTCCAATATCGTAACATTTTCAGTTGAGAACAGTTTCCATATTAATGAAAAGTGATGAAATAAAAATACGACTATTTCATAAACAGATGTGGGCGCCTCTCATAAAATTAAAATACGTTAAGTGTTATATTTAGTGTGCTATGAGAGTAATCTATAAGATTTGTTACAGGAGTGTTGGTTACTATATAAATTTAAATTAAATAGAGTTGGACGGAATTGCATCAGTGGGCGTGATACCTATATAGAATACTAGAGAATTTACTATAGGAGTAATTTCATCCATTCATTATTTTTCAAAATTTTTCGACATGTTCCATATTTTCCATATTTTTCTGACTTATTCGACCTCTTTCAACTTTCTTCATTAGTTTGCATATTTTTTCAAACTTTACTCTAGCAACATTTTCAACCCCCTTCAAGTTTTTTGAACTTTTTCAACATTTTCTATATTTTTTCGATGTTTTTCGCCTGTTTCATTTGTTTCAGCTTTTTAAGACTTTTCCAAATTATTTTTACTTTTTCCAATTATTTGAACTTTTATCAATATTTTCTATTCTTCTTCGACGTTTTTAACCTCTTCCGACTTTTTACACCATTTTCCATATTTCTTTTTACTTTTTCAGGCTTTTTCAACAATTTTCAACTTTCTTCGACTTTTTCAACGCCTTTCAACTTTTATTTACATATTTTCGACTTATTCAACCTCTCTTAACTTTTTTCAAAATTTTCCGCTTTTTATCGACTTTTTCAACCTCAATCCCAACAACCGAACTATGGTCGGTCTATTGGTTCTTGCTGGTCATAACTCGTGGATGGGCACATGTGCAAAGAGTATAATATATTTTTAGAATGTATTTATATACATAATTTTAATTGAAACAAGTAACTTATAAGCTAAAAAACTTATTTCTAACGCTGTATCACAAGCTGATATTCATATTTGGAACATCTTTTTTTCAATTGGCGCTAGGGATGATTCCAAATCCAGTCTATGGTTGAAACAATGTCTATAATCATGACTTCGTAGCACTGTCTTCTGCCACCGAACTACGAAACATACTGAGGAATAATTGCCGCCTTGCGGGTTTTTCGAATCCCAAATACGGCAGTTTCGCTTGTTTACATTGAAAGCTGCCGGTATGAAAAATTCGCTTTATTCGATCATTTGATTTGAATTCATGTATAATTTTGATAATGCTGTTAGTGCTAAAATATCATGTAATTCAAAACAACAACCACCAAGTGGTTGGTTTATATATACGTAAAGAACTACATAGCCTACATACATAGCATAGTTTAAGTGAAAGAGTATAAACGAGTATATGCATCATTACAAAATCAATGCCAATGTTTTAGAAGAAGGAAAATAACTTTAAGTTTATATTATAGATAAGCTTGGCATTTTTTTAAATAAAATCATATCCGTCCAAAATTTGTCAACTGCAATATTGATATTTTGTTTATTTAATTTTTTTTTAAATAGAAACGTTAAGTTTGACTATAATATAATATTTTATAATATATAATCATTTATTTGATAAGTCCATCAAATTTCATCATAAGAATCTACATCATTTTGCACATTGGTCGTAACTTCTTACCAAACATGAACTCTTTGTCAAGCTCAAGTAGCGATTCTTTAGTCGTAGCAACCTCAAGTAAAAGTTCAGTTGTTGCTGATGTTCCCCAAGAATTGCGAAAGACATTGCAGGAGTTTTCTGTTGCGTTTTTGAAGGATAAACCAACAGACGTTATAAATTATGCTGTCAACTACTTTACCGATATGCAAATTAGACGTCTCAAATTGAGAAATGCCACAGAGCCAAGCATTTGTAATGTATCAAAAGATTCGACTTTTGGAGCCATTGTTAAGCTAACAAAAGACAGTGACCACACTTTCACGGATCGTGGAAGCATCTACCAAAGGGCTTCAGAGTGGAGAGGTTCAGTGATACGTAGTCTTTCAGAAGGTGTAGCTCTGCCGCGTAGAACATCAATGAAGAGAAACCCTGCTCGTAAAAGTGTAGAACAGAGACTTTCCATACACCTAGATACAGAACACAGAAGGGGAACTAGAAGGTCCAATTCTGAGGGTAGAGTTTCAGATCGCAAAAATGCAGTCAGTAGAGCCACGGGAAATTTAGATTTAAGTGATCTACCTATCAGTCTTTACACATATGAAACATTAGCTCGACGAAAATCTATATTTACTGAATCCTTTGATACAGGCGATATGGAAGACGAAGATGGAATAAGGAAACATAGTCAGTTCTGGCACGATGATGACAAGCTTAGTAGAATGATACCAAGGCGAAAATCTGTATTTGCTGAATCTTTTGAACCTGATGAAGATGATGAAGAGGATGGAGAATATGCAAAAGTTAAAATTGAGATGTCACCAGACCAAATAATACGTCTAAGAAATTCGATAAAGAATGTATTAATTTTCAAATCATTGGATCGCCAGCAACTATCTGACGTAGTAAAATGCATGACAGAACGACGTGTTTTTGCAGGAGAAGTTATCGCTGAACAGGATACCCCTGCAAATGAATTATTTATCATAGATAAAGGAACTTTTAAAGTTTACAGAGATGACTTACACGTTTTTACATTTACTGATGAGGGTATTATGGGTGAATTGGCGTTGATCTCAACTAGACTGAGATTAACAACAATTAAGGCCACCACCGATGGGGTGCTCTGGAGCGTGGATCGTCCTACTTTTCGTCGTATATTGGAATCGAAAGCATATTACAAACGAAAGTTTTATGAAAAGCAGCTGCGTAAAGTATACATGCTACAAGTGCTACCTAAGGACAAACTTATGAATTTGGCAGACGCACTGCAGGAAAAATCGTATAAATTTGGTGATTCTATTTTTAAGCAAGACGATAAGCCAGACGGTATGTATATAGTGCTTGAAGGTATTGTCCAGATAAAAGCAAGAGATAAAGCTGGCATCGAAAAGAATGTGCATAAGATAGGCGGACGCCAGAATTATTTTGATGAACTGGCACTGCTCAAGATAAAGTCTAAATCCAAGACTGCTATTGGCCAAGATGTGCATAAAATAGGTGAAGCTCAAATATTTTTTGGAGAATTGGCTCTGCTCAAAACTCATCATACCAGACGCATAGTATCAGCTTATGCAGCATCTCACCGTGTGAAGCTTGCATTTTTAAGTCTTGATAGTTTCGATCGTATTGTTGGCGATTCAGTTCAAGAATGCTACGAGTCTATTGGTACAAATCATCCCCACTATTCTAATTTGCTCAAATTTTATAGAAGTTTAAATATTGGGGGCAAACTCTTGTAATCTTTAATCCTATTCAAAAATAACGTATTTATATGACAATGAAATCAATATAATGCTATCGAGAATTTCCTAAAGATATTTTTAATTGGCAGTGAGAAAGCTCAGATTTCTTAACTTCGAGCGAGGAGCCACTCCGCAGAACGGTAGTGCAACGATGTGCTGAAATGGCTTTAGCTATCTCGGGTGCCTAAGGCGTATTTACAATAATCGATGAAAAAGTTTCGAAATGGGCTAAAATTTTGAAAAGTTATTTCAAGCTCAGTTGATAATTGAACTAGAAGTAGACATTTCTATATAATTGAGTGAGGACAACTAGATTCATACTTAAAGTTCCTTTGAAAATATATAAACAGATAGATATATGAATAGGTATATAAATAGATAGACGAATAGATGGATGAGTTAATGGATAGATAGATACTCGTAGTTATTACGATGGATAGGAAGATAGATGGATGGATAGACAATTAGATACTTTTGGTGGCGAAGAAGCGATGGAAAAAGGAAACTCAATCCAGCACTCAGCCTCTCTATATGCTTTGTGCCCAGCCTCGATAGAGAAGACGTAAAGAAAGGATATAGAAGGATGCAAACATTGGCTCCATATCGAATGCATTATAAAGCAAAAGAAATTTGAAAGGAGACAAGTATGACGAGCCTTTTTTCTCCAGCAGATTAGATTGATGACAATATACATTTTGGCCTCATGCCATAAGTTCTTGTTAATAACCTGACCACCACATTCTGGTGCTATCACCAGTGCTTTGCGAATTTGCATCACAGCCAACTATTAGTCCCAGGCCTTTCGACTCAAACAAGTTGCAAGCGTTCTTTCTGTCTCCAAACTGAAATAAGCGTAGCCGCTTTACCGCCTTCTTCTGCAAGGACACAGACCGGCTGTTCTGAAAAGAGAGTTAAGATGCACACTGGATGCCAAGCCAAAATCCATAAATATAGCAATTGCCCGATTTCTATGTTACTGAAAAGTTAGAGGGTACCAACCAATATCGAATGTCATTGAAAAGTTTGAAATATTATCGAAAAGTATTGACGGCACACTATAGTTGAAAGACTACTTCAAATGTCGTGTACCTTGTTGAGCTAGGATCTATTTTTTTATATTTTTAATTTAAAAGAAAACTTGTTAGCTCCAAGCTTGTTGCGATTGCATTTTAAGTTGACTTATACAATATATTGTTTATTTATTTTTTCAAATATCATATATTAAAATTATTAATAATTTGGAATAATTTGCCAGCCTTAGTTGTTATATTTATCTTCAAATTACAAACATATAAAATTATAGTTGCCATTTATCATCAAATATGGAACCCTTAGGGGAGAACGCTTCGAGTAAGAGCATGGTGAAAAGTAAAGTAACTAGTGATGATTTAACTCCAAGCCAAAAATCAAATGTCGAAGTTCCCGAAGAATTGCGCAAAGCACTGCTGGACTTTTCTGTTGCATTTCTTATGGATAAACCAAAAGACGTAGTAGATTATGCTGTCAATTACTTTACCGGCATGCAAATCAGCCGCACGAAAATGAGACCAACTTTAATAACGACCTTTCCCAATCGCTCAGATGGTGCGGATTTGAATCGTTTAACCATTGACCTTGGACGTCGCTCTTTCCAAAGAAGCTCAAAAGTTCAAATTATAGAGCGTAGAAGTACAGTGCGTTCTATTACAGGCAATCTGCATTCATTCCGTAGCTTCTCGGAACAGAGAAGCTCTATAAGGCAAAAAATTACAGACCGTGTAGTATCGGCTCAAAGTTCAGAAGATGGAGATAACTTAAGCAATCCTGCACGAAAAAGTAGAGACTCACAGCGTAGAAATTCAGAAAAAAGATCATTGAGCATGTTTACTATCAGCCACTATTGGTATCGAACGGAACCATTTCCAAGACGGAAATCTGTATATGTCGAAGCTTTCAATCCAGATGATATCGAAGATATCGAAGAAATTTCGCCGTATGTGGGGCCAAAGTCACCTGAACTGCGCAGACGTTTGAAAAATACGATAAAGAACGTCTTAATATTTCAATCATTGGATTCACAACAAATGCGTCAACTATTGAATGCCATGGTAGAGAGATGCGTTACTGCAGGAGAAGTTGTAACATTACAGGGTTCTCCTGCCAAGGACTTATTTGTCATTGATAAAGGGGTTTTCGAAGTTTACAGAGATAATGTACACGTTTACACTTTTTATAATCATGGTGTTTTTGGTGAATTGGCTTTGATGTCGAGAAGGGTGCGACTAGCAACAATTGTAGCCAATTCCGATGGTATACTTTGGTCCATTGATCGCCAAACATTTCGTCGTATATTACTTTCTAAAGCATATCATAACCGAAACTTTTATGAGCAACAACTCCGCAAGGTCCACATGTTACAGGTGCTGACTAAATATCAGCTCATGAATTTGGCAGACGCCCTAAAGGAAATAACTTATAAGCAAGGCGATGTTATTTTTAAAACCGGTGATATTGTGACTGGCATGTTTATAGTTTTAGAAGGTGTTGTCCAGATAAAGGCACACGATAAAAATGGCATCGAACTGAATGTGCGAAAAATTGATGAAAAGGAAAATTTCTTTGGTGAACTGGCTCTACTTAAAATACGACCTAAAAGGATAATGTCAGCATATGCAGCATCTCGTACTGTCAAACTTGCATTTTTAAGTATTGACAGCTTTGAACGTGTTGTAGGTGATTCCCTAGAAGTCGTCAAGCGATCTATTGGACTATCTCATCCACATTATGCTGATTTAGCAGAACTATTTAGAAGCAAAAATATCGACATAAAATTATTTTAAGCACCAATGCTTAAAAAAAATTGTTTCTATATTTATATAAAATATCAATAAAACAATTGACTTTTTCAAAAAATGCCCTTTCTTTCCAGAGGTTTTTTGTTGGAAATCTAAGAAATCTTTGTAGAATATGCGCTGACTTTCATTTTGATTTTTCGATTGGCCTTCGAAATTATATTTTTTAAACTAGTTTTGAATGTGGGCTACCCTAAATAAAAGATTTATGGGTTTACCTATGCCTCATAATATAAAAGACATGTGGTGTAAATTTCAATTAAATCGATTTAGTGGTTTTAGTGAAAATTCCATTTTAAAAATATTTTTGTATGAGGGCCACCCCAAGTAAAAATTTTGTCTTAGCTATGCCTCTTTATATAAAAAGATAATCGTGTAAATGATATTTTTAAAATATATTTGTATGAGGGCCACCCTAAATATGTCCCTAAATAAAAGTTTTATATCCTATGTCGCAGGCCAGATCGATATTAACATAGTGTAATAAGTAATTTCATCAAAATCGGCCGGATAGTTATCGCGTCAATTAGAGACAAACAGACAAAAACTGAATTTTATATAGTAGATTATCGGATGGATGGAATGGATATATCGAAAAATATAAATCTAACACTATCGAAAGATGTAGCGATTTAGGATCAGCCGATGTATTGCTTAAGATTAGTCTTCGACCATTTCCCTTAGAACGCTGTAAAAATATTTTCAAAAAACTATCACCTTGCCAAGTTCAAGATCTATTTTGTCCTTTTTACCCACAGCGCATCGCTGGGAGCACTCTGTTAATGTCTTACATGCTCATTTACCATCGAATGTTATTTAAACTGAATTTTCAAATGAACACAAATAAGCCTACAAGTCAAGAATATATAAATATTATCGAATTGTACCGAAATATCGATGAAAGTTGGTCAGTATCATATAATAGCGAATAAGTCAAAAATTTCAAATATCATCGAAGAATATCGAACAAATTGATATGAGCCGATAAGTATCGAAGAACACCGAGGATATCGATAAAAGTTAGAGAATGTCAAATTACATTGAAAATGTCGATAAATGCCATACATCGAAATTCCGAGGTCAGCGAGACAAATTAAAAACAAAATTGACAAAACTCTATAAGTTTTAAAAACATCACAAAAGTGCAAATGTATCAAACAACATAGCAAAAGTTTAAAAGTACTGATATACAAACATACATAGCAAAAGTCGATGTAGTTCTGGAGTTTCTAAAATGTCGGAAGCTACTTATAAATTTGCGAATTATTGAACCAACAGCCGATCATAGTCGAAATTGAAAATTTTTGGAAGTATCGAAAAATCGTCAAAAGTCAGAGGATAACGAAAACAACTAAAGAAAGTCCAAAAGATAAATTTCAAAGTAGGAGTAGTATTGAAAATTACTGTTTACTTCGAAATACATTCAACGAAAATTCGATAGTATCAAAAAATATCGAGAAAATCAATATAAATCTAAAAGTATCGAAAAATCGATAAAATTTCCTTAGTATACAAAAAGTCAATACAAGCAAAAAACAAAGTGGAATTTGTATAAGAAAAGTTCACATAATCGAAAAATTTTAAGGAACCTCAATAAGTATCGAATTAAGTCGATAAATTTCTTCAAGTCGGGAGCATTAAATATTATTTTTTTTTTCAAAATGGACCATTCAATCTATCCAAAAATATTTATCGGGTAAATCGGCGTTCACGATCATACCCAAATGTCATTTTTGACCCAATTTCATCGATTCATTCTATAAAAATTGAGCAGAAACACCGTCACTGATCATGCATATCGCCTATAATATATTTCAGAAAACAGCCAAAGGCGCGATGCACACCTGGTTACATCCCAACATTTATTTTTGACCTTTCTAATTGAATGCTGCTGTAAATTTTATTTAAAGCAGACGTCTATATTTTAAATTGACTATAACTTTATTATTGCCACAGAGTTTTTCGTCTGTATAAAAATCTTTTTTGTCTATATCCGTCTGACATATTGGTCAAATGGGTGACACAGCTCCAGCTAAGGCAAATTGAAGTTTCCTTTCCGCGGCTAGGTGATTTGATACTATAGTACATGGTCTATTAAGTCAGAAATGTGTCATTAGTCATCGAGGAAGGTCACTTAAGTTTAAGTTATATTCCTCTAAAGGATCGTGAATTAGCTACGTAAACACAAACATTGATTCGAAGGAAAATCTTAAAAGAGATCGTAGATCGAGCCCTAAGTTAAAAGAAAAAAAGTTTTTTCGAAATTGATTTGGTTTTTTATTTGAAACCTCTTGGTTTTTACAAATTTTTTAAATAAATTAACTTAAAATAAAGGCTATTTGATAAATTTATTTTACTATATAGATACCTAAAATTAGTTAACACGCTATGAAATTATTTTATAGGATATGTATAAAACTATATGTATGAATGGTATATATCGTTCGAAATCAAGCATAATGATACATTAATTCGAAGATTACATGAAAAAATCAGTTGAGTAGATTATAAAAATAAGGAGAAACACCCTAATGGCATTACTAGCTGACAGATGACAGTTGCATTTTTGGTGGCATTTGACACACTTATAACGGTGTCTGTGTACATATAAATTTTTAAAACAACAACACAGTTTAAATATCACAGTTACATTAACAGTTATTTCAGTTGAATGGTCGATGATTACAATGACGCCATCAAACCGAAAGACATCGTTGATAACACAATGACATTTCACTGTTTCTCATTTTTGACAAGTAAAAACTCCTCAGAACTGGGCACTTTTTTTAATACCGTTGCAGCTGTTGTTGCATTTGGACTTGCAGTTACTTCTGCTGCTGCTAGCGCAGTATCACGTGCGTATTTTTTTGCTTCTGATTTTTTACTGACAGCTGTCAATGTGACATTTGCTATTGCCGTTGCCTCAGCATAACTTGGCACTTGTATATTGTAGCTGTTGTTGTTGCTTTGTAATTGGCACTTAGCATTTGCAAATTCGCTTGCCATCAATGGTGTTGTCACCTCAATTGCTGTCAACGATTGCTGTTGTTGTTCTTGTTGTTGTATCGCCATATCCGTCAGTTTGTTGGTCATTTTTTCATTCTTATTAAAAATGCTAAACACTGAGGGATATACAATGACACAGGAATTCGGTGTCTTTTTTAGTAATTCCAAGGCCGCTTCATATGTTGGTAGACCGGAGACTAATGTATACTCGGGCACTGGATCATCTGAAAGTTCTGGATTGAGTTTCATAGATTCAATGTCGAGTGTTTGAGATTGTGCAACTGTGGCATTATCTGAAAAGATTAAAAATTAAAAAAAAAATTATTATAGCTATTGCTGAATTTTGTTTATTAGAAGCTTTTAAGTTTAAGCTCTGTTTTCAAGATATGAATGATATTGAAAATTTAGGGTTCAGGTCAAACTGCACTAAGTCTCGAAAAATTCTACCACTTTTTTTTGTGGAATCCAGAAATCTTCAAATCTGACCAAAATTTTCTAAAAATACTTTCTAAAATCTACAAAAAGGAATTATTCAAATCATTAAAGGTCTAAATTAAAAATCAATCGTAATGTTACAAATTCAAATCATTAATGGTCTAAATTAAAAATCAATCGTAATGTACAAATTTTATTGGGGCACTGGATGACTTAACTAAACTTCTCGCTGCTGCTCGTTTTTTTTTTTTTTGTTTAGTGAAATGACGTCTTAATGACGTCAAATTATCCTTGTAAAATTGTTATGACAAAACCAAATCATAGTTATATTTATTCCAAACATATTTTGGGAACTAAAATAGGTGTGTTAGAAGCAAGTCTCTTGAGAAAGGTGATTCTCTTTATGATTCTATATATCCAAATATACTTATTCTACACTATCGATAACGCTCAACTCTTAAGCAAAAACTTTAAATGACAGTAGTCTAAGAATGGAAAACCCAAAATTTAAAATATATTTTATCTGATTTAACAAACCTTAAGGAAAATTTTGATGCAAAAATATTGCGGGGCATTAATTATTAAGTCTATTTCTAGATAATTTCGAAAAGTTACATCTGGATAACGTGTGGTTATAGCTTTTATTGAGAGCAAAAAAGCGAAATAAATTTTGTTGATAGCCGGCCAGTCGTGATTTGTCATCTGATGGCTCGTTCTAAAGAGCAGGGTGCGAATAATTTTGACAACTGTTACTTGCTTCAGAGTGCAGTAGAGCACATAGCTCAAATATTGAAGCAAAACTTTCAGTGACCACAAGACAAAACTCAATGAGTGCTATGTAAATGAAAGGGAATTATAGCGTTTTACTTTGTGATCATAAATTGCCTTGTAAGTCCTTGTAAACCAAATAACCTTATTTCTTTACCACTCAGGTAATTAATAAAAACGCAGCCTATAATAAAATAAATGCTTTGCTAAGTTAATTTCTGTGAACTACACAAAATACTTAAAACAAATTAAACACAATATAATTATTAAAATAATTAAAAAAAATTAAAACAAAATATAACACAAAAAGCTATGAAAAAAAACTTTAAATTTTTTTTTTTTTGTTGAATAAAATAAATATTTTTTTTAACAGATAATAACTAAAATTAATATTATTTTCAAAAACTCTTTCAAAAAAAAAAAAAAAGTTTAAAAATACCTTAAAGTTTCACAGAAACAAACACATTAATTTTTATTAATTAACATTTTTCATAGTTGTAATCAGCTGTCGACAAGACACGAGTTTATTTTTGCAACTAAATAGTAGATAAAAACTGAAATATATGTAGCTGTTATCAAGGGTTATTGACAATAAATAACAACTCACGGTCAGCTATCATTTTCGGCTTTAGTCGCAATTATTTTCACAAAACTAACAACAACTGACATCACATCAGAAACTATTCAACAATAATTTTATGTGTAGAAAAATTATAATAAAATTATTTTAAAAAAAAAAAAAAAAATTATTCCCAAAAAAGAACGGCCCTAATGAAACTGAAAATCGCACAAAACCGAAAATGATATTTTTACTTAACTGAATGAACCCAGCCATAAAAGTGCTATTAACTTTCGCCAAAAATTTGATAAAACTCTGTAGTAGACTTTTTCTTCACAACTTTAGGGACATTTTTCAATAGCATTTTCCAACGAAAACAAATTTATAAAAAAAAAAAAATATTTTTTATTCATATCAACTTACAATTTGTTTTCCATGTCCTGAACTGATGATATAAAAAGCACGAACAAATGCAAAATACCATTGAGATCAATATCAGCGTCATCACTATGCCAATCCAGACATCATTCATGAATTTATCATATTCCAATTGTTTTTGTAAATCATTGATGTCACCGAAATTTGATGAATCGATTACAACATGATTTGGCACCATATCAAAATCCATATTTGTTGCTATTGTTGTTGCTATTGGTGTAATTACTGATGACGTATGCTCGCTAAATTGCTGCTGCTGCTGTGCCTGTTGTTTCAATGACGTTTGCAATTGTATTGAATTCAATATCGTAGCACTTAATTTTTGTAAGAAATCACTACCAGTCAATGTGGTTATGGTGGGGGTGGATGCTGCAACACTTTTGCCATTGTCAAGAATATGCTGCGCGTATTTATCCAAATGTAAATCTTGTGATAATTCATAATTATTGAAATCACCGCGCGATAAATCTGCCATAATGATAGGGATAATGGCGCTCTTTTGTAAATACAAGATAACGAAAAATTCAAACGAAAGTGAGACAAAAAGTTTTTCTTTTCTTTTTTAGCCGGGCCTAAAAGAGAAATTTCGCTTTTGGTAGTTAGATACAATAATTTCTTTATATCCGTAATATTTTTTTTTCTTTCTTTCTTTATCTTCTTCACTTTTTCTTTTGTTTTCTTAAGACAAATCTCTTAAGTAGAAATAAACACGTCCGAACGTAATGATAGCTCTTGCCAAACTGTTCACAGTCTCATAGCTGTATCAGTTGGTAAGTAAACATTGTTTACAAATGAGCGCGTATGCACGATCAAATTAAAAAACCGAAAGGCCAACCAACGTACATTGAGCGTCTTTCTCAGTTACTCAAGTTGAGAATGTAATAGATTGTGTAGCGGCACTACTCTGGAAAAGAAATACTCTCTCAGTTTCTTTTACTTATGTTCAACATTCCATACAACTGTGCTCTGCTCTTTCCAGCACTCTAAAAAATTTCGTCGACTACCTGTCCTCAACTTTGTTGTGCTCAGCCCAGCTCATTTGCTAGAGGAACTCACATACCATAATCTTCAGACAAAGCAGTTTCTTTTTTTCCCCTAAAACCCAATCATTTGCTGCTACTTTTTTATACCATAACTATGGCTCTTTTGAGTGGCATTCTGCTCATTTGCCGCACGGTTACGCTCGGCATGGTATGTCGGTACACACAGCGCTTCTTCATTTCGAAAAACGTTTTCTTTTTCTTTATGCAGCAAAAGATATTAAACACGCTATGGGCCTCTTTCAGTTTTAGGCATGAAATGATCGCATTCTTCCGCAGCAATTTTACTGTACTCATTTACCTTTGTTGTTGTTATTGCTTTCGACAAAAAAAAAAACCAGACAATGCATTCAAATTATGAGAAATAATTGGCGTAACAAACGCACATGTTCTTTGACGTTTTTGGGTATCGAACTTAGGTTTTGGGAACATATAGAAATGCAGCACACCACAGCGTGACAGAGTTTTGAATTACTTTGCTAGATATCTTATTTCGTTGGGATGCTATTGTTTTGTTTCGAACAAACAAAAGTTTATAATTATTGAGGGAGTGTGGCAGCATCCGAAATATTTTGTAACAAACGGAAGGAATTTGTAGGCAAACGCATGAGTTTTTTTAAAATTTTCAAAAAATATTGAAAACATAATTTTCCAAATGAAAAACTCTTTCTAAAAGAAGAAATCGATCACTGATAATTTTTATAAAAAAAAAACTGATAAAATCTTTTGCAGAGAAAGGAAAACTATTTACTTAAGCAGTTTGTCGCATAAATCAAAGTACTTAATGATCATTAAAAAACCCATAGGGGATTATTGTTCAAGAACTGAGCAGGAAGAGATAATGTTGATTCTTTTTAAATGTGAGTATTGAATAGAAAGCAAGGGTTTTGCTAAAAGGATTATGAATTGAAGTTTTCGTTTGCTGATCTTATTTGCATTTAAAGTATGTGAAAAATTTGATCCTTTGAAGTTTCATAAGCAATACCTAGCTATATTTTTTATCTTGTTAATGTCAAATTTTTTATACCAGTTTAATGCTTTATAGTGGTTACAGAACTATTAAGTATCATTAAGTTGTGCTCCCTTTCAAGTCAAATCAACTGACTTAACTACTTAGCATATGAGCCATGTAAACTATTTGTAATGCGTAGGTATCAGCTCTCTTTGACGTCACATCAATATCATTAAGAGGCGATGTTTATGAAAAACGTTGAATCATAGTCGAATATGGCTCATAATCGAAATTTTTTAAGTAACTAATGGTTTTGCTTTAGACTATAACAATTTTTATTTGGGTTTTTTGCGCAAAATATGAAAATTTAAAGTTCAGCTGAAAGTTATTGTTCAAACGCAAAAAAGTTGTTCACGCGATTTACTTAAATGGGTGCGCAACTTTTCCGCATTATTAGAATTTACTGCGAAAAAAAATCGAATTTTGATTAATTTTACTAGACGTGTTTTCATAGACGAATTCATATCAAATGAATGCGTACTTCATTAATACCTCAGTTTCCCAGCACTCTGTTCTATCTGCCATCTTGTCTTTATCGAAGAGCTGCTGTCAACGATCACCAATTCAATTCATTACTCTGCGGCCGATTGTTCTAGAATATATAACTTATTCATGGCTTACGTTAGTGCACTACTACCACTGTCTGGGACTATATTTTTGTTTATATTTGAGCCAGCGATCTAGTTTTGATATCTTGTCATGCTGCATCATATTAGCTCATGCAGCAGCAGTTAGCTAAAATTTCCATGCAGTATACTTTAACGTTTTTCATGGAACTCTTACATTTTTAAATAATTCTAAGTACTTTTCCAGCTTAAAATTTTGATATATATTTAATTGTTTTCAATGAACTTAGGCTTGTTTGATATTTACTATGTGAACTTAATTTTGCGGCAATAATGTGAAAATTCAATATTTTTACAGC
Organism: Meiosimyza decipiens; assembly: GCA_963680825.1. NCBI lineage: Eukaryota > Metazoa > Arthropoda > Insecta > Diptera > Lauxaniidae > Meiosimyza > Meiosimyza decipiens. The sequence goes on from OY804258.1 coordinate 45,976,932, forward strand.
TTTTCTAGCAGCGTGTTGATATTTTAATGGGTGAGTGGGACTTAGGTTTGTTTGATGTATACAAATGATTGCACTTAGACATTTCTGAGAAAGAAGCAACCAAAGCGATAAGTGAATTGTTCTTTGGTATATAAGCAATTAAATACATACAGTTTTTGAAAATGGACTTTAGCACTTTTGATATATATTGCCTCAATACATGCTAATATGGCTGAAATAAGAGATGTTTTCTTGCACAAACACTCTTCGCAATATTTTTGTGGTATTGTTGAGGATTTTAGTTTTCAGATTCTTTTTGTGAAAGCTAGAAATATCTTCTTTAAGTTAAAGTCTATTCTTAAAAAACTTTCAAAAATTTGTAAAGGTGTTTTAAAAAATTTGAGTTTAATTATGTATGATTACCATTTGTACTCTCTCCACAACTGATTTTGGTTAACAAAGCCCAATTCCTTTCAATCATTTTTTTTTATCAAAAGTGAAAGCCTTTGGATTTCCTTCTTCCGATTCATTAAGTTACCACAATTTTAGTGTATTGTAATCGACTGAAAAGACTTAATATCAAAAACGTCTAAAGAATCAACAAAATGTTTAAAAAAAAACTCATGCACGAATACAAATAAACAGAAAAATACAATCCCGCCTTAATATCGCTACACCTGATGTTTCATTCAAAATGTGTTATTTGTTGAGAACTTTTTTTTTTAAATTTCTCAAATGAGTAGCGCGTAAGAATGTCTTACGGGAACATAAATTTGGCTTAAGAAACCTTTAATTTTATTTTTCACTTTCCTGCTATGAGTGCGATTGTATTTACCTGAAAGTCTCTGCTACCGTATTTGATGCTAAAAATAGTTTGTTGTCGAACATAAATTAATGGATATTTTCTTTCATTCGACAAAGTCGTGTATAGCAAAGTTTATTAACAAACAAAAAAAAAAACAAATAAACAAACAAGAAATATAAGTTGTGGGCATAATAAATGGGTTTTTGTGGCAAATAAAAAAATCATTCTCTCAAGATTATAAAAATATTTGCATACCTAATGAGTTGTAATTGCAAGTAAAATATTCATTTAGTAATGAAATGAAATGCATTTGAATAATTCATATGTTGGTAGTGTACCATATATTCTTGCATACATACATACGTGTTAATTTAACTATGGCGTTTTTGCTACAAAAACTTTTTTTTAACACGATTTTTCAACATTTTTCGATGTTTTTAAAAATTTATCGACATTTTCAAAATTTTCACTTTTCTTCAATTTGTGTTTATAACGACTTTTCAATCATTTTTGACTTTTAGGCAATAGTCTGATATATGCAACAGCTTTTTTTTTGACTCAATTTTTTGGGTAATTCGTGATGCCTCTGTAGTGAAAATTACCATTTTATTTGTGGTTTTCGCGAGGTTTGCCATTAGCCAATCTTCAAGTATTCGTACTCCTTCTCAAATTTGAATATGAACTTGAGTACACAAGTTCAGCGGTGAGCTGCGAGGAAACATTCATCGTTTTGACAACAAAACTATCTGTTATCTATGCTAATAAAGGTAGGCTAGTTGTTATAATCTCTCCTCAGAAGGGACATACATATGGTGAGTGCTCTGGGCTCAAGGTGACAGTCTCCGAAAAATTTTCTTTCGAAACTAGAACACTAGCAGACTGGATTCAATATCGAATTATGGACATTTTGACTTAACGTTGTTCCGTCTTGCAAGTGCTTCGATCATTTTATTCGAACATAATACCTTAGAGTGACATCTGGCGAATATTTCAGTATCTATTTTCACGCGATGTGATGTTTAGTTGTTTGGTTTAGTAATTATATATACGAGTTATGGGTTAATCATTTAGAGACATTTTTGTCAGTAAATATTTCATAACAGATCAGACAAAATTGATCACCAATAATTCTACTTTAAAATTACACTAATTTTTTCAGAATTTGCAAACATCATGTTGAGATTCAGAGTTTTTTATTTTAAAATATGAGATCCTTGGAGATATTGCATTTTTATTATTTTTCGGAAATTATAATTTAAAATCTCAAAAATTCCCAGCAACAAGACAAACTGCCTCAGCGTTGCGCCTGACTGCCTTGCTGTGAACCAATTTAAAACTTTCAAAAGAGACCCCTAATAGAGTTGCCAACAACAGTGCCACATTAGGGGTCGTCAACATCGATTGAGGAAGCGCTAACGCAAGCAACAAAGACGATCTTCAATATAAAAACAAAATGACGCAGGTAATTTTCAAAGGTCATATGCAGTGACATGAAACATTTGTCAATTTTTTTTCGGTTATGACGAAGAAAAAATACAAAATTTAACCTTTACTACTGATTGCATGAGCCTGAGAAAATGAAATTTCTTACCAAATTAAGGGCAAACAATAGGAAATAGAAATTAAAATTAAAGAAAATCTTGGGTAATCTTTGATAAAGGTCACGGTTGCAAGTACCGAGAAAAATTATTTCATCTATGTTGGTTGTTGTTTTTTTCGCTTTCTTCAGTCTGCATCACGCATGAGCTGCTATTCTACTATTCTTCATAGAAAGTAACAAGTGCATTGCTTTTGTTTTTGTTCTTTTCATTGTAAACTACGACTTGGTGCCTCACGGAAATATAATAATTTTTATAAGAAGTTTCTTTCCTTAGCGTTTTAAGTATGCATTTTCTGAAGTCATTGAACTATCGAGTTTGAAAGTTAGAATAACACCGTGACAGAAGTTTGACTGAGTGACGGTGGTTCTTTCTTATCGCTCAAAATTGATCAAGTGTGCAAACAAGAAGAAAAGAATCGTCAAGAAAGTTGAAATTTGTTTGTTTACCACGTAATGAAATTGTAGTGTGGAGTGTTGAAACAAAGTTGCCTTTTGGTATTCTAAAAAAAAAAAAGAAAAGTGCGTAAGATTTCCAGTGGTGTGTCACTCAATCTCAGACGCCATCTTAATAACCAATAGCTACAGCACTGCACCCGGACGGGCATCTCTTTGGTATGAGTTGTCGACCCCGCGAACCCTAGTGCGTTCATGAAGCATCTGATCCAGGGTGGACAGCTTTTTGATCAGCGTCTGTTCCACATTGTGCGGTGGAGAAATAAATTTTACACCTGTTAGCGTCTGGATTGTTCGATGTATTCCTTGATTTCGCATATTTAATCGCTTTTACAATATCCATTTAGTACTTAAGCCAAATGTTTCTGTGTTGCTCCATTTTCGATAAAAAAGATTTTTTTGTTTTTTCAAAATGAGAAAAAATTTTACACTGTCAAGCGTACTTCAAAATTCGGAAATATAAAGACAAAAATGTTTCACTAAAATCGCAATATTTTATTTAACTAAAAAAATATAATGTTTAAGAAAAAAGATGCCAAATGGTAACGATATCGCATTACCTGACGGTGCAAAATATGGTATTTCTGTTACCGCTGCAGTGTGCGCCGCGAGCGTCACCCACCCAATGGATTTAGTAAAAACGCGCATGCAAATTGGATGCAATCTAGGAATGAAAGGCTCCTTTAGCTGCCTACAGTCGGTGATATTGAATGAAGGCGTCGTTGGACTCTATAAAGGTGTTAGCGCAGCACTATTGCGGCAGTCATCATATGTAACTGCACGCATCAGCTCTTATACCACCATGGCTGGAATGTATCGCCGCAGAAATAAGGAAGAACCACTGTTCCACACACGCCTGAATATGGCCATAATTGCTGGCTCCATCGGTGGTATGGTCGGTAATCCCGCCGATGTGGTGCTCATACGCATGGAAGCTGATGGTCATGCACCGAAGGACCAACGTCGAAACTATAAAAATGTTGCAGATGGTATTGCGCGTATTTGGCGTGAAGAAGGTTTCTTGCGACTGTTTGCTGGTGTTGTTCCAACAATGATAAAAGCGGCAATATCGAATGCTGTAGTGTTAATAACATATCCATATTTTAAGCAAAACATTAGAGAGCATTGGAAACTCGACAATGGTCTTGTATTGCAATTTACCTCCAGTATGTTATCTGCATTTCTTGTTAGCATCGTATCAATGCCACATGATATGGCAAAGACACGTTTGCAAAATATGCACTATCCTAATGGAGTGCCGGAATACAGCGGCACCATGGACGTTTGGAAGAGGGTGATACAAGAAAAGGGTACCTTTGGATTATTTAGAGGCTTCAATACGTACTATTCTCGCATGGGACCGTACACGACTTTGGTTTTAGTTTTCTGGGAACAATTAAGTTGTTTATATTTTCAACAAGTTATGGGCGTAAGGGCAGAAGCGAGATGGATTTAGTAATAAATTTTGGATTTAGTAAATAAATTTTGTTTTTAACTTCCGTATACAATGTCATTTTTTTTTTTGTTGTAATTAATTGGAGTGTTCAAAATTTGTAAGAAGATTGCACAAAGGCTTTAGGTACGCATGAAAAACATAAGTAACTTACAATATTTAAGCAAAATCGTGTGTATATATTTTTGTTACAAAAAAAAAACGCCACTGTATTTTCCACAATATGTAGCATTAATCGATTGTTTACGCTTGTCAGCCGGTTGTGTCAACAAAACCATGAGACTTAATAAATTTTACTATTTTTGACAGCGGCTTATCAACGGACACAGCCGCAGGTCATGTGCGAAGGTACAAAATAAAGAAGTGCTTTGCATTGAGTAACTGTAGAAAGAGACATTTGGCTGTCAATTTGTTTATTTACACAATTAACAAATATAATTGATCCTCTTCAGGGTACAAACAAAGATACCTCCGCCCAAAAATGTTTATCAAATTTTATGATCTCCAACTTGATTGAAAAACAACAAAAGTGGAACTATGGATGGACTTAAGACAGCTGAGTGTTGTTCAAACTCTGCTCGCGAGTTTGCGAGCTAATGCATTCAATTTTTATTTTCATAGCGTTCACTTTCATTTTGATTGATTACTATGCAGTTTGAGCATATTTATCTATCGCTTTTAATGCATAAGTGCTATGAACTATGAGACCCTTATCGCACCTTGCCATGGGTCTACGCCTAAATCTTATGTGACAAATGCAAACGCTAGTTTTAGACGGGTTTTTTCTTAGCTAACAAGTGTTTCGTTTATCTGGTTATTGTACTCTCAATATCATTTTTTACGAGTATATGGCATTTTACTTATGGTAACTTATGCCTAATTATGGTAAACATTTTCAATTTATTTTATTGATTACTAAATGTTTTCTGTTAATGTAATCAATAAATGAAGTTATTTGATTTTATCGTTGCTAAGGTCTTCATTTGTTTGATTCAAGTTGTCTTGTGTTTATTAATGAGTTAAGGTCATAAATTTTAATGTCTAGTCGGCAAGGGACTAACTGGCGCTATGAAATGATGTATTATGTATTAAAAGCGAGGGAATTTCTAAGAAATAATGCTAATTGTTTTAATGCAATGTGAGAAAATATTTGTACAGGTAAATTGAAATTCTTAGGCTTTAATTGAAAATATATTGCTCTATTTGTATAAAAAGCCATCTGAATATTTAAAAATCTTAAAAGAAAATCCACGCAACAGACGAATAAATAGCGCTCCAAGTACACCAACTAGAAATGCTGACTAGCTGCAACACAGGTCCACAAAACCTGCTTTTGATTTCGTACGTTGAGCTCTTGCCATCAAGTCAGCAAACTAATTATAATGTAACATTGACGGATACTGGCATAAGTCATAGCACTCCGAATGAATTCATTTTGCTTGTAATCATCAGACGCGATCATTAAAAATTTAAAAAAGCCCATGTCTTCTGGAACAGTTTCTCATAGAAAAATTGTTGCTTGTTTAAAATAAGGCTCTTGCGAGTGCATGCAAAAATGATGAAGAAGTGAAGGTACTATATAAACAACATTGTGGATATATGCAAGTGCCACGTAAACTCCGAACTGAAAAAGTTTTCTACTGATATAGCAAAGTACAAAAAGTCACGTAAAGTAACTTCAAGCGAGGCGAAGCGCAGTAAAGTTGCCCATATGTCCAAAAGAATTAGCGCTAAGTAATTGCAAGCCACAAAAACTTGTGAGACATATCTGCACATAAAAACCCTACCATTGCTCTTTTGGCGTTGTATTGATATTACAATTGACTCGCTGCATTTATTGATTTTCTCATGTTCGGTGTTATAAATATTTTGTTCGGATTGAACAACGTTAATGGCGAAATACGAGTTAGAGTACAAACGAAGTCAAGTCATGTCGTGTGATCGTTTTGTTTTGTGCAAGTCTATTGATGACTCGCAGAATGTTAATGTAACCATTGTACTCGACAGCGAGTACAACAATTTTTTTACTCAACAAGCGCACTCGTGCAGACCTCTAATGCACGTACAGTTAAATCTTACATATTTTAGCATTACCTCGAATAATCTGCATCTTTTGTATTCCTGAAGGAAGATTCTATTAATATAATAGTAGATTACATAAAGGAACACTGGATCATAGATTGTACAGAGATTGATGTGTAAATCACTTGTACTCACATATAAATCCCTTTTATGAATGCAATACATCACTTTTTATTCCACTAGTTCAAAGCATTGTAGTTGTTGAGGAGAGTTGTTGAGGAGAGTTGGAATATTTTACATTTGTATCAAATCATCTATCTAAAATAGTTGCCCCATGAATTTGTTAATTAATTTCTTTGCTACCGATTGAATACTTTGTTGCAGCTAATACACAATTTTTTACACGTCACAAAATTTTAAATATTCGATGCATATTGTTGTAGTTTTTGCATTCTGCTGTTATTGCCGTCAACACTGAAATAAAAACGTAGACATAGCGACGTTCACACGTACTCTGCTGCTCTGCACACAATTGCCATTTTTGGTTTGACCTACATTTGCCAAATGGCAATAGCAGCACAACGCCAAAGTGACCAACTGTAAACGGTAAAGCAGCAAACGAAACAAAAGTGAAAAAAAATGTGGAATAAAAATTAAAACTTAAGCTAAAATTAAATCTCATTGAATTCATTTTATGCTGCACTACACACATGAAGCGAGTGAAGTTTGCTCCTTCATCTGAGGCCCTCTTCTCGGTCGCTATTTCAATTGATTCAGTTGTATCGCTATATGTGGCAACAACTTTTATGGTAACAGCAACTCTAAATAGCAACAACGTTACTGGCATTATCGCAATACCACTTGCATCACTGACTTTATGTTTGTTGACTCTTTGTTGCTTGGTGTTAACTGGTTTTACAACTTTTTCGCACTTAACACAAAACGAAAAAATGTAAGCAAAGCATTAAAAATAAAATGACTAAAACTTGTAATTAAAAGAAAAATTTTAAATTAAGGGTACGTACTATTTAAAAAATCAATTTTTTTACTGAATAATAAAGTGATTTTATGTATGATACTTCCCGATTCGGTAGACAAAATTACAGGATGCAGAGTTTAAAGGAAACAATCCATTGCTGGGTTAATTATTTTGGCTTTGACAAAGATTCAGCCTTGTGTAAAAAATTTCAAAAAAACGAAAAAGTGAATATTTGCGGCTAATTTGCTAGATATTCGCCATAGCGCAAAGTTTTGCACATGAGTGAAAATTGACGCAGTTTTTCGCAGAATTTCGACGTGTTGAGGTGGTATATGGTATTAGTTGGGAGTTGACCGTTTTCTATATGTATATATCGGCTTTCCCGAAACTATTCTTTTTTTAAAAATAAAATGATAACCTAGCGTCATTGATTTTTGTGACGTTTTTGATTTGCTTCGATATTTTTTATAATATATCCAACTATTTAACATCTATCGACTTCTTCGACATTGCTCAATCGACTTTTCGATATCATTGGACAGATTTTAATTTTGTTTTTATATTTTTCTAGACAAATAGTTTGGCATGTGTCATTTTTTCAACATTATTTGATTTCTTCGACATAATTGTCCATTTTTCGATTTATAGTAACGTCTTTTTTTACTTCATTTGACAGTATTCGACATTTTATGACATATTGCGACTTATTGACATTATTCGATTTATTGGACTGTTTTCGACTTTTTGAACAGTTTTTCACTATTTCGACAGCTTTAGACTTCTTCGACATTTTTAACATTTTTCGACATTATTCCACGTTTTTGACATATGTACATATATTAAGCAACATTTTCGACAATTTTCGAATCTTTCGACAATTTTCGACCTATCCGACACATAGCAATATTATCATCATTTCTCGACTTCTTCGACATTATTCGACTTTCTGAACTTTTTTCGAAACTTTTCCACATCGATCGATATTACTCAATACTTTTCGACTTAGGCGACTTTTTCGACGTTTTAGAAATCATTTCACATTAATTGACTTTATCGACTCTTATCGACTTCTTGGAAAACACTTTTAATAAGAATCAAATTAGTACGAAACATATTTGAGTACAATCTGGAATTTGATTCGAAAATGCAAGAACAATTTGAGCTGATTTAAAGAATCTCGAAACTTTTGTTTAATATCTGGCATAAAACTAAAGTTTAAACTCGAAACTACCCTTTATTTGTGTGAGTTTCGTTTAATGCAGACTCCAAATAATAATTTATTTCAATTTTGTTTAGTTGCAATTGCTCTTAGCACGTCATATTGAACGTTTTCGCTTTTCACTTTTTCTTTTTTTGCTTTTTGTTGCTTTTGGTAATGCAGTGGCAAAAAGGAAAAACAATTTAATCCAACTAAAGCTAAAATCGAGTTAACGGCTAACATTGCATTAATGCTATGCAATTTTTCTTAACTCGACTTAAATTGTTTTTCCTTTTTGTCATAAAACTGTTATTATTGGCTTAAATTGTCGTTTATATCGTTTTCCATGTTTGCTTAACTAGGCCACATAGTGGCTTATGGTCTATGTGCAACTTTTTAATTTGTTTAAGAAAAAACTGGTTTTGGTTTGTTGTATTGAGTCTGAGGAAAAAAAAAATGTAATCGATGTTTAATTAATTGTAATACATAACATTATTCTGTATAGTTTATAAAATATAGCTTTAAATGGGCGTGTCATTAAAGAACTGAGATTTACATAGTTGACATTTAGACTTGAACGTCATTACATACAATAATTCATGTGTGAGTTTTAATGTTAGGAAGCAGCAGTGTTAGCAAAATTCAATTTTTTTAAACGGCTGCACAGTTTTTGGGCGTCCTGTAACAGATAGAGTAAAAATTCTAAAAGGACTTTATTCAGAAGACTAAATTCAAGTAATGTTACTTAAGAAACACTATGTAATAACCTATTATTTTTCTATATATTTAGTACAGGGGTAGTTTATCCTCAAAAAATTAAATATTATAAATAAAATGTTTTTTGGGTCGATGTTTTTTCCTGCACTATATATGACATTTTTGCAAATACATAATGTTAAATCGAAAAACATCTCGAAAAATGTAGTCAAAGTGAAAGTCCAGCAATTTGTCATCTCAAATGTTATACGATAAAAAGCAGTATATACAGGGCAGTCATATATTTCGTAATTGCGAGAAGCTCCAAAAAATGCGAGTAAACCTAACCTTTGACCTTTATATTTGAAGATGATTTGTAGAGCACTGCAGTTGGAACACGTTTTTGATATCGGTTTTTAAAGCACCATTTGCTTTATTTATTTTGTTACTTCATTTGTTTTGATTTGCTCTGGTTAATATTTGTCCCACAGACAAAATAATGTCATAGAAGCCGCATAATTAAAAATCACCTGCAGTTTTATTTTAACCTTTGTATAATTGACATATTAAACTTCTACCGTCCCGCTAGTGCCTGGTGGTGCTGACTGCAAGCAGTCAATCGCATTTTTTACATTTTTCGCAAAACGCCCACGTGATTGGTGTTGGGTTTGCATTTAATTAAATTTCAATTTAAATAATTATTAAGAAAGCAAAAAAAAAGAAAAACAATCGAAAGTGACAGTGAGTATAAGATTTTTGAAAATGAGGCAATGTTGTTGCACACAGCTTTTCAAACAGTTCAGTACTTAGTTTTGAAGCTATAACGATTTTTCTAAAAACTGAGTATTTTTCAAAGAGGACGTTGTTTCTTCAAAATAAAAAATTTACTAACACAATTATCCATTTAGTTTACAGTTCAGTTTACTTCCTTTAAGATAATGTATTCGAAGAAAAAAACTCTCGAAAAATTAATATCAATATAATTGCAAAAAATATGGAATAGAAAAATTTCGAAAAAAATTATTCGAAACGAAAAATTATAAAAAATAAAATTTGAGACAAAATTCCGAAACAATAGATAATCTGGTAAAAAAATCTTTAACATCTTGAAAAAATTTGAAAAAAAATTTCGCAAAGAGATGATATTTTTTATATAAAAATATTCCCAATAAATTTATTCCAAAAAAAGAATAAAAATATTTGAAAAAGATAAACTTCATCTCGGACAAAAAAATTTGTAAAAATCTTAAAAAAAAATTATAGAAAGAGAGGATTTTGAAATTAAGTTTACAAAAAAACCTTAAAAAATAGAATCTAAAAAAAAAATTGCGAATAAAACAAATTGAAAAAAGTCTCGATTGATTTAATCTGAAACAAGTTATATCGAAAAAAATTCTTAAAATAATCTCAAATAAAAAAAAATTTTAATAAGATTTTTAAGAAAAAATCACATTATATCGAAAAAGCTTTTAAAAAATTTTTGAAAATAAGTCTTGATAAAAGCAATCAGAAACAAGAAATGTTAAATTAAAAATTTTAAAATACTCTCCTAAAACGAAATTTAAGATAAAGGATTGATTAAAAAAATTGCATAAAAAGAACCTTAAAACAAATCTTAGAAAAAATCTCCAAAAACTAATTTCCGAAAAAATGTCAAAAAATATATTTCCAAAAATTATCTTAAATTATCTTTGATAAAAAAATTTAGAAAAAGTTTCAAATAATTTAATCTGAAACAAGAAATTTCGAATGAAATATTCAAAATACAGTGAAATCGCGATAATTCGTACCCCGATATTTCGAAAATCTCAATAATTCGTAACGAACTGTTGGTCCCTAGAAAAAATTGCTTTAATTCGTAAAAATTGCATACATTTTGGTCCCCTCGATAATTCGTATTTTATTTTTTTCAATAAAGTCTGTTTAACCTCGTATAAATCGTATTGCAAAGCAAAATTCTATGGAACTATGGTTTGAAAAAAAAATCAATCATAGTAGGCAGCTACGATTACGTTTATCGTTCACTTTTTTTGATGGAATTTTTTTGATTTTCGTGTTCAGTTTGTTCGTTGCTTTACCAGAGGTGCGTGAAAAACAAAGTGTGGCGTGAAAATTTCAAACAAACGTACTCATAAGACTTTATTAGTGTAGCAAAAGCAAAACATCATTTCAGCCATTGATAATAGTGCAAAAAAAATTTAAGTGGCTAAACAATTTCAAATCGCTCCATCAACGATTACTTTAATCCTAAAGAAAAGAATATTTATAATGCATTCTGGAAATAGAAAAGTCTCTACTTATATTGTTTACTGAGTGCCGACAGTCTAATATTCCTATTTGAGGCCCATTAATAATGGAAAAAGCGCTGTTTTTTGCTAAAAAATTGAACGTGAATAATTTCAAAGCAAGCAGCGGTTGGCTCGATCGTTTTAACAATCGGAACAATGTAAAATTTAAAAAATTTAATTTTAATTTGGTCAACAATTTAAAAAGTTACTCTTATTTTAACCTCATTAAATCGAAATCTCGTTAATTCGTACTGTCCTTATTTTAACCTCGTTAAATCAAAACCTCGTTAAATTGAAAACCCCTGTAATTCGTAAAAAATGGCTGGTCCCTTGCTATTACGAATTATCGAGATTCCACCGTAATATCAATTAAAATCAAAAATTTTGAATAAAAATTCTCCTTTTTAAGAATCGTAAAACTATCGATATTTATTTTTAAAAAATAATTTAAAAAAAGTGGAAAAAAAGTTTAAATAATAAATATAAGAAAAAAAAATTTAAAAAAAAAATTCGAAAAAGTCTCGAACAATATAATCTGAAGCAAGAAATGCCGAAAAAAAATTATCAAAATAATTTCAAATAAAAAAGTTTGGGATAAAAAATCGTATTTAGAAAAACCTTAAATATAACGAAGAAAAATCTCAAAAACGTCTCGAAAACTGTATTTCAAAAAAAATAATCTCAAAAAAAAAAACAACATTAAATAAATCTCAAAATAATAATCTTGAAAAAAAAATCTTAAGAAAAAAGTCTTGAAAAAAATATACAAAAAAAAACTTTAAATAAATTTGGATCAATGCAATAAAGTCTACACTTCCAATGCTTAACAGACTTTGAGCATTGTTTTCCAAAAAATAACACTGCAAATTGTTAAATCCATTTCGCATATACCCGGTGATATTAATCAATGTAACATCGAAACTAAATTAACTTTTTTTTTGCTGAGGAATCAAAAATTTAATAGTTTCTCCAAAATGCTCAAATGTTCGGATAAGGGGTAACATGGAATTATGTTAAACAAACTGAAAAATTTTCACGAAAATATAGGCATTCAAAAAGGAGGAAAACTCGCCACAAGTAAACAATGCAAAATCGAAAAAACAATCATCTGTCAAAGAGATTTTGGATATTCCTAAGCGACAATACTTTGAATTATTTTTCGCACAACTAATATTGTCTCCACTTTTACAAGTATTGCAAGCGAAAAAAGTAGTTAAAGTGCGCTAAAGCATATTCGCAGCAAAGACAAATGTATGCCTCACTTCGAACAGTTCCCAATGATTTCTTGTCAAAGTATATAAGCTGGCCAATGTGTCATTTCAGCGCATGCATAGATGCTGAACAACTTTGACATTTGCAGCGCCTTCCAAGAATAAAAAACTAATAAATTGCATACAACTGTGGCTATAATTCATTTAATGAAAACAATGTGAATGATTTATGCAGCAAATAATTACACAGTAAAATTATTCAAATTTCTTCCGCATTTGCCACCGAGAGTGAACTTTTACATTTTATTGAAACAATTAAAATTCATGCAAGCAAAGTCAATATTTTTACATTTTCGCTTACGTAGTTATTGCTGCTGGTATAAAGATACATATGCACGAGCATTTTCAGCAACAGCACTTTCAACACTTTGATCATTATGATATTTGTCAGACAATAAAACAAAAACACTTTTGTTTCATCATTGTCCCAGCAGCACAACATTTATCTGAATTTAATTGACATAGGCTGCTGATAAGAGTCAGTTGAAAATGGAAAGTAAATACCATTATATATACAGTGAATCATTTTATTATCCCTGTAAACAAGTGCGAATGAGGAAGGATTATCAAGTATTTGCATAATTATAACAACATAGTCATGGGAACTCCAAAAATATCTTATCAGTAGACACATTTTTGTCACAAGTTATTTTAAGAACTTTGACGTATAATCTCAGTTTTTTATAGCTTTTAAGAATTACAAAACTCTGTGTAGCTATCTACACATTCTCTTTAATTATTTGTATAACATTTGCACAAACAGATTGTGATGAAACTGTGAGTTGATATAAAAATTTCATCAAATTTACAAAATGAAAATGTATCACTTACATTTCCGCAAATCATGCCACATCTCAATTGCTCACACTCACTTAAATAGAGTGCAAGCAAAACATAAATCATCGGTTTGTTAAGGATTTAGGGATATGAGTATATATCGATTTTTTTTAATATGTATACAAGCAAGCACAATTATAAGTTGTTTATGTTCAGCAAAAAGAAAACTAATATAGCTATCTGGAAAACGTATCGAATGACAGTTGAAAAAAGAAAAAATATTTCAAAAACATATGACATCTGCATTTTTTCAATAGCTAGAAAATATTCCTTTGCAGTTTCATGCTTTGCGTATTAATTGTAATGTCATGTTTTGTCCCATTGCTTATATCCTGCCTGTTGCATTGTTAAGATGTAAAAATAATAGCACATTTTTTTAGTTTTATACAAAAAATCCATTGGAGTAAAGAACAAAAAAATTATGTCATAAAAAGTAATAAAAAGATCTAGGAAAAATACCAAAATAATGAAGCAAATTTTCTATTAAAAAAAAGGATTTTAGTTCAGACAACTAATTCAGTTTACTACTGCAACAGAGCTCAAAAAGTACAAGACATATGAGTTGACAACATTGTCTTCAACTTTCTCAAAGATAAGTGATGGTAATATACCCAATTTTTAAGCTTATCTTGAAATATCATGTCCTAAATAAAAGCTTAAAAAGTGGGCGAAGCTTCAAAGGACCAATTATTATGTAGCATTTCAGCTAATGACAATTTGATTTTTTGTAGATTTTATATAAACAGAGATATTATATGTATATTTTACAGATTAATTCTTGTATCACTCATGAATTTTGAAAAATTTGTAATGACTTACGGTTAGTCATCAACTAATTGACACTTTTCGAAATATATAATATCCTTAAAGTGCGCAAAATCACGATTTTACGAGATATATGAGGTTATATTGCAATGAAAGGTATTTTTTATTTTTGTGATACAAAATAACTAGTCATAACAGGAAACTCTCCCAAAAGGGATACCGAGTTAGTTATTTAAGATGAATCATTCGGAGAAGCATAAAGAAAAAGAGGATGCACTTTGAGAACCTCCCATATAAGCGAAACATTAGAAACTTTGAATAGATCGCACTGTCAGAACAACAGGGCCTCATCTCAAAATTTTAAGTTTCGAGAAAATTGAGATTGAAGATATCTTAAATTTTCCACTGAATTTAAAGTCATATTTATATTATTCAGATTTGCATTTTTTTTGTCATCTACTAGTACACAACTACATAAAAATAATATAAAAGCTAATTTGGATTGTGTTGGTTTGTTTATATTCATCAATGATTTTTTTTTGTTTTACTTACGAGTTTTTTTAACACAATTCGAAATTTTTTTTGAAGCAATAATATTGGTCAAAAAAATTTTATCGATTTTTTTTATATCTTCTAAATGATAGACCAATCACTGAAAAAAGTTTCAGCCTATTTAAAAAACATGAGGGTAATGATGGGTCATTCTGCTAACATTTTCTAAGTTTCGTGTGTCCGCGAAAGGGTTAATACTTTATTATATTAGCCGTGTTTTCTTGACGGGGCTACCCGCTGAAAAAAATTTTTTGTATGAGAATGATAGTTAATTTCGCATACAAATGTTTTTTGTAAGCTGGTAACCGCGTCAAAAAAAAAACATTGCTGTTATATATGTATATGTATGTATATCATAAATAAACCGAAAACTAGGCTTTTGATTTCAAAACTAATTAATTAACCTGAATTAAGCTATAGTCAAACAAAACCTTCGATTTGATAAAATTATCTTAGATTTTTGGAATTAATAGATAAGAAAGTTATACTTAATAGTATTAAAAGCATTTAGTTCAAAACCACTGCAGGAGATGGCACGCCCAAAGTCTTCGATTTTAGTGTAAGCATCTTTTAAACGAAAGGTTAGGGTGTATAGCAGGTAGCCTACCCACTACTTACATCATCTTCATTTGTGTTAGAGTTAGTAATAAAGGTAACTACATTTCTAATATTGACTAAGCGTATTATATCATATTTGGGAGCATTCACGCTCAATAGTGTTCACTCACCATTTTTGGGTCCAGTGAGAGGCTCTCGAAACCAAGAGAGTTCTAGAAGAATTTTTATAGAATAGAACGTGAAGTTTCTCGATATATTTGCTATGTACGGCACTTTGCAAGATTATGTTGTAAGGCCACATCGATTTTAATTTTTCTTACGCCTCTGAACGGCTTCTCATTCTTAATTGTTGAATTTGACTGAAATTCTCACCTGTCACTTTCAATGCAGTTTTCTACAAACCCACCAAATTTTCTACAAATTTTGCTATATTAAGTTTTCTAATTAAATTCCTTGGGCGGTGCCGTGCCCCTCAAAGAAGTATTTATAAATATATTTTTAATTGAATTTGGTGCTTACTTTTTGATGCACAATAATACCAACAAACTTTTTGAAAATAAAACTTAGAAACCTTCATTAAAAAAAAAAACACGTCCTTATAAGGTCGTATATGTCTTGGTAATACGCAAAAATGCTCCAATTACAAAAATCCTTTTTTTACGATTAAATTTTCTTTCTGGTAAACATAAGACCATGCTTACTATTAACAACGTTACACTTTAGTGGTTTATTTTTGCGTTTATTTTCTTAGGACTCGTCAACGCCTTAAATTCTTCAGTTTTTCTTTTTTTTCTGTCTTGAAGCGGTGCTTGTTTACTTTATATTTTTGAGCAACATGCAGGCAAGGTATTCACACAAATGAAAAAAAACAAAGGAACTCTCGCTTAAATGCTAAGCATGTCCTTAAGCATTTCAAGAGGTTTTTCTCTTGCTACTCGCCTTTGCCTATATTGATGGCATCACATTATAGATATAAACAAATTGCTCCGATTTCACAATTTCTTTTTTTTTTCAAACTAAAAACAAAGAAGCAGAATTGTGTAACGTATGCATGTGAAGTTCTGCGGTAAAGATTTTTATTTTTGTAGGTTTAATGCGTTGACAGTGATGCGGCTTAAGTACTTTTCTATATAATTTCTTTTTTTACTTGTGTGCTCTATTTTTTGCTAGCAATATTTTTTCAATAAAGCATGTACATATGCAGGATATACCATTCAGAAAGGTAATACATTTACCACTTAAGTAAATTTGTAAAGGAAGTTGTTACAATTTGTGAGTTTTTAAGATTTCGGTTTTTCATAGTGCGATGGTAGAATCGAGGTCAGGAAAAACGTTTAAATGAAAAATTCAAAAAAAGAAATTGTTCTCTTTTACAAATATTATTATGTTCATATGTTCTATTTGAGAGATTCTACTTTATCATCAATGCACTAGAAATTATCAAATTATTATTAAATTCTATCAAAAAAGCTAAACATGATAATCTAACATTATTAAAACTGAGAACTTAGTTAACCCATTTCGCAACTGTAAGCAGTAGCTATATCTATTTTGAGGTTCTTTTTTTCAGTCTTACCTAAAAATCTTAGAGTATTTAATAAATAATGGGTTTTCCAAAATGCTTATCAGCTTAAAATTTTTATGAGCATCTCTATTGAGTTAGCTCGCAGTTGAAGTGACCTCTACTTTTTAATTGATTTTTTAACGCTGCACAAATAATTAATTTCTAAATTTAGAAAGACGAAAAGTGTTGAAAATGTTCATCAGCTCTATGAAAAAATCAAAACAGCTCGTTATTCTGTCAATAAGCTGCTCATAAAGAGGCAGCTGTTTGCTCAAGCTTGGATGAAAATCGAGCCAACAAATACTATCAAACGATAGAATAAAGTAGACTAAACATATGTAAGCTATCAGCAACCGCCGCTTCCCAACAGCTACAGAGAGAGCTAATCATCGAATTAAAAGCACTCACTAAGCTTTAACTTATATGTTAATGAAGCTATGCTTTCTACGCACCACTTTGAGAAACTGCCTTTATTGCTATAAAGGCCGATTATAGGTGTCGAAATCACTGTCTTGTCAGAACTTTACTATGCCAATAGTATTAGGACTTGAGTAGGGGGCGTGTCAGGTATAGAAAAGTATAAATATTCTTGATCAGCGTCACCACCTGAGTTGACTTAGCTATGTCCGTCTGTCTGTCTGTCTCTCCGTGGGTCTATCTGTCTGTCTCTCAGTTGAAATCAGGGGCGTAGCACAGCTCTAAATTTAAAAACTTATAACACCATATGTGTGATGAAATTTGTAAAGGGATACAGATCATACACAACTTGGATTGTGCCAAAAGTAGAATAGTGGGCGTGGCGCTTTTCATCAATTGAAGTTTTGATTCTAAATAACTCGAAATTGTAACCCACGGTTTTTATAAAAATTTTAGAGGTAATATCACTGAAAGCAGTCATCAACACAAGTTAAGTCAGTATAACTGCGAAATTCGTTAAAGGGCGTGGCACAGTTTACAATATTTACAAACGTTATCTGTAGAAAACTAACAACGCAATCGCTATGAAATTTAATGTGGCATATAACTTGCTATGAGATATCTTATTACAAAAACTTGCCGCAGTTGTACCTGTGGGCGTGGTACCACTCATACAAGCAAAAAACGTTTAATGTCATAGATAGTGTGCTAAAAGAGCAATCTTCATAAAATTTGGTATAGAGGTGTCGGTTACAATAAGATTTAAAATTAAATGAAATTCGATGAGATTGCATCAGTGGGTGCGGAACCTCTCATATTAACATAGAGTTGCAACCGCTACTTTAAGGGAAGAGGTTTGTTTATGGAAAGCTATTTCTGGGTCAAAATCGTACTAAATTGTACCAGTGTGTCACCCTTCTAAATCTTCAGACTAATTACGGCATATATCGCAAACAATACAAAATATTGTGCTAAAATTTGGCATGCGTATGTCAATCATGAACATTATTTAGTGAGCCAAAAGTAGGCGGAATTGGAGAAATGGGCGTAGAATAATTTGACTTTTTTATTTCTATTCGATTTTCTCAACACTTTCCACCTTTCAACCTTTTCGACTTTCTCCATTTATTCTTCATTTTTAAGACTTTTTCAGCGATTTTGAATTGTTTCAACATTTCTCAACCTCTTTCAACTTTTTTTGAGTTTTTCAACCGCTTTCAACATTTTTCAACATTTCCCATGTTTTTTTCAACTCTTTCAACTTCACTCGTCATTTTCTTTATTTCCTCGACTTTATCATCAATTTTGATTTGTTTTAACACTTTTCTACCTTTTCAATTTTTTTAAAATTTTTCAACCACTTTTAGCATTTTCCATATTTTTCGACTTTTTCAATGGTTTCCATATTTTTAGGCTTTTTCAGTTTTCTTTAAATGTTGCAACACTTTTCAACCTCTTTCAACCTTTTTACATTTGACATTGCTTTCGACTTATTCAAAGTCTTCAACGTCTTTTTAAGACTAACCTAAAATGTACTTTCAATGCAGTGTAGGGTACGTGAGTTTCGGCCGAGCTGAAGATAACACCTTTATTATTTTTTTTAAACGAAAATCCTCCGACTATTAAATGAATAAATAAAAATTAATCATCCGACTATCGTATCCTTAGTCACATCGGTAAACTGTTGCTAGTAAGCAGATATTCGGACGATTTAATTTGATTTTCTGTTTTTGATTGTCTGATAGTTGGACGATAATTTCGATTTTCAGACGAATAAATAGAAATATCTATAAAGAACGTTATTTTATTAAATAGGCATATTAAAAACTGCGCAATTGGGTCAAGTCACCAATAGTTTTATATAAAACTAAATAATTTTAATCATCTTGTTCAGAAATGTATTAACTCAATTCAAATTTTTCCCAGCGATTTTAAATCAAACGAAAAAAAGAACTGCTTAAAATACTGACCCTATGATTCACTAAGCTCATATGCATCGTAACAAATTTTCCCCCCAAAAATGCAGCCATATGCAATAAAACTGATAAGTGATATCTACTTGACCGCCCGGCTGCTACATACTATACATAATTATATACGGTCTCAGAGGTCGGCAAGTGCAGTAACAATTCATATATTCGTTTTAGTAGAAATTCCATTGACAAGAAACAAAATAAAATAAAAATCAATAAAACCTAATTAGTTTTCAACAACCGATGACCGAAAAGAGCCTATAAATAGCAAGAATCTAAAGAAAAAAAATTAAAGGTGGTCTAAAAAACTGGTTTCAATTTTTCAAATATTAGTGGCTACTTAAATGCTGGCTGGCAGTGCTCTAGATAAAACAAAACTCAAGGAAGTCATAAAAATGCTGATAAACGCATTCGTTGCGCAACAAAATGCTGCAATGATGTGAGTCACTTTTCCACACTAACAACAGCGGCGACAACGGCGGCACAGTGACAATCAGCAGTCACCATGTGACATCTTTAAGCACGCGATAAGGTGACGTTTTTACGGAATATCATTACATAACCTTTTGTTTTATCGCCTCTCTGTTGTTCGGAGTCTGAGCAAATAGTGTCGAAATTTAATTTACACTACAAATGAGCAGAAAATTTCATCACAGTTATCACAGCGTTCTGTTTGTGTTGTTGATTTTGTTGCTGATAATGTTGAATTTGTTGAGGAAGCACAAGTAGTACTTTTGTAATTTTCGTTATAGAAGTAGTTTAAGGTCGCATTTATCAGTAATTTCAACGTCAAGGTAGAACTAATTTCTTTAATTTATGTATTACTTCCATTTTTACTACTAATTGTTATCGCAAACAAATTTTTGGTGGCTGATAATGAGTTTTTTTTAAATAAATCAGCAGTAACATGTTGTAATATCATTGCTTTAGTTGATAATTGGTAGTATTTGTGCCTTATTTATATTAGCTAT
Source organism: Meiosimyza decipiens (assembly GCA_963680825.1). Taxonomy (NCBI): domain Eukaryota; kingdom Metazoa; phylum Arthropoda; class Insecta; order Diptera; family Lauxaniidae; genus Meiosimyza; species Meiosimyza decipiens. The sequence continues at coordinate 45,997,313 of OY804258.1, forward strand.
ATTTTTTTGATTATCATCTCTACACAGCAAGTAGCATCTGGCAGTAGGGAGAAGATAGAGCACCTCACGGTCTAGCTCCCATCTAAGTATATGCTCCAATGACTGGCTTGATTATCTCCAAAATAAATGATTTCTCGTACTTCAAAAAAATATAATCCAAATGCTAAAAGTGACATGATTTTTTTTAGTTAATTTATACCCACACCTATGGAGTTAATGTTGTCTTCAAAACTTCAGTAAATTGACTGTTGTGCACCATCTCGCAGCAAACATACCTTCCCGAGGTCAAGGCGATGCGAAGTCAATTGTTATCATTTGCCTGTAACGTAGCCTATTGACAGTAATACTCGTACGACTTCATCGCGAAATACTCATACACAAGGTCCTGTGAAATTTTCATTTTGCAGTTATTTTTTAGGGAGTACCTAACGTACTGTCTCTTGTAGATGGATTGATTGGTAAAAATGAAATCCAAGTGACGCTGAATATCTTAACAGATAGCAATTGGCACCTGTAAAGAGTTCATCAAAGGAAAGGCTTGACTTATTATTTAGTCGAAAATCAATTTACCAGTTTGACTGACCTGACTAAAGAGACTTGGGTTATAGAAGGCAAGGCTTGTGGATTCGGATGCGACACCTATACACCTGTCTTTCAAGCGAATAAAGGTTAGATTTGAAACGTATGTTGGATGTGCGACCCCGACCTAACAGTGAGAGTATGTGAAAGCCTGGAGGCTGTTGCTTCAATATTCCTTTCACCTATCAGCTATGCGATTTAGCGGATTCATTTAATTGTCCTAATTAGTTGAGTCTATGCTAAGTTACTTGATATACGAGTTGCTTCAGAATGGAAATGTACATGCTTTTTTGCTTCTTTATATGTATGTATGTTTCTGCGTAATAAGACCCAGACGAGGGGGATTGGGGGCTATTGATGTAGCGCTACAAGTATCATCCTGCATTTCGAAACTGGGGCGTGTTAATAATCTTTTAACTTCTGTACTTACAACTTGAGATTTTTTATAGTTTGAGAGAAAAATTCATTTCATCATATTTCATCAACTATTTCATGAAGATGAATGAGAGTTGGTGCATTTATGGGTTATACCACGCCTTCCATATGAGATAAAAGCAATAATCTGCATTGTAGTGCCACTGTTTGATACATATGAATATAACTCATTTCAACCTTTCATAATGCTTACGTACTGAACTATATTGTCTATTGTGTTAGAAAACTCGGCACAATAAATTAGATACAGATTTGGTCCAATTACTGACACTTTTGGGACACCTGCAGTTATTTAAGTAAAAGTGTTTTTTTCTTTGTTAAGAATGGTCTTAATGATATTCTTGATGAAAATTCAAAATATTTTTAAGTAACTAGATTTCTTTCACTTTCTTCTCACTGGCAAATTCACAGCATCGTTTAAGTTGTTGAAAAGTCAGATTTTTTTTCTTTGGCTATTAATAAATGATACAGAACAGAGCTGTGAATTATAATTTTCATTCATGTTCATGCAACAACTGAAATAAACATTACAACAAGAAGTGGGCGAAAAATTCAAAAGAGAAAATCCATTCCTTAAAGAAATTTAAAAGCTATAACCACTAGACCTTCATTGCAAAATATACTGAGCTCTTCGTTACTTTTGCGAAAGTTGCTCTACAAGTCCTTAAAGTGTAGCTTTTTAATAATTAACTTATAGCTTATGTTTTTTTTAACTATATCCTCATATTAGACCTTCTTAAGCCCAGAAATTTGGTGACTATTTATATATATATTCGAAGAAACAAAACATAATTACAGTTTTTAATTCAATTAAAGGATGTTCTCTATTTTGTTTTTCAGGAATCCGAATTCAAATCACGTTCTGGTGTAAAACTCGAAGTCAGTGAAAACGCTCCTGCTGCTGTCAATAACTATTCTGAAGCTGATTAAGATCTCGTAGATTAAACTCTTACAGACGCTTGGTGAACAAAATTTCCGCATAGCACCACTATATTTTGAGAAGGACGCTGATAATTACGATGATTACACACACATAGAATTAAAAAATAAAAAAATTTAATATACATACATATTTAATACTAAATAAAGAATCGGTAAAAATTAGACATTGTCTAAAATGTATCTACATTGTGTTGTTTTATTTGGTAAGCAGAATTTTTATCAGGTTTGGCTTAGGAAGAAGGTTTATCAAAATCTGGTAGGACCTAAAATTGTAAATGAAACAAATGTATGTACGAAACTTCTTTGTTTTCTGAGGAATGAAGAGCAATAAAACTCATTACTTTTGTATGGGATATTACGAATTGATGTACATTTACTATAATGTGAAATATGTCTCTGAAAAAGTTTGCGCATAGTAATATTTTTCGATTCGGGCTGAGCGTTTTTCTAATAGCTTAACTCAGTTTCAATTTAGTGTCGAAATTAGCACTAAAATTGGAGATTTTTTCTTATGGATAACGTTATTATTTTAATGCTGCTGGCATATCCCCTAGATATTTATATTTTCTTCTTCAACTCATTTATAATAAAAATTAACTATTTGCATCAATATTACACCTTCTGTTCTATTCAAAATGGCAGAAAGCTATTAAAATTGCTAAAAGCGCTATCTAGTGGCAGCTTTCAGAACTTTTAAGTTTTCTATTCGCTTCCTCAGTTCATTTACGATAAAATGACGTTTTCCTTGTTCAAATTGATGCAGTAGCTCCGAAGTTATTCAAGTTATTATTACATTTGCTTAAAGTGCCCTCTGGTGATAGTTTTCAGAACTTTTGAGTTTCGCATTTTCTTCCTCAACTCATTTACCGTAAAATGACACTTTATTCAATCAAATCGATCCATTAGTTTTGAAGTTACTGCTGAAAATTATTCCAACTGTTCAAAGTGCCATCTGGTGGCAGTTTTAAGAACTTTTCAGGTTTTCGTCGTCTTCCTCAATTCATTAACAATCAAACGACGTTTGTTTCATTCAAATCGGTTCGTTGGTTCCGAAGTTATTGAAATTTAAGCATTAAATGTCAAAAACTCATCACTGCTCTGCGTTCAGTCAAAAAGCTGAAATTTCATATTGAAAATTTTACAAAATACCAGGCCAACAGAAACAGCAGCAGGGGTTAGTTGGTTTTACAATTATGTTTAAGCTTGAATAACTCCGGAACCAATGGACCGATTTGAATGAAAAAAACGTCGTTTGATTGGTTATAAGTCGAGGAAGAGAATGAAAAACTCAAAAGTTCTTAAAACTGCCATCAGATGGCACTTTAAGTCGTTGCAATAATTTTCAGCAGTAACTTCGAAATTAATGGACCGATTTGAATAAATAAAGTGTCATTTTATTGTGAATGAGTTGAGGAAGAAATTGCGAAGCTCAAAAGTTCTGAAAACTATCACCAGATGGCACTTTAAGTGGTTGCAATAATAATTTAATATATTGAATAACTGCGGAACCAATGGACCGATTTGAATGAAAAAAACGTCGTTTGATTGTAAATAAGTTGAGGAAGACGACGAAAAACTGAAAAGTTCTTAAAACTGCCACCAGATGGCACTTTGAGCGGTTGGAATAATTTTCTGCAGTAACTTCGAAATTATTGGACCGATTTGAATGAATAAAGTTCCATTTTATAGTAAATGAGTTCAGGAAGAAAATGCGAAACTCAAAAGTTTTGAAAACTATCACCAGAGGGCACTTTAGGTAGATGCAATAATATCTTAATAGCTTGAATAACTTCGGAGCTAGTGCATCGATTTGAACAAAGAAAACATAAATTTACTGCAAATGAGTTGAGGAAAAGAATGGAATACTAAGAGGTTCTGAAAGATGCCACCAGATGGCGCTTTTAGGCGTTTTAATAAGTTCTTCCGTTTTCAATAAAACAGAAGGTGTATATTAATGCAAATACTCAGGCTTTGATTCTAAATGAGTTGAAGAAAAAAATAGAAAAATCAAGCGGATAGGCTATCAGCATTGGTGCTTTCAGCAGTTTTAATAGTTTTTAGTACAGTAGACGTCCAATATAACGTACTAATTAATGCACGGGTCAGTCGTAATACCGTAAAATTCGTTATATCGTAGAGTTTTTTATTGAATAAACTGGCTTTTATTTACTCATAATCACACATACATGTCTAGTCATAAAATTTAAGTTAGATTTAAGATTGCCATATTTATTTGCGATCAGGCTTACTGGTAAAAAAAATATTCCAGTTCAACAGTTATTGTTGAATTAAACAGCGTACGTTATTTGGAATAGTGAACACTTTTAGTATTCGTAATTTAGACACATCAACTAATTTGAAAAACTGTTCGTCAAAATAGAAATTCGTTATATCGTTATACGCTATATAGGACGTCTACTGTAGTTATTTATGAAACAAAATCTCTAGTTTCATTTGCGATTTTGACATTTAATTGAAAATGAGTTAAGCGATTAGAAAACGTTCTGCCTAAATCGAAAACTATATTACTGTGCATAAAACAACAATAAAACATATTACTGTGCACGAACTTTTTAGGCCTATCTCACATTATTGTAATCGTATATCAATCCATATTATCCCATACAAAAGTAATCATGCGTTTCACTTACAATTTTTGGTCCCACGAGATATTTATAAACCTTTTTTCTAAGCCAACTTTGATAACCTATCTATTTACCAAATAAAACAACACAATGAAGATACATTTTAAAAAATGTCTAATTTTTGCCTATTTTTTATTTAGTAATAAGTATGTTTATATTTTTATTTAATTTATATTTCGTTGTTTTAATATAATTCGAAATTTCTCATTCTTTTTTTTTTTTCTTATCTTAAATTTTCAAGTTCATAAACAAAATTTTTTTAGTCTGGCGCTTGAAATAGTCGAGGAACTCTTGTTGTGACATTTCACCTTGCATCTCGCGTCGATAATATTCTTTGCCGTAGTATTCCATTTTTGATGATCTTATTGGTTCTGAGAATGTACAAAGCGGTCGCCGATACGTTGGTGACTAAGATAAAATAAGAAAAAAAAAAAAGTTAAAACGTGTAAGCACTAGTTATTTAGAAATCTCTAAGAGTCAAAATTTTTTTGTAAATAACTACATTGTATTTAAAAGAAAGTATAATTAATTGAATATAGATACACAAGCTTAACACTTCAGACGTGGGGTTAATACAAAAAAAAAATGTGTTCTTAAAAATTCAATTTTCATACAATGGAAAATTAAAGCGTTTATACGCGGCAAACTTTAAAAAAAATGCTGTTGCTTGGATCTAAAAAAAAGAAGGAATATCTAGAACTACGACAAAAAAAATTAAGGAGCTTGAAAACGGTAGTACTTTATGTTAGGAATTGAGCATACATCCCAAAATTTTCTGCTGATGGAAATGTATGCTCGATTTAAGATTTCATTTGCGATTTCGAAGAAATAATGAACACGATTAATGCAGACAGTAAATTCAAGTTGTTGAGTTTGCGACGTTCTCTCTCTGGAACTGCTCGCGTTTTTCTGTCAACAACTTCTGCCTTAACTTATGAAGAATTAAAGCATGCGCTACTAAAAGAGTTTGATGTTTCTGTAACTCGTCAGGATGTTTATTGAGTTCTAACTGAACGTCGTTGGAATAAACAAGAAGAATCCCTCCATTGCTATCTTCTATAACAGAAGGAATTGGTTCGAATATGTTATGGTAATTTGTTGCTTGGTGCTCTAACAATTGAGGAATTAAAATCATTAATTGATCATCAACTAAAATATTTAAACAAAGAAAATTATGGAACCAAATCAAATGTAGAAGTAAATCTGATGGGACGAAGTATCAAAACTGATATGAATCTAAATAAATTGAAAGGCTGGGCATATGCAGTCTAACTGCTTGTTTCCAATGCCACCACGTGGGTCTTTTTTTCGATGCTGCGAAATACGGCACGATTACCTTTCATGCCCTAATGCGAAGAAAGTTTTGAAGGTAGTGGCTACTAAACAATTTCGGAATCAAATGGCTAGTGTTCTTGAAGAAGACGTAAAAGATGATGTGAATTCATTTCACGTTATGGAGGTTTTTACTTCAGTAAGTGTTGCTTTTGAGAATAATTTAGTTGGAAGTGCAAAATTTTATCATCTTCTTTCTCTTTTTGATACCAATTAGTTGCATCAAGAGATCATTCGCCCCTTAAGCCTTATGTAAAATAAAAAGTTTTCAATCAGTATCCACTTTCTACCCAAACTTTTGATTCATTTAAGCTCATTTGATTTCCTGTTTGCGTTGATGGAAATAATTTTGATCCTTCATCGTACGCCTTTTTTAAATATCTATATTCTAGGATTTTCGTTTCAGAGTAGTTGGTAGGCTCTCCCTTTTTTGGCTGAATAAACGCAAGACTATAACCACCCCCGAACATAAAATTGCATGCAGTCCCAGTGACGTTTTTTTTCCTTCCGCTCTGGCTCCCAAGTCGCTATTTACAGCACTGGCTGAATAAGTTACGGATATAAAACATGAAGTGCTGAAAAAGTGTCTCCTCATTTGGCAGATTCTAAAGAAGATTTTAACTTTTCTCCTTTCCTACTTGCATTTTATTCCTTTCAATGAAAAATAATATAAGAACCTACCGATTTTGGTTCGAAAACTCTTGCAGCCTTTAAGTGCTGTCATTTTTCTTCCACGTTATGTAATAACTTTAAGGATAATTCTTGTAAATTTGATATTCGCACGTTTTTGATTATTCCACCACTTCCGGTTTAAGTATTTCCTACATTTTATAACACATGGCAAAATTTTTATGACTGTAATTCATAAAAAAATTATGCGCATACAATAAACCGGTGTTGCTTGCTTTTTTATGACAATTTACAGGTTACTGCAATATACACAAGGCTCTTACTCATATTACAGGATATTGCACATATCCTGCAGCAATATAATTTGAAATTTTTATATTCTTTCTACGAATTTTTGCGCGTGCAATTCCTTGTTGTTGCTGCTGCTGTCGCTCGTGCTCATCATGGTTTATGACTTAAACGACGACGCTGTTTGTATATCAAATTACGTTGAGTTAAGTTGAGTTGTATCAAGTTGAATTTAAGGAGCAGTTCTGCAGGCTCAACTTGAGATTTATTATTTTTGCTACTGATTGAGAAATGAACGCTGTTACCTGCTCCAACAAGAAATGTATGTGATCAACTCAAGGTGTCGGTGCCGAGTAGGTAACTTTTTGAGGAAATTTGCTTTAAAACAACGTTCAACTGTCACTGCTGCAATTTTAATGTTTGGCATGACATTTTATAAAGGAATTATTTATTGAAGGATTTTTGAATGTCACTTTTGCTTAAATTTCTAGCTGTGATCTTATGTTATAAAACAAAAATTCTTATTTTCGTTGAATAACATTTTTTAAATTCAATGCAACCACAGGAGTTGCTTGCGTTTTTATGGCACAGAAGATGTCAAGTTCTTTTGACTGCCAATCAGCATTCTTTTAGCTAAAAAGAGATTTCTGTAAAAGTAAAAAGAAATAAATTTTTCAATAAAATAATTATGCGTACAACAAAAGTACACTTTGAATGGTAGTTTCTTTACTTAATGGCCTTTAAGGACTTCATTATACGCAGCGCACCTTATGAATATGCCAACAAAGATTTACGTGACACGCAACTTTTTTCTTTCATTTTTGAAAGATTCTCACACACGCTGGGTGTTCACTGCATGTTCCATATGCAGCAGGCAGCAAACGTTGTTGACAAAGGCTCTCCTATAGCTTTTGGTCCTTGCAGTTTCTTGCAATTCGTGCAGTTTCTTTTCTGTCACTAATTCTTTGTGAAATTGAAATGTTATGCTCAATAATGAAGCGATCAACATGCATTCTTTTGGCGTGCAGTTTTACTGACGATCGCCTGCAGCGTTTAGAAAGATGCTGATAATACACACTTGTGTTGCATGCATGCATTTTTGTTAATTTTAACATACTCGTATATATTAGTTATATGCTCAGTTGAATTTTTTTTTATTTTTGCCTTTTCTATAAGTCTAAAGAATTTTAAAAAAACGAATCGAAATCGCCTAAAAAATTATGCAGCAGAAAATCAAAACCCTACACAGTGCAAAATTTTAGTTTAGCATTGGTAATTTATTAGTTTTTAAGCCATATGTTGAGAATCATTGATCTCACGTGTTCGCAATTGAGCTCTTTCAATATGGTTCTGTCTTTAAGCAAAAATTATGATGCTGTCATACATTTTTTATATGCAAAAGTTTCATTCACCTTAAATGACCTCTAAGTGCTCGAATTTCATTTTGAGAGAATTCCTTACTAAATAAAAAATTTTACAAAATTAGTCCTAGAAAACTCTTATTAAATTAATTGGGTGCCATGTAGCGAAAATTCTTAAAAGAGTACCCTCTTAGACACAGCCTAAAAACAATGTTCAACTTTCAAGACCTAAACGAACTCATCTTAGTGACACGCAATAAAATTTAAGTACGAGTATATCAGTAAAATTTCAAAAACTAATTGCATTTTTCAACTGCCACGCTGACCCCAACTGAAAATAAAATTTCATAAAAACTGCAAAAAACTTTTGACCAAACAGCGGGCGTAAACAACTGCAAAAAACAAAAACAACTAAAAGGTTTTATATGACAAAACACAGCAATCTATGTTGAAATAAAAGTTTTCGTTGATATTTTTACTTTTTTTTTTTTTGACCGTAATAACCACAGTAGAGTAGTTTTTAGTTTATGAGTTGTTATGTTGTAATTTTGGCGCACACAGATATTTAATTTAATTTTTTAAGAACTTTTCTCGCGCGCACGTCCGTACATTTTATGTCGAGGCTTTTTCTCCATTTTTGTGGGCATTAAAAAGTTAATTTTGATGTGAAAATTATCAGAAAAACACTCGAAAAAAGTGGAAAGCTAAAAATTTATGCGATTCGTATGAATTTGCTGCTGCTGCTGCAGAGTAATAAAATGTTGTGATGATGACTGCTATTGCTTTGTTTTTGCTTAGGGAAATCTGTTGTATGCTGCACTATGTAGTTCGCTCCTAGAACAACTGCAATTCGTAGATAATGAAATTTTAAGTAGCTTTAACTTTAGGCGAATGATGATGACGACAACAACGACGTGTTAAGTTGTCTCGCAAATGACAAATGTTTGCGAACGCACCAGCCATTACAGCTGAAGTTTTACTAAAACTTTTTAAAAACTCTTAGAAATTATGATAGGAAAAAAGGTTGCTAAACTCTTACTCTTTAGGAAAATTTTTATAAAATTAAATTTTATTAAAATAAAAACTCAAGAGGAGGAAAATGTTGACAGTTTCTCTGTAAATGTTCTGCTTTTGTGAGAGGAAGATTCGACGGTAAATGGCTTGCTTTTTCAATAATCTTCTTAATCTTATCAAAGAATCCTAGTGGGTAAGGAAGTAGTGTAGCTGTTTTTTTTTTTAGTGCTTGCAAAGTATTGACTACTCCATTGCCTGGACTACTCTATTGAACGAACTGTTTTTTGACCCATTTTTGGAAATTTATTTATGTTTCATTCGATATAGAAGGTGGAATATGGAATTTTTACATCACTTAGGGTGGGTAAGAACCTAGGAATGGAACCGTTTTGGACCAATTTTCGGATACATCGTATTTTGTTCCACTCCATAGGGAAAGATCGAAAAAGAATTTTAGACATCACTTAAGATGTTCCCGGGCCATGGAAAGAACCGTTTTTGAACTATTTTCGAAAAAATATTCTTTTGTTCCAATAGAGTTAGAAAGGTTAAAGATGCTTTTTGGACATCACGTAGGGTGGCTCCGGACCCTGAAAGGGACCGTTTTTGACACATTGTCAAAAAGAAAAACTTCTTTCAATCGATAGGGTTGAAAACTCCACATCATGATTTGCCCCAAAAAATTTTTAAATATTTTGAAATATCAAAGAACTTTTTTCTCATATTTTTTATATGCCTTTTATTCTTCCGATTTAAGAAAAGATTTTATTGCCATTTAAGGAAATTATTTAGATAACTTCTTCTTGAGTTTTATTAACTATGCGATTATTTCTTGAGCGATTAAGCCAACGAAAAAAAATAAATCGTAATAAATTCAAGTAGAGATTTTCATTGAAAATCTACCATTTCACTTAGATACACAACAGCGCATATCAAATGCAGATCCTTGGACAGTTACTTAGCTTAGCTGCTGTTTTATGACAACAATTCATTGACATTAAATGTTAAACAAAATAATCCATTAAAAGGTTAAGTCAGCGTACACACGCGTTGCCATGGCACATGGTATTTGTTGCGCGCACGTCAGTACGCATTTTTTCCAGGTATTTTGTTTTTTGGTCCAAATTATAACATGCCAAGCCAGCCAAGGACGTGCAACGTGTAGCCAGCCATGATAAGGATTACGTTGAAAGGTAATAAAGTAATTTGCTTTTTCCTTGGTTTATATGCGGGATTTCGTATTGTTGTTGCTGTTTCGTTTTTTGGTTGCTATAAGGGATTTTGTGAAGGTCATGCATTAAGGCTAATAGAAATTTACGTTGGGCATGTATCAAGCCAAAAATACAAAAAAAAACAAAAAAGTTGTAATTTGATTCTAAGAAGGCAGATTACCCCTTTGCTTTTAGCATCGTCATATATTTGATGATTAACCGAGTGAGGTTACTTTTTTTCGAATTTTCAAGGATTTTAAGTATTTATTTGAGTGCTTTCAACGTTTTATGAGTAATTAAATTTTTTTTCGAAAATAAATACATGCACACACACACAGACAAAATACAGGTATTAGTGGAAACATAAAAATAAATCTTAAGTGCAAGAATGTTGCTATATGTTGAGTACTCGTTTCTAATGGAGATCTAATGATATATCTTTATATATACAATCGCTGGTGAGTTTGTTTGTGACCGCGTAACTTCTGAATGACTTGACTAATTGCTATCATGTTTTTTATGGTCTGAGAAAGGTTCCTATCTTAGTTTGGTTTGGGAAAAATTAGGTGATGACCTCATATAACAACAAATCATCTTTTCTCATCGACTATTTGACGCAGATAAATGAAACTTGGTACGTACATAAAAGGTGCAAGCACAAGTAAGTTTCAACAAAAAAAAATAGGTGGTACCACACCTTCTATATGCGAAAACCGAAAACTGTTTCTCTCATATATAGATTCACGAACCACTTTATGGATTTTCATAATTGTCTTTTAAATATGGTCTATGGAACGGGTTTGCAAAGTTTGTTTTAGTAAAATGGGCGATTATACGCCCCCCAAAGTCAAAATTATTATATCTCACCAACAACTTGACGCAGATGAATGAAACTTGCTACATATAGTAAAGGTACGAGCAAAAGAAAGCTTCAATAAAAAAAATTATGGTTCCACGCCTTATGTTTCTTATGGCTTATGTATGGTTCTTAGTATAGTTCAGTTTGGAAAAATAAAAAATCATTTTCATTATATCTTATCAACTACTGGACGCTGATGAATGGGATTTTATACAACTTTTTTTTTTGACGTTATTAGTTTTCATCACATTTCAGAAAACCTACTCCTATCCAGAAAAAGCTTGTATTTTAACAACTGAATCCCTTAAATGAAAGGAGTGTCCACTAAACGGCTAGTTCTCGAATATCAATTTGTAGGCCCTTTCAAAAACATAAGCTTCCTACAGAAGGAGTACTGTAAATTTTTTCAAAATTTAAGTAAAAAAAAAAATTTAATATTATATTGGAAATTGGTCTTTAGGTTAGTGCGATTCTTTCATTTTGATTTTTGGCTGAACTTTTTCAACGATTTCGGTACGTTTAGAATTTTATCGTCATTTTCGATAATTTGAAATACATACTATTCGCTGAATTTGGCTGAAGCATTTCAATACAGCTGGACTCTTAGACTGTTGGCAGGTTTTTCAATACTTTTTCGACATTTATTGATTCGACATTATATTATTATTATCTGCTTTTTTAAATATATTGACTACTTTTTCGATACTCAACGATTTCTTCGATGCTATTTGAATGTTTTTTGACATTTTTGAAATCTTACATCTTTGATTGAATTTTTGCAATTTCAAGCATACATTCTGTTTAATTGTTTCAATAAGTATATTGGCTAGATATTTACATATTATTGTTTTAGTATTATTTAAATAAAATCATGTCACTCCACTTAACATCGCAACTATAAATGCAATAAATAGTAATTAAATTGATTTATTTTATACGTTATATCGGAAGAGTTATTGATAATAAAAGAGATAATAGCACCCCTTGTTAGTGCATATTAATCGCGCATTATTATTTAAATAATAATATTATTGAATTTAATAAGAATGGAAAAGTTAGAAACCACTTTCGTTGCATATCAATTAAGTCATTTTATTATTCCATTAGAGCACAATGTAGGTGTTAAAGTAATGATCATTGAAGGACAGGATTGAAATTTTAAAAAAATAATAAATTATATATTCTACATATAATGCCCTATGATTAATTTATAAAGGCTTACTTTGTAGCGTGGTTATGATGTAATGTATAAATTGATCAAATTAATCGACTAAATAAAAGTATACAAGCCACTAATGACTAGCCATTAGAGCCTCATGTCAGTTAAGGAATACCATTGATCAGAACCACTTTTGGTTAATATGTAATATGTTAACCTACGTCGTTTTAGAGTGACCTCCACATGCATCTAAGCATGTGTACAATAAACACATGTACTGATAATGTTACTGTGCTTATAATGTATTGCCGATTACTTTTTCTTGGACGTACTCTATGGCCTTACTGCGATGCTTAGTCTTTGAAATAAACTATGTATATTAAATTTGGTAGACTTGAGCAAACTTTTGTAAAAAGTTTGAAAAGTGCTTGTATTTGGAGTGAACGTTTACAAAGGCTTTGTCAATGGTAGGTAACTACGCTTTTTAATTAATGATAAATTGCTACTCCAGCGCAAAACCATACGCACGATCGTATATTTGCAAAAATGCATTCTTTTGTTTTACGATGCTCTAATTAATTCAATACGCTTTTTATCTCACGATACCTTGTACTCATACGCTTTTATACCCTACATAGGTAATATTCGATTTGTCGCTTCATTTGTAACGCATAAATCGAGGCGTTGTAGGTAGAGAAAAGTCATCGTTGGTATTTCTATCCGAACATCGGTAGGTCCGTCTGCTTATCTGTAGCAATCAAGATTACAGTAAAGAGAATCTGATAAATCAATGTACATCAGTGCTAAAAAAGAAAGGTAATTCTTATAAATCGTCCAAATGTAACGAAAATGTACTGGAAATCTGTTGACAATCTGGTGAATGTGTTAAAAATACGGCAAATGTACTGAAAACTTGTTGCAAGTACTGACAACGAATTTTCAGGACGCAAATGTTCCGAAAAAAGTACAAATGTACCGAAGATGCCATCAGTGATGAGCATACTAATAATAATTTAAGCTTGTGCCGAATAAAGTGTAGTGTACAACTGCAAGATGGAGTTGTTCTTCGGCTTGAGTAGAACTGAATCGTTGTTGTGCGTTATCTGTCGTAACTCTCGTTAGAAGTTGCAGAGGAGCTTGTGCCCATCCACGATCATAAATCTTAAACCAAAATAGACGTGACGAGACGATAGCAACTAAACGAGCGTTTGCACTCGTTACGTCTGTTTTAACATTTAACGAAAACTGTTACGCTAGCCCACAGATCAAAGCAGCTGTTTTGACGAGTAGTGAAGGCTTGATGTTCGATCCTTATGGAAAAAAACATCTCGTCAAAATATTTCGTTCACTTTCGATAACTTACGTACGTTTATTTTGGTTATCAACATTGATTTACATATACTCGAATTTACTCGTCACGTCTGCCTTTTATTTTAAAAAATATGACAAAATACAAAAACAAATAAACGAAAAGAGGCAGACGTATTGGTTGCTGCACTTAACAGTAACTCAATTTTTTTTTTTTTTAATTGTTTGCTATTTACAAACTTAAGTCATTTTATTGTCAGGCAGATTATGTTAGTTTTTCAGATTGTGTCATAAGAAACAAAAAAAACAACATCTGCCACTAAGTTGTTGCTGCATTTAAAAATTGCAATATGTACGGCTATAAAAGAAAATTAAGTATTTAATCATAATCGCATCTGCCTCTTCGCTGACTGGTTCTTTTACTTATAAAAAACATAAACATAGAGAAGGCAGACGATTCCAGCGTTGATTTCTCGTAAGTAGACGTTTTTGCACACTTAAGGTACATACTATTAAATGGTATAGATATTTTTATATAGTACATAAAACCAATACCGTGAAAGTTTGGTTGAGCAAAATCAACCATTCTTTTTTTTTCGGTCATAGCATTTCATGCCAAATCGGACGCAATTTTTCTTTTGATTTTCTTTTTTTAGTTTTTTAATTACTTTCAACTTTAAGTGCTGGTTGAGGAGTTCGGAAAAACTCGGTCTTCCTTAAACATATATATACGAAGTTGAACAAAATCAATTATTTTGTCATATACAACTGTAGCTAATTTGAAAAGTAAAGACCTACATCTCTGCCTCTTGATTTTTTTTTGCAATTACAAAATTAATTTTTTTAAAAAAAGCAACGCTATCTTCACTTAGCTCTTAGATTTGTACACATGTGAACTATATTCCATCAATACCAACGACGATGAAATCATACACGTAACCTAAAATGCTTACTGACTCCCTAGAAAAAAGTTAATGATTTTCAAAAAAAAAAGAGTGGCACCTCAAGAAGATTGACAAATCAATACTCTAATTAAAAAAAAGGAAAATTTTTGACCTGAATATATTTTTATTTTAGCCCAGTAGGTAAAGCGTATCAGCGCAGACAAATCGTTTTATTTGTAAGTTATTTTAAACTCAAAAACTAGTAGACCTACAGTGTGTAAAATGTTGTATGTTTTTTTAACTATTTCATGATACTTTAAGATAAACTAAAGCACGCTGAAAAATAATTTCTATACACGATTTCTCACAAGGATTTTTTTCTTCAGTGCAATTAAGTTTGCCTTCAAAGCTCAAAAAAAACTAAACAAAATTAAGCCACTTCTTTTGTAAGTCTACTAGTTTTTGAGAAAAAAAAAAAAATATTCCATGATCATAAGGAATGATAAAGAGTCTGTTGTGTTATACTATTCGTTATTTGCCAAGTTTTTGATGTTGTCAAATAAAGAACATTTATTGCACAGAAAAATTTTAATTTTGCACTAAAAAACTGGTGGACTTACAGCAAAAATGAACAGAAATTTTTCGTTTTCCATATTATGAGCTTTTAATACTAAAACAAAATACACTTAAAAGAGTCCCTGCACACTTTCTTCAACAAAATTTTTGTTCAGTGTATACATTTTTTTTCTGAAAAGCTCTTAAGGCAAAAAATATAGAGCGGAAGCAGTTTTATTGGAACTCCAGAAGACTTTGAGTGAAAAAATAACGACACGAGCTACACTGGGCTAAACAAAAACTATAAAATACGGCGAGTAGCTCAGAAATAAATTTAAAAAATATCGAATAATCTAAGTTACACACAACAATAATTTCTGTCGGCGCTAATAATTTAAGTTTTTAATATAAAAAAAAATTCAAATATCACTAAGACGTTGCCAGCGTCTTAATAATAATTTTTTTTAAAACATTTGCTTCAATATATCATCTATGCAAAAAGTCATTCAAATTTAATAATTAAAGAACGTGCCAAGCTGCATAAATTCATAAACTGTCAGTAGAAAATCATTCATTATATGACATTTCTATGCGCAGCATGATAAAGTAGTTGGGAAGAACCTTATAAATTTTTGCAAAATCCATAGGCACTCATGCAAATTGTCGAAGATGAATAAAACAATTATTATTATATTTATAGTTATTGTTAATTTTATTGTGAATTTATGCATATGCGCACTTAAGTAAATTTTTATATTTTTCATTTATTCAATGAACTCTGGTCTTTATTTTACCATTTACATATTCATATGGTAGAAGTATTTAATAATGTGCTCCATAAATTTTTTTTTTCTTTTTTTAATTTATTGTTATGCTAAATTTTTACTTAGACTCTGCTTAGCTAGTAATCTCATATAAATATTCTTTTATTTGCTTCTTTTTTTTTTTTTGATAAACTTTCTTTGTGACTTAACATAAATAATTAGATGAAATATTTACAAAATCTCAAGTCATATCTATAACATTTCTATGCAAATATTAATATTATTTTTAAGTTAAATTTTAACTTCAGCCTCAATTGAATTAATTAGCGATTTACGCACAAAAAAATAGAAAACATAAAAATAAACAAAAATTAATTGAAAAATGAATGAAATAGCACTTTATTTGGCATAAATTTTATTTTATTTTTCTAAAATGACAAATTCATGATCGCATTAAAATTAATTGGGTTCTTATATCACTTCAACTTTGGGGTTTCTTCTAGAAGCTTGTAAAGTTGGGTTTATTTACTTTATAACATATAAAAAATTACAAATAAATTAATTATACGCAACACTCCCTTAAGCCGATCTTTATACAAAGGTTGTTCCAAAATTCAAGCATGCAATAATTTTAATAGAAATTTTGAATTAACTCTACACAAAGCATATTCACTTTGTCATTCCATTTGTAACGCATAGAAAGGGGCGTGGCAAGTATAAATATTTTATATTAGCGTCACCACCTGAGTGTTTTTAGTCATGGGTGGTTTTCTATAAGTAAAAACCACGATTACTAGAAAATCAAGGAAGCTCGTTGAATGAAATTTGGGATTGGGAATGGGTGAGATCGGTTCACGAGCACGCCTACTGCCCACACTAGTAAAACATTTGAAACATTATCTGGAGAGTGTTATTTGATGTTGAGTTACCAAATTTCTGAAAAATATTAGCAAAAACTTGGACAAACTTTGGAAAAAAAGTTGGCGAATTTTGCCACGAGAGCGTGGAACTTCCCATGTAAGCGAAACTTTAAGATACTATACTGCAGGAATTACTTAAGGTAATGGAACCAAATTTCAAACAAATAGTGAGAATGAGCCGTAGAAGCTAAGGATAACAGCTTAACGAATTTGGCAAGCGTGGCACCATTGATATAAATAAAAACTTTTGAACTTTACACTGAGAGAATTATTTAAAGCAGCGGTGGGCATAGAAATTTATCAAAAAGGCTCAACAACAAAATCAAGTAACAAGAAACGAAATTTAAAGTTTTTTGCTTTCATTTCCACATTTTCCAACAGCACAAATAAAAAGAAAATTGCACTTCAAACAAAAACAATCGCTACACTCGTCGACAACATCGATAACGCCTTTGTGTGCTGCTTTTGTTTTCATTTGAACTCAAGTCAACGCTGTGCATCGATTGCGTTGAAAATCTGCGAAATGTTCTTTGCTTGTTCGTGCTTCGAGTAACGGTTCGGGTCATGAGGGCGGAAAGTGCCACTGCGTGCCCATCGCTGATTGAGAATATGGAACCAAATTTCATACAAATACTAAAAATGGCTCGGCCAAGCATCAGCCAGAAAGTTGGCGAAATTCGAAAAGGGGTGTGCCACCTCCCATGCAAACCTAACTTTGAAAGCGCTATATAGAGAGCTATTGAACAAAGTCTTGTCAAATTCAACGAGGATACGTTTAATCAAAACAGCCTGCGTGTGATGTGGTGGAAAAAATGTCCTTTTAATAAAAATTAAAGACATACGCTCCTTTTCTACTGTCAACGCGGTACATGGTATTTGATTTTTTGCTGAAGACAAGCTTTTGCTTTCCTTGTTATTTTTAATGCATTTATATTTCGTGTAGCGCTCCATTTTTAATAATCCTGAACTGTCAGCTGTCACGTGGTTTTTTTTTTCAACAACAACCGTACAAATGTTGCGAATTTCAAATCTTAAGGACACCCTTTATTTTTCAAATGACGCAACTTAAAATTTTTATGATAATTTTGTAACGCTGTTTTTTGTGGTAACCTGGCCTAATATTAAATTTATTTTTTATTATTAAGTTAAAAAATTACAAAAAAAAAATTTGACTCAAAACTTTTAAAATGAATTAACATATAGTTAAGCGAAAAAGACAATAACACTACAAAAATATTGAATTGGGTGAATCAATTATTTCGTATTAAAATAAAGATTTTGACACGATAAACTACATCTTTAGAGCAGTCCAATAACACAGGTATGCAAATGAGCGGCAAGTGGAAGTCATTTCAGAAATTGATTTTTGCGCAGAATTAAAATCTGTCCAGTCTGTTTTTCATTCTCAGATTTTGAGTAAATCAAGGTTATGTTAAATTAGAGTTGAGACGAGATGTCTAGTAAACCAATTTACGGACACACATAGACCAGAATAAATGGCAGGCTTCACTTCACCCGTACCTAGGGTGACCATATTTTTAGAAGCTAGCCCGAATCAAAACAAAATTCGTTGAATTTGCGAAAAAGTTCACAGCTAAATTTCTTTTGCTGCAAATAGCTGATGACCTTTTCTTTTTTTTTTAGAAAAGGAAATAAAAACTTAATGTGGGACATCCCATATTTCTTAAAAACAACCGGGACTGCATACTGAAATACAGGGCAGTCCCGGAAAATTCGAAACGGATGGTCACCGTACCCATACCCATTGAGATTCTTCAAGAAAAGGGAGGACACATTGTAGTGTTGCCTAGTCAGGTAAGCTATTTAAAAAAAATATACCCTTAACCAGCGCCGGATCAAGAGTTTGCGGTGCTAAAGGCAGGAAGAGCCTGCACATAACTCAATATAAAAAAAAATCAATCAATTTCAAAATAAAGTTTTTTTTGAAGACAATGGTTAGTACCAAATTATGCATTTCATAAAATGTAGCTGCAATTTATTTTTAAGTTCCACATATGTCCTCTTAAATTAAGCTCAGAAATTCAAAAACAAAACATTGCAGAACTGTGGAACTGTTTAATATTTTATCGCGAATACCGTTGATATATTTTATGCTTAAGAAGCTCCAGAAAGAAGGCATGCATTCTGTCTAACTAAGCTCAATTTTTTAGAAATATTTTAAAGCAATTCATTCATTTTTTTAATGCATGGTGAAAAATTCAGGTTTGGACAGGGTGCGGCTCTCTATAGATACTTAAAAAATCTTTGCATAAATAATAGACAAAACAATAAATAAATGAACAAACTCACAGTTTTCATAACAACTTTTGCAAGAAATTGTTATTCGATTATTTAAATCTTGGAACATGATAGTAACTTTTGTTTTGTCCTCGTTGAAGTACCAAATATAAATTAGAGCTTTTAATTAGATAGAAAAAAAAACCAGTTTGCAAAGTGGTCCGACTTATTGTGATATAAACAAAACAAAAATAAAACATAATATCTTGTTTTTTTTAGTTTAAAGAATTAAATTGATTTAATTTATTCTCGAAAGAACTATGTTAATGAGAAGAAGAGGTTGAATAACTTCAGTTGACAGTAAGAAAAAAAATATTAACATGCAAATATTACTAATCAAAGGTTATAGCTATGATGAAAATTAAAGCATTTTTAGCACTACCTTGAGCTCTGCCTGAGCTGCAGAAGTCTTACTTTGCATTTAAAGGAATCATGCAAAATATGGGGATTTTCAACTTCTTCAGTGCTCATGGTTGTAACGGTTAAGGCTGATCATGGAAGCACTTTCAAACATAAATATTTTTTTTTCTGAAAGTAACACGCTGTTTTGCCTTCGAATTTCTGTTTCAAATTGACCGAATCTTTAGTAAGACGTTTAGTGTTTATGATGAATCCGTTCATAAATCTACATGGACAAAAGAGGCTGAAATAAGTCATATGAATTACAACAAAGTAGGTGGGTCATTCCATCTATAATGGGCCTATCATTACCCTCGTGTTTTTTAAATAGGCTAAAACTTTTTTCAGTGATTGGTCTATCATGTAGAAGATATAAAAAAATTCGATAAAATTTTTTTGACCAGTATTATTGCTTAAAAAAAAAGTTTTAAATTGTGTTAAAAAAAAACTCGTAAGTAAAACAAAAAAAATTCATTGATGAATATAAACAAACAAACACAATCCAAATTAGCTTTTATATTATTTTTAGCTAGTTGTGTACTAGTAGATGACAAAAAAACTGCAAATCTGAATAAATGAAGGCCTGTACGGCTTCTATGTGGTAAAAGATAAAAAAATTGACCTTCCAAGAAAACATCACTTTCCTAAATACTCCATAATCGATTTCAGGTTTTTTAGGCTCAAAATTTTCAGAACATATAGGAGTACCATCCCTGAAAAATTTATCCATGTTTTTTCACTCTGTTTGATTTTACAAGCATTTAAAGTTAAAATTTATGATTTCCAATGTAAATTGAAACATTGAGAATGAAAGCGAGATAATAAAAGTTGAATTGATTTCAGCCTTTTTAAGGTCAAAATTTTCAGAACATTCAGGAGTACCATCTCTGAAAATTTCATTAATTTTCGTTCACCTTATTTCATTTTACAGGCATCTAAAGTTAAGATTTAGGATTTGCAATGTAAATTGAAACACTGAGAAATAGAGCGAAAAAATTTGAATATTCCGTTATATTTCTTTCATAAATATTTCACTGTATACACTCACTTTAGATGCTTGTTAAGTGAAATAAGGTGAACAAAAATGAATGAAATTTTCAGAGATGACACTCCTGAATGTTCTGAAAATTTTGATATTAAAAAGGCTGAAATCAATTCAAATTTTATTCTCTCGCTTTCATTCTCAATGTTTCAATTTAAATTGCCAATCATAAATCTTAACTTTAAATGCTTGTAAAATCAAATAGGGTAAAAAAACATGAATAAAATTTTCAGAGATGATACTCCTGTATATTCTAAAAATTTTGAGCCTTTAAAAGCTGAAATCGGTGATGGAGTATTTGGGAAATTGATGTTTTTTGAAAAAATCAATTTTTTTATCTTTTACCACATAGAAACCGTTCAGACCTTAATTTATTCAGATTTGCAGTTTTTTTGCCATCTACTAGTACACAACTACCTAAAAATAATATAAAAGCGTATTTGGATTGTGTTGGTTTTTTTATATTCATCAACGAATGTTTTTGTTTTACTTACGAGTTTTTTTTAACACAATTTGAAACTTTTTTTTAAGCAATAATACTGGTCAAAAAAATTTTATCGATTTTTTTATATCTTCTAAATGATAGACCAATCACTGAAAAAAATGTCAGTTTATTTAAAAAACATGAGAATAATTATAGGCCCATTATAGATGGAATGACCCAGGTTCTTTCTTCGTAGTGAAGCTTATGAATAAAAAGGAAAAAAGATCAAAGATCATCATCATCTAAGAATTTGTATGATACCTTGAATTATCTTATGACTCTGCAGTAATTTAATATGGGTGACAGTTTTGATATTCATCTCAATATCTATATTTTAAAGCGATGAGTCATGAATACTAGACCAAAACCTATCAGCGAAAAATCAAACGTTTTTTCCAGCTTTATTTGAACTTAAGTCTCGCACTTACAGAAGTTCAAAAACATGGACTTTGCACCGAATTCTTGTAAGGATTACATGAACAAAATTTATTGGTGAAAAAAAGTATTTTTCAGAGTTAACAATAAACATGACGTGAGTAGGCACAGAGAAGTAATATGAATAATAATCATTTAAATTCAAATTGCAAAAATGTAAATTTAACTTGATTTTAATGTAAATCGCTAAGTAGTATGCAAATTTTAAAATGTTAAAGTTTTTTGTATGTCATTCGATTCTGATGAGTTTTTTTTTCATTTATGTTAAACTGATACGATTAGAATGAGCCCAAAATTAAAAATTGCTTTAACTAAAAACCACTATTGAGTATAATTTTTCGGTGATTTATTAAAAATTTGATTTTTTTTTCAAAAAGTTATCTGTGTTTCTTAACAACACTGTCTTAGCTTTAAAGACTATGTCAACTCCACCTAAGCCTATATAAACTAGAAAGTTTCCAATTAGTAACTGAAAGCTCTAATCTTTCAATCCTTTCTAATTTTGATATAAGAAAAGCAAAATACCAATGTATCCTTGTATAATATACAAGGTGGCAGGACACTAAAGACTCAGCTTGCTGGGGCGTTTAGAATTTTTTATATAATTTTTGATGATTTGCGACATTTTGAGAGTTTTCGAAACTGCATAACATTAAGGACATCATTTGTTATGTTTTTTGTTTTAACGACTTTTACGATATTTTTCGTAAATTGAATAGGATTTTGAATTTTATCGAAGGTTTTCGAATGCAAACTACTAACCTTTTAATGACATGCAAGTTTTCGATAATATTTTATACAATGGTTCTCGATACTCTAGGATCTTCAATATTTTTTTGATACTTCCTAACATTTTCAATAATTCCAATAAAATGTGATACTCTCTGTATTATATCAAAATTTTCCATGGATTTTGATATTTTCTAAGTAAATCGATGCATACAATAATATTCGATTTATATTTCCCATTTCTATTGACTTTTAATAATAATTTCGAAATTTATTGATACTTTAAAAATATTATTTAAATTGATAAGCACATTGTGACTATTTGCCACTCTACGATTTTGATATTTTTCAACATAGTCTCTTTTTATCTCAATACACTTATCCAATTTTTTATTCCTTCCAGGATTACTCAAGGTCCTCAAAAGAGGCATTTGTTTGCCTACATTCGGAAAATGTGGTGGATAAGGTACCAATTCACATCCCAATTTCTGGAATTTTGGCAATGACACGTCTCACGATTGCGTTTGTGGTCAATTGAGAGCAAACGCGGCACCCATCTTATGGTTAGTTTCTAAGGCCCAAGTGATTATTAAGAATCAAAGCCACAGTGCCTTATGAAGTGCCAATGGTATCAACAATCTCGCGCACTTTCATTCTGCAAGTGGCCAACACCATCGTAAATTTTCGTAATTTTCGGGTGCATTGATCTCAATTGACCGTCCAGAATATTCAACGTAACTAGAGCTTGTTCGACCACAACGAAACTCAGTAAACCACTTTTTTTTATCATAGTACTTATCAGGCTTCTGCTTGGTTTGACTGACGGTTTTTTTCCCAAAAAAATATTGATATATGAGCAATCGAAATTCACTTTATTCCATTTTAACAAAAATCCACAAGGTTGTATGCTTTGAACTCCTTTTACGGTGGAAGTGCGAAAAGTGACGGGCTCATGGATCCGCCCTCGTATTCTGCGTTTTATATGCCATTCAGTGGTTGCTATCTATAGCTGTGCTATGGAAAAGCGAAAAATAAATCGCAAACTTAGCGAGTTAATCTATAGTTTCCATGTGTGCTTAGCAAGTTGCTTAAGTGCTAATGTTACGCAAGAGATTTGTATTTTGCTGTCCTGTGTATTTTAAAAAAGAGCCGTTTCGCGGAAAACCAATTGCTTAAAATATCTGCCGACAAATAAAACCATTTGAAATAAAACAAGTAAAAAGAATAACAACGAGTACTCGCATAAACAGCGAGTCTCGAGTAAACAACTAAGCAAATTGGTTGTTTTATTCGCACTTACGAGTAGTAAGCCACTTAGCAAATCAAATACAGTCTAATTTTTCCGAAAATTAATTCCATTATTGAAGATCAAAATTTTAAAAAATTCTGTAGTGCTCATCAAAAATTTGGAATATATTTTTCTCATACTAAAATACTTGAGATAATGGATTTGTTGGCATAGTTTTCGAATTTTTCCTTTAGAGTTTTCCTATGTATACTTTTTTTCTTATATCCATTTGGGACAAATCAATTTTGCATCCATACTACATGTACTTTGCGTAAGCCTCAAACTTAGGCTGGCTAAATTTTGTCAATAATGTCTACTATTGCAGCCTTGCCCAAGACTAGGAATGCAAATTTGTCTCAAAAATAGCTTTAAATGAGCTCATATTGCAACCAAATCATATGCTTCTCAATATTATTAAAACATTAGGTCAATTGCCAGTCAAGACATGCTGATACATCTACTTTATCATTACTATAAGTTTGAAGAATTTCGAAACATAATAAAACTTTTGATTAGTTTATAAATTTTCGAACTTTATTTTTGATTGTTAGGTTTTGTTCAAGACATAAGTGGATTTTATGCATTTGACGAGTTGCTCTCTTTAGTAGCACAAATGGCATACTTCTGCTTAATGCTGAAACCTAGTACTCTCCACTGTCTACTTTTTATTCAGATCGAACTATAATTAAGGCCACTTTTTGCACTGCGGCCAGCATTTAGACACATAGTGCAAAAAATGAGTTTTGAGCTTTTATTCCATGATATAGTTTGACGCAGTTCCCTTCAAATTTTGTTTATTAATATATATTGTTACTTGCCCTATATCCTGCATTTTCTTTCTTTCTATCATAAGTATGCTCAATTTAACTTTGAAGATATGAAGCCCATTCAGCACATTCTTTGTACTGTGATTATTTGGTATTGGTATTAACTAATAACATATAGTCGATAGAAATAGTCACAAAGTTTCCACATCCGCCTTATTTATTTAAATTTTTTTTTATGCCATCCAATGTTGAGTTGGACGACGAATACTTTTCTACAGTTACTGTACGTTTTATCAGTTCGAATACTCTCTGTTTTTAGTACAGTAGTACTTACTTAAAGATCATATGGCTCTAGTTATATGGTTCGAGGCTCAATTCTCTAGTGAAACCTTCATCCAATAGTAAAAAATTTCAAAAGAGGTAACAGATTTGAAATTATTCCTTGTCAATAATTTATCATGAAATCAAAGTATCGTCGTCTGATGTTATGCTGAAATATTCCTGAAAACACTTTTGATATAACACAATAATTCTACATAGTTTACACAAAGTGGTGCACTATCCAATGTACTTTACTATTAAAGCTCCATGGGATAAAAGTCAATACTCTGGTTAAGCGTATTATATTAATAGTACAATAAGTTAATAGTATCGGTCCACATCGTAACGCCTTCGTATTAAATATAATGGTAGCAAATCAATAAAAATTGTTGATACATTTCGTATCTACGCGAGTAGCTAATAGCGTGAATGTGTATGATAGCTTATCACGCTATTCAGAGAGCCTCCTAAAATACCTCAAATAAGTTCCAAAGTGAAAGTTCTAATCCCTTTAATTTCAAGTGCAATTTTTTTTTCTGATTTTAAAATCAAATCATATCCCAACAAAAAAATATTGAAATAAAAATAATAAAAAATTCGATTGAAATTTTATGCTTTAATTTTTTTACATCAATTTAAATGTTGCTTTTATACAAAATATGTGATATATAGTATACATATTTTGTCTTAAATTAAAATTA
Source organism: Meiosimyza decipiens (assembly GCA_963680825.1). Classification (NCBI taxonomy): domain Eukaryota; kingdom Metazoa; phylum Arthropoda; class Insecta; order Diptera; family Lauxaniidae; genus Meiosimyza; species Meiosimyza decipiens. The sequence continues at coordinate 46,022,663 of OY804258.1, forward strand.
AACATAACAGAATTAAAATTATAATCAGTCTTTTTTACAAATAAATTAAAAAATAAAATAATATACAATTGAAAATAATCTAATCAGCATTGAATTCAAGTTGAAAATGAAAATACAAATAAATAGAGCAATAACAAGGTGAACGAACAACAAGGGACTTAAAGCGACGCTTAACATGATGGGTCACATCACGCTACAACAACAACATCTAAACTTTCATCACTGCTGTTGTTGCTGCCACTACAAACATCATTGTTACTTGTTATTGTTGCTGTTCTAGTTGCCTTAATCACCACATTCTCTAACGATGACACATCAATGCAAATTCTACCCTCTGATTGCTGCTGTTGCTGCTGTTGCTGCTCCTCTACTGCATCTTTTGTTAGCCCCGTGTCTAGCAACACATTGGCAGTGACGTTAGCAACATCATCGTATATAGGTGGTGCCGCATGCACTTGATTGACCGATTTTACTGCTTTATCCTTTGTCTCATGTTGTTGCTGCTGTTTTGCTTGCATCAATTGTCCCTTACGCTTAACGGACAATCCGTGTTTTTCCCAATGCGTCGATGATCCTGAAATCGCTGGATGATGATGCACTGCTGCAAGCCCCGGATATACAAATTTCATACCAAATGAAAAATGCTGATGATGCAATGCTTCATCATAGGTAGGTAGGCCGGTGGCAATTGTGTAACATGGCGGTGATTCCATTTGATAATAGGCCGCTTCGTTAGCATTGTGATTGGAATGGGTTAGTAATGTGTCACATGGTGCAGCATTGCCACCTGCAGCAATCGTATACATATCGTTGTTGTTCATGTGTGAACGGATGTCTTTATCTAGAAATAGAGGAGAAAGGAAGCACTCTAATTAGTGATGTTTACTCCAAGCGGATTTTTTTTTTTTTGGTGCTTAAGTTTAAGTGAAACATTTAGTATGAATTCTTCTTGGTGTTATCCTTTAAAATGGTTGTGTGATATATAATGTGCAATTTGTTTAATGTAGTATATACTAATATTGCGCAACAGTATTGCTTACATTATTGTGCAATACATTATATAATGTAATGAATTGTACAATGTTATTGCGCAATATATGTACTTTTTATTAGATAGTGAAAATTGTGCAGTGCATTGCATTCCTTACCGTGCAATAAATTGTGAAATATTTTGTACAATAAATTGCACAATATTATTGCGCAACATAGTATGAAACTATATTTTGTATTATATTGAGCAACATATTGAGCAATTTATTGTGCAAAATATTGTGCAACAGATTGAGCAATATATTGTGCAATATATTATATAATTATTTTCCATATTTTTCAATAAAATTGATTAATGTTACAACGTAAGTGTTCGCTATATTGGCCAAAGCAATGTGCATTTATATTTAGTAATATAGCACGATTAAATGAAAATCAAACTATGTCCCCATATAAGATGCCTAAGTTAATTTTGGGATCCCATCAGGCCTTAAACGCTGTATGCCCAACACAAGTGTTTTTTGTCAAATGGAGGTTCAGCAGGCAAGTGTAATCGACTTTCTTGTGAGGGTCTAACCGCACCCATATTTTGTATAATTTCCGTTTTTCCGGTCAAGTCTTAATGGCTTTATAAGACGATATCCTTTGACCAGTTTTATTGTAAAATGGTAATTTTAACTTACTAAAATGAAGCGAAGCACAGTTATTCAAGATGGAATATAAAAAATACTTCCTCCTTACCCAGTAGCGAACCTATGGGGGGCCGAGGAGCGGTTAAATGGTTGTGAGATATATCTCAATTTTCTAAGGTTTTTGAAAGTCAAGAATGAGGACCTTTTTTTATTGAATGAAACTAAATCGATGTAGCAATTTGAATGCGTAATTGGAAATTTTCACAGATTTAGTGAAATGTATTTCATTTTGCTGGAGTTTGGAGAATGTAAAAAGTGAGCACACTCTGTTTTTCTTTTTGTGGTGAGGTAAATAAATTTTAAAAAAAAAAACAAAAAAAAAGCGCCAAATATTTTTCTCCCCGGGCACCCGTTATGCACGGCACGCCTCTGTCTTTACCTTCTTCACTTCTTCATTTCTTTAAAAATTACAAGTATATCAATACATCTCAAATACTTTTCTTTATGCATCCTTTATTTTTACTTTAAGACTACTGCACAAAAAATTTTCAACGAAACAGGATATTAAACATTGTGTTATTTCGTTTACTACACATCATATCTTATCATTGACGTATAACAGCAAAAATGTCAATCAATTTCAAAAATTTAGGTTAAAAAAATATTTCTCTATTTTTTCTAAAGAAAAGTATCCTTCTATAGCACAACGAAATTTACCAAAAAAAAAAAAAAAAAACTCACAGCCATCAAATGGGGTGTTCAGCAGCTTACAACAGTACACTTGTTAGACAGTGCTCCAAGAACTGTCTTACCCTACAAGTGTGCTGTCAAAAAATATAACAAGTGCAGCAGTTGAGCTGTACAATAAAAGAAGAAGAAAAATCAGATCTTAATGGGAGACAAATAAAACACACACACACAATGCGTGACAATTTTGTGTCACAAAACATTTGCCACTTGTTGTATTGAAGCCTAGAAAGATTTTTAAAAATTGATTAGAGAATCAAAGAAAGTACCAGCACAATTTAAGAAGATGATTTTTTTGTCGCTTATAAATGTCAAAAATTTTGAAAGCTTGACAACTTTATGACAAGGTATTCGTTAGATATTAAGTTTTAGATAAAACGTGGTAAATTTTTATTTTAAATTAATTTTTGTACATAAACTTTGTGCGTGAAAAAATGTGTATGAGAAGAATGGATTTTTTGAATTATGCTTGGAAACTAATTTACTCATGGAAAATTAGCCAAATTTTAGTATGCGCTTATTAAGTTTATGCACTGCTTTAACATTTTCTTCACATTTTAAGCAAAAACTCTAAGAAAAAACGTGATGTTGCTGCTGACAAAGCAATATATCACGACTCTTTACGCTTAAATAACTTCTTAAGCTAAATTAAGACGCAAGCAGACAACGACTGTCAGTAATTTCGCAATTTAGTGCTATGGTAGAGCAGTACTTTACTACTAAAAAGTACCTAAATGAATATAAATCTACAATTTGCTGATGCTACTACTAGAATTCACCTGCTTTGACTACACACATGCATCTGCTGCTCTAACCTCATACTTTTTCATATTGTGCTGTTGTAAATCTACACTATGCAACAAATTTAGTGGCTTATAAATTCTTAAGTAGTACTGATGCTTCACTTGTGAAGTAGGTGAACAACAAAAAAATCTAAAAAAAAAAACTTAGAAATTAGTTACATTTATTTAGCTGTCACAGAAAACAACACAATTACAAATAGACAAACACGCAGTAAAAGTAAACGTATGTATGTATATGGTACACTTAAAAATTTAAAGTAATTTCTTTATATTAAATTTACTAAATTTTGAGGAAAATAAAGAAATGTTGCTCATACGTCATGGTAAACTTCTAACATAAGATTCTATTTACTGGGAAATAAAACTTGCGGCCGTAATTCAAATCAAAAATTTTTCATGGACTTATCAAAAATTAAGTAATAAATAACTGAACAAGGATACTTGATACATCAAAACTTTAAAACATATGTAGATACGTTCAAATCTCCAATTATTTTAAGATCCAGTTGTTTTTTATTTAGCTGCCGCTTTGTATTCTTGCGGCTTACTATTATTTTTCTAATCAAATCAACAGAAAACCGAAAATCTGAATCTCTTAAGATCCGCTCGCGTACATTCATATAAATAAATTCACTGCTAGAAGGCCAATGCCTGGGCGATAATTTTTATTACTTATAACCTTTTAGGCTCGCAGATCTATTAGCCTTTACAAAATTTTGAATATGCAACAGCTATAAATATCAAACTTCTGAATCTGAATTTTTGTATTGATTAATAATTAAATGTTACTCATACGTCCCAACACCGAATAATTTATTTAATATAATTGAAACTGCAATGTCACTGCTCCGATGCAACTTAAGCCCCACATGTTTTCGGTGATGCTATGCGCGTATAAATGCTAAATAATAATTAAATGTTCATATTAATGGCCGCACAAATGTAAATCCATCAACATTCTTAGAATTTACAATAAAGTGATGTTTAATTTTCATATCGTTTTTTTTTTTTAGTGTAACAAACTGTTTCTCATGTAATCAATTAAGTTTTCGTATGGCTAAAAGAGAAAAAAAAATTTATTAATTTGCTTCACTAGATTTTTTTTGTTATTCTTCTACTGCTGCTGCTTTAGTTTCTCGTCATGAAACAAAAACAAACAAAGTAAAGTTTTCTTTTTTGTTTTCCCAAGGAAAACTGGGTTAGTAGCATGACAGCCAACAGCAACAGAATTTAAGTACAGCAGTAGTCCTTAATTGTTACGAAGTTGCAGAATTTTAGGCGAACTTACACAAAAAGCCAACACCCACTTTGCGTACAATGTTGATGATGCTGCTTTTGCTGCTTCCTTTGTTAATTATGTTGTTTAGGCTGTAAATAATTCAAAGGCAGCAACAAAAACAAGGCTATCCCAGCGGCAGCCATCAAAGGTAATTAAGTGAAAGTGAAACAGTGTATAGCAAAATAACTAAGTGGCAGTCGAAAATACTGCAAATCAAAGTTTATTGCTTGAAAATTTACAGTAACATTGCATACTTTTAGGCACTGTAATAATTATGAGCATTCCCTTTGTTTTTTGCCTTATGGAAATGTAAAAGAGTGGGGTTGTTTTGAGTTGGCTAACAAATGAATTGTAAAAGCATTAAATATTAATGAGTGCTTGCGTTAATTCCGCGTCAGTGTGTATATTTTTTGTGGCAGGCTTTTAAGCGCGGATGTGAACTTTGTAAGATTTTTATATTAAAATAAATTAATTTAATATGAAAAATTTCAATGCCGAAACAATGGCAGTAAAGAATGCTATTAAATGATTTAATGATTTTGTATTTTTCTATAATATGATATTTTGTGTCTTAAAGTATGCAACATATTCGTTTCAATTACATATGCTTACATTTCCCAGCTTTTATACAATAAAATGCAAAATTAAACAACAAGCATATCATGCTTTTTACCTAAAAATATGCAATGCACACAATATGAAAAGAGATAATGAAACTTCAAAATTCATTGCACGTTTTTATTCGCACTCATAGAAAAATTGTTAAATTGACTATTCTTTAATAATTTACAATGCAAATTTATTCTGGCGTTTTTAAACTTTTGCCTCCTTGCCGTCCCTCCTAAAAGTATGCAATAAATATTTTAACATTTCTCTTAAAACATACAAATACAATACGCAGTTAGATGTCAAGTGCTATTTGTTTGGTTGGAAAAAAGTTTATAAATTGCAAAACGAGCTGAAAAGTGAATGGACAATAAATAAAGGCAGCTGCTGATAATTTTTCAAGAATTTATTTAGTAGTTCGAATGATTTGCATAGTACTGAAAGTGAAACAAATTTGAAATACCTATAGGCAGCTTGTTGTTACATTGAAAGTAACTCGTAGCAATAAATAGTTAAATTTAAGTTGCTCGAGCTTGAAAATTTAGGCTAGAAATATATGAATAAAATATATATTTCTGGTGTTTGAGGAACATGAAGCATAATCACCTAATACCTTGGCGGCCAAAGTTCAAACCTACAATAGTTGGTGAACATTTAGTGTAAGAGAGAATAACAAGAAAGCTTTCTCGTCACAAAGCATCGAATTTGCAATAGGATAAGTTTTCAATGAAAGAGAAAATTTACACATGTGTCGTGATTTACCAAATAAACTTAGTTAATGAACGAGAACTATGTATTTACCATAACAAAACCGAATATACCACAAATACTGCCGATTTTTTATTTTTCTTTTGAAAAAAATACTAAGCAAATGTTGTACATATAGGTGATTTTTGGTTAATGTTTTCAGCCTTATGTTTTTATTATCTTTTAATAATGATTATTCCCTTTAAGCAAATTTATGTCAACCGTTTTTAGGCATTATACATTATCACGTATGAGCTGCTTAAGTTTACTAACACTTTTTTTCTCATATTTTTAGCTTATTTTAAGGCCAATGTACTTTAATCAACAAAATTCTGCACAACTCCAGGCGCTATTACTCAAAATATACAGCTTACTATGCTTTATATATTTTTTGATCATAATTAATTGCTTGATAATTCATATAAAACGAAAATATGACGCCGTTTAAAAATTTAAATTAAATTGACGCCACAGGCAGCTGTTTATAGCGTCAATCATCCTCCGCTTATGCAACGATATTTTTTATACACACATTACCTATTTTTAGGTATTTATTTTTATTATTTACAACAATTTTATTTTTTAAATATTTTCATGTTGAAAAAAAAAATTAAACATTTTTTATTTTAACTGCGCTCCCAAAAACCAATGAATTTAAATTGTTGCATACTTTTAGGTGTGCACGCAGACTTCAGCAAGTATTTCGCATTAATCTCATATGTGCAGTGTTTTCTCTTTTCTGTTTTTATTTCAAGCGAAAAACAAAAATTTCTGAAAAATTTCATTGATGCAAAATGGTTTGGAGTGCAGAAATACTCAAGTCATAACGAAATCGACCACGCGTAGGTGGTAAAAATGGCGCAGCAAAATATGTTTAATACAATAAACTTAAGTGTTGCGCACCACATGTTGTTAATTTCGCAAATGAACAATTTAACACCGGCAGGTAGATATGTAATATGTTAGGTATGTGTGAGTTATTATAGCTGTTATAAATATGTTGTACAAAGCGTTGAGCACATATGTGTAGTATGTTTGATTCAATGATGAAAATATGCACACAATAAGTGTTTACCAAATTAACCATGCTATGCTATGATGTTTTGTTAGTTAGTGGCCATATATTAAATTTGTAACTTTTACAGCACATTTAAACATAAAATAACTAATGAAAATCATTTTAAGCGCAGTGGCATCGGATTTAAGTTAAGATTGCCAAATGATTTAAAAAAATTAAAAGATAAACACAAAAACGTTTGTTCATACGTCATGTTATATTAAATAAACTTAACAAAGTTTAAACACTAAATTTAAAATCCCAAAAAAGACACAATTTTTTCAAATTATTTAAAAGCTGGCTTCTGGCTTTAGTTTATTTCTTTTTTTGTAAAATATTCTGTAGCCTACTTTTGTGCTATTGCTATTGATTCTTTTTCCCAATTTAATAATAATCTAAAGTAAATATTTTTGCAATACTTTGACCTAACCTAATAATATTTTTTAAAGCTTAATAGCCTATATGTAAACTTGAGTTAGTATGTCAATTTAGCATTAATAGAATGCTCATCGGTTGCATAATTGTTTCACAAATTTGCTTAAGAAATAGCAAAATTTTCAGCGGACAACTTTCAAACTTAGAGTTTTTTTAGAAAATTAAAGTGGTTACACTCAAAAATGTCCTCAGAGTAACACAACCATTGAGCTTAATAAATAAAAATAAAATGTAAGCCACTCGTTGTGGCAAATCAAAAAAAAAACATATTTCAAGTAGCAAATTTAAAAAAGTTTTAGTGGAATTTAATTTCTTTTCCTGTTAAATATGTTGTTGCCTACTGTTACTTCAACTAACTAAAACTGGACTTACTAAATTATATGAACTAATATCGCCTGTGGTCGAAATTCCACCATATTTAAATTATCACCTTATCTCACCTCATCTCAAGTCACCTTAACCCTCCTGATCTTGCCTCAAAAAGCATTTGGTGAAAATTTAACCTTACATCATTACATCACGTTATCTCCCAAAACAACAAAAGATATATTATCAAATTCAAGTGGTACTCCATATTTTCTATTAGGCGGTATATTTAAATTTTGATTTCGACGCAAAAATAGTCCCTCCCTATCTCTTTTGCTTTCAATCTGACCCGTCAACGTTCTCCTTGAAGTCATAACATAAATATACTTTGGCTTAAGGGTTTTGTGTTTGGGAATCATGCTCTCTTTATGTTACCTGCCATAACGGCACATATGTAAGCGTCTGACAAAATAATATTTTTTGTAAGTTGCATCGGAGTGGAGCTAAAATCATCTTAAGTTAGGAATGTTAAAAAAATTGCACTTTACATGCAAACCATTCGCACTTATACATCATGATTTGCCAAATTTATATAAAAACTCACATACAAAATGAAAATTTTATATAAATTAGGTCATTTTATCAATAATTTTATATCCCTAAGAAGAAAAAAATTCTTCCTCAAAACAAAAGAGGTTGAAGCTTGAGATCTCCCTTCCTATGTTATGAGCATTTGACTAGGTTATGTTATATAGAGCATACATTTTAAATGTTGCTCATATGTCGTAACATGCATAAATAATATCTCAAAATAAATACCAAATACATCTTAGAACGATTTTATGGCTGCCTATATATTTTTCGAGTTTTACTTTAACAATTTGTTCGCTACTTTATCACTGCTATTGATTCAATTATATGTAACTCAATTTACGAATTTGCTAACATTTTATTTTTGGTTTTTTTTTTCAATTTTATGAACGGTCAGTGCATGAGTTCGTGACAATGTGTGGGCGCAACTTCAATACCTGATGGCAGATAAGGCAGCAGGTTAACATAGCAATTTATATATAAGGCAAGCAATTTAACTTTTATAACTGCAAGGATTTTATCAAGCGATATTGTGTACAGCACTCGCTTTTGCTTATAAAGGTAGAAATTGAATTGCGAAATTTGAAAATAGTTCAGAAAATTACATTATGGGCTTAAAGAAAACCTATAGACAAGCTGAGAAAAAGTTTAAAGTGCATCTTTAAAATGCATTTGGCAATAGAGACGGTGCTAAAAGAAAGCCTTAGTGTCATGATATGAAAAATTTGCTAAAAATTGTAGCAAAAATAAAGTAATAAAGCTTTGAAAGTATTTATATACCGACTTTTTTTGTAACGGCCACTGATAAAATTAAAGTTTGTGATGAACAATTTAAAATTGAGCAAATTTACAACAACCTACTTTTTCTAAGGCACATCGATTTTTGATCAAAAATATTTATAACTAATTAAGTGTTTCACATACGTCATGTTCGACTATATAGCAAATTATTTAAATACTGGTAGCTCTTATTTAATAAAACTTTTCTACTAACCTAAGCAACCATGTAGTAACAGTTTCTAAATTACATTAAGCTTCTGTACTGCCTTTTAGATATCCTTGCTAGCTTTGTTATCAGCTATCAACAAAGCAATACATTAGACACTTTTAACTTTATTGCGTTTTTATTACAATGTTTACATTGTTGACAATATATTGTCATGCAAAAACAACAGCAACAACAACTGCAGCAACAACAAGTACAAACACAAAATTTTAAACTCTATTATCAAAAGCAATTTATCCTTTCATATTTTATGTTGGCGTCTACACTTCCACCCTAAGCAACATACACATCATAAAATTCTTGTTGTTGTCAATGTAATATGATCTACTGCTTTTTATATTTTACACTGATAGTAAATGCAATTATTAAACATAAAATAAAATTTTATATCCTTGGTAAGGCTGTTTTAAAGCCCTTGCGTGAAAAAGGACTTAACGCAATTTTTCGTGGTGCCAGCTCCACTGTAATGTCATAAATTTACTTTGACAGTAAGTGCAAAGTGAAACCAAAATAAAGTCTTTTGAGAGCAACTGTTGCTTTAAAATATAATTTTTATTACTGGGTTAAAAATTCAATTAACTTGTTGCTGCGTTAGGAGAAAATTCACAAACTTTTTACTTTTGGCTTTTTTTGTTTCATGACTGACAGTAGCTTAGATCAAAAAAAAGTTTAAGTGTGGAGCAAAATAAGCTTGTAATAAGTTTATTCGTAAAGCAACAACAGGAGTTGCCTAAACAAAGTAACATTTTACGTAATTTTGCTACTTTTTTGGATTAAACTTATTGTTCATCATATTTTAGTGTTCTGTAAGGTACATAAAAACAAAGAATCTATTCTTCATATAGGCTACAGCGGCCACTTTAGAAATTTATGTTTTCATAAGTTAAATATAAGAACTAAATGGTGTTGCTAACAAATTTATGTTTATAGACATCGCACTTATCCTACTCGAGTTTAAAATGACGATAAATGCTAATTTTCATAAAAATTAATTATTACACACACGTCATGTTGCATAAAACAAAGCTATGCGCTAAATAACACTCTCAATGAAATATGGAAAAGGTAAATGTCCCACTGTCTTCGCTGCCCCATTGAACTTTATATTTCTTTATTTTTTTTTTTTTCTACTGAAAGTTCTTGCGAAGAATTTCAACTGTCAAACTGTCAATTCACAATGAATGAATAAACGTTTGTTTGCACTCGCAGCGCAATGTGTACGCGTAAGAGCAAAAGAGAAAGTAAATTTTTGTGTAGATAGAGATGGCGCGAAACGAACAACAGCGCAAACAAGCACATAAAGTTAAAGCACAAGAAATATATCAATTTAATTGTTTTTCTGCACAAAGTTTGCCTTGGCTGTGTCTCGTTAATACCTTAATTAGTGCAAAACAGTAAAAGGTAGTTTTCTACTACCACTAGTATGCCTCAACTACTCCCACTTCACTTATTGCTACGTGTGTCATTATTTAATTTAGTATAACTGGCTGACTGGGTCAGCGAGAATTTTTTGTCTTTCTCGCTTATCGTTTATTTTTTTATGCCATGAGTATTTTACAAATAATGTCCTTTAGTGTCCTGTTTTTTGTGTTTGTTGTTGTTGTTCTTGTTTAAGCCACCATGCCACGCCACAGTGATGTATTTATTTGATAAATGTTTCTTCAGCTTTTACGTGCTTGTTTCGTACGTGTTTTGCAATACGGCTACATTAATAAATTTATTTTATTTCTTGTTTGTGCTTAAGTCGGAAGTGTTGTATTTAAGTTAATTTATTGTGAAAGTTAAACTTTTTTTCAGTTTAATTAAAACTTTTAAGAAAATTGAAAGATGCATTCTTCTCATCATACAACAATGATGTTTTATTGATTTATTAAGAAAGAGACGCAGTCGAAATTGTGTCTCGAATTGGAAGTTACATGCCAATTTAGTTTATTTAAAATATGAAATGATTTTCATATGGAGTTTACTGCATTATTTCTTCTAATAGTTCATAAGTATAAACCACATTCAGTATAGAAATTAATTTAATAGCAATGGGATATATTTTATTTTGCTGTTGTAAAGTTTCCATTTAATCTTTTAGCTACTGCATTACAAATATTTTCCTAAAGCCTTAAACTTCATATTATTTCTAATCGTATTGTTTACTTTGATCTATAGTAAGCCGCTTAATCAATGTTTTATTATTCAAAAATATTCTTTTGTTGTTGTATACTTTTCATCCATACTGACGTAGAAACACTGCTTGAGCTTATTTATTTAAAATTCATTATATTACATGACGTATGACCAACATCTAATTATCATGATACACAAATGTTTTTTAAAAAATTTACTGTCAAATATCTTAAGTCTGATGCAATTAAAAAGTAAAATTTTTTATTTAAGTATTTTGTATAATATTCAACCTTTGAAAACACAAATATCGTTGATGGCCACTAGAGCTGGTAACAGTTAGCACACTAAATTCAAAAATAATATTTTTTATTTCTTAATTTTTAAGATGTATTATTACAACATTGCTTGCGCCATCAATCGGCATTAAATATCAAAAAATTTTAAGTCAATAACTAAGGAAGATCTTTTTGGAGTGACAAAACATTAAATTCATATAAAACATTTCAAATTAAGTTTGAATCCAATTTTTTTTATAGAAAAAATTATTTTATACAATTTTTTTTAAAAATAATTTTCGACTTGTGTCTACCAAATCCAATTTAAAATCAATTGATTTTCAAAGCAATTAGTCTTGCTTTTTTATCAGCAAAAATCGATAAACTCACACATCTACAAGGTGGAGCAAAAGTAATGTCATGTCATATTGTGATTTGTCTGCCCTTTAGTTAGAAATAAAAAAATTGGGGTCTGTTCTCACGGAGAGTTTATCTGAAGGCATTAAATTAGTAAAATTAAGTTGAAAAATTGTATCGGTCAAATGACCACCTCCTAAGTTGATCGTTTTAGGGCATTTTGAATTGTTTTGCAACACCTTGTACTGTATATTCAAATAACGATCGCTCTAAAACAATTACTTCGTATAACTAATCTTCATGTCTATTAATGCCGGTCTTAGAACTTTTCTCACTTAGTGCCGATTTCTCCGCAGCCGCAGCTTATAACACACAAGGTACACATGCGTTCCAAAAAATTTCTGTTTAGTTTTTTGAAATAATATTTTAAATAAACGCATCACATATGTACGTAGCTTAAGCTCATTTTTGGCTTATAGTAATCCTTAGCACATACTTATGTGGGGGTGAAGTGATATTTTGGGTCAAATCGAGCTAAGTGCAAAAAAGATAAGCTAATGCATGTCAAATTATTGTGGAATGGAAAACAGTCTATGTTGGACAGGTGCTGCGTTCGGGTGTATGAAAATCATTTCAGAATGATTGCCACTTAGCTACTTAGTAACTAAATATCTTAATTATCTTTTTTCCATGTCTCTCTGTTTATATGGAGAGCAAACTCTATCTGTGTTACTCACAGGTTTGATCTAGAAAGCTCAAATTTAGTGGGAATTATTTCTATGTCAAATGTCAAAACATAGGCTAGAAAATTCTTCAAAATTTTCAAAATAAACCCTGTTATATGCATAGTTCAAATATAGATTGAGAAGATGATCCTCAGTGGAATCAGCCCGTTGTGTAGGATGAAAGAAGTTAAAGTTTATTAAGGATATCCTTTCACATGCTTTCTTTCAAACTAAGTTTTTAATGAACTTTTTCCTAGCTTCTTTAAGCCTTTTTTTATAAGAGTGTAATTCAGAAATTTTTTTATAAAAAGAATTATTTTCTAAATTCTATATAGGACTTTAACAAATTTTTTGATATCTAAGATCCTTTATTGTGTAAGCAAAGTAGCGAAATAGAGAAATTTTGACACTTGAACAATTTTTTTAAAAATTTCATGAAACCCACAAAGATAATGTTGAATACTCATTTTAAAATCATTGAAACAAAATTACTAAAAGTAGCTTACAAGGCCATCGAGTATGAATAATTTTGATAAAAATCTCAAAAAAAAAATCCATTTTTTTAGTGTAAAATTCTTAAAATAAAATATAAAAGAAAAAACTACTTACTGCATTTCTTCCATTCACGAAACTTTCGGTAAAAATAGCATGAGAAAACAATAAAAATGATAGACAGCACAATCAGCGATGTGACAACACCAATCCACAAATAATTAATAATGGAATGCATATCAGCACCTTGGAAAAAATGCTCCAAGCCGCTTTCAGCAGAGTTTTTGAGATCAGCCAAATTCAGAACAACGCTATTCGAAATCTGTTCACTAGTGATAGCATGACCGTCAGATGATTTTGGCAGTGAATCACTGAGAGCAGTCAAATCAAGCGTAGCACCGCTTCCGTAGACTGTATTGCCCAGACGCTTAAGCAACGTGCTAAAAGTATCCAAACTTTGTATGCGCTCCAAATCGCTATGTGATGGTATTTCAAAAGTTATCTGATGACCATCCAGATGTTCAATATTTTCGCTTAAATTATCCGATTGATTGTCATCGGCAGCGACAGCATCATTGTCGCTCAGTATGTCAGCAGCAGTGAGCAATTTCGAATAAATATTGCCGGTTGTTGTTGTCGTCGTCTCAAGCAATGTGCTCAAGTAATTGGTTGTTGTCTCCATGATGGGATTCTTTATTATTGAATTTGTTTTTGATTTAGTAATTTTTTTTTTATTTCTTTAATTTTACACTTCAATTTATCTAAATTTAACTTTGGTAGTGCACTTGGAATTTTTACATTAATTTAATACTTTTATTCCATAATAAAATTTTATGTTTCGTTATTTTTATTTTTCGTTGACACACGCGCTACAATTTGGTTCTATTTTTTTTATTTGAATTTGCTAGCCGCAGTGCCGTTGCGTCTTTTCACTTCGACAATCAACATAAAACTGAACTCAAAGGAACGTGCACTCGCATGGATATTAAATATTGTATTCACAGAATGATTCTACTGCTTCTGCACCATGTGGCGGGTGGGTATTTGCTGGATGTTCATTGTTATTGTGTTGCTCGTTGTTGTTGGTGGTGGTTGCAAGTGTAAATGCAACACTGAGTAAAAGATTTTTTGTGGCGAAAGATGAGCGCACAAAATGAGGGAATTTTTTTACTCCTAATAAATGGTAGGTAGCTGCTGTGCTTTAAACGTGTAGAGTAGGTCAAAGTGCATTATGTTTCTTCCGGCGTTTTTTGCAGAAGTTAGCGTTAAGCGTTGCAGCTGATGGAGCCAAATAACTCAGTCACTCACTTGCGTACGTACATCACATGCCAAGTTAAGTTGCAAAATGTAAATGTTCAGAAATTAGATTTCAACTACTGACCCAATTTTAAGCTGATGGAAATTTTCAGATTGATAGTTGATTTTGTAAGTGAGACAGCTACTTGGAAAAGACATTTACACAATTTTTGATAAAAAAAATTAAACTTTTATGAAACTTTTCTAAAAATAAACCAATGAACGTGCAATAACTTAATACAAAAATATTATATCCTAGGCGGAATGATGAGAAAAGCGCAAATCAATGTAATGATATATACCAACACTTGTTAATAGTTAGTAAATGGGATACTTCATAAAGGTAAAAGGATCGTAAATAAAAATATTCTTCATATGGTGGGACGTACACCGCAGCTATCTGCGTTCATGGCGGACTTCTTGATGCGATTGAGTATTGCACATTTTTACTGTGTCGTAACATAATTCAAGCTTTCGAGAAGGTATGGTATGATATGCTGATGTGTAAAATCATAAAACTACTGCCACAAAATAAATATTTTTCAAAAGCTATGTACATAAGCGATAATTATTCTTCAGTCAAACTCAATGGTTTGATTTTCAGTAACATATCATTAAAGCGGTTGTTGAACAAAGTAGTTTACTTGCTTTACTCTTCTATATTCTCCACTTATCAACTTCTTCGTATTGTTATCGTAATCAGTCATCAAGAAGTAATTCCAACAAAGTCACATTAACGGTGTCGAGGAATCGTTCACAAATTAAAATACTATGTGAAGGAAAAAGACACTTACCTCAGCATAACGACGTAAGTAACTCAGCTCTCATCTTGACCGCAAGCTCACAGTGAACTAAACATAAAGAATTGAAAAAGATGCATTTAGAACTGGATATCAATTTAACTTATTAAATTATTAATAAATAATTGAAATTCAATATCGTTTACTAGATACATATCAACGAAACAATATCAAAACATGAAGGTTACGAAGAGACCTGCATTGGCCCTGCTGAGAATTTCGTGTCAATTCAAAATTCTGAAATTGCCGGGAATTTGAGGGTTTTTTGTTATACGAACTATAAATTTTTGTTTAACGAGCAAAAATTAAAGTCATCAAGGAGTTTTCTCAGAGAATAATTTCAGTTTTTATCATTTACAAAAAAAAAAAATTTCATCAACATTGCCAAAAAAACCATTTTATTTTGAGAAGGCCAGAAATTGCTTCTCTATGACTTGGTATTTCTGTATGGAATCCGGTTTGGTTGTAGAACAGTTTTTAGTACTTGAAAGCATGACAAGTACTCTTTGGTTTTGAAAAAAAAAACATTGTAAAAGCACCCATCATGACCTTGGATATATTAGTTCTAGCGCTAAGCAAAGTGAAAGCGGCTAAGTTAAGCTTTTTTTCACATACAGTACATTCGCGTTAACCGCAACTAATAGAAACCGGGGTTGTTGTTTTTATTGCACTTACCGAGGTTACAAATATGAAGCTAAAAATATGATTGCCACCCATTCATTTTTGCATGCAACTTGCTTGCTTTTGTTTTCACAATTTGAACAAAAATAGGAACACGGTGCTCCCTTTGTTCACTAAACCATTTACATTAAGCATTTTCCATTTTTGGGTGCTCATTCGCCGCTTTCCTGGCCCAGCTTCCAAGTTTTCCGGATATTCTCGAATTTCATCTTGATTCTGGTTGATTTATTCACTTTATATTTGTCGCAAATCACTTTAATAGGAATACCGCTTTTCCATTTGTCAAAAATCCCTCTTTTTTGACTTAATGTCAATTATAGTCATCAGGAAAAAACCAAAAACAGAATTTGAGAAACGGTAGTATAACTGCTGCAACATGCAAAAGTAGCAATGCAAATTCGGGGAATCACAAAAAGTACACACATTGATCTAAAACAGCTAAAGTTGCGGTTATAAAGGTTAATTTTTTTCAGTGTTTTTTTTTTCTAGAAAACTAGACAGTTGCAGTAATTGCGGTATTGCGTGTATCGAGACATTGCGGTAACCGAGAATGTACTGTATTAAAGTTCCGTTAAAACGTATTCCCAAGGAACTAACTATTGAATAGTTATTTTTCCAGAATTTAGAAAACATACCGCTGAGGGCAGCAAAATCCAAAAACGTTCCAAACTTCACATATGAACTGAGTCGGTTATTTCCAAAACGCGGCTTGATGGATTTTTTATGGAATTCTTATCTAAGTTTTTTATAGAAATAACCCCAAGAATCTACTGATACAGGATATTTTGTTCAAAGCCCTGCATAACTGCCTTAAAAATTGGAATCAAAAGTATACTTCCCTCCAAAAGCACCCGATTTTTGTTGTTCGTCTGTCGCGTTTCTGATAATTTGCCGTAAGCGTTCAGGTCAAGTTTTGGAAATCAGCGACTCAATTGATCTGTCGGTAATTTTTTGCTTTGGGTCTGTAATATCGGTTAAACTGCGTTCTGCTAAGTTTGGAACGAAAAAAACATTTTTAAATTTAAATTGTTGTTTTTGTTAAACAGCTGTTGAATAACGCATAATTTCCCTTATACTAAAATTTCCCACCATAATTTTGTTTAGATGAATGTCTCAAAATTTTATTTATTTAAGACTTCTTCAGAAACATACCAAGAGCAAAAGAGATTTCATTCAAATCACTCAACTAATAAACCACCGGCTCACGCTCAACATTTAAGCGGTGATCAAAATATCCCAAAAATGTTTTGAGCCCAACCGATGTGACTCACACAATATTTTAGTAAGCAAGTTTGTACTTGGGAAATTTTTCACATTAACAAAAAGAAAAAACTCAAAGTAAAACATCCCTTCGACTCGCACGCAATCTTTTACAAATTATGGCACTCGAATTGAGTATATTTGGTATTTAAATAATTTTTTTGTAGCTCAATGCGAGCAATATTTGCAAGCTACTTATATCTTAAATGTTTGTTTTTTTTGTCATCATATACACAATAATAAATCGACTGTTTTGGGATATTTTATATTCTCTAACCTAATTGTTGCTCTTTTAATACAGACACAGCAATTTACTCTCATTGGGATATGTGGTAGAAAATGAGTGTGCTAGTGTTGTTTATAACAAATTGAGTGCTAAGATAACTGGTTGTATACTACTTGCGTCTGTGTATAAGTTGTCTGCTCCCAAAAAGGACATTATTGAGTACGAGTTGAGTTACAGAGAACCAACTCTAATAATAACTATGAAGTTGCAAGCAATAATAGAGCAGGGTAATTCATTGCAATAGTAAATGTGCGCTTTCAGTTTATGTTGTAACGTTGAGACTCCATGTTCAGATGATGCACGATGAAGAAGTTTCTTTGGATATTGGAAATTTTTTAGAGAAGACGTAATATTTCAAATGCCTTAAGAGCATGTATTTTTTTTTGTAATAAAAGCTTATTTTTCTTTGTAAAATAATATTAGCAACCAAAAAAAATAATCCAAATATTTCTTCATCAAATCCATTTTTTTAAATTTGACCATCATTGAAAAAAAAATCATTCGAGTGTCAAATCAGAAATCACGTCTTGAAATCCTAAAACTTTATTGCACTGCAATCCGACAGCTAAAATTGAAAAAAAAGGGTTGTCTGTGATCTTCTTCAGACTGTCTTTTTCACCTTGATAATCCCAAACTAGATAACACTTCAAAAAATTGAGTCGAGGTTTCAAAAACAAAAAACACTTTTGGGCTGCAAAATCAAGTTCTGCTACTTATGATGGAACTTACAAGTGCGAACGATATCAACTCTACTATCGACTCAACGTTGCATCATCTACAGTTCCTAAAGGTGCTAGAATTGAGTTGAATTTTAGGATAATTAAGGCTATTGGAAGAATGTGGAACATACATCATATCTCCCAAGCTATGTAAGATAATTTTATGAAATTTGGTAGAGAATGCCGAATTCAAATTGCGTAAACCTAAAATGTAATTCATATTATGAAAATGCTCTGAAAGTGATCTTAATTACATTTTGTCTGAGAATTGTAAATGATATTTTCAGTAAATTATTGTTACAGATTTCCATGTATACCTCTCTACAAGTTATCTACGAACTAGAAGTGGTCGACGACCACTACTACGCGTGGCACATCTTGAAGTAAAAGACTTTGAATGTTACATTTAGTGTACTATTAGAGCGATTGTTAGCAATTGTTATCATTTACTGAAGGTGCGCAACTTTATATATGCCAAAAGTGGGCGCGCTAACGCTAAGCAAAATTTAGTGGTATATTACGTGAACTGTGCGAAACGTTGATGATAATTACTATAAACTTTTACTGGATCAAAAGTATTTGAGATCTTTTCAGTAGTCGTTGTATGTCAACGTTTACACAAGCAAATTCGGCCAGATAAATTCTTGTCTATTTTCTTCTAAGAATTTGATTTGCGTTTAAACACGAAAACTAGAATTTGTTTGTGCAAGAAAATTTCAAAGCAATTACAGCGTCAACTCGGCACAGCAAACGTAAATTCAAAGCATAATATCAGCTAACGAATAGAACGAAAGGGATTTCGCGAGTACGACAAATTTTCTACACCACCCTTTCGTTTTTCCCTTCTTGCCTACAAACAGGAAAACTTTCTCTCAAGAGTTTCCTCGTGTAAACGTTAACTATGTAAACAATTTTAAGCTTAAAATTTGATATAAAAAGGAAATTCGCTTTTAAATATATCTGAGCCTGAATTCGAAGCAATTTCAGCAGTAGGCGTGGCATCACCCATACAGATATTACACTTTAAATATAATATTCATGAAACATGGCTATCGGTCAGTATTGGAGTGTAACCCACAGAGTAGCAAAACATGTGGCCGGACTATATCATCATGAAAACGTTCACTAGAGCAGGAAATACATGAATCGGGGAAGTTTTGGAGAGAATTGAAGGCACTCACTACTAATCGTAGACGTTGAAAAAGTTTTGGAGGTCTTATACTCCGAGATGGGATAAAGCACACAAAACATAATATTCAGAGAACTACATGAGTAATCACAGTGTATCAAAAGTGGACAATATTGTATTAGTCAACGTGGCACCTGGTATACACATATATATTGCTAACAACGGTTTGAGTGAACTACTATAACAATTGTTAAGAAATTCTGCCCAAGAATAGTAGCTGTTGTAAGCTTTCAACAGACCAAAGCTGGGCGGTTCGCACTGGTCCCAATTGGAGTTTTTTTTCGGTTCACAAATCGCTAGAGAGCGCAAATCTTGTCAGCATTCTTTCTGTTTTCACCCCAAATCTTCAGAGCAGATTCCAAAACGTTTTTCTTATGACATACGGTTTGAATAAATCCAGAAAAGAATGCGTAGCTGCTCTTCTTATTTTAATAAAGGGGTAACATTGAAAATTTTTGATTATTAATATGAAGAAGATAATTTTTGGTACTTTGTTTCTTATTAAGGTATGGTATATGTGCCATTTAAGAGGACAATCATTGTTTCCACTGAACAATTTATTGTATTATTACAGATAAAGTGTAAGCACTTTAATCGAACGAAACAATTAATTTTATATTCAAATCCTTTTCATCTCTTGCTTGAAATAACTCAACTAAAAAACTAAATTGCTTGAGTCCATTCGCACACACCATACAGCGTAGTAAATAAAATTACACCACATGGGTGTCCATTAGCCATAGCAAATCCAATAAAAAATTCAGCTAAAACAAAAACATAAAATAAACAACATTTCATGGCAATGAATAAAAAATTATTCAAATACCAAACAAAGTTAGCAACGCAAGCAATTCCTCAACCATCAAATAACACAGCGAATAAAAAATAAACGAAACAAAAATGGTATTGAGAAAAAAAGTAGTAGTAGAAACGTAAGAAAAAGTACTAAAAAATCTAAAGCAGCAAAAAACAAAAAAAAAACAGAATAACAACACCATAAAAACGCAAGCAACGGAAACCTAATACAACATCCTGCGGCAACAAGAACAGCGCAACATCCTTGCAACTTCCGCCGCTCACAAAAGTAACAGCAGGCAAGTCATCTTCTTCGTACTTCAGCATGAGTCGAAAGTTAAGCCAAAAGAATGTTGATCCTTGCTATGCTAAGGATTGTGTACAATTTTTCATTGCGCGAAAGAATTTTTTGTCCAAAAAGCTTACAATCGTTTTTTTAGTTTTTGCAATGTGTAAAAATTTTAACAAAAGTTGGCAACACTGTTTTGATGAAAATAAAATAAAAATAGATAGAAATATTTTGCACATGTTTACTTTATTTACTGACAGGAATACACTGTCGCTTCATGAATTTTAGCGTTGACTGGGACAACGAAAAGGACAACATACCACACATGCCAACAATTTGCTGGGATTTTTAAAGGCGTTTTTTTTTAAATAGTGGGTGGGGCCATATTGATTTTCTTAAAAATGCTAAAAAACACACACATTCTAAGCAACTTTTGAAATAGTAAGATATTGCATATGGAAGAACATTTTATTGTGATTTGTAAGTTAAATTAACTATTTAGTACTTTACTAATCATTCATTTTAAGCTCAATATATGTATATGTATGTATATGTAATTATATATGTTCTAAAAAATAAAATTTTAACGTAACAAAAAAAAAACCATCAAGCTAAAGATCAACGATCGTCATCTTTTGCAACAATCCTATTTGCTAACCTAAGTGTACATTAGCTAAATAAGGCAGCTAAAGTTATGGCTCTATTAATCAGCTCTCATGGCCATGTTCAAGTTCTTTGGTGATCATGTAAATTTGTTGAGATTTTCCAACAAATTCTCAACAAAATTGACCGTTTTTCGGACGTAAACTTCTTCGAAATTGATTAAATTTTGCGTAATTGAGCAGTGAAAACTCTGGCTCTTTTAATCAGCTCCCATGGATATAATTGTTTCAAACTCTTTGGTAATCAAGCACCTTTGTTGATATAATCCAAAAAATTTTTTAGTAAATCGTCAAAGTATTTTCAATATTGTTCAAAATTTTTAGTGGTATATGTACTTAAGGATAAGACTTAGAAAATGGTATTACAGTTTTGTTTTATGAGCCTTAATTCACGGAAACTAAAACTTCTATCATCCTTGGCAAGAATACCAGGAAGAAAGTCTAGGAAGACTAGGTTTTTCTTGGCTTATATCGTAGTCGTAAGACATGTCCCTAAGACTACCTTAAATTTGATAATCATCGATTCCAGAGCCTATAAGGCGGCTTGACTGTCGCAGCATATCAATACTGTTTTGCCTCGAACATTTAGGTTAAGATTAGCTTTCACGATAATCTAAAAAGAAAGTGCACTACAATTTGACAGGATTTGGTTTATGTCACTACGACTGATTATAGCGCATCCATGTCAAAATTAACTACATGTATTTCAAAAATTCATTAAGCTGCGTATGTGGCTAGGCTTTTTTAGTTGCGCTTCAAGAGAGCTTGTCATTCCTGCCTACCAAATACATAAGTATGTACACATGGAGGTATCTATGGCAAGACAAGAGCGTCAGCAAGCTACGAAGAGCCGTCGTGCGAAAAATGTTGCTTGAGAGGTAATATACATATAAAAGAACCTAGGCTATAGGTACCAGGAGTTTTGCAGTTAAACCAAGTGCATCAAGTGTGTGCGGGCAAGTATGTAACAACTTTTCGCGGAGATGGAATCAGATGGTCTTAAGGGTCGCTCAAAAGAATTTGTAGAGTTTTGCAGCTAAATTTGATTTTCAAATCTCTCTGTGAAGTTTCAGCAAGCGTTTTGCGACTATTTAATGTGGCGCAAAATGCTCGAGTTGAAATTTTTTGTTTTTAATAAGTTGTATGCTTAGGCAACTTACTTAAAAAAAACTTGAATCTTTAGCTTCAAACAAAATCATTATGTAAATATACGTAAGAGTATTTAAATGAGCCATCAAATGAAAACAAATAAATATAAATTCTTAAATTTATTACAACAACGAAAGTTTTAACATAAATTCAGAGCGACGAAAACTGATTCCATGATATAGTACAAAGGTTTCATAATGAAGATTTATTGCATTTATTGCATTCAATCACTAATGACGAATTTAAAAGACATCAATTTTCTTGACATGTCTTTATTATCCTCAAAAAAAAAAAAAAAAAAAAAACATGCATATTGTGCAAATGTCCTGCCAAAGCAATTTGTCTTAAGCAACCAAAAGGAATTCATCTAACACAATTTAAGAAAAACAAACAAAAACGTAATGCTGTGGTTTGTTATTTTTTTTTCTGAAAGGATAATCATATCCTTAAGCAAAGCCAACAAGCAAGATATAACAAAGTAAAATTAAGTTAAAATTTAAAACCAACAGGATCACAAAATTTACGAAAACAAATATACTCGCTAAAGGCATTTAAAGATAAAAGTAAAGCAGGAACAGACAACAGAAAAAGGAATTTCTTCGATTGCATTCCTTTCGCAAGCATGTGTGCTGCGCGCATATTTTTTGCGTCCTTAGTCAACATTATAAGCAGGAATTTATAAACACATACGTTGGCACAACATGCGAGTACGAGTACTTGCTTGTGTGTATATATATATTAGGGTGAACCAAAATGTACGAAAATGTGATATGTGAGTGACTTTGGCTATCACAAAAGTAGAACACACACTTCGACCTCATTAAGAGTACTATTGAGCCAAACCTAACTTAATCTAGAAAAATTCCATGTTTCTGGAGGTAAATTTTCTGCTTTAATTTCTGCAAGACTTTTGGGGAAAAAGATTTCATGCTGCATTACGCTTCTTGTTTCCTCAAGAACTCTAAAGCTATTGCGGCTTGGATTTATAAAATAATTTTTTCTTCCTGCCAACACATTCAGGAGACAGACAGGACAGTGCATTCTAGTTTTACAGTTTTCAGCCGGGATATATTTAATTCAGCAAAGTTTTGATACGAATAAGGTTTTTTGGAACCAAAATCGCCAACTCTACAACCAGGTGCTTGTCAAAAAAATGTTTTGGAAACGCCTTTTTCGATAAGTGAGTCAGCAATTCCATTTCCCCCATATATTTTTCTTGGCTAATTTTGTAAGCGCGAGACGTAGCCTCAAGACTAGATTTAACCATTGCCGAGTCGAGAGCCTTTAAGGTCGCCTGACTATTTGAATGTGCATACCGCTTTGTTTGGAATGTTTCGAGTAATGTTGGCGCTCCTGATAATCTTATAAGTAAATGCACTACAACTTGGAAAAAAAAAATGAAAATAGAAGTACATAGTTTATATCAGCCTTTCAAAAGCCTTTCATTTTTTCATTTGCTCCACCTTAGCTTTGACTGCGAATATTTAAAGAAACAACAGCAACGTCATAGCAGTACCAAAAAAAGTCAACATTGGACTATTGCTTTGTGGCGAAAATTGTACCAGCACGACAGCAAAGCGACAGCAGCATGCAAAAAGCCACAACTCGACAGTTGCTGTGCTGTGAAAATCTCTGCAGCACAAAAATAAAAGGTCTATGTTCCGTATGTTCTTCAATTTGACTCAGTTTTGAAGTGCGACAGCTTACGTGCAGCAACAGCAGCAGTTACGGTTTTGTGCTGTGCTGTGCTGTGCTGTGCTGTGCTGTGCTGTGCTGTGCTGTGCTGTGCTGTGCTGTGCTGTGCTGCATTCATAACTGTCGTTCCTCGGCGACCAAAGCACATCTAAGCAAACAAAAAAAAATGTAGCTTTTCTTGGGTTGAACTGTTTCAGTTTGCGCAGTCAAAGCAAAAAAAAAATGATTCAGTTTTGCTGTGGCTTAGCTATTGAAATGTACGCAGTAAATCAAAGTCAAAAATGTTTTCAGTAAAACAAATAGCTTTCGCAGCACACACAGCGATAGCAAATTTTTTAATGCTGTTGCTATTTTGCTTGCAATTTTCTATGACTGACTTTGCACTATAACCCTTAACAGTACCATTGTATGCCACTTTTACTCACAAAAAGAAGTATGCATTTTTCACAAATTCGTGTTCTCTCGAAAAAAAAACAAGATATTTACAAAAGAGAAAAAAATAGATCTCACGGGCACCCTAATGTAATACACACATATGTATATCAACATACATTCATATGGCATCAGCAAATACGTTTATTAAAAACAGATCCTTTACGCTGCTTTCAATTTCTTTGGGTTTTGTTCAAACTCGCACAATGCGAGTAATAGAATTTTAAAAAGAATAACAAGAAAAATATAAATAAAATTCAAAAATTACGCAAATAAAATTTGTAAAAATATTGTTCACTTCCTGCTGTTGTTGTTGCTTTTTATGGTTGTTGCTGTTCATTTTTCAGTTGACTGACATTTGAGTCAATTTCAAGAATTTTTATGTTTTACTTTAATCAATAACTTATGAAATGAAATATGGAATTGAATTTTCAAGAGAGAAACTAGGAAAAATATACTAAATAATAGAATATAGATGAAAATCACACTAAATATTTAGACCAAAAAATAAATATGAATAATGGAAAAGTACCCGAAATCAAAATATCAGAAGTGATTTCATAATTTTTGACCGAAATTTCTGTTATGAAATAAAAAACACAAATATTAAGAAACCATCAAATCACCTAAGCAGTTTTTAATCCGAAATGCTGCCATCTGCTTTTGTGCAACCACCATTTCAAGGGTAAACTTAATGAGTGTCAACTTCATCATAATTCATCGGTACAAAATGCGAAGTATAAGAGCGAATAAGAATTTTGTGCATTTCAACAAATAATAAATTAAATAAATACCAGAAATGTCAAAATTGCTGCGTGCAAATATTCATTCTCATCATACTGCAGCAGCGTTTGTCACAAAATGCTAGGCCAGCAGACTGCGGCTGCTGTCACGCGTGTAACGTAAGGCAACAGATTTCCAATAAGTCACGTAGTGTCTGCAGTTCAAATGGACGCGCAGTCAGTGACCGACCAATTGCAAGCAATAATCGACTTCTCGTATCTAACATTTGGTTTTTCTTCGGCACATGAGTTTTCTCGTTTTTATCATCAGATATATAGTGAACTTTTGCTTTTTGCAGTCATTGTGGAATATCTTCTATTTTATTTTTCAAGGAAGTCTTTAAAGTTTTTTCTCTTCATTTCATTTGTATTTTGGTGAAAAACCTTGATGTAGGTTTGGGAACACGTTCCACTCGATTACATGATGGGAAATGGTAAAACCAAAAATCAAGGCGCAGCGTTATGCTACGTGATCATGACGTGAAAATTTTGTATTTTTGGGAAGTTTGATAATGAAAAATTTTATAGCGCAATGAAAATATGTTCATAATATACACTTTAACGTATATTGTAAAGGTAGAAAAAGTTATTTAACGAACCTCACAGATTTGAGGGACTAAGTCAAGTAGTTAGTTAATGTTTCATATGGTTGTTTTGTTATCGTACTTTCCAGTTAATAAATTTTTAATATTTGTATATCACCAAATTATATATTACTTAGTTGAAAAGTTATAAAGTTGATACGTGGAAAATTAATATTTGGTACTAGCTTTTATCCGCGACTTTTATATAGATTATTTTTCCTCACATCTTAGTCTCTCCATCCAAATGTCCAAATATTTCTCTACATATGTACTGTTTTGATTCGTTATATCTTTGCTACTTAATTCATCCACTTATTTATTTCAAAGTTCGCCTATTAGTTGAAAAACAAGCATGCTAGTGAAAACAGTTCAGTATCATTTTACCTGACTAAATGTCATCGCTTCCAAAAATAAAAACCATGGTATCATCTTGCTCAACTGATACCCCCATCTCTATCCCTTTCTTAAGGTTCAATCAATCTTTACACTAAATTGCATCAAAATTGGTCCATTAGTTTAGCTGCAAAAACATAGGGGAGTGGTACACCCCACTTATGAAAATCTTTACTCCATTAGTTTAGCTATGAAAACTTATTTTCCTGTTTTCTGTGGCACTGCGAAATTAAGAAAAAAAAGGCCATATTCAGGGTATCTATCTTTGTATAAAATTTCATCCCATTAGTTGAGCAATGAAAACTTATTTTCTTGTTAAGGGCGTATCACCACCCAGTCCGAAAAATATCTTTACTCAGGAGTCAATCAAAGTCGATGTAGCGGTTCGGACTGTTAAAAAGGCGTGCAACTGTTTGACCTTAGAATACCTTCTTGGAGGTGAATGATTATGTCACTAAGTTTTGACTTACATTCCCTTAGAAAATGCAGCAGAACTGAACACTTGATTTCTCTTTCCATCTAAGGGCGTTGCCACACCCACTTTTCTTAGCCTACTAATTTGTTTTCTAGGCTAGTGCTTCTTTCATTTAAAGTACTTGAAACAACTTATATTCTACTCTCTTGATAAGCTTCTTGATGTGAAAATTTTAAATTTTTTCTTCTATGCCCACTTTCTCGATCCCATCCACTTTAATTCTGAACAATGATTGTATCACTTAGCGTCCTTAGCACAAGTTTTATTATATTTCTGTAGAAAACATCATATGATACATTAAACTTTTAGCTTTCATGGGAGGTATCACAAAGTGCGAAAGCACTGTTGAGCTCTGGAGGTCATGTTCTATTCGGAGTATGGCAATTGTACATTAAAGTTTTTATAAATTTAGGTACAGGCGTCAGGGCCCCTGAGAAGATATAAATTGATAAGTCTGCACATAGCTCTGGGCACTACGCCGTCATTAAGTAATTTTGTAATAACTTTTCACTGTATTCCCATGCAATTTTTTTTCAATAAAATAAGTACTAAAATAAGTACCATACCTACTAGACGAACCGTTCCATTTCGTTCGAACGATGACTGTATCACTAAATGTTTTCCTTTAATAAGTCTTTCTTCGAGGGCTTTCTTGATTTTATCATTTAAGGCTAAGGTTACTAAAAGAAGTGCCACGACTATTTATCTTTTATTTTTTTTTTAAAAACTTTTTAAAAATCTGTAAAAAATCATCAAATCCGAATATTTTCTGTGTAGGATATAAAAGCTAGCTGTCTTTAACTTTTTTCCCCACAACATACTGAACGCAATTCTTTAGCATTATAAGGAAGCCTTTAAAAGTTTCCGTATTCACGTGTGTAAAATTTAATCAATTTGACAATTGAAGTAAGAAACCTCAAAACTGTTGTCATATCATATAGAAATTCAACATCCCTCTCATTTGCACATCTTCAAATGTTTTTGCATACCTCAAATCAGGCACAGCAGTAAAGGCAACATGCGGTCAACATTTGTGGTCGATTTTTGGTTATTGCGGTTGCATTGCATTGCATTACATTGCATTGTGCAAGTAATGTATTGTCCTACGAACAAGTGTTGTGTTAAGGTGTGTGTGTCCTTGTTGTTGTTTTTTTGTGGTGTGCAAGCACATCCATATGCGTCACTACTGCTTGTCTGTCAATTTTGTGTAGGAAACCACAGAAATGTTTAGACAGGGTTACAATTTTACAGGTGCTGAGAGCTCAAGCTGTCACACTTGTGGTCTAAAACGTGCTTCTGCCATAATGGCCAACATATCAATTACCAAAATGTATCAAGTGAAATCATCACAGCTGTGCGTTTGCTGCCAAGTAGTTGGCTAGCAGGCAGCAAAATGTGTGACACACTCTGGATTTTGCTTTATGTTTGACTGCAAACGTGCAGAAAGGATTAAATTGCAAAATTTAATATGGAAATACAAAGAAAAAAGTCGGCAGCCAGTCAAGAGTGAAAATTTGTGAAAGAAATGAGGCGGGCGTTGTTTTGTAAATGACTGCAAAATTAAAAAAATTATTGAAAATTATTCGAAAATTATCTAAACTGATATATGAGGCTGATTTCCAACAAAAGATGATATTGCCTTTCCTCAATTTACTCCTATATTTAGTTGGTCGACCAATTCTCTTTTTTTTTGTTTTAATTTTGATGCAAAATTCTCCAAAAACTTTTCCAAAGATTAATTTTGAAACGATATCATCCACCCAGTCAGATTTTCACTTGCCAACGAAATTTATGAAAACAACATTGCTTCCTTTTTCGTTCTGTAATCTCAAGCAACCAAACAGTTGAAAATTCTTCTCAGGCACTTGGTTGTCCAACAAACTTCAAACTTTATGAAAAAATCTTAAATTTGAAAAAAAAACATAATGTGCCAATTTACAAATTTGCGCTTTCAACTGCCAAGTGCAAAATTAAATCACTTTAAAAACTTCGCTCAAAACTTTTGCCGTTTGCCTACTTTCCTAGTGCTAAAACAATTGCAATACACAAGCGCTAAAGCGCACTGGCTGCTGATTTGCAAAAGTTTCACATTTAATTGTGGCCTAACAGTGGGGCTTTTCAGCAGTGGGAGTGTAAATTTCTGTGGCGCACTTAGAAATGGCACAAAATTGTAGCAGCACTAAATTTACAAATGGAAAACTATGTCAAGCGGAAGTAGACGCCATTGCTGTGCGCCGGAAGTTGTTTTCAAAAATTTCCAAATTGTTGCTGCAACAATTTTCGCTGTGCCAGCAATTAACATAAAAATACGTGAAAATTCTGCTTTACCACATGCAAAAATTTCGATGGAATTTATTGACTTAATTTACACTTTGGAGGGAATTTGCAAAAACTTTTTGGCCATTATCATAAAAAGTTACTTTAAACTTATACGCAGTAAGTGAGGGTAGATATTTAGCAAATTGAGAGATTTTGCAACATTAAAAAATTTAAAATGCAGCAACTTAAAACCATCCACAATCTATGTATCTACATTTAAACTTAAAATTGTTCCACGCGGACTCATCGTTAATGCGGTTTATTATGTTATGATATTTTTCGTCATTATCAGCATCATCATCATCATAATTATGAGCATCATCATTGCTATCGTTAGCCTCATTATGTGGCATAACGCGCCATCTTCAACTCCATTAGAAGTAGCAGCAGCAGATTTGCTACAACCACAAATGGATGTGTTGGTACTCCTTACGCCGCCTTTGCTCACAGTGGGCGAGCGTAAAAATTGTATGCTCGCGATTTTGTGCGAATTTTGTCAGGATCAGCAAAAATTTACTTTTTATATTTAGTGGGTGTTTTGAAATCAATGGCACTTTTTAAAATGTGGAAAATCAGGGAAAAAACTAAGGCCTGATTATTACTCAGAGTTCTATATAAGGACTGTCCCAGAAAAAACTTACGTTTTGCTTTTTAGTTATAAAAAAATACCCAGTAATTTTTTTGGTCTTTTTTCATTTTTTATCAATAATGGATAGTGTTCAGAATATAAATAACTAAAAACTAAGTAACAATGTTTTTTTTTTTTATAAAAATTTCTTACTTTTTTCGTAAGGCTCTTCATTAAATTTTAACCAGTCGTTTCATCGACAGTATGGTACGATTTTTTCCACTTAAGTCTTGTGAATTTTTTGCATTCTTACCACTCCTTCAAAAATCTCTTTTCATTAGAGCCCGATATCTTTCAAGTGGGCGAAGCTCTGGGCAGTTGGGCGGATTGGCTATTTTTGGTACGAAATTGATATTTTTACTTGCATACCATTCCATCGTAGCTTTAGAGTAATGAGAGATTGCTAAATGTGGCCAGAACATCACGGTACCCTCATGTGCACGAATAAATGGTAGAAGACGTTTTTCGAGGCACTCCTATATATAAACCTTGGAATTGATTGTGCCTTGCGTAACAAAAAATCTGCTTGTGAGACCACAAGTGCATATGGCCTGCCAAACCATATATTGCTTCGGAAATTTCGAAATTTTTTTTTTGCATTTACTAGGCACATGCCCCTTCTTCGGTGATGTATGATATTCGTGCCCAGGTAACTGCTTAAAATCTGCTTTGACGTAAGTTTCGTCGTCCATAACACAGCAATCAAATTTAGTCAGGTACCTTCCATACAATTTTCGAGCTCGCATCTGAACCATCAACTGCTTTTCATCAGAATGGTCTGGTGTTTTTTGAACTCTTTATGTCTTTAGCTTACTTTTCTTCTTGATCTTTTGTACAGTAGATTTTGATGTACCTGCTCTAGCCGCCATATCTCGCACTGAGGTGTTGGAATTTTGCTTAAAAAGGCGCTTCACCTTCGTCGCTACCTTTAGGTTAAAAAATTCTGGTTTTCTGCCTGAACCTTTTTCAGGAAACAGGTAGATTCTTCTTATAATTAACAATAACCGCAAAGACAGATTTTTCTGATGCACTAACTATTTTTGCTATAGCTGAATATTTTAATTAATATGTGGACAAAATCAGTTCGTGAACTTTTTGTTGCTTGCTAGGAATCTTTGTCGTTAAAAGTGCTATCTTCAAGTGTTATACACCATATTAAACGTCACTTTATATGGAACAAATATTATGACTTTTTAGACCTATAAGATCATCAGGTAGAGCATACAAAAAATAAAAAACGTAAGTTTTTTCTGGGACAGTCCTTATTAGATGCCGTTAAGCCGATAGCTTACCGATATGAATTAAATTTGACTATAATGATTGGAAGACCCTGCATGTGAGTAACTAACTCTGTCATCTAGTTTGACCATACATATATAGTAAAAAATATCACAAGTCCTCTCCGCACAAGTTCGTCAATTCGCTTTTTGCCTTCAATACGATATTGGCAAGGCCCAAACGTGACGATATGTTCACGAATGAGGCTTAGAGAATTTTTACAGTTCATTGTGGATTTTTATTGGTACAATGGGAGCTTGGAGCCTGAGGGTGTAGGTTCAAAAGATTTTTTATAACTATACGATATGTGTTTTGTCCTGTTTAGCAGGATTATGTGGCTCATTACAACAAACCCGTCTTAAGAAAAATATCAAAAATAACAAACATTTTTGTTGTTATGGTTTTTTTATATACGCTGTGCACGGGATTTGTATTATAGTTATTGTTGCGTCATTCAGGAAAAAAACCGACCAAAAAAGGAAACCACAACGCGCACATTGTGGACATTTTCTCTCGTTTCGTTTGATCAGTGTACTTTTATTTCAACACTCATGTTGTTCTTGTTTGATTCATGGAATTGGCTTTTGGTTTATTGCTGAACTTTTTTGCAATTGTTTTAATTGTTGTTTTTCTTCTTTTCTTGTTGAAAATGGCTCTTTATTCCAAAACTTTAAAGTATAAAAATATCTCACACTTAAAGAAGCTGTTGCAAAACATTTTTTTTAAGGAATCAAAGAATCACTTTAAAATTCATCTGTCTTTTTTTTACGAACAGCAAATATCTTTCAGAAGATATCACACATTGAAGTTTATATGATTTTGGTTGAAACAAATACAGTCTTGTCTGTTGTAAAGAACGAAAATATCTCTATCGATCAGATAGTTCAATTTAAGTTTGTGACTTGTAGAACTAACATCGTGTTTTGTGTAAAAAGTAGCCTTTTGATAGCTTACTTGTGAATATGGAGTGTGTGAACTCTTTGGATAATAATTGTGGATTATTTTCTATAATAAATAAAACACTTATTTTTAACATTAATAAGAGTGTTTTTGTTTGCAACACAAATCAGCAATCGATTTCGTAATAAAGTTTAAGAATTAAGGTACTTAAGTACTTATTTTGAGTATTCAAAATAAATATGAGCAGTGTCTTGTCATTCGCTTTCTGAACCTGTATAAGTATGCCATATGATTTTCGATCTGCAACTAAAGTTAAGTAGCTCAAGAACTTTTTCATGGAGATTTTCGATTAAAACTAAAAGTTCCAAGTACCTCCCACTCAGTGGTTAGTTCTTGAGATATGTCCAAATGTAGAGTCCCAAAAATGGTATTTACACAATAACTCGAGAAGTAAGCTACAAATAAGAAAATATTATAAATTCAAAGTTATAGAGGCGATCAAAACAAATCAATTTTCTGTCCAAAAGAACTCTGTATGATGAGAGTTTAACCAGCTAACATCTTTCTGAAAGTTACAATAAAAACCGCACTTTCGAAAATATATAAATATCTAGTTTTTTTTCGAAGCAAACTTTTTTATTCAAAATTCTCAAACGAATGGTGGTCAAACTGAGACTATTTGAGCAAGAAATAAATTTTTTATGATGCCCTGCTTGGACCTTTAATATTTTTTTATATGCGACCTCTATAAATGGTTATATCTTGTATATTATACTCCAACTTTATGACAAGTCACTAAAATCATTACTCGCTACTCGAAAAACTTCACTAGCTCTCGTTGTATTAGTGCCCAAGTTTCCAAACTGTTTATTGCCCAAAACAGAAAAAGTGAAAACATTTTCTAAAGTAATTGGGTTTTTTGCTAACTTAACTTTTGCTTGAAATTACAATTCAAAATTGTAGCAACTTCTTAAATTGAGCTTAACGCTTTGGCGGCATTAGCCCAAAAATGTCGCCATGTTTGTTTATGTTTGTTATTTTGGTATTTGGTGCGCTAATTGTCAAGGGTGACAGAAAAAGGAATTAACTAATTACACTGGCAACGAGTATTCTGGCAGGCAATTTACAAAAATGAACTTAAGTCAATGCCAATGCCTACAGCAAAATTATGACTATCACTGCATAGCGCCTAAGATTATGCTTTAAAAAAATAAATTACATTCTGAGAACAAAATTCAAGAGAGATTTTAAATCAAAGGCAATTATTTGCTTTAATCTTTAAAACTGCTGAAATTGTACCGCACTCATGGGGTTTTGCTGAATGTTAATTTTTAGCTTTTTGTAAAAAAAAAAAAACAAAAACAAAACTTTATCTTCTGCTTAACTGCTAGTACGAGTGTAGCTTTTTTTTCGCCCACCACTTAATACGTTTTTTATGCTGCTTTGTGCTGTGTTACCAAAGTTGCTTGCAATGCAACATTGTTGCAGCAAACAAAGTGAAATAAAAACGAGAAAAGAATAAACGTTGCAAAAAATTAGTTTATTGTTTACGTGCTGGTTTTAATAGTGCGCTTAAGAGTGCAGCTGAAGAAGCAACAACAAAAGAAGATGCAAACTACGAAAGAACTGGGTCAACACCGGAAGCAGAAAGTGTTATTGCCTCTCAAATTTCAAGCGGAAATATAATTTTAATACGTTCGTTAAAGTTTCTCCACTTTTAATTCTTAAGCGAAATGGTGATGTTGGCAAAAGTATAAAACGGGTTGCATACCAAAATATCATGAAAGTCTTTGTAAAGAGCAATAGAAATTATGTTTTATTTAAGCAAATGCTTTGAAACGCAACTATTATTTCACTCATACTTATTTTGATATTTCATAGCCGCATTCATAATTATTTACAGAGCAGAACTGAGAAGAAATTGGGAGCGTTGGGACGAACTAAATTGTTTGCTCTCCAGAAAATTTTGCTCTTGCAAAGTAAGATATATTTACGTAGTCTGCTGCATATATAAAAAATTTCAGATTAGTGGACAACTCAATCAGAAACGGCGCCTTAGCAAAACAAGGGAAACTATGACAAACCATTCTTCAATTAGAAAATCCGCAGCACAGTCTTTATAAAACCGACTATTAAAGGCGATTTTTGTTTCGTTCACACTTTTCAGGCATTTTCTCCGAATATCGTTAAAAAAATTTGTACTAAAGCATGGATGCTTCACTAAAAACAGATAAATATCGTTATCGTTCTCGTTATCGGGACCCAGAACGATAACGAGACGATATCAAAAATATTATTTCTCTCATAACAGAGGACGAAAGTGAGAAGGATCTGGCCGATATCTCGTTCTCGGCGATAATGTAATGCTTATCGTACGATAGGCACAAAATTATTGCCGAGAACAAAATGCAGACAGAACTTTCATAATACAAAAACAATTATCTATGTTAAGTACTTCACGAAGTCTGAATGAGATTAGACAAAGGGGCGTGGCACCTTTATAAAACAAAATTACTTAAAATGCAATTTCTTGGCAGCTATCGCAGCTACAGTTGTAAAAACTGATACGTAAATGAAATCTTTCTGTTCCAAGCAACTCGCTAAAGTTAGATAATGGGTCATAGCTCGTACCATTGAACAAAAACATTTACATGGGTATTCTTGGAACTTATACCAAGTTCTGAAATTTCGTACATGGACCGAATTGTCTGCAGTAAGGACTAGTAAGTAAAATGTAGACGGGGGTATTCAATGGACAGTACGCAGGAAAGCCACTGGTCCAGTTAGTATTATATATATAAAAATGTGAACGAGAATAACCGAGAAATAACGAGACGAAAACAATACAGATCAAAAAATTCTCATACGAGAACGAGTACGAGACGATAATCTTGGCGCCACTAAGAGCACCCATCCAACCCTTCTCGAGCTCTTTCTGTGATTTAAGTCTAATTACTTACTCAAGTTAAGCAACTTCGGTTCGCTATCGCTACGTGTTTTTTGTTTGTGTAATTTTGTCTTCAACGCATCGGCTTGTTCAGCTCTTTCCGCTCTTACTGAAGTTAACGAATTTCAGTCCTGAATCGCTGCATGCTATTTGTTTGTGTAATTTTTCATTTAAGTCACTTGCTTGATCAGATTTTGTTGTTTGTTTTTTTATTTATTTTGTTTGTATGCAAAAACACTAGATTTTTTCGCGAAATATTTTTCAGTTTTTTACCCAAACTGATGCACACAGATTTTGTGTGAATTCTTGAACTAAGGATTGAAGAAAAAATTAACTCAAAGAAATGCTTGGAGCATTATATCGGATCTTAATCTTTATTCCTTATCAACAGCCAGGATCAAAAATAACAGCACGTCAAGTGTGCACGCGAGTTTTTGAGCATCCGCAGTAGATTGATATTGCAAGGCCAAGACTGTTATGGTGTAGGTAATATGGTAATTACACATGGCGATGAGTGTAATTACTCTTGGTCTTTTTTTTTAATTTTGCCACATAAAAAGCCAATACATTAAGAGACACTTGGTGTGTTAGCTTCAAAAAGAAAGACATAAGAGTGTGAATTGGGTTGAGCTATAGAGCCAGCGCCAAAATAATACCTTCAGAGACCCGGGGCAAAAAACTGGGAAGGAGCCCCTTATAACTAAATTTAAAAAATCTTCAATTTCAAAATAAATACGATCCTGCTTTTTATTAAAATTGCAATAAGTAAATAAATTTGCTTACCAAAACATTCAGTAATGTGTTTCCCCACTACAAGTCACATAATCGTAATGACTCTCCCAGTGGGCGTGTATGACCAAAAAACTAAAAACATCCTCCTGTTTCGCTTTTCACTGAACATTCACACAACCTCGTGTCACGTTGAAGACTCCTTCATGAGCTGGAGGTGTCAACCTCAGCTTGAAGAAACCTCCAGAAAGTTTAGGAGAAAAGAAGTAAATAATTTGGAAAAAAAAAATTAGGATACATAAAATCTTTATTACAATGCCCTAAACGGGAATTGAGTGCGGGAACCTCAGGGCTGTGAGAGCAGTACACAATGACAGCGCCATAAGGTCGGCACATTTTGCAAGATGAGTGCAAGACCAATCCATACCCAATGAGCAAGACCAAATTTCTATGGTTTTGAACTTTCGAGTGCTCATCACGAAATGTATTGAACCTTCTACTATTTAATACTTTCCGACTTTTTTGATATAAAGTATGACAACTTTCGATTGTTTGATGATTTTCGAACTTAGACCCGATATGTGTTCGAACTACACAAGGCATTTTTTGTTTTTTAATAATAATATGTAATAAAAATTATTATAATATAGTTTAGCTACTACAGCTATTACTCTTCTTAGCTATTTAAAAACAAGTTTTAAAAATGGAAACCTTATGTTTGGTGTTTTGTTATTTTTTACATATTTAGATATATTTACATACGTAAGTAAATATATGCATAAAAAAGTTATAATTTCCATAGTTTTGCCCATACT
This sequence comes from Meiosimyza decipiens, assembly GCA_963680825.1. Taxonomy (NCBI): domain Eukaryota; kingdom Metazoa; phylum Arthropoda; class Insecta; order Diptera; family Lauxaniidae; genus Meiosimyza; species Meiosimyza decipiens. The sequence continues at coordinate 46,058,932 of OY804258.1, forward strand.
CGTAAGATGCAGCATTTTGAACTTCTTAATATATGTACAATATGTAAAATATCTTCACACATATATAATAAAATAAAAATTCTGTAGCATTTTTTATGCATCAATTTTCAAAAACTCACATGTAAATTTTATCAAAAATTCCATAAAAGCGCATTCTTTAGCCAAGCAACCAATGAATACTGAAAATTTCCTATGACCAATGTCAACGCATTCAAATGTCAAAAAAGAGTCACACAACGTTCTCTCACTCAAGCACTTTAAGCAGCTTTGAGTTTTTCGGGGCTACAGCTACGATGGCAACAAAACCAGGCAACACACAGGTGGTCAACTAAGCGTGAATAATGATCTCAGCGCCATGTAACAAGCACAGCAAAAGGGGTTACAGCACCATGAACATAAGGAGACAACACCAAACAACCAACCAAGCAACGATGCATGCCAAACATAGTGGGTCAGTCATTGTTTTTTAATGCGCGTTACCGATTCGGACCGACCCTAGGTGATGCTTAATTATACAAATTCATATGTATTTAAGCGGTAGGTTGTTGTTGATTTTAATGAGCTACACAATAGTGCAGTTTTGTTGTATTGTCTTTGTGGTACTGTACGTAAAAGAAGACGGTATGTTGACTTTATGAGAATTCGTTATTATAAATTAAAATGAAGAATGAGTGTACTAAGAGTGGTGTCATATCTATGTTATCAAAATTAACTTTTTCGCCATCAAATAATCCTCACTGATTTTTCGAAGGCTGATTGAGGAATAGCCTTCAGTTCCTTAAGCGAATTTCCTCTTATGGCTACTATCGACTCAAAGCGGCTTCTTCAAAGTGGTAATTTTAACATCGAGAACAAAAAGAAGATCATCAACTGAAGTCCGCCGACAAGCATTGGAGTGGAACGCTCAGGGTGGCAGAAAGCTCGGTTGTTGTAAATCATCGTGGATACGATCATTGGATAAGAAATACGTGAATCGGGGAAATATTAAAGAAAAGCATTCGCTACTGAACAGCGGAAGAGTTTTGCTGCAGACTCGATGCTCTGTGAGGAGATAAATGACGGAACAGATGAAGCGCTTGCGCAGAGAAAGTTTTTTGTTTAATTTATCATTTGCTTCAAGATAATCTATAGTAAATGAAGGTCAAATAGTAAATGGTAAATGATTTGAGAAATGCAGCGTGGTTTTTGCAAATCCAAATGTCGCCTAAAAACTAATATCACTTACTTCCGTTTCATTTTTGAGTGATTTTTCATTGTTATGCCACCATTTCTTTTTGGTTTGCATTTTTATTCTTTCGCTGTGCACATTCAGCTTGACCGACCATAAATTATTAAAAAAAAAAATTACTCTTTTAACTTTATGAAATCTAGATAAAAAGATATAACAAAAGTTAAAAAACTGGTGAAATTAAAAAAAAAATATTCAGTGTCCACTATAAAAGTTACAACGATCGCTGTTAACGTGGGAAGTTTTAACCCAAAAGAAAATTTTTATGATGTGCGCTTTTGTCTGACCCTAAAATGCATGTAATTCGTATTGTAAGTTGGTGACAACAGCGTTGCATAATGAATGTAACAATGAGTTGGGCTTTCTCTTCCTTCTTTGTTTCACTGTTTTTTCTTTCTCGCTCTTGTAATTCAAAAGTTTTCACTACTAGGCCACCTTTTATAGGCATGTTAATGAGTTAAGGTACATTTTTTTCTAACAAAGCCATAAAAGGGTTATATGTAGTTAAGTTAACATCAACGATAACAACTGATGTCCTTTGGCCTTTCATTTTGCTCATCAACTGTTTGTAGGGGTCATTTTTTTTTAGTGGTCATGTTGATGTTGGTTTTGTGATAACAATTAAAAAATTTCAAGTTTTATGACCTTTAATTATGTGTGTGCGAGAAGTATATACTTCTTTTTATTTTTGGCATTTAAAAAAGGATTTTATTAGCCATAGAGCTAATTTTATGCAACGCCGTTTTAATTATATGAATTTTTTAACATTAAGTTACATCGTTTGCTCTATTTACACTAAGTTCTGACAGAAATGCACAAGAACGCACTCTTAAGCTGATTTTTCTGAACATGCAACTTTTCTCCCTGGAACTAATGATATTATTCTACAGACAAGGATTAAGTCCCTAGACAGCAATATGTGAATGAGTAAGCAAACTTGAAAATAGTCGAAGTTAGAATGCTGCTGACCGGCAGCATTAAGCATTCTTGTGTTTTCTTTCAAGTCAACTACAACTTTTCTTCTAAATTCTAAATAAACCGATACATTAAGATTTGATTTTCTAGTTTTGCCTTTAAGTTTGGGCCACATTAAGTTTATATTACTCGAAAAGTCTTAGCTTGTCCAAAAGAATTTTGTGAAGAAACATAAATTTTGGCAATCTTTTCAGATAATATTAACGCTTCCTATTAGCTTTTGACCATTTTGTATTATTCTTTATATAATTTTTGTTAATAATTTTCATTTTCATTTAAAAACTAAATTGAAGGAAAATTTTCTAAAAGAATTTCTTCAAAAATTGATATTAAATTCAGGAAAAAATTGCTCCAGGGAATGATGCTTGCAATCAGATATCTTTTTTACAAAAGATTTTATTTAAAGAAAAATTATTTTCTTAGGAAAAATTACGATTTTTTACAGGGTCAAAGGGATCTGGCTTATTTTACTATTTTGCCCAATCTTAAAACGCTTCCTTTGTTGAATTCTTAAGTCATTTATCGTATCACAGGACTTAGGAAGTCCACAAAAGTCTTCAGACATGCATGATCAGTAGCGAATGCTTTCAATTCTGTTCAACATTTCCCTGATTGACTTATTTGCTGTTCTAGCAAACATTACCACGATGATCTTGAACGACATGTTATCCCGAGGGTACCACTCCAATGCCTGCCGGCAGACTTCAGCTAGCAATTTTCGCAACGTTTGCGCATTATATTTAACATGCGAACTTTCCAAACCTAGTCAAGAAATCTGGGCTTAAGAAAATTATGAGCTTTTTTATTGACTTGAAAGAGAAGTTTTATCCCGTTTTAATTTTTACTGACTCTTTCATTACCCTTCAATAATGAGCGGGTGTATCCGTGATCTTACAATTGAGTAATTATTTATTTTTTCAGTTTGGCTGGAAACATACTCTTTATTATCCAATTTCTGTCCAGAATCTCAAAGTTGGCACCTCTACAAAGGCTTCTGATAAAGTTACGGCATTAAATCACTAATCCAGAGCTTTTCAACATATAATTTTGACTTCGCTGAACCACACTACATTAGGTGACGTTTATTAATTGAGTGAAGTGTGTTTTTGAACTTGGTGGATTTGGAGAGATCTGGTTAGTCACCTCCCTCCTTTCGTCTTTCAAGTAAGACTTATCCTATAATCTTAAAATAATTAAATTATTTGATGATTCCATGTATTTTGTTTCATACCACTAATACTGATGTCTTCTAACCACTCGGCATGTAACGTTTCAGAAATGTTTCATTTGATATATTGCAATCGTCGCGTTCCACATGCAATAATTTTGAAACATTTCTAAAAGGTGCCAGTTTTGATGTTTACTAAATTTTTCTAATGAAATCTAAATATTTTATGATAATCTGTTTGATGCTATGTTAAGTATATTTTATTTCAATTATTTATTAAGAAACGTTATAAAAAATAAAAAATAGTTGCATATTAAGTATCAACGCAAGTGATGCTACGTGTAAAATGAAACAATAATTCAGAGTCCCAATTATGTAATAAAATAACAGTGCAAGTAACTCAGAATAAGAAAGTTCAACGACATTACAAGAAAGTTTTTTTTTGTTCACATTTATCACACAAGATTTCTATAACGTTTCGGAAACGTTTCAAATGAAATCAAAAGACGGACAATGCAGATTTCTGAAAAGTAACTGAAACTTTGTAAAATTTCATGTGAAAGATTTCTGAAAGGTCCACAAAACGTTGCATATCGAGTGGCTATGTACAACATTTTTTCTATGAAATAAGAGGAGAAAAATAATGTGATTTAATTAAATTGATTTCATTGACTCCCCACCCGCTTGGTATGTTTTGCCGGAAGCCCTCTCCTCATTTCGACACACGTAATTAATGACGCCCCCTTATTAAAAGTGAAGACATGCAGGTTTGGCAGTTGAACCTGCTGACTTGTGACTCTAGAATCTCGGTCTCCACGTACTTACAGCGTTTTTATTCATCTGACCCAACGGTTAACTTTGATCAAGCACTGCTACTACTGTGCTATTTTGACTCAAACAAGAGATCGGCGAATAGCATGGAAGTACACTGATGACGTATCATGTCCTTCTTCGGTAATTTACGTTCGGTTTTATCATATCCTTTGTCACGTTGTATGGCTTTATGCTCCATATAATAGTCTTGGCGAACGATGTTGATATTTTCTGAGCCTGCCAGCTTTTTTTCTATTCCAGAGCTGATATACTTTGTATTGTAAAGTTTTTTTAAAGAAATAAAAAGCGATTTCTCTTTAATTTTTTGATTACATATATTTTTATATTTTTAGGTAAATTTTAAAATCTTTTCTTGTGCTAGACGTCTAAGGATATTAACCTTGCTTAGCAATAATCTTCTTCTCGAATGAGAATCATTTACTTGATGGTATTTATTGCAATTTAAGCGTTGGAGAAGATTCGCCTCCGTCCATCTTTTCTTTTCAAAAACTTAACGAATTTTTAATTGTGAATGTAAATAAATCCTGAATTAAAATTCCATACAACATGCCGCAGCCATAAAATTTTCATTAATTCTTTTAAAAAAAAAAACGAAAAACGAAGAGCAAATGTTAAACAAATAAAACCAAAGCAGAAGCTGCTGATGTAAGAAAAACAAAAGCCCTCGTTAAAGAGTTTTAACACTTCGGCAAAACCATAACTAAACAATGGAAAGCTTAAAATAAAATTAATTAAAATTCCATATTAAACGACACATTAAAGTGTGTGGTGGTGCACCCCTTTCTTTAAATGCTGGCTGGATGAATCTAACCTACTTTTATTGGAGTAGCGCCAGACTACATCAACTCAACCATACGAGAAGCACACGAACACTCAATTTTTCATTTAATCTCATTACAACCTGCATGTTGCTGCTGCCGCTGCTGCTTATGTTGTTATTTCCCCTCTTCACTCCTGCTGCTGTCATCTATCCATCGTCCTTTCCTAAGTGTCACTCTACACTGTGCAAAGCGGGAATGTCGTGTAATCCTTTAAATGCGTTAAGCAGCACGTTTTTGTTGTTGATGCGTAAAACACGTGTTTTTGCAACGCGTTTTAATTCAAGCAGCATATGAAGTGCAATTCGCGCAAAATGTTGCAGGGAACATTCTATGATGAAGTGATGATTTTGAGGCGCAAATAAGAATTTATCAATGAAATTATTTTTTACTTCGATTCTGATTATATTCGATTATATTTTTGACAAAAGAGTGGATTCGTATTTATTTTCCTCAATTTAATAAAATTTTGTAAAAATTATTGAATTTGTATAGTAACTTAGTTCGAGCCAAACAAAGCTAAAGCAATACATTTACTAATGGAATAACCGCTAAGCATATGCATCTATGTGTGCATGTATGTCAGCGTTAAGTGTCTGTTTGAGTACAAGTTTGCTTAAGTATATGTGCTGCAAGTGTTTTGCTAAGTGTTTGTTAGATTTGTACGATAACTACTTACATTGCATAGGAAAAAAGCATTATGCTGGCTATGCTTTACTTTGGTAAGTTGACGTAAATGTGGTCGCTTTGTAGTGTCTTAAGCAAAAAAAGTTTTATTTTTTTCCACATTTCATTTTAACACTTTTATGAATGAGATTATCACACTCTACTTACTGCAGTGCTAGAAGGTTTTATTTTGTTTGGAATAACTATTGGCAGAGGGTATATTTTTGGCACTCGAAATGAAATTTCTATTAAATAGTAAAGCTGCAATAACACATTGAAGGTATAAAAAATTACTGTTCATCTGTATGCTTTATCCTCAAACATCCCACAAAACTTTTCCACCATTCACGATCATCGGGAAGTAACACCAACACTACCTCGATTGATATCTGGCTTGACTTGCTTCCTCTGGATCTCCAAGTCCAAAAGGAGAAAATGAAAGTGCAGTCTCGAATTTAATGAAATCTGACACAATAAAGTGGATGTAGAGCAAAGACATATACACCATCAGATATCAAAGCAGTGTCGACTGTTGGATGCCAATGTACAATCGTTTGACTTCCGCCCACATCGGGAAAAAGTATCATGTGACATACCCGGATCGCATGCAATGCTTAACTCTAGAGATCTTATTTCGGGGTCTTAGTCATTTCATCTATTCGGATGGTTAGAGTAGTTCTTTTGAAACGGCTTACGGGTGTTATATGAACGACGAGACTTCCTATTTCTTTGCTACAGACAAGATAGCCACGGTTTTAAAACGGAGGTTTTTGCTATTTTAAAAGTGGTTTGTTGGGTCATTGACAAAATATTAAATGGGAAGTGCATAAGCGTCTGCAGTGACAGTCAGGCTAAGCTAAAGACTGTTGCTAGCCCTGTCAACTATTTGAAGATCTTAAGTGAGTACAAGGCGACACTGAACTGTGTAGCAAGGTAAAATGAGTTGAGTATTATTTGAGTTCCAAGACACTATGGTGTTACAAAGAATGAACTACCAGATGAATTGGCTAGCCAGGGTTCAACAGCCACTCAGTGGTTCCGGAGCTATTCATCGGTATCAGTTTCGCGAAAATAACTCGATGCATCAATGACATTGTGAGTACTGCTGCAATCTCCTAAATTGTAAAACGTTCCGTCAAAGAAACGCCTGGGAATGTAGCAAAGTTTTTTTTGTACCTGTGAGGAAAGGACCTACGAATACTGGTAGGTTTAATCACGCAGCACTTGTCGAACATGGGTGTGATGACACATGCAATATGTCACTTGTGTCTTGAGAATGATGATGTTTTTCGACATCCACAGGATGCTGAAAAAGTTTATTGGGTAGAGATGTCTTGGGAATAAGTTCCACTCCTCTTCTTGCGATGCTTTTTTGAGGAGAAGCAACCTCTACTCTTTTTCTTCAAGTTTGCTTACTATCTTTTTTTCTATTTCTTTTCACTTTCTCTTCCTCTATCGACTGCTAGCACAACGCTCTTTAAACTAAGTGTTATCGAAAGATCTTTTTTCAGCCCACCCAGAATCGTTTAACTTTTAAGCCCCGATTCACAAATTTTGTTGTGCGACAATCATTTCCACTATGATTTTGGACGGTCGTATTTTTTTGCAACGCTGAGAAATCCACTTCAATATTCGCAGCGGACTTTGCTTGATGTTTTGAGTAAAAACAACAATTCACTTCAATTAATAGCGGAGCCAATAGGTAGTTTAACAAATTTCAAACACGTCCGTACAGCAACCAGCCAAACAGTTGACTCAAAAAATTTGAGCTTCGTTGTTAATATAAACGTAGAGTGCCAAATATATCCAAGCAAAATTATTCCATAGAATAACATTCTAAATTTTTAATATGGTAACTAATTCTGTCCGAATAGAAGCCACAAAAGGGTGTTGATTTTTGAGCTTCACATTCACTCGCGCATTGCGTAGGTTTAAGTTGTGGGATCCAGGATCTCAGAAAAAGTTCTTGTTTTTATTTTATTAAATAAAACTCAGCTATTTTTATATTGTCCAATTATGCATCTCCAAAGTTGCTACTTTGATTCGTTAAATATTGCACTTTAAACTAAACTAATCAAAGAATTTTTATAAAGTAACTACCTTGCATTTAAAAAAAAAATGCTATCAATCCATCTGACCTTTAACAAACCTTCAATTATTTAAGCGTTTAATCGAAAATTTTTGATTGGTTTTGCTGCGTGCAAGAAATATAAAAAATTACTCAAGTAATTCCATCCTTTGCTGAAAATTTGTTCTGCATTTGCTTACATCCTTGCAGTGAAGTGACTTTTTATTATTTTGCATTACAGTGGTACTAATTATAATATTAACCATATTCGTTATTTCTTTTGTTACAGATATCAAAAGAAACGTACTTATAAGGCTTGGAAAAAGCTTAAGCAAAAATTAGGCGTTGTATCATTTTTAATCTGTTCATTTCCGTACATATTTGTCATAGATAAAGACAAAATCTTTTAAACAAAAGATTTTCGATAAAATCGTCCAAGAAATTGGGTAAAAATTAAAATTTTAAATTGAAAAAAGGCCACCCTTTTCTTCTTTATTACTTTAAAAAACTCTCTCAATATAATGATTCAAAGATGTTAAGGTGCCGGGCCTTTTTTCTATCTAATTTACACATTTTCGTGTAGTGTCACACCTTTGTCTTTAAATATAAATTTCTACGCCCTTTTACGCCTCGGAATTACCTATCGTTATTAGCATTTTCGAAATATCTTATAAAAGGAAATGATTTGAATGTGTCATGCGCCGATATTGCTCATTTACTGTTTATGCAATGTGAGGTAATTAAAGATTAATTTAACACTAAAAATATATACGAAAGTTTAAAAAAATTGGTTACTTGAATACAACTTCCATTTTTCTTGCAATCAAAGTCAAGGAAAAATCTAGTCTACCGAATTTTGTATGAAATCAAAAATGTATTTTGTTCCACTGACCTCAGCAGCATCATCAGAATGATGTTAATCTAAAACTCAACTTAATGAGAAATGCTTAAACCAACTCAACAACAACGTGAAAACATAAAAAATTATTCTCACCTCTCAGAATTCACAGAAAATTCAAGAAAATAAACGACGAAAAAATTCCTACAACTCAAAAGCAGAAAACTTTTTAATGACATTAAGAATATGCTGCTGGTTTTTTACCATAGCTGTGGTATTTCACACCATACGCCCGGATACGGAAATGCAAACATTACTGTGGTTTCATTTATATGTATTCGTACTACGCTTCACGATGATGGCACGATGGCAACACTTCAGCAAAGATGATACGCGCACAAAGAAGCGGTGAACCGTTAACTGATGCTCTACCAAAGTGAAAAGTGGACACTTGAGTTTTTTTGCACAAAATATAATAAACACAAAATGGATATAAAAATGAAATGGGTGGCAACGCCAAAAACCACAATGAAAACAGAAAAATTAAATAAAAGTAAAAATAAATGAGGGTAGTGGGCAGTGATAATGTTGTGCAGAAAATGGTGAAAAATTAAATTATTTGAGTTAAAGGCTTCAGATTTTCAGTGGAATTAGTGACATTTTCATTTCCAGCAAAAGGGAAATTTTATACATTTTATTTTGTATGAAAAAGTATTATCCTTAGTTTTAAAATCAGAGCAGAACATAATTTGTATCGAGGAAAAGTGTCAGACATTTCATTTATATATAACATATATCAAACAATTTTCGCAAATGTAGATCCTTATTCAAAGTCTTAAGGTTTTTTAGATAATGAAAACCTTAAACTTATTTATTGTAATCTTAGAGATAAGATTAGATATTATCACTTTTGTTAAAATTAAAGAAAATCGTTCACTTTTATGATTGAAGGTTTTCACTCAAAGTAACCTGTGTTAAAGGATCAAAAAAATTTTAAGAAAAAGTTTCAATAAAAATCACATGACATATTTGTGAATATCATGAGATCTCATGTCATGCTCTACATACGAAAGTTTTCAAAAATATTCTGAAAGGCTAAGACTCAGATATAATGAACTGTATCTAAAGTAGAGTTAAGACATTTTTAAATATCATGCCATTTCTTAGTATTGAAGTCCTTATTTATGCCTTTGCAGTTTTTAATCTTAACAATTTTTTACCACTTTCCATTTTTAATGGGAAAACATTTCTTACGAATAAATAACTTGTTGCACCCGTTAAAAAATTTGAAAGTAAAAAGCTTAAAAAAAATATAACATGTTAGATTTTAAAACAACAAAATTTTACAAACGCAAAAGCTTAAAAGATGAAAACTTTGCTAAAAATATCACGTCACATCATTAATAAGATGAAGGCCATTCAGTTAGAGGTACTTTTCCAAAATTAAAAAATAAATTTCTATTTTATTGGGTTATGTTTATTATCATTCAAAAGAACCATTCTTTACATTTATTTTTAAAGATAATTTCTTTCATGGTCCATTATGAACATGACATGACTATTTCGGGTGGTGTTATTTGGCGAATGACGCAGTTTTGTGCATATTTGGGCACAATAAATGTTAAGTTTTTTGTATTATAAAATTTGCTTATTGTTTTGTAACAGATTGCAAATAAAGCATTATTATTAAAAAAAAAAAAAAAAATATAGCTTCCAATTTCTCAATCGTAGCCGTCTTATCCATATAGACCTCGAACTTTACGAAACCACAAAACAAAGAGTCTCAAGATGTGAAATCACATCATCTAGTCGGCCAATTGATTTCATAATTGCAAACTCATGTGAATATTGAGTGAATTGAGAGTTGAAATTTAATGAATTTTGTAAGTTTTCACAATTTGCATGCGTTTTCCTGGCATAAGTCTCTTCACAATGAAATTTCAAACAATACTGAACCAAAATACTATTAAATTTTAACCTAATGCACACGCGTGATCTGTCATAGAATCAAAAAGTACCTCTAAGTGAATCACCCAAGAATTTGCTAAACAGTTTTAATAAGATATTTCTTACATAAAAAAAAAATTTGATTTAATTTCATGACACAAATAAGCTAGCGAATTTCATGAATGTTATACTTAGATCATAAGTTATGAAAAAAGTTATGGCAAACTTTTTTAAATTGCATGACATATTCATATATGAAATTGAATTAATTAAATTTATTAATTTCTGGAACACTTTCTTAAAGCTTAAAATTAGAAGCTTACAGGTCAAGGATAAATAGTTGAGAAAAAGAGTTTACCGGCGTCAGATAAGCCAAATCGGCGACTTTAGCAATAATTACACCAAGACAAAGTATCGATGCTATCATATCCATAAAGTATATTTAATAAAAATTGTATCAACGTTTATACGTAGCGCAGAGAGAGACATAATGTCAAAATATGTACAAACCCACGTAGATACTATTTAACATTATAACAACTTTTGCAATTTCCTTAAAAGCATCTTCTTACTGTTTGCTCTACTTTTTATACTCAAAAGATAAATAAAAAGCAAATGAAACTGACCGATTTTGTGAGTGACAACAGATAACCCCAATGCTTATGGTCACAGTTGAAATCTGTTGAAATGTGACGGACATGGAAATACTCGCATGAGTAGCTTAAGAAGAATATTGAATGAGGTGCATTTGGGTTGCAAATATACGTACAGTATCCTGAGCATCCTGTCGCTTAAGTATCTGAGATGGTTTCAATAAAAATGCTGCCAAGGAGATATGAAACAATTATTTTCACTGTTTTTGGATATGAATACTGTCAAGAAATGATTTGACATCATCTGTTCACCATTTACAAGTCTCGGTTAGATTAGTTGACCATAATATCCTTAGTGTAAATTGTGATCTCTAATATAATCACAATAAGTCGTTTTTCGAGATAAGACGATTCTAGAAATCTATCTGTCAACTGTTCTAAATAAACGCGTATTGACAAGTGTAGTGTACAGTTGAAATTTTTACCATGTGGCATAAGCAACGAGGTTTAGGAGCAAACTAAAAAATAATTTAAAATTTAAAGTGCTGCAAGAGTTTGTCAACAATTTAGCTATAACTTGTGAATAGTTTTGATCAATGAAAAAATTAGTTAACTTTTGAACATCAAAAAGTGTGTTTTGAGTAACATGAAATTCTGGAATTTTTAATGAAGAAGGGGTGTTTATCTAAAAACTGGTACCGCAAAATTATGCACAATAGGACTGTTATAGAGTAGAAGAAGAAAAAGATTAAAATCAAAACTTACCAGCAGCGAAATATTATAATTATTTCTAGCATGTAGTTACTGATTAGTGAGAATCACATAACTGTCTGGAAGATTTGCTGTCAATCGAGGACTACTTTCATCAATATATAACATGAATATTGATAGTTATATTGGCATTTCTTAACAGATACATATCAAACACAGAATCCTAACCAGCTTTATCAAGAGAAAAATATTCTCTTGTTTGTGACATCTGATTCCAGTTAAACTTTTACTAAGTTTTTTCCTGTTTTCGGTGAGTTTTAACTCTTTGAATAATCAACTTCCAGCATATTATTGATTTGTTTTAAATTGTAATTTTTGTTTGAGGATCGGGATAGTTTAAATAGTTTCATTTTTCCACTTTTCAAGAAAATACTGCTTAGTTTTACGCTCTACATTGGAAACCTTTACTTTTTTGAAACAAACATCAAACATCAAAAACCCCAAATTTCATCATCTTTAAAGTTTTGTTATTCATAAGAATTTCTGTAAGCATTATGTACCCATGAAAGTTTCAACCAACAATTTTGCGTGCACGACTTTTTTCCAACATATTTTTATATTATCTGCACTATAATCTCAACAAATTCACAACAGGCAAACCAAACCTGTACCGAATATGGTAAGTTCATAGATTTGTTCGAAAACAACGAGTTTGATAACAACTAAGCTGCTTATTTATGTGGTAATTTCAAACGCACATGTACCTTACAACAAGTTAAATACATAAAATCAGCAGATTTTGAAAATTTTCCGAAAACTACTTTGATATTACACAACCAACCGCACATTTTGTTAGGGTATTCATGAAAAACCACTCGTACAGAACAAATATCGCATGCGATTTGATAATGAAAAGCCTTACGGCGACATTGAACAAATCCGTATACAAATCACCTAAACGCAAATACAGGCGTATGCTGACAAAGCGGAAGTGCTGATTACATTTTGGGTGCACAAAATTGTCACCCTAAATACATTCTTCTCTTTCTCTCACTCTCTCTATCCGACATCAGCAAAGTTTATATATTGCTACTACATATTTTTGATATCGATGCAAATACTTGTTGCCAGCTAATCTAAAGAATTTAACATGAGGCCGAAAAATAAATGTATTTTTTTCTAAATTGAAACAGCTTTCTCTTTATTTTAGTTAATAGTCATAAATCATAATAAAATTAATTAAATCTTATCATACATGTTATGAAAATTTAGTTTATTTTATATAAATTACAATTTGTCATGGCTGTCAGTATATTGATTTGCATGACTTTCAAGAGTTCACGTTCTATATTTTAATGAAAATATTAAGAATGATAAAGAATAAAAGTTTGAGTTTTGTAATTTATAATACAAAAGTTTCTTTAGACTTTACATTTACGTATCAATAAGTAATTTTCTTGGTACTTACGAAACTAAAGGTTAAATCACGCATATATTACCCCAAAATATATGTCTCTACTTCATACATATGTTTACCATATCCACCCATATATATTCAGGAACATCAATCAAGCGTAAATCCTTATTTAACCTTTCACGTTGTAGCTGGTAACACCTATAAAATTGAATTTCAATCAAACGCAACTGAACGCGCACACCCACCAAATGAAAAATACTGGGATTGAAAATGAAAAAAAAAAATAAAAAGAATACACCAAACTTTTGACTCTTGCGGGAAATTAAGATACAAAGCGTTAAAGTGGAACAAACACTGCTGCTCGCTCCCACCCCCACAAATAAGCACGCACGCAAAGTTCATTGAAACCCAACTAAATTTTAATCAAAACTGGCTTTCGAAATGAAGTGGTAGCAGTGCAAACTTGCAGCAGCGAAACGAAGGCAAACACGTGTTTGCTGCCGGATGCACGTGCCGCACTTGTCAGCAAAAAAAAAATGAGGAATCGATAGAACCACTGATTCCAATAGTCCTAAATATGGTAAGGCAAGCAGAAAATTTTTTAAAAAAGCTATATATTTTATTGAAAAAGTGTTATTGCTTTGAAAGTAATACTTAAGTTCAAACATTATTTGTAGCAATATTATTTTTATATCGCAATAAAAATTAAAATTTTGAGCTAAACTACTTTTATTTAATTCTAAATTGATTGCGCAGGTTGTGTTTGACCTTACTTCCATTGGTGAAATGCTTGAGTAATCGATATATATTATCTGTCAGTTCAAATAAAAATTATATTAGGATATATAGATTCTGATTTAACATAAGCGCTGTGAAAACCTAGAGTTATCAAAAAACACAAAAGTAATTAAATTAAATAAGTAACGTCATTGTTATGAAAATGCCCGGACAGTAACAGAAAAACATTGAAAAAAATGTGTCCGATCCATAAAGATTTCATTGCAAGTCATTTGTATCAATCTGAGTTCCTCAAGTTTGAAAGCTTCATGTCCGTATTTTACAATGACACTTGCAGATCGCAACCCTATGAGTACGTAGAGGAAGCTACTTCAGCTATTTTCCTCCTGAGCTATTTAGCTTGAGGTTTTAATTCAAGTCATTGTTAAATAATTGAAAGTATTATGCAACTTAATATATTTTTTTTACATAATTTGTTTCATAAGCTTTTTGCACTTACTCAACATACCGTTAAAGATCATTTTTACACAAACATAAGTTATAATTCTGGTGCAGTTGGACCTCATAATATTAATATTGTATTTACTGGCGGATCATCGAGCTCTGCGCATGAGCTATTTAAGGCATAAATTCGCTAATAATTTTTTGATTTCTCTGACATCGCTAAACTAAATCGGAGATTTGAGCTAAAATTTTTTTCGTAATTCTATTCAATTTTTGTATTCATCGAAGCCAAAGCTATATATCTGTAAGAATTTTGAAGAAGTAAGTCATTACTAGAGGGGGGTTTTCTAGAGAGTAAAAAATGACAGCCCCATAAAAGTTTTAGAAAATCTTGTTTTTTCTTTTAATAAATTATCTTTTATATTAAATATAATGCAAAGCAAAGTAGAAGTGAAAAAATTAGATTATTTTAAAAAATCACAAAAAATATTTATTATCTTACACTTTTTAAATACCAATCACTTTTTCGCTTCCAACATTAGCGGGGCGTTGTAGACGGGGACAACATTTCGGATTTGCCTCACACATAATAGGTGCGATGCACATAATCCAACTGCTTTTCGATGTTACTACTGACACCAGTACTAAAAAGTAGTTTACAGATTAAATTTGACATTTTGCTAAGTTGAATTTTGAAACACTTTTGAAATGCTATATGTGAATGTTTGACGGCTAATTTCAAAAGATGTGAGCGTATGAAATTCAAAGACTTAAGTCGCAATTTCACAACAAATATTCGACAGAGTTTCAGGTTAAATAATGGACGCTTTTACGCTTCACTAAAGTAAGTGAAACATCAGAATTCTTAAAGAGTTTTCGGTCTTATTGCGGCTCTCTTTCAACTATTTCACTGAAACTGACGTGAAACTAATTAGTGCACTTTTTGATGCCTGGCAGATGTAAGGTAGGAGTCGCAGTTTGTTTAAGAACCGACCTACTTAAACCAAATTGCACTTACAGTACTGAACAGGAGGCTCAGTAAAAAATTTTATTTTATTATTTTTAGCTCTTTTCAAATTCGTAATTTTCATATTTAGTAAAAAATTTACTATTGCAATTAATATGCTTTGTTCTCTAATTACTAGAAAATCCGAGCTCAGATATTAAAATTAATCTATGAAGCTTTTGTGCAGCAAAAACTCAGCTACAAGCTGTAGCAGATAAAGTACGTCTTCAATATTTCTGCGCGTGCGCAAAGACTAACTTTTAACGATTTTCATGAGGAAGAAGATTTGATAAGTCAAGCAATTTAAGCAATTGAGAGCGTATCAAAAACATTTTTGTAATTCTCTAAAGATGGTGGTGCCAGGTGGTCTCCTTATGGAATATCAAAGTTAAAACAAAGACCAATACCTTCCGAATGCTTATTTAAAAAATAACCAATTCATTCGATAAAATTTATATGAAATATTAACTTCAATCATTTAAATTTTTCACATCATTGTTACTATACTTTGTTACTTAAAATACAGCTGTAAGTATACAAGATTGACGCTCCGCTTGGTTACATTCCAAAAAAATCGAATTTTGTGCCACGCACTAGAATTAGCCTTTTTTGCAAGAATCAGAGCAAAATAAACATAACTTTATTTGTATCTCTGTGCCTTAGTTCGTAGCAATTCTCGTCGGAGAAAAATATTATTTACTTTTTGGCACGGAATAAAATGCGCCTGTAAGTATTCCAAAACGGAATTTCTATAATTTTAATATTTAACATATTTTAATAACATTCTAAAGAAACATTCTTACTCAACATTGTTGCGCAACATTGTTATTCAAATTTGTTATTTAACATTGCTGATATGCATTAGTGTCAACATTAATGCACATCTTTATTTATTAACATTGTTACAAAAATTTGTTGCTAAACAATACTGATCATTTCTGAAGATTGTTGCTCAAAATTAGTATTCAAAGTTTTTGTTTAGCTTCATTACTAGGCATTGGTGATAGACAAACATTATTGCTAGCCACTATCACTACAAAGTATATATCAAAGCCGTAATATATCAAACATATTGCACAAGTCTGCAAATGAGGTCCTCATGAATGTCGTTGGCGAACAACATGGAGATTATTTTCGAAAGAATTTTTTTCCACGATTCCAAATTGTTCTCAGAATTGGTCCATTACATGAAAATTTTGAAATATTTAAAATTGTGCTCAAAGCTATGTATAGGAAATTAAAACAATGTGCCAGCTCTTTTCCAATAATAATTACGGAAATCGGAAATATTTTTTTTGTCCATCAAGAAACTAACGAAAGTCCACCAAAGTGAAATCAAAAGACTCGCTCTAACAACAGGCACCCAGAAGCGTACCTAGGGAGGGGGCCGAGGGTGCGGTGACCCCAAGTGCAAGACAGATTTAGAGGACGGTAAATTGGTCGTCAAATATATCTCATTTTGGTAGAGTTTTTGAATGTCAAAAGTTCGGACCATTTTTCTTTGTTTTTTTTTTTTTGTAAGATAAATGAAATTTTTCGTAGGGGTGGCAAATAACTTCTTTGTTCCGCCCGATGTGCATTGTGCACGGTACGCCTCTTCAGACACCCTCATATTGGAGAGGATAAGACTGAAGCAGAGAGCTTGTGATAATACTTTGAATCACTGTAGTCTATGTGAGGCTATGTGGCCGCCATGTTTTTTCTTATTCTTCAAGGTAACAAAAGCAAACGCTCATCTAAGTGAATCGAAAGACTCGCTGTAATAACTTGCACTCAGTAGCGTAGCTAGGGGACGCGGCGAGGGTGCGGTTGTCCCGGGTGCAAGATTTGGGGGGCGGTAAAATGTAAATGAAATACGTCTAATTTTGCTGGAGTTTTTGAAGATCAAAAATGCGGACCTTTTTTTTTGTTTGGTAAGGTAAATGAAATTTTTGTTAAAAAACTCCAAAATTTCTTTCCGTAGGGGCGGCAAAAAAGTTCTTTGCCACGGGCGTGAAAGGACCAAACTGAAGCAGAGAGTTTGTGGTAATACTTTGAACCACTGTAGTCTATGTGAGGCTTTTGTGAGTACTTTTTACAATTAACTGCTTTGATAAAAACCTAAAAAATGCTTAAGATTCATTGGATCTCATTTAAAAAAAAAAATGCAAATTTAATTATTAAAAACTTTTCTCGCTGTGTCATAGCTTTTGAACAACGCACCACGAGATCATAAAATGAATATTGGCTTTTAAATACCTGAACTTATTGGATCCAATTCAAAGCTTTAAAACGTCATTTCGAACACGATACTAATGAGGCAACTTTAACTTTTAAGAATCAAATAAAATAACAAACAAAATAATAAAAACTTTCTATTCAGTAAAAACAAAGTAACGTCAGCACAACATGACTTCCTAATTGGCTTTGATCAATGGCGATCATTAGCAAAACAAAAAGTTGTAAATAATCGACAAAACAACAGCGCCGCGCCTACATTCAAACACACAATATGACAATGTGCAGGAAGAACTTTAAATGATTTCTCATAAGTGATGCTTATTATTCTACCTGTTGTATGCAACTACTGAAATTGGAGACACCACAGCCTAAACTTTGAAATGCATTGATTAAAAGTTTCATGTTGCATTTCATTTACTAAATATGCAAATCTAATCGGTTGTCTTCCATGCATTTAGATTTATTTTATAGCGATTAGCATTTTATTGATTTCGCTTATCTCTGGGCTAAGTTGAAAATGCTTTTTTAATACGATAAACAGTCCATAAAACAACAAGAGAAGTTCTGAAATGAAACAATGCAGCGATCAAAAGATACGCTGAGATTATACTTAGAAATCAATGGGATATCAAATTTATGTGCAAGGGAACAAGTTGTATTTCTTTTTATTGTAATTTAATATTCTGAGATGACTCTAATATGAATTATTCAAGAGATAGTATCTCTTTTTTAATAAGTTTCTTTGTTGATTGTTGTAATTTTTTCTTATTGAATAAAATGAATACATGAAGCCCAAAAAGTATTTAAAGAATTATTGGACAATTTTAACTATTTAGATAAGTTTTGGAAATTTGTTAACAGTTTACTAAGTTCTGCATAAATTTCCATATGTGTTGTGTAATAATCTGAATAAAAACGTATCTTTTTTTTATTGTTTATATGACTTTATTGATAGCAGTCTTCAATTTCAATTTAAATTTCGATAAGCGCTCTGTGGTTTCAGTTGTTCCATCAATAATTGCATCAATGATGGTACATACTGATACTAGTGATGATTGCTCTTTTTATCTACGTTGTCATTATAACATTTGATGTGGTAAATGTTGCCGCCACAATCTATGCTGTAACTGCAATATAAAAATACACTAAGGAAAATTTTATTTATGAAGCATATATTGCTGCTTGTTTCAAGTATGCCAATGTTGAGCTTAAGAAGAGCTGATTTAATACTAGACGCCATGATAATGATGTTCTCTTCACGGCTGCATTGTCCTCACAATTCTTAAAAAATTAAAAGTACTTAACTTTATTTTGTTGAGAAATATATGAAAACGTATGTCTTGCACCTAAATACATTAGGTAATTAACCCTAGCCACCTCAACTCTTCATAAGCATTTTATTATGTACAGTATAAAGACACTCAAGAGACATGCCATCAAATGTCTTAACGTGGCATGTAACCTCATGTCTCGTTTGTGTCTTTATAATAGAAAAAAGTGCTTATAAAGACCTTAAGTGGAATGTCTTGTGTATGTCTTTGCATTGTACAGATAGTCTTTTTATACTGTACAGTATAGTGACATGCACGATACATGCCACTTAATGTCTTTACATTCAGCCTATTATGAGCATTAAAAATTAATATTATAGACATTTATGTGTCTTTCTTCGCTATGGCTTTATAACTTGCTCTAGAAAGATATTATAAAACTAAAATTTGCAGCAAAAGCAAATTATATTTTTAAACAAGATAACAAGCTATTTTAAGGACATCAGTGCTTTGTAAGCTGGATATTTGTCTTGATAACTTCCTCTTATGCGAATAGGGAAGATTTAATTTGATAATATTTTAGATTTAGTTATAAATGATCGGTGTAGGTGCAAACGCTTCGATATAACTTTCTCAAAATCAACTATTTGTGCAAATGTGCCATTCAATAGCAGGCCTGTTGGTACGGTCAATTGTATCTTCCAATAAAAGGCCTGCTAGCGGGCCTTTGTTAGAAATCAAAAAAAAAATGCTCTCATTTTGTGTTTTTATGATTGGCTTTTTTATAGCTCTATAAAATATCGATTTCTTGCAGCGGTGAACGCCAATTAGATAAATTTATTAACAGTTCTAAGTTCTCTCCCGAAGTAATTAGCTTTTTTTCTTCATATCCATAAGTTTCACCTCTTTAAAATCATATTTAAAGGATATATCGAAATTCATATAAAATTTGGAATTCACGCAACTTGTGCGGAGAAGTATAGTTGTTGAAAAAAAAAAGTGTGACAGCTAACAGTTTAGGGTTATTAAGATTGAAGGCGCTACACGAAAGAACAACGCGTTTTCATTTTTGAGTGACCTTATAAAAATAATGTTGGCAACACTTCGCAATTTTCGGAGAAGGTATGGTCGAAATAGTCAATTAACTTTATCAACTGTAATGAGATTAATTACAAAATTCAAGGAGACTGAAACAACAAGTGATTTTAGACACTTTTTCCGCTCTTTGACTAGTTGTCAAATATGAAATATGAAAGCAGTTTTTGACAGTAGAATAATTTCTCTGGCGGTTTCGGTATTCTAAATATTCAAACCTAAAAGTGCTTTTTTCAAAGTATTTGAGGTTATTTAACATCGAAATATAAACTTAAATTATGAAACAAGTAATTGGGTTCAAAAACACTACTTTTTTTCTTCAAAATACACTTTGAATTATGTCAAAATCTTTATATATCTCCGAAATATCGCAAATTGAAACTTATTACATATTCTATCACTGAAACTTGATTTGATTTGTATAGAGACCTGCATAATAAATTGCAATTTGCGATATTTCGGAGAAAAAGAGAGGTATCGATATATTTCCAAGTGTAGTTTCAAGAGAAAAACTAATTTTTTTTTTGAATTCAATTATTGGTTTCAAAAAGAAACTTTCGGAAAATATATTTAGATTTCATATACTGGGGCTTGGTGAACAGTGTTATTGATTGCGTTACTTGGATATATTTTCTTCTATTTACTTAAAATGCTGTTTCTCAAGATGCCATACTTTATCAGAAAACATCAGTGTGCACTTTCAAGCGCCTGGCTAATGAAACAGCCAGAGAGTTATCGTATTAATGTAGAAATTTATTCAATCTATATTAATAAATGAAATAATAGCAATGTCAGTCGACATCCGCGCATCAGGCAAATATTACTGAATCAATTTTGATCAAATTTGATAAGATTTATTCCTTAAACGATTGGTCGCAACATCCAATAAAAATTATCATAATATTTCTATTTTAATATAAAATTATTAAGGTTTCAAAATTGCTTAAAAAAAATTTGTTTTCGTTTTTTTTTCATGCTACAATTATACAAGCTGAATTAATTAGAGAGAGTCATGCGTACTGAAATTGAAGCAATTTTTAGTGCGAAAAACTAAATCGATTTTCAAAATGAAACACCATAAAATTAAAAGAATTGCGGAAGAGCGAAAAAATTTTCTTAGGACTACCTTCATGGTTTTGTCTAAGAATTTAGGGTTTGCTTTGAAAAAAATTACAGAAAAAAAGCAATGCTGTACATAACTAAAATTATTGCGAATATATAATGTGGATTAAGGATACAAAATTTTACATATATTGAAATAAATAAAATCAAATAGCACTCGGAATGTTCGAGAAAATCTATTTTTCTTATATTTTATTTTCAGTAAAAAAAGTTTCGTTTTGCGGAAGAAATTTCTTAATCCTTGAACACAATTTTTCTTTGTGTAATGCACGTTATTACTTTAAAGCATTACGAGTACATGCACACACTTTGTGAACTGTTGCACTTTTGTGGCTTTTGATTAATCACGTGTTGGTGTTTCATGTAGGCGTGTTGTCTGATTTTTGAAGTAAATTACCACGTTTAATTGAATAAATTTAATTGAAAACTGTGGCTTTTTCTCTTTAATAGCATAAACCAACGTGTTGCTATAAAGTAGTGATGTTCATAGGGTCCTAACATAATAAATTGAAACTAACCAAAGTGATATAAAATTATTTCTCATAGAAACTATATTTTTTTTGGCGCAATTTTCATAAGAAAATAAAATAACTTAATTCCAAACAAAAGTTTTATGCTTCAAAAAAATGCTTAAGTCTTCATTTATCTAAAATTTTTACCATTTATACAGATTTCATGGTTTCGTAGATCATGTCCTAACATAACATCATGAAACTGTTTTGGTTTCTCCCTTCAAAGGATGGTATGGCAAATCAAAAACCATAACCAATTGAACATCTTAAGAAAATGAAACAACTAATTGCTAGCTACAAGCAATAAATTTTCGTTTTATAAAATATAAAAATGTAATTAAGTTGAAATAACATAATTTTGATAGAAAGCTGTCCGCAGATCCAGCCTCTTAAAAAAAACATTTTTTATGATTTATCTGTATTGATATTCGACAAAAGAACTCATATGCATGACGTAGGCAAAATGTAAAATGTTGCAGCATAAATAACACAAAACTACCGCAACAATGTATCAAACGAGTGAAAGATAACCCCCACTTTAGCAAAACAAAGTCAGGCTCTAAATTCAATTTAAAAAGGATCACACACAGGCAAATCTAATTGACTTTCTGCTCTAACTACTGCTGTGGCTCTGCTGTGGCTGCTACCTTAGCTACCTAAATTTTACCTTTATTTTGCTTTAATTTAAAGGCAACCTTACACACATACATACGTATGATAAAATGCTTTATAAAATTTTTAAGGACCCCCTGTGCATTAGATACAGTGCCACGTAGTTTAAGTGGTTTTTTCCACGCAATTTAAACTCAGATCATTTTTATTCACAAATTGTTGTGCCTTTTTTGCCTGGGTGTTTTGATTTCCTCTTTGAGTTGCGCTCAAGCAGCACTGATTTCGTTTTCAATTTCTGATATTTTGTTTTTTTTTTTCTGCTTACTGCAGATTAACCCATTTTTTATCAAAGTAAAGTGAAATCTAATTTGTGAATATTCTTAAGACTCAATAGTGATATGCAGTCTTGTTCAGATTCCGTTTCAAATTGACTTTTAAACAAAATTTGAAAATCAAAATTTGTTTTGGAATCATAAAAAAAAGGACATCCGTCATTCTATCAGAACTATAACTTCTCAAGTTAGAAGCTAAAAAAGTTCCATAGCAATCTTGGATCCACAGAATTAAAGAGCTATTGAAATCCAACTTTGAGCTTCAATTCCACATCCAAACTAAATCGGAATCAGATCAATTCTATACTAAGTCATGGAATTTCACAACTTAACAGTTGAAATTTTTATGGAACGATACTGCTTTTATATTTGAAAACTCTGTAAAAATGTTAATTCAAAGGGTTTGCTTTTTTAATCGCTTCCCACTGATTTGATTTTATAAATTAAGATTTGTTCATAGTATATGGTATATTTGACTTAGGCGAAATAAATATATTATATTATTTATCATGTCGAAACATTACTGGATCAACCAGGTATTTAGTAATAATTACAATCAGCTCCTCGTGTGCACATTTGAGGAGCCGACGTCAAACAAAAACGAGTCAGCAAAAATTTTGTAATGCCAGTGCGAAAGTTATTTTTAGAAACGGTTTTTTTTATGATATGATATACAATAGCACCAGCTTTTGGAAAAATGAGACAAATTTTTGCGTATAATCTAAGGTTCAGAATTTATTTTGTACTACGTTTGACTTGTTTGACAAAAGTGCAATTTTTATATCGATTATTTTTTATCCAAAAACATAAACATCCGAAATTACGATTATTTTTGATTGAAAACAAAAATTCATTTATTATGAATATGCAGTGATTTCTATCATAAAATTCATACTCTCAACGGTGCCTGCCCTTGCGTATAAATGTTTTTTAGAAATAATCCATAATGTTATTATATATTTTCCTGTATATTCAATTCAGACTGATACTACCTCAGCTGAAATGGGTTAAAATGCCACATATGCGTTTCCTTCATTCTGTACTTAAGCCTTAGCTATAATTTTTCTTGCGTTGTTTCCTTTTTCACCGGCTTTTTTTAAGATTCCCTCACGCATTCTTTTCCGCTTTAAAAGAAAAACCCCAACAATACTAATTTTCCATAAGCTCACCTCAAAATTTATTTTAAATTATTATTAATTGTAAGTCATTTTTCAAGCTTTCTCAAGCCACTTTTTGTTGCCCATGCTGCACTGTAGCACTTAAAGAGCTGGGTGCGCTGCTTCCCTACATTTGTTATGGTATTAAAATTTTAAATAAGATATGCGTTTAGTAAATGATTACCTTGAAGGGAAAACCGTAAAATTTCATTTAAACTGCTTTGAAAAAAAAAACACGATAGGTTGAAAAAATCTTTGGAGCGAACTTAATCATAACAACATTGCTGGTGGAGATTAATACAAGTGAATTGTTTTTTCTACCTATCCCCCTTTCTCTGTTGTCTTGAGACTGTATAATTTTCTTTATAGTCTCTAGAAAGGAACATTTTTGATATTCCCTATATCTGGGAATTTTTTTTTTATTTTCCTTAAAGAAAAATTCCATTTGTTCTGCCATATCTTAAAGTGCTTCCGCCTTAAATCACTGCACCTAAAGCTCTTCAAATGGTCACGTGACTTTGTGGCTTTATTTTTAAAAGCCAAAAGAAAACTAAATAACTAAATAAATGCACTTTGCGCCTAAGAGCAGTTTCCGCAGAAAAACTAATGATGGTGTTATCTTTGGCCTCGTCAAAATTTAAATACCCTACATACGGAAGTGCGCGTGAAATTCTTAAGTTTTTATCAAAACAGCATTCACCAGTTGTTTGTTGTACTAAATGCTGTATTATACTTATTATATATCGTTTTAAAACTTTGCCAATATAAAGAATGTCACAAATAATTCCAAATATTCTGAACTCATAATGCTTGTTTTGGTTATTAAATGTAGTACTTCCAAGTTTTCTTGAATTTAATTCAATAACTTTTTTAATGTAGCATTATATGAGAGGAAGTGCCCCCCTCTTCCCCCCCATTTCTCGGAAAGAGTCCACTTTTTTCCTGTGTTTACTATGAACACCAAATGCGCATTTATTAAATTTGGCAACATTTACACACAGTATAGCTATTTGTGCTTTTTTATTGCGTGGGTGTTGTCACGCCCACTTGTAAAAAAGTTCAATAATTCCAAGTAATCGTATGAAATTCAGTTGCATTACTTGAATAAGCTTCTTTTATATAGCTTTTTAAAGTTCTCGTTTATATCGGAGGTGCCATGCCCACTTATGCATACGTTTCCACCTTTTCTTCTGAACTATACTAAATCATTGGTAGTGTGCTATGGTTAAGCTTGATTTCTTTTACTCAAATAAATCAATCGGCAGAGTGCTTTGAAATGTTTGCTTTTAAAGAGAGGTACCACGTCTCTTTATAATATGAAGAGTTTTATACAGACAGACACATGAATCCGGTCAGAGACCGGTGCCGTTGCGCTATTTGTTATTATTATAAATCTTGTCAAGCTTATATGGATTTTCATTCCGATTTTGGCAGATTTTCCCATACACTTTTCTTTACCAGCCACGCCCACTTCCTTGCGTTACAAACAAAATAACAAAGTGAATAAACTGTGTAGGGTATAAGAAACGCAAAAAAGATATAAAATTAAGTAATTTAGCAAAAACAGCAACATAAAAGCGACTACAATGTCTGTTATTTTCTAGGACAACAACATTATCACAAAAGCTTTTCCAACAGTTGCGTGTCTGTAGTTTGCGTCATAAAATCTTTGTCTATTTTTAGGAGTGCTCAGCATGTTTTTTGATGAACTATACGATTAAATTTAGGTTTTTCGTTAGAAGTTTTTTTTCTATTTTTTATAGCAGAAGCAGCAAGGACTGTATAGACAATGTTTGGGAAAAAGTCAACAAAGAGCTTAGAAGGTTCTTTTTATGTATTTTCTTGTTTGTCTCTCTTTTATCTCACTCATAGCATAAGCCACTAAATGTTCACTTAATGCCGGCTGCACTAAGAATATACGCACATGTATGTGAACATATACATATATCAAATGGATTTGTGTGTGTTTTATTTTATTTTTATTTTTGTTGTATCCTTGTACTCATAGTTTTGTGTTAATGTTTTTTTTGCATGTTTTTGTGCTATTTTGTGTTTTGGTTTTTTAACAAATTTTTCCCCAAAGTAAACATTATTGTTGTTTATTTTTCTTCCTCTTTTGAGTTGCAACAACAGCAGGTGACTTTTTGACAACGCGCCCTCTATTGTTCGTTATCATGTTAATATTTAGCTTAAACTTTTATACTAATGATTTTGCATTGCGGGTGGCAAGTACATATATTATTTTACTTTATTAATTAATATATTGTTAATGGGTCTTTTTACTCTTTGCAATCACAGTCACTGCAGAAATATATTTTTTTTAAAAATTAAACATTTAGGATTACTATTTTGAATATTGATTGAAGTAGTTTAAATTGTAGGGACACTCAGTGGAAGATCGTGGCCATATCTACATAGAAAAGTGAAAGTACTTAAAACTTATAATTTTTTTAAAACCATTATCAGTTAATACTTAGGGAAAGAAAAAAAGCTCTTAGTTTTTATTGGGCTTAGAAAAATAGTGGGCTCAAATTTGAACTTTAGAATTAAAAACAATAAAAGTGGCAAATTTGCAAACTTTGACAAAAAAAAAAATATATACATATATATAAATCACCAGATTTCAAAGAAATTATGGTTAAGTAAAATCCAAAATTCCAACTGCAGCTTTTCACAACTTTCTTTTTATGAAATTTTTTTCTAGTTATTGGAATATTTCAAGGAAAATATATTTTTATTTCTTCACATTCTGCAATCCTTTACAATAATTGTATCAATCGTAAAAGCCTACAGTATGAAGGGAGGTGCTTAAATTTAGATGGGAGTTTTCTTAAATTGAAGGGAACAGGTAAAGGCTATTTTTCGTCTTTAAATCCTTTGTATGAAAAAAGATATATTTTCGAATGCTGTTCAAAAACAAAAGAGATAAGCTTCCGATACTGTTTTTCTCTAATAACTTGAAAACTATATCATATATCACACAAATTTTAGCATTTTTGAAATCAACATTGCTAAATTTGTAGAAATTGATACCCATACTGAAAAAAAACCTCAACCACTTCCCACCTTTGTATGGGAGGTAGACGTGTACGTTAGCGAACTTTTTTCATGTTCACAAGCTTTTGTTGTTTTAACCTAAAAAACATCTATGCCAAATTTCAAGAGATCAGTGTTACTATTTATGGCCACCTTTCCATGAAAACCCATTCACTGTGTGACGTCACGACGCGAGATCTTGCTAGGAGCTAGCACTATGAATCACTTGTTAAAATCTATAAAGTTTTTATGAATTTTCATAGACCCTTAAATTCTTAAAATTATAGAAGTTAGTCTTCAAAACTGGGTCTGAATTATTATTGAAGACGGATCATCTCGCTATGAAATATGTCTGGAGATCACCACATTCACAGAGATTGTAGAAGTTGACCACAATTTTGTTCAGATCGCAGTTCAACGCTGCTTGAATTGAACAATGAAATTAATAGTATTCTACTATTGTTATTAGTCAATGTGCTTTATCTTATTAATTTCAATAAGATTGCCCTAGAATACAATATCATCAAAAAATCAATAGTTTATCCGGTAGACATACGAGTAGTATTGGCTCAACAATAGTACAAGTCCTATTAATTTGGCATGAAAACTATTGTCTCAATGGAATTTAAGTATTGATTTCTTAACTATTAAATCAAAAGGACCATTATTGATCGCTTAAAGGACATTTTTCCTTGAGTGCAGTCAAAAGCAGCCTAGTTTGCCTATGCATAGATTCACACTCATGTAGCATGTATGTTCCATGATCGATAAAGCTTGGAAAGAATATGGGTGACAAGCTGACCCTGATCCAGTTAATTCATCAGACACTTCATTTCTTGCAAAAGCGCTATTTTTCCAGCATAGTCCAAAAGTCCAGAATCACTTCCAAAGCAATTGTCAACGCCATTTACTGTGAAGGATAGTGATAATGAGTATTATAGTATGAGTGTCAATATTGAACTATTGATAACCCAATTTAATCTTCCATTAAACCATTAATCTCTATTTTGTGGGAATTTACAGAATGTCCCTGTTCACAACACCAAGCAAAAATAATGCCAATCCATATCTGCATTCTTTCGCACATGTCACATCCACCTTTGATGGGGTAAGCTATGGAGTCATAGTCCCCTTAAAAGGTCCTTGTCTCAGGTTTTCGCAGTAACATGACAAACTATTCGATAATTGCTCTGTCAAACTGTTTTTACTTCACTTTTTAACACATTGAATGAAAGTAAAGATTATCAAGTTTGCCTCCTATAATCAGAAAGAAAACCAGCGTATAATCCTCGATACTATAGAGAAGCTCTTGCAAATACTGCTAGCTTATGTCAGTAAAGCATTAAATAAGATCTTTTGCATAGAAGTAGTCACTCTACTTCCGTTCTTATATTAAAACTACTTTTTCCTCGAGGTAAGACTGAAGTATATTCTGAAATGTAAGTAGGACTAGCTTTCATGTTACTCCCTTATTGATCGGTTCAATTTGCAAAAAGTCTAAATGAAACTCAGTTACAAAAAATTTGTCAATTTTCTTCAAAATATGCTGGTCTCCCTTTAGCAACTACATATGTAGGCTAAGTCCGGCCCAATTTTTTACTTCTCATTTTACAAAACAGAAGGCTGCAAATTTAACTTGGTAAGAGGAGATTACACGTATATATAATATTAATTAGAATTTGGTAGGATATACATATGTATACAGGGTGTGGCTCACTAAATGAACGCGTACTCAGCTAATTATATTTTATCGAGTTTGTTATCATAACCATAGCTTGCTTTGTCAAAGCTCCAAAATGGAAATATGATAATAAGGAAAATTCACTCAATTTTAACCGATTTATGATGTAAAATAATGATTTTCATCCCATTTAATAAAATATTGTCATTTATAGTCGATTAAAACATAGAAACTGGTAAAATGAGCCACTTATTTCGTTTAAAATATTCAGCCACAAAATATCAACAAAAAAAGATAATATTTAAAGTGAAAACAACACTCATCGAATTAATGATTTTTGAGTCAGAAAAAGCTAATTTTCATTTACTTACTTTCTCTATCTTTTGTTTATAAACAAAGTTGTAAAATGACATTTTCATAATTAATATATCTTTTTTCATACATATGTTAGCAGCAGCAGCAGCAGCAGCAGCAGCAAAATTTCAAAGAATATGCTGAAAACAACACCAGCACAGACTAACTAATAAAAACAACAACAAAGGATATCACGCCCCGTTTTATAACCAAATGTCAGTAACAAAAATCGCCGCAATCTACCAAACGCTATAATGTAAAGGAATAGCAAAGGCATTCAGGTAGTGGGAGCACGTCGACAATGAAAATAGCGAGACATGAATAAGTGGCGGAATTTATCAAAATAAAAAGGACTCTGCCCACAGACAAAAATACAAAAATAAATGCGTTTTCGCTTTATTCAGTAACATTTATCAGGCAAATAACTAAAGAAAAATGAAATTTATAACTTAACAACAAAAAAATGCTAGAACCACAAAATGTAATTATTTGTTTGTCAGCGCGCAAGGAAAAAAAAGGATCAAAGTCAAGTTTTGTATTAGCCGCAAACATATGTGGTCGTCGTATGCAAGTAATTAAAAGTCTGTATTTATTTATCACTATTAAAATATGCGCTTGTATGTGTCCTTGTTTTTTGTTTTTTTTTATTGGCTTATGGTAACAAAAATGTCATTATAAAAACAAAATCCATTTATGTAACAATAAGCTAAGCTGTCAAAATCGTTGACTGTCAAAATGACGCTCATGTTAAACATGGCCAACAACAAAAACAGCAACAACTAGGGAGAAAAACAAAGTTTTAATGCCATTCGCGTATTGTATTGTGAGCCGCTTTATGCGCTGCTGTCACACTTAAGTGGCTCATAAAAACATACAAAGTAGCAACAGAATTTTACGAGGCAGCCAGGCTTTTTATAGGGATTTATATTAATACCAGTAGCTGTTTATGCTTGTAACTGATAGATACAGACAAACGCTTGTAAAGATATTTGTCACATTAAATAGCAAGTGTTTGAGTTTTCGTCTT
The DNA here is from genome assembly GCA_963680825.1 of Meiosimyza decipiens. Lineage (NCBI taxonomy): Eukaryota > Metazoa > Arthropoda > Insecta > Diptera > Lauxaniidae > Meiosimyza > Meiosimyza decipiens. The sequence continues at coordinate 46,088,802 of OY804258.1, forward strand.
TTTTCGTCTTAAATTTGCAAAAAAAAACAACAACAAACAACTCGAAACTTTGCTTTGATAGAAAGATGATTGATAGATTTGCTCTCTTATAGCAGTGGAACTCAAAACAAATCATGTCTTCCATTTAGTTGTGCTAATTTTTATCATTAAAGAAGAATGATGCTCGTATATATAACACCAAAAATTTAAGTTTTGTTAAACAATATAAAGGCATAAAACTCGTCACATGACACTTTTTAAATATCACACATAGCGTGAGACTTTTTCTTGCATTAGAATTTCTCGTTCCTAGTTCACGACATTTGTGCACAAAAACTTTTAACTTAACGTAGAAAAAAATTTTCAAATTTTTACTTATATCTCATTGTCATGACATTTTAATATCAGGTAGTTGGTCAAACAAATAAAATTTTCGAAGAAAAATATATCATGTCATTATTCATATATCATTGGTAAATGTCATGTTACTCTTTCTGAAAACTTAAACTCGTCAAAAAAGTATAAAACACTTTTGTTCAAAAGATTTGACCACTACAGCAAAATATAACATGACATTTTATTAAATATCTTGAAATTATCATAGGTGATTATATTTCTACGTTGAACTTTTCCCTTGCGAAAAGTTTTTAAGATCCTGTTATTAAAACGATATTAGCTTTATAATAGGAAATTGTACGACATTATAAAATATCATAACGTTTTCTTTATAGGTAAAGTTTAATGAAAAATTTAAAGTAAATTTAAGTTCTGGATATAAATAAAAGCTATGATTTTTTATTTGTTATTAGTCGACTGTTATTATTAATTAATTGAACAATATTTTGATCAAATTGTACAGTCTTAGCAGAAACCGATATTTTGTGTGAAATTTCACAAATCGGTCAATGCTTTTTAACAAACATGACAGAGACAACAAATGGAACAATTTATCCCGGTAATTGGTGACATATGTTTCGGCTATTACCACGTATATACATATTCACATACATATATACATAGTCTCATCAGACCAGTTTTGGTTAATTTGTGCACGGATTTGAACCCCGAGCATTCCATGAATTATGTTTGGACAGCCGCTCTTAACACTTGAGCCATGAAGGGAGTTCTCCAAGACGTGTACAAAGTACAGTTTTGCATTTAAGCACACAATGCGCCACCTGTCATCTCTTGTCATTTCTTGTTTGCTATAGCTTTGTTGAACCGTCGGTTCAAAGACTTGCTATGATGAAATTTTTCGTATAGTTGTGATTTGCACCACTTATGTATATGAAAATGGATGATCCTTCCGGTATAGAAATTTTATTTGTTATTAGTCAACTGTTATTATTAATTAATAGCCGAAATATATTTCACCAATGACAGAATTAAATTGTTCCATTTGTTGTCTCTGTCATGTTTGTTAAAAAGCATTGACCGATTTGTAAAATTTCACACAAAATATCGGTTTCTGCTAAGACTGTACAATTCGATCAAAATATTGTTCAATTAATAAAAGCTATGATATTATAAATATCACTACATTTATTGCATAGAAAATTCTTGCTTTAAGTATTTTATATGATGTAACTCAAGAGTTACTATTAGTATCACAATAGCTTTGATTTAACATAAATTGAAGCAATTTTCATTTCATTATAAAAATATAACGCTAATATTACAAAGAATTTTTTTCAAATATCATGATATTTTGTACATCCGCAGTTCATCGTTAAATTAGTTTGTGAAAATGTTACTCAAAGTCTATTACCGCTACTTATGAAATTTCGAGACATTTTCATAAATGTTATGAATATCATGAGACTTTGGGAGAAAATAGGATAGAATTTTATTTATTTGTAAGTCAGGAGCTATGATCTTTAAGTCATATCACTGTTTAAATAAAGCAAATGTCACGTATTTTTTTTAAGAATATCATCGCTGAATAGCTTTAAAACACTGTAGCTCAAAAGCTTTAGCAAAACAACTCGTGTTTCATGACGTAGAATATTTTTCACGCTGAAAAAACTTAATTAAAAATTTTAAAACATAATTAAGAAAAAAATTGTGATGGGAAATAATTATGGCACTTTTTGCACATTATGTCAGCTTCTAAAGTTATTGTTCGTTGATTATACTAAAAAGCCATGATAGATATAAGTGTCATATCATTTTAAAGTGGTTTATGTTTTATTTTTTATAGGAACAAACTTCACCTTAAATTCACAATGAAAAGCATTATTTGATGATACTGCATCAAAAGTTCTAAGAAAAATGTTGTAAAATTTTTGTTAGCATGTTGAGTCTAATAATGAAAATAATAAAAGAGTTTAGCTACTACAGCTATTAGCCTTCTTAGCTTTTTAGCTTGAAGCTTTAAATCAAGTAAAAAGCTTTTTAATAAATAATGGAGATGGAAAAAATTATACATGCAATTAATTTGTTATTTTTTATAATTTTTTCAAAGCTTTATCGCACTTTCTCAACATATCTACTCAGACCATGTGATATAGATATTAAAATAATTATATGTGTAATTTTACATGGTCCAAGGCGTAAATGTTAGAAAAAATTTACCCTGCATGCTGTGGGGCTCGGACAACACAAACATAAAAGTACAGACCACCCTTAAGCTACAAATTTAGCTACAGTTAGTTTTCAATCTAAGCTTGAGTTGACCTTTTGACAAGCTAATATTATAAAAATTGCAACATTTTAAAAACCAATTTGTAAAAAAATATCATGACATATTTAACATCAGTAAAGGCAAGTAATTTATAAACTTTTTTTTCAATAATAATACCCTTAGCTACTACACCCATTAGCATTCTAGCTAGCTACCAAAATGCATAAAATTGTGTTAAAGTCTTAATTTTAAAAATGGAACAAGAAAAATATTCTAAGTTAGATTTGCTATTTTTTTAGCTGAAACTCAGCAAAGGTTAACTACTTTCTTCACTATATCTTACGAAGGCACCTTTTTTCATTTAACTAAATCAGCATATTGTTCACATATGCTCAAGTTATCGAACTTAAATTTTCCTATTGCTTTGATAAAATATTTCTTGCTTTAATTATTATGTACATTTATGTTAAAAAATTTTTGAGTTGTTAAAGCATGTAATTTAAATTTGTGCCAAGCTTACTTTCGACCTAATCCAGCATTAGCCATTTAAGCTACCGTTTTTTTCTTATTCCCTGCCTTACATAACATTTTACACGTTAGATCTTGCTGACAGCTGTCAAATATGATGTTTTTTCTCTTCATAATGAAATTTTGTAAGAAATAAACCATTTTCTTTTGCTAGTAAAGCAAGAAAAAAGTTCAAAAATGATGACTTCATGATGGATTAAGCGCATTAAATAATTATAGTCTTTTGCATTCCTTTGACCTTTCATAGCCTTTCGTAAGTTTTTTTTTTACTTCATGATACGTAAAAACTAACATTTTTTATTTTTCCCCCTACTTAATACCATAATTATAAAGCCGATTTTATCTGTTTCAACATTTACCCATGCAGCATGTGTAGAATTGTAATTTTGTTTTCTTTTTTTTTTGTATTTCAAATAGAAAAACAAATCAATTTGACGTATTGCCTTCATTTTTTATTTGTGTCTTCAAGCCCTAAATTATTAGGTCTCTATTTTTACCGGTTCAGTTTGGTTAATAATAATGCACGCCTGCCTGCTTATTAGTAACAATTTTTTAACCTTTTTCACTTTTTAAGTCTGCTGTGTTGTTTTTATAAATTTTATTTTTTTTTAAGGTAATTTGTAGTAATTTTGTAATTATTGGTTGCGTGTTGTATACAACTTGTTTGAAGATTATTATCACTGCAACACTGTAAAGGTAATATTTACGTTACAATTTTTAATACCAAGAACCTAAGCAGATATAAAAGAAAGTACTTGCATGTACTATACTACCTCTAAGTCATTATACCGAAGAAAATTTTTAAATAAGAGACACAATTTTTCATTCCTCTCACGATTTGTTCGATATGTAAATTTTGTAAGTCTTATGCCATTGAGCTATATGCAAAAATAGTGAATATGAATTGAATATTAACACCTTTGTCATTGTTGTAAAATATTACAACCGACGAAATGTCATGAGATTTCCGAGTTTTCATTCACATTTAATAAAGCACAGTTTTGATCTATAATTTTAACAAAAATTGCTCAGAACCTAACAGCTTTACGATAAAATTTCATGAATTTTTCTTTAATGTGTTTTATGAATTTCAAACCAAATCAAAGGGAAATTGTTTTGAAATTATGATGAATGTGATGATATTTTTCATATTAAAAACAGATCTGGCATCAAACATTTTCGTGCTGATATTTAGAGAGCATGAATGAGCTCTACAGAATAATTCAATGATTTTCTTGACATTTTTTGCCAAAGCAACAACTTACAGTTTTAAGACACAGCTTCTTTGAAGATACTTTGAAGATAAATTAAAAATATTACGAGATATTTTTGTAAATACCAAAACTGTTAGAAATCGCAATTTGGACATTATCTTCTCTTATAAAAGAAATATCATGAAATTTTTTGATATACTGTGCTTCGTGATATTTTTAAAAATGCCATAAATGTTTGAAATTGTAGCAAAAAGCTATTGCCTCTTACAAAAGCAATGTCATAATTTTTCAAAGTACCCTAAATTTCGAAACAATGAGAAACGATGATATTTAAAGACATTTTTCTGTAGGGCATGGAATATATGATTTTTACAGAAGAAGAAAACACTTTTTTTTATATGAATGTTAGTCATGAGATTATTTGCAAAAGAAATTTTCTAAGTGGCTTCATATAAATAAAAAAATAAATATTTTATGAAATGTTTCTGAATATCATAAAATTTTACGAAAAAAAGGAGCTGCTTGTAAGATTTTATTTGTTGTTACTAAGCAACTATGAAATTTTGCAGAAAAATGTAAAGTTTAATTTATGGTTTTAAGAAATAGCATGACATTTTTTACAAAAATCGTCAAAAAAATTTAAAATGCCTTAACGAAAAAACTTAGCATCTAATAGAGAAAATTTTAGTGCATCTAGCTATATTTTATATTCTCTATTGATTAATATGTTTTAATTTCAATGGAAACCTCGCAGTAACTAAAAATTTTTGGGGATGATAACCAGAAAAAAACCTACAGCTTTTTAGAGATAGTAAATGTCACATAAAATTTTACACGAAACAAAAAACTCTAAACATTACTAAATGGCTTTAACGCAGCAACTTTCAAAAAAATATCATGCCATATTTTTAATTGTAATAAGTCTCATGACAATTATTTCATAGAAAAGTCAAATGCAAATGAGGAATTCACTTATGGACTTAATTCAACGATATTATTGCTATGATTACTGTACCAAAAAAAAACTACAAGACAAAAAAAAATCTACATTTCAAAAAATATCATAATTTTACAATAAGTCTGACTTGGATTACATTAAGACATAAGAATAGTAGAAAATAAACAAAAACTAACAAATATGCAAACAAGAAACTATAAACATAACCAAGAGAAATTATCCTTGTTAGAGGGTATGACAACAAATTTATGTAAATTCAAACGAAAACAGCAAATATTTACCTTTCGCTTTAATCCCTAGAGATCACTGCATACAAAATTTTAATTTTATTTGTTTACTTAAAAAAAAAAATAAAAAAATTTCAAACAAAGTTGGTAACGAAAACCTCAAAATTTGTTGTGTTGACACTTGACGTTGGTTGCCCTTTTTCGGATGCTGGCATGCATTTCATAATGGCGGCTGACCAACTGACAAGTGGATTTTAATGTTGATGCTGATGTGAAAACCTTTTAAAAATTCTATAGCGCGTATTTTTTATAAATATATTTCATACATTTTTTTATGCATAGAAAACAAGAGATTACGTTGCTGGCGGGTGTTTAAATAAACAATAGCGTGCTCAAGTGTGGCCAGGTCGCTGTCAACGTTGCTCTTTTGCTGTGGCTTGGGTATTTATCTGACACTTTTAGAGTGTCACCATTGACAGCATTGGTGCAGTGAAATTTGATGCATCACGTGATAAACAAATTACTACGAAATTATAAAGAAAAATGTTGTCAGCAGCATTTTTTGTAGCATCTTTTCACCAGCAGTGAAAATGATAATTTTAGCATAAAATCATAAAACAAAAAGGAAGCAGCCATTGTGTGGTCCTCTTGAAGTTAAGACTGTTCCTGTGGTTTACTAATTATGTTTTCATTTAGCACAGCCTGGCTATTCAGCGGAAATATTAAATGCTGCTATTTCAAGTGTCGCAGACAAAAAAACTGCTACTTTTGTAGCAACGTAGTAAAATAATGACGCGTTTTAACTTCCGGTCGCTGTGGCTGGGAGCTGCAAGCTACTTGCGAATCTTTTGCTGCTTAGCCCTAGGGCTAGTGGTGCAAATTACAAAATGCCTGTTAATGAAGGAAAAGAGTTGTTGCTGCTTGTGACAGGATGTAAAACTAACTACCATCTGATAGACAGAAATTTTGATTGTATCCTCTTTAATAAGAGACAGGAGTACAACATATTCAGAGGCTTTAATACGTATTTTTTTTAAAATACGATATCTTAAAGTTAAACTGAAAAAAGTACTAAAAATAAAAAAATAAATCTCACAAAATATAGCAGTTTTTTACAAAATTTTGGCCCAAATTTTTATGATAATTTAGTAGCTGATTTTCCTTTAGCGATAAAAATTTCAGGGACATTATTTCCCGTTATGCCAAGATAGATCAGTTTATGTACCTTACGAAGCTCGTCAAGTAGTGAATTGGTGTTGGCAGCCTTTTACCACACCAGCGCCTCCATCAAATGTACAGTTTTGTATTCAATTTTAACCAACTGTTCTATTACACGCGTAGAAAGCGCTCAAAGGCTTTCGAGCTCTTTCATCCACGTTTCTCTTTCATAATAGCTTGGAATCTATAATAACTCCGAGATATTTCGCTTCCTTGGCAAGGGTCCAGTGTGGTACCATTTAAAGTTGACATTTAAGCAAATATTTCTGTGTTCAAATCAAACGATTTCGGTCTTGCTTGGATTGGCCCCAAGTCTGTTACTATTTGCCCATACAATCAGTTTCCCTAATGCTGATACCATCAGTGCACTGATCGTAGAAAAAAGGTTTTGCTTTACCACGATGACGACATTATCTACCTAGGCAACCACCTTGGTCGTCGATCTTGCCAGCGTGCATAAAATTTCGTTTATGACAAGATTCCACATGAGTGGTTATATAACACCTCACTCTACCCTTTTTAATTGCTTTCCTGCTCACTGATGCTCCCAGGGTGGGATCAATAGCCATGTGACTCAACATATTGTTAAGCCACAACATCTCATGAACCTGACTGAAAATGATAGAGTGACGAATGACGCACAATCCATGATGTGAGATGCCTAACGCTAACGTTGCACTGCAGAGCTTTTGACATCTTCAAAGTTTTCTGATTTTTCATTACCCCGACTGTTTCATTAGTTTTTGAAGCTTACAAAATTTTTCCATTCATTATCGGCTTACCCGATATTTTTCCACATTTTCGACATACTGCAAAAAGTGTCTGGAATTGAGTCACTTCAATTAAATTTGATGGGATGAAGGCACGTTTTCAATCTTAACAAGACAAGCAATTATTCGATATAAAGTCAAAATGAATCTAATAGCAAAAAAAAACATTATTTTTTTAAATTACAATTAAGAGCTCCCGTTATTCAAAAATAACTTAAGACTTAAACAAAATTTAATTTTATGTAAATTAAAAAGAAAATAAAAGCAATGAAACAAAAATTACCTCAAGGTGTTCATAAATCATTTCGAAAATATCAAACACAGATGTTCATCTGCAGTTACGAAACCGAAACACTTGCAGCATTTGCTGTTTATTGCCGCTGCGCGTATAAAAAGGCGATACAAATTTAAAAACAAAAAACTATTTCATGCCGCTAACTAAAAAAAAAATATGAAATGCACCACCTCCAAATGCTACAAATCAAAATATAAAAATTAAAAACTAAAAAAAAAAATACAATAAAAATAAAATACACGAGAAAAAACACGATCCTTAAAATATATCTAAAAATGAGCGAATACATAACTCATAATGCCCCGTTGAGTGAACACGCGCGTCATATTCGAAAGCTGCGGGAAATATTCAACGAACAGCCACGCCTACCGCAGTATATCGAAAAAAACGAGAGATTCAAGCACAACCGCATGTGCGATCTTTACCAAACGAAAAAAGAAAACCCGCACTTTTAATCCCAACGTTAGTTGAGATTTCGTCCAGCAAACACAAATCATTTCTCTTTCACTGTCTGAACATACCATAAATTTATGGTTTCTGTTTTTGTTGAAATTTTAAATACCATTTTTAGTCATGAAATTTCATGCTGAAATTCATAAATCAGTTGGCATTGCTGCCATAAATGATCATGCTGAGTTGGATTGTCTCTTCATTGGATTTTTGGGGATAAGCACAAAATTCGTCACCCTTTTTCGACAAAAACAAAAGCATCACCACATGAGCATTATAAAAGGGTGGCAATGTGTCAAAAACTGTCGCATTGTCACTTATGTTATTCGTCTTTTGTTTTTTTGCGTCGGTCTGTCTGTCTGTCTCTGTTCTGAACTTGAAATGTGTCCCGTGCGTTTAATTATGCTCATTGTTAATATTTCACTTATGTGATCGTGAGCGGATATGTCTTTCTACAACAAGGCATTTATTTTGTAGTTCCCCCCTTTGAGAACTTCCGAAATTGTTGTGTCAAAAATGATGTAGATCAGTTTTCTGTGCTTATTTGGTTTTGTCATTTGATATCTTATTAATAAATTTTTTTCTTATGAAAATTTGTTTTATTTTTAGTCAAAATATTTTTCTTTCGAATGAGCGCTTTCCATTAATTTTTCTTAAAATTCTTGTTTTCATAATTAAATTGTTGATTTTGAAAATTGAGGTCGGCGCAATATTTATTATGAAGCTTGTGAGAAATTTTATTTTTGCTGCTTACAAACTGTGAACATATTATTTCTTTAAACGTTAACAATTGTGATGAGTTTGTTTTTGTAGTTTAATGCAAGACTGCTTAAAAAATATTTGGTAATATGGCTTTCACACTGTCATCAAAAACAGCACGTTTTCAATTTATCTAGTTTTTTAGCCAAAATCGGATAACTGTCCAAAGGACACTGTCCATACAAATGAAACATCAAATAGTAATACTTAAGATTTCGTTTATCACAAAAATTGGTGCTTTAACTGGCGTTCACAAAAATTCAACAGTAAAACTTGAGCTACAAAAAATATAGCAACAACTTCGAATCGTCATGGCCTACTCAAGCCTTGCCTTTTGTCTTGTGTAGATAAAGCTGATTACACAACAACTTAAGTTTTCTATAACACCTGATTACAACATCCCAGCCAAAAAATTAAGAGTCGACTAAACCATAATGGCACAACTACTTTCTAAATTCTTCTAAGACATTTGGTAAGAGATGAAACTCTCTATTGCATTGCATGAAGGCTTTTATATTGGAAATAATGGAACATAAGGGCTCACCTTCTGTAAAAATTATTAAAGAATCATGAGCCTTATATCGTCCTCTCAAGTACTAACTAAAGTTATACGACTACTCAGACACATTGAAAAGCATTAAAGTGCACTTGGAAAGCTTTAAAGGTAGCATTATTCACGATAAAAATATCTAACCAGTAATCAAACCAAGGATTTGGTAAAAGTTCACCATACAAGAAGGGGTCATTCAAAAGAACTAGCTTACATCGGCGATATCCTTGAGGTCATCCGTTCTGCAAACTAACCTTAAATGTCTTAATACTTTATACATTACCACTACTAAAATGGAATCAGAGATTATGCTTCTGCGGGTCGTAACATATATTTGGTGGCTCCGCCTGATCTCGAATTATGAATTTCATTTGGGTGTCAACCATATTTTCATATAATATAACGTTGTGGAAAGATGCACGCAATGAAGAGGCCATACGATCAGGAAAGTTGATAAAGAAGCTAGCCGAACAGCGCTATGATGAAAATCCTCACTTTACAAATACACTAGAACTCCAGAACTTCATAGCAGCAAATAAGGGTGATCCAATACGAGGTCCCTTTCCCAACTGGATTGTTTTGACAGCTGTCATGTGTCAAATGGCTTGTCCATATGACGTTTTTGTTCAGTAATCAATACGACTCAATCATGAATAGACTTACTTTTTGTAGACACCTACTACCAAAATCAGTCATCAGTTCTTCAACATCATTTTGGTCATTATGAGTGTCAAACTGAGCGCACTATTCGTAACACCATTACCAAATTTCGAACCAATTTTACACATGATTCGTCGCCGATCTCAGGCTTTGGGCATTTCTTATGGATCATTGTGGCGTATCTTGAGCCGTGATCTTGGTCTGAAGGCCTATAAAATACAGCTCGTCCAAGAATTGAAGCCGGCTGATATTGGTTTACGTTTTGATTTATGGGCCTTACAACAACTTCAAATTGATTCATTATTTTATCGAAAAATTGTATTTAGCGACAAAGCTGACAGCTACGTTAACAAGCAAATTTGCCGTATTTGGGCCGATGAACAACCAGAAGCAATCCAAGAGCTTCCAATGTATCCCGATAAATGTACTGTTTGGTATGGCTTATGGGTAGGAGACATAATCGAACCGTATTTCTTCAAAAGTGCGGATGGAGCCCGTGTTACGGTCAATGGTGCTCGCTACAGAACAATGACCAATGCATTGTTGTTGCCAAAAATTTAGGATATTGGTTTCAACAGGATGGCGCACCATGTCATACAGCTGGAGAAACAATCGGTTTATTGAGGGAAACGTTCGATGAAAACATCATCGCAAGATATGGTAATCGACCACGATTTGACACCATTGGGGATATGTCAAGTCACTTGCTTACGTCAACACACCCGAAACTATTGACACTTTGGAAACCAACATAGCTCGTCACTTTAAAGAATACCAGTCGATATGCTCGAAAGAGTTGTCAAATATTGAACTCACAGAATAGACTATGTAAGTCGTGGGCAATATTGAACGAAACAATTTTTAAGCATTGAGTTGTAGGAACCGAACTATCATTCCAAATAAAGATTTGCATCAATACATTGATTTTTATGTATTTAATTTAGAAAACAAAGTAGGCTCATATTGGATCACCCTTTATTATAAATGGTCATACAATGCTTAAGAACACAGTATATTCTGTCGAATACGACAAAACTTTACAGAGCTTCTGCAACTCAAACTTTTAAACGTGAAATGTGCCTGGAATTTGCTTCTTTTATGAATCCATTTCAAGGCTATGATTGGATTAACAATATTGAATCTTGAGTTTTCAAAGAAAGACGAATTTAGATGTGAAATATTATGACTGGCAATTGCCAATTTTTTTATGAATAATGGGAAAAAACTTTTTACTATACGTTGTCGAAACCTGACATTGTAAATAAGTTTTCAAAACTATGATTGTAAGAAATTGTAAACAAAATGTTGCTCTAGCAAACTACAAAATTTAAATAAAAAAAAAATGCTGAAAAAATAGCACTAAACATTCATGTCTGCAATAAAAGTGTTGCTTGATGTCAAACAGCTGTTGCACTACTTTTACTGCACGCAAGATGAAGCAGTTTTAGTAGAAGCGGATTTTTCTCATTTCCTCAAAAAAAAAAACATAAAAAAGTATTGCCCCTTAAGAAAAAAGAAGGGGCAAAAGATATTTGGCTCTTAAAAAGCGCTTAAAATTCTCTAGAACAACAAATGACAGCGATGTTACACCGAAATGAGTGATGACTGATTTCCCGGTTGTAATTTAATGGGGAGCATTAAAAGTGCAGTAGACTGACATTTTTTAGTTCTGTGCTCTGTTTAAAATCTGAAGAAAAAAAAATGGTAATATTTTTTTTTGCTGCACTAACAAAGACATCAGCAACAACCAGCAGCAGCAACGGTCATTAAAAACACTGAGTGCAACAACAATCGTTGTTGCTGTCAAAACATGTCAGAAAAAAGGCCAACAATATTAAACATGACGTTTCAGCATTGCACCCTTTGGCAACTAAATGTTGTTGTTATTACATTTGCCAAATTGACAACAACCAGCAATATTGCCGCTGTGGGATGTGCAAAAACTGACAATCAGCGGTGAATGACATTTTAACACTTTGACGTGTTGGTCAAAATGACATACGCCAGGCAGGAATGGTTGTTGAAAATAAAGTGACAAGCCAAAAAAAAAGCAAAAAACAAAAAAGAATTCTACCACGCCCACTAAACAGTAACAGCACTTTGTCAGAAATGATTATCGCCTACAGCAAACAACGTCGGTTGTGGTATTAATGATGACAACAACAAATAGCAACCACATTAAACGGAGCAGTGCTACATGTTACTAAAATTTTTTCAAAGTGAGTAATCGGTATTTTGAATACTCATTCGGTAGAAATACTACCCATTAATGAAGATGCTGAAGCATGTGTCTCTTAACCGCCTGAGGGCATGATTTGCTGTTTATATGAACGGTGCCTAGCCACAAAGTGAACACTCGAGCTCGAAGCTATAATTTTCAGGGAGCAAAAGCTACCCTTACTAGCCAATAATATAGTCAATTCCTTAATACTGACTTCCAGAGCCCTTTCATCAGACTAACTATCCTGCGGTTCAAGAAATATTTTATTGAACACCATTTTTGGGGGCATTTTCAACATCCAATATCTAATAAATTGCTTTGAGCGATGAATGAGCCGGTGCATTGTCGTGTTGAAACAGCCCTTTTTTTGCATATGCGGTCATTTTGTCTTCATTTCATTGTTCAAACGGTTCAATAACACTACGTAATAGTCGCCCGTTATGGTTCTGTCTTTCCCAAGATATTCGATGTAAATTATGCCATGTGCATCCCAAAATATGCTGGCCACCACCTTCGCTGCCGACGTTTGCATTTTTGGGCGCTTCGAACGACTCTCACCCAGTTCTAACCATGTTTCCAACTATTTATTGGACTTCGATGTGTAGTGGTGGATCCATGTTTCAACCATTGAAACGAATTGACGCAAAAACTCTTTCGAAACTCTTTCCGAAACTATGTTACTTTTGATCAATTGTCAGCAAATGCTGTACTCATCGCGCACATATCGTTTTCATTTCCATGCAAAATATTGAAAATACTGCCGATCGACAAATTCATCGATCAGATGGATTTTCTCCTCATTTTACCGGCCCGAACGTGATGCATCACTGGTGCTCGCACGACCCATTTTAAATTCAGCAAACCATCTGTAAATAGTTGATTTTGACGGGGCAGATATGCTGTGATGTTTTTAGAGCCATTCCAATGTTTGCTTCTCGTTTTTTCCGATCACAAAGCAATGCTTTATCAAAATGCGAAAGTTACTTTGTTCCATTGTTTACGAATTACCAAAAGTAGTGTCACTCATACTTCAAAACTACTAGATGAAATGTCATCACAATTCGACATTTCTCTTTAAGAAGATGCCACTTCCAAAAAACTATATCGATTTGAGAGTGGTCGTGCCGTCCCACCAAAATTCCCGGGACTTTTCTTTGTGTACGAAATGATAAAACGAAGCAAGATGGCTTAAATTCTATCATATGCGAATTTTTCGAGCAAGAATCAATGTTTTTTCAGCTCCTCTACATCTTTGGACTTAAAGGAGCAAAAATTCTTGATCGGACTTTCTAAGCAGGCAAATTTGGTGAATCAGCCGCTAACTAGATTATATGTCTTTAGAACCGTAATCAGATAGCATACGAATACCATATAGGTTTTATCAAGAATCTCCCAATAAAACTTCAAAAGCACTTCAACTAAACTCCAACAATTTCACGCGAGTATTCGGTTCTTTTTTTTAGCATTTCTCAAATATTTATGCCTAACAGTAATAGGCAAACAGGCCGCACCAAAGTCGACACTTTAAATGACAGCTTATGTCAAAGTTTAGCTCCTGTTTGCTGCACTTGTCGATGACAACAGTTTGGATGTGCAGGCATGCATGCTGTCAACAGCGCTTACGGCAACAGCAGCAATTTAAGTTGTTGTTTTTTATGTTTTTTCTCTGTTTTTCGTGAATATTAAAAGTTCGTCCAACTGTCAACTAAAAAGTCATATTGCCAGCCTTTAATGGGCTGCTTTTTCCACTCGTTTTTTTTTTTTTTCAGTCCAAATGAAAGAGTTGTTGCTTGGCCAATATTTACTTGGCTGTTGCTGTATTTTTTTTGTTCTGATTGTCACATCTGTTTGTCATATCGAGTGTTGCAAACTTTATGATGTCGAGAACATACTTTATGAGCCAAACATATTGCGTTGAGTAACAAATACAGCATGCCAAAGTGTGAACAAAGTTTTACATGTAATGCAGATAGTTGTGGTTGTCATTAGAACCTAATAATAACTTGCTAAAGAGAGGGTGTGTCGAGAAAAACTGCTGTCAATGTGGCGAGTGAAATTAACTGTGTGCTGCTAACAAGTCATTGAAAAATGTCTAATGGGAAAATGCTAGAAAAATTGCCAAAAATGCACGAATAAGTGGGTTTTATGAGCGTGAACCGTACATAATTGTGCATTTTTCCCAATGCAATTAAAGTGTAATTTTTCTGCAATGAAAACCGCAAAAACAACTCAAAAATATTACATTCGCACGTTTTTCCCACACACGCGCATACATTGCACCCTAAATAAAAATAAACGCTGGTTTCTTTATTTCTATTAAATATTTTCAAATTTATTCATGTGTGAAAATATTTCCAATAGCAATATCTCACATTTGCAATTGAAATTGTAACGTGCGTCACAAAAATTTTCTATTACTAATTATGTAACGCTCAATTAGGCGCTCATATAGGGTATATCCATCCTTGAAGGGTGTTTTTTTTTTTTCAAAAATTATCATAAACTTCATATGTACTTTAATCAATTATTTTCAAATATTTATTCTCATACGCATAGGCGCTATTTGTATTATCCTATCAACTCTTTCGAAAAAACAAAAAAAAAAACATTCACTCATTCACGCTGACAAGCTGTGACAGTTCTTTATTTACATACTTTATTTCGCGTCATACCCCATGGTAACAAATCTATCCGTATCTTGTTTGGTTAGCTCAAATACAGTAGTCGCTGACTATCCACAGATGCCGCCTACAATATAAAATGCAGCTGCCTTGCCGTATAAATTTAACACCTTCATGCAATCAGAAATCAATTCAACTGGAAAATATGTTCATGTGCATTTTTGAGATATAGCCGCATGCAGTTGTGTATGTGTGTCTGTATGTTTATCTAATTAACACTGCAGTGCTGTGTTGCAACTTGTTCGTATTTCATTCAATTCATTAGCCATGAGTTAATGCGGCTCATAACTTTCTGTAAACATTTCCATCAATGATAAACAACATACGTTTGTACGATGTGTTGTTCTTTTCACGTAAACACTGTAGGTACGTACGTACGTGCAAATGCATTTGAAGTGCAGTTGGCACAAGTATTTATCAAAAAAATTTTTGTAGAAAGCAAAGAGTAAAATTTTGTAGGAAATTTTTTTTTTTTTTTTCAATTAAAAATTAAATAAAAATTGATATTTTGCTTACAAAAATATGCTATTTGCTAGCAAAATTGGGTGCAACACGGGCGTAAAGGCTTTAACACGCTTTTTTTTTGTTGTTGCAGCACAGCAACACAAACACTTTAATATAGCAAAAACTCAATTACATATGAATTTTTAATTTTTGTTAAAAAAAACACAAATTCATTAAATTTTATTTAATACATCAACGTCATGTTCGTAGTCTATCAGTCGTCCTGAGTCTCCAACGGTCTCATCAGAAGCTGTAATTAGATTTGTAAAATAGTCATTATATATCTTTGGTACAAAGGGCAGTGTCTTGTTGCTTCGCTGTTGTCACAGGTCTTGGACCATTGTAGAAGTAACTTTGTTCAATATTTTTAAGCTACTTACCTCGGTCTCCCTTTCTTGTTACTCGACACAAGGCTTGTGTAACTTTGTAAGTATAAGGTTCTCCAGAGTTTAACCGCTTCCACTGGATTCTGAACCAAGGCAATGGTTGACCGCCTACATTTGTTTTCCTTTTTACATAGTTATAGCATTACAGAGGCTGATTTTAATCAAGAATTCTGATATTTTAATATTTGTAAAGCAAAATGCTTTTTTTTTCCTTGATTGTACAGTGGCTGCGTACCTGTCATTCGGTATATTCAATAATTTGCCTCTACTAATGGATTCTATTGAATCAAAGTCAGAATCATAGCTAGTTAATGACAATAACAACAACAGAACTTCATGTCCATAAGATCATTTTTGTTTGACACCTTGGTTTTGTTCAAAGCTCTAGCTGTTGTTCACCATCTTCCACTAGAACTTTCATCTTTAAGTCACTGCTGTCACTCGAAATTAATTAATGAAACAAAATTATGCAGTCAATCGGGAATTTTAAAATAGCACCAGCAAGAACTTTTACAAAATCAACGAATTGGAAGTGAGTGCCATGTAGAAGCGATGCCGACATTTTTATTTTTATGTTAATCATGTGTCATGTTGTATTTGACATAAGCTGTCATGTTGACATGTGTTCATTGAGGTGTTGGTCGTAAAGAAGAAGATAAACATGAAGCCATGTAGGATATTATGTGTGTTTAAAATGAACCAATAATTTTATTGATAAATGAATGAAGAAGAGTAGACTATTAATGGAAAATAAAATACAATATTTTAAGATGTAAAAAATAAATACACAGATGAAGATGTTGTTTGCACTATAACGAATGCATCATACAAAAATATTTGAGAACTGAATCATTGAACCAAATTAACGTCATCGAAATCGATACCTATTGGAGTCAGCTGACGGAAAAGTAACGCTCATGCAAAGCTAGTGCTACACTTAGGACTTAGTTCGAACTTTTAAACATTTGTACAACTAAAGCAATCTTTTTCTTTGTCTTTTTTAAAATTATCAAAGTTTTAAGACATTTTTACGAAAAAGACCAAATATTTCCCACTAAATCTACACAAATAATACATCATCAGCATAGAAATTTAAGTTGCAATCAAATGAAATTAGAAACATATTAGCCCTGCATTGGTTTTGATGCAGTCAGGCACACCATGTGACTTCAAGGTGCGTTCAATTAAGGCAACAGGGGAGTGTTAGATGTATTTGCTGCTTAGCAACAGCAGAAAATGCACATGCCTTTATTTCGTTTTAGAAAATATTATGCCATAAATAATTACAAAACGACTCATATTATGTAGTAGGATTATTTCTACAGGAAATTAAAACAACTCTGCCCAATGCACTGTACTGGAAAAAAAAAGAAGAAAACAACGAGGAAGATGCATGAGCATGCATTATAGAAACATAAAAACATAAATAAAAATTAGTGCCACTTTTTCATAACAAAGTGATAATAAAACAAAAACATATGACATAAGCAAATGACGTATGTATGTCCTGCAAACATAAAATATGAGGATGATAAAACGGAAATTAAAAGAAAGAAAAGACATTTAACCTTCATTAGGGGTAATACCAGAAAAAAAAAGACACCTGCTTGTTATTCGAACTTAATATGAAAATGAAAAATTCAAAAAAATATATACTGTAAAGTATAGCTGATTATAGCCAATGTAATGCTTTTGAGAATCTTTGAAATCAATACTATTCACAAAAGTGCAACGGTTCAGTGTCCAAAGTTAGATAAAGAAATCGAATTTCAACGGATTTTTTGCGGAGTGTAAGAATTAAAAGAAAAACAAATTCGGAACCATATTTCTGAGGGCAAATACTAAAGTTTCTACCGATTAAGTTTTGACGTCTGTGAAGTTAGCCCACCATTTTTTGATTTTTCAAAATATTAAACTTGTGCTACAATGTGCCCGCCTTGTGCTATGATGTGCCGTATTTAAAAAAAAAAACGTCTCTAGGATTCGATTTTTATAAGCAAAATAATTTTTTAGTGTGAAGTTGGCCCACCATTTTTGATATTTATAAAAAAGTAGCCTTGTGCTGTAATGTGCTCAGGATGTGCTGCCATGTGCAGTAAAGGATATAAAATTATTCCTGAAATTCCGACATTTATGAGCAAAAATATTTTTTGCGTGTGAAGTTAGCCCACCATTTTTCTATTTTCCAAACAATAAATGTTGTGCTGTAATGTGCTCGACTTGTGCTATGATGTGCCGTAGAGAAAAAAAAATAATTCCAAGTATTTAAAGAAAAAAATCATTTAAAATAATGCGTGAAGTTGGCCCAACATTTTTCGATTTTCAAAAAAAAAGTATTGTGCTGTATTGTGCTCAACTTGTGCTATGATGTGCCGTATTGCAAAAGAAAATATTTCAACTTTTACTACATAAAACTTGCGAAAAACTATAAATCATACAAAAATGTATGTGAAGTTGGCCCAACATTTTTCGATTTTCAAAAAAAAAAAAAGTATTGTGCTGTATTGTGCTCAACTTGTGCTATGATGTGCCGTATTGCAAAAGAAAATATTTCAACTTTTACTACATAAAACTTGCGAAAAACTATAAATCATACAAAAATGTGTGTGTGAAGTTAGCCCAACATTTTTCGATTTTCAAAAAAGAAAGGATTAGCTACGACGTGGTCTAAAATTAATTATACTGTTAAAAATGCGTTATATAATAAGAATTAATTAAATTTTTACATGGAACTTTTTTTTTAAGTAATTTTTGAAAAGTTTGTGGACTTAAATGAAATATGTACATTTCATTCTTTTTTATCACCAAATGTTATCTAAATTGCCGCATAAGCCTTTTACGTCACAAAGGCAATCACTATTTCGCAAACAGAATTCCGTTCAACTCCAATTTAATTGCGCTATTTCTGTTTCGTACGTCATTTTCAATTATTTTTACTGCAAAATTCGAACGAATTTGTGAATATATACTTTTTGGTATAGCTTTTCGAATTTTAAGTAAAACATTTTATTTTGCATGGGTTTTTCAAACTAAAAACTGAGGACCTTTTCCTTTTTTTTGGTAAGCTAATAAATTAAATTAGCATATGCACTGGGCGGCCGACGTGCGCTGTACCCTCTGTTCAGGTGGACTACTTCTGTAGGCATGTCATCTGGTTAAAAAATGGTCGTTTTTTTGCAAAGAATATAAATTTACACAATCAGTATGCGCGAAAAATTACGCGGCGCTAAAAATAGATGTATTTTACTGATTTATAACTGGCTCCAGTTCAGCGACTGTTTAAGGCAAACAATTTATATTTCTCATATATCAAGTACACACAGTAAGGAAGACACAAAATTTTTAATTGACTCGTTCGGCCTAGTCTTTGTAAAAATTATCTCTGCTTAAAATTTCCTACTTTTGCAAAATCGCATTTTTTGGGCCATTATATCAACATGTGGACTACGATATTCAAATATGAAAATTACAGAATATTTAGTTCTAACCTTGAACTTCAAAGGCCTGTTGGCTCGTTTAGGTATCTCCATGTTCAGGTGGCTTAAAAGAAGTAACAAAACAAAAAAATTAAAGTGAGTTTATTGTTTGAACTTCGAACACAAATACCAATATAGCACAACACTTTTTTTTTGGGCTAACTTCAGATACACATTTTTGTATGATTTATAGTTTTTCGCAAGCTTTATGTAGTAAAAGTTGAAATATTTTCTTTTGCAATACGGCACATCATAGCACAAGTTGAACACAATACAGCACAATACTTTTATTTTTGAAAATCGAAAAATGTTGGGCTAACTTCACATACACATTTTTGTATGATTTATAGTTTTTCGCAAGTTTTATGTAGTAAAAGTTGAAATATTTTCTTTTGCAATACGGCACATCATAGCACAAGTTGAGCATAATACAGCACAATACCTTTTTTTTTTTTTGAAAATTGAAAAATGTTGGGCCAACTTCACATACATTTTTGTATGATTTATAGTTTTTTGCAAGTTTCACATAGCAAAAGTTGAAATATTTTTTTTTGCTATACGGCACATCATAGCACAAGTTGAGGACAATACAGCACAATACTTTTTTTTTTGAAAATCGAAAAATGTTGGGCCAACTTCACGCATTATTTTAAATGATTTTTTTCTTTAAATACTTGGAATTATTTTTTTTTCTCTACGGCACATCATAGCACAAGTCGAGCACATTACAGCACAACATTAATTGTTTGGAAAATAGAAAAATGGTGGGCTAACTTCACACGCAAAAAATGTTTTTGCTCATAAATGTCGGAATTTCAGGAATAATTTTATATCCTTTACGGCACATGGCAGCACATCCTGAGCACATTACAGCACAAGGCTACTTTTTTATAAATATCAAAAATGGTGGGCCAACTTCACACTAAAAAATTATTTTGCTTATAAAAATCGAATCCTAGGGACGTTTTTTTTTTTAAATACGGCACATCATAGCACAAGGCGGGCACATTGTAGCACAAGTTTAATATTTTGAAAAATCAAAAAATGGTGGGCTAACTTCACAGACGTTAAGTTTTGCCATTATTTTGTTTTTTTTTCACTTTATTTTCTCCGAAATTGTAATATTGAATTAAATAGCTTCGAAAGAAAAGATAGAAGAATGGTAATGAAATCAAGCTATAGAGCAATGTATTTTTTACGAAAATAATAATAATTATTCTAACATTACAATGAATTATTCTAACATTACAATTTAAGGACTACTTTTTTTCCGAAATAGTTTCATTTTTACTACAAATGAAAAGTTCAAGGTATTGCCTGTTTGCTTAAAGCTCGACAAAGCTTCCAGAATATTAAGGAGTGAAGAAAGAAATTATTAGGAAGAAACGAAAATTCAAAAAAAAATGGAGTATTTCACCATGTCTGAAGCAGGAATCCGGAGACGTCCTCTCACAGCTCCTTAGATTTAAAAAAATATATATGTTGTTTTAATTACACGATGAATGTCACATATACTTAAACAGTCGTGTTTTCTTTGAGAGGTCTGCCGAACTATGAAGTTAATAGCTGTTATCTAACTTCAGCTGGTTTTATTTCAGCGACTTTTTTGTTTTTTTTTTGCGCTGAACTTAGTTTTTGTAAAAAAGATTTATAAATAAAATAAAAAAAGGATATTTTTAGTTTCCCTCTGAATGCGAATGAACTCGATCTTTTCTAAAGTTCGCGCACTTCTAAAGGGGCCTCACATATGCGGAATAAAGACTTTTCTGATCTGGTCAAAGAATTAGGAAGGCAAACAGGTATTGAAAATAACCTTTTCGGCACGTTAGATTTCAGAAAGTTTCAAAAATTGTACGTGATTTAACTGCAATGTTTCATTTGAGATATTATAAGCCAAATGATGCAGATATATCTCTAAAATATTTCAAATAAAATGTTTTACATATAATCATTCTGCAGTTTTTCTGAAAGGATCCATATTTAAAGCTAACTGAAGTTTTCTAATGAAATCTTAATAATATTTTAGGATTCGTTATTACTTTTTTGAAATTTGCATTTCATATAAACGACATCAAATGTAGGTACATAGTTAGCAAAGAATGTTGCCAGGCTGGTTCTAAGTTAAGTATAGTTTTGTTTAATCATTGTCAATTATAAATTAAGACACGTGACAAAAAAAATCAACGCAAGATATAATGCGGATAAAAAAAAATTAAAAATTTTAAGATGACATAACAAAAAAATTTTATTTTTTCTTCAAATATCACAAAGATACTGTAATAATTCAAGATAATTTCTTATAAAACCAAATGGCGTACATTCACACATTGCAGAATCCTTTCTGAAATGAAAATAAAAGATTTCTGAAATGTAACTGAAACTTTAAGATTTCATATGAAAGATTTCTGAAAGCTTTACGAAACGTTACATGTCGACTGCGAACAACATTTTCTGTTTTAGATTTTTTTTTTTTTGCACATCAAATTCAACATTTCGTGAAATGAAATATATTCTTCACGAAAATTAAATTTATAAAAGTTTTCTTCATTTCCCCAAGACTTACGAACTTACGGTATGGTTCTTCATAAAAGTAATGATGCTTTTCGCTGTGTTTTTTTATTTATATTTTTAATTGCGTGTT
The DNA here is from genome assembly GCA_963680825.1 of Meiosimyza decipiens. NCBI lineage: Eukaryota > Metazoa > Arthropoda > Insecta > Diptera > Lauxaniidae > Meiosimyza > Meiosimyza decipiens. The sequence continues at coordinate 46,110,942 of OY804258.1, forward strand.
TTCGAATAGATTAAAATTAGTTACGATTTGAAGTGGTAGTGTTTTTAGGAGCTTTTAAATAAAACTCTAAAATTCCAAATTCAAGCTTGTATTCTTGTGTACTGCACCGAAATCTAAGAAAAAAGAAATTGAGAGGTTTTAACTTTTTAGTGGCACATCACAGGAAGGCATAATAAAATTTCATTTCAGCTTTGTATTTTTCAACACACAAAATAATCGTTCTATATAAGTCCGGGTATAATTAATTTCAAATTTAAAATCTCCCTACCGATACAGAAAAATGTTCAATTTTCTCAGCGCACCCAAAGATGACTTTGAAAAATGTTCAACCTATTAATACAAATTCATTTTTCATGGGAAAATTCCTTAAATTGCATTTAAACATAGAAATATTACTGCTATTGCTGTTGTTGTTATTATTACTGTTGCATCAACAATGTTGGTGGTAATGTTTTTCTAATCACACACGCAGCAGCAGTAGCGACAGCAGCAATTTGGCCACTGTGCCATCATTGAGAATCCTTTAAATTAATGTTGTGTCATTTTAGGCGCTCATGCATTCATGCGCTCATGCTTGATGCATCCGCCGCTCATGCCAGCGCTACTCACTGACAGCGTCGTCGGCCCGTCTTGCAACGTTGTACCCTTTTGTTTTAGCTCGTATAATTTTGTGCATGTTGCATGTTGCAAGTATTTAGCGAATGAAAATGTTGCTGCTTAATTTAATTTGCATGGCCCAGTGACTTAGATGTTTGTGGGGTGTGGGCAGCATTAAGGGAGAAAGGGTAATTGATAGAATTCAGAAAAAGAAATTATGTATTTAGGGTAAAAATTTTAAAATTCTACTTTGCTTGAGGGCTGTCAAACACGTCATTATAAAAATTTATTGCAAACTTTGAGGCTTATAGCATTTTTTTCTATGCTGACATGGCGACACACTTTTAAGTTGAAATTAATTTAAGAAACTAAGTTTTTCTGCCAACAGCGACAGCTACTTATGCAAAGCAAAAGCTAGAAACCAGGTCAGGGTTGGCATTTTAAGCAGATTAAGAGAAAACGCAACGTTTGAATTGAAAGCACAAAAGTTAATTAATAAAAAGCCAATGGATTTCTTTTTTAGCAAAGTGTGCAGTATTTTCTCTAACGTAAGTCTTTAAATAGAAAATTGTGATAAGTTTCTGCATATAAATTTCTTTAATCCCAGACATAGCTGATTATCACAAAAATCCAATAATGCATTAAATAGAAACCATGACAAATACACGCAGCCATTACTAACACAACGCAAATAATAGTTCACCCACAATGTCAACCAAACACTTGTTTCATAGGCAGATACAAATCGACTACACACCCTGTTCACTGCTACATAGCGAAACCATCATTATCGCAAGAAAATATGTCATACTTCTAAGCAATTTTCTTTTGCTATGCAATAAATTCCTTGTTGTCTCACATAATGATTATCCTTGCTGCATACAAATTATTATTATTACTTCTGCCTCTATTGATCCTTATTGGGTATGGTATTTGACGCACCGCTGCTACTACAATTCTCCCAAGTAATAAAAATGCATTAACGTTGGCTAAGTTTTTACAAGTTTTTCTTTATTTTATTCCTTTTTTTTATACCCTACACACAGAGTGTATTCACTTTGGCCTTACATTTGTAACTCATACAAAAGGGCGTGGCAGGCAAAGAAAAATACATACATTCCTGATAAGCGTTACTAAATGTGATGATGTACCTATTCTGTCTATCTGTCTGTTCATCTAACTGTCCATTCATCTGTATGTCTATCCTTGTGCTCAACTGTGGACATCACGATTACGTTAATAAAATACGATTAAATCTGTGTATGAAATCAGTTCATAGACACATCTACCGCCCATACAAAGGTAAAACTTTTTCGGAGCTGTCTCCAATAAAAGCCAAAGATCACAAAATACATATGTGCTATATTGGGTGCTGTATTCGAGTAAGTGCCAAACTTCACACAAATAATGCAAATGATAGAATACTTTACTGAAGAAAATGTGGGAAAGTAAAGACAAGTAAGTGTGGTACCTCCCATATGTAGAGTTATCTAAGGCATTATAAACAAAATTCTTACAAGAACTAACACATAAATTAGAAATATACCATAGAAAATTTTGCAAATTCAGACATGAGGGTGGGGCCAGTCCCATTCATGCAAACAGTTTAAAATGATATATTAAAAGAGTTACTCAAACTTCATACAAACACTTGAAATGGTTCAGACCAGTATTAGCCAATTAGTGGATGAATTTTGACAACATGGCGTTGCACCTTCTATACAAGCGATAATTTTAAAAACTTTACCAAATTTCCCACAAATAATGTACTTGGAAATAGGCAGATTGTAACAAGAGGCAATGGCACTTTCCATTGAAGTCAAACCTTACAAAACGATATACTGCGAGAGTAACATAAATTTACTACTTAGAATTGCTTCTAATTCTATTTGAACATTACTGGACCCAAAAGAGGCAAATTTCAACAGAAGACTGTAGCACTTTCTGGGAATGCGAAAAGCTTAAGACGCTAAGCAGAGAGACTTATTAAAAATATCGCTAGCAAATTTCCCACATGATTTTTTCGGAGACCCTGTGGCAAAAATGGACGAATTTCATCTTGAAGACGTGGCACCTAAGATACAAACAAAATCCTTAAAACGCCACTGAAAAGAAGTGGATAAACTTTACACAAACAAAACTTAAAATGCTACATTGAGGAAACTGTTGAAGTATGAATTTTTAAAATACGATTAACACATAAATCGAACACGCTATTTAGTATAACAAACAAGCGGAGCAGGCTCTAAGCAGCAGCAAATTATGTTCTCGTCCCTTCCACTAAAATTGAACGTGCCTTTGATTTAAAACTCATAACTTTTCTGTGCACTTTTACTGTGTAGGGTATTTAACTTTTTGGTGTGACCAAAGATAACATCCTTGCTAGTTATTCTTCTTATTTTCTGCCTCGTTATGCTGTCCACATTTCTTGTAGTTTTATTATAGCAAACTGCATCGATTCGAGTAACCCAGCTGTTGCTGCACTTTATGCTTTAAGTATTTTATTCATAAGAACGATTTCTGTTTCATGCCATCCATCACTTGCGTGGATTTTTCGCATACATCACAGGTCGTTTACTTTATGCGACGCATATCCTTGCATTACAAACTTTACTGCTATTTTTATTATTGCTACTGCCGCTGGGTCTTTATTTTACTAGGGAGCGTAAAAAATTTCTGTTTTCAGCCAAAAAACAAAAAAACGATTTAAAACTGAAAATGGAGCTAAAAGAGTATGCTATTTTCATGGTATAAAATTAGAATCCAACAAATCAAAAAGTTTAGAGAATACTTTTTTCTTCTGCATATTGGCCATGAAAGTACGTTTTTTATTTATTTTGGGTAAAATATACAAAGATAGGGTAACATTTCTGTATAAATACTTTCAAAAGTTTTTTATTTTCCAAAAATGCAGGTCGAATGCACAGCTTTCACGTCAATTTTTCTAAGTTAAAGCTATAAAGTGCAATGATTTGCAAAAAAATTGTAGAAGCCTCTGTATCCTTTTGAAGCTTAAACTGAAGTATCTACTTTAATGTTCGTTTTATACATTTTTATCTCTGATTTTCGAAAATATGACCTTCCATATCGTAACTTAAATTTTATCAGTCATCCACTCTCAAATTTTCTTCATTACTCCACTGTGCTAAGCCACAATTGTAATCGTTTTCTTTATGGCGCACCCACTCCTTTTTTATTCTGGATTTGTTATCCTTTTATGATTCCATTTTAAAAATGCATTCCTCAATAGTCATATCTGCATGTCTGACTATATGTCGTTCCCTATCTGTTCATATGTGTTGCATATTTCACTTACGCTGCGTTATTCTTCAGTCATTCATTCGTGCATAATTTATTTATCGAGTGTGGAAAATCTCATAAATCTATTGAGTGCGCTTTTTATTTTCTTACGAGCGATAAACTTCTTTCATAAGCTGGCAAAAAAAAATACATAAATTCTTCTCAATGCAAACTATAAGTTGCATGCTTTTTAGCTGAAGTTTTTACTGAATTTAAAGTTTTTAATATAGAAATTTATTTGATACAAAGGATTTTAATCCTGATATGTGCTAAAAAAATTTAACCCCATGCTCTGGAAGACAGGATTCGTTTTGGCTAACAGAAAGTATGAATGTAATGAATTTGCAAAATTAACTGTGGACTTCTATGGGAGTTTCTACAAGAAATTCATTAAATATTCTACCACATCGACTACTTATCTGCAAAAATATTAAATTGTTTAGGAAACGAAATAAATGTTTCAAACAGTTGAGAATAAATGGAACTATCCTAAGACACAAAGTTATAAAAAAACACCTACACATTTTGTAAGAAATTTTGTATACTTTTTGTAAATGCCTTCTGCGTAAAAAAATTATCAAATTTACATGCTCCAGTGTAATTTTTCTTTAATTCTATGGGATTTGAGCTGCATACAGTAAATCCTCGTTATTCTAGCCTTCGGTCAATTGAGTCTCTAGCTTCTAAACATCAAATATAAAAGATTTTCCGTAAAATTTTTGGAGAAAAGTTTCTTTTGCATCAAAAATCAAGGAAAGTCCTTAAATAGTATCTTCGATTACTGAACCAAAAAATGCCAAAGGATATCACCTGCATTATTCATAATAAAATCCAAAGGATACTTAACAATTTTTTCAAAAGAAAAAGTTCTGAAAAATATATATATTTATATTTTTAAAAAAAATATGGATGGGAATGCTCAAAAATGGATTTTGGAAGCATGCTTTGGACCCATTTTTCGAAAAAAAAATTTACTGCATCAATCCATGGAAAGAGGCTGAAAATGGATTTCGAAAGTATTATGGGCGGTCCTCGAGAGTTCTAAAGTGATGTTTTGGACCCATTTTTCGAAAAGAATTGAACTATACCGATCGATGGGGAAAGGCCGAAAATGAATATTGAATGTAACCATCCTAAAATTTACTGCACGAATTGATGGGAAAAGCCGAAAAGTGACATGGGAGCTCCCCGATCCTCCGAAAAGGGTGTTTTGGACCAATTTTTAGAATAAACATTAATTGCACCACTCAAAAGTTTTTTCGTTTATACTTTCTGATACATAGATCAAAAAGAACTTGTGACTTTTATCTTCTAATGAAAAATTTTTAAGGAAACTTTTACTTTTATTCAAAAAATAAAAAAGTTTAAAGTTAATTTTTACTTAAAAAAACTTTCTTAAGTTTTATTTCAAGCTCTGATTGGCACACACAGTACCTCAGTAAAATATTTAAATACGAGTCTATACGATTGAAAGCTTACAAAGAATGAAATGCTCAACTGCATCCTAAAAAGCATTGGCCGTGGTCTTCATATCAAAGTTAATCAGAACAGTTCAAGACAAAAGATGGCAAGATTTCATGTTAAACAGCCTGACTTTATTCATTCTAAAGACATTAGAATGGCGTTTACATCCGTTTTCCGCGCAGCAAGAAATTGGGGCCACAACTTTCGACATCTCAACAAGTGCACCTTGCACTAATAGCAGTACATGATGGCCATTTCATTAACACATCCCTGCGTCCAGCAACGGCGAAACACGACAACTAAAGCTCAAAAAGAAGGACCAGCGAAGAATTTACGAAGATAGTGTCTTAAAGCAGCAGGAAGTTGATTTTCGAAGAAAGTCTTCTTCTCTAATTAGCCGAATCCTGAACTCATTGGGTACGTTAATAAGCAAAATTTCCAAATGTGGAGCCTGGAAAGCCTTTGTGTGACTTCTTGATACGCATTATGGTCAAGCGGCGGCATTGGGCCTTACTTCTTCAGAAACTATGAAAATTGAGCTGTGAGTGAGCGTTTTAGGCGCATGATAAACGATTATTTTTTTGGCAAGAAATTTAGGATATTGATATGGAAGAAGATGTTATTTGACACTGTTTCATGTAAAGAGTTCCTATGTCCTCAATTAGATCATGTGACTTAACTCCTTTGATTATTTTGCGTCCACGCCGATAAGATCGAAACATTGAAGCACCTAAAAACCAACATTCATTATTTTTTGAGCAAAAATTCTAAGACTATCTCTGAAGGATCTACTGCTACAGAAAAACACTGAGGCGGTCATTTGATAGAAACTATTATACGTCATAAAATCGCTTAATAAAAAAATGTGAAAATATTCTCAAATGTTTTTTTATTTTCTTAATGAAAAGTTCGAAATCAGAAGTTGAATCGCCTTTTAGTATGCAGTCATATCTTAAATTTATGAACGCTGGTATAATTTGAACTCTGTAAAGCTTAGGGACTTTTTTCTTCTAAGATCCAAAGAACTATTTTATTCTAAAATTAAGCTTGCAACCAAAAAAATACTTCTCATGCTTAAGATTTCTCTACCAAAACCTCTTACAACACTTATGCCATATCAATACAAAAACAATAACAACAAAAATCATGTAATTAATTTCAAATTATAGACTGACATTAAAATGGTAGAAAAAACAAACAGCAGCTACTTGAAGAACAACAACAACAAAAGAATATATCACTTAAAGAAGCTTCCTTGCAGTGAACCGTCCGATGATTATGGCATCAAGTGAAAAATGTTATCACATGATAAATACTTGGTATATCAATTAAGCGATTCGGGAACATTGGAGTTGCAACAAAACAGATGACATGCAAACAAAAACAAAAACCAAAAGATAAAGAAAAATTCAAAAGTATACAAAAAAAATACCCGAAATAAAAGAAAATTCAAATCAAAATTATAGAGTTCCACGAAAACATGCACAAATATCTCAAGATGCCGACATGCCGCCACCGAATGGCATCCATGAAGTTCAATGTTCAAGTTCATGAACTCCATGTATGCGCTGCGGCTGAATTGATGGTGCTCTTTTTATGATGTTGGTTTTGTTGGGTGAAAATGGTTATGTTTGGTTAGTGGTGGTATCTTCTTGAGCAGCGTAGCTGAAATATGACCAGACTTCAGTGTGGAGTGTGGAGAAGTGTTGAAATGCTGTGGTGTAGAAATTCAGATAATTCTTTTTACAAACTTTTTCAATTGTTTTCAAGTGCATTGCGGCGACCTTTCCTTGAGACTTCTGTGGTCTTATTACAATTTTTATTTTTAAGTTGCTTAGACTAACATTTCAGTTTGGTGGTTTCAGTGTTGACAAGTTTAGTTATCTGCGGGTAAAAGTTTTATTTACCTTAAGACAGCATAAATTAAACACTTTAAAAAATAAACATTTTCCTTTGAGTTCTTAACAAGAAATTTGCCCTCTGTTTTGTTTGCAAGGATTAGAGGTTGATATCTGTTGTAAACAGTGCAATGAAATGATAGGGATTAAGGTTTGTATATTTTATGTTTACTCATGAAAAAAAACATTTCATATTAAAAAATTTGTTTTTAACTTGTGAGTTCATAATATTTCTTGAACAATTCTACGGTGAAATGTTACAGTTGCAAAAAAAAGAAGAAATACTTTGGGGCAATGAATCCCAAATCAAATTCAAAATTTTGCTTTATTTTCTGCCATGAGAAGAGAAACGTTTCTTGAAACACCTTTTGGCATGAATTTTAATTCAACGGTGCCATATGCAAAAGCATGAGAAAATTTGCTAAGCGTCATGGCACATTATTTTTGAAATCGAAAAAAAATCCAAATCAAGTCATAGATTTGCTTGAAATATACACTATCATTCAATTTTAGGGGACCCATATATTTTTATTTCGCTGAAAAGTCCCAATTTTCAAAATTATCGTCATTTGAACTTTGTCTGCCAAAATTATAAAAACAAATTGTGAATGGACTTATGAAAATTATGAATTATGAAAATTTTGAAAGAAAAATTTTGAAATTAGGTTATTTAGGAAATATCGACAATTTGAAAAGAACTTTATTTTTTTGTATTTTAACAGACAAAGTTCAAATGACGATAATTTTGAAAATTGGGGCCTTTCAGCGAAATAAAAAGATATGGGTCCCCTCAAATTGAACGTATAATGATATCAGTAAATTTCAAGCAAATTGATGAAATTTTAGGGGTCTGTCTTAATTGATTTGAAAAATAATGTGTCCTATGTAATAAAAGTTTCCTTCTTTGCTAGGACCCACGCCTACGTGTACTTCAATGTTATTATTTTAATTGACTTTTTGTTATGTGATTTCTTATAGTTTGTAGGTCTGCCATATTAAATTTCATAACGATGACGATATCTCATATTATAATGTTTATAAATATTGTGGTCGGGGTAATTTGGTAAGAAGATCTTCCATCGATTGCAGGGATATGACTGTATCAAAGTTAAAGCTTAGGATGGTGTCAAGCCCCGAAATACAGTTTAGCCATATATACTCTTATATAAAGGGTTATCCCTACTTCCTACTTGTTGTTGTAAGGCCCATAAGCCGAAATTAAAACGTAAACCAATATCAGCCGGCTTCAAATCTCGCACGAGCTGTATTTTGTAGGCCTTTAGACCATAAGAGATGCCCAAAGACTGAGATCGGCGATGAATCGATTGTTCACGGTTTTCACGAACACTCTCTGCTACTGTAGAAATATTCTCAAAAATTACATTATGATGAATGTTCAATACTGTAAAATTTGTTCGAAATTTTGTGATGGCGCTCAGTTGGACGCTCATAACGACCAAAATGATGTTGAAGATTTCCATAACATTCTCTAACTGATGACTGATTTTGGTAGTAAGCTTCCACAATTAATAAACGTTGTTCAGGAGTAAGTCTACTCATGATTGAGTCGTATTGAATATTGAACACAAACGTCATATGGACAAGTCATTTGACACATGACAGCTGTCGAAACAACCCAGTTGGAAAAGGTACCTCGTATTGGATCACCCTTTAATTGTAAATATTTATATTTTTATATTAAACTACCCATGAACATACAATTTGAGCTCGTTTTATAATAGAATTTAGGTTGAAATTATATGTTTAATTCAATTTCAACTGTATATCATGCATAATATTTGTCTATAAATTACATTTTCTTTAGAGACAAATTTCACATAATTAATTTATTAAAATATTGCAACTCGTTCTTAGACCTTTTATGACTTATTCAGTCTTTGCATTCTTTCTTTCCATTCCATTCTTCCATTTCCTATTTTTTTTTTTTTTTGATATCTATCACTCCCAAGAAATTAATTTTGCTTTGCATGTCAGCCGCTCATTAATAAAAACAACAAAGTCTACTTTTTGAATACCCTTGTCGTGCGTCAATTTTTATTGACCACTACTTCAATTCCGCCCGCCAAGTTTAGGTATGTGGTTGTCTGTTCTGTCTGGCCGGAAACCTTAAACAACGCCGCTGATACACGTGAGAGTTTTGGTGTACGCGCGTCATACTTTCAAGGATATTTAGAAATAAACTTAATTGCCGCATGTTATATGCCATGGTGTATCTGGAATATGTGTTTATATATATATGCCAAGAACTTGTTAATATTTAAGCAACTACTTTAAGCAACTCTTGTATATATCAAGTCGTTCAAATTGCGAAAAAGTGCTGCTTTAAGGCTGCCAGAATTTTAAATTTTATTTATTTATTTATTAATTAATGAAAAATATCAATAAATTGGTATTTTACATAAAAAGGAATTTTTTTTTTTAAATTTATTTATCTCGTTTCTATTTATGACAACAGCGAGTAGAGTTGTCGTTTTTTCAAATTATACCTCGTGATGCTTTCAATGTGCGGTTTGATTTCAGTGATATTTTACATTAAAACGGAAACCCTGAGCTCCTTACAAATTACGATGCTCTGGAGGTGTTTACTTGGATAAAATCTGAGTAACAACTGTAGTTTAATGTCCGTTACAGATCTCCGAAAGTATGGATTGTTTTGTTATTGTTGTATATATGTTAAATTTTGAAGGGCAATATTAACACTTCTAAGTGCTTTTAAGACAAAATAAGCTAAGCAATTTGCTGTTAGTTTATGGTGGACATTTTAAGTTACAATATTTGAATGAAATAACCAGATGAGATTGTAGCCGTGTTTTTTTTTTTTGACGCGGTTACCCGCTAAAAAAAATTTTGTATGGCAAATTTTTCGGCGATATAATCGCCGCTTGAATTTTAATCTTGCAAATAAGCGTTGGTTCACAATTGGGCTGTTTAATATGCAATTTGGCAGCACAGTCTCACAAAGTCTCTAACTCAACAGGCAAAAAAATAGATATTTACATTCGAGAGTAAGTTCAACCAAGTGTTAAGCTTAATAACTGATTGAAATGGTAAAGAAAACAGATAACTATTTGAATTAACCATAGCAAATATTTAAGTTTTCAATTTTGTTTAATTGTAATTGTGCTTGCAGAGACTTTTATAAACCGATTTTGCTCAGTTTTAAATTTGTTTTGATTTAATTCAATTGTCATTTATTGTTTGACAGTTGTTCCACGGGAGTGCTGCCAAATTTGAGTAACGAAAAAATTAAGCGGCGAAAGCAGTTTTTTTTTTTTGCCACTGAGTTAGTTATCTTATAGTCGCGTCAAAAAAACACGGCTAGTATTATATGTGAATACAAATGCTGTGTAAAAATTCGTTGTTATTCGCTAAAAACTCTTGACAATAATGTCTTTATGCAAGGGCGCATTGTTAAATATTTATTCATCCAAATGACAATAAATCATGGATTATGCCCACAGGGGAAACCACAAAAAAATGCGCTAAGTATACTAACTTATAGTTGATGCGGAAGAATACAACTTTTCCAACTTTTGAAATCGCCTTACCTCAAGAATGGTACCTACATTTTTTTTTAAACAAAATATATATTCTGAATAAAACTTTAAGCAGTAGTAATATCGGTATAATCTTTAGATATTTCATTAGTGTAATAATTCGCAGCTACATGCGAATTTTTGCAAAGTTATGACTGTTTTTCGTCGAATTTCACTGGACTATGTGTAGACTATGTACATATATGATTCTATAAAAAAAAAAACTCAGTATAAAATTGTTGTTATCGCAATATAAAGTAAATCACTAATTGAGGTTGACTGCCTTAGTGCGGAAATTATGCTTCGGATGAAACTTTTATATATTACGCACGTATGCAATATATAGTCCTGTGTCTTACACTATCGTTACCGGCTTTGTAACATAAAATTGGCAGGACATAAGTGTCAGAATGTTACAACTTTTTTATAGGAAACCACATAGTCTACAAGTTTTGTTCAATGTGATTTAGTGACCGAGCGATGGGTAAAGAGTTATTAGCAAAAAACCATTTTGCATTCAAATTTTTTTATGAATAATTATATTATCTACAATTTTTCTTCAGATTTAAATTGTTTACTATGATTTTTTACCTTTAATAAAGACAGCTTTGCGTAATTCAACTCTTTGATTTGGCGAACAGATTTCCTAAAAGTGCACTCAACCTACTGCTAAGTCGGCTGAGAGTGGTCTAATGGTCAGGGGATGCTTACCGGCAAATGGAACAGATATCGATGTCATCCTAAATTGAAAAATAACGGCTGTCGTGTACTTAAGACTACTTCAGCAGATCACCATTCCAGAAGGTGGTTGGCCCAAATTTTGTCCTAAAACAGGATAACGAACCACTTTACACGGATGAAATAAAAAAGTAATGATTTTCAAGCAATAATTTAGATGTTTTAAAGGGGCCGGACTTGTCTGTCATTGAAAATGCATAATCCGATATTAAAATGGACATGGCTCCAGTTAAGCCCAAAAATTGAAATATTTAAAAGAGTGCATCATTCGACATTGGAAAATTTTCTTGCTGGATGAATATTTGGAACTAGTCAACTCGATGCCACACAGATTTTGCAATTTAAATGCTCGAAACTGTGGATATTGCTGGTTTTTAGAGGTTGACAACATATTTTTGCTACACGATTTTGTAAAGTAGTTACACGTTTCTTTCCCAAAATTTGATTTGGATTAATTTTTTGGTGAATTACATTTGTTTAATACACAGATCCCTTAAATCCCCTAAACACAGAAAAGCCGAACTCTATGCGTCTTATTATTAAAAAATTTCCTTTGATAACTTAATTTATCCACCTACTATATGTATATAGTACTACCTTTCATGAGCATTTTCTGTATGAATCTCTTACATGTAGCCATTCTACAGCTGCCTCAAGAGCTAAACACTTGTAAGTCAGCGTTCAGGAAGACCGAACAGATTTGTCAAAAGTGACGACACCAGAAACCGACTGGAAACTATTCTTTGGCATTACTAGTAACCGAAATCACTTTACTTAAAATTTGAACAGCTCCTCTTTTGAAAAAACTCCTAACCCTAAATGCTAATTTTAATGAAACTTTCTTGGATAGTGGTATGTGAATTTTTTCCACAATAGAAAGAAACTAAAAATAAAAAAAATAATATGTGGTCATAAATTTTCTAGCACAATTCTAAATCAACAACAATGCTCTATGAGCAGCTTTCACTACACAACACATTTGAACCTATGAAATTTCCCTTTTAACCCAATTAAAAGCCAACTCGGCAATAAATAAAAATAAAAGCGCAATAAATTTAAAAAAAAAAACAAGCAATTAATAACACATTTGCTGTCACCAAATAAACTAAATACTGACCAACACATTTCGGTGGTCACAAATAATGACAAATGACACAAATTGTTGAATTTAAAGAACTTCTTGGAAAACTCACTAAATGTTAAATTTTAATCAATGAAAATCTAACAAACAATTCGTTGCACATGGTTGACTTTTTGTATAAAAATGTATTGTCTAGTAAAACAAGCAATAAAATTTTGAAAGCACCCCCTTAATTACAAATGTACAACATAGGAGAGTGCAGCTTACTACTCTTTGTGGCATAAATTCCATGAATAAAGATCGCTTACAATTTCAACGATACAACTCGTAATTCCACCGACAATTTAAAATTTTCAATTCAGGCATTACAAATAACTTCCGCCTAAAATCTGTTAAATATTTAAGATTTTAAAATTGCCAAAACAAATTCGTTTAATACAATTGAAGCCACCTAAAATACGGGCTTTGCTTTTTTTTTTTTTTGTTGGACCATTGTGGCACGCGTGCCATAACACACACAACGGATGGAGTGAAAATTCCACGGTGGTTCACTGTTTTCAACAATTGGCGTTGGCTCATAAAATCTCAATTAAATTCAATTTTAAATTGTTGTCTATGGAAAAAGAAAAAAAATGTTTGTGTTATGTAAAACGGTTAGAGTTGGCTGAAAAGAAATATTTCATCAATGATATATAACGAAATATTTTAGTGCATGAAATGACATGTTACATGAAATATTGTGACAAAAGTTTAAAGAAATTCTAGAAAAAAATATTCCATATGACACTGAACTCAAGTGTCCGATAATGTTTCAAAAATTATTCAATTTTAAGTATTGAGTTATGAGGGACATACAATTTCATTTTGATTGGCCCTGAGCGCCTATAAACCAAATCGGTTTCGCCAAATGCGTACTTTTGCATTAAAATGCAAAGCTTGCTCAAGGCTTATAACTTACAATATGCTCAGCTCAAAAAACTTCTCAACAAACTTTTCAACCGTCCAAAAGATTTTACCGCCGCTCACTGATTGATTTAAGCTTTTTTTGCCGCTCATTTCAACACTTAAATTTAGATTTTGACTTGTGCTAATAATATCGTGCCGTTATCGAAAAGTTGTATGCTTTGAAATTAAACTTTTACTAAGTCTAATCAAAGCGTATGAATAGTTGTGTTAAAGTTTGTGAATTATTTTGAAAAATGAATAAATCAATTATTTTGAATCACTCAACAGTGTGCATTTAAGATTTTAACACTAAGTATATAGTGGCCTTAGTTTTAATAAATTAAGGTCGTTTTGTTTAGTTATGAAGCAATATGGTTAGTCTCTCTAACATAACCACTGCAGAAGCCTTTAAAACCTTACTATCAATCTACACAACTATCAAGACAACACTGATGGAATTACTCTCAGTTTGATAAATCGAATTTTTAACTTTAATTATTTTTTTCAGTGCTATTTATTTATTAAACGGTCTGAAAAAACAAACTTTTTGTTCCACCCATGAAAAATTTCAATATATTCTGAAAATAGACACTAAAAAAATATACGTGTGTCGTGGTGTTTCTCCAGCACATTAAATTTTTTTTTTAATCAATACTACACACCTCCCTCCCCCCCGCCATGTGAAAGAAAATTACATTTCATTATATCTTATCAACTATTTGAGGCAAAAGTAAGATTCAATTAAAAAATAAGTGGTGCCCCGCCTCCAATATGAGAAAAAAAACAAAATTTTCTTGTGTCTCAGTAACTATTTGATGCAGATGGATAAGATTTTGTAATAGTTATGTTTTTTATAGCAAAAATTTTGGTCTTGTCTCATTTTGGAGGCCACTAGCTTTTTTTTCATTAAGGGCCTACGGGTGTCGAATAAAACTAAATCTGACGTGCTGGAGAAAAACCACTTGACACGTATATATTTTTGTTAGTGTCTATTTTCCGAATATATTGAAATTTCGCATGGGTGCAAATCTAACCAGATGTTTATATATTCCTCAATTCAATTCATAAAATTCTTGTCAATTCATTTCTCAGTTAAGCCAAGGATTTTTTACCTCATGAAAATTGTGTGTGTTATTTTAAAATTCGATTTGTATTACCAAAAAAATGTTCAAGTAAATGTTCTAGTATTAAAAACTAGATATTATTTTAATTTTTTATTTTTCTTTTAAAAACTAGATTTTATTTTTTTCTTTGTAGTTTAGTAAATTTATCGATACTCCCTAATGTTACACCATGACAGTTTCCATATGTGAACTTTTTAATTTTATTTTTAACTTTCATTTGCCTCAGCGTTGTTTAGCATTTTATCGCATTTAATTAAACGCACATAATTTTTTATGTCTTTTCAATTTGTTGCGCCTATAACTCATATGCTATTAAAGTTTCATTGTCATTTTATCAAAATCACATAAAAGTCAATCAATTGTTACAATCGTTAATTTTAAATTAATTTTTATGCGATTTTCTTAACGATATAAATTGGAGACCTTATATATGAAGAGTTAACAATATGCTAAAAATAAAGGGATATGTTCCAGACAATGCTTCATGTTTGTAAGTAAATAAAGTCAAACTTTTATTGTGTGAAGTATAAAGTTTCAAATAATTAATAAATGGGAAGAATGAGACTTAAAAATTGACAAAAATTAATAGAAATCTTCAATCAAAACTTAACAAAAAACTAAGCATCCTTTTAATCCGCTTAAGTGACTGTGGTATTAAATGACTTTGTGATGTGAAAATATGACACTGACAGCTCATTACGAAATGTCAAAAATGATTAAAGCTATAGCACTCATACTCATACATGCATGTGTATGAGTGGGTATAAGTACGAAAACTCGCTCTAACTGGTTCACACAATTGATCTCAAAAATTTAGGGCATTTAATTGAAGAATAATAAAAAACGTACGATATTTCAACAGACTATAATTAATTGATTGAAATGATTGGATTGATTGACATATTGCGTAAAATGCTTTATGGAGTTCTAACGTTACGTTTCAGTTTGTTATGCGCGAATAAGTCTAGAGAAAAGTGCCAAAAAACGAAAAAAACAATGCATATTTCTAAAAAGCAGTAGCAGTTAAATTGCTCATGAGAATTATTAGTGGTTACGAGTGATGCTGTCAGGATACGCAATCATTTTTTTTTTCGAAAGGCGGTGTCAAAAGATGCGGGATATCATATAGTGTTGAAAATGTTCCTTATTGTTGTCATACGGATTTTTAATATCCGCAGTCAGCGTGAAAAAAGTGCGCGTTGGTACTTTTGGTGAGAAAAAATGTGATCCTTTGAATTTCGCTTAATGAGAGGAGGTGGATTTATTGAAACGTCAGCATAATAGCAAATCATTAGTTATGACTTCAGGTTGCACAAATGCTTGGTTGGGCAGGGAATTTGAAAATTGATGAAAATTTTAGTATTTATTTTTTTCGAAAAACTATTAATTGGTTGCATCTTTAATAACACAGTGCAATAAATATGAAATTTAATATGTTAAATCTACGTGCTATCTTATAGAAAAAAGTGGATGCAATAGTACATGTGGGCGTGGCACCACTCTTACAAGCAAAAAATGTTTAATGTTATATTAAGAGAGTAGTCCTATTAAAATTTGGTATAGAAAAGTTTATTACTATAAGCATTGATATCTAATGGAATTCGACGGGATTGCACCAGTGGGCGTGGCACCGCCCGTCTTAAAAAAATGTTATAAGCGTAAAATTAAATTAACTATTGCAGCTATTAGTATGAAATTTAATGTAAGTAGGTGGTTTACTTGCTATTAGGTATATCTTAATCAAAAGCGGGTGAAATAGCACCAATGGGCGTGGAAGTAAAATACCTTAAATTACATATGTATATAGCAAACTATGGGAGCAATCATACTAAAATTTGGCGTTAGAAAGTTTTTTATTAAAAGCTATTTCTATAACGGTTTGGATTGCACAAAAGGTGTGTCACCGCCCTAAATTTTAAGATACCGGCATATTGCAAAAGCTTTTGTGATAAAATTTTGTATGCGGATGCCGATCACGAATATAACTTACTGAACCAAAAGTAGGCGACAGTAGAATGTGGACGTGGCATTTTAGTCTATTTTTAACAATGTTCGACTTATCCCATTTTTTTAATCTATTTAATTTTTTTCCATAGTATTTTCGTCTGTTCAACTTTGTTCGACTTTTTCATGTTTTTTAACATTTTCCATTTTTATCCACCTTTTTAAACTTTTGGGTTTTTTCAACATATCTAACCAGTTTTTGACTATTTCAAAATTATCCTATTTTTTTGACTTCTTCAATCTCTTTCAACTTAATCGAATTTACCAAAACTTTCAATATTTCAACACTTTATCACTCTGCTTTAAATTTTTTTGAGTTTCTCAACCTTTTTCAAATTTATTTAACATTTTTATATTTTTTGAACTTTTTTAACATCTTTCAAGCTTTTTTGATCTCATTAAATTTTATCGAGTTGTTCAGCCCCATTCAGCTTTTTCAAGAGTTTCCACATTATTTTCGCCTTTTTTTTAAATTCTTTCATTTTTTTTCGACTTTTTTCAACATTTCCAATTTTTTTTTTTTTTTGACATTTTCAAAATTTTCCGACTTATCAACATTTTTCAACTTTCTTCAATAGTTTCCATAATTTTTCGGCAATTTTCAAGTGTTTCAACATTTTTCAACCTCTTTCAACTTAATTCGAGTTTTTCAATCTCAATCAACATTTTCCATATTTTTTCGACTGGTTTCAACATTTATCAACCCTTTTTTTCAACATTTTTATTTTTTTCAACATTTTTCAGCTTATTCAGCCTTCATCTAAATTTTTCAATTTTTCAACCTATTTCAACTTTATTCAACATTTTCTATACTTTTTTGACTTTTTTCATCTCATTCAACTATTTTCAACATTTTGCATATTTCACACTTTCCAACGGCTTTCAACTTTTTTCGACCTATTTCAATTTTTCATATTTTTTCGACTTTTTCAACCTCATGACGAAAAACAGAGCTTTGTTCAGTATCCTGGTACTCCTCTTCAATACGATAACCCATTTCTTTAACTATTTAAAGGATTATTTTAAAGACAATTATGGGCCTTATACTTGTGGAAGCAGCTCAAAAACTAGTGAAAAGCATTTAAGCCCAGTGAGATAATTTTTTTGAGAAAGGAACATATGTATACTGCAAAGATAAGTTCGACTTAACCCCACCTAAATAAATAATTCAGAAATTTTGAAATTAATGTTGCTGGGTGTTTTAGTCCTAGTCATTTCAGTCAGAGCTCTCAATTAGTAAGTACATATACGCTTTGCTTTATGAGTATGAGTATGAGCGTAGTAACTAATCATTTTATGAGTTTTTACTCAAAATAATTACGACCAAGTCATGGTTAACATCTAAACAAAATTTCACACGTAGTTAGTTTTTGTTATTCTACAAACTCCTTCTTTTAAAGTAAAATCGATTTTTATTAGCTTTTGTAAAAAGAATTTTCTTTGATCACAAATTAACCAAGAAAGTGTGATAATGTGTGGTCACACCTAAGTTATCCCATTTAAGTGCTTGTCAGCTTAGTAACTAACAAACACACAGTAAACTGTCTTACGCCATGCAACATGCAATCACCTACCCACTTTTTTAGCTTTCACAAGACAGTTCAAAGTCATTTCGTTTTTATTACGAACTGAACCACAGAAGAAAAAAACTTTACGCTGTTGTGGTATAGAAAAAGTATTTGTTTCTTTGGCCAGCTGTAAGAGAAGTGAAAATTGCAATTTCTTTTAATTACAAGTTAGCTGTCGCTGTGTCTGATTGCAAAAATTCTACAGAACACAAAAAAAAGTCCAACACAACGCGTCTTTAATTCCCAGTATTTCTTTTAACCATTACCTCGTTGATGGCGAAAAATGCGAACAATTTCAATTGCTTTTTCGCAATCCCAATAGAAATGCAAATGGATGCACAAGGATGTTTCCGGACTGCACAAATTTTGAATTTTTTCAAACTAAATAATATAGAAGAAAGTTGTACTCTCTAGAATCTCCATTGAGAAGAGGCAGCCTAAGATTGTTTTTGAAGAAATAACTGAATATATCCCTAAACATTTCTAAGTTCGAAGTCACAGGCTTTTAGGAGCTGCTTGGAAGAAAAAAATACTTGAATTTAACTTCCTTTCGCGGGAGCGCCCTTTTTTGCATTCCCGATGCAATTATTTTCCTTATTGGGTTGTTTTAATTAATGTATTTTTGTATTTCTTTTGAAGCAACGCTTTTACACTTTTGTTTTTGTGTCTTTGCCATTGCATAGCTTCAGGCGCACAGGAAATTGCACTTTAATTCATTAGAAAATTGCAAAAGCCTCATAGCTATGTATATAGTGGCAGGAAGTGGCGATTATTGATGTTTTATAGCACATTGTGCCGGCAGACAAATGATTGCATGGTTTTGCGAAATTTGCTATTGCAAGGCATATTTTAAGGCGTAAAACGACGTGATGTCAATGCCATGTGTTTTTAATTGACTTCGAAAGTTACTTTTGATCATAGAAAAGTAATATTTCCAGCGCAACAAATGCTTACCGAAACCCGCATTTAGTTGTTATCTATTGATTTGTTTATTTTAAATTTCCTGACTTTAAAAATTCTCACGCTTAGAGAGTCAGTCTGTTGCTGTTGTTTACCAAGTGGTTAATTATAATTATCTTTATCAGATTCAAGGGTTGCACCATCATCGTGGATTAGAAATTTTTCTCGTAACGAGGTATTTTTCCTATTAAATGCCGAATAGAAACATCCCTCTTCACTGTTACACCCTAAAAGCATTCGGAAGAATTTTTTTATTTTTATCAAAATACAAATATCTCTCAATGTTAAGATGAGGCAGTCCCCCATTATTTGAATTTTATTTTAAACTCTTTTTTGTATTCCTTTTATTGACATTTCATTATATTGGAGCTGCAACGGCCTCTTGCTAAAAAACTGCCCTCAATTTTTTGTACTGCTTGTCGAAATCATTTCTAAGTTACGTGAGAAATTTTAATTTTTTTGTTTATATAGGAGTTTCTACGCCCTCTTGTTAAAATACACCCACTTTTTGCTTAGTGCTAGTCCAATCTCTTTCGAAATTCGGTTGGTTGGTTGTTTAGTTTTGCATACATGAGAGTTGCCACGCCCTCTTCTAAAAATGCGCCCACTATTAGCCTAGCACTAGGCCCAATCAATTCTTCTTTTTTAAGTGAAATGTGGCTTCATAACCTCAACAATTTTCCTCAGTGTGGCAATTTGAAATTCTTTTTTATTGGGTTGGCCACGCCTTCATTTAGAATCTTAAAAAATTTTTTGTTTAGAGCTTGTTCCAACCATTCCGAGTGCTTGTGTGAAATTAGGCTGCACTACTTTAAATTAATCTCTCAGTATTGAATTTTAAAGTCTTACTTGCATGGGAGGTGTCACGCCCTTTTACTAAAATGCGTCAACTTATTATTTGATGCTAGCTAAAAACATTTCATGCCTTTGTGTAAAATTTTGATGTTTTACTTTAAAAACACTCACGATACAGTTTTTAAAGTATTTTCATGTAAGGGAGATGCCACGCCTTCTTTTCGAAATTTGTCTGTGTTTGGTCGAGATCTCGTCCTAAAAATTGCACTTTTTAGAATAATGCATTATTTTTTTTATGATTAGGCAGGCTTGGGTTGAGTTAGGTTAGGTTAGGTTAGGTTAGGTTAGGTTAGGATAGGATAGGATAGAATAGGTTAGGTTAGGTTAGGTTAGGTTTCGTTATGTTATTATAGGTAGGTTAAGTTAAGTTAAGTTAAGTTAAGTTAAGTTAAGTTAAGTTAAGTTAAGTTAAGTTAAGTTAAGTTAAGTTAAGTTAAGTTAAGTTAAGTTAAGTTGAGTTAGGTTAGGTAAGGTTAAATTAGGTTAGGTTAGGTTAGGTTAGGTCAAGTTAGGTTTGATAAGGTAAAGATAGATTAGGTTAGGTTAGGATAGGTTAAGTTAGGTTAGGTTGAGCTAGGTTGAGTTAGGTTTGATAAGGTAAGGATAGATTAGGTTAGGTTAGGTTAGGTTAGGTTAGGTTAGGTTAGGTTTGGTTAGGTTTGGTTAGGTTAGGTTAGATTAGGTTAGGTTAGGTTTGGTTTGGTTAGGTAAGGTAAGGTTAGGTTAAGTTAAATTAGATTAGATTAGATTAGATAATAGTGGCAGTCAGTTTTGTTAACGACTCACTTAGACAAAATATAGACCAAATAATAATCCATTGTGATTTATTCTACGTAGCCATATTCGCTGGAGAGCAAATGTAGTGTCCGTTAAAATGACCAACTGATGTGATTTGAAACGCAAAACTTTTTAACAGCAAAAGTAAAATGAAGCAACCGAAAAATAGGGGCTGAATTTATTTTTAAATTGTCAATAACGAAATTTAATACATAGCACGCACAGCAGTATCAGCAACATAATCACGAAATTAGATTAATGCCAAAAAATGTCGAGGGACATCGAAAAAAATCAATGAACCAACAAAATACTATTAACCCCATAGCGCACGGCAAATTTGTATAGCACTCACAATGGTCACTAATGGTCACTGGTCATTGCTGTTGGTCAGCATAAATGAGCTGCTGAAGAGTTGACCATCGCCCGCACACACTTTGGTCCAATTTATTTATTTATCTCTTTATTTCCCTCTCCGCAACGGACACATGATATCTGTGGCGACCTACTCAATATCTTTTATTGCTACTCGAAAGGAATCATGATGGTGCGCTATGCCATCTTAACAATTTGTTGCTTGATTGGCGACGCTGCTTGAAAAGTTGATTTACCAATTACTTAAGTATTGAGTTGAGCTTATAGTAGGATATACCATATGAAGAACGGGACCACCTTTAGCTGGAGTCTTGTCGTGTGTTGTTATTTTGCTGCTCAATGAAGTTAGCAAAAAAAAATTCATTGCTGCAAAATTTTCACTCAATAATGTTAATGAAACTATTTGTGATAAAGTTATATCGGTTGTGTAAGTGCTGGCTGGCTTGTCTGAAAGTTGCTTGACCAAGATATTTTTGATGTTGTATTTTTATTTTACGATTGCTCTGGGAATTATCAAAAAGGTACGAGCACGTAGATGGCACATTGAAAAGTAATTTCATTGATGGACTTTAATAGCTGATAGTTTTTTTTTGGGTGCTTGATTTAGGATACTCCAGAGTGGAATTGTTGTATAATTAGTTAGGACATGCGTTGGTGTATTTAAGAGGATATTATTTAGTGAAAGAAGTTTAAAGATTTTGAATTTGCATGGAAGATCCAGCTCTAAAATTTTGCGCGAGTTTTGGTTTAGAAAACCAAACATCAACATAATATTTCTACTGCAGAGATGATTGGTTCATTTCTCATCTTAATAAAAGCGATAGCGATATAACTGTTTCAGGTTTCAATTTTATAAATTTTGTAGGCAATTGGATGGTTATGTTAAAATTCAAGAAAATAAAAAATTTGTAGATCTCAACACTTATGACATATAAACGGTTGCTATTATCATTCATATATCACTTAAATGTGCTGTCATAATAAATCCCAATAATATCTAAACAATATTTGACAAATTAATACCCTTTATGTTTTGATGAAAGATCTCATCATCATTATTCTTTCATAAATTGACAAATCAAAATCTAATTGCAGCAACAAAGTCATAAAACTGAAATATTAACTGAATTTCATAAACATAAAATTCATTCATTAATTACAGCATAATTCAATAAAAAAAGAAGAATACCATGAACAGGGTACAGGCTCTGCTGCAGATTTGAAAGATTTTAGTAACAGAAAAGAAAAATTTACATGATTAAGCAATAAATCAATTAAGTAGCTGTGGTGGTGCCCCTATTTGTATGTGTCGTCATCAACTTTGATAAAACGATGATGACTTTCTTTTACTACGAACGTATACCCAAATTACGAAACTGTCTCGTCTGACTGACAAATCTGTCTGCGATTTCATGAGTAAATGAAAAATGAATGAATGTAGCTAATGGTCTGGGAAAATTTAATTAGCTGTCCATTCATACAAATCGAAAGTTAAATAATGGAAACTAATGAAATTGCTGAAATATGTAGTCCCATAGCGGAGTTTAAAGGCTTACAAAGAAATACTGCAACCATTAATTTTTTGAATGGAAATCACAGCTTTTCTTCTTCTTTAAGTAAGTGAATTTTTATATAAAGATTACAATAGAGACTAATGACACTGTGCTCAAAATGGAACACATTATTGATAAGCCTAATTAGAACACGTTGAATTCCATGGTATAAGCCATTTTTCAAAGTTAGTGTCTATTTTCACAATTAAACATGAAATTTGCACCTCCAAATCCGATTCGCACGCTGGCGAAGCAGTTAGATTTACCGGTATGGTATCACCACTTGGAGAGTTATTTAATAGCAGCGTCTTAGAATCCATAATAGTAGACGCAGCAATCTTTTGCATTGTTTCATGCAATGGGCCGTAACTCTAGGTATGCATCTGCGAGGTGACGCAACATTTGGGCCACCCTTAAAGCTGGGCTTTTTGTAGGCTGCACCACACAATTCTTTTCAAAGAGATGCCATTGCGGGTGATGTATGGCAGCTATTGGTTATTTAGATGGTGCCAATTACTCACCATGCCCTTTCGAGGATGATTGATAGGTAGTCAGAATTGGAGAGAAGACTGATGCTATTCGTAAGCCCTTAGAAAGTTTCTACTCAGATCCGCTGATTATCCGCAATTACCAAACCAACTACTCCGCATATCTGATGAGCGTATCACTATCCGAAAGCAGTGACGCGTCCGGTACCACTCAGCTGTACTTTCCGTAAACAAAATAACGAATGAGTCGCTTATTTCCAAAAAGTGATCTCATCAATTTTTTATGAAATTGAGTTAACTACAAATTCTTTATGCAAATCATCCCAGGAATTAAATGATGCAGTTTATTTTGTTTAAATCCCAGCACAAATGCCTTAAGAAGTGGTTTGAAAAGTACTTTTATTTCTTTTTTGTTGTTCGATTTTTGTGTTTCGCGTTTTCTGTCAAATTACCCTTAACGTTTAGGTAGCGTTTTGAAAGTAAGCGACGCTGATCATGTAGCAACAAGCTATGCCACTATATGCTATATTATCCATATGGACGGAGAAATTGATCAACTGAAATTTAATTTGCGATCTGGTATTTTTTAGAAAAATACTTAATGGTTTGGATATTCTTAATTTGAAAAATTATAAGCCGCTTGGAGACTCTCTCAACTATCAAGAGCTTACTGTATGTGATAAAATGGTCATTGAAAATGTTTTCGGAATTCATAGATGTCGATAATTGAACAAATGTTAAACTCCAAATGTAAAAATGGCAAATTTTCTAAGATCCGTTTAGCAAACGTTGCTTATCGGCACGACGAGCATGACAGCAAAACTCGAATATTGGCGTAGTGTTGAAGTTTTTAAGAGAAGCAGAAGAAGCAGAAGAAACTGAAGAATCAGAAAACAATAGTAAAAAACATGAAAGAAATGTTAATTTCTTGGACAAAAATGTATGAAAAATTGTATTGTAATCAAGCAAATCGATTGTTTTTTTTTTTTAAATAGTTTCTATCCAATGTAATTTTGCTGAAGCGATGTACAATTTTGTGAACATGTCAGTTTTATTATCTGATGGTTAAGACTTAGAGGTCATTGGCAAAAGTATGAGTAGTTAAATATCTCAAAGTTCAGACGAGCAGCATAAGCTCAAAACCATAAGTGAAACTGCGCGTTTAGCTTTCAATGTCTTTTAGTTTTTTTTTTTTTTGTTATACTATAGGCTAATGACGCCAAAGGGTCTCTTAGAGCCATCATACATATGAGCACAAATTCTGTATTAGTCTTATAAAAGTTTTAATATGGCTTGTACAGATCAGATTTATCGCGTAAATCAATTTGTCTATATCTTTTTCGAACGCATTTCAAAAAGGAAACACTCTAGAATTTACTGGCGCCAGTTGCATGCTGTGTTAAATTTACACTAAACTGAGTCTAACCATAAGAAATCCACTCAAATTATACTAAGAAAAGTAGAAACGAAAACAATATGCTATTGTTGGCAAAAGCAAAATGTTAAAACAAACAAATTTGACAAACAAAACCCATAGTAAATAGGACAACAATCTACCAAAAGATACAAAACATATGATCACGTGATGTAACATGTTCTCACGCACATTTATTACACCTGTGGTTTTTTCACGTTACAAAACAAAGCGCAGACAAAATACAGACAAAAAATCTAAAAACTTAGCAGGAATTGTTTAAAAATCATTAAAAACTATGACGATGACCACAAACACACAAAAGCAAAACTTAAGAAAGTTGAAAGAATGCAACACAAACAATGGTGCACGTATGGAGTGAGACATAATATATGGGGGAATCAAGAAGGCTCAGATTATAAATGACAATTTTTTTATGGTTATCACATGACATCAGTAAGAATATTCACGAAAAAATAAAATAAATGAAAAGAAAACAAAACAAAACAAAAGATAAATTTTAGTATTGAAAATGGAAATAGAAAACAATAGACGAATTTGAGTCATTTTATGTACCGTGACTGTAATAAATATCCTGCACGCTTTCTAACAATAGAATCAAGAATTTATCTTACTTGCTCCTCAAAACTACATTACACATACAAAGCGACATATCGACCATTTCACGCATTAAATTTTGTACATAGACTTGACTTGGGAATAGATCGAAGCCACTACAACTTTTTTCGTTCCTTTTTAAATAATATTCATATTTTTTATATTACTCAGAACTCCTGAGCTTCTCAGGTAATTTTGTCAAATGTAGTGCACTTTTTTATGGAAATATTAAAACTTCAGAAGTGGTGCTAAAGGTTAAAATTATTCCATCGCCACAGTCTCTGAAGTTTGTTATTGAATTTAATGAAATTAAATATTTTTAAACTTCTAGTGGTCTCTTCTAATATTTTATGACGCATTGATTTTTAATAACAGGAATACGCCCATTTGTTGAAATTCTATCATTATAGAGATACACAAAAAATACTTTTTGGTATTTAAAAACTGGCATGAAAAGGAAGTAACTAAAAAATAAAAATTATGATGTTGTGTTACCCTATACCTGCCTTCGGCTCATTAGTTTAGATGTAAAAATATATTTTCCTTTTAGGGGCGTGGCTCCTCTCACCAAAAAGTAAGCGTTGAATCTATCTCAGTGTCAAACTTCATAAATATCTGTCCATTAGTTTAGCTTTCAAAGCATATTTTATATAATAATTAGAGGCGTGCCATCGCCAATTAAAAATTAAGTAATGTTCAATCTATCTCTGTACTAAATTTCAATTAAATTTAGCAGTGAAAACGTTGTTTTCTGTCAGGGGCGTGGCGCCACGGACTCAAAACTATCCAAATCCATCTATCTAAATTACTTTAGTTAATCAGGATTCAGTCTATCTTCATAACAAAATTCATCAAAATCATCAAAGCGGCTCAGCCGTGACATCGTTTTTCCTATTAAGGGCGACGCCACGCCCCTTTAAAGAACTTAAAGTTTTAAATAGCTTCTTTTAAAGTTCAATACATCTCCAAACCAAGTTCCATAAAATTTGTTTTACAGTACTCTTCAACACTTTAGTTTTTCTATACTTTTCGTTATCTTTCTACATTAATCTACTTACTTGGTATATTACCTAATGCTTTGCAATGATATTTGACACCTTTCGATTTTGGTACACTTTTATCTTTTTAGAATACTCGATACTTTTCAGTGTAATAGAATTTTTTTACTGCTTTACATACTAAGCGATACTTTAGATTTCTTTTACGGCACCATTTGATATCTTCAGGGTTATGTTGAATTTTACGATTGAACTTCATCTCTTCGATGTTTCTCAATGATATTCGATATCTTTCGTTTTTTCGATACTTTCTTCATTTTTCATTGATTTTTGATGCCACTATGTGCTTATCAAATTTTCGGCTCTTACTCACTTTATTATATAGTACTAAGCTATACTTTCAGATTTTTTCGAAATTTTTCGATACCATTCGTTATATCCGACGCGTATAAAATTTTTGACGTCTCTTATGCTATTCTTTATTTTTGAATTTTTCGATAACCCTCGGTGAATGTCAAATTTTTTGATGATGAGACTATACTATTCGACCTTCATCAGTTTTTTTGCTGTTCTTAATGTATTCGATATCTTTCGATACCATTTGACACTTTCAGACATTCTCATTGATTTTCGATGCTTTTCAATTTTTCGGAGTTAATCGTTACATTTTCTATATTAATCTATATACCAAGACTTTACCGAATTTTATCAACACATACGCTTTTTTGTTTTGACTCATAAATTTCTTTGAGTTTACGATCAAGTTTTACTTAAAATGCGCGTTGTAATTAAACGTTTACTTCTTACTTTTGGCTAGAACAGTTACGAGGCGTGACAATTCAAAAAGCATTTCGTAATATCAATTATATTTTGTCAATATCTCTGCAGCTCATGGTTTGAATTTAATCATACATGAGAGGATAGTTGAAAATTATTTCTACATTTTCGTTAATGATAAATACTGAAATTTTATGACACTCTTAGACCTTTTCGATAAAATTCGATAGCATTGGACACTTTTTGAATATCGTTCATTACAATTACTTCAAATAAATCGTTGCATAGTGTTCTAAGAATTGAACACATTTTTGCATTAGAACTACGCATTTGTGTGATGTATCACGCCCTTCTTAACGCCGAAGCGGAGAAGTTATAAAAAATGATTTCCTCTCTACTTCACTATCGACACAAATTATGAACATCTTTCCCGAAACTTTAAGTTGCCTTTAAGCAAACCTACTAAAAAATATCTTTTGCTTTCATTTACAATCCATAACTAAAGCACTCAAAAGTATTTTATCAGCTAAAATCCTCAAATTGCATGCAACAGCATATCAAATCCCATGTCATAAATTCTACTTTACTCCAGATTTGATTGTTGGCTGTCGCATGTAAGGAAAAAAATTTGCATTTTCTTAGCACACGTCAAGCGGAAGTTGCAAACAAACAGTTGCACTTACATAGCAACATTTGAAGTGGCATTTTAGGCGCTTATCACATGAAATTTGCGTGCCAATCACCGTTCTACTAATGGCAAGCAAATTACTTCGTATGCCAACTTGAAAGCCAAATAAATTCAAGAATTTTCTATTATTTAGGTCAAAAAAGGATTTGCATTCACTTAAAGTAATTTATCAGCAATTAGCGCAAAAAAAAACACACTAACTCACTTAAGGCAGCCAGACGGACGGACGCTTAAATTATTCCCATTGGCATATTTAGCTAAGTGAGTTAACGCCAAGTCATAATGACATGTGACAAATAGTAACGACTGTGTAAAAGCACTTTTTACACTTAGTCGATAGCCCGGTCATCAACATTTTTACAAAGGCACTAACTGCATAATCTGTAAAATACAACGCACCTACTCACCCACTTAATGTCGGGTCAGGGGTCAATGTATGAACTAGAGTCAAATAAAATGCAACGATTGGGTTAAATAATATCCGTACCACGTATATATCAGAAGGGTTTAATTGCTGATTACAATTTATGTAGCAGAATTTTTGTACTTTTGCGTGCTCAAATAAAGAATTTTCACTGTAGTGATATTTATTTTTTCTTTTGGGGTTTCATTTCTCAATTAAGTGCACTTGTAAACTATTTTATTTCCGGTCACCTTTTTGGTATGGGAACTGTTTCTGTCGTAAAAAAATTTTAAGTGTTTTTCGCTATAAATTGCAAAAAAAATGGGTTAATTTACATAAAGGTGTTGAATAAGAGTGCATTTTGATTATGCGGGAATTATATGCCATAAATGTTGATTACACTTTTCTCTAACTAATGTAAGGCCCCTCCCTCCCCTGCCCATTAACGTGAAACATTTGCAATTCCACATTGACGTGGAAAACGCAAATCAACAATCAGTCAACAGCAATAAATGACATGTAAAACAATAGCAATAAAAAAGGCTTAAAAAATGGGCGGTATTTAGTGAATTAAGTGGCACCTTGCGTGCGAATATGAAAAATGCCAAACTTGAAGTGTAAAAATGATGATAGCAAGTAAGGGGAAAAGTATGCGAAGCTTTACAGCGAAAAAGACTGTCTAGTTAAACAGATTAGGTATATTGTGCGAAGTTTTCATTTTGTAAACCTAATCAGAAACAGCATACGACTATACCACTAGTCGAATTTTGTCAAAAATCAAAAAATAATATTTTTAGGGCAAAATTTTGAGTTCTCAAAAATAATACTGATTTCTGTCACCAATAAAAATGCACTATGCTTATGAAGCCACTACAAATTTATCAAAAAAATTGTATTTATAGTAGAGATCTGCACAAATGCATTTCATTCTTCGTCTCAAGTTGTGCACTCTACTTAAGTGAACAGTGCTTGATTGAAATAAGCGAGCAATAGAGAATGAAGTAAAATGATATCAAAATAGAGAACAAAACATGTACAGTGCATGTTGCTTTTAAATCAAAGCATGCACACATTATAGTTTCGTATCGCGAGTACAGTGCTTGTTTAATCAAACAAAAATAAAATGTCAATGATCAAAAATACATTGAGTGCACCAACTAAAGCGAATGGCTTGTTATGTTAGTAAGCAGTTCGACTTAGTTTTCTTTGCCCCGGCGAGAGTATGGTGACAAAATATTATAGAGAGTATGTGGCAGGGTATGACATACCCGCGTACAAAATTGAGTAAAGTAAATAGTGTTTTATTGTAATAGGCAATATGATAATTTAATTTTCCAGCTACTCAAAGCAACAAAACGTTTAAATAACTAAAAAAAAATACACACGCATAAAAGTAGCAATGGTGGGTATGTCACACCCGGCCACACTCTCGCCGGGTTAAGCTCTAATTTGAAAATTTTTATCAAACGAAACTTATCTTGTGTGCTTTTTAATTCTAAGTTTAAATATTTATATAATCAAAAAGTGTCGCTTGGATCTGATTTCGGAGACATAGCCATCGCAAGTTGTGGATATAGCTGTTATAAAATTTATTCAAAAATTCTTATGAAAACTATGTATTAATGGACAACAACAATAAAATCAACTATGTACTATAAAAAATTGCTCTTGAGTAAATGTGTTCGTTTTCATAAGTAAAATTGAGCACTGAACTCAAAAATCACTTTTTAAAATGTTTTATGGATACTTTCGTGAAATGAATTTTTGGTATTATTTTTCCATTTTTTTTTCGGAGGCAGTCTAACTACTATGTACTACCAGTATATACTGACGATAAGCAGCCACAATTGTGTATGACTACGCTCATTGTACACTTGTAAATTTGAAATGCACCATAACATTAGACATATATTCGAAAATTTGATGCACATTGATATTCACGGTGCACTCGCTTCAGTAAATAGAGGACAAGTTCAATCACTTATGTTCTAGTGAAGTCTGATCTCATAAGTACACTGCTTGAATATTTTGCTCTATTTTTTATTTGGCTTTCGTTCTAACAACGAATGATTCCTCAAGTACTATGAATTGAATGAAGTAAGTGCTTGAGCTGTAATAGACTGATTTGAAACGAATTTCAAGCACATTCATGCAGAGGTCTAACATACACTAGCATTGCCAAAGTGGTAAGATAGGTACTCTTTTAGAAAACTTCTAACAATATCTCACAAAAGCGGCAACAATTATATAAGTATGTATATAACATTGGTTATAAAATTGTGGAGTAATATGTCACAAAAATATATTATATTTTGATTTGTACAGCGCTGATATAGAGGTTATAACTTTAAAGGCTTGATAAAAATTTTAGTACTAAAATGGAACTTTTAAATGATTCTCATATTCTATGTAGGTAGTGAAGACAATTTTCGTGCATGGAACTTTATAACAATCTCAATACGTTTGCATTATACAAAAAGAAAACCTTTGCTATTTACAACTAATTTCCCCAAAAATCTGTAAGGCAAAAGACTCTTATGATGATACCAGACAGACAACCCTTTTATTTTTTCTTAAATGTTGTTGTCAGCACAGCTGGCGCTCATCAAACTACCGCGTAAAAATAGTGACTAAAAGAAAAAAACTTTTCTCTACTTAAAGTAAAACTTATTTAACAAACGCTAGAAATCAACGAGGAATAAAAAAAAGTTCCCACACAACTCCCAAACAAATTGCTTACAAAATTTACTCCAATTGTGTAAGAAACATGAAAGTCTTAAGTTTCATTTTTGTTATAAAAATAAACAGCATATAAATGAAATGAAAATAAAAATAAAAATTACTTCCTCAACTTTCTAGGACATTCGAGTATTCTCAGGAGATTGTACTGTTTAGGTGTTTGGAAGCGATTCTTCTAAGTAGTTTTGCTTGTACGTTGTAAGCGAGAAAAAATTCCCACAGTAATTTCTATGCAACTCAAGTGGGCACAAAGGTTAAAAACATTTGCATGAAGTATTTCTATAGATTTGAGTTTTATTAATAGAAACTTTTAGTTTGGAGAATCAGGTATTTTGGCATGTGTCCTTCAAATGTGACTTCAAAGTCAAGTTGTCAATTTGACTAATTGAGTCAGGAACATATTTCTTTTGAGAATGTTAGGAATCACAATTCATCGCCAGAACTTTGTACTAAGTCGAGCTGCAAAAACTCCATCGTTTTTTAACTATAAAAATATACCAACAACTCAGCTTCAGGAAAAATGGTCGATAAGATTCTCCCTCCCACAGATATAACGATCCAATATCTTTTTTTTTCCAAACGAATAAAATTTTACGAGAATGCATCACATTTTCTAAGGACTTGAGTTTTAGAAAACCTAAATATTTTTTAGTTTAAAGTAATTTTTTTTTTCAGTTCCATTAAGTACCATTAACGAAACAACTCCTAAAATATAAAAATTAAATATTTATTATATCAGCTGCATTTCTTTACGCCATGATACTTAACCTCAAAAAATGGAAAATCAACATAACTTAGTTGCATCATTTAAGTTAACGTCCATACATGCAGTATATCCTGCATGCAAAATAAAAACCCCAAGATGATAATTGCTTGGTTAAGTAAAGCGCCTGTTAAAATGCATTCTATATGCTGTTTCTCATATTCTTACATGTAGTTAAGTTCTCCTTTTAAAAATTCATAGCTCACATGTGTAAGTGTACATGTGTGTGTGTGTTTGTGTAGTAGCACTGAACCGTATTCAATCCAAGATAACCCAGCCTCATGTTGCTGAACTCGCATACTGTAAATTGCTAAAACTTAACTCCTTCAGCTGTACTCGACTGAATTTTTAACTTAACCTCAAAAAATAGAAAGACTTCTCACTTTCATGGTTGCCAAGTCAACAATTTAGCTCCTAACTCCTTTTCGCACAACTCTGGTGTGGTGCTTAAAATGTAGCTGAACTCTTTGTTAGTGTCCTTTTGTATTTTCACTTTTTGGTTTTTTATTTCCCTTCGTCTTCTTCACAAGCAACATGTTTTTAAATTTTTTATTTCATGTCAGTGAATTTCTTTCTTCTTGACACACTCAACTGGTGAAAAGATGAAGTTGTTGTTGTAGTAAAAGTAGGTGAGGAGTTTCAGGATTCAGTCATTCAAAAATAATGAAGTTTTGGATGTAAAGTTAAAAATGGTCGCGCTTAATATTAAATTTTCTTGGAAAAATTTTGTATTATAGAATTAAAGGGTCGCTTGATTTCGATGCCATACATTTCAGAGAATAGTCTAGAAGACAAATTACTCAGTAATTGCGTTTTAATAAATTTGTGCAGGATAGTAACGAAAAGATTTATTTACTGACATAGAAATCATTATCGAAACTTTGCGGGAAAAGTTTTTCTTTTGAGCAAACTTTGACTGAAAATGTGCAAAACGTTCACTTTAGTGAAAAGGTGGGCAGCGAATACTTAAGCAGTAAAATAATCATTACAAGAAATATATGACTAAAAGTGAGTCAGGGCTGCCAAGTTGCAAAGAAACAATTCCCGGCCTCTCAAAAAAAAGCATGAAATATGAAAAAGTTGATGAACTTTTTTTGTTATGGTCGGCAATAGTAAAAAATTAAATGGTAAAAACTACAATTTTGTCGTGGGAAAAACATAATAACTTCAGACTCTCATCTTTAACATGAAATTTCGTGCTTGCCCGAGTCAATTTCAGCCACTTGGCAACCCTGGAGTAAGTCAGTGTGGTTCTCATTTATTTAAAAGTTGATTAATATTACTGAGAGTGGCTCTTAGGCTGTTCTTTCGAAAGCGACTTTCCTAAGAGAGGTTTTCTTCTATTACTTCTGTATTATCGTAACCCAAGTGTTTTTGTTCGATTTATTTCCGTTTTAATATACATTCAGCCCTATTCTAGGTAGATATTCTCAGAGAAGTAATTTTGAGAAATCCGGTCCACTAACAAAACTATATTGTTTCTAAATTTTTATATTAAATTTCATTTTATATTAAATTTTACGCTATACTACAGAAAGTTGCCATTTCGACTTTTCCGTAAAGAATATTTACAATTGCATTAATTAACTCATGATATATATGTTAAGCACCAATGTGACTTAGGCTATTTTTTTTTTTAAAAAAAAATATCCTGATTTTTGGATTTATTATGTAGAGAATTTTATGCCATTTAGCGGGGGCCATATATTTATCGGAAATAATGCAACGAACATTGCGCTTAAAATAATCTAATGTTAATGACTCAACTGCGCAGGATAAGGCAATGATAAATTCTCAAAGGATCTAAGTGGCCAATCGACCTTTTCACGAAACAGCGCCGTTCTGCTGAAACCACATATCGGTTCGTACCACGAAACAATGAACGGAATGGTCTACTATTTGAATACATAGCAATCACCATTGAATATTACGCGCTAACCGGTCTTGTTTCTGAAGAATTAAAGCCCGATATCACTTCTAGCCTACAGTATTATTGGAAAAAAAAAATAAGTGTACTAAATAGTTAATTTCTCTGTCTTTCAGGATTTTTCTGTTAATTCTTTTTACTGCAAATGCAACAATCTTACTTTTTAACGTTAAACATGGCTTTGCGGTGAAAACCGGCATGAGCCAGAAACCAGCTGTCGTGTTAGCTGGTTTCTGGCTCATGCGTCAAATGATGGAAATTCGATTTCAATTTTTATGGCTAAGATCTTTTCGCAAAATGTCCACAAAAGTAAACAGCCCATGATGAAATGGGAAACCTTACGAAGCATAAATGACACTAACGTTGCCAGCTAATCCCTAGTTGAAAGTAAAACACTCTACGAAAACACCATTTATAAAGGACCCTAGCTTGAAGCCTGATTCTTGCCAAACATAAAACAAAAGTAATACGAACCATATAGCCCCTAATTTTTTTTAAAAAATTTAACATTTTTCGCTTTAGGGTGATTTGGTTTGGTTACCCAAAAAAAGAGCGAAAAGAAAAGAATAGTCGCCAAGAACGAAAACTAAACGAAATTAAAGAAAAGTAACCTAAGTTTTGAAAGCGATTTTTGTTAAAGTGATATTAGGCTACAGGCTATGTCACAAAGAACTTAATGACTCAAAACATTCACGAATAATTGCCCAAAATTATTTACCATTTTTCACATGAAATAAGTTCCATTACAAAAATTTGTTGATTTAAGAAAAAATTTTTTTTTCAAAGGTATTTTTGACCATTCTTACAGGTTTTTATTTTAGCAAAGTTTCCTGTTTAGAAATAAGATTTCCAGGCTGACCCCAATGTATATATCAGCTAAGAGATTTTTTATTTCCTTAAGTTTAAAATTCCTTTTTGAACTATTTTTTTTTTTAATATTATTCTCATTAAAGCACAGCTGTTCGCAAAGATCCCTTTCAAAGAAATTTTCAAAACATTTGGTTGGTCATTTTAAAATTTCAACAATAGTGTCGGACCCTTTGACCATAAAAGATCAACAAAGGGTCAACAATTAAGTTGTACTTTTTGATAGCAACAGAAACACCAGCACCAATAGCTACAACATAGAAACAACTGTTTCAAAATTGACAACAAAAACAACAACAGAAAAATTTATCAAAAGAAGATTTAAAAACTCCGATAAAATTTGCAAATTGAGGGTGAAAAATAGGTCAAATCTAGACAACAATAACTTCACGCTGTTGAGTTTCAAAAAAAAAAACATGAAGGGGAAAAATCGAACATATTGTCGTAGGTAAAGTGTAAACATTGACAAAAGCAACACGCGGTTTTTCACTTCACAATAAAACGAAGCCTTTGTGTCTGCAATACAAGTAAAATAGGGTGTACCTTAAAAGTTGTATAAAAAATTGATTCATTTTTAGATCGTACTGCAGAACTCAAATGTTTCACAGACAATATGTATTTGAGTCTAGCGACATTTTTTCTATGAAGTTGGCAGCTAAAAAATTTCATGAATCACATTCTTTACAGGCTTTTGACAGCTGTCATGCATCAGAAACAATCTGAATTACAATTTTCGCGTATATTTATGAAAAAGGTCAGTATTAAGAAAATTTTGAAACAATTTAGATTGATTTTTTTTGAATTACAAAGAAGGAATTGAATTTGGAACTTGAAACTCGTAAATGCTACACTGTGGGAAGGCGTGAACTGCAATTTGGCAGTTTATTTTCATGTTTTAACTGCGCAGTTCAGAGATTTTATTAACTTTTTGACTGTTAAAAAAAATGTCAGCTTCACCAAGTCTTCAACATATGCTGCGATCTTCAAATCTTTGACCCTCATCAAATTGGCTTATGACCGAATTCTATGGAAGGTGGCATACGACTATTTCTTGGATTAGAGATTGTACCAAGATCAAAACCTTAATTTTTAAAGTTTTGAGATCTAATATTTTCCGAACAAAATTATGTTTTAAATATTTGTTTCAAATAACTGAATTGAGTCCAGATATATATCGCAATTTAAGTTCTTTCCATCCTAGTCATAATTTTCTATATAAATTTCATTTAATAGCGGTCCACCCTAACGACGTCTCAACAACGACAGCTTGTTGAACTACTAAAGCAATTAAAGTTGTAAATGGGATTTAGTACCATCACACTATAGCGCCTACAATTTCGGTAACTTAAATACAACGCGCGCACTTAATAGGCTTGCAATTTGCCAAATTGTTTTGTTTATTCGAAACGATGCTGCATATTGGAAAGTGTGCAAAATTTGCAATATCTAGGTTTTTCCATGTAAGCAAAAAAAAATAAATGGAAATCGAGGATTAAATTTGCGCTATTCTACTCCTTTTTTTCGGAAAAATCATTTTTCTTTACTTTTCATTTTTACTTTGGAAACATTTGTTTTCTTTGCCATTCATGAGCTACATTGTTATTGTTGTTGTTGTGCATATACATATATCCCATTTGTTGATATCTTTGATGATGTTGCCATTGTTAGCAATTTTAAAGTTAATTGAGTGCTTCTTAAGTGAAGGCGAGTTCGAAAAGCAACGAATTTATGAAATGGGGTACTTGATATACAGAAGCTTTAGAGAACCACTTCTTTTCAATGTTCGTAAACAGTTATCACGCCTACTTATAGAATCGAGCTAACTTTTAGTTTCATGCTAATTGAACTTGGTCACTTGGTACTAATGCGTAAGGTTTTATAAAATTTTTATTAATAATTTCATCACATTAGCATGAAAAATAATTTTCTTCAAATTCACTTGCCATGCCCACTGAAAAAATGACGCCTATTTTGTTTTTTTTTACTTATTCGATCTTTCTGATAGTTGTATAGTGCATCCATATCATAATCCACGATATCTAGTCAATCAGCTTCAAATAG
This sequence comes from Meiosimyza decipiens, assembly GCA_963680825.1. Taxonomy (NCBI): domain Eukaryota; kingdom Metazoa; phylum Arthropoda; class Insecta; order Diptera; family Lauxaniidae; genus Meiosimyza; species Meiosimyza decipiens. The sequence goes on from OY804258.1 coordinate 46,147,478, forward strand.
CACGTTAACAGATAATCATTTTAAGGAATGGTTTAATTTTTCAAGTTGTCTGAAATCAATTTGGTCTGATATATACAGAAATTTATAACGAAACTTAAATATATTACTCATATATAACCGATTTTTTTATCTCTTTTGTACATTTTTACTCATCACGGAGGATAGCCTATTCAAAACTCTTCCAACGTGCTCGATGAGAAGCCATCAATTCTCACCAACATTTGAATACATTTTCATTTCCGCTCCTGGTTTCGAACGAAAATCAGATATTATAGGCATCGAGTTAGTAATTGGACATAGGCGGATTTGTCTTTCACGGAGCTATTGTTGTATGGTATCAGTACTTGAGTTCCTGCAAGGATGTAAACATTTTTGATGCTGACCGAAATCTACTCGATTACTCGTTTTTTCCAAAGAAGTTTATTCATCACTCAGTAAAATTGAGATCGACAGCAAAAAAATTGTGAATCGCAAGAAATCGCGCTGATAGCCCACACTATTGCTACTGTCAACCTACACATTTTAACATTCAAAAGTGCAGAAAATCTGTACATATGGGTATGTAAATGGCATTAACAGACTGGCACTAACACTCACATGCCAGCCGCACAAATCACACTGACAGTCGTTGAAGTGGCAACGATGACAAAGCAATTTTTATATGTGTGTAACTTTAATGTGTGACCGTTGTGTATTGTTACCATTCCCAGTAAACATTTGAAAGATTTTTAAGACGTTCACTCAAATGGATATGAGTTTATAACTCTTCTAGAAGAGTTTTACGTGATCAAATTTTAACGTGATTAATAAGGGTACTCCTTAACATTCTTTGGGAAGATTAATGACTGCAATTATAGAAATAATTGATTTTGAATCTTTGACGCGATTTATTTGGCAACTTTACTATAGAATAATTTTATTGCTTCTGCCAAGCAAATTTTTTAATAACTCTTCTAGCAGACTTAAATTGATTTTTTTTTTATCCATTTACTTCAATGCATAATATTTCGATAATACTTTTTTGTTAAATGCAGTGCACTGATATTGACACGAAATGTAAATAAAAGGTTAGCAACAAAGAACGTTGGAGCTTGAACAGTTTCTTCCGAAAAAGCTATCACTTGATAGTGACAGTGATGGCATTTGAGTTTTGTGAAAATCAGTGGTGGATCTAGGGTTGCTGGCGCCCGGGGCAAAACGAAAAATTTCCGCCCCCTTACCCCTCTGTCGTATGAACGTGAGAAATTGTTTTTTATATGTGATCAAACGATCGCATAGATGTAAAGAGAAATGAAGCAGAGGCTAAGCAGCGCTCGACGTTCGTTGTTTCTCATCACCGTTTTTTATTTTCATTTCACTTGCTAATGCAAAAAAGGAACAAAAAACGAAAAATAGTTATGCTTCTAAGAACCTTTGCAATAAATTTGAAAGAAAATAAAACGCAGAGGCCAAGCAACGATAGAAGTAAAAAAAGAATGTGAAGGAAAAAAAGAGAAAGAAGATCGCAACTCGCTTTGCTTAACGCTTCCACTCTGAACAGAACTAGCATCTTATAGCATTGACTAGCTTCGCTTCTCGCCAATCTTCGCTTATAGCGCCCACTGTGAACCCGGCCTTAGTATTATATAGGGAGTGTTGGTTGGTTGGTTTTAATGTTGGCAAGCGTTGAAGCAGAGGCCATCTGTGTATATAGGGAGTGTTTACATGCGTAGCGCTGCGTGAAAATATGAATATGAAAATAAAAATTTTCGAAACACATAGTGTTCGTCGAGCTGGATTTTGCGCCCCTTAGATTTCGCGCCCGGGGCGCTTGCTCCTTTCGCCTCCTCCCCCTAGATCCGCTACTGGTGAAAATGTACTGAATCGAAACTTGAAATGAATTTTTTAGAGGCCAAAAGTACTAAAAATGCGGCAAATGTACTGAAAACTTGTCGAATGTACTGACGACGGAGTTTCAGGTCGCAAATGTACCGAAAAAAATACAAATGTACCGAAAATGACATCACTGCTTGATACTATATACAAGAGCGCGTGCAATCGAAACCATCAACACAGCGTTTGATATATGACGCTTCTACGTTTAAAAATGTTTGCTGGGCTACAATATCAAAGGACATTGTAAACATACCATTTTTGCTTATCTTTTTAAAAATCTACATTTAAAGTAGTAGAGCACATGTTTCTTAATACCCTGACAGTTGTGCTACTAATAGGTTTACCAAATAGCATTAAAATTTCAACAAATTGTGCCCATTGTTTTGGCAGCATTGCAATCATAACGACAAAAGCATAGAAAAAGGCTTAAGTTCCTTAGTTTTGCATGGAAAAGGATTAAGAGTGCAACCTTATTACATGCATCAATAAGTAAACTGAAACATTTTTGCTTTTAGCTAAATTTTTTGAAATAATTGGCATATTGCAATGAAAAACATTGATCTTTTTATAAAATTGTTTCTATAGAATGATGTATTTACATATTTCAGATTGCTTTATGATCTTTTTAAGTCATAACTTTTTTCTACACAAAATTTAATTCAATTTTTATATTTACAAACATAAAGTATTTCACTTATATTTTGCATAAATGCATTTCCGCTTTGTGTGTCACATTTTTCATTTGCAGCAATAAAAATAAATTCAAAATAAAATCTAAAAGAATTCCACCTGCCACAGGAACTTTACAAAAAAAAAAAAATATAAAAATTCACAAAATGTCACATAAAATTTCATACGATATGTCATAAAATTTAAAATCTACCAAACTATGGCAAAATTGCAAATACCACTGGGTGCCAACTTGTTGTCATGGCAGTGTTGCAACTTGTGGACAACACTGAGTTGATATATTTTACACATTGGCTCCAGAAAACACACAATATTTGAACGTGTTGCATGTTTTGTGCCAAAGTGAGGGAATTTTACCTCGTTACCATTACACTGCTCTATAAAAAAACAAAAAATTTGCAGAGTTTGAAATGCACTTTCGTAATGAATTTTGGTCCGCTGATTTGGAAAATGACCAGCATTTTTTTAAGATGATCAGTATTTCGAAATATTTTCAAAAACTGATTTTCAAAAACATACGTGAGCTCAAAAACAGAATTTTTTAAATTATGTAGCAAAATTTTTTTTGCCAAATCAATTGATTTTACTTTCTACATTCGCCCTAGAAAATTATCAACAGCATATTTTTATCAATGAGTGGCGTATATATTTAAAGAAGATGATTTTTTTTTAATAATAAAACAATTGACAGCAGTGTCAAACTAATTAGTTAAGCAATTATTCAATGCCAAGCTGAACAGAGCAATTTTTATACATTAATTGGGCTGTCAACAGCAAAAATGTCAGTGGCAAAATGAAAATACTTTAAATACCACAATTTAACACTTGAGGGAGAGAAGAAGAAAAAAATGACGCCTGTGACAAGTGTGATGCATATGTTGGCAATGGATTTTCATTTTTAACACATTTGACACTTAATTTTTTTTGCAGGTCATAGAAAATTAAAAGAAATACAAAAACTAAAGACCCTTGCAGCGCTTACCAGCAGCAAAGCAACTGAAAACGCATAGCTGTCAAAGTTAATAATGACAGATGATAAGGAGTTGTAAAAAGATGTATGCTAAAATGACATTTGAGTGCGCTAAAGTGACACTTATGCAACACAAGCGTAGCAATGAACTTGAACGAATGTTTTTTTTTTTAATTTGTGAAAATTTTGAACTAAAAGGATAAAAAGGATATTAAACATCATGCACTTAAGTAGTCATAATGTAGCTGAAACGCTAAAGGTGTCAGGTAAGCGGACACCAAAACTATGACCGTTATGTTTGCATACATATAAGAAAATTTAAATTTTATGAGAAAAACTTCACTTTAACAATTTTGGGCGTGTGGTCATTTGAGTTGGTAGCACTGCTGGTCATGGAAAAACATTAAAAAAGTTAACACCCATAAAAGAAAGCAACTTTTACTGTAGAACACACAAGAATAATGACAAGGAAACCAAAAATGTAACCAACAAAGTATAAACAAAGTGACACTGAAAGAAATTGCATGACGAAACTAATATGTGCATCGATAATTGAAGCGTCCAGTTGCAAAACCGGCCATGTCCAAAAAAAAAAAACATATATTGAGATGTATGTATGTATCAAAATCTAGACCATGCTTATCTATCTACTATGTTGAAAGATTAAAAAATTTTTTTTTGACAAAAATAGATTTCATATTTTTGATTTTTGACAAGTCCATGAACTTGCTTTCAAAACATTGGTAATCATTTTAACACATTGATATCAAAACCGTTTAAGTCCACATTTTTTCAAATAAAATTTGTTGATTACTATGTCAACACCACCCAAGTCCTTCATGCTCAATGGATCATAGCCTGCCAACTACAAAATTGTTTGCTCGAAAACATAGGCAGATGAAGCACGAAAACTCTGATCTGACATGTTTTGAGTAAGAAATTATTTAATTTTTTTAAATTAATTTATTAGCTATTATGTGGGAAATACGTTTTAATTATTCAATGAACATTGATAAAGATAAATGTTTTCGTTGTTTCTCCAAAAGTATGACGCCTCAATTATCAAAGTGCTTAAGTCCATTTTCTAAAATTGAATTCCTATAATCGCATAATATCAAAAGTGCTTAAGTACATTTTCTGAAGTTGAGGTTATATTAAATCAAAGCACATAGTAATTATAAAAGATGCTTAAGTTCATCTTGAAAATTTGTTCGTCAAATATCGAAATTAGAGTCACAATTACTTTTGAAAATAAAGTTTTTTGTGTTTCTGTTGGTTTTTCAGTGACTTATAACAAGTTATTTTTCTACCTGAAATTTGACTGGCAGTCTGGGGTTCGGTGCAATATACATTTTTGTGCTTTCGAATATTTACTTCTTACTTTACTTTGCTAAAAGTTTTCTCTCAGTGTTGCATTATTGAAACAATATACGAAAATAAAACCAGTCGCAACCACTGCATTTTATATGGACATGCGACACAAGTGACTCAAATTTCTGCTTCTGTCGCTTTCACCAATGTTCTTCAGTGGATTTGTCACACTATAAAATTTATAAATGAATCCTTACAACAAATACTCGCACCAATTGGCTCTTATATTAAATTAAATTATTAAATGCAACTCTACGGCAGAGGGCAGCGGACAGCGGAAATAATATCATGATTCTTTGGATTTTAGATAGTTTTATGCTTTGCTTGAGCTGCGTGTCAAATATAACATATGTACAAACATATGAATGTATGTGCAGTAGCTGGAAAAAAGGACAACAAGGACATGCTACATTTAGTTAGTTTGCATATGAAGGATCTGCTTGGCTTGTAAGTATTGTAGTCGCCAAAGTCTTTTTTATTTCATTTCACTGCTGAAGACATTTAGATTTGGGTTACAGATTTATGTGGCGACATGCAGGATATGTTAAAAATCATCTATATATATGTGAAAATATGAAAAATATATTCAGAGAAACGCCTATACATAATATTTTTGAGTTTGAGTAGTTTCAAAAAAAGAAGAAAATCTATACTGGATTGAATTAGTAAAAAGAAGCCATACGCACGTTCACTCAAAGCTTATGTTTCATTCAAAATCTATATTGACTTTTTAAAGAGTTTTCGTTTTTTGCATTTTTCAATAAATTTTAATGATTTTTTTTATATGAGGTTTTTAGATTATTTCCACATTCTAAACATTTTTTCCATTGTGCATTTTTCGAGTTTATGAACTTTTTTTGAGTACATTAATATTTTTCGACTTTTTCAAAACTTTTCAACTTTATCAACATTTTTCGACCTATTCAACAAACTCAGCATTATCAAAATTTTTCGGCATTTTCAACATAATTGAAGTTCTTCAACATTTTTCGACCTCTTCAATATTTTCCCAACTATTTTCAAAGTTTTTTGAGTTATTCAAAAATTTTTAATCTTCTCAACATTTATCCTTTTAACTTTTTTTTTAAATTTTTCAACATTTTTGCACTTTTCAATATATTTCAACTTTTCCAACGTTTTTCGTTATTTTCAACATTTTTATTTCCTTAAATTTTTCCTACTTTTCCAACCTTTTTTGTCCTTTTCAAAACTATTAGACAACATTTTTAAAACTTTTTAAAATTTTTCGACGCATTCAACATTTTCTGAATTTTGGAATGTTTTTCAACCTACATTACGCCGCAAGTGCTTGCATTTGCTTGTTTTTTTTTTACTTAGAATATTAACGTCGAATAGTTAAGGCAAGCAAAATAGTAAAGTTAGTCAACATCTAGTATCCATTAAAGCATAAAATCTATCGATTGAATATTGCTAATTTTTGCCCTATGAGATTGATGATTACAACATGCTTTCTTTGGTGAACAAAACAGATGACTTTACTTACCGAAGAATTTACTTTATCCTTAAAATAATTTCATAAAATATTGCATTTAGATCATATCTTTCGGCAAAATTAATTGAGTTGTAAAGAGCAGGATATTTTATTATTTTCACTCTTGTTACTCTTGGATTCTTTTATTTGGATTTTTTTCTTTTTCCATTTCTGATTTGATTTAATGTATTTTATTTTTTCTTTCTACACAATAATTGACTGCATTTGATGTGTTTTGGTGCTTCCTTCACTTAAGGCGGAAATTGCTGTCTCTTTTGTAGTAGATTGCTCCTTTTTTAATAACATAACAATAGAGCAAAGAATGATAAAGATCATCTATTCTTTTGATTTTTATTGGATTTTTTTGTATAGTTAAATGGAATTTTGTTATTTTTAAAACGGAAGTGGATTGTTTTCTTTCATATTGATTTGGTGCTTTTTTGACCGTTGTTCTACATTATTAAGTTTTTTTTCTAATTTTATTTTTTGAATTTTAAACAGGCTTGTCCGATCAAATATCAACCAAACCAGCAATTTGTGTGCAAGAAATATGGGTTGTAATGGTTCCGCTGTGGAAATTTCACTTAGTATTCTCTTCAAACATTTTTTACTCTTTCGCGTACTTCTGCTCGAAGTGGGATATTCACAAAATCTTCTGACAATATTTGTAACTCTTTTGCTCAGTTGGTTTTTTCATTTTAGCAGTAAAATTATTCTAACAATTATGAAAATATAAATATTCTTGGATGTATATGAGTATTTTATGTTGAAAGTGGGCTCAGTACTTCATCATTTAGAAGAAGTATGTAAATTGAAATCAACTCAATAAAATGTACTAATTTTTTCTTCTCTAGGAAGACCGCTTTCAAAATAGAGCACTCATACATATGTATCACTAGCATTACCCTGTGCGCTTCGCTTCACCTTATATAGAAAATTTCGTTCATATTCATTAAATGGTGTTTGTGAAAATGCTATTTTAAAAAAATATTTGTTTGAGAGCCACCCTTAACAAAAGTCTTGCAACCTAAACCATGCCTCATAATATAAAAGCTAAGTGGTGTCAATTTGGTGCAATACGGTGAAAATGATGTTTTAAAATTATTTTTGTATGAGCGCCACCTTAAATATGCACCTTTATAAAAGATTTATAGCCTTAGTTATGCCTTTTAATATAAAAGACACTTGGTGTAAATTCCATGTGAATCGATTAAGTGGTCATTCTGAAAATTATATTTTAAAAATATTTTTGTATGAGATTAAAGATTTATAGCCTATGATACCTGCCTGACCAATAATAGCATACTGTAAAAATTTCATCAAAATCGGCCGTTCCCGAGACCGTGCTCGTTCTCTGAGCAGCACCGATCATAATCAAGACTTTGTACTGCATCTATTACATGATCGACGACAAAACACACCCCTCTATCAGCAATGTGAAACACTGTTAAATTGTCATCAGCAGATTTCACTGCAGATGCAGCCAACTTTTTTGCTCTTCTCTCTTATTTTGCCCCATACTGTTACAACTCTATATGCAATTCAGTACGTTCAGCTGCATTTTCTATTTTATTTTTCTCCGAGGCCACAGCAATGGCCTTATCAATTGCTCTCACTTTCTTTCTAGAGCATTCAAAGTGGTTACCTGAATCCAGACTCTCTCCATCAAGTTGAATATTTTCATCACACTGTTGAAACCTTTCTACTATCAGCATTACAATTTAGAATTTCACATCTGAAGACAGGCTCACATGCGTAGCTTCCGACAAGGATCATACTCAAATCTCTGTCGTTATGATAGCTGACCTGCATAACAAACTCCGAAGCCTCTACCCGTAGGTCGAGCAAATAAATCAAATTTGTGCTAATCACCAGCGAATTTACGAGGAGATAAGTTTTAGGGGTTACATATTTTTCCTTTGATTTCTCGTTTGTGGGAGGCTAAACGACTAAGTGGCCAAGTCCTGCATAACAACGTAGGATAACCGTGGTTGCACTTTCCACCAGCTGAAATGGAATCGCTGTTTACCCATGCAATGGAAGCGAATTGGCAGAAAATTGTTTGGTATTGGAATATCAGTTGACAGTTCTCGAACAAAGATCACCTACATACGCTACCTATTTATCAGAAATTTTAGCAATTTTTAGAAAAAAATCAATTGCCCACAAGAAAAAGTAATTGTTATCCTTTGATTTGGTTCGATTATTTCAGAGTTTATTTAACTGTGTCCTAAACAATATTTGTGCTGCGCCATAGTTCTAGTTTTTCTGGCATTTTGTTACAAAAATAATAAATTTCTATTTATGTTGTCGCAAAAAGAAAAAAAAAAGTGTGTCACCATTAATCGAACACATGATATTTTTTTTTTACGCCAAGCCCCGTCATGGCTTACAATACAAATACTGCGCGCTTTTGAGCTCCACATACATGACATACAAATTGGGTGATTTCTGCGTGTAATGCGGTCACAGCATGGGGAAAAATATTGTGAGAGCACCCACTAAGTATTGGGGAGCATGGACTTTATCCCAAAAATTTTATACCACGCTACACGTTGAGAAATTTTTGGGCAGATGGAAAACTACATGGTTTCATACATGACGCTTGATATATATTTTTACAATGTAATGTCCCCGACTTTTGGTCAATTGAATTGCAACAACACGATACAAAAATGCTATTGTAAAAATAGCAAATATTTTTTCATATATTTTCTTTTTTCCCTTGCAAAACAACAATAAATAAAAACAATAGAAAATCAATTGAATTCGCTGTGGGAAATTAAGCACTTGAGTTGCAAGTGAAGGAATTTCTATTGGACCCTCCAAAAAACATTTTGCGCAATTTATTGTGCACAATAAAAATACAAAATAATGAGGAAGCCCAAAAAAGAAAAAGCGTGACAACAAATGTAAACAAAACTAAAAGCGAACGCTTTTAAGAGCTCTGTCTGGAAGCGGGCTAGAGTGAAAATAAATAACAAAGACGATGAAAAACGCATGTTTTTAAGGGTCTTCCAATGATTTTATGGAGGCTGCAGTGTTTACTCTATTCGTTTTTTGTTATATTTTTTTCCTTTTCTTTTCCAAGGAGCATACAGTTTTTGATATTTTACGTAGATGGAGAGAAATGTGGCATTGTTTGGGTTGCACTTATTTGGAAAAGGCTATTGAAAATCGAATATTGGGGATATAACAAAAGAAACAAAATTCGCTATTACACCGATTTTTTTTTTTTACTAGCGAATGATAAAGCTGTGAAAATTCGCATAGTTGTTTTCTGAGAAGAAAATGTCGAAACTATAAAAGCTAAATTAAATATATCCTTACCAAAATCATACTAACAACAACTCCTCACTAAAATGTCTTTAGGTTCTTCAGCAAAACAAAAAATAAAACCACTGCCAAAAATAATCCTCCTCAACAATAACAATAAACGGTTATTATGCGTCAATTATGCGACATTTAGCAGTGAATCCATATTCTTATAACTCCCATTTTAACACCGCTTCTGTCTGCCCTCCACAAAACCACTTCCATAGAAAATCAGAAAAATAAACATTTTAGTAACAAATTTACATACGAAAACAGTGGCAACAACAACTTCAACAGCAATAAGCGCCATCTCCATTAGGAGCGAACGAAAAAAAAGGAGCAAGGAAGTGCTTCAACATAAAAGTCATCATAATAATAACAATAACAACATAAAAAACAACAACATTTTAGTCAGCAGAAAACAAAAATACGCGCGCCATAACATTAGCATTTTTGTTTTTTTTCTTTGCTTTTATAAGGTAAGCATATCTTATTCCGTCATAATTCTTTCAAGAACCATTAAAAGTTCAACACAGTTATTATTTTTTAAGGCAGTGGATTGATGGTTTTAATAAAGTCAAAATATTCACTAGATGTGTTAGAATTTTAGCAAGTCAAGTAAAACTTAAGCGGTGAGCCTCGAAATTTGCATTTTATTCGCCATCCGCTGCTAGCTGCCTATAGCTAGCAACTATAATTGTATGAAAAAGCAAAATCAAAACTGCAAACTTTACGAGTAAAATTGCAGTTGCTATGTATACATAGCAAGTTGCTTAAATGCCAGGGCTACCCAAGAAATTTGCATTTTGTCTATTGTGCATTTTGAAATGAAAAGAAGAAGAGACGTTTTATGGAAAAACAATTATTTTATATTTTAGACGGCAAAAAGAAACAATTTGATATAAATAAAAAATGAAAGAACAACAAACGAGTACTCGCATAAACAACGAGTAGCAAACGAAGCAACTCGATCGTTTTTTTCGCACATAAAGAGTGTTTTTTTTAGAGGTTTGTTTTTCGAATAGAGACAAAATTGGCATTTTATGGTCAAATCTGGCAACTCTAATGTCATTTATGTTTAGTTTGGTTTGCCATTTCATCATGAACAGGTTGACAAAAGAACAACGCTTGCAAATCGTGCAAATTTATTTCGAAAATAATGGTTCAGTTCGCGAAGTTTACCGCAAGCTCCGTCCATTTTATGGTCGACATAATCGTCCATCAGAGCAATTAATTCGGTTAACCATGGATCGTTTTCGCACTACGTTTACTCTATGTGATAATACGCATCCGCAGAGACGTCGAACAGTGCGCACCGAAGAAACAATTGCCGCTGTAGAGCAAAATGTTGAAGAGGACCCGAATGAATCGATTCGCCACCGTGCACAGCAATTGGAGCTTTGTCCATCAACTTTATGGAAGATTTTGCGCAAAGATCTTGGCTTGCGACCTTACAAGATCCAGCTTGTGCAAGAATTAAAGCCGCGCGACCATGCAATGCGTCGTGATTTTGGTGTATGGGCCGAAAATGAGATTGATCTCGATGCTGATTTTCATCGCAAAATTTTGTTCAGTGATGAGGCTCATTTTTGGTTGAATGGCTACGTCAACAAGCAAAATTGCCGCAATAGGAGTGAAGAGAATCCACATGAGACCCTTGAGACGCCATTACATCTACAAAAACTAACTGTTTGGTGTGCTCTATGGGCTGGTGGAGTCATTGGGCCATACTTCTTCCGAAATAATGCTGGAGAGTCAGTTACCGTTAATGGAGACCGGTATAGAGCCATGATAACCGACTATTTTGTTCCCGAATTGGATGGCATGAATGTGGATGAGTTGTGGTTCCAACAAGACGGCGCTACATGCCACACAGCGCACGTCACAATCGATTTATTGAAGGAAACATTCGATGAGCGCATAATTTCGAGGAATGGACCTGTCAATTGGCCACCAAGATCGTGTGATTTGACACCATTGGATTATTTTCTTTGGGGATATGTGAAGTCGCTCGTCTACGCCAACAAACCAGAAACGTTAGGGGACTTGGAAGCCAACATTCGTGGCGTTATTGCCGACATACGGCCCCATATGCTCGAAAAAGTGGTTCAAAATTGGACCTGTAGAATTGGCTTTATTCGAGCTAGCCGCGGCGGCCACATGCCCGAAATCATATTTAAACATTAATGGCATAAAATTATCCTTCTAATAAAGCCAAATTGATGGACATTAAGACGAATTTCTTATGTTTTATTTCAATTTGAAGCTCTATACCTCTAAAAAAAACACCCTTTACATAGATAGCGAGGCAGCGAATAAAACGCAGCTATAAAAGTATTCGGTAAGTTATGCGTTAAACAGAATGCCAATGGGGTCGGGAAATCGACAACGATAACCCGCTGTCAAAAAAAAGCCCCATCGGAAAATCGTTCGAGTAAACACAATTGCGTCGGACGACGATCGACGGCTGTCATTTTGTTTTTATTGATTGTCGTACGCTGACAATGAAAATAGAATTAAATCTAAATCGACGGGTACCCGTCGGCAATTTACCAGCAGTACGCCGCAATTCTGTTCCATTTCATACGATCAAGTGTGTTATAATTGTTGCAGCAAATAATCGTTGCTGATTTTCCGACCCCGTTCGTATTCTGAAACTAAATACGGCTGTGAAGAGAGTGTGTAATTTTTCAAACATTCAGGGAATTAGTTGCTTTTATTTCAACTGATAAACTATATTGAATTGGGAGTATACTTTATAGAATACTTCTTAAGTGTGAGCATACTTAATAAGCTTTGGAGTCGGCGAGCCGTTAAACATTTTAGGTATATGATTTCATCGTAGTTGGTATTGATATGTAACGTAGCTCACATTTACACTATTTTATCGCGTCTGCCTATGATATATTGTGTTAAGGTCAAAGTGTAGATAGCAAAAATATGAAAGGCAGACTTCTTATCTTTAATAAAAGCATTTGTTAAATCAGTTTTTTCTACATTTCCCTTGTTTTCTATGCAAGAAGCTGCAATAACATCTCTGCTTTTTCAAAATATATGGCATTGTGTATGTCGAAATTCTCGATTTCGGCCGATTTTTTTTTGGGGACACCAAATTTTTCCGAATGAATTTAATTTTATAGTTGATAACCCTTTGTGAATTATATCGATATCTATATATTTTTCTGAATGATCGTAAAGATAAGTTTTTCAGTTATCCTACCGTACTGGAACTTAGGTAGATCTGTATTTAGACATGGACAAAAAAAATTATGGTTAAAAAAAAGTTTTTCAAAAACAATAAGTAATGCAAAATCAAAATGATGTTCGATTTGGCAAAATAATTTTAATGGCAGAAAAATTAGAATAATATTACGTATTTAGATATATCCTTAATAATATGCAACTTGAGTCAGCGTACGAAAAATCAGCACTGGAATCGTATGCCTTCTCCAATTCATTGATGTTTTTTATGAGTGAAAAAGAACCTGCCAGCCAAGATGCAGGCGCGATAATATGATTTATTGCTCAAATTTTTATTTACATCTTTGTAATGTTGCATTTTTTAAATGCAGCAATGAAATAGTTGAAAGAATGTTGAAAAGCTCAAAAATGTTGAATTATTCGAAAAATGTTGAAAAATTCGAACGATGTTGATGTTTTCGAAAAATTTTAGAGAGTTCAAATAAATGTTGAAAAGCTCGAAAAATGTTGAAAATTTCGATGTAAATTGAGAACAACAAAAAATATTGAATAAGTCTGATTTATGTTGATTAGAATGTCGAAAAGTTTCAGAAATGTTGACAAGTTACGTGAGCCTAAGTTTTGTATTGACCGTAAAATATATCCAGCATATATTTTGTTTCATACCTGCGATATTGATGGTTTGAAAAACTAAATTTTTAAAAATAACTTTGATGTAAAAATTCGATACCCTACCCTAAAAGTTTATTTTCTAAGTGCGTACAAACTCCCTTTGACCTCTTTTGGAGAATGGTGGCTTCCATTTTTAAGCTTTATACCAAAAACAAACAACAACAAAAATGTCGTGCGTTGAAAAAAAAAAAAAACAAATATGCAAAATCAACATAAAAATGTTTAGTCTCTACATTAGCACACCCATCATTCAGGCTACCCTTCTCTTAAAGCTCTAATGCCACAAAAAGTTCACGTTCAAGCACGCCGTCTAGTTGGCAAATAAGAAAAACGTTGTCACCGAAAAAATTGCGCGCGAGTTGGAGCGATTTTTCTGTAATTTTCAACTTTTTTCGTTTTCAACTGTTGGTATGTCTCGGCAATAGCTAAAATGTGTTAAGAGGGAGGTATTTTGTGAGGCAAATGAGCGTTTTATTGAATTTTATGCAGTTTAATTTTGGCTTTAGCAAAGATTTTCATAAATATAAATAAAATATACAATGTACTAAGGGAATTCAAACGTTAAAGAGAAATCAAAATGAAATGGTTTGTTGGTTTCATGTGGTTAAAGTAAGACATTTTAAGCTCTAAATTATTTAGCTCTAATATGCAGGGCCGTAGCGAACATGGGGCAGGCGGGGAGGTGTACCAGGGCCTCCGACGGGAAGGGGCCCCTTCTCGTCGACCACTTTTTTGGTCCTGAAAGAAACTTACCTCGGTAAAGACTTTGGGGTCTCCTTAAAGTGAAAGAAATTGAACACGGTGGTCTCCCAGAAAAAAACCGAGTAAATAAGGCCGAGTTTTATCCCAGTGTAGGTCAGTGTTCGTAGATTGTAGAAGAAATCTGTATATAATTCCATAGAAATTCTACTACAAGCTACGAACACTGGTGTAGGGGTACTTTAAAATTTGAAAAAAGATTTCCGTATGGGGGGCCACAAATTTACTTGTTGCCCCAGGGCCCCCGAGGCTCTAGCTACTGCCCTGCTAATATGTTAGCTCTTTTATTTAAATTAAAATTTATCTTCATAATATTCACTTCATATCAAAAGTTTTTGAGCTCATCCGCTTAGACTTATAGCCGGTCTTCCCAATTTATTAAGCTAATATTGAATGTCGCAATGTAAGTTTAAGACCATAATAATCTATTGGTTTTGTTGTCCTGATGAAAAATCCTTTTGCGCATATTTGTTTAACATTTTCGGTTTATTTGACCAATGCTGCTGCATTGCGTTCAATGCCATCAGTTGATTGCGTTTTATTGAACAAATTTTGTGCGTGTGGTCATAAACGTCAGAGATCCATATGCAGCGAGAACATACAATTTTTGAGAACTAAGCGCACAATCGAAATTTGTAACAAAGCAAACAATTTGTCATTTTAATACCATTTTAATGAATACAAATGAAAACGGTTGTTATGATAAATTAATAGTAAGTAGTTTGGAAAAATAATTTATAAAAGTAAATTTTTCGTACACTAAAAATTGCAGAACGTTGCACCAGAGCAGGGTGGGAATATATTCCCATTTCATGGAAACTGCAAGAATCAAAATATGAAGTTATAAAATGTTATTTTCATGCTTAAGAAATGAACATTGGAATCGACTCTTTTAATTCTTTGCCAAAAAACATGATTCTTTTGTTAATTTCATTATAGGAATTGGAATTTGGAAATTTTAATTTCAGTCAAAGGAATTTAATTTCTTAAGGAATTGAGAAGGCAATTGACTTACCAACACTTTATGGCGCATTAATATTTAGCAAATAGTTAGTTCTGCATACAATTGCTTTAGCATAGCTCTGACGTCATATTAAAATGTACAAAAGTGTGAACACTGTTCGAGCAAGTTTAATGAAAGAGAATATCCAAACATATAAAGGGTGGCACATAAGTAACTTTATGATTTAATTATTGAATATTTTCTTTGCTTAAGTATTTTTATTTCAGAATTAACTTTGAAAGTTTATGACGAAAAGACATAGCAGAGAACAAAGAACCAAAGTTGTTCAATTTTACTTTGAAAGTCGACATTCAATTATTCCGACACAAAGATCATATCGAAATTTCTTTCATGTTCGAAATGCGCCCAGTGCTCCAACAATTTACCGATTAGTCCAGCGTTTTCAGCAGCAAGGCGCTGTCTGTGATCTTGCGCTCGGGCGCAAGCAAGTATTGAGAAAAAACCTCGAAACTTCCACCAGGCAACGTTCTCAGCAGTTACTGATGTCTAGGCGGTCTTTGCAAAGAATTTTACGGCAGTTACATCTCTTTCCATATAAGATACAATTGGTTCACGAGTTGAAAGCAAATGATCCCCAAGTACGCATTCAGTATGGTCGGCATTTTTAAGAATTGTTCCGAGAGAACAACGAGTTTATTCACGAGCTTGTAATAACCTAAACGGTAACATAAATAAACAAATTTGCAGAATATGGGGCATCGAAAACCAAAAAATAATAATTGAATGTCTAATGCACCCACTAAGTTGCACAGTATGGTGTGGAATAACCTCAGAAGGGATGATTGGACCATATATTTTCGAAAACGACGAACAAATTGCGGTTAATGTGGATGGCTTTCAATACTGGGCTATGATTGAACATTTTTTTTCAAGCCACATGTACAGAACAATTAAGAATTGTTGTTCCAACAAGATGGAGCCATAGCTCAAACAGCTCGTCCAATTATGGCTCTCCTGAGGGAAACTTTGGTGATCGGATAATTGCGCGTTTTTCTGATTTTAACTGGCCACGTGTTTGCCCCATTTAATGGCTTCAGATTTTTTTTTTCTTTGGCACTACCTAAAAACAAAGGTGTAATCCAATAAGCCAAGAACCATGCAACACCTTAAAGCCAATATCCGAGAAGAAGCGAAGACGCTGGAACCTGTAGCTCTAAGAAAAGTAACTAATGAAAAATGCTCTGGAAAGAGCACTTCAGTTCGGAGCAAACAATCGACACCATTTGGGACATTTTATTTTTGAAACATAATGTGAACATATTTCCAAACCATAATCTTAATTTTAATCAGGGTTAAATAAAATTAGAAAGAAAAATTTTATTCATCAAATAAATCACGTCACCCTGTACAAAGCTCTATTTAGCTCACGCTGTAATGATATCAACAGCAGAGTGCAAGACAACCATATGTAAACTGCGTACTGTATTAAAGTGTAATTTAATTCGTGTCAGAGGTTATCAATATATTTGATTGATTAATCTCAAAACTTCCAACAAATGTTAAGTGGGAAATCCAGAAGACAGAATAAGATTTAGCTCTCGACATAGAGCAAAACAAGCACGGATGTCATTTCGTTTGCGGCACTCTTCGCCTGTGGCACTTTAATCATTAAATCGTGTATATTCCGTACCACCTGAGCAGTATTCCGTAAAAATCATCATAAGTTACTTAAATTCGTGTTAGTGATAGCCCGGCATAGTGACACAAGTTTAGTTTAGTTTAGATCAAATGCTGAAAACAATGCCAATTTTTTTGATTTTCTTGTTAAGTCTTTTGCATTACGTAGCCTGTGATGAGTTTGAAGACAATCGTGAGCAATGGTTACAATATCTCGCACAGAGGATGGGTTCGTGTTCTACATATTTTCAATATCTGCGCACTGACGATTTTATTAATGGTAAACTCACACTGCCGAGTATAAAGATAGGCGACACAGTCAAGATGACATTTAATCAAGAAAAGTCTGCAGATCCGGTTCTGCAGTATCCGGTAAGTTTTCTTAGATAGCTCTTACTTATAAGTTTTAAATGAACTTTATTACAGAAATCCGATGGAATTTTCTTACCGGTCGGGAGTTCGCAAGAAGTTATCAACAAACTGCAAAAGAATCAACTAATATCTTACCGTGTAGACTTCCCATTTAGAACTGAAGTGCAAGAATTGATTAAAATTTTTATCAATGGCAACGAATTATGCGAGACAAGATTTAGTAATAATATGATGAATAACAAAAAGTTTTTAATTACGATTGTTTTCTTTTACTAGAAAAGTCCTCGGGCGAAATACTTATTCTCCAGCACACTTTGAACATCATTAACGAATCCTTGCCAGTTTTCACTTACAATATCAAATTACCTCATTTCGCTCAAGAGCCAAAAGAGTCTTGTGGACTCATTGATACACAAATTGCAATGAACGGAGTAACGCCGCTTGCTTACGGTGGTACATTTATAATTCGTGGGGAATATCCTTGGCTGACAGCAATTTATCAAAAGCGAAGGACTGGTTTAACTTTCATTTGTGGTGGCTCGCTTGTTACATCAAAAATTATTTTGTCAACAGCACATTGCTTCCTAGGCTTAAATTTGACTCCCGAAAAAATTACTACGATATTAGGGCGATATAATTTAACAAATTCTATGGAGGAAGGCTTTGTAATGCAAGAAATTGAAGCCATAACCTTACATCCAGACTACAAGCATGTATTAGGCTTTTCTGATGCTGACCTGGCACTACTAGAAATGAAAGAGCACGTGAGGTAGTAAGAAGAAAATGTTTTAATAATTTATATGTAATGCGCACAAATTCTTAAATTTATTAAAGATCTATTTAGTTTCTTGCATAATATACTGAAATTAAATGTTCTCTAGTTTTACTAAGTTCATCAAACCAATTTGCTTGTGGAGCGAATCTGCTGAAGTGTCAAAAATTGTTAACCAGATTGGTGTAGTGGTTGGTTGGGGCAGTTCTGATGATGGTTACACAATATCAGCTTTGCCAAAAAAGTTGAACATCAAAATTGTTTCTGGAGAGGAGTGTTTACGTTCATCTCTGGCGTTTCATGCAGTGACATCATCACGCACACTGTGTGCTGGATATCGTAATGGCTCTGGGCCTTGTGAAGGGGATTCCGGTGGTGGTCTTGTGCTTAATCGAAATGGAGTCTGGATCATTAGAGGTGTAATTTCTTTAGCATTAACTGTTCAACAGCGTTGTGATTTACAGGAGTATACAGTGTATTGTGATGTAGCAAAACACATGACATGGCTGAAAAATCACATCACGCAACAAGAACCTGCACTCGCTGGCACTGTTGACGATGTTTGTGGAAGATCAGGCACGGAATCTCGCATTAAACATCCTTAATGTTAGCTGCTATTTATAGAAAAGTATTTACGGGTGTGTCGTACGATTGCACTGGAATGTTAGTTTCTCAACGAAGCGTTCTAGCATCTGCTAGTTGCTTTGTGCTCAGGCATCTTATAATACAAAAAGTGGAATTCATTAGAATTTATCTCGGACGTTACGATCTTAAGAATATGAAGGAAGAGGGAGTTGTGTCACGTGATGTAACAAAGATAATCTTCCACCCAGAATTCCAAGCCTCAGGAAATAAAATCGAAGACAACAACATAGCAATACTTCAAATGAAGGATCCGGTTAGGTAAATGTTACCAATACATGCCAATTCAGATTTTTTCTCAAATAAATATTTATTTATAGATTCACACAATATGTAAAACCAATTTGCCTATGGCGGGAACCTATGGATCAGTCAAAAATTGTAGGACAATTTGCCACTTTATCCAGTTGGGAAAGATCTAAAGTACGCGACGAAGTTTTGACGGTGCCTACGTCAATAGAAGTAAATATTTCTTCCATGGAGGAATGTCAATTACTGGGTTTTAATGTAAGCACAGCTTCACGTACGTTGTGCATAACTCGTTTCAGAAATAATACTGAGGGTATGTTAATGTTGAAACGAAATGGACGTTGCATACTTCGTGGTGTGAGCTCATGGAGCTATAATCATAACAGTGAGAATTTTTCGGTATATGCCGATATAGCAGAATATGTCTCGTGGATTCAAAGAAACGTATTGTCATAGTATAGTCAAAGTATTCAAAAAATTTAAAGTTTGATGGTCAAGCCACTGAAATTAGTAAAATTGACTTAGTTTCAGTAACAATAAGCGCGTTTTTAAATTTTAAATTATGACAATAGTAATAAAAAAGTTTAGCTTCAACAGCTATAATTCTAGTGACAAAATCTGAAGCTTTATTTCAAGTTAAAAGCTAATTTATATACAAAAGAAAATAATATTTATGTTATTTAATTTTAAATTTATAATTCTTATAATTTTTTTCTTAAGCACTCAGATTATCTACACAATGTATTCTACACATATACTTACATTTAAATATATTAATTTAGAAATAATGAACCTTTTTTGAGAATATCATAACGAAATTGCAATCATAAAAGTTTTAAAAAATCTCATGCATTTTTGAGTTTAGTTAAAATCGTAAAATGTGAATATTTCTTAATTGCAATTTTAGACCCATTTAATTTTAAAAAAATATTTAGTTTATGTTAGCACTATTTGAAAGCTTATAAAAATTCGTTCAAAGATAAAACTTCTTTAAAATCTCATGAGATTTTTCGAAAATAAGATGAGATTTTTCGAATATTTTTAACATTTCATCTGATTTTCCTTAAAGTTCATAATGTCGCTCTCGGGTAGAAAGGCTCTAACTCATTATTTTCTCGGAATTGGCTTTTTTGTCGATATAACGATAACCATCCGCTATATATAATAATATTTTATCAATATTGGTAATGTAAGTTAAGTAAAGAAATAAGCTAAAAAAATATGCAAAATTTTCTCACTGGAAAACGAGTATCTAAGGAAAAAAATGGAAGTCATATTATAGACAATCACAAGGGCTACATTTATGGTATACAAAACTTAATGAAGGTTACTACCGTTTTTAATGTCGAATATGCCAATTTTTGGCGCCAATGTTCAAGTGTCAAAAAGTCATTGATGGAAATGACATTTGGGGAATTGCTCGCCACTAACGTTACGTTTTGGCAATGGCATTTGGGTCATTCCATCTATAATGGGCCTATCATTACCCTCATGTTTTCTGATTAGGCTGAAACTTTTTTCAGTGATTGGTCTATCATGTAGAAGATATAAAAAAAATCGATAAAATGTTTTTGACCAGTCTTATTGCTAAAAAAAAAAGTTTCAAATTGTGTTAAAAAAAACTCGTAAGTAAAACAAAAAAATTCATTGATGAATATAAACAAACCAACATAATCCAAATTAGCTTTTATATTATTTTTAGGTAGTTGTGTACTAGTAGATGACAAAAGAACTGCAAATCTGAATAAATGAAGGCTTGAAGGGTTTCTATGTGGTAAAAGATTAAAAAATTGACCTTCCAAGAAAACATCAATTTCCCAAATACTCCATCATCGATTTCAATTTTTTTAATCTCAAAATTTTCAGAACATATAGGAGTACCATCCCTGAAAATTTTATTCATGTTTTTTCACCCTATTTGATTTTACAATCATTTAAAACTAAGATTTATGATTTGCAATGTAAACTGAAACATTGAGAATGAAAGCGAGGGAATAAAATTTGAATTGATTTCAGCCTTTTTAGGTTCAAAATTTTCGAAACATTCAGGAGTATCATCTCTGAAAATTTCATTCATTTTTGTTCACCTTATTTCATTTTACAAGCATCTAAAGTGAGTGTACTGATTGGAATATTTATGAAAGAAATATAATGGAATATTCAAATTTTCTCGCTCTCATTCTCAATGTTTCAATTTACATTGCAAATCCTAAATCTTAACTTAACTTAATCTGAGGTCTTAAATTTTTTTCTTCCTCTTGTGAAATTTAAAAAATTTGAATTAGTTCCATTTTATCCGAGACCGACGTTAAGATTTTCCGATTTTTTTCCGATTATTTTTTAGAAATTTCTTCAGACTTCTCAATTTTTGAAAAATTCCATACAATTTTGAAAAATAAGTATAATATGTTTTACTTAATTAGTGCTTACACAGAGCAATAGAGGAAAGGAGAGCGTAAAGTTTTCTTTTACTTTCAACGGGTTAATAAAAATTCAAATCGAAAAATTCATACATCGAGTTTTGAATTTTCTTTTAACAGCTAAAAACTTAAAGTGAAGGATATTGAATATCTAATTATGAGCATTAAACATCCTCTTTGGCGCACGATTAGAATATTAACATCATTATTTTTATACGGTGATTTTAAACGATGAAAAACCTTGGGATATTATTACAAAGACCATTAATTAGATAATTTTAATTCACAATTTTTATTAGGCAGGCAGCGACTAATTAACATGCTAGGCAATCATATTTTCCAGTAATTATTACCATAACGCATCTTTTACATAGATGCACCGATTACATAATACAGCGTGCATGGCCACACAAATAGCGATGCCAAGTAACCAGCGAGCTATGTAATATCTAGAGCTTCCAATTCGACTAACTTATACCCTATAAATATATACATTTTTAAGTACAAAGTCTGAACTTAAAAGCTAATGTTTGTAGAGTTTGTAGCAATCATACTGCACACACGACATAGTTAAAAAAAAAACAAATAATTTATACGCATGGTATTCTATTTATAAAAGTAGCTCTCTAATTTGATGCAAATTATCTTGAAAACTACATAAAGTAAATCTCGAATCGTTCCATAAATAGATTGATCTCGAAACGATTTAATGACCATCATAATTTCCGCTAAAAACATTATATGCCATGGTATAATTCCGAGCAGACGAAATTTCATGAAAAAATATCATTCAAAAACTTTTGAAAATCGGACGCTATATCTAACTATGACAGTTACAACACACTTTGTCGTAGAAATTAAAACGTAGTCTACAAAAAGGCAAAATTCTGCGAGATGAGCGCAGACAGTTCTTCAAAATTTCCTTCACACGAATTTTTTAAACGTTGCAATCTTCATGTTTTAATTTTAAAACTTACGAATTTCATATGATGGTTGTTTAATATCTCGATTCGATATTTACTATCGAATATACTCTTTTCGAGTGATTGCTCAAATGGAAATTTCCAAATAATTTCTATAAACGTTTCCAAACGCCTGAAAAGGTGCTCAATCTTTGTGAATTTGGAAAGTCACACGCCAAACGCTGTTCGATATTATAAGATCATTTTTGGTTCCCGTGAAGATTATGATTAATCAAATCGTATTTTCAATCGATATAAGTTATTTTTGTGACCTTTGCGCCATTTTAGAAAGTAATACACTTCTGGAGATTTATTCAACGTACAAAAATGCAGCATTTCATCAATTCCTTCAAAGTTTTGATATTTTTTTGTTCAACTTTTTTGGACTGAAAAACATGTCACACTGTTGTATGAAATTTAATGCTGTCTCAAAAGGTGTAGCGTATTTTCCAAAAAAAAAAAATACCCAACAAACAATTTAAAAGAAACAATCCAAACTCATAAAAATTTTAATTTTTATCGGAAAAACTAAAGAACAGCCCCAAGATAAACATAATTTTATGCATATTAACTGCTGATTATCCACAATATAAGGAAGCAGTAGTAAAAGAAGAACGTCTTGTCATAGCAAACATAAAACTGTCATAACTTCTAGGAACTCTGTCCATTGTTTTCACATAAAAATCCACTATAAAAATGTGTCCCTTTTATTATTTCAAGTGGCGCCCAAAGTAGCTAAAGGAACAAGAGAAAAAACCGTCTTAAAAATTTTTATTAACAATGTGTTCTTTTTCCCCCAATTAGCAAGAACCGTGAACATAAATTATGTTGAACACTGACAATAACCACAATAATGCAAGAAAAACAACAGGTTAAAATTAAAATGAAATGAAATGAACTTAAAAAGGAAGAAGAAGAAAATGTTATTGTATAAAGAAAGAAAAAAAATTAAGAAAACCCTTTCGGTATGGTAATGAATTTCTAAAGAAATTTGATTTAAATTTTGAAGTTTGTCTGGCGCCAAGGATTTAAAAACAATACAACAAACAATGGCTTGATCTTTTAGCATTTAAATATTCCTGATTTTGATTTTAAAGATTTAATAGAAAAATAAAGCATGATTTGTACCAATTTCATTATAAACATATTATGCTACTAAAGTATCCACACATATGTTTAGGTACTCTCTTGTGTTCTTTGTTAACTCATTGCGAATAGCGTCACTACAAAACTTTTCCAAAATGCACGAATAATAGCAAGTGCCATCAATTATCTTCAACATTTCCTCGATTCACGCATATCTTGCTCTAGCGAACGTTTCGACGATGATTTTCGAACACCGCGTTTTCTTGAGGGTTCCACTCCGGTAAACTTCATTTGACGACTTCCATTTTTGGCCATTCCATTTTCATCTTTTGATTTGAATAGAAATCGGATCTTGTCAACATTTCGTGAGCAATTCGATATTGGATATGCTCCTAGGCAACTTGATTTAAAGAATTTAACAAAGGCCATTGGCTTGTCGAAAACTTATTGTAAATTATGTAGCAGAGCGCTGTTGGTTAACCAAGTTTTACAGCTGTGCAGAAGAACGGACTTCACGTTGGACTCAAAGTGATTAAGCTTTGTTGTCGTTGACAGGACCAAAAAATGTTAGACATTACCAAGTTAAACAAAGATATCTTTCGCTCTGTTGAGCATGGATGTTCTTGTTTGTACCGCCAACAGTTGACCAAATAAGTAAAGTTCTTCCAATTTGGATTCACTTATCATGAAACTATTGATGGCTCTTGTTGGGCAAGAGGCAAGATCAGCGCTTCAAAAACGGACAGTTTGGTGCCAAATGAGCACTTTCAGAACTTTCAGAACTTTTTGACACTTTGGCACTTAAAAAATATATTTTGGCACCAGTTTTTTTCTAATTTCAGAACAATGGGCGCTACTTCCGTATTCAGTAGGGTAGCACCCGGCTGAGTTTTGTAAAGATTTTTGAAGACAAATTTTAAAGGTTAAATTTAAAATTAAATGTAGAATGTTACATCTTTAAGACATTTTTGAAAGATGTGTGTAAAAAGACTGACACTTTCCAAATTAAAAGTTTGAGAAATCCTCAGAAGTGATACCATAATTTTTTGGTACAATTTATATTGTGACGTTAATGATTTTACCTACGAGCTAGGCTCGATTTTATCTTGGCACTCTTTGGCACCAATTCCGACAGCGCTGGGCAAGATGGGCATGCATTCCATTTGATTGGTGAAAGTCCATTGAATGCCATGATTTTTAGAGTTTTGCTGAGTCCAGTACTATCAAAAACAAGATTGGTGACAACCTTAGCACTCATCTGACACGTACTCAAAAAGCTTACTATTTTTCTCTATAACCCACTTATTAAAGGTCTTATATCTGTAAATGCTTGCTTCATCAATATTGATGAAACTCGAGGAGATTGGTCACTAAGAGCTAAGTAATGAAGAACGATAAAAATATTCATGTTTTAATACTGTTCCGTGGGGTGACACGACTATACTAACTATAATGCTTAATATCTCAAGAACTACACGAGATATTATTATGAAACTTCATAGGTAAATAAAGACGGCAATGTTCAACAATTAGCTGCTTTACTATGGTCATTCGCTCAAGTCGCTAGTGTCGGGTACTATTGCACTCATAAATTAGACGCTGCCGACTTTATTCGCTTGTCATTTACGCATTTCTTACTATCCCACTCTGAAAACTTAAGGAAGTGTTGCTCAAAGGTTGTTCTTTCGATTTGTGCAAAATTGTGAGCAATTATAGGGAAATTCCAAACTCATTCTTCCCTGCGATTACAAGCGAATTGAATACTGTGTGTTTTGTCGAAAATTGCGAAACGCGCGCCAGGTGACCCGCTATCAGTGGTAAAATAAAGGATGGAATCAATTCAATTTTCATGCGCAAGAAAAAAGGCACCATAGAGAGTCCTGGATCAAGTTCATTAGAATATTTCGTGCAAGAAAAAACTACTCGCTTTCCTTGCTTAAAAGAAATAGATCTAGCTAATTGAATATGATAGAATCAACAAACGACATCTTGGTAAAGGTTCAAAGAAGGATTTAAGATTATGACTTACATGAATTCGGGGCTGTATAAATTATATTAAAAATATTAAAGCGGAATGTGTCGACAAGAGAAAATTATACAATTACTCGATTTGAAATTAAATTTATTAAAAAGTCAACTCTCATGATATGACCAATTCCCGGTTGTTGTTTAAAGGAATGTATATTTATTTCAAAATGTGTATATACATACTTTTTTCTTTTCCAATTCTTTTCAGCCCTCATATTTTTCGCACTTTTCATATAAAATGCATAATTTTTAAATCCATATCACCTTGGCAAATTGAATCCAACATTAAATCCAATTAGTGGAGCAAATTAAAAATATCCTCACCATGAAGCAGCCGAAAAGAGGTAAGCAAATAATTAATCAAATTAAACAAACAAGGGTACACCGTGCGTACAATTAGTTAAGGAAAACGAAACACCCACAATAATAAAAACCATGATTCCTAAG
Organism: Meiosimyza decipiens; assembly: GCA_963680825.1. Lineage (NCBI taxonomy): Eukaryota > Metazoa > Arthropoda > Insecta > Diptera > Lauxaniidae > Meiosimyza > Meiosimyza decipiens. Next base: position 46,173,442 of record OY804258.1, read on the forward strand.
TAGGGCAGCTGAGCAAATGAAAGAAGAAAAAAAAGAGTCAAATGGGAACAAAAGGACATAGCCATAAAACGGTTGACCTTGCTAAATTGTTAAATAAGCGAACAAAAATCAACCACAACATAACAAAGCCAACAAAAAAAAAATTATTATAGCCCTACATATGTGAACACATTTATAAAGTGGGGGTTAAAAAGGGTCCTACATAAAACGAAAATGCACTCACATAAACTTGCAAACTCACTTCTGAGGACGAACACAAAACAATTTCGCAGACGATTAGGCATTTGAGCAAAAGATGGAGTTTTCCTTAGCTACGGAACAGGCAACACGGATTTTTATCAGCTGCTAAACAGACAACAAGCTAACGGATAAATTATGCTGAAGCGTAGGAGTTAGTGAAAAAAGTAAAGCAACAAAAATATAAGGACTGCGTAGCAACTGGAGCAAACAATGCGTATTAAATTATAAAATAATCCTTGATACAAACAGCCAAGGCTGATAACGTTCTGTGGGACATTTTAAAAAAATGTAGGAAAAAAGTAGCTATGATACAACAGAAGGACTACGAGGAGGCAACCAATAATTTGGTTTACGGCTGATTAAACATTTAAAACAGATTGGTTTAGGTGAAAACGATTTATTATATTAGGGGACAAAATTTAACTTTCGGATTGTATTATTTTGAAAATGAAGATTTAAAAAAAAAGCGGACAATATAAGAGGGCGACAAATTTTATGTTTACAATTTTTTATGGACTTCTGGATTTATATATTGTTACTCGCTTTCCAACAATTCTGCCATCGAAATTGGGTTCCTAATAATGAAAGCCCTACAGATAAAACAAGTATTTGCTAATTAACTGAATTTATTAGTTTTTATTTCATCACAGCATACATATAGTTTAATTTAAAAAATATTTGAAAACAGCTGTTTGCCAACAGCTTAGTTCTTAAACTTAACGATAGTTACTTGATCTCTTTTCAAAAAAGTATTTCAAAATTCATGTAATTGATACTTTTTCATACAATTGCACAATCAACGTTAAAAGAAAAAACAGACATCCTATGGATAAAGTATAACATATCCACGAATTTTCCAAATCATTTCACTTTTGTGCTGGTATTCAAAATATTTATTCGACCTTATGAAAAGATTTGTGCAGTCGCGCATTATTTACGCAAGATTAAAATGAAAAAGAAGCGTCATATAGCTTAAAAGAATATGGAAAAAATGTAGCAGACAATAGAAAAAAGCAGTGAAGTACTTAATAAAGTATTCTTTAAAAGATCTAAAGTGGTATCGGTTACAGTGAATTCAGTTTAACAGCATACTAAAGGACAATGCAGTAAGAAATTTCTATGGTTATTGATTTTTCATGGAAATCATAAATTATTTGGAAGGTTTTTTCATTTAAGCTGACATTAAGATCAAATCAAAAAATGTTATTCCAAGGGACAGCGTACACTATATTCAGAACCCTTTTAAAATAAAGTTTTTAATCAAAATGACGCAGCATGTCAATTTGTTGCCTACAAGCAGTTGAAATTTATGTTAAAATAGATGCGCAATATCTCTGCTGAAATAGAAAAACCGCTATCGCTTGAAGTTTAACTTAATTTTGGTATTAAAAAAGTCACAAGAGTTGCTTTTATGCCTTTTCTGCCGCTGTTAAATATTTAGCACCATGCCTTGAACAAAAGTTGGCGTGTCTTTTAAGACAATTCAATTTTTGCATGTTGCATTGACAGCAACAGTCAGATTTGAAAATTTTAAGTTCAATAAAGGACCTGGGCGAAAAGTTCCGAAAATGTCCATAGACTAAAAACTTAAAAACAACTGAAGCTAAGACTTAAGCTACTCAATAAAGGAAGAAATATATATTGAGAATCAAACTTTCCATTTTTGACATTGAGTAAAATAATTCAATTTAATACATAATAATAATAATAAAGTTTAGCTACTACAGCTATTAGCCTTCTTAGCTTTTTAGCTAGAAGCTTTAAATCAAGTAAGAAAAGCTTTTAATAAATAATGGAGATGGAAAAAAGAGCATCTACTGTATGTCAAAATTTGAACTATTTTTTATAATTTTTAAAAAGCAAATGGTTTGTTCAAGGTTTCCGAGCCCAGAATTTCATATCAAAGCCAGGAGCTCGATAGGAACTGAAAAAGTCGAGAATTGAATGATTCTATTTACAAGAACAAATGTTTAATGAGAAAAAAAAAATCGTCATCAACTTTATCTCAAAAAAAATTTACTTTTTACCATTTTAAGTACATTTCATTTTCGGTAGACCGGGAATTCCATTTTTTTAACTTGGCTTAACCCTGGGCTTGTTAACAATTCTGAAACGAATCAATTTTGAACCGTATATGTACGGTACGGTAGACAAAACGATTCTATGAAATAGCTCATAGCTCCTAAGCTGCGGCACGGATAACTCACAGTGTGGAGTACCTCCATTTTTTTTAAATGAAATTTTTGGATGCCATAAACACATTTCAATATTTTTTGAAATCGAAAAAAAGGCGCCACACCCCTCTAAACGGCCAAAAATTGAGATGCAGTGAAAAAATCAAGATGTTTTAGGAGCTCTTTTACTTTTTTTACCAAGCCATTGTTTTCTTACGAGGCGAAATGGAATTAGAAACTGGGGCACGTATTTTGTTTTCGAGATATAAACATCGGAAGTTGGGCATAAAATCATTATAAGTTGGGAACCTCTAAGTCAATTTTCAAAACATTGATGCTATATGAAATATATTTCAATGGTTCATGAAAATTTTAAATCCGTGCCATAGCTTTCGAGATATGACTACTTATCTAAATTTCTGATCAACTTTTTTAGATAAAATCGTTATTTTTTGCAAAATATGTGCTAATAATATACATTTTTATTAATCCATTAGGAAAGCGCTATTTATGTCCTTTCGCATGTTATGCTAATCAACGCTGGATTTTATTTGCCAACACAATTTTCTAAGGGAAACAAATGATCAAGCTTTAGAAATTTTCTTGAAATTTTGGAATGTACCGAAAGCCGCCTATTTTTATTAAAATTTTTTAGTTGTTTTGTTGTTGCTTATGGCATCCCATGATAATTAAAAAAAAATCAAATTGGAGCATTGAAATGATACGAATAATGGGCTAGAGAAATGCTTAAGACCATCAGACTACACTGAGAAAACAAATGTATATTTAATAAAGAGCAATTAAATATTTGATTGACTGAAATATGAAATACTTCAATCAACACTTACCGCTATTCGATCCAAATACAATATGTTTGACTCAAATAAATATTTGATTGCTCTATATGAAATATACTTTTATTATATTCCAACAAATCGTTTTCTCAGGATAGATAGCGCATTTGGAGCTTATTTTTTAGTTGCCTGAAACACATTGGTTTCTCAATATTTCAATGAAAATTTGGTGCATGCATTCTATCAGATCATTACTCTCAGCCCTTTAGAGTTCCAACGACAATCCATTGCATCCAGTGGAGATAATTTTTTATAGCTTCTTAACCACTAAGCGAGTGTTAAGCATTCTGCCAATCAATTATATTTCAAAAATTTTCAATAGCTATCTATTCTAACAAAGGTTTTATAACTTATCGAATGTTTCGCTAACTTTTAATTATTTACTATAAATTTTTTAGGCAAACAACTTTCATTGAACAGAATGACAATATGACATTTCTTTCGGATTGTACATCGCATATCTATTCCTCTAAAGTATGCAACAACTAGCCACCAACTAGGGTACAGTGAAAAGATAATAAGTAAGACAGATAAGTTTTCGAAAAAAACAAATAAGTACAAATTTGGACAACGAAAATCAGCTGCCAAAAAAGGATAATCCAGCAGAAATACTTTTGTACATCACCGACAATTATCAGAAACTGAAAAAGGACACGCTGGCGCGCGATTTTACAAATACCATGGTACTTTAGTCATAAAACCTAAAAACGTAACCAAACAAGATGTCACTTCGACACTAAATCGAAAAGTCAGCATGGTCAGTAGCAGCAGCAGCATTACATCAGCGTCAGGACCACCTGAAGTCAAACGATATAAAAACGACACAAAGTGAGCCGCGTGCACTTTTATTGCTACCGACCGCCTTCTGAAATGGCGACATTTAAGATGACAAAGGCAAAAATTAAGTAATTTTTTTTTGGTAGGCACGCAGGATATTAGCACAGGACAACAGCAACGCTGCTGGACTCCATATAAAATATACAACAGCCACTGCACGATATTGAAAGAAAAAATGTCTACTCTTTTAATAAAAGAAATGACATTACAAATTTTACAGCAAATTATTGTGCAAGGACAAAAATTCAAATGAAATAATAGTAAACTCCTGCTGTATACAAAATTCCAAAAGAATAGTAAAATGTTAAGGAAAATTGTCCTCTGCAGATTTCTGCGTATTTAATTGAATTGTCTACTGTCACAGCGTGTTCTCCTTCTCTACCTAAAAATCTGACAACTTTTTCAACTGTCATCCTTAACTCAAAAACAACCAAAGACAACAGAAAAAAACAAACAAAAACTTATGGCTTCTTTATAATAAAATGGTCTTCCTTTTAGCGCGCTCAAAGGACTGTCATAGTCTTTTGTTCTGCTGGCAAACAGCAACCGTTGATAGACCATGAAAAGCGCAATTATCTTTCCACAATGTCGCACCATTATAGTCAATAATCATGTGTCCCTATGTGTTCCTCTAATTTTTGGGTTCTTTCACGCAAAAAAAAAATGGTGTGCTCTTATTTTTAAGCAACTTTTCTTGATCCTTGTTGTATCTTTTGTCAATTGCATACATCGTTGTAATGTTGCATTTTAGCAAAATTCAACAAATAACAAATCCTACTTATTGTCCTAAATATATCCTGCTTTTGCTGTGTCTTCTCCTTCTGCTTTGCAGCGCGCCCTCACTTTAGGCTCAATGTTGGTTATAATTTTCGTCCTTTTTTATTACTTGCTGTTTATTTATTTTTCTTTTATAACTATGCAGCTGTGTATTGATTTATGCTTCAAATTTATATATCAGATTTGTCAGAAATCTTGTTATCCTTGTTAAATAATTTACAAACAAAAAATTTCCAAAATCTGTCAGGGCGCGCAGATTGTTTTTTAAAATGTTGTTGCTGATATGGTAAGTTTTAGTTTTGGAAAACTTTCAATTTAATATCCTAAAAGTTTCCGGTTGAAATAAATTGTCAACATTAAGGACTTATGAAGCCTGGAAGCTGGTTTTCGATTTAGTAAGTCTGATCCAGTTGAACAAAGCACTAGTCCTGCGATTTCTCTAGAGTAAATTCCTAATTGATATACATAAAAAAAAGGTTACATAACCTCAACAGAGTCAATAGTACCATAGTCATATCTTTTTTCCAGTAACCTAGACCACGCTTAGGCGCCTTATGAATTAAAAGGAATGACAAGTGTTGCTTTTATCTGCAAAGAAATGGATTGAATTGTGTTTGGCGGTATGAGGTCACCAAGCATAACAAGAAGGTTGTTGGACATAGCATAAGTTTTGAGCATTTATAGATCAACAATAGAGTGATGAACACATCGATTTTATTTTGATAATTGAAAAAGTGAAAATTTATCACGCTCTTCATAACATTGCCAGGTCATAACCCCAATGGTCATAATACTTAAAAAATTTTAGACTTTATGTCTATTTCGAAGCTATTTTGAGAATTATGAACGCTCATAACAATGGATATAACTCGGCCGTGACTCAGGATTTAAATTCTCCAATATGTCCAACACCGACTTCGCTAGCCTTAGTAATTCTACATAAAAGTGGGCAGTATTTGGCTGCAGTTCAGCCTTTAGTTTGTCCAACATTGGCTTCGTTAGCCACTGTTATCCTACATAAAAGTTAAGGTTAGTGGGTATTACATACGCCAAATAATTTTAGCGCTATGTCGTCCTGATTATGTCCGCCCTTAGAAGTGGTCATTACCCCAAAAAATAAATGAGGGCTATGACCGAAAAAAACGGGATAAGGCCCAGAATTGTATTGGGGACTATAGCCAATGGGGTTATGATCGGGTTCTGCGCATAGCATATCACAAATGGCCAGTAATTTTAGGTGATACTGACTTCACATAGTTTGAGAGCGGAGTGGACATAAGCAATCTTTCAGGAGGATGGAAAATTCCTACTAGAATGGAATATGTTCTGGGTCATACTTTAACACTACATGGGCTGATATGCTGTCACACGCAGAGGCTTTCTACCCTAATCCGAAAGAAAATAATTGGCATTATCTAAAGCTTAACCCCAGCGAAGAGCAGTGGATAGCTGCTATCTGAATTGGCTTCTCAGCAGAGTCAGTGATTGTTTAGTCAATTATTCAAAGCGTTGAGAGCACCCATTTAAAAGCAAAAACTTCTCCAAATAAAATATAAATATTTTCTGATATAGCCACAAATAGTGGTCATACTATAAACAATCATATACATTAGAAGCAACAGTATTAAATATATGAATTACTTATTTATATTTATGTTTGTGGGTTTGAAACGCTTGAGTTAATGGGAAAAAACCCTCCTGCAACTTCTGCGCCACGACAGATCACCCTAACATTACCCTTAATCTCGTTAATGAGAAGGTTATCTCTCCATAATTATAATTAGGATTAATTAAGAAGATCATACCTTTGTAATTGTAATTAATTTATGTTATATTAACTTATATTCAACGGAAACTTGTTCTTTTATAACTACTTAAAATAAATAATAATAAAAGAGCACTTACCGATTGAGATCGTAAATATGTTTGCAAATACAATTGAAAAGGCACTGCGTTCAGCAAAACATCTGAAAAGCACTGGAACACACAATTGAAAATTGCACTGTAACAGCAACGACAATGCATGGGTTGCCAAGTGGCCAGTTTTGACCTGGGCAAGCCCAGGAACGCCGGTAAAGTTTGGGGACCAAGTAACTGCGTAACTAAGATTTCAGTGGCGCCGCATTCTATCGATGGTTTTTCGATAGAAAACGTCTAAATAAATCGAAAATATCAATATCGATATCTTGTTTGGTTTTTGAGATATCGATACTTAAACATTTTAGTTTCATGGCACCACGATCTAGATGGTTTAAATCCTATACTATGTCTATGTTTGCTGGCCACGCGAACTCTACACAAAAGTTAGGGTAAATGAGCGGTCTTCGGCCGCGGCTCAATATTTGCATCCTCCAGTGTGTTCAACACCGGCTTCGCGGCGGCCTACGACCGCAGTTCAGGCTATAATATATCCAATACCGGCTTCGGTAGCCGGCAGTCGACAAGTTCTATCTTAAGCATTCGTTAGATTGCGACACCACAGAAATCGTAATTCTAATGTTACTACCGAAATCAAATTTTTGAGTATCGATATCTCAAAAACCATACGAGATATCAATTTTTTTTACTAAACATTTTCGACTTATTTTGACGTGTTCTATCAAAAATCGTCGTTATATTGCCAAGCCACGGAAATCGTAATCCCCCCTTATGTAAGCTTCAGTTTTAATGAGCAAGAACAAAGGACATCAAAATTTTCTCACACAAAATTATTACATTTTTCAATATTGGCCACTAAAAAAGAGGTCATAAGTTTTTTTCCACACAAAAATTAAATTTTGGACGATTACTATTTTAATTACTGACCAGAAAAAAAGAATCCCCTCGACTTCTTTCATGAAAAAAAAACTTACTTTATACCATTTCAAGGAAAAACTATTTTACTTTGGGATGGCCGGGAATTCCTTCTTTTCAACTTGGCAACGCTGGCAATGCTTATATTTCACTTATCCTATTTTAGCGTTTGATTTATATTTATTATAAAAAAGCAAACACTCGTAACACTTTGATAAATAAAATGTAATTTTTAACACTTGTAGGATTTTCAGCAAGTTAAAACATCAACAAGCAAATTGCATTTTGATTTGTTACAAAAACAACAAAGCACTGCACCTGCAATGGCAGCGCTGCCGACAGCGCAACCTTTCATTAAATTTTGCATTTTTCTGTAATTTTGTTGCAGCATTTCGCAGAATTTATCAACAAGAACATAACATAAAACCCGAATTGCACTTTTCTTAAATTTTATTCAATTTATCTATTAAATAAAGGATGCACGCAAATTTAACGCGGACTTTGCAAATATTAAATTAGAACTAACGAGTGGCGTGACAGTTCATGAGTGTTGCCACCTGCAACGACTGTAAATTTATTTTGACGGCAAAGGTATTGTTGAAATTTATCCAGAAAAAGAGAATTTATACGATAAGCGTCATATGTTGAAAACTTAGTGTTTTTACACTAATGTGTTTAATTTATAATAAATTCGTGCTATAATTTTTTTGTTGTAGCACTGGAATATTAAAAATGAACTTTAATCGCTTGCAGCGAGTACTAATTATTTTAAATTGAAAAAGTTCATTGCATTTTTTGCCAAGTAAAGCTTAGGTTTATTAGAGCTCTGAATGAGTGCACTCAAAACGACCACAAAGCCACTAGCTACATTGTGAATCCATCGATTTTTTGTGCACAAAAACCACAAATCAAATAAAAACAAATCAAAGCAACAAGCAAGAGAGGTGAGTACTGCACTTGCAAATAAATCGCAAATAAAGTTATACAAGATCAAGCACTCAAAGTTTATTGTATTTGGAAGTTTATATGATGATCATTTCGAGTGCACTCGTGCAGACCACTAATGCGTGTTCCACAAAACGGCAACAATTAAGCCTTTATTTGAAACAAGTACGGTTTTTGTGGTGTTTTATCGGAACAGCAAGTTATTTATAATTATTTTACTGAGCTTATTGTTCAGTACACTACAGGGTAAACACATGTGGCTTAGAAATTCTTCACTGCTTCACTGTAATATGCTGAAGCATCCGCTAAAAAAATCACTGATGATTCGATCTAGTATGACTAGGCTCTACCGATTTGTATTTTTGTTTTTTGTATATATGTTGGTTTTACAACTAACTAATTGTCAGGGACTTTAACATGCATGTTGAGACTACAATGTGTATGATATAATTCAAAAATAGGATGGTTCAGTTCATTGTGAATGAAGAAATGCATTGCGTCAGGGTGTTAAACAAAGTTCGTTTAGACTAGAATTTGTAAAAAAAAAAGACTCACATGACATTTTAATAAGTTGGAGAAATAAAATGAGTGAGTTTTATTAATAAATGAACTCACACATTTTTCAGTGTGTATTATCATTAAAAATTTAATTTTCCTTCATTCTATTTTTAGTTGTAGTATATTCCAAAATTTTCTTTGGGCAACACATTAGCTACTCACATAAATTTATATATCCTTACACAAAAATTATACATGAGTATAGTGAGTCCTGTTCTTATATTTTTGTTGCTTATCAAACGAACCTCGGAATTACATAAAGCATTCGTTGGCGATAGAATCAAAGGTGTGGACGTATTTGCTTTTCAAACAAATGTGACATATGTAGCTACATTACATGCAAGGATTTCCTTCGAATATCCTTGATAGGTTTTGGGATTATCTGGCCTTCCCCATTAATATGCTAGCAGTCCAAGGTCAACCGTAAAAATAAAAATACATTTATTATACCCTACACAGAGGGTATATTCACTTTGTCATTCCGTTTGTAACGCATAGAAGGGGGCGTGGCAGGTATGGAAAAGTATATATATTCTTGATCAGCGTCACCACTTGAGTCAATATAGCTGTGTCCGTCTGTCTGTCTGTCTGTCCGTCTGTCTGTCTGTCTGTTGAAATCAGGTTTACGAGAAAACTAAGCAAGCTAATTGAATGAAATTTGGCACACAGGTCAAACCTTCTTGCAAGCTGCTAGCATATGAAAATTGGCGAAATCGGTTCACGGCCACGCCTTCCGCCCATACTCTATGTAAATATACCCAAGTCCATTTTGAAAAAAGTTGCTGCGATTTTGATGAAACTTGGTGATTTGGTGAATATGAGAACAAAATTAAGATTAGGCTAGGTTTGAAGTTTGCAAAGACTCTTAACGGGGCGTGGCACAGCCCTTAATTTTAACATTTATAACGCCATAGCTCGTAAACCGTGCAAGATATTGTGATGAAATTTGGTACACGAATACAGATCTTATAAATCTTCAATTGCGCATGAAGTGGGCGTAATTGTAAAAATGGGCGTGGCACTTTTTAGCAATTGAAAATTTAGATTTCGTATAACTCCAAATTGGCACACACAATTTTCATTAAAATTTTAGGGATGATACCACTGAAAGTAGTCATCAATACAAGTTTATTCAATATTCTGGAAAATTTTGTTGCAAAATTTATAAACGTTATAAAAAGAGAACTAACAAAGCAATCGCTATGAAATTTAATATGGGAGATATACTCGCTAAAAGGTTTCTTCTTGCAAAATTTTGGTACAATGGTGCCGGTGGGTGTGGCACCTCCCATATAAGCAAAATACGTTTATTGCTATAGATAGTGTGCTATGAGAGTAATCTTCATAAAATTTTGTGTAGAGGTGCCGGTTACTATACACTTTTAAATTCAATGAATCTTGACAAGATTGCAGCAGTGGGCGTGTCACCTCCCTCATTAGCATAAAGTTGTAAGTGCTATTTTAAGTGAACTATTGGTGCAATTGATCTGAAATTTGATGTAAGGGGTTTACTGGGTATTAGGTACATATGAATCAAAAGCTGGCGAAATAGCAACGGTGGGCGTGGCACCTCCCATACAATTAAAATACCTTAAGTGGCATAACTATCGAAATAAATGAACAATCATACTGAAATTTGGTGTAAGAGGTTTGTTTTTGGAAGGCTATTTGTGGACCAAAATCTGACTGGATTGTTCCAGTGGGTGTGTCACCGCCCTAAATTTTTTGTGCTAAAATTTGGTTTGTGCATGTCAATCACGAATGTAATTTATTGAAACAAAAGTGGGCGGAATTGTAGGAGTGGGCGTGACATATTTCGTGTTTTTCATATCTATTTTTTTTTTTCAACATTTCCCATACTCTTTTGACATTTTCAGTTTTTTCCAACACTTTTCAACATTTTTGAACCTTTTTAAATTATTTTCGACTTATTCAACCTCTTCAACATTTTTTTAACATTTATTTAAAAAGTACTTTCAATGCAGTGTAGGGTATGTGAGTTTCGGCCTGGCCGAAGATAACTCCTTTACTTGTTTTTTATTAATTATTTTTATTTTTCTTATTTGGTATTAGCATTCTTTAAGACTTTCATTGTTTTTTGCCGAATATATTCGCCGTCTTACCTCAAGTAAGTTCACGCTGATCCTTGATTTTCGTTCTATAAAAATTGTAATCTTTAAAGACTTATTTTAATCACTAACCCCAACGGAATAATCAAATGAATCAAATTAAATTTCCTTGATGTACTCAAAGCAGAATCGATGCCTAAGGACATGTACACAGCGTGCAGAAAAGTAAAAATAAACAAAAACAACAGCATGTCCACATATTAAATGCAGGATATTTACCATGAAATTGATCACTGTTTTGTTCACACAACGCGTACCAACTCAAGTAAACTTAATACAGCGACATCTCGTATTTATTCCTGTCTAGCCTAACAAAATATCCTTTGGCCTAATTTTTTTTTCAGCACTAACAAATGCGTACGGTTGTGGTATACCAGATTTTCTATGTGATATTGGTGATGATAATGGAAAACGATGTTTATGTTCAAACAACTCTTTCATATATTCTTTTTGATGATTATTTTTGGACTCTGCACGAAATCACAAGTGATATACAATAAATAAATGCAAAAACAAAAATGGTAAAAATAATATAAATAATAATAAAATCAAAACATGCATAACACAACAAAGGATATGTATACTATATATCCTTAAGCAAGTTTTGTAGGCAATTCCCATATACATATAGTACATAGTACAGTATTAGACAAATAACAATATTTTTTTTCTGCTTTTGAGGTAGGTATAGTTGTATTCTGCTATATGGCATATTTTTTTATAAAATATTGCAAAATTTATCAACTGTTTCAAGAAATAGGCAATTTTGGATGATAACAGCTTGAGCAGCATTCATTTGGAGTCTAGGCAAATTTAAAGAGAACTGGAAAGAATGTTATATTTTTTATATGTGAAGCCTTGCAGGCCCTATTTCAAACGATAATATTGATAATTTGACACCAATCAATTAAATTCGTTTAAAATCACTTTCGAAGCTCTTAATTTTTATTTAAAGAACCATATTATGAGCAGCTTAGAATGAGGCTCAAATTAAATAGAGTTCATGTTTTGTTTATCAGTGTTATTTAATTTGATTGTATTATTTTAGGTCAGTGACACTACATAAACAAAGCCATGCTCTTCAGTTGTTGGTTGTACCACAAATCCACAATAGCAAATCAAATCAAAATAACTTAATGTTAAATCCTTACAGTCATGGCTGCTCACACAAGGAAGGAGCTCTGCATACGAGTAGATTCAATAAAATCTTGAAATCAACTTAACTCCCATGCACACGAACAACAACAGCCAAAGGGTTCTCAAGGATGTTAGGTTTTTTTTTTGGCTTTTGTTATGTAAAATTGTATTTGAAAAGGTCAGATTATATTCCTTATGAATATGAATTTCGGTAGAACATCGTTTTGATTGAATTTTTGTTTGCTTGCACTTGAAGCCAATCAGAACATCTTAATTTCAAAAATTTCCATATTTTGTTTTGGTGGACAACACACAGAGTAAAATTTAAATTTAATAGGAATTTTCCTTTTGACCTGTAAGAGATTGTCAATTTTCAACAATTCAACAAACGTTATATGTAGGTCATGCTTAAATTGTTTTCAATTTTAAACTTTTTTTTAAGGACTACATATTCTTATGATTAAGAGTACTTGTGTGAAAAAAAGATAGTAAGCCAATCATTCATGAGTTTGATAATATTAAATCTTCAGTATATTACAATGTCATTTGAAACCGTGCACCGATTACCCATAAGCTAATCGATTTGGTGCCCATTAAAATCATTAATTTAACCAACCTTCTATTTGATACTATCAAATATCATAAATATTAACAACTTAAACGGTTATACATATGTAGGTGATATAGTCCTATAAATCATTTATATGTATAAACCCAACTGATTCCATTCACTAGCTACCGGTACCTTTTTTACCATCGTAGGTTTCTTAAATGTAATGTGATATTATTTAGTGTCTTTCATTATCATCCGATATCATTCAATTGCCTAAGCATGTCCGACAAATCTCAAAACCTACTGAATTTGTTAAGATCCGGATTTCACAATAACAGACCGATTATTGTAAATGCCGAAGTAATGCATTACATCAACATATAACACATAAATGCATATTGTGTCAATTTTCACACGCGTAAACGTTATTGTTAAAAAGTGAAGAAATACATACTAAAGATCTGCATGAGTGCACTTGAAATGTCCATCAAGTCACTCGCCATGATTGCGAGTCTATCGAGCCCTTGTGTACGCAAATCATAAATCAAATCAAAACCAAACGAAACACCAAGCAAGAGTGGTGAGTGCTGCAATCGCAAATAAAATGTTCTACGAATTCAAGCGCTAGTAGCTTATTCCATTTGGCACACGAGTGACATGTCGACAACATTGTTGCTTTGCGTTGCGCACTTACTGTTGCAATGGCAATACTATGAAAAAATAACACAAATTTAATTTAATTTCCATTTTTAATTATTTATTTATAAAGTAACGATAACAATTTGAATGACGCGTGCCGCTAAGAGACGAACGTAACTCGACAATAAGTATACTAGTCTGTTGACACAGCAAGTGCACTCATGCAGACCTCTAATACATACATGTCACTTGCTTCATATGTTTCATGTAGAAAAAAATTTGAACTTTGTCTTGTTGAATCAATTTTTTCAAGAGCCGAAATCTCGACCATTTTTGAAACAAAGATTTGATATTCTTGCTTTTGAATGTGTGAACATCTTTACTGGCGGGCATGGAAGAAAATCTAAACGGTCACGCTAGTGTTACATTTTAGACTTTACTCGACTTCAAAGTAATGTACAACTTTTTACACATTTTTTTTTAATTTTTCAACATTTCTCAGCTTTTCAAGAACTGCAATTTTCTATTGGCAATATATTAGTACCATTAAATCGATATTTTAAAAAAAATATTTGAGTTTTTGATTTGTTTCACTATTTTTCTTGGGCTCTCAACAGATCTATGCCAAAAAAAGAAACATATCAGACTTAGAAATTCTTATTGATCGGCTTAAAAGCAACTGATGATTCCATTTAGCAATGAATGAAACTAGTATGACTAGCTTCGGCCCCTTTTATTGTTGAATTAATCTTTTTTTTTGCATAATTTTTTTGGTATTGGCACACACTGTACTGAATAATAAGCTCTGTAAAATAATTATGAATTATTTTTTGTTACAATACAACAAAAAAAAACATCATTGAGTTCACACAACTAGAGTGCATGTCTCACCATATTTTTTTTTATACATCGCAGTCATTTTCTCCAAAAAGAGCAGTTGCGAAATCACTATCCTCAACAGAAACAGCTGCTAAAATTCGTTGACCATTTGATCTTTGATAAGCCACGTCTGCATTTTTTGTTCAAAATTCATTCAGCATTTTTTTTTTTTTTTTTGTAATTTGCTTCTTATTTTACTGCATATTGTTTGGTGATTTATCTAAACGCATTACTTTGTCCGCATACCGTTTTTTTTTTTTTCTTCAAAAATTAAGAAATCTTACACCCTTAAAAAGAGACTTTGTAATATAATCTCAAGTTCCGCAAAAAAAAAAGAAAACAATAAAAAATTTGCAACAATCATCTGCCGATGCACGGTTCAGTGGTCAACCTAAAAGTAGAGATATTTATATCGCACAACCTCTGCTTTCTTTTGTGGCTTGACGGGCATTCGTTTAAGTGAGCAATTTTAAGTTTTTACACGATATATTAAACTGCAATAAGATAAGACAAGATTTTGCAGTTTTACCTAAAATAATAAAATGCTTCAATGTACGCATTTGAATATCAATCGTTTCCAGCGTGAAGTTGAAAAACTAACATGTACAATATGTATTCCAACACTTTTGAGTTTCTAGGTGGAGAAACAAAATTTTCATTCATAAAAAAGGAGCGAAAGGAGAAAAATTTTAAACAAATCAAAACTCACCATGTGAATTAATTTCTTTCAATATCTTTTTACTGCGTTGATATTGTTAAAAAAAATTATCGCATAAGCTATGATATTTTTTCGAAAGTTATGGCACTATAACTTTGGCGTACTATTGCGTTGTATTTTTCTTTTAAATTGTTCCAGAAATTGTTCGGTCCGTCTTAAGGTATCCAATAACATCTTTTCCTAATGGAAAAGGTATCTTGCACTGCGTCGTGCATTATTACACTAAAAAATCAACCAATCAAATTTATGGTACCGAACCGAAGATTTTGCGGCTAAAAGGACTATGTATATCGGTTTACATTCGTACTGCATCGATTCAGATGGGAAGTTTAAAAACAAATTCCTATTACACTGCATTTTTAATATAAGTTGTGTATATTTCACCCATAAAATCTTTTAACCCTTAAAAACCTGACTCTTGTTTTGAGCTGAAAAAAATACATATTATATATTCTGCGATTCTGAACAACTTTTGTTCCATACAGATGACAGATACGCCCCCTAAGTACAAATAACCTGGCTGGTCCCTGGTGGAACAACTTCAAAATCAATTTTACAAAACAAAATTTGTTTCATTTCATTTTGTTAAATATATTAAAGATATACAGAAAAATGACAGAAGACTTCTATCACCACCTTCTAGTGGCTTCTTTTCGACTCAAAATACTATACATTAAACAGACCTGCGCAACATCCAGGAAGTTCGCCCTATATAAACTCGAGCAAACTTGTCTTCGGAAAAAATTCATCGACGAAGCGGAAAAGCTCATCGACACTATCTCTCCGAGTTCAATCGAATCCTAATTGCAAAGAATCAAGTCGTTATTTATAACAGCTACTGAGTTCATACTTGGCACTAACCCACGGAACGGAAAACCCTGTATGAGCGATGCTATCTGAAATACCATTGAGAAAATGAGAGCTGCAAAACGCTCGTGACGAAACGCAAACAAGAGACCAGAGGCAAGACGACAGATATACAACGCCCTGAATAAGGAAGTAAAAGCCTCCTTCAAAATTGAGAAGTGAGATCAAAGATGGCAGAAGTTTGCTGACAAGCATTGGAGTGGCATCCTCAGGGTGGCACAAAACGCCCCCGTCCTAGACCATCGTGAAAATGATATCAAGAGCAGGAAATACGTGAGTCGGAGAAATTATGGAGAGGCACTAATCATGCACGTTGGAAGAGTTTTGTGAAATAAAGAACATAAGAAGACATTCTTATTAATTAATAAAAAGTAAAAATGTTTGGACAATAATGCACTAGTTATAAAAGATTAATAACTGTGGGACCCTGTTGGTCCCGATAGGGACCAGTTGAATTTTTTCAAAAACTTTACTAAATCAATTTTTTTTTATTTTGCACACTTACATTAGTATCTGGACACAATAGCTATTATAAATATTATTTTTTCGGGTTCAGAATCACAAAGTTTACCGACAAACTAACTTTTTCAAAATGCGAGGTGCCATCACTCAACTGAAAAAAATACGTGACGCACGAAGTAAATAAATAGCGAAGACCGAACTGATCTTCAGCGCTAGGAGCTGACTGCATACGTATGTAGCACGAATCTTAAAAAAATGTACGTTAAATGCGTAAACAATTTTTTGAAGTTGTTGGTTCTTGCGGTATTACGAGAGTTTAAGGGATACACATATTTTGTACTTTTAATTTATATAATGCTTTATTTAAAATAATACATGAATTAAGATGTACTTTTATACATTTTAACAAATTTTACACACATAAAATGTTGAATATTTTTTTCTTATTCAAACTAATAATAAATATATATATGTATATATAAATATAGTGATATTTTTACATGCAACTTTAATTTTGTTTAATTTAAATTTGGTTTTAATCTAATCAATGTAATACTTCTTTCATTGTTGTATTATATTAAGTTAGGGTAGAAAACAAAAATAACAAGCTTTAATTTATGCAACACTCCCCTTTTCTTTTATTGAACACATTAAGATTTTTGAAAACAAAAACGCATTTATAACTTTTGTTCATACATAAGTAGTTCATTTGATTATTTAATTTAATCAAGGTACTTTTTCCGCTGTATTATGTAACGCGAAACAAGTGAGTGACTGAAAGTGACCACAGCCTTTTGAAACTTGTAATTAAAGGTTTGCTCCGACTTTTATGTTCATTTCAACTTAAATTTGAAATTTGAAAAACCAAAGTTTAGTTTCGAGTTTACACTAGCAATGTATACATATGCTGACGAAAATGAGTCACTCACTTATTTCGCCTTACATAATACGTGGGCTTATCAATGCTCGTTTTTAGTACAATGTAAGTAGCTACATATTTCGATACATATACAACTGTAATTTTGTTTTTTATAGAACATGTATTAGTTTACATATTTGTCTCAGTATTTTTTTAAAAATATATATATGAAGCTATTATGGTTTTCTTTTAAAGCGATATGTTGAATTTTTACTATTTTAATTTGACAATATATGCAGCAACAATAAAAGGTAAAAAAAAATAAAACAAACTACTCAGCAACGTATTATTAATGAAACAAACTATAAAAATTGTAGCATATTTAGAGGCTTGAAAATATTATTGTGAATTTCATGAAAACAATTTGTATGCATTCGCTGTAGTTCACAATGGCAAAGTTTCTGCTAACTAGATAGTCGCGAAAGTGCACCCACCCCATTAATTTTCACTTTCTCATCATTAATAACACACGATCATGCATTTATTTTAATTTACTCGAGAACAGACCACATTTGTCTCATGGATTTCGGAAAGGTATGCCTGTATCTTTCCCATCACGTTCGATATTTTAGTTCTACATATGTTTTGTTGTTCATTATAAATGAAGTCCTAACCTGATGAGGTATGATGTCTACAAAAATCGCATTTGGTAACCAAAAGCCTATAGCATCACATAGTTAAGCAAAAAGAAAATTGTGATCCTGTTTAATTTCTGCACTTAAATTTAACTTTAAAAGCTTTATCTACATACTTAAAAAACAATTTTGAAATTAAATTAAAACTTTAATTTCAAAATCATATAAGTAACATATAGTATAAGTAGCAAACCTTTTGTCGTTCTTACATTCGAGACATTAAGCTGCTTCTTAGAAATTAGCTAAGCGACAATTTAGAATTTTTGGCTAAATAATTAAACAAGATGTAAAATCAAATTTCAAAACTGATTTTCAACAATAACTATTATAAAAGCGGCTCTGAAGGTGGAAAATTATAGAAATAAAGCAAACAAATTGAATAATAATAAAACTTTATCAACAATAAATATGTTCCATGTGAATTTTGACCTAATCATATTTCAATAAACGTCTGAAAACTAAAGATATTTAAATGGCAGTATTTCAGGCATATGTTGAAATGAATAAAGCCAAAATTCACACAGCATTTAACAATATAACTAAATGAAATAAAAATGCTGGCAATAAATATTATCATATATTTTATTTATATATTATAACTAATAAGTTATAAACTTTCCTTTTTATATTATTGACTATGTGACTAAAATATAATTAACTCTCATTATACATATATTAATTTAAATTTAAAATATATATATATATGGTATCATATAATTTCTGTAGTTTTATTTACTCTTTATTCATATTCTCCGTTTTGACAATCTAAATATTTTAAACTAAATTGTTAATACTAAATTTTACCTCATAATAGTTAAAGTGGTGTGTGTAAGTTAAAATTTTACTATATAAATTTTTAACAAGCAAGAAAAATACAATAAATTTGCAATAATGCTACCAACTATGTTATCGTAGGCAGCAATAGCTTTAATAAATAATTTCGTTAGCAAATAATAAATCCTTTTTTGATATTACATCTACGAAAGGAAAAAGCGTGAAACATAAATGAAGTAAAAACAAAATTTGCATCACCAAGTAACTGTACAATAAAAATTATTTTTGTTTTTTATTACCACATAAGAAATTGTAAAAAAAAATGTGCAACTTATGGCTCAACTTATGGAATGATATAAGATAGTAAAGATTTATAAAAATACGCACTTATGCTAGCAAACATCAATAGCAATGAAAGCTTTTATAAATTCGTTAGCCTAAAAGTAAGCATTGCAAATCGATGCCGCTGTAGTTACGCTTATGGCAAGTGATTATTTTTATCATTTGACGCTACATACTTTTAGGCATTACATGTCATATAATTTTTCGATGTTACTGTGTTAACTAGATAGTCAAAGATGAAGTTTGAGAAATTTTAACAATTTACTTAAAGAAATTTGAAAATAAAAACAATCGTATATTACACAAAATTTCTTTTTAAAAAATACATATAAGAATTAACCAAAAATTAAATTTAAATTTAAATAGAAATTAGAAGGCGAATATTTAACAAAATCGCGCACACACAATTCTTGTTTTTGCCTTTACAAACAAACATACATAAATATCATATAAACAATTCTGTTTTAAACTTAAAAATTGCTTCATTTTGAAATAATAAATAAATTTCATATATAAAAATTAATTATTTAAAAATAATTCTCTTTGCTTGGCTGGGCTGCTGCTTTTGAAAGTCCAGTTTCTTACATTTTTTTTATGCTTTTAAAATAATAATTTTTTTTTTTTCAAAATGTAAAATAGGAAAATGGCCACAGACTCACATATTTTTATAGAATTGCTTTCGTTGCTGTGCTCTTATGTATAGAGATCATTCTCTGGTGATTTATTTTGTTAGCTATTTTATACTGACGAATGTAAAGCACAAAAAGAACTTTAAAATGTACAATAAAAATATTGCAGGCTGACTACTTATTTAGTTATAAGTTTGTATTATTTTCATAACTTTTACTGCATAAATTTTAGCTCTATATGTTGCTACTTGCCAGCATTAGACGCTAGTTAGAGAATTTATATTTTCATTAGCAAACTATCTGTAGAGAAGAAAATTTAATTTTGCTTATTTTATACAATGTATATAATTTTTCTTGGTTGTTAAAGTTTTTATTTTTAATTTTAGAACAAGTCTTCTGTTGTTGATTATATAACCTGCATTATCACACATTGCTATCGGTACCCACAGCGCCAGTGAATGAGAAAGGTTGCGCATTATTTATAATTCCGGCACGATCGTTTGTCGTTGTATTGATACCACCAGCAATACCAGAATTGACGGCCGCTTGACGCATTTCCTCAGCAGAAGCTCTAAAGTGTTTGAGAAGAGGGAAAGTTACAAAAATTATTGAATAAATTGAATTTAGATTTAAGACTTAAGTAGCAAGAAATTATAACAACTAAATGGGTATTTACATACGTTAGAACTAGGTTAACAAGCGAAATAGTTAAACGAATAGGAAATGAAAAACACATTGGAAAAATAGTTAGTAGCGACTTTAAAAATAAATCAAATCTCTATCGACAGTTAAAAATAAGTGATAAAGGAAATAATTTACTATGTAGATCCTAAAAGCTATAACTAAGTAATTTTAAAATTTTGTTCGGACAGGAATTACACTGCATTGCAAAACGCCAAGTATAAATTATAAGGGTACGTATCTAAAAGGTATGAACCCAAAGGATTCGCAGCTATAGAAAACATGCATCTTGAATTTTGAAAAAAAAAACTGTGAAATACAAAATGCAAAAAAAATTTACAAACAAAATGATAAAACAGAAGATCAATTTTAATACGCGCAAGGCTTCCTTCAGTCTGCTGCGAGTTTTCAAGTTTTGAATTTGTTTACAAAAATTTGTAGAATAGTAGATCTATTCGAGCATAACGCGATGTACGAGTATAATTTTGATTGTAAAAAGTTTGGCTATTTTTACAGGCAATTACTATTTAACAACGTATTAGTTTCCATTCAGCAATTCATCCGCGGAAACATGAGCCTTCTCTGAAAATTTTACTAAAAAATAGTTGTCTCTGCCTATGTTAATGATTTTTTTTGGCCATAACACATTTTTTTAGTTACCAAAATGCAATATTTGATGTTGAAAATTTATTTTTAATAAACAAATTCATACATATAACTTGCGTAGTATTTAAGGACAATTTACCCCTTTATTATGTAAGGCCAAGCAAGTGAGTGACTGATTTTTGGCTGCCTATATCTTGAAAGTGTTAACCTGAATCTTAACTTTTTTTTACAAATTATGTTATTTAAGTTGAAATGAACATAATACAAGTTTCAAACGGCTGTGGTGAATGCGTTACTTTCATTCACTCTCTTGTTTCGCCTTACATAATTTGATACCAATTTAAGAATCATTTCCATAGGATAGAAAATTATAAACGTATCGAAATGCGTTAGCCACGGTAGTTGGATTTGTCCAGGTCCGTACACTTTAACTAGCAAAAATACACTGAAATATCACAGCTTTAATTCAATTCACGAGAACGCAATATTTAATTTTGTCTACAAAAGCGAAGTAGGGGAATCGCAGTATATTTTCTTTTTGTTTTAGACGTGGGAGCGGCTGTACAAGCACAATTATCGGCGACCTACATTTTTTTTTTATTTTTTATATAGTAAGTGAATCATGTTCTCATGCAAAGTTTTTTTCGAATTTCGAGTCAAGAAAAGATTATGGTCATCATAGAAATCCAAAAATGAAAGAAAATTTTTTTACGACTGACTGGGAGGATATGGTACTTCCCACAAATTGACACATGACTACGTGATAACATTTTTTTCCTACTATGTCAACTTCAACACAAAAATACTAACCTTAAGGATTGACTTAATCCAAAAGAATGTTCCCACTAACTACTAAAACCAAATTCTTGCTTCCCAGATGGATGGATTTTTTTAATCTATATAATGTATCTATGTTCGCATAAAAAATTAAGCATTAATAGAGAAGATTATTTCAAAAAAAATATAATGAAATGCTCATAAAATATCAGTTTTTGTCGGAAAGTCGTAGTTCAAAGCCCAAATTATTCGAGAAGCTATCGAAATATAATAATTTTTCTTAAACTAAAACAGAAAATCATATTAATTTTAATGGTCGCATCTTATTTTAACTTTAGGAGTGTGATATCCAAAAATAAATATTATGCATAATAAATGCCAAATTTCAAAGAAAATATTTTCTTTCCAAAAATATTTTGGAAATTTAAATCAAAATATTTTTTTTATCTTATACAACGCTTATATGTTATTGTTGCTTCATAATGTATGCAACAAAATAAAATTTTCCAAAACACAGCAGTGTAATTTGCCTTGAATGTGAAAGGATGGGGAACAAAAATAAAAGGTGCACTAACTAAGCTAAAGTTAAAAACTTGTGAACATACAAAAAAAAAACTACTTTAAGAAAGTAAACATTATTTGCCTTGTTGTGTTATGGGCGTTTTGGATGCAAAATTATTTGTTGTTATTGATGTTTGCTGTTACGGTTCACGCTGGTTGGCAATTTACGAATTGGTTAAAATAAGAGGGCGTCACTTAAACATTCTGCTAGTTTTGCATTGTTTTTGTAACAATAATGCAAAGTGTAACAAAAACATATTTTCCACAATATCTGATGAATCAAATTTTAACAATCTTATTTCTAAATGTGAGCAACGTTTAAGTTACTTTCATAGATTTTGTTTTCTCTATTTATATCAACTATAATTGCTGCATCTTTTTGCTAAGAACTTTTATTATTATTTTACTGTCTGTAATCTTCTGAGTGTAACATGTTTTTGAGTTTAACCATTTTTTTTTTTTTTGTTTTTGTTTGTACATGGAAGCTATACTGTAACTAATTCGAGAGCCCGCTTTAACTGCTAACATTGCTTTTTTTTAAATCCGATGCTTTAACATGCGTAAAGTGCTAAATCGCTACATGAGATCAGATCATAATTTAAATTAGTATTTTGTTGTGAACGTTTATGGAATGCACATATTTTAGTTTTTTGTGTTTAATGTTTTCCAATTCATGTATTAAAAACATATATTTTTCTTTTTTTTTAACTTTGGTGGGGCTGTTTTTGTTTTTAAGGTTTTATTTTGCTTTGTTACTGTAACTTGATAACTTTTTACGAACTCTTTACTTGTTCACTTTTACTAAAGAACGTACGCACGACGACGACAACAAGAAACAACTTGACACCGAAACAATTTTTGTTTTTCGTAAATAAAAAAAATGGAGCAAAATGATTTTTTTGCAAAAAGGAATTTATGTTGGACGCCAAACATCAGGATCTTCCATAAGTGTTATATGTTGGTCAGTGCCCATTTGCATTTGTCCACCGCCTGGTGGCATTTGGGTGGGTGATGTTGCAGCTGCTGCCATGTCTTCTCTAGATGCTCTGTTAGTTGGCACATGGTATTTTTGTTATTGCAATTATTTTTCGTTTTTTTTTTTAAATCAAAGCATTTTTTATAGTATAATAGTTAAGTTTCAAAAATTTCACATTAGTTAGCATGTTTTGGAATATATAAAAGTATAAGAGAGAACAAAAGAGAGAAAACACAAATTTTTTATGTTAGCAATAAAACTTTGTTACGTGAAAATTTTTTTGGAAAGGACTTTAGCAGAAATGCTTATGGTTGTTTTTATTTATATCTTGGTTAAAGGCCACCAAAGCAATTTCAACTAAGGTTAAGAACTTTTGGCAAGCATTATTTAACAACTAAACATATTAAAAAGTTTTGTTGTAAATGTTATTGACTTTTATGTTTCTAGTTTAGACACAAAACATAGATTTTGAAGTAAGTCTATGAGAAGCCTTTAAAGAAATTTAAACTTCAAAACTAAAAAGTAATGTACAAATTTATGTTGTTCAGTGGTCATATAGAAATATTTTATACTCTTATATTTCTCACAATGGGTTTCTAAAATCAATGAAAACTTAATATCTATCTCAATCCTCATTTCAATCTTGTGAAAAGAAGTGTCCAGCAAACTGATTGTTTTGATGTCTTTGTAAAAGTAATTTTTGAGCTTTTTTATCATATTATTGCTGCATTCTGATTCCATAATTTTAGGTAATTTTCAGTTTAACTGCATGCTTTATATGAAATAAAAGATATTGTACATCATTCAATTCAGTCTAAGACCTAAGGCAAAAGTTGGATCCTTTTATTATTTATCATATAAAAATCTTTTTGATGCTATTTGGTTACATCGACACATTAGCATATTAAGTACAACAACTATATATTCATTTATGCAATTGAAAATCTATGTACTATATTTCAGAGAAGAGTATATATTACAAAACCGTAATTTGCGTCTACAACTCAAAAAAAACTCCAGCTGCCAATGTTGGGAGCAACTCATTCCTATACAATTTTTGCGTCTGCAGGTGAGCTGACAACTCAATTAAGTTGGGTTATAAAATACAATGGTTACAAATTTATGCAAAAAAAAGGGACTGAAAGGTAATATCTTTTGTGCATATCGCATGCGCAACCAAGTATCTCGAAAGATCAGTAGTGACAGAAATTATGCCGCATTCGAAGATAGAGCTATTTAAGGAAATTTCTTATTGAACAATTTCTAAAATATCAATGAAAACTAATCAAAAAAAATGTTCATTCAGTGTCTATTTTCCTGATCATTTTAGTTTTTTTATAAGTTTTAGAAGAAGGCTGAATCAGTTATGGTTAAACTGACATCTTATACGAATTCGATGTTTTTTTTATGAAAGAAAACATGAAGTTAGTGCTTAATAAAAAATCCAACACAAATGATCAAAACGAACACCACATTCGGGTTCAGCGATTAAAAAATATGTGGATAGTATGCCCTGAAACACGCAACAAACAATAATTTTTTTTGGTCCTGTATTATTAGTACCTTAAACTTAAATCGTCTATGCCATACATTCAGTTTTAATAAGTTGTGTCTTTTGTACATTACTTGGTTTCTTAACTCTGCATTCATATGAAAAAATGTTTGGAATGCATTGTTTAATCCTTTAAAAGCTTTTCATATTTTGTCTTCGTGCTTATATAACTATCGCGTATCACACACACATGCACACATAAAACTTACTTTCTTCCAAGCGACATCATGCCATAAATAGCGCCGGTAACAAATATTAAAACACATGGAAAAATACTACCCAATCCAGGGCATATTATAATAGGTGGAATTGAAATGCTGTTTATGATAAATAGAAAGTAAATTTAATAAATCATTAAAAATTGATAATCCAAATATTTGTACTTACATGCAATACAACACTGCACGATTCCACATGGGTCGCGCATCTACTTTTTCCGCAAATTGATTGGCATAATCAATACAAATAAAACAAAAAGGTGCTTCTAGTACTAGCACTAAAAACCCCACAATCATTTGTAGAATACCACCAACAAGGCACGAGACGGAGAGCAGTAAAATCCCCAATGCATTGGTGAGGCCAAAAAGTATGCAAACTGTAAACGAAAAGGTAAAAGTAAATTAATCAATGATTGATTTAATTATATAAACTAAATGTTTCTTTTCTACAGTAGGTGGCCAAATTATTAGGGACAGTTCTCATATTTTTGTACTTTCTAGTTTAAATGATTATTTTTAGAAAATAATTGGTGCTACGTCTAGTAAGTATTATTTTTTTATAACAATATTCTATTAAGATAATAAAAACAACATAATAGGTAGTGTACATTCATTTATTTTTTCGTAAAAGTAATATTCATGTTCTCAGAAAATAGATACAGTTACGGCTTGTATGCGTCGAGGCATGCTCTGTAAATATTTTTTTTGGATATTGTTGGAGTTCGGTGTTGTGGTGCCATTCTCTGGTGAGTATTTCCGCTTGATGGTAATGGTAATCAATCCTTTCCAGATCGCCCGTTTGAAGGTTTCCCACATGTGCTCTATGAGCTTCAAAACAGGTGAGTTTTCGGCCAAAGCATAACGCCAGTTTTTTTGTCAGCTAGAAATGCAGTAGCACTCCTGACTTTGTAGATAGGTACCGAACCGTGCATAAAAATGTAAGCTAGTCAACAGGGAACCATTCTTCGAGCTGTGGCAGAAGGCGAGTTTCGAGTACACGCTTTTGGTTTTGTCAACCAAAAGTTGGAATATTGACTCGTCAGAGAAACGTGTATGTAAAGCACGATTAAAAAAAATTCATATTCGCGAACTACGCTATTTTAAGAAGTGACTGTAGCAGTACTCGATTGTAATCCACAACAGCCATATTCAAGAGTTTTTTGCGCCATTACAGTCGGTTCTTCTTAATGGCTTCGGTCAGGCGCGGTTTTGTGATAGGCCGAGGAGCGATCAGGTTCTCTTCTACCAAACGCCACCGGACAATCTGTTTAGAGACGTGAATTCCCGGTAGTTTATTTTCGTAGTCAGATCAGCAATACATTTCTTACGATTTTAGAGGCAGATGACCATAGTTTTATGGTCGGTGGTTGGTTTTCTACTACAATTTCCTACACAGTTTGCGCCCAGTCGCTCGTTCTGATCTACTTTTTTTTTAATGCGGTTAACAACCGACTTTGAAACATTTCCAAACGTTGCTATGTCTCTCTGGGAACGTGTAGAGCAATAAATTAACGTCTGTATTTCTCTACATTTTCTTGGGGACGTGCCTGAAGATTTGCCCCTTCTAAAATTAAGCAATTATGAGGTTATACCTCAGTACCGTTGTCCAAACAAAAATTAAGTCATAAGATTTAGCATAATTAATTTAAGAAGAATCATTATTTACGTTTTGAATATTACGGACAGGAAAAACTTGCGAAAAATGAATTACATTCAAACTCTGCAATACAAGAGTACGTTTTACCAAATGAGAAGTAAACTCACTAACCTCACTTATTTAGTACATGACGCAGATACTAACATTGACGCTTAACACACAATAGCAATAAATGGCACCAGTAGCAAAAGAAAAGTTCTCAAAAAATTCGGTTAATCTAGAAAATACAAAAGCTTGAGTACTGCCCCTAATAATATGGCCACCTACTGTATGTTCTACTGTCCTAATGAAATATTACTCAAAGGTCATGTTATGCGAGCGAAACTAGCACTTCAACAGTTTATTCCCTAGCTCCGATGTCATGTAGCTTCTTGGTGGAATGGTTTTATTTTACAGTAGTTAGATTAACGGCTTTTTAATAGTTAATGGAATATAACTTTTTTTCAGATCTTTGTTTTTGATTTATTACAGCTCTGTTAGTTTTTAAAATTTTTATAGACAGCTTTAAGATTCGCTTAATTTATTGCTGACCGATCTTAACAAACTAAATCTCAGACAATGAGAAAAAGATTTCACAAAAGGAACTATAAGGAAAAGTGTGGACCAAGACAAAAAACACCAAGGGGGTTTCGGAAGCGCCAATTCGACCAATCTCCATCGATTAGTACATTTAGATTTTTTGCATAAATATGGATAAAACACTCTCTGAGTAGAGTTGAAGACACTTCTGGTCAGGTAATTTAAAAAAAATAGTTTTCTTTACATATGTACGAATAAGACGTCGTTGCTGATGTCCAACAAATTTTTTGATCTTTCCCAATCGATTGATACAGTACATTTTTTTTATATTATTGGGGTCAAAACACCCTTTTAGGCGGTATTAAAAATCTTAATAATTTGGGATCGCTGAACAAGAATATTTAAACGACACGTAAAAGTTTGCTCTCGTTTGGTAATTTCAGGAATTTATTGCCAAGACCCCATTTTTCTCATATATTTTTTACTATAAAACAGTAAGTTCAATTTTTCTTCTAGAAGTATGCAAGTCAGAGCCAGGAAAAAATAGTAAAATAAGTACGAAAAAAATTGTTCAAAAAATTTGTATTTGGAAAATTTGCAAAGGTTTTGCATTTTCAATATTTTTAAACCATAAAAGGTAAAAAATATCATCAAAACTGGAATTTGAAGAGAAAAGGTTAGAACTTTATAAGTATATAGTAAAAAATTGGTGCTCACAAAATAAGTATTTTTATGGCAGATAGTACAAGTAATAAATAAAACTGACTTAAACAACTCAAAATTTAAAAAGTTGAGCTTTTAAGCGTCAGAAGTTCAAATTTAAAGTTTTCAAACAAAATTAATTTACCTTGCCGTTTCAAAACGACGCTTGCACACAGTTTTCATTCTGCATTCATTCAAAAATGAACCAAAGCAGGCATAAAATGATTCACAATTAATAACACAGGCACACAAAAAAAAAAGTCGTGACCCAGAGGGTGGACTCTACTATGCTTACATTTTTGTGGTCGCTGAAACCGAATATGATAGCAATAAATAAGTTCGACCTTTCCATCACCCCCTAACGCCCCTTTACTAACCCTAGAAAGGGATTGAGTGCTAGATGGTGGTGGAAAGGTCAAATTTACTTTTTGTTGTCATTTTCGGTTTCAGCGCCCCAAAAAACATAACAATCCAGATCCATCTCAGTTTTGCATGAAAATTGAAGTTTCAACCCCTTTCTAGGTGTAGTAAAGGGTCGTTAATAGAACTGTCGAATTTATTTTTCGTTATCATTTTCGGTTTAAGCATGCCAATAAACGTAGGAATGCACATCCATTTCAACTTTTGATGGTCATATTCGGTTTCAGCTACCTCGAGAATGGAGGACTAGGGAGGTCCACCCTCTGGGTCACGACTTTTTTTTTGTGTGCCTGTGTGATTCAAGCAAAATAAGGAGGCAAATCTGATCAAATGTGGTAGTGTAAGTGACATATGGAATAACCCACCCAGCGGATAAAAGTAGTACGCTATTCATTAGACAAATTATTGTACTGTCACTAAATCGAAATGATGATTCAAAACTACTCTAATTTTGATTGTTTTTAATTGATTTGTTCACAATCAAAGTAATCACAATTTATAAGCAAATTCAGTGAGTCACATTGTAGTAGTGAGCAGCGTAGGCTAAACAACCAGCTTTTAATTAATTTTTAAAGAGTGAAAAAAAAAAACAACGAACTTAGCCGGTACATTCAACTTTTCGTTACTACGAAAATAAATACACAAGCGGTATATGACAGAAAGAACTGGTTATAAATCGAAACAAAAATAAAAGAATTGCAAAAGCCCAAAGCAACGTGTGTAGCGGTACTTAATTGTTTTAATTAACAATTTAATTTTTTTTTTCAAATTTAGAAATATTTGGTTTTTAGCTTACTATTTAGTTTATGATAACAATTGTACATTTTTACGCGCATTATCAGTAAGGTAAAATAGATAAAAACGGGAGTTTATGTCATTTATTTTTTCTTTTTTTTGTCGTTTATAGATTATCTTTAGCGCTACAACTACAATGAGTAAAACTGCGAGCTTAAAATTTAGGATGATAAAAAATCTGTTCCGAATTAATAGTGCTTTGTTTTGACACTTTCAATATGCCATATGTGGGCGTTTTGAAAATAAACAGTATATGTTTAATCTGGTTTTATCAGTTTAAAAACCAAATACATAGTTGTTTCATGATTATAGCAACATAAAAATACATTAATTTTTATTGAATACATATGAAGCTCTATCAAGTTTATGTGACCCTTTTGTTAACATTTTAATAAATGTAATCTGCAATCATGCGTTCTAAAAAGCATCATATTTCAAAGGCGGTAGCGGAGCAAAATTAAAAACATTCAGAGACATCAATTGTATTGCCTAGCGAGAATCGCAGTATAGCAAGGCCAGTGTAACTTTTATATAACTAATTGTGGTTGAAAGAAAAAATATATTAAATTGCAAGTTCTAAAGAAATGTATTTAAGAGACCTCACACAACAAGGTTACAGCAGTTAAAATGATTTCATTATGCATTACAAATTTCAAATAAATATAGACGAGAATCGAAGACAGTAAATTATTTTTCCATTTTTGGTTTTGTTTTTTTTTCAGTGAATTTCTATGTTCGCCAATGGTTTTTCTACAGCACGCACTTATTATATTTTGTTTCATAGTCTCTATATATTCTTTTCTAGAAGATTCTTGATTTTTCGTTAAAATATAACATATATGTATGTTTTACTAAATTGTCATACATCAATGCTAACGAAAAAGATAAAAAGAAATAACAATACCTAATATGGAATAAAAATCTAGTTATGGAATATTAAGTTTGGGTATTAACTTTATTAATTGGATTCGTCTTTTTCCTGGCACTGCACATATTTTGTGTGGAGTGGTGAAAATGCAGAAAATATATATACGATACGAGCGCTTGATTTTGTTGTGAAGCCGTGTTTTGCAGTATCATTTACATAATTTTTAATACTTGAAACTTTAAAATGTCAGAAACATGTTTTCATATATTTGAAATGTGAAATGCTAAAGTATTGTTACGAAATATAGCTTACCAATTCCCACCTACGCTTTTTAAGAGTTTGATCTTTATATTGTGATGCAATCAAAAACACGTATTATTATTTTACAAGAATAATTCTCTTATTTTAAACTTAAAAGTCAATTAAAATCAAATTACAAAACTATAAAAATTACTAATTGCAAGACTTTAAACGAGATATTTTGCACTTTTACTTTAGACACGATGTTTATTAACAAATCCAAACTTCAGTTAATCAATCTGTTAGTGTGGTTATTATGCCAAAATTCAACACCTCAAGGACGTTCTCAAACTTCCGAACGAATTCCGGCATCTTCCTTTTCTTTTTTTTTTTTGCCATATTGACATTCACTACGGTTCCACTTTCTGTCTTTACTTGCTGATTTTGGGCGATTGCCTCGCTTTGTTATTCTTGTGTAAGTTTAGCTTGATTTTTGATGTCTATCAATGATAGCTATCATTTGGAGAAGGAAAAAATAGGCTGGCATTCTGTGCGAAAA
This sequence comes from Meiosimyza decipiens, assembly GCA_963680825.1. Lineage (NCBI taxonomy): Eukaryota > Metazoa > Arthropoda > Insecta > Diptera > Lauxaniidae > Meiosimyza > Meiosimyza decipiens. The sequence goes on from OY804258.1 coordinate 46,204,434, forward strand.
GTGCATTTTTCAAAACTGCGAGTAAATTTGAGTGGTAGTGATACATCAAACAAAAAAAATATATGAGTAATATTCTTTCATAAAATTAAAAACTATTTATATAACTCACAATTTCTATAATAAACTGCATTGAAAAGTTAAAAGACAGTTATCGGAAGTTGATAACATAGCTTTTCAAAAAACCCACGATTTGTAAAATATGGGTGTTATATGATATATAATTTTATAATGAATTGGTTTTGTAAATATATGCCATAGATTTCGAGACAGCAATTTTTGTAAATATTTTGTTATTTTAAAAAAAAAAAAACAAACCGTTATTTTTATCAAAAATTTTATTAAACACATTATTTTATTAACATACTAAAAAGGCTTTTTTTGTATGCTTTTAATGGATGTACTACTATTTGCTCCTAATTTTTTTTATTATAATTTTTGCCAGAAAACAAATTCATAAACTCAAGAAATTTTCTTAAAGTTTATTAACGACTACATTTTCTTTGAGGTGATATTTTTCATAAAATTCAATTTTAATAAAAAATCGTTTATAAAATTACATAATATCAAATATAGTTTTTGAAAAATATGATTTTCTCTTGAAAACTACAAAGTTTAGAAAAATTATGAAATCTTGAAAATTTACAACAAATTATTAAATTATTTTTCATATGGTGCAATCTCCAACTGCTAACGATTTTTTGAAAAGCTATATCCGCAACATCCGATCGCTATATATCCGTAACTTTTGATTGCACTTTAATTATACTGTCTAGAAATCCCACATTATCTGAATACTGAAACTGGCCAGAAGTCGCTGTCTTGTTTTTTTAGTTTACGAAAAACTATTTACTATTGTATCAAAAACCTTTGCCTTCGTCGACATTTCATAAATAAAATTGCACATGTTTTCGAAATTTTGGCAGATGAAGTGAATTCTCAGTTAGTTACGTGCACGTGTAGCTCCAGCATTAGCTGTTTACTGTGTCCCATATACACGTGTTCTTATGAAAGCGAACATAGTGAAGCAGTAATGCCATGCTGTTCAAAGCTGTCATCGCAAGACAGTTGCATGTAAACGCAAAAGACCAGATTTTTGCATATTGAAAATATTTTCGTGTGTGTTTTGTTTTGTATTATTCTCAGTATTTAGGTTTACAAAAACAGAATAAAAACAGTAGAATTAATAAATTTTTATAATTTTTTGTGAGTGAAAAAAAAAGAATATGTTACCACAGTATGTTTGTGGGAGATCTTAAGGAGATTCCAATTAAATTGAAACGCTTTAAAAAATAATGCACAATAGCCACAAAAACTATTATCGCACAGCTTACAGCAGACAGTACAGCTACAGTGTAATCGTAGCCTTATAATCGAATAGAATAGCAACATTTGTAATTACGTCACGGAATGATAATTTACGTGGTTATACTACACTGTGTAAAAATTGAGTTTTATTTGATTACCGCAGAGTGTTACACGCTGAGTTCCATTCAAAAGAATAAACGGTTTAATAAAGTACTTGCAAGAGGACAATCACCGACAACGGCTAGATTTGTTGAAGAACAGCTCAGATTTTATAGTAAAAACTTCAACCAATATCGTCGATCAAACACCGTGTTCACCTGATATGGCATCGTCTGACTTTTTCCTGTTCGCGAAGCAAAAATTAATACTTCAAGGAACGCAGTTTGAGTCAGTTGAAGCCATAAAGGCAAATTTGCTAAAAACGATGAAGACTACGAAAAATATATGTACAAAGTAAAGTAAAGTGCTGGTTTCGTTGTATTGAAAGCGGTGGGGCCTACTTTGAAGGCAACAAAGTTACTGTTGATGAATAAATACTTTTGTTTTATTTAACAATTTAACACAGAATATATTGCCACCGTAGCGTATAAAATCTGTTGACAAAAAATTAATTCAAAATTTAGAAGAGAGCGAGAAGTTTTGAACTAAAACTTTACAAGAAAAAAATACATATGAGAAATATAGATAGTCGTTTTTGCAAACATGTTTACATAATTTTGCATTTTAATAGTTTATTTAAAATGTCACATCACCATTTACAGCGGTTTTGTAAATTACAAAACGTTTGAATAAATATTGTTTGATGCACTGCATTGATACAGCCGCATTTTTTCATCTTTAACAAGTCGAAAATCAGTGCTAGTGTGTTAGAGAAATCTCACTTTTCCATGTTTGGAGCTTATACCATATTTGGCTACTTTCTTTTAAAAGAAATTTTACAAAACTGCTTTCAGATCGCATCTTTTAGTGATTAAGCTTGAAATATTATTTCTAAAAAAATCGGCGGAATCTTACCAATGCAAGCGTAAACAAATGTTGTGAGTGTAATGCAATAAATGATTAGCAAAATAACGATTTTAAGAACACAAATTCGAGAGAATTTCTTTGTTCGCATATCAACTTAGAAGTATTGGTATAGAAACTGTAACAATAAAGCAATAACAAAATAGAAAAAAAAGACATGCTGTCATGCAAATGTGAGATGCTCAACAATTGATTGCTTCTAATGAACATATGAAAGATGCAATTCTTCATTGAAAAAAAAAAACTTTATTTTACAAAGAAATCAACACTTAATTTAATCATATTGTATACAACGTTACATATTTCTATTTTAACAATTTGCAACAAAATTCTTATCATAGCAGCAAAAAGTTAAATTAGATAACACAATCAAAACAATGATTCATTTGTAAAGCTTGCATTTCATACAAGAAAAAAATTAATACAAAGAAAAGTTTATTACAAAATATTCTGCCTTTTTCTGGAGTAAAAAGGGTCAAGTTTAACTTGACACTGAAATTTTTTGAGTACTGTTTGTTGTTCTGTATCTCTTCAAAGTAACAACATACGAAATGTGAAAGATACAAAAAGTATTGTAACAGATTCAAATAGTAGTTTCCACGTCACCCATGCAATTGTTGCTGTTACCACCAACAACTACACGCACTTTTCTTTAATTATCAACGAATTTTATGTAGAGATTAAGAAGAACACGTTGAAAAAGTAAAAAAACAATTGCATATTGCTCCATCCAGGGTTGTTTAAATTATTATGTTTTAAGTAAAACTAAAATAATTGTAAAGTTAAGATTTTATATTATCGAAATTTGACTGAATTGGAATTCATAGCCTGTATATTTCATGAAAAATATTACAAAAAAAGCTTAGGTTCCAGTGCCACCCAGTAGGTTTGTATTTTATCTGCTGAGGTCTTTGAAATAAAAAGAAGAATATTTCGCGGAAAAAATTGTTTGAAATGTGTGACGACAAAAAAAATAAGTTAGAAACAAAATAAAAAATCCATATGAACATAATTTCACTTTGAATTAGTCGTTTTATTCGAAGAAGAGTGAGAGTTGACGAATAAAAAATAGCTATTATTTAAAAAAAAAAAAAAATCTATATTGTGCCTTTGGAACAGACGTAAGTGTTTTGTAGAAGCAAAGTGTCGAAATATACTTTTCTCATAAAGTAAGTTCATTATACTTGTTTATGCCAGATGGCAAACCTATTTAAGAAAAAACATATCTCTAGTCGCCAACAGATGTCATCTTGCTTCATAGGTTATAAGTTATTTTTAAAGGTTTTTATTCTATATGTTGGTATTTCCGAAATGATCTAATGATATTTTTTGTGACCTTAAGTCTAAAAAGGTGACCTACAGGTCTCTTGGCAAACAACCTTCATCGTGGTAAGAACACGGAGCTGTGAATAAAAAGCATTTTATATATCCTAACAACCATCTTTTATTTTTCCTATTTCATATCCATATAAAATCCCAAACTTCGAACGAGTTTGAGATTTTATTCCAGCCTTGATCTCAACTCCTTAGGATTTTAGAAACCAGAATTTCATCTAGATCTTCAGCAAACCTACAAATTCACATTGCAAATTAACAATACTATATATGTACCTTTATAATTTTTCCACAAAAAATTAAACATGAAATAACGGTTACTTCTGCATATTTAACTCAAATTTTTTTTTACGGTCTTCCAGCAAACTAGCTGCTTACTATCTGATCGAAACATCGACGAATAAGAAGCGTGATATAATCTTTACATTTTTTTAAGGATGCATTGATACTAGCTGTCCCGACAGACGTCCTGCTCTTTCCGGTAGGTGGCGTGATGTTGTATGAACTAATGCGATGGAATGTAAAAGCGAAACAGCACATTTTTCCAGTGAAACTAACTTCTGTCCCTACTCTTTTACATAATACATATCGTTACCTTAATATAGAAAGTCCTTAACAAGCATTTTTTTTTCAAAATCGAATTTTTTGTAGATTTCAGTGGGTCACCCACTAATACACGTTTGAAAATAAAGCATTTACAAGCAAATAAAATAAGCCAAAACTCACTTCAATGATTTTTATTGAGTTCTTTCGTCCTATAAAATAACATATATGATAGATAGGACACGTGGTATAAATTATGTGTGAGTCGATTAAGCGGTCTTTGTAAAAATGCTATTTTAAAAATATTTTTGTATGAGGGACACCCTAAATATGCACTCTAAGTAAAAGTTTTATAGCGTCCTATTCGGGGCGATAAGGAATCTAACCAATCAGAGATCATTAAAATCGGTCTAGCCGTTCTTGAGTTACAAAGGGTGTAACTAACCTGTCTTTGTTTTATATACATATATAGATTTTGTTTTAAGATGACCAAGAGGAAACAAATTGCATAAAAATTAAGAAAAAATACGTGCAAAAACTGCTTTCAAATAAAATATAGCCAAAAGCGAGTGAACGAATTTGAGCTATTTTTCATTCTTAAAATTTGAGTTGCAATTTTTGACAAACCTTTACTATTGCTTTTTTGTATTACTTTCGCAGCAGCCCATATTAAAAAAATAACTATTTATTTAATGAATTTTGATAATATTAACAAAAGATAGAGTTCAGCTACTACAGCTAGTAGCTTTCTTAGCTCCTTATTTAGCTTGGTGAATATATGCTCAGTACGAATATGTTAAGGAAAAACAGAGCTCGATTTTGGCTTAAATACAAAAGTAGAGTGATGAAAATTTCGATGTTAGTTTTTTTTTTTTTTTTTTCAAGAGAACATCACAAAATATTTTTCCAGATGCAAGATCCTCCTCGATCGATCTATTAACATTTAGAGGTCACACTGTGAAACTTTCAAATTTTATGGCTTTAATATAAGAAGTGTTCACTTCACCGAAACTAATGAATAATTCATCCATTTTTTTTAGATAAATAACGAAGCTTAGGAATTGAATATAGATGTTTTGTTTAATCAATTAATATTTTATTAATTTCAATTAATTGATATGAAGCGCAAATAATTTAGTAGTTCGGATGTCATCAATATATTTCCTCGAGATTTCAGACATTTAATAAGACAATGGCTTGAAACTGTTCCATATTTTTTGATACACTACGATTGTTATCAATTCGTTAACATTAATTAATTAACAACTGTTGAAACTTTAGTTAAAGTTTGCGATAATTGTTCAATTAATAAGCTCTCTATGAATTAATTAATTTATCTCAAAAATTATAAGAATTATTCACCTGCTTTAATAAAGTGAACATTTCGTATTTTATTGCAATAAAAATTAAAACCCGTGCAGTGCGAACTGCATATTTATAGATCGAGCTGATATTTGGGGGCTGAACTACTTTTTAGATCCAACAAAAGATTTTGGATGTACAGTCAAAATTTAAAATCTTATCAGTAGCTCTTGAGATGTATCGATATCGCCTAATTTATGTAAATATTCGCATATATAGTATCCTCCGTACAACAACCTATACAAATTTAATTTTCAACGCATCCTTACTGGTCTAAATTGTCAGTGCCTTGCTGCAGTATGTTTTTTAAAACAATATATTAGATTCAAGCAAACAGTAGCTTTTTCTTTCAATATGTTTTTGTAGTGCAAGCATCAACGTATATAATGAAGATGCACAGCTCCTTGACGTTTTTTCAGAGATTAGTAATAAAATATTACACCAGGTTATAAAAAGTTAAAAATTAGAAGTGAAAAATATGCAAAGTTCATTTCATTTAATTTCTTCACCTGTTCATTATATTTAGGATTAGCTTTTAAAAAATTAAATTCATTCTGATCTGACTTTTTGCGACATTAATTTGTTCCTGACCCCACTTTCCAAGTTGATGAGTTAGCAACTTGTTCTATTTTAAGTGTATCCTAGTATTTATGTATATAGTTGGAAGCATCACGAACGTCAGTCTCGTAGTGAATGGCTTTCGTTATAATTTATTGCAATTTCTTTTAGCTTCCGTGCGACATCATTTAAATCAGATCCAAAAATGTACATATGTACATATAACAGCAGTTTATTAAATAGTTTGTAGTTTTCAAAATTTTCTTTACTATAACACGTTGCATATATAGAATACTTACAGAATGCGCCCACAATTCCCAGGAGCCTGCCGCCGTATTTCATATACCACGGTGCATCATTGCCAACTGCGTCTACTTGATTTGGACGCGAAAGCAATCCAGACATTTTTTCAGCAAAGGACTGTAAAGATTCCAAATCAATAAATTAGGAAAGAATAAAGTTTTAACAATTCGCTGAGTAACCAACGACATCAATATAGCAGGACAGCGAAGCACCACAAGACAATGAAAGCAACAACAACATGAACAAGAACAGTAACAGAAAATGTACATAATGAAAAATCGAATTTTTCTTTCGTTGTCGCTGCTGCTGATAGGGCTACGCTGCAGAGGTCGATGAAATTCTTTTTTAACTATATATTTTACGCACTCACCATATTTAAACAATTTACACTTTAGTACTAATTTAACTATAAATAAATTTATTGCAAAAGTCGACAATGTTGTGCTTATTGAAAAATTATGTTCCTTTTTTACAATTAGCGCACGAAATATTCACAAACTTATTCTTTTCCGCCTACTTTTTCCAAACCACAAAAAAAACTTATTCGACCACGAATACGAACGAGTAGTAAACTGACACATCGCATGAAAAAGTTCACAATAACGAGTAGCGATAGCGAATCAGCGATGAAAATTTTAGATTGTGGCAAGTGGCAGCGCTCAACAAGCTATTATTGTTGGTTTCGATTTCTAATAATCGGTGATCAATAAGCAACACCGAGAATAATGCAGGAGTGCAGTGGCGTTTACTCTAAGGTGCGCAGGTGTTCTCCGCACACCCAACCAAAATCCGATGAATTTTTTTTAAACTCTAATAGACGTTTCCATATTTGTCAATAATTTGACACTGTTGCTACTGGCACGCTGCAGCATACCATATCCATCATATCATAGTTCTCTCCCCTAAGCGTACAATATATGTGCGTCATACGACTGCAATTATATATGAAACGCAACATTATTTTACAATGTTGAATTCCATCCAACCGCCTTGAGTGTGCGCTGCTGATGTCGCACCAAGTCAAAGCAAAAACATATAATAAAAAAAAACTACTTCATACACATTCTAACGAAATGATCATGATAAACCATAAAATGTGTTCGTAGGATATTAGCGCACATAAGTTGATACAACTCGACTCGACTAACGTGAATTTCATTCATTTGGGAATTATTTCTTCTATATGCATCAAAAACAGTCCTTGGCCCATATCAACCACCCTACTAGCATTAGGAGAAGTTGTGAAGACAAAAATCCAGCTAACAAAACAGTAGTCTTTAAAAAAGCTTTGTATCGTAATTAATAAGATACTTTGCCTTTGTAGTCATATTTAGTTTTATAATCGTTATAAAAGTTATAAAACTATAATAAAAATACCGCATGTCTCCTATGTCTTAAGATAACAGACACATAAATTACTTGAAAGACATGACGTTTCATGTTTTCAGAGGTATAAGATATATGGCACATTATTGCCCATGACATCTCATGTTCTCAGAGGTATACGAGATATGGCACATTATTGTCCATGTTTTGCCACTTTAACAAAGCAAATGTAAGAAATATATGGTGCAACTTTGACATGTAATATAATACATGACAGATATTAGAAGGTAGCGCAAAGGACTGTGAATCACTGGGACATGGATTAGAGACCAACTTTGCAAATTTGTAAATCGTAAGAATAATTAAATTTGATAATAAAATTAAATTATATGTAATAAATTTAAGTTCTACAATTTGCTTATGAAGTCAAAGTCCCTAAGCAAGACATGGAAGTTTTTTTTAAATGTTTTTAAGGTGTAATTTACACACTTGAAAGATAACAAAGAGGGGAAAATATCTTAATATTTCATACGCGTAATGACTCTTAAAAGCCCCTCGAAATAATTCAGACACACAATATGTTGTCTTTCTACTTGTCTTTAAAAGGCCTGTTAAAGAAGATATAAAACTTTTTTTTGATACTAGGGTAGCCGCTAAAAAGTACACTCTGAGATCTTTAAGCATCTGACAGGCTTTTCGTTCAAATTCAACTGTAGGTTAAGCTAGCCTATGCATACTTTAGTCGCATACATGTTATTTCGCTATGTATTAAAACTATTAATTTTTTATTAAGTTGACTATATAATTTTTGCATGTAAAATGTAGGGTACCACAATGGGAAAACTGCCTCTGAACGAAACTTGCTATATGCAAGTGACCCTTTTAACCTAACATACAAATGAGAGAGAACTTAACGACCCATCAACCATACCAACTGAACCGTAGTTTGAACGAAGTACTTCGTGTGTGGACCCGTGTATGCCATAGGTTGGTGACACATTGCAGTATAAAATTCGGATATATACGTGTGAGCGTATTATTATGTTATGTTATTATTGTATCACATTAATTTTCTATATTATTTTAAAACCAAACGAAATTAGCTAACGACCGATTGATAAAACATCTACCAGCTGTGTCAAATTATTGTTGTGTAAAAAAGCAAATAGCTCGCAAACAAATTAGCTGTCACAACCACAAAATCTGAAAAAAAAAGAAAAATTTCTCAATTAAGATTTATTGGATCTTAAGTCGTAGATGTATAGGAATAGGTGAAGGAATTCCATCCCATTAAATACATACTTCTGGCAGCTCGGTTTTTTGGGGGGTTTTCAGTGGTTTTTTGGTTTTTGATACCACCCTTCAAGGAACAACAAACATTTCATACAAAAAATTCGATATTAAAAATCCACCAAATCCGTGACTTTTTTAATAATAAAATAAAAAATTGTTGATATTTTGGTGTGGTAATATCGCTAATGTCATTTCGGTAAGAAGTTCCTAAGCAGAACAGTTGACATTCCACTATTTCTTATTAAAATGAATTCGATATTATGGATGAAAATAGTCAATTTAATTTAAACAATCATAAAATATGCAGACTTTGCGCTACAGCGCACGTTAACTGTTACGAACTGTTTACGCCGAATAGCAAAAAGTACGACAAAATTGTGAAAACAATTTGCGATTACATAGAGAGAAAAGTAATATTTAATTTTTCAAAAGCAATAAAATTTATTCAAATATTTTTAATTTTTATGCCACAATAAAGTGCACAGATCAAGATTTACATTCCAAATGGCTTTGCACAAGTTGTCACTTGGCGGCAACGGCTACAATCGACTTTCTTCGTTTGGTCAAAAGCGGTCAACAAAAATTGGAGGAGATGGTTGAAGGAACAAAGCTAAAAATGGCAGAACAACAAAAGGAAGTGCAAGAATGTCTGCAAAAGCCAACACACCTCGAAGATGCAGCAGATAAAATAATCGATGTTAAAAGCCACAGTCCAGCCAAAGGTCCGCCAAAAAGTACCGCTAAAATCGATGCTGTAGCTGAACATTTCTGTATGACCTTGCAAAGCAATAAGAGACAACGACGTCCACCCAAACGTCTCTTGGATGAAATAAGCGGCAAAGCCTTACAGCCCAAAAACAGTACAAGCATTTTTAAATATTTTCTAGATTATACTCGAAACTAATAGATGCATTAACCTCCCTTCAGCGATACCAATTGTAATAACACCACCATCAAAAGAAATTGATTCATGTACACTGATAACTTCACAATCCATAGCTGAATTTCGCTCAGCTACAGGAGATGCTTTAGGGGAAGTCATACAAGTAACAGATGCAATCAATAACAGTGGTTTTAAAGATGAATCCTCACAATTAAAAACATATTTCATATGTGAATATTGCAAAGCAGCATTTGCAAAACGGTATGATTTTTTGCAACATATTGTAACACATGAAAATTGCATTTACGAATGCAGTGCATGCTTACAAAATTTTCAAAACAAATCCAGTTTTGATGAACATCAAGGAAAAACGGGCCATGATGGTTGCGGAATAATTGAATTTGCAGCAGCCGCTAAATGTACAAATAAAAATGTTGATACCGCAGCTCTTAATGTCGGCGTTGACATAAATGTACAGATTACTTCTATAATTGGAAAAAAGCAAGACGATAAGAACAACAGCTTTTACTCTTCTGAAGCTAAAACTGAAATGAGAAGTGAGCCACTTACACCGATTCGGTGGTTTGATATTCGTTCACAACCTTTTAAGAACGTTGCTAAAAAACTGGCTAATTCTATGTATGCTTGTTTGCATTGTTCGAAACCCTTTGATAATCTCTATGCAATACGACGGCATTATCAGTTGGTGCACGTTGCCATTAGAGCATACAAATGCGAGGTGTGTTCTGCTACTTTTAAGGTTAGTTAAGTTATGGTGTCTTATAAAATCCTTCGTTTTAACTTTCTTTGTTTTGTAGACAAATTATAACTTAAATGTTCATCATGCTACGCATACAGGCGAAAAACGTCATTGCTGTATCTTTTGTGAGAAAACTTTTATAACTAAGCACGCTTTGAAAATACATATACGTATACATACTGGCGAGAAACCCTTTAAGTGCAAGGTGCGTTGGTTTCTAATTCAATTGTTAAATTTAAATAATTGGAATTGAAACATAATTTGTTATAGTGATACATTTGCCAGGATTCTTTTAGTCTTACTATACTATATTTTTGTAATCATAACGTCCAACTTAATTAGAAAATAGAGGACTTATTTTGTTCTTATAAAATGACCAACTTTATCTGGTCTAAAACGTGTACCTGAAAATTTTCTCAAATAATACAAATTGAAAACTAAATTAAAAAACTACTAATTCGAATGAGTAGGCCGATGAAAATACATGTCTTTTATAGATCTAAAAACTGTCTATACTTTAAAGATGAATGCCCTATTCCTTTTCAATCACTAATTTACATTTTCAATAGCATTTAAATTTAAGTGTATAGTACTTTGACAACAACCTACTGACTTTCCGTTCAATTTCGACATATTGCAGCTCCAAGCAGTGCCCAATTATGTTTCTTCCTAAACTTGTAACTCTTGAAAGCTATCGAATCTTTAAGATCACAATGTGTGTGACTTAGGCTCTGACAGAAATTATAAATTTACGAAACTGTTGTCTCGAAAATTCATTCCGCGAAAGCATTTAACTCCATTTTCATCCGTTTCATTTTTTAGTGAATTTCGATAAAATATATCATCTATTATACGAAAAATACGTTGCTTTTGAGTAGAATTTTTACAGCTATGATTGCAAACTTTAAGGCATTTAAGACACCGTTCTCCCACGTCAATTCACATACATTTTTAGAGTGACATTTTGAGTGGAATCTGATGTTTCCGCAGAATGAATTTCTGAGGAGATCGTTAAGTCTTGAGAATGTAAGTTACCTCCGACGCTGCCTTTTAGTAAACCTGCTGTAACTTTGATTTTATTCTTTAAGGGGCTTATTTTTTTAAAGATGACACTACCAATTTAGGAAGCTTTAATTTCTTTGAGTTGTGTCATGTTTTTCCGCGAAATTCACTTCACAAAAGTCTCGTAAACTTTTAGACTCTGTCTTAGATAGCCGCAATTCACATCACAAAATTTTGCATTTCTTGTATATTGAGGTGTATTTGTATACTTTAAAGCAGGGGTGCACAAAGCCGTATGTGGCCCTCAGAGATGTATCTTACGGCTCGCAACTCACCAAATACCATTTTCACACACATCTGCGATTGGGATTAATAGATCTGCACTCTTGTGAAATATTAAGACAAAAATACAATGCTGATGGGAGGGACCATTTTATCAATGCTGGAATAAAAAATCAATCGAATTTGGTACGTTTTTGGCCCGCAGTAAAATTGTGTATTGATAATTTGGCTCTCCGCTTAAAAAAATTTTGCACCTCTACTTTAAAGTATGCTAGTGAATTTTGTATATAAAATTTAGATATTTTTTGTTGTTTTTTAGTTTAAACATAATAATTAAATGATAGTTAAAGGTAGCAGCGATCTATTCATGTAAAATTTTTACAAATTTATTTATTGCTTTTATTCTTATCTTACAATATTTTACAGATAAATTTGTAAGATATACAGAAATGCTGGGCTACTAGGCCATTTTGCATCATATGGAGGAGTCTTATACATTTACAAAATTATATCCCATAGACTAAGTTACGCTTGTTTAGTATCTCATTAATTGTCTTTAATATTTCTTTTTTGCTGCAATAAAGTGCGATATCAATAGGTGCGCTAATTTTAGAAAGAGCGCAATCCAATAGCATGTGTTTCACCGATATCGTTGTTGAGCATATATTGCATTGTTTTGGAGTGGTGTTTTGGTACAGATGGTTGGAACTGAAAAGTGTAGTTC